>CM060126.1:22109051-23461551 GCA_030522415.1 Channallabes apus
TTGAAAACAGTGAAGCATAAAACATAAACCGAAAGGACAAATTAAGGAATGTACGAAACATTAACACCTTTACCGTGTTCAAATAAATACTGTAGAGTTACTGCATTATGTTTCAAGACATCCTTAATTTAAAAAAAATTCCCTAATTATGTCCACAAATACTTTGACAACATACACTTATCAACTTATCCACATAAACTTATCCACACAAACTCTCCATGCACACACACACAATCTCTAAAAAATTTATATTAATAACATACATATACAAATAAACAAAAATATAAACGTCTATATTGAAGTTTACGGTGAACGCAGAGTCGGCTAAGCAGACGTGATGACGCGCGCGCGCCCTCACCTTTGTTACGGCTGCCTACAGTATTTGGCCAAAAGAATTATAATAATTGAACGATATGCCTGGTCCTGGAAAGAGACATCAACAGTCCGGCGCTGAGAAACAAAAGAACCGAAAGAAAAAAAAGGCCTAAGATGAAGCCTGTGCATCAATTCCAGAAATAAATGAGTTGGCTATATTACTTAATGTAAATATTCTACTAAATCTAACCTGAAATTATAAACTTGATATAAACCACTTTTGAATGGTTGAGCAAATTACCTTTTTTTAAGTTGCATCAAAAAGATTTAAGGCATTCATAACTTAAATATAAAAGCATAAAAACCTTAATTACATATTGATTTACACTCAAAACACATTTCTTTATATAAACATTTATTGTGGAATGAACATATTTTCATCCAAAATGTTAACAATAAGATTTTTTTTTTTCAAAATGTATAAACACCAACAGTCATTCAACACTGTTAACTGAATTTGAAATTGAGAGGGAAAAAAAAGATGTCTGCATTTATCCACAAATTTAATTTTGCAATGGGTACATTTTGTCCTTGTCAAACCTGCTGAAGAAGAACCAAACTAAATACTCTGCGACTAAAATAAATTACTCCATAAATGTATGTGTGCCCTGCGATGGATTAGCACCCTGTCCAGGGTGTACCCCGCCTAGTGCCCGAAGTCTCCTGGGATAGGCTCCAGGTCCCCCGCGACCCTGAACACAGGATTAAGCGGTATAGAAAATGAATGAATGAATAAAATTACAAATAGTAACACTCAACTTTGCAACATACATTTATTAATTGGACTGAAAATAAAATTAGACAATGTTCCTGAAACAAAATCAGCAGAGGTAAAACATGGAACATTCATGTGCGACTGATGGAAACTCAATAAGTCACAATCCCGATTTCCTGTGGAGGCTGAAGACAGTCCTCTTCCTACCTGAGGACAAACAGGGCCATTGTGACCTCACAAGTTCTGCCTGAGCTTCATCTTCCTGAACAACCTAATAAAAAAAAGGACATTTGTTAGACAATTGCTCTATTTGGCAAAACAGTGTCTGATGTATGCATGTAAAATCACTTAATGCTCCCTATGAGTGAAAAAAACACCTAGGATTATGGTGCAGCATGATAAATGTAATTAGCTCAATAAATAGGCCAAAATAACTGACATACATATACACACATTATGTATTAATGATAAAGTTTATTATTTTAAGTATTAATTTCAGGAGGTAATCACCTCCAGGCTCTAGGGACATAAAAACAAACATAGTATTGTTGGTTATGTTAGGCTTGTAAAGCGTGAAAAAATGAACATGGCAGACATTGAAACCTGTATTCAGACAGCATACACTAATCTGTGAACAAGTTAAACTAAAGTTTTATTCTGCTAGTTATGTTTTAATTTAGTGCATCACAGCCAACTTGATGTGGATGCCTTGCTCAGGTCCTGTGGCTTCCATTCACAAGATTACATTTGACACCAAGCTAATTTCTGCTTTTGAGCGAGTACATACCAGATCAAGAACTTGAAGATGAAGATTATATCTCTGGTCTTCTCTCTGACGGGTTCCTCCCTAGTTTCTGATGATCTCCATTAGTTTGTAGTGTTGCTTGTCCAAGGAAACCAGTAATCTTGCTTGAAGTGGAGCAGATATAATTCTCAGAAACTCATTACTGATCTTAATTGTAAAAGTAACTCATTACTTAATCTTAACTGGCTCAAGTTCTTATGTTAGCAAATCTTAATTACAGTGTGTATAAAGTATAGAAAGCAGTACACTACAAACAGCACTCACTCCAAATTAGCTTGTTCTATGTTTATGTCACTTTCCTATTAATTTTTACATCGTTAACCAACGGTACTTAAATATAATTATGTTCTTCGGCGCCGCTGACTTACTGTAGAAACTGTTTTTGAAAATCACCACGTTAGTTAGCTAATGCTAATGCAGGTAATATAGGTGGTTTTAGCTACAGTAGCAAACACGGACACAAAACTCAATCTACAAAGTAGTTGTTCCTGACATAAATCATGAATTTGCTCATATAAGAGATACATTTAACATAGAAATGACACGAGTTTGCTTTCTTACCTGGTTTAAAGGAGTTTTCTTTGAGAATCTCCGCCCGCAGCAGAAGGTGACTCAGTCCGTGATAATGCTGCGTCATGAGGTCATGTGACACGGTTTGAAGCAGAAATGTCCTTTGTGAATGGATTAGATTTAAGTTTAATCAGGGGCTTTAACTAACAGTAACTGAAATACAGGTTCTGATATCCTTCCTTGTTTCAACGTCATGCTCCGGTTTGAGGCGGAAATAAAATTATACCGGCAAAACTATGGTCTAAAGACTGCGCATGCGCAAATCACACTCAAGCTAATAAGAGTACCTTGATCAAAATGAAATATTTCACTGCTGTAAACAGAATTATACTAAAGTAAAAAAAAAAAAAAGATTCACCCATAAGTATAAATTAGACACTTTAGTTAAAAAGAGCAAATAATTTTTTTTACTAATGGAATGAGGAAAAAAAAACACATTAAACGAACGATAGCTAGGTTTACTTTTTTCAGAGGATCCCTCAATAATTTCTGTCTCCTTTGCCTGTGTTTGATAATGTGAAGCACATATACACTCATTCATCATGAAAGATCTATTATAAAACAAAATAAAATTCATGTTCGCTTCAGCACTGTTCATCTGCGTCCTTACATTCATTGTTGTACTTGGTCCGGCTTTTAGATAAAGTCCTTCCATGCGCCATCTGGCGGATATTCAGTGAAGCGCAACACATTTATTTAAAATTCCCGAATGTTGCCTCCGGCAAGTCGCGGCACGCCGCGCGCTAAATTGCGGCATCCCGCTGGAAAACACGCGCAGTCTTAAAGGCGACATCTGTATGCACTTGGTTCAATGACCATACTCTGTCTTGCAGGATGCTGTCGATGTTCACAATCCTGATACAAATTTATTTCAGCATTGGCCATTGCCAGCTCTGTTTCGATTGACAGCCTTTCCAATTTTGCCTTTAATTGTGCTTCCTCAGTCTCTAATTGTGCCTTTAATTGTGCTTCCTTAGTCCTTAATTGTGCTTCCTTTATTTGTAATGCCTGCCATTCATCTAAGATTGCTGCTTTAGCCAACAAGACTGCTCTGTTAGCTTCTGCCCTTTTTAGCCGAGTTGAGGATGCTGTAGATGTTGAGGACCTTTTGGATGCCGCCGTCGCTACGCTT
This sequence comes from Channallabes apus, assembly GCA_030522415.1. NCBI lineage: Eukaryota > Metazoa > Chordata > Actinopteri > Siluriformes > Clariidae > Channallabes > Channallabes apus. The sequence goes on from CM060126.1 coordinate 22,112,649, forward strand.
CCGTGCTTGTTAGAAGCGAGCATCTTAGACGACACCATTGATGTGCTGTCCAGTGGCAGAACTTCGTCGTTGAATGTGTGAGGCATCACAAAGCGGCTCCTAACTTCGCGATCCACGACTCCACCTTTTTCCTGAATTCTGTGCAGCACAGCAATTTAGACTTATACCAGTTTTGCAGATCATGTTCACGTTCGTTTTCGTTTAGGCACTTTCGCAAGCCTCTATTGCTTTCAACAAAGTCTTCTAGCAGCCCTTTGTAGTCTGTACATTACTTAGTTTCAACATCAAGCACAATGGAGGGATTGTACATAAGCAACTCTATTTCGTTGGATAATGCAGTCAATTGACTCCACTTGCCTCCTCTGGCGTTCTTCATTTCGTGACGCTTGTCTGCAGAACCTTTGTCGACGAGCGCCATCGCACGCTCAGATTTGGCGATAGCATCGTTGTCTTCGCCGTCTGCTATAGTGAATTTTAAAACAGGCAAGTCCTTTTTTCGCGTTCGGTTTCAGTTGTCAACAGTCACTGCGTGTTTTTTCTTTTGAGATCGCAGGCACGTTCTTCGGTCCACGTTCACCTGCAGGTAAGGTGCACACTTAAGTCACTTATCTTCACTTGAACAACGGAGAAAGCTTTTGACTTTACATGTGTGGGCTTGTTATTCACAAGGTCTGACGCGTATCTTAACTTATTTGCTCTATCTTGTAGCTTACGGCCAAAAGATTGTGTTCTCCACAACTTCCATATCTTAACTGATTTCTACCATGTGCAATAGTCATGCAACTGTAACCCTTCTTTCTTGACTTATCTAATTATTTTCCAGTCTCTCTGGCTGTGGGTGAAAAAGCGGGCTACAGTTGAGTTTGCAAAAACTTGTTTTATTCAACCAAACGGCACGACAGTATACCAAACTTCTCTCATGTGCTTCTCCAACACCGGGTCACACTCTCACCTGTCCCCCTGGGAACCGAGGACAGGTAACTTGTTAGTTCCTCTTACTATAGGCAACGTAACCAATAAATTAAATATTACACATGCAGGGATATAGACAAAATAATAATGCAATGTAAATAATAATTTCTAAATTAAAACACAAATAAATAAATACAATGATATGCAATACCTGTAATAAAAACAAATCAATGCAGTAAACTTAAAATAATCCAAAATACTGTTTGTAGGATCTAAGGTTACAGTCTTCCCTTGCTACAAGTGGAAATGTCCTCATTTCAATAACCCATTGAGAAAATAAATAACAGACATGAGAGAAAACAACAAGGTCATCTCTGGCAAACATCAGTAACAATAATACTTTTTTTTTTTTTTTAGTTACATATAAAACTGCAATATAGTCTTATGAAAAGAGTCATACTCAAAACAACCCACGACTTTAAATGTGCGTCCCTAGGATTCGTGATCGTGATCATAGGCGACACCTGGGCGTCCATCTCTGCTCATCCGTCGCTGGGCCACAAATGGCCCTTTCCATCTAGGAGCAAGCTTCTGCATCTTTTGTGCAGGGTTATCCAGAAGAACAAGGTCACCCGGTTGGTGAGGGTGAAACACCAATTTCTTGTCATACTGAGTCCTCTGACGCTGTTTAGTCGTAGCAGTGGTCTGAGCCACATCTTTGAAAGCATGTGATGAACGCAGGGCAAGGTGCTTGGCATAAGCCGCCGGCGTACCTGGTGTTGATGAGGTCAATGCAGGACTACAGTTCAACATGACGTCAAGTGGCAAATTTGGTTCCCTTCCATGAACAAGGAAGAACGGGGAAAATCTTGTGCCAGAATGAACACTTGAGTTATATGCCAATTCAACTTGTGGCAAATACTGATCCCATTCGCCTCCAGTGTGTGATATATATTTAGCGAGTTGATCTTTCAGTGTCCTGTTTAGTCTCTCTACCAGGCCGTCTGATTGGGCTTGATATGGAGATGTGCGTGTTTTGCTAATGCCCAGTAATGCGCAGAGATTTTTAATGAGGTCCAATTCAAATTGCCTGCCCTGGTCTGTGTGAATGTACTCTGGTAAGCCATGTTGTCGTATGTAGTCCTCAAAAATGCACTCTGCCACAGCAGTCACGCGGTGGTCTTTCAGCAGGAAGAGATTGACATAGCGCGTAAAATAGTCCATGTCTACAAGAACATACCTGTTGCCTTGTGTAGTGACAGGTAGCTCAGTGATGTCGGCGGCAATCATTTGAAATGGCCTCTCTGCTTGGATTGGCTCTTTCATGAGCCCTTTCATGTGGAGTGGGAGAACCCCGTTTTTGACATGGCAAGCACTCAGTACAAAACTTGTGAATATCACGGGACATATACAGTGGTGTGAAAAACTATTTGCCCCCTTCCTGATTTCTTATTCTTTTGCATGTTTGTCACACTTAAATGTTTCTGCTCATCAAAAACCATTAACTATTAGTCAAAGATAACATAATTGAACATAAAATGCAGTTTTTAAATGAGGGGTTTTATTATTTAGCGAGAAAAATAATCCAAACCTACATGGCCCTGTGTGAAAAAGTAATTGCCCCCTGAACCTAATAATTGGTTGGGCCACCCTTAGCAGCAATAACTGCAATCAAGCGTTTGCGATGACTTGCAACGAGTCTTTTACAGCGCTCTGGAGGAATTTTGGCCCACTCATCTTTGCAGAATTGTTGTAATTCAGCTTTATTTGAGGGTTTTCTAGCATGAACCGCCTTTTTAAGGTCATGCAACAACATCTCAATAGGATTCAGGTCAGGACTTTGACTAGGCCACTACAAAGTCTTCATTTTGTTTTTCTTCAGCCATTCAGAGGTGGATTTGCTGGTGTGTTTTGGGTCATTGTCCTGCTGCAGCACCCAAGATCGCTTCAGCTTGAGTTGACGAACAGATGGCCGGACATTCTCCTTCAGGATTTTTTGGTAGACAGTAGAATTCATGGTTCCATCTATCACAGCAAGCCTTCCAGGTCCTGAAGCAGCAAAACAACCCCAGACCATCACACTACCACCACCATATTTTACTGTTGGTATGATGTTCTTTTTCTGAAATGCTGTGTTACTTTTACGCCAGATGTAACGGGACACGCACCTTCCAAAAAGTTCAACTTTTGTCTCGTCGGTCCACAAGGTATTTTCCCAAAAGTCTTGGCAATCATTGAGATGTTTTTTAGCAAAATTGAGACGAGCCTTAATGTTCTTTTGGCTTAAAATGGTTTGCGCCTTGGAAATCTGCCATGCAGGCCGTTTTTGCCCAGTCTCTTTCTTATGGTGGAGTCGTGAACACTGACCTTAATTGAGGCAAGTGAGGCCTGCAGTTCTTTAGATGTTGTCCTGGGGTCTTTTCTGGCCTCTCGGATGAGTTGTCTCTGCGCTCTTGGGGTAATTTTGGCGGCCGGCCACTACTGGGAAGGTTCACCACTGTTCCATGTTTTTGCCATTTGTGGATAATGGCTCTCACTGTGGTTTGCTGGAGTCCCAAAGCTTTAGAAATGGCTTTATAACCTTTACCAGACTGATAGGTCTCAATTACTTTTGTTCTCATTTGTTCCTGAATTTCTTTGGATCTTGACATGATGTCTAGCTTTTGAGGTGCTTTTGGTCTACTTCTCTGTGTCAGGTAGCTCCTATTTAAGTGATTTCTTGATTGAAACAGGTGTGGCAGTAATCAGGCCTGGGGGTGACTACAGAAATTGAACTCAGGTGTGATAAACCACAGTTAAGTTATTTTTTAACAAGGGGGGCAATCACTTTTTCACACAGGGCCATGTAGATTTGGAGTTTTTTTTCTCCCTTAATAACGTAAACCTTAATTAAAAAACTGCATTTTATGTTCAATTATGTTATCTTTGACTAATAGTTAACGGTTTTTGATGAGCAGAAACATTTAAGTGTGACAAACATCCAAAAGGATAAGAAATCAGGAAGGGGGCAAATAGTTTTTCACACCACTGTATGGCCAGTAACAAAGGCTCTTAGCAGCGTGCGCTCTGCGCTCAGATGACCACTAAATTGATTACCATGCAATGCTACCAGAGCTGTGGGGATAAGCGCAACAGGCATAACAACTTGAAAAGTATCAGGCGTGTATGGACTCATTTTGGTTTTCCTGCACAGGATTCCCTGCCGAATAGTTAACTTGGGATATTCTTGCCACAGCTTTCTCAGGATGGGGGACGAGTGTTTCAAGTGGCCAATTGGTGGCCTGGCTTCATTGTTCTCTAGCAATGAAAAGACTTTACTGAGACAGTCATCAATGTTGTTGTTTCTGCAATTTGTCCAAATCCACTGACAGGGTGTTACTGATGTCCGTGAGACCAGAAGCATTATTGGTATCGTTGTTACTGCCTCTGTGGTTGATTCCGTCAGTGGCAGTGATCGCTGAGATTGCACACTGAACAGCTTTGTTCTCGGTCATTGTGTTAGGACACCTGGACATAGCATCAGCGTTGGCATGCTGTTTACCTTCCCGATGCACGATGATGTAATCGTACAAATCCAGTTCAAGTATCCATCGGCTATGTCTACCAGTTGGATCATTATCCACTGAAGATTTCTTCAGACTGAGGAGGGGTTTATGATCGGTGACCACAGTGAATGAACTGCCAGATAAGAAATGCTTAAAATGTCCTACAGACCAAACAACTGCCCAAAGTTCACGGTCAAATGTAGACCATTTCCTTTCAGAAGAGTTGAGTGTGTGGCTTGTGTAGGCTATAACATGTTCTTTAGTGTCCAGTTTTTGAGCAAGGACAGAGCCGATGCTCTCTTGAGAAGCATCTGTGTACAAGAAGAAAGGCTGTGTGAAGGTGGGGTGTGCCACAATAGGTGGGTGAGTAAGAGCATGTTTCAGTGACTGAAAAGCATCATCACATTTGACAGTCCATTTGAATATTGTCCCTTTTTGTGTGAGAGCATGCAGTGGCGCAGCAATCACAGAGAAGTTTCTAACAAACCTACGGTAGTAGGAACACAATCCAAGAAACGCTCTAACCTCTGTGGTTGTTCTAGGTGTAGGCCATTTGCGAACCTTTTCAAGGTTTCTTGCATCAGGCTGGAGTCCTTGGTTGGAAACTACATGTCCCAGGAAAGTCACTTGAGATTGTGCCAGGTGACACTTCTTGGCTTTTAACTTGAGGCCAGCTGAGCGAAACCGGCTGAACACTTCCTTGGGGGTCTGTAAGTGGTCTGCAAAAGAGGACTAAACACAAGGACATCATCCAAATAAATCAAACAGTCCTTCCAGTGCAAGCCATGAAGAACAAGCTCCATCAATCTCTGGAAGGTCGGTGGGGCATTAGTCAAACCCATGGGCATAACTTTAAACTGGTACAGGCCACTGCCTGTATTAAATGCTGTTTTCTCCCTGTCATGTGGCTCAAGTTCAACTTGCCAATACCCACTTGATAGGTCCATAGTGCTGAACCAGCATGCACCTGACAGACTGTCCAGTGCATCTGCTGGGTGGGGCAGTGGATATGAATCTTTAATGGTGACCGCATTCAATTTCCTATAATCAATACAAAACCTGTAAGACCCATCGCGTTTTTTGACGAGAACTACAGGTGAGGACCAAGGGCTACAACTTTCCTCAATCACGTCTTGTGAAAGGAGCTGCTGCACCTGTCTTTCTATCTCTGTTCGCTTATTGGGTGATGTCCTGTATGCTCTCTGTTTGATTGGTGAAGATTCTGATGTCTTGATACTGTGTCGGACTATGTTACTACGTCCATAGTCTTGGTCATGAATGCTAAAAACGTCACTATAAGTCATTAGTAAAGTCTCAAGTTGTTGTCTCTGCTCCGTAGTAAGGTCTGTATGATTAAGATCAACTTTTGGTACCGACTGAGGGGGAGGACCCTACTGTAGCCTTAACAGTAGCCACACTAGGTTCCACAAAACAATAATCATTGTCAGTGTCTCTGCATAATGGATGAAAATCTCCTAAGCGAGTGTTACATGGAAGGTGCAAGACAGCCATAGTTGGATTCATTACCCTGATGTAAGTTAGTCCTGCCTGTACAGGGGCAAGTGTGCGTGCAACTAAGAGACCTGGATAACTAGGTGGATCTGGCTCTACGACACCTGTATAGTCAACATCAAGATCAGGTACACCAACAGCTGGTTCAATCTTAGCTAAAACAGTCATCTGTGACAAAGCAGGAATTGAGACAGGACCTAGGGTAACTGCGCTGCAGCTTAGAGGAGCTGCATCAGTAGCAAACAGAAGGGGAACACTAGTGCGATTTCCAACTTTAAAACTACCTTCCCGCAAATCTACTACTGCGTGATGGGTGAGCAAAAAGTCCCAACCTAAGATCACTGGTTGTGTAATATTCCTGACTACTTGAACTGTGTGGGTGAAAGTTTCAGTACCTATCCTGATGGTTATGGGAAGTGTGCCTAAATTATCCAGACAGTCACCAGTCACTGCCCTAGGAAAAAGCAGAGAACGTTGCATACAGTGGTGTGACAACCAGACTGCTCATTACCGTCGCACTCACCGCCGTGGAAAGCGGCAGCGGCCAAAATAAACCAGGAGCATTTCAAAATAATTCGTGAAATGACCGCCAGGTGGCGCAAATTGACATTTTCCGTCGTATCGGTTTTTAAATATATTCAGAGCTTAAGTCATAATAAAGTCAAAACAATATGTTGTAGCGAAGTAATACTACAATTATGATAATTTACACATCCAACAAACATGAAAAACTATAAATATAAAAAATATGAGTTAGAAAACATTGGTTTTATTTTGTTTAGACAGACTCTCTTTTTATCTGTTTAGTGTTATTATTAAAGAAAACAGCACAAACAACAGCACTAGGGCTTTAAAAAAATTTTTTTCGACAATACTTACAGTTGTTATCTGGCACTGAACCAAAATATATTGTCTTACATTTGTGAATAAAATATCATTGTTTTATTCAGACATTTACAGTATTTGTGCAAAATAATAGTTATGCAATATAATTACAGGCTCTGGATTCGTTTTTCGTTTGCAGTATAAAACCAAAATACATCTTACTATTTTTGAGAGATTTGTCGTAAAAAAAACTGTTTTTTTTTCAGATATTTGTCTGTACAAAATAATATTTATGCAATATAATCACAGGCTCTTGATTCGTTATTCGTTTGCAATATAAACCAAAATACATTAACCATATAATATAAACCAAAATATTTAATTTGCTGTATTAAATATTTATGCCGTCTCATCAAGGATCCAAAGATTGCGTTGTACTAAATAATATTTTTGCTGATTTTTTTCTGCGATTCAGTCGTACTGAATGATGTTTTACTGTATATTTATATTTAAAAAATATGAGTTAGAAAACATTGATTTTTTTTTGGTTTAGACAGACTCTCTGTTTTTATCTGTTTAGTGTTATTATTAAAGAAAACAGCACAAACAACAGCACTAGGGCTTTTAAAAAAAATTTATTTCGAGTGTTTTATTCAGAGATTTACAGTATTTGTGCAAAATAATAGTTATGCAATATAATTGAAGGCTCTGGATTCGTTTTTCGTTTGCAGTATAAAACCTTTTATAAAAGCTTTTTATGTCCACCATTTAATAATGATTTAATTATCAATAATTAAAGCTGCTCACATCGCGCGCTTTCACTTTAAAAATGCAGTGTTTAATCAGCAAGTATACAGTACTGTATCTCTTCCATTTCAGTGATTAAAAAACGGTAAAAATGTCAATTTTGGAATCCACAGACGCTCAAACAGCAAAAGAACATGATAATAATAATCAAAATAATATTATTATTCTTTTTGCTTTTTATGTCCACCATTTAATAATGATTTAATTATCAATAATTAAAGCTGCTCACATTGCGCGCTTTCACTTAAAAAATGCAGTGTTTAATCAGCAAGTATATGTCGCCTCTCTTTATGATTGATAAATCTTCTGACTGAAACAAATCTGCTCGTGTTGGATTGTTAATTTTTTATGAAAGAGGAGAGTACAAGGGGAAACGTTTGCATGATCCGCGTGTGCAAGCCGCGTGTGCGCCTTTAACTTTGATCTAAAGTCAGATGAACGCGCGCGCCGATATGAGAGATTAGATCTTTCAGCACGCCGATGTCAGTCCCTATAGCAAGGAGCATTTACTTACATCTAAACTGAGTCATTTACATAAATCACTGATCACATTTAAACAATTTATTCATACAGATGTACATGTTTTATAGGTTTGTTACTGAAGAACTGTGGCAGCGGGCACACCTAATAATAAATGCCGGATTATTATTTTTTTTTTATTTATAGTTTTATATAAATAAAAATGCTTTTATAAATGTGGGCTACTGTTATCTACTTCAAATATTTGTTAAAACAGCCAGGAAACTCACTCTGACCATTTTAATAATTCATTGATAAGTTAGTGATTCCTTTGCTTACGGCTGTGCTGATCATGTCATCTCGTCGTCAGTGAGCGCGCCTATACAGTAATTCACTGCTCATACGAATTACATAATCTAATATTTTTTTTTCATTAGTTTATATTAAAGCAAATATTTCTCTTTCTATAAGTATATATTTTTCACGTCTGTGCGGCGAGTATACACGGAGTTTGGGTTCATTTTCTGACGCGCTCAAGTTCACCAAAATCAATACAGAACCCCGTTTACTTTATTTATTTAACAAAGTCATAAAGTTTTTTCATCATTGTGTGTGCACCTAAATAAAAGTAGAGTCTTATAATAGCTACAAATTTAAAGAACACAAAATATAAGATGACACAAGACCCTACACGTGTAGCCTTTCTACTGTAATTAAACAGTTTACAACGTTTACGCTGCTTAAATTCGATCCTAAAAAACTGAATTTAATTTTAATTATAAATTTGTACTGTAATGTTACTACTGTGATTATGAATTCGTTTATTTACAATGTTTCACTTTATTTTATCTGCAACGACGTGCAGCTGTGGACGACCTGCGCCTCATTAAGCCTGGAGAGAACGAACTGATGCCTGAGGCGTCAGTCTATAGTTATATACAGTGGTGTGACAACCAGACTGCTCATTACCGTCGCACTCACCGCCGTGGAAACGCGGCAGCGGCCAAAATAAACCAGGAGCATTTCAAAATAATTCGTGAAATGACCGCCAGGTGGCGCAAATTGACATTTTCCGTCGTATCGGTTTTTAAATATATTCAGAGCTTAAGTCATAATAAAGTCAAAACAATATGTTGTAGCGAAGTAATACTACAATTATGATAATTTACACATCCAACAAACATGTAAAACTGTAAATATAAAAAATATGAGTTAGAAAACATTGGTTTTATTTTGTTTAGACAGACTCTCTGTTTTTATCTGTTTAGTGTTATTATTAAAGAAAACAGCGCAAACAACAGCACTAGGGCTTTCAAAAAAATTATTTCGACAATACTTACAGTTGTTAGAGTTTAAGACATCAAGATTTAAATATAGAAATAACTAAAACAAATAGAGCAAACTTCCAGAATAGATAATAAAAAAATAAATCAATAAAAAAGATGCATGCAGTATAATCGGGGCCTCTCATTACATTAGACCTGTTTAAGAATTTTATTTTATTTGATATCAGAACTAATAGAGTGACTTTTAATTAGCCTATTTCATAATGTGACTAATGCATTAAAATTGCCAATCACTATTAATATTAAACAGGTGGCGAACAATTAGGCAGCGATACAGCGTGGTGTTGTGTTAAACTGAAGACGGCGCGGTCCGTGGAGCCGTGTGGGTCATGTACATTTTTCCTTTAGACAAAACTTCAGCCCTTTTCATATTTTCCCCGTGGTCGTTATTAATAAATATATTTAAATAAAAGTTTTGCCTTCCAAGGCAACAGATTATGGAGCTTCTTGAGCTGCTCAGACCTGCACGTGCCAGACCAACGCGTCGTACTTACTGTACACTCCCCGTCCCGATGTCCAGCTGCTCTCTGCTTTCTGTTTAAAATATGTTTCATTGATCATTAGCCATTATCCATGACTTTATGGGTTTTTCTTTTGACACGTTTTATTTTTATGAAATTTGATTTAGTTAAATGAGAAAATAACCATGGGAGTTTCAAACCCCGCATCCATTCATGTTTCTGGGTGATTGTAATGTTTAATACCCCTACAGTATTCACTTATGCGGTTTGGCTCGCTGTGAGATGCGGTGTGTTATACCCCTATCTCACCTGCACGGGCTCGCGCTGTGGCCGCAGGCTTGATCATGATTCACCCCAAGTTTTTGCGCTGTGATTACGTTTCCATCTTTCCGCGTGAAAAATTCCACGTTTAGTTTTTCGCGGAACGTTAAAGGAACGTCGTGGGCAATCGCGGCAGCTCACGGAGATGAGTCCGGCCACACAGGTGAGAGAGGGGTATTAGGCATCGTGATCCGCCTCGAGTGGCCGCCCGACGGTCCGCGAAGATCTGCAAGGTCCGCGAGCTTCCACATTTTAAACATGTTTATTTTTTTTGCGTGGTAAGATGGAAACGTAATAACAGCATCAAAACTCGCGCTGAATCATAATGAACCGCACTTACGGCCCCGCGTGTGAGATAGAGGTATTAAACCTCCACTCTGTCATCTCATCGTATACATTCCATAAGTGCGCTATACAACCCCAACAACTGACACTTCACATGTTTCTGAAGCTGGTGAAGAGTGTTATCAGCTGTTTGTCCATCAACTATGATTGTAAACCCGGTTCGTTTCACGGCCACATGTTACATGAAAATATTAGCGATATTAATTAATTAATTTATATAAATTTTATATTAATTTATATATTTGTCTGTTATGGCATGTTATTGTTAAGTTAACCCATGTCGAAATAAACGCTATTAAAATAATTTAGTGCAATGTTTAATTTGTATAGAAAGTGCCGTATTTCTTAACGCTGTCATGCAAAAGGAGTGAAAAATCGATTCCTGAGCCACCGATGTCCGCTAATTCAGGACCCGTGTTATTATTAAAGAAAACAGCGCAAACAACAGCACTAGGGCTTTAAAAAAAATTATTTCGACAATACTTAGAGTTTAAGACATCAAGACATCAATCTTACATTTGTGAATAAAATATCATTGTTTTATTCAGAGATTTACAGTATTTGTGCAAAATAATAGTTATGCAATATAATTACAGGCTCTGGATTCGTTTTTCGTTTGCAGTATAAAACCAAAATACATCTTACTATTTTTGAGAGATTTGTTTTAAAAAAAAATCTAAAAAATAAATAAATATAAATTCAGATATTTGTCTGTACAAAATAATATTTATGCAATATAATCACAGGCTCTTGATTCGTTATTCGTTTGCAATATAAACCAAAATACATTAACCATATAATATAAACCAAAATATAAACCAAAATATTTAATTTGCTGTATTAAATATTTATGCCGTCTCATCAAACTCGCAACTCACTCCGAAGAGCATCCTTCTCTGCCTTGCAAACTCCCAACTCACTTGAAATTTAATATCGTATATAATATTTAATATTGGCATAATATCCCTGCCCCAATTCTCACAGCTGTACAGTATGAATTGAAATAATAACAGTAGTGTTTTTCTTTACTGAATAGGCAGAGCCTCTGAATAGACAGAGCCGTTGATGTCTTTGGTTTCGGCTGTGAGTGGATGCGCTGTAGTAATCCACGTTTTATACAAATTACATAACCTTTTTTCAGTCATGATATACTAACATATATTTCAGTCATGATTTCAGTCATGATATACTAACATATTTTTTGCCGTGTAGTGCGCGCAACATCTAAAGGGCGAGCGTTCACACAGCTGACCAAATCGTCATTAGCGTGCCCCTCCCCCAAACAGCGCAGCGAGGAGCATTTACATTTAAACAGGTTTTACAGGTGTGCTTTGCAAAGTCAGACACATGCAAATGATACACCCCCCTAAGGGTGAATAGCTGTTCTCACCTACAGAGATTAGATCTTTCAGCACGCCGATGTCAGTCCCTATAGCAAGGAGCATTTACTTACATCTAAACTGAGTCATTTACATAAATCACTGATCACATTTAAACAATTTATTCATACAGATGTACATGTTTTATAGGTTTGTTACTGAAGAACTTTGGCAGCGGGCACACCTAATAATAAATGCCGGATTATTATTATTTTTTTTATTTATAGTTTTATATAAATAAAAATGCTTTTATAAATGTGAGCTACTGTTATCTACTTCAAATATTTGTTAAAACAGCCAGGAAACTCACTCTGAACATTTTAATAATTCATTGATAAGTTAGTGATTCCTACGGCTGTGCTGATCATGTCATCTCGTCGTCAGTGAGCGCGCCTATACAGTAATTCACTTCTCATACGAATTACATAATCTAATATTTTTTTTCATTAGTTTATATTAAAGCAGATATTTCTCTTTCTATAAGTATATATTTTTCACGTCTGTGAGGCGAGTATACACGGAGTTTGGGTTCATTTTCTGACGCGCTCAAGTTCACCAAAATCAATACAGAACCCCGTTTACTTTATTTATTTAACAAAATCATGAAGTTTTTTCGTCATTGTGTGTGCACCTAAATAAAAGTAGAGTCTTATAAAAGCTACAAATTTAAAGAACACAAAATATAAGATGACACAAGACCCTACACGTGTAGCCTTTCTACTGTAATTAAACAGTTTACAATGTTTACGTTGCTTAAATTCGATCCTAAAAAACTGAATTTAATTTTAATTATAAATTTGTACTGTAATGTTACTACTGTGATTATGAATTCGTTTATTTACAATGTTTCACTTTATTTTATCTGCAACGACGTGCAGCTGTGGACGACCTGCGCCTCATTAAGCCTGGAGAGAACGAACTGATGCCTGAGGCGTCAGTCTATAGTTATATAGCGCCACTCAGTGGTAAAAGCCAGCAAACACACAAACCCAAATGCTGACGCCATACGCTGCGACGGTAGAAGTCGCATACTGCCTGTGCACCCACTGTAGCGCCACTCAGTGGTAAAAGCCAGCAAACGCACAAACCCAAATGCTGACGCCATACACGCCATACACCGGCGATGGTAGAAGTCGCATACTGCCTGTGCACCCACTGTAGTTCTAGTCCTTAAGGATGGAATTGACATCCTGAAAGCTTCACTAATCAGTGATATGTCAGAACCTGTGTCTAGGTAGACTTTGGTAGCAATGTTCTCAATAATAGTCATCACATAGCGTGTGGGGGTTTTATATGAAGGCGGCAATACCTGTTGGGCCTCATCACCAATAGCAGCAGACACTTGGCCCCCAGCATCTGCTACCACTCTTTTCCCTGATCAGTGGAGTCTTCAGTAAAACTCACATGATGACTCCTCTCCTTCGGGGTTAGGTGTCTTTCCCTGGCTGAGTGGGCTTGTTGTGAGTCATAACTGGACCGCTGTCCATCATAGGGATGTGATGAGGTGTATCTAGAGGAATCATGCTGATGGGCATATCTGTCCCTGGAGTGGTCAGGAGAGCGCAGCCCGTCTGGGCTGTAGTGACGAAAATGATCGCGGCCGCTGGAAGAATGATACTCATGATGATTTGGAGAATATGTAGAGGTAGGCGAGTAGTGTCTGTTGCGGCGATCTGGAGAGTATCTTGAATTGAGATGGTCACTGTGTGACCTGTTTGATCTGTGATAACTGGGTGCAGATGAATAAACAGCCCGTTCAGGAGACACCGATGGGGAGCGTCGAAATCTCTCTCTCCCACGTTCAGGTCTTTGTTCAACTGCAGGGTTATACATGTGTCTGGCAAAGTCATGGGGAGAACGGTAACGAACAGAATGGGTGCAATGTCTTGCAAGCTGAGAAACTTCTAATTTAAGTGCACGAACATCATCCGAGAGCTGTTTAACCACATCAAAAAGTCCAGCAGATTGGTCTGATTGAGTTTTTCCATGCTTGATGACACCATAGCTGAAAGTGGTTCATCAGCTGAAGCAAGAGAAGCAGCAAGAGGTGTCAAAGTTTGTGCAAAAACAGGTGGAGGAAGGAGTTTCAAGGCTTCCTGTGCACGTTCCCACTTACATGCAACAGCTAAAGCATCTTCCAGTGAAGCAGCACCATGTTCATGGCATTATGCTTGGAGAATGGGATCCAAACCAGCAACAAACTGTCTGAAACGTTCCATTGCCACAGCTGGCCCACCATAGTTAGGGAATGCTTCTAATACTAGCCTTGTAATTTCTGCAGCATAAACCTCTAAAGGTTCTATAGGCAAACGCTGTCTAGCATTCACAAAAGTCTGGAAATGTAGCAAAAATTATTTCCTGCCAAAAACTTCATTCAACTTTGCTGCACATTTACATTTAGGCATTTGGCAGACGCTCTTATCCAGAGCGACTTACATTTTTGTCTCATTATACATCTGAGCAGTTGAGGGTTAAGGGCCTTGCTCAAGGGCCCAACAGTGGCAACTTGGTGGTTGTGGGGTTTGAACCTGGGATCTTCCGAACTGTAGTCCAATGCCTTAACCACTGAGCTACCCCTGGCCCATAATCCTGGGTCCTCATAATCCTGTTGCACATCGGGCAACAAAGACACCCAGTAAGCTAGAGCATCTGCCGAGTTTTGATCTAAAGTCAGATGAACGCGCGCGCCGATATGAGAGATTAGATATCTCTTTCAGCAAACACATTTACAGGAGCATTTACTTACATCTAAACTGAGTCATTTACATAAATCACTGATCACATTTAAACAATTTATTCATACAAATGGGCTAGAGCATCTCCACTAAGGTGTGTGGAAAGAATTGTGGCTAGATCTAATTGTTGTCCATCCGCACACGCTTTAACTGCTAGCTCCAATCTAGTTTTCCATAAAGAGAAACTCTCCTTGTCCTTACCATCTCCGTGGAAATATGGCGGTAATTCCACTCTGTAATGCACCACAGTTTTTGTTGTGTCTCTTTGGTTTGCGCCGCGCGCACCGTCATTATCATGGGGAACATCGCCGTCATCAACGCTGTCCACTGAAGACTGCAGCGACATGTTTGTACTGTCCAACTCACAGCATTTAACGAAAAAAAAAAAGACACTGCCCGAGTAATTGTGTAAAAGTCCGAAAAAAAACACAAACAACTCACGGAGCGCATGTGCAGACAGCAGCCATTTTCCATGGTGAAAAACCGAGTTACATGCCTTGGCTAATTAATCCGAAAAACATTGGGGAAGAAAAAAGAAAAACACCGCTGCCACCAGTCTGTAACCCTTCTTTCTTGACTTATCTAACTATTCTCCAGTCTCTCTGGCTGTGGGTGAAAAAGCGGGCTACAGTTGAGTTTGCAAAAACTTGTTTTATTCAACCAAACGGCACGACAGTATACCAAACTTCTCTCATGTGCTTCTCGAACACCGGGTCACACTCTCACCACTCAACCGAGGACAGGTAACTTGTTAGTTCCTCTTACTATAGGCAACATAACCAATAAATTAAATATTACACATGCAGGGATATAGACAAAATAATAATGCAATGTAAATAATAAATAATAATTTCTAAATTAAAACACAAATAAATAAATACTATGATATGCAATACCTGTAATAAAAACAAATCAATGCAGTAAACTTAAAATAATCCAAAATAATGTTTGTAGGATCTAAGGTTACACAACTATTACAACTATGGAATGATGTCACAGATGAAATGAATAACTTACGATTATCATACTAAATGCTTAACTAATAAAATTAATGCTTAATGCTTAACTAATGAAATAGAAATAAACACAACAACAAAATTATAAAAATGAAATAAGGCTCTTACACGAGCCAACTTGTGATTTGTATCTGGACAGGCATCTCTCTGTCTTCCTCTCCTTTGATTCTTCAGGATCTCACAAGGACATTTACAATGGTTTATGTTCTTTGTAGTAACATATGTCGATGGCGTTTGGTCAAACATCTAAAAACCCCATCTTTTGCTGCTAATAAACAGAGACCTTTCTGACAGACAATGTGTGTCTGTGTTTGACTGAGCCTCTCCTGGCGCCAGAAAAGCTTACCGAAGCACAGCAGACAGACCTAGCAACTCGCTTCTTCTACTACGCAACTTTAAAAACTGTACATGTTTCTTGTTAATTTTCCAGATGAGCCAGTGTTTCCGTTAATGTGTGTGTGTGTGTGTGAAAGTCATCCCACACAGTAGTCCTCCTCCCTCTCAAAGGGTTACTGTGTAAGACGAGAGGAGGGAGAGAGTACCATTTCTCTTCTCCTTTTAGTTTAGCTTCACTCACACACACACACACACACACACACCTATACCCGTTTGTCGGGCTAGAGGGACAATTTTGGAAATTTTCCACAAATCAGACCGGGCATAGGGTTGTGAGGACACTGGGTTCGAGTGGTGCTAGAGCTACAAAAAACATATCAAAAATCATGAAAAAAAATCAAAGAACCTATACACAACTTAAAATTAAAAGATATTCTTTGCACAACTGAGATATAAAAAAAGGATTTTTTTTAGACTTTCTGGTGGTTTGTAAAGACTTTTCTGTAACACGGCCTAGAAGGACAGTGTGGTGTACAAGGTCAGTGATGTCGCCATACACACACACAAAGTATAACCTGCTTTAAAAGGACACAAGTTCTATAAGGACAGTTCACCATACACACACACGAAGTATAACCGGCTTTAAAAGGACACAAGTTCTATAAGGCCAGTTCACCATACACACACACGAAGTATAACTGGCTTTAAAAGGACAGAAGTTCTATAAGGCCAGTTCACCATACACACACACGCTTGCATCCACTAGGATGAACTCAACCCCACCAGCACATGTACAGTATTATGGAGTTCTGTTCTGCTTACCAAGCTCTGACTGTAGAAGAGGAAGAGCTGGAGGAGTGTACATGAGCTCTGGAGAACAATAGCAGCTGATAACCCTGAGGAGCTAAATATGAGTGTGCTGCGATAGCTGATCACGTCTACCTATAGGAATACGACATCTAAGTCAGCTGATGCAAGCTTGACTAACATTACCTGTCAGAACTGATGCTTGACTGATGCTCTTTTGTTGCTTTGTGGAGATTGCGAAAAGGATCTCGTATATTTAGCTCATTAGTTAATTTCATTATGTTTGACTACTACACTTAACTCATCTGCATGTAAGCTAAAAATGTTTGTCATTATTAACACACAACACAACATTTGTTGGATCACTGAACTATATTTGTTTTACCACAAGAATCAATTCCTTAAAGGACAGCATTGTAAAAATGAATAAGAGGGAAATAAAAGTGGATCCTGGCGCAGGCGAACCACATAGCAAAACAAACATAACAAAACATTGGCTGTGAACTACAGTATAATATTTCTGAACACATGACGGCAATCTTTAAAACATGCCAAGAAAGGTAAAGGCTCAGGCGGTCCAAAAGTGCATTTACTATTTAGCATTGAAATGCTTTTTAAAGGCCAAGCCTCTGTTGCGTACAAAATCTCTAATGTTTTGAATGGATCTTGTCTCTAAGATGGGTTGTTCCTTCTCTTTGCAATTCAGACACTGCTCATTGGTGACAGTGACACCGTTTTCAATAAAAGGCCTCATGTGTTTCATCACAGCTCGTATCTCCTCCTCATACCATGGTCTCTTCACACACCGCCTTGATGAAACACGGGAACCTGAACAAAAAAAAAAGACAAAAAGTGTGATAATTGACTTTAGATCTTCTAAAAATCAAGTTTGATTATTTTTTATTACCATGACATTTTATTACACTGCTTGTTAAAAACAAAATTCATCCAGCTTCTTTATATGCTTTATATTATTAATGTGTTGACTGCACATTAGCAAGTGTGCCTAGTTATGGACATGGAACAGCATTTTAATAATACCTTGAGTTACTGAGTCCGGGAGATGTGGTGAACCAGAAGTTGCACAAGCAGCGTTCCCCTGGTCATCTAAAAAAAAAAATATTGCACAGTGTAAATGTATGGGCTTAAAGAGCCTGTATGCCTACCAAACAAACACCATGGCCATGGAGGGGATTCATGTAAAACTGCAGACAGCCAATTCTATTATAACTATACTCATGGCCATGTTGTTGAACCGGATGAAGTCAGAAGTGGTGAATATGTGCAAGTGGTGAATATTTTACACAGGCCAAGTCTTCCCTGTTGTTTTTAAACAATCATGTAAACTAATGAACTCATCAAAATACTATCCATAAAACATATGCGTCACAATTAGGGATGGAACGATTACTGGTTTCAGGATAAACCACTGTAAACTGTACTGAAGGTTAGTAATATCATTTAAAATATAATTATCATTAAAACAGTGTTTGATAATCACAATTTTGAAAATGTACAGTAAATCCTATCCAGCTAGCCTCAGTCTGATGCAAACGCAGCGCGCAATGCGTTTTTTTTAATGAGAAGAAATGGCAGAAGGCAGTGACAGTGCAGGGAGATTTAAGCCTTCTAAAATGACCAGATCTGAGGTGTGGTCATATTTTGGCTTTTACAAAAGTCCTGAGGGAAACTTAATAGAGTATGATCACCCTGTCTGCAGAACATACAAGAAAAAAAAGTCGCTACTATAGGGGCAGACACTTCAAATTTGCAAATGCAAGGCAAGTGGACTTTGACCTCAATACTAAAACTACGTCTGGGAAATAACGTGAAGCTTCCATGAAGAAAAGTTTGCAGCAAGCGGCTTTGATCCGAACTAAAAAGTTCAGACAAGACTAGGGTGACATTTAAGGGATAATAATGTATATTCATTTTGCACTCATTGCACAGATTTTTTTTTTGTACCACAAATAGTTACAGGGATATATTGAATTGACAATGTTTTAAAACTATCCTGCTTATAAATCCATTTTGTAAAGTGTACAAAATAATCGTCCAGACAAGATGATCACAAAGTTATAGTAATAATTATAGTAGCATTAATAGTAAAGTCTGACTTAATTTCCTATACAATGGAAAAACAGAGACAAATAGCCATTAATGAAACAAGAGTCCGTTGTGATACATGGTTGACTGCTGTTATGATGCGTTATTGCGCATTTCACTATATATTCAAAAAAGTATCATCTGCCTGCATTGACACCATTGTATGCAACCAGGACTGTGCTGGACAATGACATCACTTTTTATTTTTACAGTGCTGATATATAGATGAATTAATTATTGATTTTTTTTTTACAATCAAATCAATCAGTACTGAATTTACTTAAGCTGGACAAAATTATTCACCAGTTTTCAATGTAAAGATGCTTTGACACTCTGCATTGTAAAAAGCGTTATATAAATAAAGGTGACTTGACTATTGACGATGGTCATTATAAGAAAAGATCATCACTTGCAGCTCAATCTGGCTAAGACTGAGCTTCTAGTCTTCTCTGCCACTCTACAGCACAACCTCACCATCCAGCTTGGCTCGTCTACAATTACCACATAAACTTCGGTCAGAAATCTTGATGTCATCTTTGACAACCAGCTGTCCTTCAAAAAACACATTGCAAAGACTTCTCGATCCTGCAGATTTGCATTGTACAACATCAGAAAGATCAGACCCTTTCTAACGCAGCATGCTGCTCAACTTCTTGTCCAGGCCCTGGTCATTTCTAGGCTAGACTACTGCAATGCTCTTCTGGCTGGACTTCCTGCAAACACAATCAAACCTCTACAAATGATTCAGAGTGCAGCAGCACAACTGGTCTTCAAAGAACTCAAAAGAGCCCATATTACCTTTTTTTTTTTTTTATCTCACTGCATCGGCTCCTGGTTGCAGCTCGCGTCAAAGTCAAGACACTGATGCTCGCTTATAGAATAGCCACAGGCTCTGCTCCTGCCTACTTCAACTCATTGCTACAAATCTACACCCCTTCCAGAAGCCTGAGATCCTGTATTGAGCGATGACTTGTGGTAAAATCACAGAGAGGCTCAAAATCTCTCTCCAGATCTCTCTCATTCACAGTTCATGGCTGGTGGAATGATCTTCCCACCCCTATCCAGAATGCTGGTTCCTTATCCATCTCCAAAAAACAGCTGAAAACCCATCTCTTTCGATACTACCTGACTTCATTAAAAAAAATAATAATAAAATAATAATATATATATAATTTTTCCCCCCCTTCCACCCAGCATGTATGTACTATTTGAACAGTATCTGAAGCTGGTACTTAGAGCACTTACTCTATCCGTATGCCTCTAAGATGAATCGCTTGTACAATTCCCAAGACAAGTGCATAGAGCTGCTTGATTTATTTGTTGTTTGTTGATCAACAATCTAGATGTGCCTTTGGCTTGTTTAGTTGGGGACACTTAATTTCTAGCAATTATCATTGATTTGATTATACCAATCATATTTAAACTGAGCTGACCTAGACAACCACACTTCTGCATTCAGAAATGAAATGCCTTAAGCTAAAAATTTTGCATTTCTCTCATCATTATACATTAGACATTGTATTCTACTATTAGATTCTGTTCAGTATTTTGACAATTTGTATTGTTAAAAGAGCAATATAAATAAAGGTTATTGTTTCCAGTATGTGCATCTGTTCTTTTTGAACACTTTCATCTCATTTTAACAAAACCATGATAATATTGATAATCGTGATATGAAATTTTCATACCGTTCCATCCCTAGTCACAATGAATAGAGATGACAAAAAGTTAAGTTTCTAACCATCGACTACTGGAAAATTCCTGACTAAAACAGTTTTAATATACTGTAATGAACCCACAGATCTCAGCTCATTACATGAGATATGTTGGGCACACTTTGGGTCCATCATTGAGATTATACTGCACCTTGAGCTGCAGTCTCGGACAGGTGAGGCGATGCAGAAGTCACAGAAGACAACATTTCTTCATTGTCTAAAAGCAAAACAAGACAAAATCTCCAATGGTATCAACTACACAGCAAAGAGGGTAAGCAATAAAAAGTTCATACATGTTTGAAATAACAGTAGGCTGTTATCTAAATGTATTTTTTTAAAAAGCCTGTATTAAATATTTCACCAATATAACTGCAAAATCCACAACACAGAATACAACAATTTCAGTAGCCAATTTTAACAGTACCTTGCAATGTGCAAACATTAGGGAGTTGCTGTGATCCGGTATCCATGTCGTCTATGTATGTCATCTATTAAATGACATTGTAAAAAAGTTATTAAATGTTATTACACCAACCATATACACATACACCAAGTAGATTTAATAAAGATGTAAATAATGCATACCACCAATTTCGTCCAGAGATTTTCCTTGTATATTCTTCACACTTCCCTTCTCCAGAGCTATAAGCAGCTTTGAGATCTTAGCCAGCTGAATTGTTGATTGGGGCAGTCGATAGTACTCCCTATGAATCCTAATGTCATGGCCGAGAAAATCGGCCAGCTGGTCCAGTTCATTTTCTTTCAAGTTCATGACTTGACTTATTGTGGCGATCTGTTTGCGAAGGTTAGTTGATCTGAGGTTTTGAGGATCTTCAGCTCCACAAGCATCTGCAAATTGACCAAACTGCCCTCTGTAGTGACCTTCACTACAAGGAATAGCGAAGAGGTAATTGTTGTTTTCAGTTACTCCACACACTTTCCTCTTACTAATGAGGAGTGACAGGTTAGCAGTCATATCAGAAGTCAGGATCACAGCAACCTTTCGCCCTTTTTTCCCCTTCAGTTCCACTCTGACGAATTGTTTGCAGAGTCTCTTCTCAACTTCTGTAAGCCCAGAGCTTATGTCATCGTTTAGTTGTGACATGTCACGATCTTCAAAATTTTTTACAGTCATCCGTGCCACCTCACCTTCCCTCCTCCTATTAAACAAAATGACTTGACAGAGGGTCACCTTCGCTAGTGCTGCATAAGTGCCTGCTGTTGGGTTATCGGCTAGTTTCTCCTTAGTCAATTCCACTTG
Source organism: Channallabes apus (assembly GCA_030522415.1). Lineage (NCBI taxonomy): Eukaryota > Metazoa > Chordata > Actinopteri > Siluriformes > Clariidae > Channallabes > Channallabes apus. The sequence continues at coordinate 22,134,537 of CM060126.1, forward strand.
CTGACCAAGATATAACTGTAGCTTCTGAACGTCTTTGGCCAGTGGAAGCCTGGTGCTCTTGTTGTATTTTGCCTCACTCAGGTTTGATAAGGCAGAATGGGAAATTAATTCAGACCATTTTGTTTCATGAAGTGTATGAAACCTCCTGATGGAATCGATCACCTCTTGGTCTTCTTCCATGAGAGCACGACACATGATGAGGTCAGTTATCTTTCTGAGAGAATGCCCAATTTCAGGGCCAAACTCGGTGCTTTGAATGTGCTGTTTTCATGATCAAAACCTGAAACTCTCTTGACAGCATTAGTAAGAATAAAGAAGTTGCCTGGTTTTATTGCCTCTTCCAGGTTATGGATACTTGTTGTGTGGCGCAGAGTCACAAGTAATCTCCCAACTTCCCTTACTTTCTGTCTTATATACTCATGCTTCGATCTTTCACTCTCATGCTTATTAAAGAGGGACTGGGCAAACTGCATGAGATAATGATCGTTCCTTATTGCAGTGGACACATCATCCTTGTGCATTTTGCCCAACATTGACCAAAGTTCATTTGAAATTGGCTGGGACATTGTAGATTGAGCAGATGCTATACCAAAGACTCTGTCTCTCAATTCGGGTCTCTCTTCAACATTATTCTCTGGTCTTAGAGCACATCTTTTCATATGTCGAGAAAGTTCTTTTCTGGATAACATACCCTTACAGTACAAGCAGTAATCGTATGTCTCAGAGCTGCTGCTCTGTTTGGAACTCCTTTTCACTTTAAGACAGCCTGATCCTGTGGTTTTAACAACTGAATTGTGCCTGAAGTTGCCAAGGTTTCGTAATTTCCCAAGAAGAACCTTTCTGTCCTTTGATGATTTGGGGAACTGGAGTGCCTGTGCGACTTCAGCATTTTCATTTACATGCTTCTCGATATGACGTGCAAATTTAGTTTGAGGTTTTCCACAAACAAAACAATAATTGACTTGGCTTTTAAGGACTTTTGATGATTTGGTTGGGGATTTACTTTGGTCAAGAAATGTATCCACAGTACCCTTTTCGTTACTCGCATCTTGGTATGACGCTAAGCTTTCTGGTTTGGGGTCACTTTGGAGATCACCAGTAGTTTCTAAATCCATCAGGATATTCTTACAGTTGTCCTGTATATCTATGGTCTGTTTTTGTTCAGTAAAATCAGGCATATTAGTGGTATTGGACTTTTTGGATGGTTTAGGCAACTCAATCGACTCGGTCCCTGAGCTTTCTGAATCCGATACAGATTCTGGGATGAACTCGTCATCAGATGAGACATCATCCTGTAAAGTACATTCATTTAATTAATTAAATACAGCATACTTTAAATAACAGAAATACACATGGGAAAGATGTCAAAAACTGCTAACTGCTAAGAGCCATCATACTGATATTAAGCATATTACTGTATAGTTCAATGTACACTTACATCTCATATATATCCCAGTCTTCTGAGGATTTCTGGAGGCAGATTTTATGCCACACACCACAGCATTCTTTACAGACAAAATTAAGCAAACACAGTGTTGGACAACAACTGATCAGTTTCCCATGCCGATCAATTACATACTCATTTGCTTATTAAATTCACACTTATGAAACAAAATCAAGAATTGCAACGGTTCAGTACAAATGCACAGTTTGAGTGATGGCTTACACATTCCATTTAGACAAATGTACACAGGTTTCGACCATTAAGGTAGAATACACTGAAGTGGCAGAGCATTTACATTACCCATTCAAAGTAAAAAAAAAAATTAAAATAATAAGATTTGATATTCTGATTATAAAAACATTGTTATTGTAACACATTCTTTTTTAAATGTTTAATATGCAAGGTGTAAAGTGCAAAGACTTCTGGCAGAATGGTCTAATGTGGAACAGAAATGCTAAAATGCCTACATTAAGACACCTTCAAGCATTTGGACTGGCAATTGTTCTTGAATTAGGTCTGGATTTCAAACCAAGAACTGTGATTTTTGCATTGGTAAGATCAAAAAAGTTTTGTTGGAATTTGTCTATACAATTCAAACAGTGGCGTTTCGCTTATTGTGCAATTGGGTTAACATCGCAAATGAATAAAATGAATGAAAGATGGATTTAGCCGAGCTGCAGCGATCCAAATAGAAAAAGCTAAACATTTGATAAACCTAACTTAGTTAAGTCTTAAGTCTAATCAACAAAGAGCAATAGGACAATATAGATAGCCAAATAATATAAATAATAATAGCAAAGGAATTTAGAACTTGTTCAACATCCAAAGGCGAATGTCTCCAGGTATAAGAGAACCTTTGGATAGATATGTGATGCGGCATATCCGACCCCTCCTTCCCACTCCAAAATAAATTAAAAAAACTCCTTCGCTTCACGTCAATGGCCTATTTGATTCCAAAATGGTAAATTTTGCCAAAAGGTGACTAGTTTGCAGTATGTTTTCTGCCTTATGCCTCAGCCTGTAAACTCACTTGAGGGTATGTCATAGTATCTGCCACTACAGTGATTTTCTTTTTAATAGTTTAAACTGATAAAACATTCAAGCAACATGTTTTTATACTTAATAGGTGCGAGTCTGGAACTGAACCATGGCATGAAGTGTAACTTATATACTGAGAAATGCATTAAAAGATGATGAATAACACACTTACGTTTGCATCTTAGACCGTGCCATCTGACGGATGTCAATGGTGAATGGCATATCCTGCATTTGTCAACTCTCACCAATTCAAAAACCAGTTTATGAATTGTACACTAAAAAAAAAAAAAAAACTCATTTAGGTTCACACCACCTTTTCTACAAATCCTTCATGACATATGAAAAGGGGGAAAGAAGTTATTTTTGAGATATAATAGCGAAGCATATCTATTTAATTTCAGTGATTCATTTTAAGATTGGCTATCTGCTAGAGCATCACTCATGACACACACACACACACACAAGAGAAAGATATACTTCTACTTGGAACGCTTGTGACTATGGCAAAGAAGACAATTCCTCTAAATAATGAAGTAAACCTTCATCTGGCATTTAAAAAACACAATACATCTAGTTTTTGAACCGGTGTCCAAAGCCAAATTTAGATGTACCCTGCTTAACTTCTATTACGCAGAAAACAAATGGCAACGGGGTTCTCAACCAATCAAAGGCATCGCTTAACACTAATAGTTAAACTCCAAGACCAGTGTAAATCAACCTATATCCCTTCCCAAAGATAAATTTTTACTTGTTTACCTTTACTTTGTACAAAATTACTTTCTTTTCTTACAATGGTTTATACATTTCTTGCTTTACTTAAATTGTTGTTGTTACACCTTACTACCTGTGTAAGGTTGTTGTTTGAAGAAAGTGCGTGCTGTATGTTGGAAGAAGAATGAGAATTTTCTACAATACAGACCACTAGCGAAACAGCGAGTAACTAACTGATAGGGGAAGGAAACTGATCAGTCTCTTCTTCCTAGCCACAGCACTACATAACCTATAACTGCAAGGAAAGAGGTTGATTAACCCTGATCTATTTAAGTAAAGCAAAAGTAAAAAAGTAATTTTGTGAAAAAAGTTAAAGATCTGTCCGTGTGTGTGTGACACAGACGAACTGAAGGTATGTAAGGACACGGTCCTCTGGACATGTAATGACATCCATGCTCAAACCCTGAGTCTTCCACTGTTGAAGTCCCAGTGTGTGGCACACTCAGAAAAACACACGTGTTAGGGGGACACCATGGTTAGAAAAGACCATCTATGCTGAACAGAGGGCATTTCCACCACAGCTGCAAGATGTTTACTAAAACACTGAAAATCACAGTACTTCTAACCATTTGTCCATTTCAAAAGAAAGGTAAATTCAAACTCACCTCATAAGCAGAGTCATTTGGTGCGGCTCTGGATGATTAACACGCTGATCTTGAGTCGGTCTCTGTACGAGGGAACAAAGAGATTTACTGCTTGGCTTTCCTTGAGTCATAAAACCACATATAGCCATAACATGCTCAACTCACATCCCTGACAGACAAAAATCTACTCAAAATATCCATCAAGACACAAAATAATCATCTAAAAATGGTCTGATATCAACACGTGTTTTTTCACGCTGCAAACCTTTAGGCATGCCATGCATTGCCAGAAGTTACCAAACTTTTACCCAAAACTTTAACTGACCACTGGTAAGGTCTGTTGAGAACACAGCAGGGGACACCTCCTGGTGCTGGACACCAACTTCTCCGAACCTCTCTTTTGCAGAAAAAGCGCCACAATGACCTCCAACACAATGCACCTAAAAAAAAAGAACAGCAATATGCAAAGATGAACAGGCATCAACTGGTACTGTGTCCATTTCACCTAAGAGGGACACCCTCACCCAAACCCGATGTACACAAGGGAACACAGTGTTAAAGGATGACCATTTGTACCAACAAAGATTTTTAGACTGTACCTGCAGTATAACTATAACTGATAAATATGTCCCTTACAAAACAAAACATTCACACATCCCGTAATAAACAGCTGAATTTAAACGGACCTCTTGCTCAGGGCCGTCTGGTGTGGGACTGGATGACTGAGACTCTGCTCTCAATTCTGTGTCTGTTGAAGAGAACACAGAACATAAAGGCACAGTGCTTTGGAAGAAACCAGGGTTTACCAGGCATTGCTAATTCATGCAGGGCTCACCTCTGAACAAGTCCGTAGAGATAACTTTGGGTTTCAAGTCATGGGCTTGGTCACCAAGCTCTGCAATGGAGTGTTGGCCAGAAGGGAAGCTTCCACCACTGAGCTGTGTTGAAACAAGTTGAACAGATACAGTAAACATCTTGCAGCTGTGGTGGAAATGTCCTCTATTCAGCATAGATGGTCTTTTCTAACCATGGTGTCCCCCTAACACGTGTGTTTTTCCGAGTGTGCCACACACTGGGACTTCAACAGTGGAAGACTCAGGGTTTGAGCATCGATGTCATTACATGTCCAGAGGACCGTGTCCTTACATACCTTGAGTTCGTCTGTGTCACACACACACGGACAGAAATTTTTTACTTGTTTACCTTTACTTACAAAATGACTCTTTTCTTACAATTGTTTTTACATTTCTTGCTTTACTTAGATCCAGAGTCCAGAGCTAATAAACCCTTCCCTTGCTGTTAGGGGTGGCAGTGCTGTGCCTAGGAAGAAGGAGAATAATCGGTACAGCACTGACCAAAGTTGTAGGCTAAAGCTAACTGAACCGGGCAGAGAAATGACACTGAAGTGAAGTTTACTTCCCCTATCGGACTGCAGATGAGAACTTGGATATCACCTATACAGTATCTATTGTAAAGCTGTACTAAGACAGTTTAAAGATACATGTTCTAATTTTTTCAGAAAATGTAGGATGAGAAGAAAAAAAATATTAAGTACCAACACAAATAATTTATACTATGCTAACTACTTGGTAAATAATGACCAGAAAACATTTCATTACAATAATAAAAATGGAAACAGTAAAAGACTGATAGATATGCTATTGTCCAAGTAAAGGAGCTTATATCATAAATCACTGCAAATTATTACGTTTCTAATGTTCTAATGTCCATGAGTGTGTGACACAGACGAACTCAAGGTATGTAAGGACACGGTCCTCTGGGCATGTAATGACATCCATGCTCAAACCCTGAGTCTTCCACTGTTGAAGTCCCAGTGTGTGGCACACTCAGAAAAACACACGTGTTAGGGGGACACCATGGTTAGAAAAGACCATCTATGCTGAATAGAGGACATTTCCACCACAGCTGCAAGATGTTTTCTAAAACACTGAAAATCACAGTACTTCTAACCATTGGTCCATTTCAAAAGAAAGGTATATTCAAACTCACCTCATAAGCAGAGTCGTTTGGTGCGGCTCTGGATGATTGACACGCTGGTTTCGAGTCGGTCTCTGTACAAGGGAACAAAGGGACAGAAGCGAAGCTTGCACCACTGAGCTGTGTCTAAACAAGAGAAAAATGCACATGTGAACTTGGACATCATTTACACAATTGTGCTATTGTACAGTTGAACTGACTAAAGTCCCAATGAAACAATGGGACTTACTGCTTTAAAAGACAGTCATATTCAACCTTACCTCACAAGCAGAACTGCCTGATGTAATTTTGCAGGACTGGACTTCTGGTCTCTCTCTGGTCTCTGTAGAATATAGGAAAGAATATGAGAAAGGCCAGGGAGGGTGGGGTTGTGCATCACACTAGAAGCAGCCACACCATCACTGGTTTGCATGCTTTATAGACACAATGTGTTTATATGCCCACCATAACTAATGTACAACATTAATTCAAACAGTCACTGACCTTCAGTAGAGACTGTGGATGACATGGTTTGGTCTGGGAAACGGTCTTTAATAGACTCTTGGGCAGCAGTGCTTGTAACTGTTGGGGGAATCTACAAAACATACAGATAAGCCTGCTGGCATTAGCTGGGAGAATCATGCAAATTCAAGATTAACCTGACAAGATTCACTGAAAACCGGATTGAATACCACCAAGAAGTGACTTCTGTTTTTTGGTTATAATTGTTGGCACTAACAAGCGATAGGTATTGTTCAATCTCTGAGGCATCATGAAACTCGCACATCTTAACACACAGTAGCTTTTAAGACAGATGATTTCATTGTTATCAAGATGTCTAGATGTATAGGCTTTAAACCTCGACACCAATTCATAGAAAAAAGGAAAAACAGAAAAATTACCCACCTCTTTATGCCAGGGCCATTCTTTCCCACCATAGTCATAAGTGATTTCAGTTCCTGCCATAATTTCCTTCAGTGCAAAAAGGCAGAGATGTGGCTTCCCATCTGCTTCGATCAACTTCATTCTGCAATTTGGTGCCTTATGGTCATCATTTACCAGCCGCCCAAATGACCCATCTTCAAGTGCTCCATCAATACTGCAAATTTACAAACATCATGCACTAAACAGACGTTTATAGTGACACGTTTTCGAATTGTACTTTAATTTGTAAGCAACTACACTAATGCCAACATCCAATACAAGTATAGTTGTTTGATGCATAGTTAATAAGTTAAAGAGCAACATGAGATCTTTACTTCAGAAATTCTAACTCATCACTGTAGAAATCTAAACATATTAGTCATTCTGAACCTACCACCATGTTCCCTAGCAAGGCTACACTCGATGCTGCGTGAAAACGCTATGGGAACCAGTTTGTCGCGTTGCCGGTCGTTGAAGCATGCTGTGAAAACACGCCAAAGTTTTTGGCTATATATAACCTCGACAGGTGACGTCATCTGATTAGATGTAGGTGGAGGTTATAAAAACAGGTGAGCCGGCAACGACCTCAGATCATTTGTCTTCAGAGCCTAGTTGTGAAGCGTGCTTGTGATAAACCAGCAAAATAAGAAGGTGTTTAACTCACCGATTTGACGAATTTAAATCCCTCCGTGTGTGATAATCCATATCGGAGTGCGATCTCTACACTGCTTCGACTAGTGCTGCGCGCGCCGCGCATTCCGTGAGAAGCTGCGAGCCGCCGCGCGTTCCTGGCTTAAAACTCGTGCATCTGACAGAGCTGCGGCAGATGGAGGTAAGAAAACTCCTTTCTTCCGCGTTGTCATCACGAGGATTTCTCTCTTTTTTTACCGGAGATGGAAATAGCCTTAAGCATTAAAACAAGCAGTAGACGGCAAATATAGTCGATATGGAAACGCGGGATTGTATGATGACGGCCAGATAGCAGAGATGCTTCACAGGCTATCTGTCTCCTGGGACATCATCCTCCCTGGTAAGCTTATACTTCCTTCTAGCTGTGTAGACTTTTATCTGCCCTAGAGGGAAAAGCTTTTCAGGCAGTGGGTCAGCTTGGTGCTCCACTGCACACAGGAGGTCAGACTGATTTAAAAAAAAAATAAAATAAATTAAAAAAAAAAAAAAAAAAAAAAAAAAATATATATATATATATATATATATATATATATATATATATGTGTGTGTGTGTATAAAATAAAATAAATGGGGGTGGCCCCCACAATAGGGAAAGGCACCCAGAATTCCTTTTTAACGAATAAGTGTTCTCCCTGGCACCCCCAGGAGGTCAGTGTTTTGCTCCGCCACCACTGGTGTTCGGGCAACACCAGTCTCCAATAGGCTGTTAGTTCTTCAGTTTTTCCTGCCATGCTTCAGGATGCCGAACATCTAACATCCCCTACCCGTTTAACCAAGCTGCCGAAACTTTGGCCCTTTTATGAGAAACTGGCAGCGTGGAAGCTACTGCCAAGTATATCTCCTTGGGTACTAAGCACTGGAGAGAGGAACTACAGGATTCAGTTCTCACTTCACCTTCTGTGTTTTCGATGGCGTGGCCTCCACTTCCATGAAACCAGAAAGTGCGCATCTGCTGACAGGCTGCCCGGGAAGGGGGCCATGGAACATGTTCCCCCACCAGACAGTGAGTCAGGCTACTACAGTCGGTATTCTTGGTTCCCAAGAGGAACGGGGGCTGCGTCCAATATTTCAGATTCTGCGGGCTCTCCCGCTACCTGAAAATCAATGAATACAGTTCAGTTCTTGACTGTAAAGGTGATTGCTCTCAACCCTACCAAGCGATTGTTTCTGACAATCGATTTAAGGACGCTTACTTTCATACAGAAAATTGCCACAACACAGGGAGATCCTGAGGTTCGCTTTCGGGGGCGAAGCTTACCAGTATCGGGTCCTTCCATTGGTCTAGCTCACCCGCACACATACAAAATGCACGGATTTAGCCCTGGTTCTTATGGGAGTCCCAGGGCATCCGGTGGCTAGTGCTTCGACATCAGCATGTCGTCCTAGCTCATCTCTGTTCTCAGGACTGGGACCCAACGCCACGAAAGCGTGCTCTTTCCTGTGCAGAGGACAACACATTGGGTGCTATATGGGATTCGGTCGTAAGCGGGCACAGCTGTCTCCCGCTCGTATCGAACCCATTCTCAACACCCTCAAGGAAAACAAGCTAGACCAGAAAGTGACCATCACTTTCAGACATCCTAGCTCTCATGTCAGCTGTATCCACGGTGACACCTTTGGACCTTCTGCACATGAGAGCATTCTAAGTTGTGGCTAAGAACCAGGGGATATCACTAGGGCCAATATCCCCAATACGCGCCAGGTGCTTCGTACCCTTTCTACGTGGTTCAGACCCCGGTCTCTACTCTGGGTCCCACTCTAAGTTCATCTTGTCGTCGCTGAGGCTAACGACAGATGCTTCCCTCATAGGCTGGGGTGCGGTCTCTGATGACTGTCCAGCCCAAGGGAGCTGGAAAGGCTATCTTCTCGCATGGCACAGCAATTGCCTCGAAATGATGGCTCTATTTCTGGCCCTAAAGCACTTCCTCCAGCAGTTGAGAGGCTGCCATGTCCTAGTGCGGTGGACAACACTATGGCAGTCTCATATATTATCGCCAGGGCGGACTGTGCTCGCGCCGCTAACAGCTAGCGCACCAGGGTCCTGTCCCTCAGAGCGATTTACATTCCAGCATGGATGCGGGAGCAGTAGTACTGTCCAGTCTATCTCTGACACACGGGGAATGGTAACCCCACTCCGAAGTAGTCAGGGAGAGATTTTCATGTAGCAAGGCGGACCTCTTGCCTTCTAAGATATGCTTCGCCTTTTACTGCTCTTCAGATTTACGTCCACCGCATCAGCTAGTGGCGTAGGTCAGAGCAGCTTCTACATGTTTTGGATGAGAGATGCTATTGCCCTCTCCTATGAGGCGCGTGGGTTCACTTCGCCTCTGGGAATCAGGGCTCTTTCAGCCAAAGGGATTGCCTCATCTATTGCACTAGCAAGAGGTATTCCCCTGCAGCAAGTATATGCTAAGCAGGTAAACCCAGTCCACTGCCGAATTGTTTCAGTGCTGGAGTTTCCGTCCTCGGGTCTATGCCCTAGCACTTTCAGGACATGCGTAACTGCATCCTCTCTCAACTATCTTCCAAAAGCTAACTATAAACCCAACAGGCACCCTATTGCTTTTGAAGTCTTCTGTCCTCCGCGCTTACAGCTTCGGAACAGGAGAGACTTCACTTGCTGTGTCCAGCTTGTGCTCTTCAGATCTACGTCCACCGCATCAGCTAGTGGCGTAGGTCAGAGCAACTTCTTCATGCTCTGGATGAGAGATGCTATTGCCCTCTCCTATGAGGCGCGTGGGCTCACTTCGCCTCTAGGAATCAGGGCTCATTCAACCAGGGGATCGCCTCAGCTATTGGATTAGCAAGAGGTATTCCCCTGCAACAAGTGTGTGCCAAGCAGGTAGACCCAGTCCACTGCCAAAATGTTTCAGTGCTGGAGCTTCTGCATAAAAGCTTGGGCTTGTGCCCTAGTACCCTCAGGATTTTCTTAGCTGCATTGTTTGAAGCCTTCTGTCCTCCGCCTTTTACAGCTTCGGAGCAGGAGAAACTTCACTTACTATCCAGTATGTGCTCTTCAGATTCACGTCCACCGCATCAGCTAGTGGCGTAAGTCAGAGCGCCACTATACTGGGTGAGAGATGCATATTGCCCTCTCCTATGAGGCGCGTGGGTTCACTTCGCCTCTGGGAAGCAGGGCTCACCCAACCAGGGTGATCATCCCAGTCTCATCAGCAGGAGGTATCCCCTGCAGTAATTGTGTGGCGCGAAGGGTTGGTTCCTCCCCGCACACACTTCTTACATTTATAAATCTGGATGTTCATGCTACTCCGGGCTCACTGCCCCCGAGTTAGCTGCCCAGGCATAGCTCTGAGACCTTCTTGGCTTTGTGCGCACACGCTACACAACCTTGGGGTCCAGACACCTGTAGTGCGGCGGCGTTGGTATTCTCGTTCCCATAGCGTTTTCACGCAGCATCGAGTGTAGCCTTGCTAGGGAACGTCTCGGGTTACATTTCTGTAACCCTGTTCCCTGAAAGGCGGGAACGAGATGCTGCGTCGCAATGCCGCACTACCACGTGACCGGACGGCTGTTCAGACAAATTAATCTGAGGTCGTTGCCGGCTCACCTGTTTTTATAACCTCCACCTACATCTAATCAGATGACGTCACCTGTCGAGGTTATATATAGCCAAAAACTTTGGCGTGTTTTCACAGCATGCTTCAACGACCGGCAACGCGACAAACTGGTTCCCATAGCGTTTTCACGCAGCATCTCGTTCCCGCCTTTCAGGGAACAGGGTTACAGAAATGTAACCCGAGACGTTTTCCGCTTCCATATGAAGTCAAACATGAAGACTGAACATGCATCGTGGTATAGTTTACGTCTGTGTTTAGCTTCAGCTGCATCAATGAGCTCTCCTCTGTATTCCACCACAAACTCTCCTTGGTTGAAATCAGCTAAAGTGAAGATACCACGACCTGCAGACACAACCTTATTAGAGTCACAGGGCTAGCAGACTATCCACTGGATACAACTTAGCCTCGCAAATAATCATAAACAATTATTCCTATAAATCGCTGCTATGCAGTCTTGTGCTTTTTTTCCCCTTTCAATTCTACATATAGAATAATGAATACATGTCCAAGTGTAGAATAACAACAGAGACCCACTATTAACTAAAATATTATAAAAATACTATTAACAACTTTCATTTATATTGATGTTTGTACAAATCAACAATCATGGACTGAAATCCACTGGTCATAATATCCATTCAAGAACCGGTGACGTGTGGGTCACCCTCAGTCTAACCTGCAGTGTGTCAGTCACTCACCTTTAACTGGATTTATATATTTGACTTCTAACATTGAAGTCTTGTCTCTTCCTGCAAGGATGTGATTAATGGCATCCTGAAGGGGAGTCGTTCTCCGTGGCATGACAGAATTTGCTAAGAAAATTAACAAAAATGTAAACAACATATTCAGTACTTTTCACCTCAATAATAGCATGGATATTAACATAACATTTTAAGTTCCGTGAGGGGACATACACAGACAAACAGATGGACACAAGGGTCTAATTTCAATACCCTAAAACATTAGCTCCCTGTTTCAAAGACAAGGCTTAAGCTAGTTTATTTTTATAATTAAATAAGCGGTATAGAAAAAATAATAATAATAATTATATATTTGCCTAATTGATATGTGACCACCCTCCAAAATTTGTCTATTCTTGGTCATTCGAATAATAAATGTAAGATAGAAAAGAAAAATCCAGAATTTGAGAGAATCCCAGTGAAAAGAGGGAGTAAAATACTGCTCATACTGTATATGTGGAAACTATAACATGGTTCTAATTTAAACTACTGTATAATGACGCAGGTGTCTGTAACAGGCAGGACAAAAATATCAAGGTAGATAATGGACTCATAAAAGAAAAATCATACCGTGAGATGACACAATACAATTTACTGTCCTTTTAAACTCTCTTCACTTCCTTGATATAGTCACGGCGTGCGCCTGTGAGGGGCGCGTGTCCAAATTTACTATCGCTCTTCGCGCACTAGTTAAGCGGCCTCCACCCCTTCAGGTGTGTGTTGGAGCAGGGCCGCTGAATGAGGCACAGCTGCTGGAACTATCGCCGCTAATGACCTCGAGCTTCTCGGCTTCTCCCTGCTCTATGGAACACAGCGCGCGCGGAGTGTGCACGAGCTCGCGGTCTGACTGTGGGGAAGCTGGACTTTGCGACACGGGTGGATTTTTATTTTTTTTTTAATGAAGGACAGTGGCGCACGAGTGGGGCGATGTGATGCGCCCCAGAGACTTTAAAAAGGGGGACTTCGGCACTTTGCTCACCTCGAGAGGCCAGTGCGTGCACGAGCTGCACGAGCTACCTCCGCGTGCTCGAGCGTCACCGCTCTGCCCACCGTCACCACTCACCAGCCGCGTGCTCGCATGCCAATTGCGAGCCAGAACTGCACGTGCATTATTTTCCCTTCCCTTTCTCTCCGTCCTCCCTTCTTTAAACCTTTCCTTCCCCATTTTTCTAAATAAATGACCCTTTTTCCTGTAAGACCTCACCTCGTGTCCGTGCTTCATGGTGCCGCGCGTGCACGTAGGGCCGAACCCTTTACAATATTTAAAACAAATTGATTAAACTTATTTTTTTATTTGCTAAAATTAAAAAGGCCGTGATTTCGTGGAATGACCCGTTTTACTGCTAAGTTCAACATTGAGTTCATGCATTGTTATTTCTGTCACTTTGGACAAAAGCATCTGCTAAATATTATAACTTCAAACCTATTAAAAGTTTTTTAATTGATTTCGCATGAAGCGCATGTCCTCCACAGCGTGCTCTTCCAGATCTCCCGGGAAAATGAATCCGACGTCATACAAAGCTCTCTCCCATCCAGCCAATCAAAATGGTTATTTTTAATTTGCGCATGCGCATTGTTAAATTGGCGTCTAATATCGCGCGTTGTGTATAAAGTCCCGCGCTTGTGTGTAATTTCCCGCGCCTGAGTGTGGCTGTATGCAGGGACAACAACAACCGATAGGGGGCAGTGGCGGACACAATTTTTTTCAGGTTTTTGGTATAAAAAGACTTTTTAGAAAACGTCTCGGGTTACTTTGCTGTAACCCTGTTCCCTGAAAAGCGGGAACGAGATGCTGCGTTGTAAACGCTATGGGAAACATGTCGGTGACTGTGAAGCATGTGTGTACAAACACGCCAAATTTTGGCTTATATAACCTTGGTCAGGTGACGTCATCTGATTAGACTTAGCTGCAGGTTATAAATATCGGTTAGCCGGCGATTCATCAGATTCATTTGTCTGAACGGACGTCCGGTCACGTGGCAGTGCGGCATTGCGACGCAACATCTCGTTCCCGCTTTTCAGGGAACAGGGTTACAGCAAAGTAACCCGAGACGTTCCCTTTCAAAGCTAACTCGATGCTGCGTTGTAAACGCTATGGGAACGAGAATACCAACGCCGCCGCACTGCAGGTGTCTGGACCCCAAGGTTGTGTAGCATGTGTGCACAAGGCCGCGGAGTCTCAATACTATGTCTGGAAGCTACGTGGACATCCAGACTATAAATTTTGCAAATGTGTGCGGGGAGGAAAAAACCTGCCGCATCACACACTTGCTGCAGGGAGTACCTCTTGCAGGAGCAATAGATGAGGTGACCCCTCTGGTTGAAAGGGCCCTGACTCCCAGAGGCAAAGTGAGCTCATGCGCCTCATAGGAGCGGGCAGTAGCATCTATCATCCAGTGACAAGGTATGTGTAGTTGCGGACGCACCCCGCCCCTGGTTGCGGCCTCCATAGCACAAAGAAAGTTGCCCTGACATTCGCCACTGGCTGGTTCGGTGGACGTAGGTCTGAAGGGCACATACTGGGCAAAGTAGGTGATGATGCAGAATTACCTGACTGCCCAGGGGCAGGTCCAGGCAAGATGGGGAGACTGACAAGTACGCTGATCTCCGATCCTCTTGGGAGAGGAAATGGTCATAAGAAAAACCATCCTAAGGGTCAGAGGCCTGTCAGGTGCTGACTCTAGTGGCTTCAATCAGAACATGGCAGACTGAGATAGCGAATGCGTACGTTCTGAGGGTACTAGGCACAAGCCTGAAGACAATTCTTCTTAGAGAAACTCCAGCACTGGAGCAATTCAGCAGAGGACTGGGTCAACCTGCTTAGCACACACTTGCTGTAGGAGGGATATCCCTTGCCAGTGCAATATATGGGGCGATCCCCTTGGTTGAATGAGCCCTGATTCCTAGAGGTGAATTGAGCTCATGTGTCCCATGGGAGGGGGCAATAGCACTCTCATCCAGTATAGTGGCTGAGGCACCGCAGGTTGCGGTTCCAAACATGTAAAAACTGCTCTGGTTTACGCTACCGGCTGATGGGGTGGACGTAAATCTGAAGAGCGTGTACTGGACATAGTCAGTGAAATCTCTTCTGTTCCGAAGCTGTAAAGGCGGAGGACAGGATGTTTCAAAAACAATGTCAGACGATAGTTGAGTGAGAATGCAATTAAGTACGTCCTGAGAGTACTAGGGCACAAGCTCGAGGACAAACTTTTTTTTTTTTCAGCAGCAGCAGCAGCAGTTCCAGCACTGAACACTTCGGCAGTGAACTGAGTCTACCCGCTAGAGGTGACGAGGTACTGTGAGGCTCATAGGCTCTTTCACCCAAAGGGCACATACTGGACACTGTAGATGAAGTCTTACCTGCTCCGAAGCTGTAACAGGCGGAGGACAGAGGCTTCAAGCTACAGTATATGGGCTGAAACAGTTCGTATGTACGAATCTTTCACATACATTCATTTCTGAGGGCATAAGCTCTTCTAGGAGAGGGAGCCCTAGAATTTAGTCTTAATTACGCTGACTGGAAGACCAGCTTGACTTAGACTCCCGGAAGCAGCGTTATCAGGAAAAATGTATAGAGATGTAACCTGGGCCGCGTAAGGGCCAAGGTGTCCAGACACAGGGGTGGGGCTGGAAAAGTCAGAGAGCAGCAAAGGGGACATTTTCTGGTCTTACGAGGTAAAGAGGTCCACCTCTGCTAGCTGAAATCTCTCCCAGATTGACTGACTACTTCGGGGTGGGGTTTCCAATCCCCGTGTGTCAGAGCTTGACTGGACAGTACAGATGCTCCTTATTTATATGCCCTGAAATGTAAATCGCTCTGAGGGAGAGGAATCTGGTGCGCTAGCTGTTTAGTTGTTTGGCGCGAGCACAGTCTTCCCTGGCGATAATATGTGGCTGCAATAGTGTTGCACATCCACACTAGGGCATGGTAGCCTCTCAATTGCTGGAGGAAGTGCTTTAGGGCCAGAAATAGGGCCATCATTTCGAGGCAATTGATGTGCCGTACGACATGAAAGCCTTTCCAGCTCCATGGGGCTGGATGGTCATCCAAAACCGCATCTTAGCCCGTAAGGGAAATGTCGTTAGCATCTGTGACGACAAAATGAACTTAGAGTGGGACCCAAAGTAGAAACCGGGGTCTGAGCCACCTAGGGAGGGTACGAAGCACCTGGTGCGTAACCCTTGTTGGGGATTGGCCCTAGATTGAAATCCCCTATCTTAGAACCAAAAATGAGCTAGGACGACATGCTGATGTCGAAGCGCTAGCTACTGAGACTGGGCCAGCCAGTCATATATGTAATTCAATACATTCATGTAGAGAGCTAGGTAGAAATGGAAGGATCTGATACTGGTAAGCTTCGCTCCCGAAGTGAACCTCAGGTCCTTCCCTGTGTTGTGGCAATATGAAAATAAGCGTCCTTCGATCAATTGTCACAAATAAATCGCTTGGTAGGATTTGAGAACAATCACTTTGACAGTCAATTTTGAAACTGTATTTATTTATTTAGATGTTGGTAAAAACCACAAAATCTGGAAAAATTGGACGCAGCCCCACTGTTCCTATAGGAACTAAGCAATACCTGACTCACTATCTGGTAGGGGAACATGTTCTATGGCCCCGTTCCTCCAGTAGCCTCTGTCAGGAGATGCACACTTTCCGGTTTCATGGAAGTGGAGACCACGCCATTCTGAAAACACGGAGAGTGATGTAATGCTCTCACTCATCATGTGATGAGTCATGGGGGATCATGTTAGCTGTTCGGCATCCTGGAATACAGCAGGAATTTAACCGAAGAGCTAAGATGTCGTTGAGGACCGGCGTCGTCCGTAACACCAAAGGCGGCGGAACTAAACATCGGTCCCGTGGTTTGCCCAGGGGGGGGGGGGGGGAGGGGCGTGTTCTTAAAGAAGAAAATTACGTGCTCTCCCCCGGGGAAGACCCCACAATCCTTCAGGGCCTCTTCTTAGAGAAGAAGACGGCGCAGCAGTCTGAGCTTTTAGAGGCGATCTGTGAGGGGCGGTGAGCCGTACCCCAGTCCTTACGGGGGGGTGCGCGGCTACTGACGCTCTCCTTCTGCGCCTCTCGCCTTTCTGCGAGACTCAGCTTTGGTCGAGGCTGGGTGGCCGACGGAGTACGGCGGGGGAGAAATTTCCCAAAAGCCTGTTTATAGACATTGGCATCTCGAAACTTGGTGGCAACGGAATTAACGGCGTCGCCAAATAGGCCTGATGGTGAGACAGGGACATCAAGCAGGAATGATCTATCCTTATCCTTGATGCCCGTCAGATTAAGCCATAGATGTCTTTCTGCACACACTAGAGATGCCATAGAACGGCCGATAGCACGGGCTGTTTGTTTAGTCGCACGCAGGGACAGATCAGTAGCCCGGCGTAACTCTGTGAATGCTTCTTGATCCACAGTGCCGCTTGTGCTCAAATCATTCAGGAGATGACCTGCTGCTTGAAACGCCTTCCCTACCAGGTTAGAAGAAATTCTACACGGGTTGGAGGGGAGGGTTGGCTTCTTAAATGATGATGTTCCAGGAGTGAGATAGCTAGCTAGCGTCTCCTCAACCTGTGGCATCATCACATAGCCCCGTGTCTTAGCATCAATGATGTTGGAAAAGAACGAGGTTGGTGGTACAAAAATATGGGATGAAAAAGGTTTATCCCATGAACGGGATAGTTCACTATGGAGATCATCAAAAAATGGGAGAGAGCGGCGTTTTGGCGCCCTCTCCTGGCCACCCGACAGAAATCTGTCGTCTAATTTTGAGTGTGTGGTGAGAGCTTGCTCCTGTGGCCAGTCAATGTGAAGCCGTTCGACTGCACGCGTTATGACTTCCAGCAATCTTTCATATTCTCTGTCATTACTAGAGGGTCATTCTGAGGTGGCTGCTGCCATTTCTACAGAAGCAAGGGACAGGGTCTCTTCCATCGACTCACGAGAAGCACAGGAGTGTGCTCGTGAAGTGGAGGGAGAGACTACGTGATCGGGGGAGGAGTCGAGAGAAAGGAGAGGTTCCGTCCCTCGTGCCTCGGCCAGATCAACCTGTGATCCCCAGGAATGCAGCGCGGCGCGTGGTTCCCTGAAGAACGCGAGGCGCGCGGAGCATTTTTACCGGGAGATTGTCACAATGCTCACGCTCTCCTTTAAATCCATCGAGAGCGTGGCTCTCACGCAAGCATTTAAAACAAAGAGTGTGCGTGTCGCCTTCGGAGAGATAGTTCTCACACGGACATACAGCGCTAAACTCCGCCATTATCTTAGTGATAATTTTAATTTATTATTTTTTTTAAAGATAGTTGTTTTAAATGCGTTTTTTTTTTTTTTTTTTTTGTGCTTGCACACGTTGCATTCACAGTATCGTGAAGACAATGAATCTGAGGTCGTCGCCGGCTAACCGATATTTATAACCTGAAGCTGAGTCTAATCAGATGACGTCACCTGACCAAGGTTATATAAGCCAAAATTTGGCGTATTTGTACACACATGCTTCACAGCCGCCGACATGTTTCCCATAGCGTTTACAACGCAGCATCGAGTTAGCTTTGAAAGGGAACCACTTTTTGGGTATTAAAACATGCTGAGAAAAGGTTTTAGATGGTTTATTTTATGAGGACAGCCAACTGTCCTCCTATACCAGAGGGTCCTCATTGCTCTTTGAAATGTCTTGAAATCTGTCCTTCTAACACGAAAAACAAACAAACACACACACACACACACACACACACACACACACACACAGACGTGGCCATTAAGAATGCGTGTGTTTTCCCGCGAGATGCCGCAATTTGGTGCCGCAAGCAACATTCGGGAATTTAAATAAATGTGTTGTGCTTCACTGAATATCCACCAGATGGCGGATGGGAGGACTTTATCTAAAAGCCAAACCAAGTACAATGAAGAATTGTGTATAATTTTCAGCCTAAAACAATATTTTTTCAATGCTGAAGCAAACATGAATTTTATTTTCTTTTACAACAGATCTTTCATGATGAATGTGTGTATATGTGCTTCATATTATGTTCATAATGATGAAATGAGATGGCCAAAATCGTGCTTTAAAATTTCTAATAAGTTTCTTATATAGTTTTTGTAATGTCTTAACAGGGACAAAACAATGAAAGACATGGCAATGCCACGGTTTAAATGGTCTTGAAATTAATTTAATTTCCTGATAGTGGGCTATCTCACAGTACCCTGATTAACTATGTGAATGTCCTGATTCGTGAATATGCCAACATATCTTATTTAAAATGTGAAAATGTGTCGACATCATCAGAAGACATGAATGAACAATATCATATTAAGTAAATATTATTTTATGAACACAAAGTGCTTCAGGCTTTTTATAATAATGATCATCATGTTTTAGCTGTTTGTGTCCAACATTGAATAATTATTTTATTAAATTTGAACAGAAAATAATAGTGATAATAATAATTTTCTATAATAATAGAAAAAAATATAATTTAAATAATAACTTAAACGGCTAAATGAAGTTAAATACGCTGCGTTACAAATTATTATGCAAATGATATCTTTCTCTGATTTTCATAATTGGTAAATGCAAATGACAGTCAGTATAATTTTCTAGTCATCAACTATTAGGGTATAATTTGAATTTTATTGAAAAAACCTCCTAATGATAACAATATTCATTTAAAAAATAAAAAACTGAAAAACGCACAACAGAGTTAAAACATTTTATAGGTTGTAAAGAACTGAAAATAGGCTTTTGTTGAATATGCAGCATTAGGAGGTCATATTTACTGAAGTCTAAACTATTTCAATCAAAAACATCCTAACTGTCACGAAACTAACCGGGTGGATCAGAAGCTTTAGCACACTAGCGGTTATCCCTTTGTAGTGTGGATGGTAAACCCAAACGCAGAGGCAAGCGAGTAGACAGGATAACCACGCGATTTAGGCTATGGACTCTCACAGAAGGGGAGCAAGGGAAAAACACAAATTTAACCCGCGTTTAGCCCGTGTACTCACATACGTAACGGACAAGCATGTCCCGCATTCGGGTTTACACTGAGCTTAGCTCTTAACACTAGCTTTTAGCGTTAGTTCTTAGCTTGAGGCTATGAAAAGGCTGATGTTACCTGGCCCAGCCTCTCTTCCTCTTTTATAGTATTTGCATAATTAGCTCCCGCAGTGCCCCCAACGGCCGGGAGCCCGTAACCAGCCTGTTACACCCTGTCCAGGACCGACTCCCGACGGTCCTGTGGTGGAGGATACCCGACGACGGTAGTCCCTGATAAGCTCAGGGTCGAGGATGAACCGGGCCAGAATCCAAGATCACTCCTCGGGACCGTAACCTTCCCAGTCGACCAGGTATTCGGTGCCTTGGCCCCGAGGGCGCAAATCGAGGATCCGGCATATGGTGTAGGCAGGGCCACTGTCGATGATTCGGGGAGGAGGAGCAGGGAAGGGGGGTGGAACCATGGGAGAAGTGGTGAACGGTTTCAGTTGTGAGGTATGGAAAACCGGATGGATTCGGAGCGCCGCAGACAGCTGGAGCCAGTAGGTGACAGGATTGAATCGAAGGGTGGCGCGATATGGTCCGATGTACCTGGGGGAAAGCTTCCGAGATTCAGTATGAAGATGTAGATTTTTTGTTGACAGCCATACTTTGTCACCTACATTGTACAATCGTCCTGGAGGGAGTCGACGGCAATGTTGGTTGATATAGGCTTGTCGTATGGCGGCGTTTGCTTTGTTCCACAGCCGTCGACACCTGCGGACCAACTGTTGTGCTGATGGTACGTCAACCTCCGGTTCTTGGTGTTCGAACATCGGAGGTTGGAAACCATGGCATACCTCAAATGGGCTTAAGTTGGTGGCTGAAGAGGTGTGGAGGTTGTGTGACAGTTTAGCCCAGATGAGGTAGCGAGCCGAGGAGCATTGGCAATCGGCGATGAAGCATCTTAAATAACGCTCCAGTTGTTGGTTGGTCCGTTCCGTCTGACCCTGTGGGTGGTATCCTGAAGAGAGACTACATGTAGAATCGATCAGATGGCAGAAGGCCTTCCAGAACCGGGTGGTGAACTGTGGCCCTCTGTCCAAGACGATGTCTTTTGGGAACCCATGCAAGCGGACTACATGTTCTAATATCAGCTTGGCTGTCATTTTAGCTGTCGGGAGTCCGGCGAGAGCCACCAGGTGCACGGCCTTGGAGAACTGATCTACGAAACAGCCGCCTGGAGCATGATGGCTCCATGGCAGGTCCACGAAGGGTTAATGCACGCTTCGTGCACAGAATGTGATCCCCCGCGATGACGCAGTTAACAATGCCCCGCCCCATAAACGCCCCCATGCGCTTTCTAAAAAGATGGTTGCAATGCCGTATAATTCCGCCAGATGGAGCATTGACTGGCACAGTTAACTGCAGTGTCCAGGAAGCCCAATACCATATCTTTAATATACAGACAGTTCTTGTATTGTCAGTATAGTTTCATAAATAGATGACGTGGTAAAAAACAACAACAACAAACCGATTAATAAAACAGATTTGTTAAATCACTCAATACACAACCCATGATGATTATGCTATTTATTATTTAATAATGACTTAAAAAATATTTCACTAACTAATTTTATTAAGACATCTTGAAATGATCCTTAAAGACACGGTAGCGGCTGTAATTTGTCTATACCGATCATTGTAGGTACGGAATAAACACGTGGGCTATGTACAGTATTTTATATTACTGTGTGTTTTACCTAGTTCCATTTAATATACTGTTAGATAATATTTTGCTGCAAAATAAAGCTCAAAATGTAACGTCTGCTTGGGTTTGTTCTCTCATTATATTTTTGATGATGTTTTCGCTGTTTGTTTTTTTTTTCACTGATAGACAACAAGTGGCATAAGAAAGGCAATTAATGGCGCATGCAACCTGGAATAAATATCTGCCCATATGGATCAGTATTTCTTTAGTCATTTAATCATGCATAATGCTCCCCCGTCAAAAGATCTGATGGGGCATTAATCACTTATCACAACTGTGAATGGATGCGGCAGCAGAGACAGATTAAATCCCCATAAAAACTTGGAAACAATAGTAAAAAAGTTCCAGAGGGTTAGCGCCTGTTATACTAATGTATTTTTACTGATTTTTTACTGCTTATATTTCGTTTGGTTTTACGCAATTTCATATATGTGTGTGTGTGTGTGTGTGTGTGTGTGTGTGTGTGTGTGTGTGTGTGTGTGCGAGAGAGGATACTCTGACAAGAGCAACTTCCGTGTGGCTCCAGTGGCGCAATCGGTTAGCGCGTGGTATTTATAAAGCGGTCCAGGTGAAGCAATGCCGAGTTCGAGCCTCACCTAAAGCACACAAAGCATTTCACTGCATATCGTACTGTGTATGTGACAAATCAAATTTTTATTTGAAAGTAAAGCTTAAAATTTAACTTCTGCTTTGGTTTGTTTTCATTATATTTTTTATGTTTTCGCTGATAATCAAATTGGCATAACAAATTGATTAATGGCGCATAATATCTGGAACAAATATCTGTCCATACGGATCAGTATTTCTTTAGTCATTTAACCAGCATAACGTCCCACATCAAAGATCTGATGGGGCATAAATCACTTATCACAACTGTGTATAGATGCGGTAGCAGAGACAGATTTAATCCCCATAAACATTCACACTTGAAAACAAAACTAACAGAACTAAACAGTTCTAGAGTGTTAGTGCCTGTTATCACAGGACAGGAATCACCTACAGGATACTACTGTATTTTTACTGCTTATATTTTTTTTACCCTAGTTTCATTTGGTTTTATGCGATTTAATGTGTTATTTGTGTGTGTCTGTGTGTGTGTGTGTGTGTGTGTGTGTGTGTGTGTGTGTGAGAGTGCGAGAGATAGCGTGAGAGCATGTGCGCGAGAGAGGGCTTACATGGTGATTTATCCAAGGTTACTAAAACCTGGCTTACTACCTATAAAAATTATTTCAATTTAACTCATGGGTCTCAATCACAGATGACATGACAAATTATATACTCTGAAACGTTAATTTGAACATTTAAAAATATATACAAAAAACATTGATAACATGATAATGTTATCATGGTGTAAATTATTAACATTAGGTTAGGTCCTGCCCTTAATTAATTCATATTATAATTACTTTTACATAGTATAGTTACTGGACTGACATTACCAAAAACTAGCTATTTCATTGAGCCTTTCTAAAATCAACCCATCTATCATTTATAATCAGAAAACATAAAACATATTACGATCTGTTCAATAGCCCATCTGTTTTAATTTAGTTTGTATTTTTTATTATTCATAAGACAACCTTTCAGTTTTGTAAATATTTTAGTTATAGTGTGTTAAGTCTTACTTTAGGTTAAACGTTTTGAGAATTTGACCATCCATCTTAGATAAATGTTATGTCATTGATTGATAAAATCTGGATTAAGGATATTTTATTTTATTTCTTTAATTTTTATTTTTTAGTTTCCCCCCTGAGGGATTGCCACCTTATTGTGGTCAGGGGGTTTGCGTGCCTCAACACAATTCAGCAAGGACAATACTGTTACTATAAGCTCAGGGAAAAACAGTGCTCGAACATGATGCCCCCTTCACATTTCTGACTGCGCCCCTCCCCCCCTGGTCTAGAACGGCCCTGCCTCTGACCGTCTTTTGTCTTGTAAATGAGTATTCTTAGTCACCTTCCAATCCCCCCAGCGCACACACTTTGTTTGTTTGTCCTGTAAACTGTAACTGTGTTTGCTAGGGCACTTGGTTATACACAGTACTTTAATGTATGGAACACTTACTTAACTTGCTGGTTTGGTTTAAATATCGTTTATTACCTTATTCAGCAAAATAAATAAATTATTAACGTATTGAAGTATTTTAGTTAAGGACAAAAACAGACCCTGCGCTTGTGTTTAGAACTGTTCAACAGCCGTGTTCATAGGTTTAATCAATGATGGATGAATGGAGAGGTGTGTGTGTGTGTATATGCGCGCGCGCGCTCTCCTGAATTTCTCCGTTGGCTTTAACACGGACACCCATCCCCCCGCCAAAAACACACACACAGAGCAATTAACACCTTGTCATACTCAAACCTCAATGGAGAATACTCTCACCTTCCACTCCTAAGTTTGTCGTTGCTCTTTTGGAGTTCTTAAAACCCAAAACATTTATTTATACTGAGAAAAAATTATTATGGGTCACATAATCATAAACACAAATACATATGATCAAGTGTTTAACTGTTTTAATTTGTTTCTATGACCAATAATTATTATTATGATTTTCAGCCCAAATCTTTGACTATTTAAAACAATGTTGTGTCCCATTTTTTGCCCATTGAAGTTGTTGGTTCAACTAAACGTTTTTTAAATACCCAAACAATCCCCCAAAATTAAAACACGCAAACATGACTTTACCAATTCAATTTATTCTTCCAAAACTAGTCAAAGTTAAAACTGTAATTTGTATAAAACAGGTGAATACATGTTGTCTTTTTGCTTAAAGTTCATTAAACAACCCAGATACACCAGCTATAAGTCTATCTATAGGTATTTTATATTAAAATATAAATTTTTCAAATATCAAAACTATGAAACATGGACAGTTGAAGTCTTTGTTTCCCCCAAAGTTCTGTATCAGACATTTTGCAGTTCTATATATGCAGAATATACAGTAGACCTGACCAAACATCATTCTAAAGCTGTCGGACGGTGACGTCATCCCTCCTACTGCTCCCTCAACAGCTTGTTCAGGCTCCTCCAGTCCTGTAGCTCCAAAAGTCCAGCCGTCAGCTGTCTGACCCCCCAATCCTCCACAGCGGGGCTCTGCTTAAAGACAACAGGAGAATTTAGTGAAGACAATGATAAATAAACTTCACAGAACATCTACTTCTAATAAAAATAAAATATATTAATAAACCTATTTACCACAGAGGGTGTAAAATACTGTTTTGGGAATTCTGGAATGTAAATAAACTGCCTGTGCTAATGTTAACCAGTGAACAATGTTAGTGTTAACCAGGGGCCTGTTTCAGAAAGGAGGTTCAAACAACTCGGAGTTTAAACTTGAACTCTGAGTTGATTGACCCAGAGATTAAAAACTCAGAGTTTTCGGTTTCAGAACAACTGATCTGAGTAAGGTCAATCAGCTCTGAGTGGACTAACTCAGAGTTAAGCGTGTACACCGCGACTCTAAAAAGCCATCATCAATGGAGCGCAGATATTACGAGTCACCATGGCAACAGCAGAAAAAAATAGATCTGTATTTTTTCCCCCAGCTAAACTTGATATGCTCATGCAAACTTACAGCAAATATGAGCACATATTTTTTTTAAAAAGTAACACCACTGCATCGGCGAAACAGAGACAGGTAGCTGCTCAAGTTAATGCGCAAGTTTACATTTAAAATATTTAAATATTTCAGTATAATAGTTTATATAATAATTTTTAGGAAATAAAGAAGACCAAATAAAGTGTTGTGACTTGTGTTTATTTCATTTCATTTATTTTATTTTATTTTTTGTGGTGGTGGTGAGTGTGCAGAAAGCGTCTCAGAGCGAGGCACACTTTCCGTACAGCTCTGCATACAGTGGCCTTACTAATATGCTCCGCATCCCCGATATTGTACAGAAAGCTTCCATTAGCAAAGAAACGTAAAGCTGCACATAGTATCTGCTCGGATGTAAGAGCACGGCCACGATGGGTGATATTAGTGATGTAAGGACGGATTAGATTATGGATATATGTAATTGATAGCAATGAAAAACGGTAATGCTCAAACAAAAATGTATGGGGAAAATCCTTGCCCGACGTAAATGTAATTCTCTTCGAATTAATCCAGCCTCCTCATCTATGGGATCCTCCAAAAAATGACAAGCCATTCTCCTAACTGTCTTCTCTGTTTGTGTCCGAAATGTGGGCAATGAATGACTAAGGCTACGGCGA
The DNA here is from genome assembly GCA_030522415.1 of Channallabes apus. NCBI lineage: Eukaryota > Metazoa > Chordata > Actinopteri > Siluriformes > Clariidae > Channallabes > Channallabes apus. Next base: position 22,160,236 of record CM060126.1, read on the forward strand.
GAAATACTGCTTTAAAAAAGGGGAGGAGACCGACAGAAACTCAGAGTTCAGAGAATAAAACCTGCTCCTGACCAGGTTAGGTTCACAGAGTAAGTTGCCACGGTCACTGACTCTGAGTAATAGTTACCTCTCTTTCAGAAACAGTCTTGAGTTACCCTGCTTTCTCGGGTTCGACAAACCTGCCTTTTTGAAACGGAAAACTCTGACTTTCTCTTATCTCAGGGTTACCAAACTCTGAGTTTTCCCTTAACCTCCTTTCTGAAACAGGCCCCAGGTCTGTCCGTATTATCGTCTGAATTAAATTAATCAAGAATGTACTTAATGCGCTTCTCATACAAATAAGTTAAGCGATATAACACTCGTATATGAGCATTAGTTAATCTCTGAGGCCAAACTATAACTTACTGAAGCCCCTCATACCCCCCCCCCACACACACACCTCCCCCTCTTCCTCCTTAACTGATAAACACTTCAGTGTTGTTATTCAGCTCTTTAAGTAAGCGCTCGCGCTACCGCGGAAAGTCCCGGACAAAGTGTGTAAAATATAAACCCGGTTATGAGCGTTACTAGCTCCTGTACAGCTACCCTCCTCTTGTGTCCCTCATCAACTGCATCACATTATATTCCAGTCACAGAAATAACCTGCAGATTAACTCTTAACCAAAGAATAAATAACCGCTGAATTTATCCAGACAACACGCGGTGAGATTCTCTCAGTATTTACAGAGAACACAAACACTCTTCATCAGGTAGTGCAGCTCTTGTAATTGGGACATTAATAGTATTTTTGAAGGTTGAGCATGTTTTTGAGATAAAGTGGAGTGACATTGTGAGTTTGTGACACTGACAGTAAGCTGTAATATTAACTCCAGACTTGGTAAACAGAACATTAAGTTCTCTAAAGTCACATCTGACCGCTGCTGGTGCTGCCAGTGATATTTAAAACGGCCAATAAAAAACTAAACTGGGAAATAAACTGTAAACTACCCCAAACACATTTTATAAAATAAAACATCACTTACCACGAATAGTCTGTTAAGCCGCCATCTTCATCTCTGTAGTTTGGTAGCGTCAGTTCGGCGGGGGTGGAGGCGGGTTGTTAACTCAGCGCAGCTGGCTTGTTTTAACGTGTTTGTTGAGAACGAAGCGCCATCTAGTGGTGGCACCAGGTCAACGAATAAATAGGGCTTGAATGGGCGTGTTTACTGTGAAATCTTGACACGCCTTTCTGGCAGAAAAGGGAGGGGGGATTACGGCGTGCAAAGGGCATTCACAAGCCATTCACACGTCAGCCACATGGTAGCGGCTATTTGGCGTGGCTCCCACTGTAGAGTCGTCCAGGTGGCACACCTGCCGGTGCGGTCTCCTCGGCCTGCGCCTGACAAACTCTCGTTTTTTAGTCCCAGTGCAATGGTGCAATGATTCTTTATGGTGGTAGGACAGGCAGGGGGTCTGTCCGGGGGGTGTCTTCTTCACATTGTCTGGAGAGAGCATCAGCCTTGGTGTTCTTCGACCCCGGACGGTAGGAGAGATGGAAATCATACTGTTCGAAAAACAGTGCCAATCTCACCTCTCTGGGATTCAGCTGTTTCAGGTTGCGGATGGTGATCAGGTTCTGGTGGTCGGTCCAGACGATGAATGGCTCCCTGGCGCCCTGGAGCCAGTGACGCCACTCCTCCAAGGCCCACTTTATGGCCAGCAGCTTGCGGTCCCCTACCCCATATCGCTGGTGAGTGGGGTCAAACTTCTTGGAGTAGAAACTACATAGGTGTAGTTTCTGATATGGACCTTGCTGTGAGAGAACAGCCCCCGTGCCCACATCCACATCTACCTCCACAACGAACGGCATCTTTGCATCAGGATTAAGGAGGATCGGTGCAATGGTGAAGCGATGACATAATTCCTGGAAGGCAGAGATAGCAGAAGGGTTGAGTTTAAAAGGGTTGGACGATGGTCGTGTTCATCTACATGAATGTTAAAGGCAACTGTACTGTAGCCCCGGATAAAGCGACGATAGAAGTTCGCAAACCCGAGAAACCGTTGAAGTTGCTTGAGGGTCTTGGGTAGGGGCCAAAGACGCACAACTTCCAGCTTTTGCGGGTCCATGGCCACACCCTGGGACGAGATGACAAAACCCAGGAAAGTGGTGGAGCGCTCGTGAAAAGCGCATTTTTCCAACTTATAGTACAGCTGATGGGCAAGCAATCTCTTGAGGACCGCTCTGACGTGGAGAACGTGTTCTTTGACTGTATGGGAGTATATGAGTATATCGTCCAAGGAAGCGAAGACCCAACGGCCTAACATGTCTCTCAGTGGGTCATTTATGAAATGCTGGAAAGCGGCAGGAGCGCTGCAGAGTCCAAACGGGATGACCAAATTTTCATAATGTCCAGTGTGGGTGATGAAGGCCGTCTTCCACTCATCGCCCGCTCTGATACGCACCAAGTTGTAGGCGCTGCAAAGGTCCAAATTTGTAAAGATGGTGGCACCAGAGAGGGCGTCCAGGGCAGAGTTGGTAAGAGGCAATGGATGTTGATTTTTAATGGTGATGTTATTGAGCCCCCGATAGTCAAAGTCAAAAAGTCAAAGTCAACTTTATTGTCAATTCTGCTACATGTACAGTGCATATATATAGAGAATCGAAATTACGTTTCTCTCGCCCTAGTTACAAATAACACTGAAGAGGTTTAAAAAAAAAAAAAAAAAAAAAAGAGACTTAAATAACACAAACTTAGAAAGGCAACAGAGGTGAGGTAATTTAGTTACTATCCTGCAAAAAGGGACAGTTAACAACACAGAAGGCAGTTATGGAGAGAAACGGTACAGTGCAATCGGTAATAGTGCAAGTGTGCTTATTTTAGTTGATAAGAAAGTGACAAGTGATGACATAATGAGCTATATGAATCAGTAAACAAAATGGGAAATAAATCCAGTGTGAACAAGGAATGTTTTTTTTTTTTTTTTCCTTCCCTCACCTGTTTGAGGTAGTGAAAGTACCAATGGTGCCTGGAGCACAAAGTGACAGGTGCAAGTGTATGTGTGAGTGACACATGGACGAAGTTCACCCCCTTTTTTCTTTATGAAAAAGAACCCCACGGGCGCGGGTGAGGAGGAGGGTCGCATGGTACCTTGTCGAAGTGCATTAGCGACATACTCCTCCATAGCCTGGGTCTTGGTGGCCGATAGAGAGTATAGATGGCCTCGGGGGGGGTTGGGGTTGGGCGGAGCCCGGCTGAAGGTCTATCGCCAGGTCGTATGGGCGATGTGGTGGAAGGTGGGTGGCCCATCTCTTACAGAATACTTCAGCCAGGTCTCTGTAGACGGTTGGAATGGCGTTGGTGTCAACACGTCCCATCCGTTGCCCTTAGGCAGAGTTCAGAACAGGTCGGGCCCCACTGTATGATCTGGCATTGAGACCACGAGATGAGCGGGTCGTGCTGCAGAAGCCAGGGGTAGCCGAGGATGATGGGTGGAGAAGAGATGGATGTAAGGTGAAATAGATTTTTTTCTTGATGTTCAATGCTCAGTGCGATGGGCTGGGTTTGATTGATAATGGGGCTGGAAGAAAGGGGCCGACCGTCGAAAGATGTAACTTGAACCGGCTGGGATAATGCCTCGATTTTCACTCCCAGTTTTTTGGCAAAGGTAGAGTCAATGAAGTTACCGGCGGCACCAGAATCGATGAACACCGTACTTCGGACCCGTTTGTGGCTAAACTGGAGATGTACCTGAACCGTGAGCCGAGAAATATTGGTGGTGGTGCTGAAGAGTTGGAGGGAACCCGGTGAGTAACTCCCCTGTCCCACTGGGCCTGAGTGTTTCCCGGTCGGAGAGGACAGATGGCTCGATGATGTGCCGCGGACCCACAGTAGGCGCAGAGGCCCTCCTTGAAGTGGCGTTCTCGTTCGGCTGAGGTTAGGGAGGCATGTCCTATGTGCATGGGTTCCCCGGCTCCTGTGTCAACCACGGCAGGAGGTGGAGAGCCGACATTTCCGTGGGTGGTGGGAGTGAAGGTGGTCGATGTGCGTGGAGTCGTGTAGGCAAAGGTGGGTGCTGGCGTCAGGGTTCTCAGGGCTGGCTTCGGGCGAGAGAGAAGGCGCTGGTCAATCCGGAAGGCGAGTTGAATCAGTCCCTCCAGTGTGGCGGGAAGCTCGCGGCCGGCTAGTTCGTCCTTGATCCGGGAAGCTAGCCCCTCGTAGTAGGGTGTCCGGAGCGCTGCGTCTCCCCATGTGGTTTGTACTGCGAGGGTGCGGAAGTCAGCGGTATAGCGACTCATGGACAATCCACCCTCCCGCAGGTGGTATAGCTTTGTGTCGGTCTCCACCTCGCCCGCAGGATGTTCAAAGGTGAGTTTTAACTGGCGGGTGAATTCATTATATGAATGGGCTGTATCTGAATCAGAATGAAGGACTGCCGTGGCCGACTCAGCTGCCTGCCCTGACAGCAACGAAATGAGGAGAGCAATGCGCAATCGATCGGTGGAGTACTTGATGGCATTAAACTCAAACAACAGATCTAGAGCAGTTAGGAAAATGCTGCATCTCCCATCCGTGCCATCCCATTTATCCGGTAAAGCCAGAAAAACATCAGGAGTTGGAGAGGGGGGCGGACGGAGTAGCGACCGCCGCGACGGGAGGCCGGTTAGCCGCGCTAGCAACAGCCTCACGAAGATCCGTGTTCTCCTGCCGAAGCTCCGCCACCTCACAGCGTAAGGCCGCGATGTCTTGGACATGACAGAGCGATGTGAAGCACCATCTTGTTTCCTTTCATGCTTCCTGTTTAGCGACCGTACTAATTCCGGGTCCTAGTGCCGGTCATGGCGCGGGTGTGTGTGACACTAACAGGACATGTTACATCTTAACATAGGTCCCCTTCTTTGATATCACCTTCACAAGTCTTGCATTCATTGAACTTGTGAGCTTATGCTTGAATTTCTTTGCGAGATTTCAGGATAGCCTCCCAGAGCTGCTATTTTCAAATTATTCAAAATGTCTCCCACCCTGATACAGTGGTGTGACAACCAGACTGCTCATTACCGTCGCACTCACCGCCGTGGAAACGCGGCAGCGGCCAAAATAGACCAGGAGCATTTCAAAATAATTCGTGAAATGACCGCCAGGTGGCGCAAATTGACATTTTCCGTCGTATCGGTTTTTAAATATATTCAGAGCTTAAGTCATAATAAAGTCAAAACAATATGTTGTAGCGAAGTAATACTACAATTATGATAATTTACACATCCAACAAACATGTAAAACTATAAATATAAAAAATATGAGTTAGAAAACATTGGTTTTATTTTGTTTAGACAGACTCTCTGTTTTTATCTGTTTAGTGTTATTATTAGTGTAAGAAAACAGCGCAAACAACAGCACTAGGGCTTTCAAAAAAATTATTTCGACAATACTTACAGTTGTTAGAGTTTAAGACATCAAGATTTAAATATAGAAATAACTAAAACAGATAGAGCAAACTTCCAGAATAGATAATAAAAAAATAAATCAATAAAAAAGATGTATGCAGTATAATCGGGGCCTCTCATTACATTATATTTTGGTTCAGTGCCAGACGAAGTGCGAGCAAATATTGTCTTACATTTGTGAATAAAATATCATTGTTTTATTCAGAGATTTACAGTATTTGTGCAAAATAATAGTTATGCAATATAATTACAGGCTCTGGATTCGTTTTTCGTTTGCAGTATAAAACCAAAATACATCTTACTATTTTTGAGAGATTCGTCGTAAAAAAAACTGTTTTTTTTTCAGATATTTGTCTGTACAAAATAATATTTATGCAATATAATCACGGGCTCTTGATTCGTTATTCGTTTGCAATATAAACCAAAATACATTAACCATATAATATAAACCAAAATATTTAATTTGCTGTATTAAATATTTATGCCGTCTCATCAAGGATCCAAAGATTGCCTTGTACTAAATAATATTTTTGCTGATTTTTTTCTGCGATTCAGTTGTGTGATGTTTTAATGATGAATGATGTTTTACTGTATGTTTACTGTATATTAAAAAAAATATGAGTTAGAAAACATTGGTTTTATTTTGTTTAGACAGACTCTCTGTTTTTATCTGTTTAGTGTTATTATTAAAGAAAACAGCGCAAACAACAGCACTAGAGCTTTAAAAAAAATTATTTCGACAATACTTACAGTTGTTAGAGTTTAAGACATCAAGATTTAAATATAGAAATAACTAAAACAAATAGAGCAAACTTCCAGAATAGATAATAAAAAAATAAATCAATAAAAAAGATGTATGCAGTATAATAGGGGCCTCTCATTACATTAGACCTGTTTAAGAATTTTATTTTATTTGATATCAGAACTAATAGAGTGACTTTTAATTAGCCTATTTCATAATGTGACTAATGCATTAAAATTGCCAATCACTATTAATATTAAACAGGTGGCGAACAATTAGGCAGCGATACAGCGTGGTGTTGTGTTAAACTGAAGACGGCGCGGTCCGTGGAGCCGTGTGGGTCATGTACATTTTTCCTTTAGACAAAACTTCAGCCCTTTTCATATTTTCCCCGTGGTCGTTATTAATAAATATATTTAAATAAAAGTTTTGCCTTCCAAGGCAACAGATTATGGAGCTTCTTGAGCTGCTCAGACCTGCGCGTGCCAGACCAACGCATCGTACTTAGTGTACTTACTGTACACTCCCCGTCCCGATGTCCAGCTGCTCTCTGCTTTTTGTTTAAAATATGTTTCATTGATCATTAGCCATTATCCATGACTTTATGGGTTTTTCTTTTGACACGTTTTATTTTTATGAAATTTGATTTAGTTAAATGAGAAAATAACCATGGGAGTTTCAAACCCCGCATCCATTCATGTTTCTGGGTGATTGTAATGTTTAATACCCCTACAGTATTCACTTATGCGGTTTGGCTCGCTATGAGATGCGGTGTGTTATACCCCTATCTCACCTGCACGGGCTCGCGCTGTGGCCGCAGGCTTGATCATGATTCACCCCGAGTTTTTGCGCTGTGATTACGTTTCCATCTTTCCGCGTGAAAATTTCCACGTTTAGTTTTTTGCGGAACGTTAAAGGAACGTCGTGGGCAATCGCGGCAGCTCACGGAGATGAGTCCGTCCACACAGGTGAGAGAGGGGTATTAGGCATCGTGATCCGCCTCGAGTGGCCGCCCGACGGTCCGCGAAGATCTGCAAGGTCCGCGAGCTTCCACATGTTAAACATGTTTATTTTTTTGCGTGGTAAGATGGAAACGTAATAACAGCATCAAAACTCGCGCTGAATCATAATGAACCGCACTTACGGCCCCGCGTGTGAGATAGAGGTATTAAACCTCCACTCTGTCATCTCATCGTATTCATTCCATAAGTGTGCTATACAACCCCAACAACTGACACTTCACATTGTTTCTGAAGCTGGTGAAGAGTGTTATCAGCTGTTTGTCCATCAACTATGATTGTAAACCCGGTTCGTTTCACGGCCACATGTTACATGAAAATATTAGCGATATTAATTAATTAATTTATATTAATTTTATATTAATTTATATATTTGTCTGTTATGGCATGTTATTGGTAAGTTAACCCATGTCGAAATAAACGCTATTAAAATAATTTAGTGCAATGTTTAATTTGTATAGAAAGTGCTGTCTTTCTTAACACTGTCATGCAAAAGGAGGGAAAAATCGATTCCTGAGCCACCGATGTCCGCTAATTCAGGACCCGTGTTATTATTAAAGAAAACAGCGCAAACAACAGCACTAGGGCTTTTAAAAAAATTATTTCGACAATACTTACAGTTGTTAGAGTTTAAGACATCAAGACATCAATCTTACATTTGTGAATAAAATATCATTGTTTTATTCAGAGATTTACAGTATTTGTGCAAAATAATAGTTATGCAATATAATTACAGGCTCTGGATTCGTTTTTCGTTTGCAGTATAAAACCAAAATACATCTTACTATTTTTGAGAGATTCGTCGTAAAAAGAAAACTGTTTTTTTTTCAGATATTTGTCTGTACAAAATAATATTTATGCAATATAATCACGGACTCTTGATTCGTTATTCGTTTGCAATATAAACCAAAATACATTAACCATATAATACACCTACAGTATACACTCGGAGAAACTAGAATGAGCAAGAATGAGATTTTTCTTACCATAACATGTAGTGTTATTAATCACTCTACACTGTTTTTAATTACTTTTAATTTTATTTATAAATAAACAAACCAAATAAAATTATTCCATGTGTATTTACCCTTTGTAAAATAGCATTAAAAATGATGGGTCGTGTATCGAGTGATTAAAAAACAATACAAGGCACGTTATGATAAGGAACCTTTCTACAGTACAGTATCTCTTCCATTTCAGTGATTAAAAAACGGTAAAAATGTAAATTTTGGAATCCACAGACGCTCAAACAGCAAAAGAACATGATAATAATAATCAAAATAATATTATTATTCTTTTTGCTTTTTATGTCCACCATTTAATAATGATTTAATTATCAATAATTAAAGCTGCTCACATCGCGCGCTTTCACTTTAAAAATGCAGTGTTTAATCAGCAAGTATATGTCGCCTCTCTTTATGATTGATAAATATTCTGACTGAAACAAATCTGCTCGTGTCGGATTGTTCATTTTTTATGAAAGAGGAGGGCAAACGTTTGCATGATCCCGCGTGTGCGCCTTTAACTTTGATCTAAAGTCAGATGAACGCGCGCGCCGATATGAGAGATTAGATCTTTCAGCACGCCGATGTCAGTCCCTATAGCAAGGAGCATTTACTTACATCTAAACTGAGTCATTTACATAAATCACTGATCACATTTAAACAATTTATTCATACAGATGTACATGTTTTATAGGTTTGTTACTGAAGAACTGTGGCAGCGGGCACACCTAAAAATAAACGCAGGATTATTATTTTTTTTTATAGTTTTATATAAATAAAAAATGCTTTTATAAATGTGGGCTGTTATCTACAGTACTTCAGTACTTATATTTCACGTCTGTGAGGCGAGTATACACGGAGTTTGGGTTCATTTTCTGACGCGCTCAAGTTCACCGAAAACAATACAGAACCCCGTTTAGTGTAATTTATTTCATTTAATAAATCTACTACAAATTCAAAGAACACAAAATATAAGATGACACAAGACCCTGGATTCGTTTTTTGTTTGCAGTATAAAACCAAAATACATCTTACTATTTTTGAGAGATTTGTTTTAAAAAAAAATCTAAAAAATAAATAAATAAAAATTCAGATATTTGTCTGTACAAAATAATATTTATGCAATATAATCACAGGCTCTTGATTCGTTATTCGTTTGCAATATAAACCAAAATACATTAACCATATAATATAAACCAAAATATAAACCAAAATATTTAATTTGCTGTATTAAATATTTATGCCGTCTCATCAAACTCGCAACTCACTCCGAAGAGCATCCTTCTCTGCCTTGCAAACTCCCAACTCACTTGAAATTTAATATCGTATATAATATTTAATATTGGCATAATATCCCTGCCCCAATTCTAACAGCTGTACAGTATGAATTGAAATAATAAGTCAGATGAACGCGCGCGCCGATATGAGAGATTAGATCTTTCAGCACGCCGATGTCAGTCACTACAGTAGCAAGGAGCATTTACTGATCACATTTAAACAATTTATTCATACAGATGTACATGTTTTATAGGTTTGTTACTGAAGAACTATGGCAGCGGGCACACCTAAAAATAAACGCAGGATTATTTTTTTATATAGTTTTATATAAATAAAAAATGCTTTTATAAATGTGGGCTACTGTTATCTACTTCAAATATTTGTTAAACAGGCTGGAAACTCACTCTGACCATTTTAATAATTCATTGATAAGATAGTGATTCCTTTGGTTATGGCTGTGCTGATCATGTCATCTCGTCGTCAGTGAGCGCGCCTATACAGTAATTCACTTCTCATACGAATTACATAATCTAATATATTTTTTCATTAGTTTATATTAAAGCAGATATTTCTCTTTCTATAAGTATATATTTTTCACGTCTGTGCGGCGAGTATACACGGAGTTTGGGTTCATTTTCTGACGCGCTCAAGTTCACCAAAATCAATACAGAACCCCGTTTACTTTATTTATTTAATAAAATCATGAAGTTTTTTCGTCATTGTGTGTGCACCTAAATAAAAGTAGAGTCTTATAAAAGCTACAAATTTAAAGAACACAAAATATAAGATGACAAAAGACCCTACACGTGTAGCCTTTCTACTGTAATTAAACAGTTTACAATGTTTACGTTGCTTAAATTCGATCCTAAAAAACTGAATTTAATTTTAATTATAAATTTGTACTGTAATGTTACTACTGTGATTATGAATTCGTTTATTTACAATGTTTCACTTTATTTTATCTGCAACGACGTGCAGCTGTGGACGACCTGCGCCTCATTAAGCCTGGAGAGAACGAACTGATGCCTGAGGCGTCAGTCTATAGTTATATAGCGCCACTCAGCGGTAAAAGCCAGCAAACGCACAAACCCAAATGCTGACGCCATACGCTGCGACGGTAGAAGTCGCATACTGCCTGTGCACCCACTGTAGATCTTTTGAGGATTCTCCAAAGGTTCTCAATGGGGTTGAGGTCAGGGGAGGATGGTGGCCACACCATGAGTTTCTCATCTTTTATGCCCATAGCAGCCAATTACACAGAGGTATTATTTGCAGCATGAGATGATGCATTGTCGTTCATGAAGATGATTTTGCTACGGAACGCACGGTTCTTCTTTTTGTACCATGGAAGAAAGTGGTCAGTCAATATACTTTGCAGAAGTCATTTTCAAACCTTCAGGGACCCTACAGGGGCTTACCAGCTCTCTCCCCATGATTCTGGCCCAAAACATGACTCTGGCACCTCCTTGTTGTCATCGCAGCCTTGTTGGGACATGGTGGCCATTCACCAACCATCCACTACTCCATTCATCTGGACCATCCAGGGTTGCACGACAATCATCAGTAAACAAGACTGTTGGAAAATAAGTCTTCATGTATGGGCCCACTGCAACCGTTTCTGCTTGTGAGCATTGGTTAGGAGTGGCCGAATAGTAGGTTTATTGACAACTGCAAGCCTTTAAAGGATCCTACACCTTGAGGTTCGCGGGACTCCAAAGGCACCAGCAGCTTCAAATACCTGTTTGCTGCTTTGTAATGGCATTTCAGCAGCTGCTCTCTTAATCTGATGAATTTGTCTGGCAGAAACCTTCCTCATTCTGCCTTCATCTGTACGAACCTGTCTGTGCTCTGGAACAGCCACGAATGTCTTCACAGTACGATGAGTTTTCATGAAATATCTAATGTTTTCATACCTTGTCCAATTTGGTGCTTTTCGGCAGCAGAGAGATCCTTTTTCTTTCCCATATTGCTTGAAACCTGTGGCCTGCTTAATAATGTGGAACAACCTTCTGCAGTACTTTTTCTTTAATTGAGCTCATCTGGCAAACTAATTATCACAGGTGTCTGAGATTCATTTCAGTAATCCAAAGAGACCTGAGACACAATGCAATCCATTAGTTTAATTTAAAAACTAAACATTTAATGTTTATGACACTTACATCCAATTTGCATAATAATTTGGAACACAGTGTATACACAATGAATTAATAATTGCGTTTGCTCTACATTTGAGCACTCAAGTGCAAATATTCATTCATTCATTCATTCATTTTCTATACCGCTTAATCCTGTGTTCAGGGTCGTGGGGGACCTGGAGCCTATCCCAGGAGACTTCGGGCACTAGGCGGGGTACACCCTGGACAGGGTGCCAATCCATCGCAGGGCACACACACATACACACACTCACACACCCAATCACACACTATGGGCAATTTAGGAACTCCAATTAGCCTAACCTGCATATCTTTGGACTGTGGGAGGAAACCGGAGTACCCGGAGGAAACCCACCAAGCACGGGGAGAACATGCAAACTCCATGCACACAGAGACGGGAATCGAGCCTGGCCAGGGAATCGAACCCAGACCCTGGAGGTGCAAGGCGACAGTGCTAACCACTACACCACCGTGCCGCCTGCAAATATTCAATTCAATTCAATTCAATTTTATTTATATAGCGCTTTTAACAATGGTCATTGTCTCAAAGCAGCTTCACAAAAATTAAAGAAAATTTACAAAAAAAAATAAAATAAATAATAATAATAATAATAATAATTTTAGAAAAGAAAATAATTGGAAGTGGGTATGTGTGAGAAAAATGTGTAGATAATAATGAGACGAATGAATGAAATGTCTCTGATGAGCAAGCCAAGGGTGACGGCGACGGTGGCAAGGAAAAACTCCCTGAGATGGCATTAGGAAGAAACCTTGAGAGGAACCAGACTCAACAGGGAACCCATCCTCATTTGGGTGATAACAGATAGAAATGATATAACATCTTGTGTGTTGTGCAGGTGAAAATTCAATATGACAGAAATTATTTAAATTGACATGAAGACCAGTTCAGCATAGGGACGAGTCAGTAGGTGCAGAGGGCAGATGAGGTCTGGATCATTCAAAGCACAGGAGCAGCATGTGTAGCTCCAACCATCATAAAGCTGAATCCAGCTGGAGCTGGTCCTTCTCTGGATGCCTCAGGAACCTCGCAGGGTCGGCCTTTGTCTACTGAAGCTGGCACAATCTCCCGATGCCTCGGGATGGGTAGAGAAATATAGAACAAATGGGGAGAATTAGCGTAGTTGCCATTCGGGATAGGTGTACTGGAGTATGAGATTATGGGATGAGTTATGTGTATGCCAGATTAAAAAGATGCCTCTTGAGTCTACTTTTGAACTGGGAAACCGTGTCTGCTCCCCGAACACTGTCTGGAAGGCTATTCCAAAGCTTTGGAGCTAAATATGAAAATGCCCTACCCCCTTTTGTAGATTTTGAAATTCTGGGAACTACCAGAAGTCCTGAGCTTTGTGATCTTAAGGCGCGTGGTGGATTGTAGCGTATCAGAAGACTGGTTAGGTATGTGGGAGCTAAACCATTTAAGGCCTTGTATGTAAGTAATACTATTTCCCAGTGCAGGGATGATAATATTGGGGTTATATCATCATATTTTCTGGATCTAGTGAAAACCCTGCATTTTGGACTAACTGAAGCTTGTTTACTGAGGATGCAGGACAACCACCTAGTAATGCATTACAATAGTCCAGTCTGGAGGTCATGAATGCATGAACTAGCTTTTCTGCATCAGATACGGATAAGATGTTCCTAAGTTTGGCAATATTTCTAAGATGGTAAAAGGCTATTTTTGTGATATTTGAAATGTGATTTTCAAAAGACAAGTTACTGTCTAATATTACGCCCAGGTCTTTTACTGCTGAGCTGGTAGTAACAGTACATCCTTCTAAGTGTAGGCTGAATTGTGAACGCTGTTGTGTGCTGGTTTTTGGGCCAATAAGTAATATCTCTGTCTTATCTGAATTTAATAAAAGAAAATTATTGGTCATCCAATGTCGTCCAATGTCCTGGACACACTCAGTTAATCTAGACAACTTAGGTATTTCGTCTGGTTTTGTTGAGATATATAATTGGGTATCATCAGCATAACAATGGAAACTAATCCCATGTCTTCTAATGATGTTAGCCAAGGGAAGCATGTATATTGAGAACAACAGAGGTCCTAAAACTGACCCTTGTGGGACCCCATATTTCACTGGCATTACACCAGACGGTTCTCCATTTAGATCTGCAAAATGGTAGCGATCAGACAGGTATGATCTAAACCATTTTAATGCCTGTCCCTGAATACCTATATCATTTTGTAAGCGATCTATGAGAATATTATGATCTACAGTGTCGAATGCAGCACTAGCAATGAGATGCAGCCTTGGTCTGAAGCTAAAAACAAGTCATTTGTAATCTTAACTAGAGCAGTTTCTGTGCTATGATGGGGCCTGAAACCTGACTGAAATTCTTCAAGGATGTTGTTATCCTGCAAGAATGTGCATATTTGAGCTGATACTACTTTTTCTAGTATTTTTTATATGAACAGAAGGTTTGAAATCGGTCTGTAATTTGTTATTTCATTCGCGTCCAAATTAGATTTTTTAAGAAGCGGCTTAATAACTGCTAATTTGAAAGGTTTAGGGACGTCACCTAGATATAATGAAGAATTAATAATGTTTAGCAGTGGCTCTCCAACCGTAAGCATCACTTCTTTAAAAATCTGGTTGGGATTAGGTCTAACAGGCACGTTGTTGAATTAGCCGAGGTGATAAGTTTATACAGCTCTTCCTGTTCTATACCTGTAAAGCACTGAAAATCTAAATGTGAAGCTATAGGCTGAACTGGATCGTGAGATACTATTAGAGGTTGAACCTCCGTTATTTTCTTCCTGATATTATTGATTTTTTCATTAAAGAAGTCCATAAAGTCTTCACTTCTAAACTGTGATGGGATACTCTCTGCGGGCATCTTAGGTTTTGTTAGGCGAGCCACTGTACTAAATAAGAACCTGGGATTGTTTTGGTTTCTTGCTATCAGTTGGCTAAGATGCTCAGTCCTAGCAGTTTTTAGACCTGTCTATAGGTGCACATACTGTCTTTATACGCAATTCTAAGAACTTCTAGTTTAGTTTTTCTCCATTTTCGCTCGAGGTTACGGGTTGCTCTCTTTAGGGCGCGAGTATGACTGTTGTACCACGGTGCAATTGTTTTATCTCTGACTTTTTTTAATCTGATGGGGGCAACAGTGTCTAAAGTACTGGTAAAAATAGTGCCCATGCTGCTAGTCACTTCATCTAGATCATCTGCATTTAGGGGACAGATCGGGCAGATTACTTGTGAATCTGTCTTTAGTAGTGGGATTCATATTTCTAACGTGGGGAGACACAGCTAATCTGTTCTATGGGTAGGGTATATATCAGGAGGGAGTGATCTGTGATATCATCACTTTGAGGTATGATCTCTATATTAGAGACATCTATACCATGGGATATAATTAAATCTAGCGTATGATTTAAGCGGTGAGTTGCTCCAATTATATTTTGTTTAACCCCAAAGGAATTTAGTAAATCCATAAATGTGAGTGCTAAAGCGTCGTTAGCATCATCTACATGAATGTTAAAGTCTCCTACTATCAACACTTTGTCAGAGTTAACCAATAGGTCTGATACCAGATGTCCAAATTCTTTAAGAAAATCGACATATGGCCCCAGGGGTCTGTACACAGTGGCCAGGGTAAAATATAGCAAGGGTTTCATTGAGTGCAACATTAATGATAAGCACTTCAAATGAATTAAACCTGGGCCTTATTTTCTGAGTAACAGTGAGTACATCATTGTAGATAGTGGCGACACCACCACCGCGACCAATTAGACGGGGCTCGTGCTTATAGAAATATCCTGACGGAGTAGACTCATTCAGACCAAAATATTCATTTGGTTTAAGCCAGGTTTCGGTGAGACAGAGTGCGTCAAGGCAATAATCTGAGATAGTTTCATTAACAATAAGTGCTTTAGGCGCAAGGGATCTAATATTGAGTAGTCCAAACTTTAGAGGTGGATTTTGACTACTTATTTTGCCTTTTTCTGGTTTTCTGGTTATCAGATTGTTTCGGGCAAATTGAACAAATTTATTCTTTTTTCTCACTATTTGGGGAACAGACACAGTTTCTATAGGACAAGCTATGTGTGTGCGTCTATCACTATGGTGAGTTGTGATGTGGCTAATATGTTTGGAATCTACGGTATGACTTACCGCCAGTCAGATGGTTCGTAGTGTCCTGGAGATGTTGTCAGAGAGGACCGCTGCTCCAGCTCTGCTAGGGTGTCGGCCATCAGTGTGGTAGAGCCTAAGACGCTCCCAGAAAACATTCCAGTTATCAACAAAGGGTAATTTCTGTTGTCGACACCAAGATTGTAACCATTCATTAAAGGCAAATAATCTACTGAACTTCTCGATTCCTCGCTGAAATGTGGGAAGCGGTCCAGATACGATGATCCTTGTAGTGGGTGATGTGCTGCGGAGCTTCTCGACCAGGCTCCTGAAGTCCTTCTTTAGGATCTCCGTCTGCCTCAGTCTGGTAAAAAATAGCTTTTTCATTATATATACTACCATAGATATTTGTGTCTAATACTGTTTTATTCATACTTTACAACATTACATGCAGTTTGTAATTTACTTGCGATTGTTCTTTTAAAATGTAACATACATATGTACCATATAAGCATATTTAATTACTTCAGCAGTGAATGAGAAATTTGGTCGGCCTGGCTTTTAGATAAAGTTGTTATTTCATATAATTTTATTATTTAATTAATTATCTTATTATAAATATGATTCTTATTCTCTAGATTCTGCGGAATCCCTTCTCACCCTTAATTCACGATAGGTGTGAATTTATCAAACTGTCTACGCTGTTGGCAAATACTGTAGGGGAGTTTTAGATGAATTAAGAATTCAGAGCGGACATCTCTGCCTAAAATAGATTTAAAAAATAAAAATGATTAATCATAGCAATTAAATAAGACTTAATTGTTGGATTTGTACGGAGCCCCTAAAGGGACTTGGGGGGAAAAAATTTACTTTGGAGGAAAAAAAATTCCACCTTGGGGGGAAAAAAATGCCAGGGGGGGAAAAACAGTGAGGCAAAAAAAAAAAAAAAAAGGTTAACATGATATGGATGAAGAAATAAATTCTGCTAGGAATACTCAGATATTGTTAAACAGTCATGGAGAGAATTACTGAGTAGAATTCTGAGGAGCTGAGTTTTACAATCAGCTTGACCTAAAATATAAAGACATTTAATATGTACTCGGAGCTTGTGTATGTTGGCAATGGAAATATGAGTCACATGGTCTTGATTTCTCGATTTCTTTTCGTTTCTCATATCCTGTTTTCTTTTTTTTTTCCTTTAACGAAATTTTCCCCCTCCTCAATGTCTCTTTAGGGGCTCTGTAGATTTTATACTTTTCTATTTATTTTCTGTATGGACAGTCGTATTACGCTTTCTCTATATTATTTCTCTCTATATGTATATTCTCTTATTATGACTTGAACAAATTGGCTCACATCAGAGGACGCTCGCGTGTTGGAAAAGCCAGCGTTTATCTAGCGAGTAGCCTATATATTTGTGTTTGTTGTTTTTCTGGGGGTGGGGGGGTATGTCTGCATTTTTATCGATAAATCGCACGTGTTTATCGTCCTTTTGATCAAAACCCTGCCTTTTGTTCAGTGAAAGTGCGAGCCGCGGGTTTATACACGCCATTGAATGAATTGATGAATTTTAAAGCATCTTTTTTATGCCCAAATATACATTTTTATTAATGGCCAGGTGTATTACGAAGTGAAGACCTGTTGTTCAGTTGTTCCCTGCACCGTGTATCTGCATGGAGAGATTGTGTGTGTGTGCACGGAGAGTTTGTATGTGTCCCCGCACGCGTCTCATACTGTAGAAACCGGAGTAAGCTATTTATTAATTTATCTTTTATTTGCTTACTTACTGTACTTACTAACTAACTAATGAATGCTTTAGTAAAGGACTCTAAAACAACGGAAATATGAATGACAATGGAATATTACAGAACGTGCGATTTGACGACCATGCACCAATCACTAACCATTATAATGTTGACTTTGAATTAAAATGCCACTTACAGTGGTGTGAAAAACTATTTGCCCCCCTCCTGATTTCTTATTCTTTTGCATGTTTATCACACAAAATGTTTCTGATCATCAAACACATTTAACTATTAGTCAAAGATAACACAAGTAAATACAAAATGCAGTTTTTAAATGAGGGGTTTTATTATTTATGGAGAAAAAAAATCCAAACCTACATGGCCCTGTGTGAAAAAGTAATTGCCCCCTGAACCTAATAACTGATTGGACCACCCTTAGCAGCAATAACTGCAATCAAGCGTTTGCGATAACTTGCAACGAGTCTTTTACAGCGCTCTGGAGGAATTTTGGCCCACTCTTCTTTGCAGAATTGTTGTAATTCAGCTTTATTTGAGGGTTTTCTAGCATGAACCGCCTTTTTAAGGTCATGCCACAACATCTCAATAAGATTCAGGTCAGGACTTTGACTAGGCCACTCCAAAGTCTTCATTTTGTTTTTCTTCAGCCATTCAGAGGTGTATTTGCTGGTGTGTTTTGGGTCATTGTCCTGCTGCAGCACCCAAGATCGCTTCAGCTTGAGTTGACGAACAGATGGCCGGACATTCTCCTTCAGGATTTTTTGGTAGACAGTAGAATTCATGGTTCCATCTATCACAGCAAGCCTTCCAGGTCCTGAAGCAGCAAAACAACCCCAGACCATCACACTACCACCACCATATTTTACTGTTGGTATGATGTTCTTTTTCTGAAATGCTGTGTTACTTTTACACCAGATGTAACGGGACACGCACCTTCCAAAAAGTTCAACTTTTGTCTCGTCGGTCCACAAGGTATTTTCCCAAAAGTCTTGGCAATCATTGAGATGTTTTTTAGCAAAATTGAGACGAGCCTTAATGTTCTTTTTGCTTAAAAGTGGTTTGCGCCTTGGAAATCTGCCATGCAGGCCGTTTTTGCCCAGTCTCTTTCTTATGGTGGAGTCGTGAACACTGACCTTAATTGAGGCAAGTGAGGCCTGCAGTTCTTTAGATGTTGTCCTGGGGTCTTTTGTGGCCTCTCGGATGAGTTGTCTCTGCGCTCTTGGGGTAATTTTGGTCGGCCGGCCACTCCTGGGAAGGTTCACCACTGTTCCATGTTTTTGCCATTTGTGGATAATGGCTCTCACTGTGGTTCGCTGGAGTCCCAAAGCTTTAGAAATGGCTTTATAACCTTTACCAGACTGATAGATCTCAATTACTTTTGTTCTCATTTGTTCCTGAATTTCTTTGGATCTTGGCACGATGTCTAGCTTTTGAGGTGCATTTGGTCTACTTCTCTGTGTCAGGTAGCTCCTATTTAAGTGATTTCTTGATTGAAACAGGTGTGGCAGTAATCAGGCCTGGGGGTGACTACAGAAATTGAACTCAGGTGTGATAAACCACAGTTAAGTTATTTTTTAACAAGGGGGGCAATCACTTTTTCACACAGGGCCATGTAGATTTGGAGTTTTTTTTCTCCCTTAATAACGTAAACCTTCATTTAAAAACTGCATTTTGTGTTCAATTATGTTATCTTTGACTAATAGTTAACGGTTTTTGATGAGCAGAAACATTTACAGATGTCGCCATTAAAAACCTGCGTTTCGAGAAAAGGGATCCCGTGACTTGCCGCGGCTTTGCGCGGCTGCATGCGGGAAGCTGTGAACATGCCCTTCATTACCTGTAGGGGGCAGTCGTGTTTCAGTCTGAAGTATTGTGTGTCTACTGAAGCCGAAAATGTGTGCAAATTAAACTGCGCATGCGTGTTTGGAGTCGCTGTGCCGGCGCTGTGGATCAGTCGGTTGTGGATCATCACGGAGGTTACAACACGGTGTGGCTGCTGCTGGAGTTTGTCGTGTTCGAGGTAAGTTTAGCTTTCTTTTTTGGATGTGATTCTCGCTTTCATGACTCCCAATTAATGTTCATCTTAATCTCAGGACGTACAATTAGCAATTTCAGTTTTTAATAGTGTGGAGATTCACAAAACACCGTTTTCGTGTAAAAACCTGAACCTACGGAGCCCCCCATGGGTCCTGTGGTAAATAAATAAATAAATAAAATAATAACCGAGCGCGCGGATTAATACACCGAGATGTGTGTTTCTTACCCCCACCCCGAGTGAAAACGGCGTCTTCAGACAAAGCCTCGCCAGTTAGATGCCATTTCTGAACAAACTGAGTCGTGTGTGTTAAAGCATTAAATGGTAAAAGAGCACTAGCAATAAACGTTTTTTTTCTGAAGCCGGACTTTATTAATGAGTTACGAGTAAAGAACCTGTACATATGTTCATACAGTATTGACAGCAGCTCTAATTTACTGCGGTAAAGCCAGCCGCGGTTCAGAAAAACACGGTCAAGCCAGCCGCGATTGATTTTAGTGCGCGCGCATATTACAGCGATTACGGTAGTTTCATGAACAACACAGAGAGAATGCCCCATATCTGAAAAATGCTGCAGTAAAATAGTTTCATATGTGGTGTGTATATACTATGGGACGTCCTGAATAAGAACTGATCATTGTTTTTTTCTATTTATTAGAAATGGGGTCTTTATACCCCTTTAAAGTGTAATAATGTCCAATATCTCAAAAATGCTGCAGTAAAATAGTTTCATATGTGGTGTGTATATAGTATGGGACGTCCTGATTAAGAACTGATCATTGTTTTTTTTCTACTTTTTTTTTATCATATAATGTGTGTACATTATATGGGATAAAAACTGACCATGGCGTTTTATACTTACTAGAATTTATTTTTTCATAGGTCTCTGAAGTGAAATAAAGGCATTTTATTTAACTTTTTTTCCCCATTGTGAACATTTGTTTATTTGACCTCTCTTCCAAAGCAGACGTTAATCCTCATTATAGAAAACATTCATTGAAGAATAACTGCTACTTTTGAACAGTGAAACAAAATAAAAATCAATTCTGGTATTTAGAAAGACTAAATACATTATTTTGTCTGTTTTCTACGAATTCTGCTGTAACTTATCTACATAAAACAATTATTTGAATGAATGAATATTTAAGAAAAATATTGTAACAGACAACCGTCAAAGTCACCAATAAATAACACGGATATTAAAGCAGAAATGCAAATAAATAAGCAAGTAAAAATTGACGAGCATGTTGTATTATCTCTCAGTCCTGGGCGTCTAAATGAAAAGCGCTCTGAAAGCGCGTTGTCTCTGTGTCGGTCCTGAAACTACCGTAATCACTGTAATATGTGCGCACACTAAAATCAATCGTGGCTGGCTTGACCGTGTTCTTCTGAACCGCGGCTGGCTTTACCGCAGTTCTAATTTGTCTAAATCGCATTGCAGACAATAAAAATAAGTCGAGTCATCCTGTGACCCTACATGCTTAATCTTTGCACACATGATTCTTGCTTCTCACTTTTTCCTTAATCCCTCACTGTTCTATCTTGTATTTTCTAACGGTGTCAGAAACTTTGTGTTAGTAGCACTGCTTGACGCCTTCCTCTTTTGTAATTTGCTGTGGATAAAGGCAAACTTACAAAAGATGAAGAAATGCCTGAATGTAGTTGTACGAATAAAAGATTATGTAATGATACAATGTAAATATTTTCACAGAAACAAAGTGTAAAGATGAGACGTGAATCTGAAGAGGATCTCTTTGATGATTGCCTGGTAAAGCATTGTTTTCTTATTAATTATACAATTTATTAATACCTTGAATATAGTGTTTGTTGTATCAGCATTCATCATAGGATTTCCTGACACTGTAAAGCCATCTCATGCCATGTATTACTGATGCAAGATAAAGCAATTTAACCCAAGTTTAACAATATGAAGTATATGAAGTGATGGTCATTTTTTTATTATCATTTATTTTTATTATTATTATTTTCTCAATGAAGTCAGCACAGGTTGAAGCAATTCAGATTTTTTTGCTTCTCAAAATAAATGATTTATTTTCTTGTAAATTTTATGCAGGGGGACAGACGAAGTGACACCTTCTTAAAATCCCTGTCGTCCGTGCTGTTGAAGGGGAAGAACCGGTTGGTGTATCCATAATCCTTGAAGGAGAGGCTATTTTCAGAAAGTTCTTCTAGAACTTGATGGGATTAAGCTATCACCAAAAGTGCAAGCTTTAAAGATAAAGTTATCATCTTAAAACATTTGATTTGGCTTGACTACAAGTGTTTACATGTTGTGTTTACATGTTCAGCTTAAAATGTTTTCATGCATTAAGGTTTCAATGGCATACTTTTAAGTGCACTAGTCCAGAGTGCTGATTTGAAAGTTGCAACTTCACTGCTTCAGAGGGCTATTACGTTTTAACGTTTATTCTACAGTTTGTTTAAAGTATTTTCTGCTGCATTTTATTTCTAAATGAATGCTGTATTTTATTTATTTATTATTTTACACAATTTTGTTTAAAACAAGTATTTCAGGCCCTGGTGCCGTGCAGTTTTTTTCTATGGATGCAAAATTTAGCTGAATGCACTTTTATTAAAAAGACAACTTGGATCTAGACTGTGAATGTCACAAATATTTGGTAATGTTGGTGAATAAACTGTTTAATTATATTTTAGTTGTGTGATTTATGAAAGATATAGATGAAATAATTACTTAAGTTTCTTTCCAAAACATAAATTAGCAATGTTTACATTATTATAGGGAGTAATAGGTAGCAAACCTACGCCCTTGTGTGTGTGTGTGTGTGTGTGTGTATGTATATATATATGGAAATATAATTAATATTTTCGTGTTTAATTACAAAAAAAAAACATTTTAATGGCTAGTGATTGTTGCAGACATTTACACTATTTTTGAGAACTATTAAGTTCTCCTTCAACGTGTCATAGCCGATAACTGCCCCTTTGAAGCCTTTGAATGGTGTTAAAAATACTTGCAAAACAAGTATTGCAGCCATACATTGGAGGGAACTTCTGAGGTGGTCAGTGATTGATGGCACGGTCGGTCGGAGGGGGTTGTCATCACACCTATAGATCTTTTGTTCTAGGCTATCGGTCAAATATCTCTCCACTTGGAAGCAAAAACATGCAAGGGATTTCAGCATCTCGACGCACATACTAAGCTGTTTATAAAGTAGACACTGTTTGTTTTTTCATTTTGTAATCTTTACCGTGTACTGTACAATGTATATTCATTTTTTAATGAATTACTGTAAATAAACTACACATTCCGTTGATTTACCAGAAATGACTTTTCTGTTTTTTTTGTGTGTGCTAAACTAAACTTCAGGGTCAAAGTAATAGCGATTTTATTTGAAAAGTATTATATATTTACAATGCTGATAAGTTCAAGCTTAGATTCATATATAAACTGCTTCAAAGTCTTTCCGTGACCGCTGAAATCCGACAGACGCAGGGCTCAAGGGAGGTGTGTCTGTGTGTGTGTGTGTGTGTGCGCGCGCGCGTGTGTATGTGTGTGTGTGCGGGTTAGTGTGCCTGTCCTATTTCAGCGGATTTTTCCGCTACCGCAGATCAGTTTATCAACTTGTAATATATACATTTTAGGAATATATTAACATGTGCAGACATTTAAGGTTGCGCTGCCCTCTCTTGCCCCTGCGTAGAGCCTACACACACACACACACACACACACACACACATCTATCTATCTATTATATAAATACACATTTGGTGCGAACAACAGTACAGACCAAACTATAACTCTCTCTTACTACTATAAAAATTCTAGATATAAACAAACAAAATACAGCTTTTTTCCCTCAGAGGTAAACGGAAAAGTGAAGTTGTTCAGCTGTTCACTGTCACTGCAGCTTCTTCAAAGTCTTCCCACTCCGTGACCACTGAAATCCGACACGACACCACGTTAGGCTGCGTCTTGACTCATTTGTATACCGACGGTGATTGGATGTTTCCCGAGGGCTCAGGGGAGTGTGTTTGTCTGTGTGTGTGTGTGTGTCTATGTGTGTGTGTCTGTGTGTGTGTGTCTATGTGTGTGCGTCCGCGCGGGTACTTGTTCTACTGTTATAAAAACTCTAAATATAAACAAACAAAATACAGCTTTTTTTTCAGAGGTAAACGGAAAAGTGAAGATGTTCAGTGTCACTATGCAGATGTTACACTCAGTGGAGTTACCGAAATCATTGGTTTAGTCCTCATTGAGCTTTTGTTCCTCTTATGTGAGCATAAACAGTGAAACATTCCACAGGTTTATAATAGTGAACCACGTTCCCGTCGAACGAAACGAGGCATTAAACAACCCGGATACACCAGCTGCTTATAAGTCTCTATCTATAGTCCTTTTACATTAAAATAAAAAAATTTCAAATATCAAAACTATTACATATTTGTTATTAATAATGTTATTACTTAACAGTTTAAGTCTTTGTTTCCCCCAAAGTACTGTATCAGACATTTTGCAGTTCTATGTTCAGAATATACAGTAGACCTGATCAAACATCATTCTAAAGCTGTCGGACTGTGACATCATCACTACCGCAGATCAGTTCATCAACTTGTAATATATACATTTTAGGAATATATTAACATGTGCAGACATTTAAGGGTGCGCTGCCCTCTCTTGCCCCTGCGTAGAGCCTACACACACACATCTATCTATCTATCTATTATATAAATACACATTTGGAATCTGCATCTACATTTTCTGTTACAAGTATAGAATTAGGTTCAGCTGAGACTCATGATCAATGGTGTTAGGGTACTTATGTAGTGATAATTAGTTTCAGCCAGATCATTAAAACTAACAATTTACTATGACACTCTTGAGAGGGGATATGAAGGTGTTATTCATTTATTTATTCTCTACAAGGGTGCGAACAACAGTACAGACCAAACTATAACTCTCTCTTACTACTATAAAAATTCTAGACATAAACAAACAAAATACAGCTTTTTTTTCCTCAGAGGTAAACGGAAAAGTGAAGTTGTTCAGCTGTTCACTGTCACTGCAGCTTCTTCAAAGTCTTCCCACTCCGTGTCCACTGAAATCCGACACGACACCACGTTAGGCTGCGTCTTGACTCATTTGTATACCGACGGTGATTGGATGTTTCCCGAGGGCTCAGGGGAGTGTGTGTGTCTGTGTGTGTGTCTATGTGTGTGTGTCATTGTTTTAGCGATAGTTTCAAGGAAGCGAGTTCAGAACTAATCTAACCAAACCAAAAAAAAAAAACATCCGAAGCTTCAAATAGAATGAACGAACTAATGAAATTGATATATATGTAATTGATATACTGTATATACAGACGTGTGTGTGTCATTTTAATTCAAATGAACATTTTAATGCTTTCTGATACACTTATCAACTTATCCACATAAACTTATCAACACATACTCTCCGTGCACGCACATACAATCTCTAAAAAAGTATAATTAATAACATACATATACAAATAAACAAAAATATAAACGTCTATGTATATTGAAGTTTACGGTGAACGCAGAGTCGGCTAAGCACATGTGATGACGCGCGCGCCCTCACCTCTTGTTACGACTGCCTATTTGGCCAAAAAATAATTGAACGATATGCCTGGTCCTGGAAAGAGACAATAAATATATATATATTTTTATACATTTATTGCATTGTTTGTTGTTTACAGTCAAGCCATCAACATACAATAAAATGTAAACATGAGATCTAAACTAAAAACTGTGCTCCCTGTGCTGGTGCTGGCAATATCATCTCTTTGTTCTGCTGTCTCCGGCTCCCTCCCTGGTCCTGAACCGTACCATACATACCAGATCAAGAACTTGAAGATGAAGATTATATCTCTGGTCTTCTCTCTGACGGGTTCCTCCCTAGTTTCTGATGATCTCAATTAGTTTGTAGTGTTGCTTGTCCAAGGAAACCAGTAATCTTGCTTGAAGTGGAGCAGATATAATTCTCAGAAACTCATTACTGATCTTTAAAAAAAAAAAAAAAAAGGTAAAAACAAAAATTGGACTGGCTCAAGTTCTTATGTTAGCAAATGTTAATTACAGTGTGTATGAAGTATAGAAAGCAGTACACTACAAACAGCACTCACTCCAAATTAGCTTGTTCTATGTTTACGTCACTTTCCTATTAATTTTTACATCGTTAACCAACGGTACTTAAATATAATTATTTTCTTCTGTATAAACTCCGGTGTTTTTGAAAATCACCACGTTAGTTAGCTAATGCAGGTAATATAGGTGGTTTTAGCTACAGAAGCAAACACGGACACAAAACTCAATCTACAAAGTAGTTGTTCCTGACATAAATCATGAATTTGCTCATAGAAGAGATACATTTAACATAGAAATGACATGAGTTTGCTTTCTTACCTGGTTTAAAGGAGTTTTCTTTGAGAATCTCCACCCGCATGTGATTCAGTCCGTGAAAATGCTGCGTCATGAGGTCATGAGACACGGTTTGAAGCAGAAATGTCCTTTGTGAATGGATTAGATTTAAGTTTAATCAGGGGCTTTAACTAACAGTAACTGAAATACAGGTTCTGATATCCTTCCTTACTTGTTTCAACGTCATGCTCCGGTTTGAGGCGGAAATAAAATTATACCGGCAAAACTATGGTCTAAAGACTGTGCATGCGCAAATCACACTCAACCTAATAAGAGTACCTTGATCAAAATGAAATATTTCACTTTGGTTTCCTGCTGTAAACAGCATTATACTAAAAAAAAAAAAAAAAAAAAAAAAAGATTCACCCATAAGCATAAATTAGACACTTCAGTTAAAAAGAGCAAATTATTTTTTTTACTAATGGAATGAGAAAAAAAAAACACATTAAACTAGGTTTACTTTTTTCAGTGGATCCCTCAATAATTTCTGTCTCCTTTGCCTGTGTTTGATAATGTGAAGCACATATACACTCATTCATCATGAAAGATCTATTATAAAACAAAATAAAATTCATGTTCGCTTCAGCACTGTTCATCCGCGTCCTTACATTCATTGTTGTACTTGGTCCGGCTTTTAGATAAAGTCCTTCCATGCGCCATCTGGCGGATATTCAGTGAAGCGCAACACATTTATTTAAAATTTCCGAATGTTGCCTCCGGCAAGACGCGGCACGCCGCGCGCTAAATTGCGGCATCCCGCGGGAAAACACGCAGGGTTTTAAGGGCGACATCTGTAAGTGTGACAAACATGCAAAAGAATAAGAAATCAGGAAGGGGGCAAATAGTTTTTCACACCACTGTATATATATTCGTGTTCAATTAAATTCTTAAATCATCATGTTCACCCATGGGTTTACAACATAAACAATGGAACAAAAGGTATTGGGAGGAAATTGAGACATTTCTTTTTCCGTTTTAATCATGCAGCACTTTTAGTATTCATAGCAAAAGCAACCCAACATTGTGATTAAAGTACCCGAAATAAGACAGATTTTTGACCCAGCATAAACAACTCAACGGTGTGTTTACAGAAACCCAGCATTTTTTAGAAAGCGCAGTCAAAGCCCAGGGATTCTGTGCACTGTTGCGTTGTATTCAGCGAGTAGCCCATATTTTTGTATTTGTTGCATTCCATGTCTGTAGTTTTATCGATAAATCTGCTCATATCTGCGCACGGTTTTATCAGCCTTTTGATCAAAAAGCCGCATGCGCAACTCACTTTCACTTTACACAAGGTAGTCAAAGTCAAAGTCAACTTTATTGTCAATTCTGCTACATGTACAGTGCATACATATAGAGAATCGAAATTACGTTTCTCTCGCCCTAGTTACAAATAACACTGAAGAGGTTTATAAAAAAAAAAAAAAAAAGAGAGACTTAAATAACACAAACTTAGAAAGGCAACAGAGGTGAGGTAATTTAGTTACTATCCTGCAAAAAGGGACAGTTAACAACACAGAAGGCAGTTATGGAGAGAAACGGTACAGTGCAATCGGTAATAGTGCAAGTGTGCTTATTTTAGTTGATAAGAAAGTGACAAGTGACGACATAATGAGCTATATGAAGCAGTAAACAAAATGGGAAATAAATCCAGTGTGAACAAGGAATTATTTTTTTTTTTTTCCCTTCCCTCACCAGTTTGAGGTAGTGAAAGTACCAATGGTGCCTGGAGCACAAAGTGACAGGTGCAAGTGTATGTGTGAGTGAGTGAGTGTGTGAGTTATTGTGAGTGTTGTGTGTCTGAGAGCGCGCGTGTGTGTGTGTGAGATTTTGTGAGTGTTTGTCTGAGAGCGTGTGTGTGTGTGTGTGTGTGTGTGTGTGAGAGTGAGTGTGTGTGAAAA
The DNA here is from genome assembly GCA_030522415.1 of Channallabes apus. Classification (NCBI taxonomy): domain Eukaryota; kingdom Metazoa; phylum Chordata; class Actinopteri; order Siluriformes; family Clariidae; genus Channallabes; species Channallabes apus. Next base: position 22,188,079 of record CM060126.1, read on the forward strand.
ATGAAGGAGTCAGAGTATAACGGTTGGAGAGGCCGAAGAGCACAGGGGGGGCAGAGCTGGAAGAGAGTTGAGCTTCCTGATCGCCTGATGGATGAAGCTGTTCTTCAGTCTGCTTGTCCTGGCTTGGAGACTCCTTAGTCTCCTCCCTGATGGTAGCAGACTAAAGAAGCTCTGAGTCGGGTGGGTAGGGTCACGGGCAATGTTAATAGCTTTTCGTGTGAGGCGGGTGTTGTAAATGTCCAGGAGGGGGGGGAGAGAGACACCAACGATCTTCTCAGCTGCTCTCACTATGCGCTGGAGAGTTTTCTGGCAGGACGCATTGCAGGCGCCGTACCACACAGTGATGCAGCTGGTCAGGATGCTCTCAATGGTGCCTCTGTAGAAGGTGCGCATGATGGGTGTCGGGGCTCCGGTTCTTCTCAGCTTACGGAGAATGTAGAGACGCTGTTGAGCTTTCTTAGCTAGTGCTGTAGTGTTGATGGACCAGGAGAGATCTTCCGTCATGTGCACTCCCAGAAACTTGGTGCTCCTTACCCTCTCCACAATCGCACCATTGATGGACAGCGGAGAGTGTTGGGTGTAAGTTCTCCTGTAATCGACCACAATCTCTTTTGTCTTTTCCACGTTCAGGGAGAGATTGTTGTCTGTACACCACCTGGCCAGGCAGCTCACCTCGTTCCTGTAGTTAGTCTCATCATTGTTGCTAATGAGACCCACCACAGTCGTGTCGTCCGCAAACTTGATGAAGAGGTTGGAGTTGTGTGATGGTATGCAGTCGTGGGTCAGCAGCGTGAAGAGGAGGGGGCTCAGTACACATCCTTGGGGGGCCCCAGTGTTCAGCATGATGGTGCTGGAAGTGTTGTTGGCGACCCGCACTGCCTGAGGTCTGCCAGTCAGGAAGTCCAGCAGCCAGTTGCACAGAGGGGTGCTGATCCCCAGCTGTATCAATTTATGAGTGAGCTGTTGTGGGATGATTGTGTTGAACGCTGAGCTGAAGTCGATGAACAGCATTCTAACGTAGGAGTCTTTGTTTTCCAAGTGGGTGAGCGCTGAGTGGAGGGCCGTAGCAATGGCATCATCGGTTGAGCGATTGGACCGATAAGCAAACTGGAAGGGGTCCAGGGAGGGGGGGAGGGCAGTCTTGATCTGCTGCATGACTAGCCGTTCAAAGCACTTCATAATGATGGAAGTAAGTGCAACCGGGCGGAAGTCATTGAAACAGGAGGGAGATGCTTTCTTAGGTACTGGGATTATGGTGGTGGTTTTAAAACATGTGGGGATAACAGCCTGACTCAGAGAGATGTTGAAAATGTCCGTAAAGACATTCGTGAGCTCCCCCGCACAGTCTCTCAATACTCGGCCCGGAATGTTGTCAGGACCCGGGGCCTTGCGCACGTTAATCCTGCGGAAGGATCTTCTCACGCTTTCTGAGGAAAGCGTCATCACTTGGTCGCCGGGCTGAGGTGGGTGTTTCTGTGTCGTGGTGCTGTTGTGGGTGTCAAAACGGGCAAAGAATGCATTCAGCTCATTCAGCAGAGAGATAGAGCTGTCACATGTCCTCTGTGGCGGCTTGTAATCAGTGAGGGTCTGTATCCCTTGCCACAGACTCCGTGTGTCTCTGCTGTCATTGAAGGAATGGGCAACTCTCTTGGAGTACTGTCTCTTAGCCTTTTTGATGCTGCGAGACAGGTTGGCCCTAGCTGTCCTCAGGGCTGCTGCATCTCCAGATTTGAAGGCAGCGTTCCGTACCTTCATTAGTCTGTAGACCTCCCTTGTTAGCCATGGTTTTTGGTTAGCACGGACAGTGATGGTCTTTGTTACCGTTACATCATCAATGCACTTGTTGATGTAGGCAGTGACAGACTCTGTGTACTCCTGTAAGTCTGTGAGGTTGTTGTGAGTGGCAGCCTGTTTAAATACATCCCAGTCAGTGGTGCTAAAGCAGTCTTGGAGTGCCTCAGAAGACCCTTCCGGCCACACTTGTATCTGTTTGCAGACTGGTTTGGTGACTTTAACCAGTGGTCTGTATACAGGCATTAGCATGACAGTGATGTGGTCTGAGGCACCGAGGTGGGGGAGGGGTAGGGCCTTGTAAGCTCCCCTCTGAGTAGTGTAAACAAGGTCCAGTGTATCGTTTCCTCGTGTGGGAAAGTCTATGTGCTGTTGTATTTTTGGAAACACGTTTTTTAGGTCTGCATGATTAAAATCGCCAGCCAAGATGAGAAAAGCATCTGGATGAGCTGTCTGCTGCTCACTAATGAGCTGGTAAAGTTCATTTAGTGCCTCACTCCTTCTGTTATTGGAGTTGGGGGGTACATATACAGCCCCGATTAAAATAGCTGAATATTCCCTCGGTAGATAGAACGGTCTTCACTTGATGATCATAATCTCCACCAGAGAAGAGCAGTACTTACAGACCACCACTGCATCGCGACACCACTTATCACTGATGTAAACACAAAGTCCGCCGCTCCGGGTTTTACCGCTCTCAGCGAGAGCTCTGTCCGCACGGTAGCATGTTAGCTGGTCGAGCTGAACGGCGCTATCCGGGATGCTATTATTGAGCCATGTTTCAGTGAAAACAAAAACACAACAGTCTCTTACAGTCCTTAGGGTTGTGCGAAGAAGCTGAATATGGTCCAGTTTATTGTCCAAAGAGCGTACGTTAGCCAGTACAATGGTAGGAATAGCCGGCTTGTGTGGGTTAGCCGCTAGCCTAGCACGGATACCTCCGCGCTTTCCCCTCTTCTGCTTCCTTTCCCGCCGCCTGTGGCGCCTCCACTCTGGGCGGTGTGCCGGTGTGTGGGTCGGTGATGGCGAAGGCCTCCGGAGCAGACCGATGTCGCGCAGCTCATCCACGTTCGCTGGATTTAACTTAAAAACTGAGGTTTATTGTTTAGTGTATATTTAAAACGCATAAAAACAATGATGTTTTAGGCTAACATATCATACATTTTTGTATTATTTGTTGTACTTCGTCTTTTTGCACACACGCACGGGTGCGTACAATAATAATAAGAATAATAACAATTATAATAAATTCGGAGCACTACTACTAATAATAATAATACTGAATGGAGAAAGCACATTCAAAGCAGTATCATCATTGAAGGAGAGAAGAAAATGAAGAATAAGTACATATCAGTATTTACAGTTTGAGCTTGACACGTTTATGAGCTCTGTCGCTTGCTGTCGCTTGCTGTCAATGGGCGCCTAAGAGAGATAACACATTTTCGGCTTCAAGACAATACTTCAGACTGAAACATGACTGCCCCTACAGGTAATGATGGGCATTTTCACAGCTTGTCGCGGCCGCGGGATCCCTTTTCTCGAAACGTGCATTCTTAATGGCCAGATTTGTACACAGTGCATGCGTGCACAAACACACGCACAGCGCATGAGTGGCCAGCGCATGCCTTTGTTCAATCTCTGTATGATTAATGAGCCGCTCCAGCACGCTCCCTCGTGACGGCGCTGTCGATGGTTGGCAGGAATCATCGCTGACGCAAACCCAAAAAACTTAACACAAACCTCCTCGTGCCTTCGCAGCCACGCCTCAGCATGGGGATCAAAGGACGGAATTCCAGTGTCCTTCTTTAAAGTCCCTGGGGTGTGTCACATCGCCCCACTCACATGTCAGTCTCCTATGCTCCACCACATCATGTATTTCCCGGACCTTGGACTTAACTCCGCGCCTTGCTTTTATAATGCAGAGCAAGCCCGAGATCATATTAACGTTAATTATCGCCAGCTGGCACGAATAGGCAGCTCCGTCCCTTTGCCGCCTATTCAGGGAGCCTACGGAGTGAGTGAGTAGCGATAGTAGATTTGGGCGCACACCCATCACAGGCGCACGCCGTGACAGATCTTAATTTTCTTTTATAGTAAATAATGACCCCCGTTGCACTGTACCATCACTGGCAAAACCTTATGAAATACAAGTTAAACATTAAACGAATTTAATGTTTAAGCGCTGATTAGACAACGTAGGAAAGTAAAGAGGAGGATCACGATGCCGAATCAAAGTCCTGAGCCCAAACCTCATTTAAATTTTATTTAAAAATATTATAATAAAAAAAAACAATAGCCCACGTTTAGAAAACGTTAATAAATTCTTTCCGACATGAGTTGGCCTGGTGTTATGCGCAGAGCACTGGGAGATTTCCTGAAGCTCCAAAATAGCTGCGACATTTTTCTAAATAGACACCATCTTTAATAACTGATAGAGGTTTTGTCAGACCTCTGTATTAGAGAAACTGTACTCTGTATGCACAGGTCTCATGCAACTTGTGAATATCACTTAAATCTGTTGCTATTTCTGAGGTATAAATAGCAATTTTGGTGGTAAATCCTTACTACATGCATTTAACTAATTTCCAAAATCCAATTCTATGTAATGGCAAGCATTTCCCAAAGTTGCAAATCAAATCTATTTATATTTCAATAATGTTTGGGTTCACAGGAACTCTATCTCAGACATTTAATAGACTTTAACTCTTAATTACATTCAAAATGTTAAGTTTTCAGAGGAATTTCCAAGAAAGTTCCAGTCTGTAAAGTTATTATATCTTCTGTTTAAGGTATCACATTATACCACACTTTAAAAAAAAAATAACATGTTAAAATGTTCCCGTGATTTCCCAATATTCAGGAGACTCTGTGGGTGGACGGGTATGTTTTCTTATAGCAAAACCAAGAAAGATTCTGCATTCAATTTGCCCTGTATTACTTTCATGAATATGCTACTTGAAAAACAAATGCACAGGTTATTATACATTACTGTATTACCTATTATTTAGTGATTGTGCTTTGTTTATTTAGTGAACTTTATATTTTCCAATTTTTTGTGGCCTAATCAACAGGACCAGATATTCTTTCAGTACTTTGCAAGTAAACATAAATTGTCCTCCAGGGGCATGGGCCAGAATTGGAGTGGACTAAGGGCAACAGCTTAAATTATCATGAGACCAATTATGCCAGTGTTGACTTCATTGTTGGGCAATTGCCTGTCCCTACTTATTGTAAACAATATCATTGCTAACTTTAGATGCATATCATTATGTTTGACTCTGTTAGCCTGTTCCCAAATGCATTCGCTTTGCTTATTATGATGACATAATTGCAGGTATAAACTGATATAATATGGTACAGTAATTATTAGCAAAGCAATAATTAAATTGTAATATATCATGTTTTAAATGTTATATTTAAATATATATAATAAACGTACCTTTTAAACTGATGTATTGATTACCTAACCCTACTTATTTTAAACTATATCAGAGCTAACATTAGATTCACACATCAGTAAGTTATATTTAAATACTGTATACCCTCAGTATATTCTGACTTTACCGTAGACCGTTAAATCTGATCTATTGACTGGTCAACTGTTTTGAGACTAGATCTGATATTATGCTGCCAGGGCTGGTACACAGAATATTGCATGCCACCAAGTGATATGACTAATTTGTGCTATATTATTGGTTTGTGATGAATTATATTCTCTATTCCAGTACAGATATATAATTTATTAACATAAAAACACATAACAAAACCAGAATATTTACAGAACCAGAATGGTGAAAACAAGAGTAACAAACAACAATCAACAGATGTAAGAGGAAGAAACATGGAACACAAGGGTTTAAATACAGAACTAATCAGAGACATAAGCATCTGTGCAACAACCTTTCATAATATATCTCTAACATTAACACTGCCTTACTATCCTTTCCAGGTCTCTCCATCCGCTCTCCTCACCCCCACCCATCTGAAACAATATCCTGTCTTTCCAAAACAAGTTCTATGGACCCTTTCCTGCTTTTCAGACACTTTGCTCCTTCAATATCTTTTTCCACAATTTCCACAGTTAAGAATAGACTGCGGTTCTACGAAAATTTCTAGATGCAAACAAATCACGGAAGTAGCTCAGGTGGATTGTGTAAAAATAGACACTGCAGTGCATCAGATTCCAATATTTACAATTATATACAATACTTTGAGTGTGTAGGCGAATGTATGTAAAGTCTGTTATATTGTATGTGTGTGCATGTAGGGGCGGGAGAAATTAGTTGGCCTCACTGGTTTTAGTGAATCAGTAAGCGAGCATGATGATAGAAAATGGCTGTCCTGTAAAGCTGTCCTGAGAGTGAATAATCCTAATTTTTGGAAAATCCTCAACAAAACAGAGTTTGTCTTGTACAATGATCAATTCCATGTCTTAAAGTAATCTTGCATAAGTATATTGTCTACCTTCATGTGTAAATGCAAAGAAACATTGACTTTCTTTATCTAGCAGTATACTAAAGAATAATGAAGTTAAATTGTTCACTGTAAAATATATGGCATATTGGGACAACATTTTTTATGTTATTTTTTAATCCATGAGGGGACGTAACATACTTCATGTTTACTCCAATATTAAGCATGCTTATAAAACGTATGCCTCTCCTACACATGGGCATGGCAAATCACCTCTCTCTTCTCCTTACCTTACTCCTTACAAAGAACAACAAAACCATACACAAACACTTCAAAACTTTGCCTGTGGGAGCACTGTCTCAGTCTAAATTGCACAAAACTACTGGGAATTATTCAGTACAAGAATTGAAGAGTACACAGAAACTGTACTACTGTTCATCAAGAGCTGTAATTACAATGTTACTGTCAAACACATTGAGTTTTTGCTAACAAGAAAACCCGGACAAAGAATTCTAATTGCTCATTAGAGAATGGAACGCATTCTTCAAATCAGGAAATAGGGCCCTGTGCATTTCATACCAATCCAACGTAAGGAGAGGTATACAATATGTTAAGGGAGCCTACAAGGTAAATCGAGAAATAACTTAGATAATGAGCCTTAACAGGTGTGGCAAGGTATACAGCAGATCACTAACTACAATATTAGCAGCACCATGACTGTTAGTGCCAATATGTCACTAAGAAGAGAACTGATTATTTTTCTTTGTTTGCTTTGATGTCAGGTGGTATAGTAGCTTAGTGGTTAGCACTGTCACTTTGCACCTCCAGTGTCTGGGTTTGATCCCCGGGCAAGTTCGATTCCCATCTCTGTGTGCATTTTCTCCCCGTGCATGGCGGGTTTCGTCCCACAGTCCAAAGACATACCGATTAAGGTAATTGGTGTTCCTAAATATCCTGTAATGTGTGAATGAGTGTGTGTACAGTAGGGCAAAAAAGTATTTAGTCAGCCACCAATTGTGCAAGTTCTCCCACTTAAAAAGAAGAGAGAGGCCTGTAACTTCATAGGGACCTCACCCATGAGAGACAAAATATGAAAAAAAAAAATACAGAAAATCACATTGTAGGATTTCAAATGAATTAATTGGTAAATTCCTCTGTAAAATAAGTATTTGGTCACCTAAAAACAAGCAAGATTTCTGCCGCTCACAGACCTGTAACTTTTTCTTTAAGAGGCTCTTCTGTCCTCCAATCGTTGCCTGTATTAATGGCATCTGTTTGAACTCGTTATCTCAAAGGAGCTGCCAAAGGACACCAGAAACAGAATTTTAGACCTGCACTAGGCTGAGAAGACTGAATCTGCAATAGTTAAGCAGCTTGGTGTGAAGAAATCAACTGTGGGAGCAAGTATTAAAAAATGTACATATACAAGACCACTGATAATCTCCCCCGATCTGGGGCTCCACACAAGATCTCACTCCATGGGCTCAAAATGATCACAAGAACTGTGAGACAAAATCCCAGAACCACACAGGGGGCCTAGTGAATGACCTGCAGAGAGCTGGGGCCAAGGTAACAAACTCTACAAGCAGTACCACACTGCGCTGAGAGGGACTCAAATACTGTAGTGCCAGACGTGTCCCCCTGCTTAAGGCAGTACATGTCCAGGCCCATCTCAAGTTTGCTAGAGAGCATTTAGATGATCCAGAAGAGGATTGGGAGAATGTCACATGGTCAGATGAACCCAAAATAGAACTTTTTGGTAAAAACTCAACTTGTCATGTTTGGAGGAGAAAGAATACTTAGTTGCATCCAAAGAACACCATACCTACTGTGAAGCATGGGGGTGGGAACATCATGCTTGGGCCATCTGCAAAGGGACCAGGACGACTGATCCATGTAAAGGAAAGAATGAATTGGGCCATGTATCGTGAAATTTTGAGTGAATACCTCCTTACATCGTTGAAGATGAAACGTGGCTGGGTCTTTCAGAATGACAACGATCCCAAACACACCGCTTGGGCTACGAAGGAGTGGCCTAGCCAGTCTCCAGATCTCAACCCCATAGAAAATCTTTAGAGGAAGTTGAATGTCCGTGTTGCCCAGCGACAAACGCAAAACATCACTGCTCTAGAGGAGATCTGCATGGAGGAATGGGCCAAAATAGAATAAATACTTATTTACTTTCCACCATAATTTGCAAACAAATTTTTTAAAAATCCTACAATGTGATTTTCTGGATTTTTCCCCCTTATTTTTGTCTCTCATAGTTGAGGTATACCTATGATGAAAATTACAGGCCTCTCTCATCTTTTTAAGTGGGAGAACTCGCACAATTTGTGGCTGACTAAATACTTTTTTGCCTGACTGTACTGTAAGTGTGTGCTTTGCGGGCGGATTAGCACCCTGTCCAGGGTGTACCCAGTCTTGTGCTCTAAGTCTACTGGGATAGGCACTAGGCCCTGTATATGTTAATAAGCGGTATAGACAATGAGTGAGTGAGTGAGTAAATGAGTGCTTTGAAGGATCAAAAATACAATAGAGATATGCTACATCTACCTGCTTCCATCAACTATCCACACACTCATTTTATAGGAACATGCTGTCATGAACTAACCGAGATGACACAGAAGACTTAGCAGTTAGCCCGTGTAGCGTGGATGGTGAACCCAAACACGGAAGTAGCGCGAGCAGGCAGGATAACCACGCGTATTGTTATTAGAACTCTCTCGGAGTGAGAGAAAGGATCTACACAAATAAACCCGCGTTCTAAACACACACTCGTCAGGAAGAAAGCCCCAAAATAGGTGAGTACTCACGAATCGGATGCGAAGCGTCGGAACCAGCATGGGCAACTCAATGACTGAGCAATGTGATAATCCATTTTGTTTCCTTTTATGCTTTCTGAATCGCGTCCGAGTTACTTCCGGGTCCTAATGCCGGCCGCGGTGTGAGTGCGCATGACAGTACCCCCCTGTCCAGGACCGGCTCCAGACGGTCCTGGGATGGAGGATACCCGATGACGGTAGTCTCGGATGAGTTCGGGGTCGAGAACAAACCGGGCCGGAATCCAAGACCGCTCCTTGGGGCCATAACCCTCCCAGTCTACCAGGTATTGTACGCCTCTGCCCCGAGGGCGCGCATCGAGGATCCGACGTACGGTGTAGGCGGGACCACTGTCAATGATCCGGGAAGGGGGAGCAGGGGGGGTGGGTGGAATCATGGGCGAGGTGGTGAATGGTTTAAGTTGGGATATATGGAATACTGGGTGGATCCGGAGCGCCGCAGGCAGCTGGAGCCGGTAGGTGACAGGGTTAATCCTGTGGGTGATGCGGTAAGGTCCGATGAATCTGGGTGAGAGCTTCAGTGATTCAGTGCGGAGATGGAGGAGGTTTCTGGTGGAAAGCCATACCTTATCACCTACGTGGAACAATCGTCCCGGTGGGTGCCGACGGCGATGTTGGGTGGTGTAGCGGGCGTTAGCTTGCTGAATGGCCTGATTCGCTTGATTCCACAGCCGTCGGCACCTGCGGATCAACTCTTGGGCTGACGGTACATCAACCTCCGATTCTTGGTGATCAAACATCGAAGGTTGGAAACCGTGGCATAGCTCAAATGGGCTTAGGTTAGTGGCCGATGAGATGTGGAGATTATGGAACAGTTCAGCCCAGATGAGATAGCGAGCCCAGGAGCGCTGGCGATCGGCGATGAAACATCTCAGATAGTGCTCCAGTTGTTGGTTGGTCTGCTCCGTCTGACCATTAGTCTGAGGATGGTATCCTGACGATAGACTGCAGGTGGAGTTAATCAGATGGCAGAAGGCCTTCGAGAACCTGGCTGTGAACTGGTGACGATCGTTAAAATGCTGTTTTTCCCTTCGGATGCCGGCAGGCCCGTGATGAATTCTAGGGCAATGTGCGTCCAGGGTCGGTGGGGGACCGGAAGTGGTTGGAGTTCCCCTGGTGTTGGCCGATTGGAGTCCTTGGCCCTGGCACACACTGGGCACGCCTGGACGAACTCGTTGATGTCCTTCACAATGGTGGGCCACCAAAAATCCCGTCTGACGAACTGGAGAGTGCAGCGGGCGCCTGGGTGCCCTGAGAGGGGCGACGAGTGGCCCCACTGAAGGACCTCTGCTCTCAATGGGCTTGGCACGTAGAGCCGTCCAGGCGGCACACCTGCCGGCTCGGTCTCCGTGGCCTGCGCCTGGCGAACCCTGGTCTCCAAATCCCAGCCGGAGCAGTGCGATGATGCGTGATGGTGGGAGGACAGGCGCGGGGTCCGCCCGGGGGCTGTCTTCCTCGTGTTGGCGGGAGAGGGCGTCGGCCTTGGTGTTCTTGGACCCCGGGCGTTAGGAGAGCTGAAAGTTGTAGTGTTCGTTAAGCTCGTTCGTTGTCGTGGGTTAAGCTGTTTAAGATTCCTGATAATGATCAGATTTTGGTGGTCAGTCCAGACGATGAATGGCTCACTGACGCCCTGGAGCGAATGACGCCATTCCTCCAAAGCCCACTTTATGGCCAGCAGCTCGCGGTCCCCTACCCCGTATCGCTGCTGAGTGGGATAAAATTTTTTGGAGAAGAAACTACATGGATGTAGTTTCTGGTCTGGACCTCGCTGGGAGAGAACAGCCCCAGCGCCCACATCTAAGGCGTCCACCTCCACAACGAAAGGTTTACTGGCATCTGGGTGGAGAAGAATAGGTGCGGTGGTGAATCGGTGACACAGTTCGTTGAAGGCGGCGATAGCAGAGGGACAGAGGGTGAAGTGACGAGAAGATGGGCGGGTCAGAGTAGTTAGGGGGGCTGCAACTGTACTCTAGTCCCGGATAAAGCGACGATAGAAATTCGCAAGCCCGAGAAAACGTTGAAGTTGCTTGAGGGTCTTGGGTAGGGGCCAATGACGCACAACTTCCAGTTTCTGCGGGTCCATGGCCACACCCTGGGGCGAGATGACAAATCCCAGGAACGTGGTGGAGCGCTCGTGAAAAGTGCACTTTTCCAACTTACAGTACAGTTGGTGGGCTAGCAATCTCTTTAGGACCGCTCTGACATGTTGGGTGTGTTCCTCCGCTGTCCGGGAGTAAATCAGGATGTCGTCGAGGTATACAAACGCCCAACGACCTAGCATGTCCCAAAGGACATCATTTATAAACTGTTGGAAGGTAGCAGGAGCATTGCACAGCCCAAAGGGGATTACCAGGCTCTCATAGTGTCCAGTAGGGGTGATGAAAGTCGTCTTCCACTCATCGCCCTCTCTTATGCGCACCAAGTTGTAGGTGCTCCGGAGGTCCAACTTTGTGAAAATGGTGGCACCAGAGTGGGCGTCCAGGGCTGAGTTGGTAAGAGGCAGTGGATGTCTGTTTTTGATGGTAATGTTGTTGAGCCCTCGATAGTCGACACATGGGCGAAGTCCGCCGTCCACCCAGCGGCGGCGGGCGAAGAGGAGGGCCTGATGGTGCCTTGGCGGAGAGCATTGGATATGTACTCCTCCATCGCCTGCGTTTCTGTGGATGAGAGAGAGTAGAGGTGGCCGCGGGGTGGAACCGTGCCTGGCTGAAGGTCAATCGCCAGTTCGTAGGGGCGATGAGGAGGCAAATGGATGGCGCGTTGTTTGCTGAAGACCTCAGCCAGGTCCCGATAGGCGGTGGGGTTGGCGTTGGTGTTGACATCGAGGGCCTCGGACTCCCTAGAGCACGTCCCAGCCGAAGCCCGCAGGCAGAGTTCGGTGCAGGTCGGGCCCCATTGAAGGATCCTGTTCTGTGTCCAGAAGATGAGGGGGTCGTGCTGGACCAGCCAGGGATGTCCCAGAATGATGTGCGGTGGTGAAATGGTAGTGAGATGAAACTGGGTCTGCTCATGATGTTGGTTGATGGAGAGGGTCACGGGTTGGGTCTGGGTGGTGATAGGGCTGGATGGAAGGGGCCGACCGTCGACGGAGCTGACACGAACGGGCTGGGATAATGCCTCGATTTTTATCCCCAATTCTTTGGCATAAGACGAGTCAATGAAGTTACCTGCGGCACCGGAGTCGATGAACGCAGTGCTTCGGACTCGTTTGTGGCCAAACTAGAGATGCACTTGAACCGTGAGACGGGAGATGTTGGTCGTGGTGGAGGAGAATTGTAGAAGACCTGGTTAGTAGCTCGCGCCGCTCACTGGGTCTGGGCGTTTCCCGGTCGGAGAGGGCAGATGGCTCTATGGTGCATTGCGGACCAACAGTAGGCACAGAGCCCCTCTCGGAACCGTCGTTCCCATTCAGCGGCAGTCAAGGAGGCGCGTCCTACTTGCATGGGTTCCCCGGCTCCGGTGGTAACCACGGCAGGGGGTGGAGAACCGACATATCCAGGCGTGGAGGTGATGATGGGAGATCGGGCTTCAGGAACCGTGGTTTGTGTGGAGAGGGCTGAAGGTCGGAGTGTGGCATAATGCCGTGGTGGCATGGGTGGCGACAGAGTTCGAGGGGCTGGTTTGGGGCGAGATAGGAGATGCTGGTTGACCCTGAGAGCTAGTTGGATAATGCCCTCCAGTGTAGCGGGAAGCTCTCGTCCAGCCAGCTCATTTTTAATACGGGCGTCCAGTCCCTCGTAAAACGTCGTCTGGAGGGCGGCGTCTCCCCAGGTGGTTTGGACCGCTAGGGTTCGGAAATCCGCGGTGTAGCGGCTCACGGATCACGCTCCCTGTCGCAGGTGGTATAACTTAGTATCGGTCTCCACCTCCCCAGCAGGATGTTCGAACGTGGTTTTCAGCTGACGGGTGAATTCATTGTAGGAATAAGCCGTGTCTGAATCTGAGCGAAGTATTGCCATGGCCCACTCAGCTGCCTGCCCGGACAACAACGAAACGAGAAGAGCGATGCGCACTCGATCTGTGGAGTATCTATTGGAGTTAAACTCAAACACAAGCTCTAATGCGGTTAGAAAAACATTGCACTTCCCGTCCGTGCCGTCCCATTTATCCGGTAATGAAATAAAAATGTTAGAGGAAGGGGGGGTTTGCGGCGCCGCAACCACCGCGGTGGGCGGCCGACCAGCCGAGCCAGCAGCAGCCTCACGGAGAGCCGCGTTCTCCCGCCGCAACTCCGCCACCTTGCGGCGCAAGGCCGCGATGTCTTGGACGCAACAGCAAAGAGACTTTACCTCTCCGGTTAGCTGCTCCATTAGCTCAGCATGTCGGTTCACCACATCGCAGAGGTGCGAGTGATCCGCTGGGTTCACTGTTCGTGGCTCAGTCATTCTGTCACGAACTAACCGAGATGACACAGAAGACTTAGCAGTTAGCCCGTGTAGCGTGGATGGTGAACCCAAACGCGGAAGTAGCGCGAGCAGGCAGGATAACCACGCGTATTGTTATTAGAACTCTCTCGGAGTGAGAGCAAGGATCTACACAAATAAACCAGCGTTCTAAACACACATCCGTCAGGAAGAAAGACCCAAAATAGGTGAGTACTCATGAATCGGATGCGAAGCGTCGGAACCAGCATGGGCAACTCAATGACTGAGCAATGTGATAATCCATTTTGTTTCCTTTTATGCTTTCTGAATCGGGGCCGAGTTACTTCCGGGTCCTAATGCCGGCCGTGGTGCGAGTGCGCATGACACATGCTTAAATCAGTAAACCCAAAAACAGCTGCTGCTCTGCATGGAGTTCAGTGAAAGTAGTTAAACCATGTGCAGACTATTTACCAGGGTCTTCACTAAAATCTTTAATATTTCCATATAACAAGCGACTGTCCCAGGTGGCGCGGTAGTGTAGTGGTTAGCACTGTCGCCTTGCACCTCCAGGGTCTTGGGTACGATTCCCCGGCCAGGCTGTGTGCATGGAGTTTGCATGTTCTCCCCGGGTACTCCGGTTTCCTCCCACAGTCCAAAGATATGCAGGTTAGGCTAATTGATGTTCCTAAAAATTGCCCGTAGTGTGTGATTGGGTGTGTGAGTGTGTGTATGTGTGTGTGCCCTGCGATGGATTGGCACCTTGTCCAGGGTGTACCCCGCCTAGTGCCCGAAGTCTCCTGGCATAGGCTCCAGGTCCCCCGCGACCCTGAACACAGGATTAAGCGGTATAGAAGATGAATGAATGAATGAATGAATGAATGAAGCCACTGTCCCACCCTGCTTAGGCAGCCACCAATGTTCCAATTTTAAAAAGTCAGCCATTGTCAGTTAAAGGCCATCACTCCATTCTTGGGTACACTGGCGTATTTACACTCCCTGATACAGCAGTTGTATGCAACCACTTGGTTTGTGAGCCGGCAGAAAATGTGCAATGTCTAATATTTTTGATATTTCAAAAAAAATATCAAGAACAATGCTCTGGAGCGCCGCGTCAGTGTCACCTACTTGATCGCCTATTGTTTGGAATGGGAAGCTGTTGCTGACACACAATGATTGCTAGATGGTGCTTTCACCCAAAGCAAATAATTTAGATAAACTCCAAGATAAACTTGCACTTGGGCAATGCGCCATTAATCCCCGCGTTGATAATCAGCTGTATTTTTATTTTTTTTATATTCAACTGAGAAAACCTACAGAGTCTCTAAGGGGGAGTCACTAAGTCTCTACTTAATTTTATAACGTTTTGAGAAAATTCATTAGTTCCTTCATTCTATTTGAAGCTTCTGAACTGTCGGAAGTTTTTTTTGTGTGACAGAGCTTTAGATGGAGCAGATCTATGCTAAAACAATGCAGTGACCCCTCCTGAGGATATAAAGCTTTATTATTGGGTTTGAATAAATCAGATCGACCACAGCAGATAAAAAACTATGCTATGTCATAACCGAAGCAAACACCACGATTATGACTCGTTTCGTTCGGTGTTGCTAGGCAACGGACCATGAGCCTAATCGGGAATGTGGAAGTAACTACACTGGGTGTAACATCTGCATAGTGACACTAAACAGCTGAACAATTTCACTTTTCTGTTTACCTCTGAGAAAAAAAGCTGTATTTTGTTTGTTTATATTTAGAATATTTAGAAGAGTACAAAAAGATTATGGCGTTATATTCCTGCCACAATTCTGAGCGCACGGGTTGACATTTTGAGAGCAGACAAAGCACTCTATGCACGTGCAGTGTCGCGCTCAACATCTTTGAGGGTCTAAATCTAAATATAAATGCTCCCCTTTCATTTGTGAAAGGAAAAATGCTTATTTACCGTCTTACACAAGACACAGGCTGAATCGGCAAGTGAGAGCACAGAGATGGGGAAGGCCCTGACTGATACAATGGATAGTGTGGCAGTACTAGAACAGTCTCATGAACGCATGGCCAAAGAACATAAGAAAATACAGGAGAAATGTATGAACTTGGAGAATCGTAGCCAGAGGCAGAAGCAGGAGTTGAAGCAGGAAATCCAGCTCGATTTATCAAAGATCTGCTACTGGAGTTATTCGGAGCTGATGACCTGCAGGATTTCAACATGACAGTAGATTGCACGCACAGGACTCTAGCACCAAAACCAAAACCGCGGGAAAGGCCTCGGGCAATAATTGCTCGTTTCCACTACTATGTCGACAAAAAAAAAAATCCTGAAACTATCCAGAAATAAAGGCCGCCTCTACTACATAGGGTCCCAGATGTATATTTTCCCTAATGTAAGTCCAGAGGTTTGCAAACTTTGGGCTGCGTTCAACCCAGTGAAAGCCAAGCTGCAAGCTGCGGGGATACTGTAAGTTATAGCTTGTTTTATCCGACTAGACTGGTGATTATGGTCTATGGGATTAGGTACACGTTTGAACGTCCCAGCTGTTATATTCTCTGTCTTTTCTTAAATGAAGACAACAGAATATCTTAATCTTTGTGCTGAACTGTGGGATGCACTTTATTATTGGTAGTATTGCTTAAAGTATAACAAACACTCTGCTCTATATTCACTCTTCGTACATGCTGTGTAACCGATTGCAACAAACATCACAACAATAGTTCCTCTTGTTACATCCTTTCTGTTTTGAAAGTTTACTCTTTCCTTTCCAACTTACTTTATATCATGCAAAATAAAGAAAAAAATCTCTCCACAACAGCTGTACAAAACATTTCTTTGTGTGGTATTTTGCTTAGTCCACAAATGTAAACATTCGCAAGGTCAACGTTACTCAACTGCACTGAGCAATATTCACAAACTTTCAGAGATTTCAGTCCTGTTTCTCTATCCCTTTTTTCCCCACAGGCTGTACTCCAATTCTATTTCTTGGACATCACAAAGTCTTTGTAACGTTGTGGCTGCGCCACAGTGCGACCTTGTGGTAACGGATTTGTCTTTGTTAGCAGTGTCCCTTTGTGCGTGTCTCTTGGTGACACTGTGTGGCAGTTCACGCTCCGGCCTATTGGTGTTAGTAATTTCTATGGCATCGAATTCCTCAGATTAGGGCTGCACTATATTAGGAAAATATGCGATATGTGATATTGTTGTTGAATATTGCCATAATGATATTTCTTGCGATATAACATTTCCCTAGAGAAATGCATTTATTATTATTATTATATATGGAGTAGAAAATGTTGTGGGATAACTAGACTCCTCTTCTAGACTGACATGCCAGAAGCCATTTTTAATAACACAAACAGTGAAAACTTTGGCTTTGGAGAGGTCTGGCAGTATGTCTTCAATGGTTGGCAGTGGGAAGTGGTTGCGTTTAAGTGCTTTGTTCAGTGGCCTTGGATCAATGCATACCCTTAGCTTGCCATTTTGTTTCCGTATGACAACCATCCCTTTGTCCACCACTTGGAACTCTAATTGGTATAGTTTTTTTGTTTCTGGGATTTCAAAACTTAAGTTTGCATTTACCCAGTGGCCTCAGTTTGGTTTTCTTGTACATTACCAATACTGTCTTTGTGTCTTCGAATCTTGTATCGGGGTTGAGGAGATTAATTGGAATCACATTTTGGATTATTTGCTTGAGAAGACTAATGCTGTCCACCAATGTTTCCCTACTGATACAGAGTTCAGCCATCCTACAAATCTATCCAGTCAGTCTCTGTCTTGTTTTTCTCTGACGACCCCAGATTCTGTCTCTAAGCTAATCCTGAAATCCAACGCTTCATCCTGTCACCTTGATCCTGCTCCTACTTCTCTCTTGAGACTTTGTCACTCTGCCATCTCTGCACCTATTTCTCATTTCATTAACACATCACTTACCTCTGCTTCATTTCCTCTGCCACTTAAAACCGCTGCAGTTACACCTGTGCTCAAGAAGCCCAACCTTGACTCCTCAGTTTTATCAAACTATTGTCCAATTTCTAATTTACCTTTCATCTCCAAATTACTGGAAAGTACTGTTGCTGCCCAACTCCAGTCTTTTCTAGTTGATAATAATCTCTTCGACCATTTTCAGTCTGGTTTTCGCCCCCTCCATAGTACTGAAACTGCACTTGTAAAGGTAGTGAACGATGTACTGCTTTCTGGTGATTCTGGTTTCTTGTCCATACTGCTGCTACTCGATCTCAGCTCTCCCTTCGATACTGTCTCCCATGATATACTTTTTTCTCGTCTCTCTGGTCTGGATATCTCTGGTACCGCTCTTTCTTGGTTTTCTTCCTATCTCTCAGATAGACAGTTTTATATTTCTGTTAAGGATTTTCGATCGCCCACCGTCCCCCTGAAGCGAGGTGTTCCCCAGGTATCTGTTCTTGGCCCACTATTATTCACAATTTACATAATCCCACTTGGTCTGATCCTTCAACGTCATGGTCTTAACTATCACTTTTATGCAGACGACATTCAACTTTAGTCCATCTGTACACCTACTCCATCTGCCCAAATTGACAAAATCTCTGCTTGCGTGAAGGACATTAGAGACTGAGATAATTTTCATTGGAACCCCAGCACTCACCAGCAATATTTCCACCAATTTCACCTGCGAGATTGCTGGCTCTCACATCAAAACATCTACTTCTGTCAAAAATTTAGGAGTTATCTTTTACTCCACACTCTCCTTTCAGCCTCACATTAAGTCGGTCACTAAATGTGCATTCTTTCAGTTACGCCGCATTGCCCAACTGCGTCCCTTCATCAGCACCAAAGATGCTGAAACTGTCATCCATGCATTCGTCTCTTCACGCATTGATTTCTGTCATGCCATTTTTATTGGTCTACCTGCCAGCTCCATCTCCAGATTACAATATATTCAAAACTCTGCAGCTACAGTGGTGTGACAACCAGACTGCTCATTACCGTCGCACTCACCGCCGTGGAAAGCGGCAGCGGCCAAAATAAACCAGGAGCATTTCAAAATAATTCGTGAAATGACCGCCAGGTGGTGCAAATTGACATTTTCCGTCGTATCGGTTTTTAAATATATTCAGAGCTTAAGTCATAATAAAGTCAAAACAATATGTTGTAGCGAAGTAATACTACAATTATGATAATTTACACATCCAACAAACATGAAAAACTATAAATATAAAAAATATGAGTTAGAAAACATTGGTTTTATTTTGTTTAGACAGACTCTCTGTTTTTATCTGTTTAGTGTTATTATTAAAGAAAACAGCACAAACAACAGCACTAGGGCTTTAAAAAAAATTTTTTCGACAATAATTACAGTTGTTAGAGTTTAAGACATCAAGATTTAAATATAGAAATAACTAAAACAAATAGAGCAAACTTCCAGAATAGATAATAAAAAAATAAATCAATAAAAAAGATGTATGCCGTATAATCGGGGCCTCTCATTACATTACTTCGTCTGGCACTGAACCAAAATATATTGTCTTACATTTGTGAATAAAATATCATTGTTTTATTCAGAGATTTACAGTATTTGTGCAAAATAATAGTTATGCAATATAATTACAGGCTCTGGATTCGTTTTTCGTTTGCAGTATAAAACCAAAATACATCTTACTATTTTTGAGAGATTCGTCGTAAAAAAAAACTTTTTTTTTTCAGATATTTGTCTGTACAAAATAATATTTATGCAATATAATCACGGGCTCTTGATTCGTTATTCGTTTGCAATATAAACCAAAATACATTAACCATATAATATAAACCAAAATATAAACCAAAATATTTAATTTGCTGTATTAAATATTTATGCCGTCTCATCAAGGATCCAAAGATTGCGTTGTACTAAATAATATTATTGCTGATTTTTTTCTGCGATTCAGTTGTACTGAATGATGTTTTACTGTATGTTTATATTAAAAAAATATGAGTTAGAAAACATTGGTTTTATTTTGTTTAGACAGACTCTCTGTTTTTATCTGTTTAGTGTTATTATTAAAGAAAACAGCGCAAACAACAGCACTAGGGCTTTTAAAAAAAATTATTTCGACAATACTTACAGTTGTTAGAGTTTGCAGTATAAAACCAAAATACATCTTACTATTTTTGAGAGATTAGTCGTAAAAAAAATATTTTTTTTTTCAGATATTTGTCTGTACAAAATAATATTTATGCAATATTTATATATTTATGTACTGAATGATGTTTATGCAGTATAATCAAGCTCTCTTATTTCGTTATTTGTTCACATTTGGCAAATAAATTTGCACACTACTCCAAGCGTGGCAACGCATGCTTGGTTTAAGTTGGACATTGACGCACATATTGTAAATGAATGTGAATCGCAGGGCATTATATTCCTGCCACAATTCTCACAGCTGCACAGTATGTATTGAAATAATAACAATAGTGTTTTTCTTTACTGAATAGAAATATAATTGCGCAACTGTTAAGCATTAGCCCGTACTTGATAACACAAAAACACAAGCGCTGGTCCCTCCCCCAAATCGCGCAGCGAGGAGCATTTACATTTAAACCAGTTTTACAGGTGTGCTTTGCGAAGTCAGACATACCAATGCAAATAACCTGTGAATAGCTGTTCTCACCTACAGTATACACTCGGAGAAACTAAAATCCCTCGAATGAGATTTTTCTTACCATAACATGTAGTGTTATTAATCACTCTACACTGTTTTTAATTACTTTTAATGTTATCTATAAATAAACAAACCAAATAAAATTATTCCATCTGTATTTACCCTTTGTAAAATAGCATTAAAAATGATGGGTCGTGTATCGAGCGATTAAAAACAATACAAGGCACGTTATGATAAGGAACCTTTCTACAGTATCTCTTCCATTTCAGTGATTAAAAAACGGTAAAAATATAAATTTTGGAATCCACAGACGCTCAAACAGCAAAAGAACATGATAATAATAATCAAAATAATATTATTATTCTTTTTGCTTTTTATGTCCACCATTTAATAATGATTTAATTATCAATAATTAAAGCTGCTCACATCACGCGCTTTCACTTTAAAAATGCAGTGTTTAATCAGCAAGTATATGTCGCCTCTCTATATGATTGATAAATATTCTGACTGAAACAAATCTGCTCGTGTCGGATTGTTCATTTTTTATGAAAGAGGAGAGTAGAAGGGGAGAACTGAAAGTGTGTACAAACAACAGCACAATGCATGTGTGAATGGCTGAAACGTTAAGTCAGATGAACGTGCGCACCGATATGAGAGATTAGATCTTTCAGCACGCCGATGTCAGTCACTACAGTAGCAAGGAGCATTTACTGATCACATTTAAACAATTTATTCATACAGATGTACATGTTTTATAGGTTTGTTACTGAAGAACTATGGCAGCGGGCACACCTAAAAATAAACGCAGGAATATTTTTTTATATAGTTTTATATAAATAAAAAATGCTTTTATAAATGTGGGCTACTGTTATCTACTTCAAATATTTGTTAAAACAGCCAGGAAACTCACTCTGACCATTTTAATAATTCATTGATAAGTTAGTGATTCCTTTGGTTACGGCTGTGCTGATCATGTCATCTCGTCGTCAGTGAGCGCGCCTATACAGTAATTCACTTCTCATACGAATTACATAATCTAATAATTTTTTTTCATTACTTTATATTAAAGCAGATATTTCTCTTTCTATAAGTATATATTTTTCACGTCTGTGAGGCGAGTATACACGGAGTATACACTCACATCGCGCGCTTTCACTTTAAAAATGCAGTGTTTAATCAGCAAGTATATGTCGCCTCTCTTTATGATTGATAAATATTCTGACTGAAACAAATCTGCTCGTGTCGGATTGTTCATTTTTGATGAAAGAGGAGAGTAGAAGCGGAAACGTTTGCATGATCCTGCGTGTGCGCTCTTTAACTTTGATCTAAAGTCAGATGAACGCTGGCGCCGATATGAGAGATTAGATCTTTCAGCACGCCGATGTCAGTCCCTATAACAAGGAGCATTTACTTACATCTAAACATAAATCACTGATCACATTTAAACAATTTATTCATACAGATGTACATGTTTTATAGGTTTGTTACTGAAGAACTGTGGCAGCGGGCACACCTAAAAATAAACGCAGGATTATTATTTTTTTTATATATAGTTTTATATAAATAAAAATGCTTTTATAAATGTGGGCTACTGTTATCCACTTCAAATATTTGTTAAAACAGCCAGGAAACTCACTCTGACCATTTTAATAATTCATTGATAAGTTAGTGATTCCTTTGGTTACGGCTGTGCTGATCATGTCATCTCGTCGTCAGTGAGCGCGCCTATACAGTAATTCACTTCTCATACGAATTACATAATCTAATAATTTTTTTTCATTACTTTATATTAAAGCAGATATTTCTCTTTCTATAAGTATATATTTTTCAAGTCTGTGAGGCGAGTATACACGGAGTTTGGGTTCATTTTCTGACGCGCTCAAGTTCACCGAAAACAATACAGAGCCCCGTTTAGTGTAATTTATTTCATTTAATAAATCTACTACAAATTTAAAGAACACAAAATATAAGATGACACAAGACCCTGGATTCGTTTTTCGTTTGCAGTATAAAACCAAAATACATCTTACTATTTTTGAGAGATTTGTGGTAAAAAAAATCTTTTTTTTTCAGACATTTGTCTGTACAAAATAATATTTATGCAATATTTATATATTTATGTACTGAATGATGTTTATGCAGTATAATCAAGCTCTCTTATTTCGTTATTTGTTCACATTTGGCAAATAAATTTGCACACTACTCCAAGCGTGGCAACGCATGCTTGGTTTAAGTTGGACATTGACGCACATATTGTAAATGAATGTGAATCGTAGGGCATTATATTCCTGCCACAATTCTCACAGCTGCACAGTATGTATTGAAATAATAACAATAGTGTTTTTCTTTACTGAATAGAAATATAATTGCGCAACTGTTAAGCATTAGCCCGTACTTGATAACACAAAAACACAAGCGCTGGTCCCTCCCCCAAACCGCGCAGCGAGGAGCATTTACATTTAAACAGGTTTTACAGGTGTGCTTTGCGAAGTCAGACATACCAATGCAAATAACCTGTGAATAGCTGTTCTCACCTACAGTATACACTCGGAGAAACTAAAATCCCTCGAATGAGATTTTTCTTACCATAACATGTAGTGTTATTAATCACTCTACACTGTTTTTAATTACTTTTAATGTTATCTATAAATAAACAAACGAAATAAAATTATTCCATCTGTATTTACCCTTTGTAAAATAGCATTAAAAATGATGGGTCGTGTATCGAGCGATTAAAAACAATACAAGGCACGTTATGATAAGGAACCTTTCTACAGTATCTCTTCCATTTCAGTGATTAAAAAACGGTAAAAATATACATTTTGGAATCCCCAGACACTCAAACAGCAAAAGAACATGATAATAATAATCAAAATAATATTATTATTCTTTTTGCTTTTTATGTCCACCATTTAATAATGATTTAATTATCAATAATTAAAGCTGCTCACATCACGCGCTTTCACTTTAAAAATGCAGTGTTTAATCAGCAAGTATATGTCGCCTCTCTTTATGATTGATAAATATTCTGACTGAAACAAATCTGCTCGTGTCGGATTGTTCATTTTTTATGAAAGAGGAGAGTAGAAGGGGGAAACTGAAAGTGTGTACAAGCAACAGCACAATGCATGTGTGAATGGCTGAAACGTTAAGTCAGATGAACGCGCGCGCTGATATGAGAGATTAGATCTTTCAGCACGCCGATGTCAGACACTACAGTAGCAAGGAGCATTTACTGATCACATTTAAACAATTTATTCATACAGATGTACATGTAGATGTATAGGTTTGTTACTGAAGAACTATGGCAGCGGGCACACCTAAAAATAAACGCAGGATTATTTTTTTTATATAGTTTTATATAAATAAAAAATGCTTTTATAAATGTGGGCTACTGTTATCTACTTCAAATATTTGTTAAAACAGCCAGGAAACTCACTCTGACCATTTTAATAATTCATTGATAAGTTAGTGATTCCTATGGTTACGGCTGAGCTGATCATGTCATCTCGTCGTCAGTGAGCGCGCCTATACAGTAATTCACTTCTCATACGAATTACATAATCTATAAGTATATATTTTTCACGTCTATGAGGCGAGTATACACGGAGTTTGGGTTCATTTTCTGACGCGCTCAAGTTCACCGAAAACAATACAGAGCCCCGTTTAGTGTAATTTATTTCATTTAATAAATCTACTACAAATTTAAAGAACACAAAATATAAGATGACACAAGACCCTGGATTCGTTTTTCGTTTGCAGTATAAAACCAAAATACATCTTACTATTTTTGAGAGATTTGTGGTAAAAAAAATCTTTGGGTTCATTTTCTGACGCGCTCAAGTTCACCAAAATCAATACAGAACCCCGTTTACTTTATTTATTTAACAAAATCATAAAGTTTTTTCGTCATTGTGTGTGCACCTAAAGAAAAGTAGAGTCTTATAAAAGCTACAAATTTAAAGAACACAAAATATAAGATGACACAAGACCCTACACGTGTAGCCTTTCTACTGTAATTACACAGTTTACAACGTTTACGTTGATTAAATTCGATCCTAAAAAACTGAATTTAATTTTAATTATAAATTTGTACTGTAATGTTACTACTGTGATTATGAATTCGTTTATTTTCAATGTTTCACTTTATTTTATCTGAAAAATAAACGCAGGATTATTTTTTTTATATAGTTTTATATAAATAAAAAATGCTTTTATAAATGTGGGCTACTGTTATCTACTTCAAATATTTGTTAAAACAGCCAGGAAACTCACTCTGACCATTTTAATAATTCATTGATAAGTTAGTGATTCCTTTGGTTACGGCTGTGCTGATCATGTCATCTCGTCGTCAGTGAGCGCGCCTATACAGTAATTCACTTCTCATACGAATTACATAATCTATAAGTATATATTTTTCACGTCTGTGAGGCGAGTATACACGGAGTTTGGGTTCATTTTCTGACGCGCTCAAGTTCACCGAAAACAATACAGAGCCCCGTTTAGTGTAATTTATTTCATTTAATAAATCTACTACAAATTTAAAGAACACAAAATATAAGATGACACAAGACCCTGGATTCGTTTTTCGTTTGCAGTATAAAACCAAAATACATCTTACTATTTTTGAGAGATTTGTGGTAAAAAAAATCTTTGGGTTCATTTTCTGACGCGCTCAAGTTCACCAAAATCAATACAGAACCCCGTTTACTTTATTTATTTAACAAAATCATAAAGTTTTTTCGTCATTGTGTGTGCACCTAAATAAAAGTAGAGTCTTATAAAAGCTACAAATTTAAAGAACACAAAATATAAGATGACACAAGACCCTACACGTGTAGCCTTTCTACTGTAATTACACAGTTTACAACGTTTACGTTGATTAAATTCGATCCTAAAAAACTGAATTTAATTTTAATTATAAATTTGTACTGTAATGTTACTACTGTGATTATGAATTCGTTTATTTACAATGTTTCACTTTATTTTATCTGCAACGACGTGCAGCTGTGGACGACCTGTGCCTAATTAAGCCTGGAGAGAACGAACTGATGCCTGAGGCGTCAGTCTATAGTTATATAGCGCCACTCAGTGGTAAAAGCCAGCAAACGCACAAACCCAAATGCTGACGCCATACACGGGCGACGGTAGAAGTCGCATACTGCCTGTGCACCCACTGTAGAATACTCACTCATACAAAGCGCTCTGCTCATATAACCCCAATCTTGTCTGATCTCCATTGGCTTCCAGTTGTCTACCGTATCAAATTCAAAATTCTTCTTTTTGTTTTCAAATCTATAAATGGCTTAGCTCCCACTTATCTTTTTAAATCTACTTTCCCCCTACATTCCGACTCGTTCACTACGTTCCTCCGATTCTGGTTCTTTTGTTGTCCCTCGGTACCGCCTCTCTTCAATGGGTGGCAGATCATTCAGTGTTATTGCTCCCAAACTTTCTAAGTCTCTACCACACTCTTTCCGTACTGTTAACAACATCTTTGTATTTAAATCCTTACTCAAAACTCACTTGTTTTCTGAATGTTACACCTGAATCCACTTGTTTTTTTTGTTTGTTTTTTTGGTCTGTTTGTTGACTGTTTTCTACTCATTGTAAAGTGTCCTTGAGCTCTGGAAAGGCGCCATATAAATAAAACTTATTATTATTATTATTCACATTACAGGGCAATATGTCTATTTTGAATTTTATCACATTCTTATCCAGAAGCATGCCAGCAAAGAGTTGTGTGTCATCCACCTTGTCACTGTCTGTTGTGTTCTCTTTTCCTGCATCTTTAACACAAAGGATCTCACACAGTGGTGTCAAAAGTATTCACATTCATTACTTGAGTAGAAGTATAGATACTAGGGTTTAAAAAGACTTCTTTAGAAGTTGAAGTATCAACTCAAGCTTTTTACTCAAGTAAAAGTGTAAAAGTACTGGTTTCAAAACTACTTAAAGTATAAAAGTAAAAGTAACGTGAGGGGGAAAAAAAAACATTAAGGATAAAAGCTTAGGCTGTGCCACGGGCCTATATACTGTACTAACACCTCATAAAAAAAAGAAAAGAAAAATGTGTTGTTGATTTTTTTGTTGTATTTTTTAATGGCCATAGTGATTTGGGATACTGTATATGGCAATTGAAAAAGAATGCATTTTAGTACAATGCAAATACATTAAAGAACCATATATGTGTACTACTGAGCATTAACATGTTTTATGGAGAACAAAATATGATAACTAGTTTGCCTATAAGTATTTTAATGGTGCAAAAAGTCAAACTTCATAGGCATGTCATCGGTAACATTCATTGGAATGTAAATGTACATCCAAGCTTAGGAATCTGTGAGGGCAACATACAAGAAAATTAGTGTACCCAGGGCAGGCATGTGTGTGTATATATTCCTGTTACCTTCCTGGTGCTGTTACCTTCCTCACTGGTGTTTGGTTGTGACATTTCGCTCGAATCTTGAGTCTCTATCACGGACATCTTCGTCTACTTATCACAACCTTATCAACCGAAAATGCCAATTTATTCAAACGTCCTTGCTGGAGTGTGTGACGTAATGTCATGTGCAGGTGCGATGGATCGCGTACCAACCAACAGGGTGTCGGAATGGTCTGTTTATACTTCTCATCTGTAACGTCCTTCGGTATAGAAGAAAATAAAGATCACATAGACAAACGGAGTTGTTAGCGAATGTGCCGTTTACTTTTTTGTTCTCTCATGCGCATGCCCAGTGACAGATTACACACGCTTAGTTACCTCGTCTCGCTCGACGTGCTTACGTCAGAGTCAGGATGCTGAACAGAAAACTTGGAACAGAACGACATGCAAACATTACATCATCCAACCACAATCAATTTCGCTCGATCCGGATGGCGCGATTTATCCAGATGTGTTTTTTTGTTTGTTTGTTTTTTGAATTAAATAAAATAGGAGTAACGAGGCTATTTTTAAAATGTAAGGAGTAGAAGTAAAAAGTCGGCTGAAAAATAATTACTCCAGTAAAGTATAGATACCCAAAATTTCTACTTAAGTAAGGTAACGAAGTATTTGTCCTTCCTTACTTGACACCTCTGCTCTCACATTGTGTGACATTATGTACTGGTTTCTTTCTTCTTTGTTCACAAGCTGTCTTACATTTTACTGCAAAGTGGTTCTCTTTACTACACTTTTTGCATGTGTTTCTGAACGCTGGGCATTTTTGTCTGCTTTTTTTGTGTATTTTCCCACAGAGTGTGCATTCTACGCTACTGATAACTTGTCTCTGGCGTTGTTTCAATGATGATGAGTTTTTCCTTGCCACCCTCGCCGCCACCCTTGGCTTGCTCATCAGAGAAATTTCATTCATTCGTCTCATTATTATTATCTGCACATTTTTCTCACACATCCACACTTCCAATTATTTTCTTTTCTATAATTATAATTATTATTATTTTTTTTTTTTGTTAAATTTCTTTAATTTTTGTGAAGCTGCTTTGAGACAATGACCATTGTTAAAAGCGCTATATAAATAAAATTGAATTGAATTGATGCACCTTGTATTGCGTGAACTTCTTCAAATGTTGGCCCTGAAATTGTTTTGCTATTTTCTCGAGACAATTCTGCAGCCCTGCAAAGCTGTATGCACATGTCTAGCGTAATATCTTTCTCACGGAGCAGTCTTTCCCTCATGGTATTATTGTTATGTCCACACACAATTCTATCACAGATAAGTGAAGTCCCAAAGTTGCATGTTTTCACCAACAGTTTTAGCTCTGTGACATAACTATCCATAGTGTCTCTAGTGCCGTTGTTTCTCGAGAAAAAACGATAGCGTTCCACAGTCTCGTTAACACTGGGGTTGCAGTGCGAATCGAATTAACTAATGACATCATCCAGTTTCCACGTTTCTTTAGCGGTGTCGGCCATTAGCGTACAGATGATAGTCACGCGGTATTTTGGTTTTATCGCCACGCCTCACTGTGGCAGCATTTGGGTTTGTGCGTTTGCTGGCTTCTACCACTGAGTGGCACTATATAACTATAGAACTATAGTTCATTCTCTCAAGGATTAATGAGACACACTCCTTTAGAGCTGCACGTAGTAGCGTATAAAATAAAGTGAAACATTGTAGTTAATGAATTCATAATCACAGTGTTAAAATTACAGTACAAATGTAGAATTTAAATTCAATTAAATCTTATTAGGATCGAATTTAAGCAACGTAAACTTTAACACAGTGATCCTTTAGATTGTATGATGTGTAATTAGAAAAGCTACAGTACGCATGTATGTTTTTTGTCAACTTATATTTTGTGTTCTTTAAATTTGTAGTAGATTTATTAACTGAAATAAATGAAAATAAATGACCATAAAAATTTTGAACTTAAATTAAATATAGGTGTTTCTTAGTTCCATCGAATTTAAGCAAAGTAAATGTTAACACAGTGAGCCTTTATAATTTATCATGTGTAACACTCGCCCCAGATAGCACAGGTATGTCGCGGAGACGTCTGCTAAAGAGCGTATCATCTGGTAAACATTGCGTTCGTTTTTTATAGTCGTATTTTGATCATCTGTAGATCGCCTGTTTGATGTGTTAAATGATACATTGTCTTTATATCTATATGACATCTATACAACGTATCTTTATCATCTGAAATTTTCTGGTATGTGGGTGGGAAGCTGCAACATCAGCTTTGACTTGAATGATGACGTAGGCATTTTGTTAGGTTGCGAGCGTTAGCAACCAAATGCAACCATGGGGGGGTGCAATCTAGTGTCTTCTTGTGCCAGTCTCAAGTCTGGATAAATGCAGAGGGTTGTGTCAGGAAGGGCATCCGGCGTAAAAACATTTGCCAAATCAATGATGGGAATCAGAAATATAATTTCCATACTGTATCGGTTGCGGCCCGGGTTAACAACGACCGCCACCGGTGCTGTTGACCTACAGGGTGCCGGTGGAAATTGGGCTACTGTTGGTCGAAGACGGATAGGAGTGTGCGAAAGCAGAGAGAGAAAAGGAATGACAAGAGTTTAGGAGTGAAAGTAGGGCCTTTGAATGTTGGGACCATGACAGGGAAGGCAAGAGAGTTGGTTGATCTGATGCAGAGAAGGAAGGTGGATATCCTGTGTGTCCAGGAGACCAGAAAGGTAGCAAGGCTAGAAGCTTAGGATCAGGG
This sequence comes from Channallabes apus, assembly GCA_030522415.1. Classification (NCBI taxonomy): domain Eukaryota; kingdom Metazoa; phylum Chordata; class Actinopteri; order Siluriformes; family Clariidae; genus Channallabes; species Channallabes apus. Next base: position 22,217,261 of record CM060126.1, read on the forward strand.
TTCAAATTGTTTTACCATGGTGTGGATGGGAAAAGAAATGGAGTTGGAGCTATCCTGAAAGAGGAATTTGTTAGGAATGTTCTAGAGGTGAAAAGAGTATCGACGGGTTGATGAGTCTAAAGCTGGATATTGAAGGGATAATATTCAATGTTGTTAGTGGCTATGCCCCACAGGTAGGATGTGAGTTAGAAGAAAAGGAGACATTCTGGAGTGAGTTAGATGAAGTGATGCAGAGCAGAGTGGTGATTGGTGCAGACTTCAATGAACATGTTGGGGACAGGAACAGAGGTGATGAAAATGTAATGGGCAGGTTTGGTCTTCAGGACAGGAATGTAGTAGGACAGATGGTGGTGGACTTTGCAAAGAGGATGGAAATGGCAGTAGTAAATACTTTCTTCTAGAAGAGGCAGGAACATAGGGTGACATATAAGAGTGGAGGCAGAAGTACTCAGGTGGACTACATCTTGTGTTGACGTTGTATTCTGAAAGAGATTAGTGAATGCAAAGTGTTGGTAGGGGAGAGTGTAGCCAGACAACACAGGATGGTGGTGTGTAAAATAACCCTGGTGGTGAGGAAGGTGAAGAGGATAAAAGCAGAGCAGAGGACAAAGTGGTGGAAGCTGAGAAAGGAAGAATGTTGTGTAGCCTTTAGGGAGGAGTTGAGACAGGCTATCGGTGGTCAGGAGGTGCTTTCAATTGACTGGACAACTACAGCCAATGTGATCAGGGAGACAGGTAGGAGGGTACTTGGTGTATCATCAGGTAAGGGAAAAGTGGACAAGGAGACTTGGTGGTGGAACGAGGAAGTCCAGGAGTGTATACAGGGAAAGAGGTTAGCTAAGAAAAAGTGGGACTCTGAGAGGACTGAAGAGAGTAGACAGGAGTACAAGGAGATTCAGTGTAAGGTGAAGGTAGAGCTGGCAAAGGCCAAACAAAGAGCATATGAGGACTTGTATGCTAGGCTGGAGGGTGAGGTTGATCTGTACAGGTTGGCAAGGCAGAGAGATAGAGATGGGAAGGATGTGCAGCAAGTTAGAGTGATTAAAGATAGAGATGGACATGTACTGACAGATGCCAGGAGGGTAATAGGAAGATGGAAGGAGTACTTTAAAGAGCTGATGAATGAGGAAAAGGAAAGAGAACAAAGAGTAGAAGAGGTGACTGTTGTGGAACAGGAAGTAGCAAATATTAGTAAAAGTGAGGTGCGAAGGGCGTTGAAGAGGATGAAGAGTGGAAAGGCTGTGGGTCCGGATGACATACGAGAGGTGGCAGTAGAGTTTCTGACTAGTTTGTTTAACAAGATCTGGGAGAGTGAAAGGATTCCAGAAGAATGGAGGAGAGGTGTATTGGTGCCGATTTTTAAGAACAAGGGAGATGTGCAGAGCTGTGGCAATTACAGAGGCATAAAGCTACTGAGCCATACAATGAAGCTGTGGGAAAGAGTAGTGGAAGCTAGGTTAAGGGCAGAGGTGAGCATTTGTGAGCATCAATATGGTTTCATGCCTAGAGTACATCAGATGCAGTATTTGCTTTGAGGATGCTGATGGAGAAGTACAGATAAGGTAATAAAGAGTTGCATTGTGTTTTTGTAGATTTAGAGAAAGCATACAACGGTGCAGAGAGAGGAGCTGTGGTGTTGTATGAGGAACTCTGGAGTGGCAGAGAAGTACAGTGGTGTGAAAAACTATTTGCCCCCTTCCTGATTTCTTATTCTTTTGCATGTTTGTCACACTTAAATGTTTCTGCTCATCAAAAACTGTTAACTATTAGTCAAAGATAACATAATTGAACACAAAATGCAGTTTTTAAATGAAGGTTTACGTTATTAAGGGAGAAAAAAAACTCCAAATCTACATGGCCCTGTGTGAAAAAGTGATTGCCCCCCTTGTTAAAAAATAACTTAACTGTGGTTTATCACACCTGAGTTCAATTTCTGTAGTCACCCCCAGGCCTGATTACTGCCACACCTGTTTCAATCAAGAAATCACTTAAATAGGAGCTACCTGACACAGAGAAGTAGACCAAAAGCACCTCAAAAGCTAGACATCATGCCAAGATCCAAAGAAATTCAGGAACAAATGAGAACAAAAGTAATTGAGATCTATCAGTCTGGTAAAGGTTATAAAGCCATTTCTAAAGCTTTGGGACTCCAGCGAACCACAGTGAGAGCCATTATCCACAAATGGCAAAAACATGGAACAGTGGTGAACCTTCCCAGGAGTGGCCGGCCGACCAAAATTACCCCAAGAGCGCAGAGACAACTCATCCGAGAGGCCACAAAAGGCCCCAGGACAACATCTAAAGAACTGCAGGCCTCACTTGCCTCAATTAAGGTCAGTGTTCACGACTCCACCATAAGAAAGAGACTGGGCAAAAATGGCCTGCATGGCAGATTTCCAAGGCGCAAACCACTTTTAAGCAAAAAGAACATTAAGGCTCGTCTCAATTTTGCTAAAAAACATCTCAATGATTGCCAAGACTTTTGGGAAAATACGTTGTGGACCGACGAGACAAAAGTTTAACTTTTTGGAAGGTGCGTGTCCCGTTACATCTAGCGTAAAAGTAACACAGCATTTCAGAAAAAGAACATCATACCAACAGTAAAATATGGTGGTGGTAGTGTGATGGTCTGGGGTTGTTTTGCTGCTTCAGGACCTGGAAGGCTTGCTGTGATAGATGGAACCATGAATTCTACTGTCTACCAAAAAATCCTGAAGGAGAATGTCCGGCCATCTGTTTGTCAACTCAAGCTGAAGCGATCTTGGGTGCTGCAGCAGGACAATGACCCAAAACACACCAGCAAATCCACCTCTGAATGGCTGAAGAAAAACAAAATGAAGACTTTGGAGTGGCCTAGTCAAAGTCCTGACCTGAATCCTATTGAGATGTTGTGGCATGACCTTAAAAAGGCGGTTCATGCTAGAAAACCCTCAAATAAAGCTGAATTACAACAATTCTGCAAAGATGAGTGCGCCAAAATTCCTCCAGAGCGCTGTAAAAGACTCGTTGCAAGTTATCGCAAACGCTTGATTGCAGTTATTGCTGCTAAGGGTGGCCCAACCAGTTATTAGGTTCAGGGGGTAATTACTTTTTCACACAGGGCCATGTAGGTTTGGATTTTTTTTCTCCCTAAATAATAAAACCCCTCATTTAAAAACTGCATTTTGTGTTTACTTGTGTTATCTTTGACTAATAGTTAAATGTGTTTGATGATCAGAAACATTTTGTGTGACAAACATGCAAAAGAATAAGAAATCAGGAGGGGGGCAAGTAGTTTTTCACACCACTGTATGTTAGAGTGGTGTAGGACATGCATGAGAGCGCTAAGACAGTGAGATGTGCTGTAGGTGTGACAGAAGAGTTCAAGGTGGAGGTGGGTCTGCATCAAGGATCGGCTCTAAGCCCCTTTTTGTTTGCTCTGGTGATGGACAGGATGACAGATGAGGTTAGACAGGAGTCTCCATGGACTATGATGTTTGCAGATGACATTGTGCTTTGTAGCGAGAGCAGGGAACAGGTGGAAGAAAATTTGGAGAGGTGGAGGTATGCTCTGGGAAGCAGAGGAATGAAGGTTAGCTGCAGCAAGATGGAATACATGTGTGTGAATGAGAGGAATCCAAGAGGAACGGTGAGGATATAGGGAGCAGAGGTAAAGGAGGTGCAGGATTTTAAGTACTGTAATGGAAAAATGATATTTTAATTATGTATTAATCCTATTTGATTCTTGTAGTAAGTGTGTAACATAGGCCGTAGAAGTTTGAACTTGTTTGTCGAAGCTTAGAGACACAAGGCCGAGAACAGAATAGAAACAACCTGATTGTAGTTGTCCATGAATAAATGATAAGGTATAGACATCTGGTCTGGGTCAGATAAAGAGTCATGAGTTTGAATGCAGGAACTTCACGTACGGGGCGTTGATTATGTTAGCAGAGATGTTTGTGTATAAAATAGGTCAGCTAGAGAAAGAGATTACCTTTTCTCTATGCTGCAACTGTTTGCTGTATGAGACTGGTCCTTCTGCAGAAGTTTGAAATAAAACCTTTGTTACTTTGCTCTTACCCAGTGTATGAATTACTTGTCTTTATATTGTTTTCAGAATTTCCACCACAACTTGGCGTTGTCGGCAGTTCTCCGTGTTTGAGGAAGGCATTGGAGAATCCCGGGGAGGCGCACGTGCACTGACGCCTTGGAGGCTTTTCACTTCATCTCGAACGCCTAATTGACATCCTAGCGTGAGAGGACCGGGGATTCACCATGTCACCTCAACACCGGAGTTGAAAGAACTAAATTAGTGTGGTAAGGAAATAATTTTTCTTTAAGTTGTAATTGTTAAAGTTAAAGTAAGTTGTAATTTAGTAAGAAGTGCGCTTTCTCACAGTGGCTGGGATAGATTTAAACTTGGATCTATCACACGAGTCTGGGATTCGTGAAAAGTACCCAAAAAGGTGCAAAGGCACACAAAAGAGAGAGAAAAACTTGGCCCCGCAGCAGACGTGCTCGGTGTGAGGACCTCCGGAGGTAAAAGCAAGTCAGAGTGCAGGGTTGCAAGGTGCACACGTAAAAGTCAATAGGACTTTACGGGAAAAACAGTCAAGGGGACTGTTGAGGTGAATTAAGGTAGAGATTAAAGTGCACCGGTAAAGTCAAGAGGACTTTACGGCAGAGTGCAAACCGCTGCACCGGTAGCAGTCAAGGGGACTGTGAGAGCTCACTGTGAGTTAGTGGCACGTGCAAATTGACAAGTAAAAATCATGGGTAACAGCAAAACTAAAACTAAAGAAAAAATTCCATGGGGTTGTGATAAACCTAACATCCAATTTATGTTTAGAAATTATGGCCCTGAGGCTGTGACCCAAGTAGAAATGTGGATAAGGGAGTGTGGCTTTCCTGAAGCAGGGAGTTTTAGCCGGCGCCAGATAGAATTATTGAACGCAAGATTGCAACAAAAAGAGATTGATAATTACAATAACAAAAAGAAAAAAAACAAAGTAAACATTAATTGGGTAGGATTTAATATGTGGAAGGCAGAAGCAGAACTTAGAGAAAAACGCATACAACCTAAAATGCAAGCACAAAACATTGATTCTTTTCAGTGTGTTAAGTCTATTTCAGATCCCGACCTGGACGGCTGCCCCCCGCGACCCCCAGCTCTTAGACAGATAGCCCCTTCAGCAGATCCAGTAAGACAACATGGACAAGAGACTTCTCGGCAGGCCCAAGGCCCCAGCACAGCCAGCACAGCAATGACGGCTCTGTCTCCAATTTCGTCACATACTCGAACCAAGGCTCAGCTGAAAAGAGAAAAGGCTGATCGACAACCACCACCTGATGACAGCGAGGATGAGAGAGAGGAACTCTTAGGAGCTACAGGAAGTGTTCATCAAGTTATCACTGCTCCAATGATGGAAGTAGCAGGGGCGGATGGAACAGCGATGCTTGTTCACCGACGATGGACAATAAAGGACATCGAAAATGCACATGGACAACTCCCAGACCCGAGAGAGGTGGGAGGACAGAAATTCGGTGATGAAATGAGCAGATTTTGCTCAGAGTTTCGCCCGACATCTTATGAAATGCGACGACTTTTGGGGAGAAAACTAGGTGCGGACTTTGCAAAGATTAAGTATTCCTGGCCAACGGACAATGTTTTCGCACGGCAAGCTCAGGCTGATCATGAAGAAAACCAAGCATTTAACTGTTTTGTGGTGTGCCTTACAACAGCGTGTAAAGAAGCGTTCCCAGCAAAAATGGATATGACTAAAATATCAATGTGCAAACAACAACCAGGAGAGAGCGTGTCACAATATCTCACCCGTCTCACTGAGGTACATGATGCAAACAGCGGGTTGGAGAGGCCTGCAGACATGTCTGTGGCAGCAATTTCACCGTATGAAGCACATTTGAGGAACAGTTTCATGAATGGATTACAGGAGGACATCGCTCAGAAAGTGAAAAACACATGCGTTGGATGGGACACTGGAAAACTTAGTCTCATTGAACAACATGCAATACATGCGGAAAAGCTGATATCAGAAGAACAAGATAAGCGCAACAAGAAGAGAGAAGACGAGAGTCACAGTGCACAGCTGGCAGTGTTGCAGATGTTTAGACAAACTGCGGATGGACAGTACAGGAGACGTGGAAGAGGACGAGGAGGCCGTGGACGTGGACGTGGGAGAACAAATGGCTGTTATGGATGCGGAAGTGAAAACCATTGGATTAGAGACTGTCCGAGAAGGAGCAGAGGAGAGGAATGGATTAGGAGAGGTGAGGATCAGGGTGGAAATTGACAGAAAAAGGACGGGGCCGTGGGGAGCAGACCCGAAGGAGAGGGTGAGTCAAAACCTTTAATGCTTTGCAATGAAGATTCGCTAGAGCTAACCTCTTCAACTAACCTTTCTGAACTTATTTCACAAACTATATTAAGACTAGAAAATGTGCAAGAACATCTTGGCACTTACACAAAGTATGGTGATGAGTCATATAAGCAAATGCCTGTGTATATGATGAATGTTGCAGGAGAAAAGATTATGTTTCTGGTAGATTCTGGAGCAGGAAACTCTGTGATAAGATCTGGTCAGTTAAGTGAGCCAGTAAAAACGAGTGGACGGTACCTGAACTCAGTAGGGGCATCTGGTGTCATGGTAAAAGAAAAATTTTCTACACCCCTCAAGTGTGAAACTGATAAAGGAGAAAAATTCAAATTTTCATTCTTGCTTTCTAGTTGTTGTCCTATTAATCTCCTGGGGCGTGATTTAATAAACAAATTGGGATTGAGTTTGATTAGTACCCCAGGAGGGTTAAAAGTAGTAGAGAAAGATGAAGTAGAAATTCAAGGGGTGAAATATGACACCAAGCCATTAATGTACGTGTATGAGTGGATATGGGCTCAATCTATTACGAGTTCAGTGAACCAGACGCTTGTGGAAGCAGCACATGACCGCACTAACCCTACTAACACAAGTTTTATGTCTGAACATGATTTGCACTGCACTGCACACATTCATTTCGAAAAGCCTGATAATGAGTATGAGAGTGAATGGTTTAGAGAACTACAAAACCCAGACATGCTATTGTTTCAAGATCTATATTGGGACCAATATAGATGCGCCGTATCTATAGACCTCTCTAGAGTAAGTGTAAGAACTGGCATGCCACACCCATTTACCATAGAAGGGTCACATCCTCATGTGTCATTATCTAAAAATAACAAAAATGAATGGCAAGAATTGGGACCGTGGGTGTTGAATAACCTCAGAATTAATGATTGGGTTCGTGTGGGAGACACAGAAACTTGGTATAGTAAAACAAATAACACATACAAGGTCGGTCTGAACTGGTTGGTAGAAGCTAAGAGAACTGTAGAGATAATTCCGGTGTCAACATTGAATCATGACAGAGTGAATTGGAGCTTCCCACAGATAGAGATAAGCGACCCAAAGCTAAAAACAGTGCCAGAGAGTCTTTGGGCAAAGGGAAAACATGATGTGGGACTCATATGTGATGTTGAACCAGTAAAAATTACACCAAAGTCAGATTATAGGCCTTGTAAAACACAGTACCCATTGAAAAGTGAGGCGATAGAAGGCATTACTCCCGTGTTTAATTCTTTATTAAAGGCTGGAGTGATAATCCCATGTGAAGACTCACCAGTTAGAACACCAATCTTTCCAGTGAAAAAAGCAAAAATTCCAGGTGAACCTGATGATTGGAGATTTGTGCAGGACCTTCAGGCAGTAAATGATGCAATAATACCAAGAGCTCCAAATGTCCCGAATCCATACACTATCCTAGCACAAATCCCACCGGGCAGCCGGTGGTTTTCAGTTGTAGATTTGGCCAATGCATTTTTTTAGCGTTCCTGTTCACCCTGACAGCCAGTACTGGTTTGCGTTTTCATTTAAGGGGAGACCCTATACGTTCTCGAGATTATGCCAGGGGTACTCAGAGTCACCCACAATTTACAATGAAGCATTAAGAAAAAGTCTGGAATCGTTGACCCTGTCTCCAGGGTCAAGCCTTCTTCAATATGTTGATGATTGCTTGATAGCAGCGCCATCTAAAGAGCAATGTGAAAAGGATACCATAGCCTTGCTTTGTCACCTAGCAAAAAAGGGTCACAAGGCAAGTCTATCTAAATTACAGTTTGTACAACAGCAGGTAATTCTTGGGGCATCTGATATCAGAACAAGGTAAAACTTTAGGTCCAAACAGAGTAAAAGCAATTCAAGAAATTCCAAAAACAAAAAAACAACTTATGTCATTTTTCGGCATGTGTTCATATTGCAGAACGTTCATTCCTAACTATGCAATCCTCGAGGCTCCCTTGAGTGAGATAGCTCATGGGAAGGGCCTACAGGCCCACAGTGCACTTAGTTGGACTCAAGAGGCAGAAAAGGCATTCACTAATTTGAAATTGGCACTACAAACCACACCTACTTTGGGGATCCCCAATCCAAATAAACCTTTTGTGCAGACAGTGGATGAAAAGCGAGGTTGTATGACGTCTGTGCTATTGCAAGAACATGGGAGTAAACTTAGGCCTGTGGCCTATTTTTCAGCAAAACTAGATCCTGTAGCAGCAGGATTACCAATGTGTTTAAGAGCCGTTGCAGCTGCTGAAAAAGCTGTAACAGCTTCTAGGGACATAGTAGGGTACAGTGATTTAACTTTATTGGTTCCACATGCAGTTTCACTACTTCTCCTTGAACAAAAAATGGCACACATGTCAACAGCACGATGGTTGAGGTATAACACAATTTTATTAGAGATGCCAAATGTTACAGTAAAAAGATGCACTGTGCTTAATCCTGCTACTCTTCTTCCTACAGAAGGCGATGGTGAACCACATGACTGTGTAGCTGTAACTAATGAAATTTGCAGCCCAAGACCTGATTTACAAGATATTCCTTTGCAGAATGCAGAAATGGAAGTGTTTGTAGATGGATCAGCATTCAGGAACAAACAAACAGGCCAAAATTGCGTAGGGTATGCCGTAGTAACTGCATATGGTATATTAAAATCAGAGCCACTTCCTAAACATCTATCTGCACAAGCAGCAGAGCTCATTGCTTTAACAGAGGCATGTAAACTTGCTGAGGGTAAAACAGTCACTATATATACTGACAGTCAGTTCGCTTTTGGGGTAACTCACGATTTTGCAACACTGTGGAAGCACAGGGGGTTTCTTACATCATCAGGGAAGCCCATAGCGCATCACGGCCTGATTTCTGACCTCCTGAAGGCAATCCTTTTACCTAAATCGATTGCTGTTTGTAAATGCGCAGCTCACACAAAAAACAATGATCCAATTTCACAGGGAAACTCAAGAGCAGATGCAGCAGCAAAGACAGTGGCATCGAGACCACTTAATGACAATGTTAACATGTGCATGACTAAATCTTCTGTTCCAACAGCTGATTTACAGGATTTGCAGACACAAGCTACCCCAGGAGAAAAGCAAGACTGGTCGAAGGCTGGGGGAAAAGTGAGGAATGGGGTATGGTACGGCCCCAATAACAAACCTTGTTTACCAAAAGCTTTATTTCCTCATTATGCAAAATTGACACATGGTAAGGACCATGTTTCAAAAGGGGGAATGGCTGATAGTATATCTCTGTGTTGGTATACTAGAGGCTTTACAAATTACTGCCAAAAATGACACAGTAAATGCCTTGCAGTTAGTAAATGATGAACTTAAGCAGGTTAGAGAGATCACAATTCAAAATAGAATGGCTCTGGATATTTTACTGGCCGAGAGAGGTGGAGTGTGTAAAGTTCTAAACACCTCTTGTTGTTTTTATATTCCTGACAATCATCAGAATATCAGTAACATCATAAACCACATGAAGAAGGCTTTGCAACCACCTCCCCAAGTAGAATCTTGGATCTCGTGGTTAACGCAATTATGGGGAGGCTGGGGTTATTGGCTGGTTTATAGTGTTTTACCAATTGGGATTATGATCTTGTTAGGCCTCTGTATAACACCCTGTATTTGCAGATGTATACAGGGACTAGTTCTGAACACAGTAAAATATCAAATGTTAAGACAGACTGACAACATAGAATGTAAACCGGACTGGGACGACCCGACTTCTGACAGAGTTCAAAATTCCGGTGACTATCAGTTTGAGATTTTAGATCATGATATGGAAGAAGACATAATGTAAATCCTTAGAGAAATATAAAGCATGTATATTTAAGTAGATTGCAGAATTTTTCAAAAAATGCTTTTGTGTCAGGGGTCTATCCCAATAAAAACAGCTGTAGTGTCCTCTGTGTGCATTAGAGTGCTAGTGATGATGTTGTTAAAAACCTAGGTTGTGTCACGATTCCCTCTCTGTCTGCGTCTGGAGTGAGTGTGTGGCATGAACGTGGAGGCGAGCTGACGGTTTAATAAAGTCCTTTTATTTAACATAAATAAAGGTAACAAGCATCCAAACACAAACGGAACTTAACTATAACAAAAGCTAGACGCCTGACTGAACTTCAGCCAGGCTATTTATACAGATGTCGCCCTTAAAACCCTGCGTGTTTTCCCGCGGGATGCCGCAATTTAGCGCGCGGCGTGCCGGGTCTTGCCGGAGGCAACATTCGGGAATTTTAAATAAATGTGTTGCGCTTCACTGAATATCCGCCAGATGGCGCATGGAAGGACTTTATCTAAAAGCCGGACCAAGTACAACAATGAATGTAAGGACGCGGATGAACAGTGCTGAAGCGAACATGAATTTTATTTTGTTTTATAATAGATCTTTCATGATGAATGAGTGTATATGTGCTTCACATTATCAAACACAGGCAAAGGAGACAGAAATTATTGAGGGATCCACTGAAAAAAGTAAACCTAGTTTAATGTGTTTTTTTTTCTCATTCCATTAGTAAAAAAAATAATTTGCTCTTTTTAACTGAAGTGTCTAATTTATGCTTATGGGTGAATCTTTTTTTTTTTTTTTTTTTTAGTATAATGCTGTTTACAGCAGGAAACCAAAGTGAAATATTTCATTTTGATCAAGGTACTCTTATTAGGTTGAGTGTGATTTGCGCATGCGCAGTCTTTAGACCATAGTTTTGCCGGTATAATTTTATTTCCGCCTCAAACCGGAGCATGACGTTGAAACAAGTAAGGAAGGATATCAGAACCTGTATTTCAGTTACTGTTAGTTAAAGCCCCTGATTAAACTTAAATCTAATCCATTCACAAAGGACATTTCTGCTTCAAACCGTGTCTCATGACCTCATGACGCAGCATTTTCACGGACTGAATCACATGCGGGTGGAGATTCTCAAAGAAAACTCATTTAAACCAGGTAAGAAAGCAAACTCATGTCATTTCTATGTTAAATGTATCTCTTCTATGAGCAAATTCATGATTTATGTCAGGAACAACTACTTTGTAGATTGAGTTTTGTGTCCGTGTTTGCTACTGTAGCTAAAACCACCTATATTACCTGCATTAGCATTAGCTAACTAACGTGGTGATTTTCAAAAACACCGGAGTTTATACAGTAAGTCAGCGGCGCCGAAGAAAATAATTATATTTAAGTACCGTTGGTTAACGATGTAAAAATTAATAGGAAAGTGACGTAAACATAGAACAAGCAAATTTGGAGTGAGTGCTGTTTGTAGTGTACTGCTTTCTATACTTTATACACACTGTAATTAAGATTTGCTAACATAAGAACTTGAGCCAGTCCAATTTTTGTTTTTACCTTTTTTTTTTTTTTTTAAAGATCAGTAATGAGTTTCTGAGAATTATATCTGCTCCACTTCAAGCAAGATTACTGGTTTCCTTGGACAAGCAACACTACAAACTAACTGAGATCATCAGAAACTAGGGAGGAACCCGTCAGAGAGAAGACCAGAGATATAATCTTCATCTTCAAGTTCTTGATCTGGTATGTATGGTGGTACGGTTCAGGACCAGGGAGGGAGCCGGAGACAGCAGAACAAAGAGATGATATTGCCAGCAGCAGCACAGGGAGCACAGTTTTTAGTTTAGATCTCATGTTTACATTTTATTGTATGTTGATGGCTTGACTGTAAACAACAAACAATGCAATAAATGTATAAAAAAATATATATATTTATTGTCTCTTTCCAGGACCAGGCATATCGTTCAATTATTTTTTGGCCAAATAGGCAGTCGTAACAAGAGGTGAGGGCGCGCGCGTCATCACATGTGCTTACCCGACTCTGCGTTCACCGTAACCTTCAATATACATAGACGTTTATATTTTTGTTTATTTGTATATGTATGTTATTAATTTTACTTTTTTAGAGATTGTATGTGCGTGCACGGAGAGTATGTGTTGATAAGTTTATGTGGATAAGTTGATAAGTGTATCAGAAAGCATTAAAATGTTCATTTGAATTAAAATGACACACACACGTCTGTATATACAGTATATCAATTACATATATATCAATTTCATTAGTTCGTTCATTCTATTTGAAGCTTCGGATGTTTTTTTTTTTTGGTTTGGTTAGATTAGTTCTGAACTCGCTTCCGTGAAACTATCGCTAAAACAATGTACTGAGCCCTCCTGAGGATATAAAGCTTTATTATTGTGTTTGAATAAATATTCAGATCTACCACAGCAGGTAATAAACTATGATGTGTCATAACCGAAGCAAACACCACGATTATGCCTCGTTTCGTTCGACGGGAACGTGGTTCACTTGGCCGCGGTGTATTATAAATCTGTGGAATGTTTCACTGTTTATGCTCACATAAGAGGAACAAAAGCTCAATGAGGACTAAACCAATGATTTCGGTAACTCCACTGAGTGTAACATCTGCATAGTGACACTGAACATCTTCACTTTTCCGTTTACCTCTGAAAAAAAAGCTGCATTTTGTTTGTTTATATTTAGAGCGCGCACGCACACACATAGACGCACACACATAGACACACACACACAGACACACACACACAGACACACACACACAGACACACACACACACACACAGACACACACACACTCCCCTGAGCCCTCGGGAAACATCCAATCACCGTCGGTATACAAATGAGTCAAGACGTAGCCTAACGTGGTGTCGTGTCGGATTTCAGTGGTCACGGAGTGGGAAGACTTTGAAGAAGCTGCAGTGACAGCTGAACAACTTCACTTTTCCGTTTACCTCTGAGGAAAAAAAGCTGTATTTTGTTTGTTTATATCTAGAATTGTTATAGTAGTAAGAGAGAGTTATAGTTTGGTCTGTACTGTTGTTCGCACCCTTGTAGAGAATAAATAAATGAATAACACCTTCATATCCCCTCTCAAGAGGGTCATAGTCCATTGTTAGTTTTAATGATCTGGCTGAAACTAATTATCACTACATAAGTACCCTAACACCATTGATCATGAGTCTCAGCTGAACCTAATTCTATACTTGTAACAGAAAATGTAGATGCAGATTCCAAATGTGTATTTATATAATAGATAGATAGATGTGTGTGTGTGTGTGTGTGTGTGTGTGTGTGTAGGCTCTACGCAGGGGCAAGAGAGGGCAGCGCACCCTTAAATGTCTGCACATGTTAATATATTCCTAAAATGTATATATTACAAGTTGATGAACTGATCTGCGGTAGCGATGACGTCACAGTCCGACAGCTTTAGAATGATGTTTGATCAGGTCTACTGTATATTCTGAACATAGAACTGCAAAATGTCTGATACAGTACTTTGGGGGAAACAAAGACTTAAACTGTTAAGTAATAACATTATTAATAACAAATATGTAATAGTTTTGATATTTGAAAATTTTTTATTTTAATGTAAAAGGACTATAGATAGAGACTTATAAGCAGCTGGTGTATCCGGGTTGTTTAATGAACTTTAAGCAAAAAGACAAGATGTATTCATCTGTTTTATATAAATTACTGTTTTAACTTTGACTAGTTTTGGAAGAATAAATTGAATTGTTAAAGTCATGTTTTGCGTGTTTTAATTTTGGGGGATTGTTTGGGTATTTAAAAATTGTTTAGTTGAACCAACAACTTCAATGGGCAAAAAATGGGACACAACTTTGTTTTAAATAGTCAAAGAGTTGGGCTGAAAATAATAATAATTATTGATCATAGAAACAAATGAAACCAGTTAAACACTTGATTATATGTATTTGTGATTGTGACCCATAATAATTTTTTCTCAGTATAAATAAATGTTTTGGGTTTTAAGAACTCCAAAAGAGCAACGACAAGGTTTCTCACCTTCCACTCCTGGTGTTAATTGCTCTGTGTGTGTGTGTGTGTTTTTGGCGGGGGGGATGGGTGCGTGTGTGTTTTCGGCTGTTCAGCAGTTCTAAACACAAGCACAGTTTTTGTCCTTAACTAAAATACTTCAATACGTTAATAATGAATTTATTTTGTTGAATAAGGTAATAAGCGATATTTAAACCAAACCAGTAAGTTAAGTAAGTGTTCCATACATTAAAGTACTGTGTATAACCAAGTGCCCTAGCAAACACAGTTACAGTACAGTTTACAGTACAAACAGAGTGTGTGCGCTGGGGGGATTGGAAGGTGAGTGAATACTCATTTACAAGACAAAAGACGGTCAGAGGCAGCGCCGTTCTAGACCAGACAACACGGTGTTCTAGACCAGACAACAATTGTGTTGAGGCACGCAAACCCCCTGACCACAATAAGGTGGCAATCCCTCAGGGGGAAACTAAAAAATAAATATATATATATATATATATATATAATTATATAATAAAATATCCTTAATCCAGATTTTATCAATGACATAACATTTATCTAAGCTGGATGGTCAAATTCTCAAAAACGTTTAACCTAAAGTAAGACTTAACACACTATAACTAAAATATTTACAAAACTGAAAGGTTGTCTTATGAATAATAAAAAATACAAACTAAATTAAAACAGATGGGCTGTTGAACAGATCATAATATGTTTTATGTTTTCTGATTATAAATGATATATGGGTTGATTTTAGAAAGGCTAAATCAAATAGCTAGTTTTGGTAATGTCAGTCCAGTAACTATACTATGTAAAAGTAATTATAATATGAATTAATTAAGGGCAGGACCTAACCTAATGTTAATAATTTACACCATGATAACATTAGTATTCATGTTTTTGTATTTTTGTATTAACATTTTAAATGTTCAAATGAACGTTTCAGAGTATATAATTTGTCGTGTCATCTGTGATTGAGACCCATGAGTTAAATTGAAATATTTTTTATAGGTAGTAAGCCAGGTTTTAGTAACCTGCTTTAGTAATGGGCTCTAAAAGACAATGGAACATTACAGAACGTGCGAGTTGACGCCCATGCACAGATTAAAATGTTCATTTGAATTAAAATGACACACGCATGTCTGTGTGTATATATATATATATATATATATATACACATTTTTTAGGGTTGTTTTTAACCCAGCTGCTGGGTAAATATAGGACTAACTAAATGCTGGGTTAATTTAACCCAGCAAGATGGGTTAAATATTCAATCCAAATGCTAGGTCATATTTAACTATAATGCTGGGTTAATTCTACCACATAAATGGTTCAAATGTTCTACCCATATGTTTGGGGTTTGTTGGTTCATTTTAACTGGAATGTTGGGTTAATTCTACCTCACAAATAGGTTATTATTATTTTCATGTTTTACAGTGAATCTGTAAAAAAAACACCCATGTCTATTAAACAGTTAAATTATTTTGATATACTTGCCTATTACAAAAAACATACATATATGCAATAAACACCATCCTATTACATGTTCTTAGAAAAAAATATTTATTTTTCAAAAGCACAAGAACAGATAATCAACAGCGACATCATTACTATACTATCATTGATAAGGGCGGGATGGAGTAATTGCACAAATAGACTGAGGCAGCTTCTACAGAGCAGGATCTCTCTGTGACTTCAGATATCTTTTCTGAAGAACAAAACTATCCAGCTATTTTTTTTTTGGTTTGGTTAGATTAGTTCTGAACTCGCTTCCGTGAAACTATCGCTAAAACAATGTACTGAGCCCTCCTGAGGATATAAAGCTTTATTATTGTGTTTGAATAAATATTCAGATCTACCACAGCAGGTAATAAACTATGATGTGTCATAAGCGAAGCAAACACCACGATTATGCCTCGTTTCGTTCGACGGGAACGTGGTTCACTTGGCCGCGGTGTATTATAAATCTGTGGAATGTTTCACTGTTTATGCTCACATAAGAGGAACAAAAGCTCAATGAGGACTAAACCAATGATTTCGGTAACTCCACTGAGTGTAACATCTGCATAGTGACACTGAACATCTTCACTTTTCCGTTTACCTCTGAAAAAAAAGCTGCATTTTGTTTGTTTATATTTAGAGCGCGCACGCACACACATAGACACACACACACAGACACACACACATAGACGCACACACATAGACACACACACACACAGACACACACACATAGACGCACACACATAGACACACACACACAGACACACACACATAGACACACACACACAGACACACACACACACAGACACACACACACTCCCCTGAGCCCTCGGGAAACATCCAATCACCGTCGGTATACAAATGAGTCAAGACGTAGCCTAACGTGGTGTCGTGTCGGATTTCAGTGGTCACGGAGTGGGAAGACTTTGAAGAAGCTGCAGTGACAGCTGAACAACTTCACTTTTCCGTTTACCTCTGAGGAAAAAAAGCTGTATTTTGTTTGTTTATATCTAGAATTGTTATAGTAGTAAGAGAGAGTTATAGTTTGGTCTGTAGTGTTGTTCGCACCCTTGTAGAGAATAAATAAATGAATAACACCTTCATATCCCCTCTCAAGAGTGTCATAGTCCATTGTTAGTTTTAATGATCTGGCTGAAACTAATTATCACTACATAAGTACCCTAACACCATTGATCATGAGTCTCAGCTGAACCTAATTCTATACTTGTAACAGAAAATGTAGATGCAGATTCCAAATGTGTATTTATATAATAGATAGATAGATAGATGTGTGTGTGTGTGTAGGCTCTACGCAGGGGCAAGAGAGGGCAGCGCACCCTTAACCCGCACACACACACATACACACGCGCGCGCGCACACACACACACAGACACACCTCCCTTGAGCCCTGCGTCTGTCGGATTTCAGCGGTCACGGAAAGACTTTGAAGCAGTTTATATATGAATCTAAGCTTGAACTTATCAGCATTGTAAATATATAATACTTTTCAAATAAAATCGCTATTACTTTGACCCTGAAGTTTAGTTTAGCACACACAAAAAAACAGAAAAGTCATTTCTGGTAAATCAACGGAATGTGTAGTTTATTTACAGTAATTCATTAAAAAATGAATATACATTGTACAGTACACGGTAAACACGGGAAAGATTACAAAATGAAAAAACAAACAGTGTCTACTTTATAAACAGCTTAGTATGTGCGTCGAGATGCTGAAATCCCTTGCATGTTTTTGCTTCCAAGTGGAGAGATATTTGACCGATAGCCTAGAACAAAAGATCTATAGGTGTGATCACAACCCCCTCCGACCGACCGTGCCATCAATCACTGACCACCTCAGAAGTTCCCTCCAATGTATGGCTGCAATACTTGTTTTGCAAGTATTTTTAACACCATTCAAAGGCTTCAAAGGGGCAGTTATCGGCTATGACACGTTGAAGGAGAACTTAATAGTTCTCAAAAATAGTGTAAATGTCTGCAACAATCACTAACCATTAAAATGTTTTTTTTTTTGTAATTAAACACGAAAATATTAATTATATTTCCATATATATACATACACACACACACAATAGCCTCTCCTTCAAGGATTATGGATACACCAACCGGTTCTTCCCCTTCAACAGCACGGACAAGGATTTTAAGAAGGTGTCACTTCGTCTGTCCCCCTGCATAAAATGTACAAGAAAATAAATCATTTATTTTGAGAAGCAAAAAAAATCTGAATTGCTTTAACCTGTGCTGACTTCATTGAGAAAAAAATAATAATAAAAATAAATGATAATAAAAAAATGACCATCACTTCATATACTTCATATTGTTAAACTTGGGTTAAATTGCTTTAGCACTAATCTTGCATCAGTAAAACATGGCATGAGATGGCTTTACAGTGTCAGGAAATCCTATGATGAATGCTGAGTTTGTATTTAAAGGGTTAGTCCAAACATGAAAATTCGTTCAATAATTACTCATATTTATATATTCATTTGCATTTATATGCTTCTGTCCAATACAACAAACACTATATTCAAGGTATTAATAAATTGTATAATTAATAAGAAAACAATGCTTTACCAGGCAATCATCAAAGAGATCCTCCGTGATGATCCCCAACCGACTGATACTGTACACAGCGCGGGCACACACAGCGACTCCAAACACGCATGCGCAGTTTAATGTGCACACATTTTCGGCTTCAGTAGACACACAATACTTCAGACTGAAACAGAAAAAAAAACAATGATCAGTTCTTATTCAGGACGTCCCATACTATATACACACCACATATGAAACTATTTTACTGCAGCATTTTTCAGATATGGGGCATTCTCTCTGTGTTGTTCATGAAACTACCGTAATCGCTGTAATATGCGCGCGCACTAAAATCAATCGCGGCTGGCTTGACCGTGTTTTTCTGAACCGCGGCTGGCTTTACCGCAGTAAATTAGAGCTGCTGTCAATACTGTATGAACATATGTACAGGTTCTTTACTCGTAACTCATTAATAAAGTTCGGCTTCAGAAAAAAAAACGTTTATTGCTAGTGCTCTTTTACCATTTAATGCTTTAACACACACGACTCAGTTTGTTCAGAAATGGCATCTAACTGGCGAGGCTTTGTCTCTGAACACGCCGTTTTCACTCGGGGTGGGGGTAAGAAACACATCTCGGTGTATTAATCCGCGCGCTCGGTTCGTTATTATTTTATTTATTTATTTATTTACCACAGGACCCATGGGGGCTCCGTAGGTTCAGGTTTTTACACGAAAACGGTGTTTTGTGAATCTCCACACTATTAAAAACTGAAATTGCTAATTGTACGTCCTGAGATTAAGATGAACATTAATTGGGAGTCATGAAAGCGAGAATCACATCCAAAAAAGAAAGCCAAACTTACCTCGAACACGACAAACTCCAGCTCCAGCCACACCGTGTTGTACCTCCGTGATGATTCCCAACCGACTGATACACAGCGACTCCAAACACGCATGCGCAGTTTAATTTGCACACATTTTCGGCTTCAGTAGACACACAATACTTCAGACTGAAACACGACTGCCCCCTACAGGTAATGAAGGGCATGTTCACAGCTTCCCGCACGCAGCCGCGCAAAGCCGCGGCACGTCACGGGATCCCTTTTCTCGAAACGCAGGTTTTTAATGGCGACATCTGTACTAAACATAAAATACCATAAACTCATTAACTTCCCTCGGTTCAGGTGAGCTTCTACGTCACCTGACCGAGGGGCAAACTGGGAAATGCAGTCCTTAACAAAACACAAACTAAACTGCAACACAAACTACAAACAAACCAAAAACGGGCTTTAGGCGCCCTCTAGGGGTTAACCGTCACAGGTTGGAGAGACAATATCTGATGAAATTTACCTAATGCATAGCTTATTAGTATTGTTTTGAATTGTAGAATTAAAATATTTAGGTTGTCATAGAATGACAAAAGGGGGAAATTGTAATGGAAAAATGATATTTTAATTATGTATTAATCCTATTTGATTCTTGTAGTAAGTGTGTAACATAGGCCATAGAAGTTTGAACTTGTTTGTCGAAGCTTAGAGACACAAGGCCGAGAACAGAATAGAAACAACCTGATTGTAGTTGTCCATGAATAAATGATAAGGTATAGACATCTGGTCTGGGTCAGATAAAGAGTCATGAGTTTGAATGCAGGAACTTCACGTACGGGGCGTTGATTATGTTAGCAGAGATGTTTGTGTATAAAATAGGTCAGCTAGAGAAAGAGATTACCTTTTCTCTATGCTGCAACTGTTTGCTGTATGAGACTGGTCCTTCTGCAGAAGTTTGAAATAAAACCTTTGTTACTTTGCTCTTACCCAGTGTATGAATTACTTGTCTTTATATTGTTTTCAGACTTTCCACCACAACACTTAGGGTCAATCATCCAGAGCAACGAAGAGTGTGGAAAGGAGGTGAAGAGGCGGGTACAGGCAGGTTGGAATGGGTGGAGAAAAGTGTCGGGTGTGTTGTGCGATAAAAGAGTATCAGCGAGAATGAAAGGAAAGGTGTACAGGACAGTGGTGAGACCAGCGATGCTCTACGGCTTAGAGACAGTGGCACTGAAGAAAAGACAGGAGGCAGAGCTAGAGGTAGCAGAGCTGAAGATGTTGAGGTTCTCTTTGGGAGTGACAAGGATGGATAGGATCAAGAATGAGTTCATCAGAGGGACAACCCATGTTAGATGTTTTAGAGATAAAGTCAGAGAGGTTAGATTAATGTGGTTTGGACATGTTCAGAGGAGAGATATATCGGTAGAAGGATGCTGAGGTTGGAACTGCCAGGCAGGAGGTCTAGAGGAAGACCAAAGAGGAGATTTATGGATGCAGTGAGAGAGGACATGAAGTTAGTTGGTGTGAGAGAAGAAGATGCAGAGGATAGGGTTAGATGGTGGCAGATGATTCGCTGTGGCAACCCCTGAAAGGGAACAGCCGAAAGACAAAGAAGAAGAAGCTATCATTAGCAACCACGTATCTTTCTAAATAGAAACGAAATACTGAACATAAATGTCACCTGCTGTTTAGCGATGTTTAGTCACGTTATTTTGGTTTAAACTATTTCTTGTATTTTTAATCACACTTAAAATACCGACGGTTATATGCGCGTGCTTAATCTGCGGTTCGGTTCTGGTTTCGGTCTGTTCCCATGAGTTGTGAAGTGAGAGGAACAAAGTATAAATATTGTTCATTGGCTAAATTAAGTATCATTAATTTTAATTGAATATCTATCTCTGTATTTTTTCACAGCAGTTTTTGACTGAAAAGTTCCCTGTCTGCATCTGACCTCAAGAGTTTCCTGACCAACCGTATCTAACGGTCATATTTAAGTCATAGCGAAGTACAAAACATTTCTGTTCGTGTTTAATTTTTTTTCTATGATTAATACTTATTTGGGGTGTTTTATGTTTATTTACATCTTGTCGAATTGAGACCTCATTTGTAAGTTGCTGCTGGTGTAAAACATTAAATATAAAATAAAAATTCAGTTTTCAGGGTCATTTTAATTAATTTACGTCTTAAATACGTAGGGTAAGCGTCGTTCTAACATCAGGCACGGATGTCTCGGCAACGTCTGCCAGATGAGCAAACGCCCTCAGACATCTGCCAGATGAAAAAGACAATGTCGCATACAGTGGGAGCCACGCCAAATAGCCGTGACCATGTGGCTGACGTGTGAATGGCATGTGAATGCCCTTTGCACGCCGTAATCCCCCCTCCCTTTTCTGCCAGAAAGGTGTGTCAAGATTTCACAGTAAACACGCCCATTCAAGCACTATTTATTCATTTACCTGGTGCCACCACTAGATGGCGCTTCGTTCTCAAGAACACGTTAAAACAAGCCAGTTGCGCTGAGTTGCAATCACGTGATTTTAACAACCCGCCTCCACCGCCGAACTGACGCTGCCAAACTACAGAGACGAAGATGGCGGCTTAACGGACTATTCGTGGTAAGTGATGTTTTATTTTATAAAATGTGTTTGGGGTAGTTTACAGTTTATTTCCCAGTTTAGTTTTTTATTGGCCGTTTTATTGATGTATCACGTTTAATATCACGTTTTACACCGTGATATTGGTGTAAATATCACTGGCAGCACCAGCAGCGGTCAGATGTGACTTTAGAGAACTTAATGTTCTGTTTACCAAGTCTGGAGTTAATATTACAGCTTACTGTCAGTGTCACAAACTCACAGTGTCACTCCACTTTAACTCAAAAGCATGCTCAAGCTTCGAAAATACTATTAATGTCCCTATTACAAGAGCTGCACTACCCGATGAAGAATGTTTGTGCTCTCTGTAAATACTGAGAGAATCTCACTGCGTGTTGTCTGGATAAATTCAGCGGTTATTTATTCTTTGGGTAAGAGTTAATCTGCAGGTTATTTCTGTGACTGGAATATAATATGATGCAGTTCATGAGGGACACAGACTGAGGGTAGCTGTACAGGAGCTAGTAACGCTCATAACCGGGTTTATATTTTATACACTTTGTCCGTGACTTTCCGCGGTAGCGTGAGCGCTTAGTTAAAGAGCTGAATAACAACACTGAAGTGTTTATTAGTTAAGGAGGAGGAGGGGGAGGTATGTGTGTGCGCGTGTGGGGGGGGAGGTGTGGGGGTGGAGGTGTGGGGGAGGTATGAGCGGCTTCAGTAAGTTATAGTTTGGCTTCAGGGATGAACTAATGCTCATATAACGAGTGTTATATCGCTTAACTTATTTTAATGAAAAGCGCATTAAGTAAATTCTCGATTAATTTAATTCAGACGATAATACAGACAGACCGCGGTTAACACTAACAAAGGTCACTGGTTAACATTAGCACAGGCAGTTTATTTACATTCCAGAATTCCCAAAACAGTATTTCACACCCTCTGTGGTAAATAGGTTTATTAATATATTTTTTATTTTTATTAGAACTAGATGTTCTGTGAAGTTTATTTATCTTTGTGTTCACTAAATTCTCCTGTTGTCTTTAAGCAGAGCTCCGCTGTGGAGGATTGGGGGGTCAGACGGCTGACGGCTGGACTTTTGGAGCTACAGGCCTGGAGGAGCCTGAACAAGCTGATGAGGGAGCTGTAGAAGGGATGACGTCGCAGTCCGCCAGTTTTAGAATGATGTTTGGTCAGGTCTACTGTATATTCTGAACATAGACCTGCAAAATATCTGATACAGTACTTTGGGGGAAACAAAGACTTAAACTGTTCCATGTTTAATAGTTTTGATATTTGAAAAATTTATATTTTAATATAAAAGACCTATAGATAGAGACTGGTGTAAGCAGCTGGTGTATCCGGGTAGTTTAATGAACTTTAAGCAAAAAGACAACCTGTATTCACCTGTTTTATACAAATTACTGTTTTAACTTTGACTAGTTTTGGAAGAATAAATTGAATTGGTAAAGTCATGTTTGCGTGTTTTAATTGTTGGGGGATTGTTTGCGTATTTAAAAAACGTTTAGTTGAACCAACAACTTCAATGGGCAAAAAATGGGACACAACTTTGTTTTAAATAGTCAAAGTGTTGGGCTGAAAATCATAATAATAATAAATATTGGTCATAGAAACAAATGAAAACTATTAACTGATTATGTGACCCATAATAATTTTTTCTGAGTATAAATAAATGTTTTGGGTTTTAAGAACTCCAAAAGAGCAACGACAAACTTAGGAGTGGAAGGTGAGAAACCTCATTAGAGAATACTGAGTATGACATGGTGTTAATTGCTCTGTGTGTGTGTGTTTTTGGCGGGGGGATGGGTGTGTGTGTTTTTGGCCAGGGGGGGGGGGGTGCTTGTTAAAGCCAACGGAGAAATGCAGGAGAGCGCGCGCGCGTGCGTATACACACACACGCACACACACACACACATCTCTCCATTCATCCTTCATTGATTAAACCTATGAACACGGCTGTTCAGCAGTTCTAAACACAAGCACAGGGTCTGTTTTTGTCCTTAACTAAAATACTTCAATACGTTAATAATTAATTTATTTTGCTGAATAAGGTAATAAGTGATATTTAAACCAAACCAGTAAGTTAAGTAAGTGTTCCATACATTAAAGTACTGTGTATAACCAAGTGCCCTAGCAAACACAGTTACAGTTTACAGGACAAACAAAGTGTGTGCGCTGGGGGGATTGGAAGGTGACTGAGAATACTCATTTACAAGACAAAAGACGGTCAGAGGCAGGGCCGTTCTAGACCAGACCATACGGGGTGGGCGGCGCAGTCAGAAATTTGAAGGGGGCATCATGTTCGAGCACTGTTTTTCCCTGGGCTCATAGTAACAGTATTGTCCTTGCTGAATTGTGTTGAGGCACGCAAACCCCCTGAGCACAATAAGGTGGCAATCCCTCAGGGGGGAAAATAAAAAATAAAATATCCTTAATCCAGATTTTATCAATCAATGACATAACATTTATGTAAGCTGGATGGTCAAATTCTCAAAAACGTTTAACCTAAAGTAAGACTTAACACACTAACTAAAATATTTACAAAACTGAAAGGTTGTCTTATGAATAATAAAAAATACAAACTAAATTAAAACAGATGGGCTATTGAACAGATCATAATATGTTTTATGTTTTCTGATTATAAATGATAGCCTTTCTAAAATCAACCCATCTAAATGAAATAGCTAGTTTTGGTCATGTCAGTCCAGTAACTATATTATGTGAAAGTAATTATAATATGAATTCATTATGGGCAGGACCTAACCTAATGTTAATAATTTACACCATGATAACATTAGTATTTGTTTTTTGTATATATTTTTAAATGCTCAAATGAATGTTTCAGAGTTAATAATTTGTCGTGTCATCTGTGATTGAGACCCATGAATTAAATTGAAATAATTTTTATAGGTAGTAAGCCAGGTTTTAGTAACCTTGGACAAATCACCGTAAGCCCTCTCTCACGCACGCACCGTCACTCTATCTCTCGCACACACACACACACACACACACACACACAGTACACACACAGACACACACACACACACACACTGTACACACACAGACACACACACACACACACACACACTGTACACACACAGACACACACACACACACACAAATAACACATGAAATTGCGTAAAACCAAATGAAACTAGGGTAAAAAATATGAGCAGTAAAAATACAGTAGTATCCTGTAGGTGATTCCTGTCCTGTGATAACAGGCACTAACACTCTAGAACTGTTTAGTTCTGTTAGTATTGTTTTCAAGTGTGAATGTATATGGGGATTAAATCTGTCTCTGCTGCCGCATCTATTCACCGTTGTGATAAGTGATTTATGCCCCATCAGATCTTTGATGTGGGACGTTATGCTGGTTAAATGACTAAAGACACACTGATCCGTATGGACAGATATTTGTTCCAGATATTATGCGCCATTAATCAATTTGTTATGCCAATTTGACTATCAGCAAAAACATCAAAAATATAACGAAAACAAACCCAAGCAGAAGTTAAATTTTAAGCTTTACTTTCAAGTAAAAATTTTATTTGTCACATACACAGTGCGATATGCAGTAAAATGCTGTGGGTGCTTTAGGTGAGGCTCGAACTCGGCATTGCTTCACCAGGACCGCTTTATAAGTACCGCACGCTAACCGATTGTGCCACGGGAGCCACACGGAAGTTGGTCTTGTCAGAGTATCCTCTCTCTCATGTACACACACACACACACACAACACATGAAATTGCGTGAAATCAAACTAAATATAAGCAGTAAAAAAATCAGTAAAAATACATTAGTATAACAGGCGCTAACCCTCTGGAACTTTTTTACTATTGTTTCCAAGTGTTTATGGGGATTAAATCTGTGTTTGCTGCCGCATCCATTCACAGTTGTGATAAGTGATTAATGCCCCATCAGATCTTTTGACGGGGGAGCATTATGCATGATTAAATGACTAAAGAAATACTGATCCATATGGGCAGATATTTGTTCCAGGTTGCATGCGCCATTAATTGCCTTTCTTATGCCACTTGTTGACTATCAGTGAAAAAAAAACATAATCAAAAATATAACGAAAACAAACCCAAGCAGATGTTACATTTTGAGCTTTACTTTGCAGCAAAATATTATCAATCAGTATATTAAATGGAACTAGGTAAAATACACCGTAATATAAAATACTGTACATAGCACCTACAATGATCGGTATAGACAAATTACAGCCGCTACCGTGTCTTTAAGGATCATTTCAGGATGTCTTAAAAAATATTTCACTAACTAGTTTCATTAAGTCATTATTAAATAATAAATAGCATAATCATCATGGGTTGTGTATTGAGTGATTTAACAAATCTGTTTTATTAATCGGTTTGTTGTTGTTTTTTACCACGTCATCTATTTATGAAACTATGTTGACAATACAAGAACTGTCTATATATTAAAGATACGGTATTGGGTTTCCTGGACACTGCAGTTAACTGTGCCAGTCAATGCTCCATCTGGCAGAATTATACAGCATTGCAACCATCTTTTTAGAAAGCGCATGGGGGCGTTTATGGGGCGGGGCATTGTTAACTGCGTCATCGCGGGGGATCACATTCCGTGCATTAACCCTTCATGATCCTGCCATGGATCCATCATGCTCCAGGCGGCTGTTTGACGTGGTTCCCACTGTAGACATCTGTGGGTGTGCTATCTGTGGCGTACAGTGGGTGCACAAGCAGTATGTGACTTCTACCGTCGCGGCGTATGGCGTCAGCATTTGTGTTTGTGTGTTTGCTGGCTTTTACCGCTGAGTGGCGCTATATAACTATAGACTGACGCCTCAGGCATCAGTTCGTTCTCTCCAGGCTTAATGAGGCGCAGGTCGTCCACAGCTGCACATCGTTGCAGATAAAATAAAGTGAAACATTGTAATTAAACGAATTCATAATCACAGTAGTAACATTACAGTACAAATTTATAATTAAAATTAAATTCAGTTTTTTTAGGATCGAATTTAAGCAACGTAAACGTTAACACAGCCTTTTTATTACAGTATGTGTAATTAGAAAAGCTAATAGGGTCTTGTCATCTTATATTTTGTGTTCTTTAAATTTGTAGCTTTTATAAGACTCTACTTTTATTTAGGTGCACTCACAATGACGAAAAAACTTTATGATTTTGTTAAATAAATAAAGTAAACGGGGTTCTGTATTGATTTTTAGTAAACTTGGGCGCGTCAGAAAATGAACCCAAACTCTGTGTATACTCGCCTCACAGACGTGAAAAATATATACTTATAGAAAGCGAAATATCTGCTTTAATATAAACTAATGAAAAAAATTATTAGATTATGTAATTCATATGAGAAGTGAATTATAGGCGCGCTCACTGCTGCGGAGACGACGAGATGACATGATCACACAGCACAGCCGAAACCAAAGGAATCACTAATTTATCAATGATTTACAGTATTAAAATGGTCAGAGTGAGTTTCCTGGCTGTTTTAACAAATATTTGAAGTAGATAACAGTAGCCCACATTTATAAAAGCATTTTTATTTAGACTATAAAAAATAATCCTGCATTTATTTTTAGGTGTCTCCGCTTATACAGTATGGCTCTTTATCTGAGTAAATTCAGTAACAAACCTGTAACTTTACATGTAAAACAGGTACATCTGTATGAATAAATTGTTTAAATGTGATCATCTGACTTTAGATAAAAACTCGGCAAAGTTAAAGAGCGCACACGCGGGATCATGCAAACGTTTTAAATTCATTAAAAGGTTTATTCACATTCACACACATGCATTGTGCTGTTGTTTGTACACACTTTCAGTTGTCCCCTTCTACTCTCCTCTTTCATCAAAAATGCTCCCGATATGAGCCGACACGAGCAGCTTTAATTATTGATCATTAAAACATTACTAAATGGTGGACATAAACAGCAAAAAGATTAATATTATTCTTTTGATTATTATGATCATGTTCTTTTGCTGTTTGAGCGTCTGTGGATTCCAAAATTGACATTTTTACCGTTTTTTAATCACTGGAATGGAAGAGATAGAGAAAGGTTCCCTATCATACAGTAATGTGCCTTGTATTGTTTTTTAATCGCTCGATACACAACCTATCATTTTAATGCTATTTTACAAAGGGTAAATACACATGGAATAATTTTATTTGGTTTGTTTATTAATCTAAAATTTAAACATTGTACAGTAATTAACTACAATTTTACAACCCAGTAGCACCCCCGCTGCCCTGTACCACCGCCGGCAAAACCTTCTGCAGATGATCAATATATTTATTGCATGCAGTTTTGGTCAAGCGATCCTTCCAGAAAGTCACAATGGCATGAAGAAGCTCATTTTTGTTCCGTGGCTTAGCCTCACGTCTGACGAACTCCTTCACCGCATGCCAAACCATCTCTATTGGGTTGAGATCAGGAGACCTGCATGTAAGGAATACAAGTTAGAGGAAATTTTCATGTGAACATTTCATAAACAAACAAGTCTAAAATAACGGAACACAGGGTGTAAGAAACATACTCAGCTGGTGTTTTCACCCAGTTGATCCCCGCCTCAGCAATACACTGTCTCGCTGCTGTATGCTTTGGGTCATTGTCTGTACATGAAAGAAATGTTATAAAACACATTGATGAATTATAAACACTATACCTGTAAAACATATATTCCACTAACAGAAATTACAAAATAGCACAAGCTCATTATTTTCTTTACCCTGGAAGAAACGATGAGGTCCTTTAAATTGTTGTTGAATGTATGGCGCCAGATCAGATTTTATTATGCTTTCTTCATAATAATGCTGGTCCATAATTCCTGTAAATTGATAGAAAGTCGAAATTCAGTAATATTAATCAACTATACAGCTACTGTAACTCATTAAGTAAAAATGTGGTGTACATTATACAGTATACTGTAGAACTTACCTTCAAATACAACTATTGGTCCTGGTCCCTGACGGGATATGGCCCCCCAAACGTGAAGTTTTATGGGATGTTTGGGCTTAGGTTTCGCTACGTGCCGACCCTTTTTTCTGTAGCACATCAACGCAAAGCGCTCCAAAGCCACAGTTGTTTCGTCAGCAAAGATTACATTGTCAAAGGTCTCTTTGACAGCCATCCACTGCTGCGCTTGGCTAAGACGCAGGGCTTTGTTGGTGTCCCGAATCATAGCGTCTGTGGTAAACAAACAAACAAACCAAAAAACACGAACAAGTAAATATATAGATAAATGTATTAAATACAAAATGTAATGTATAGTCACTAAAATTATTATAGATGCTTACCGGGCTTTGCCAAAAGTCCATTTAAGTTTCTTTATTGACCTCCTTACGGTGCGAAGTGATAATTTCAATTGCATTCGGATCTGAAGCTTGTTTTGAATATCTTTAGCAGACCGTTCATCATCCTCGTCCAGCATTTCCTCAATACACTGAAGTACAGCACTATACAAATAAAAACTGCATTTTATTCGATGTCAGATTAATGTAAAATTTTAGATTTTATACGAAACATGTACTGACATAACCTACCTGGTCACTTTCAATGTAGTTGGTGTTTTAATTGCAGGAGTCAGGCGACGAGAACGACAATGTCGTCTGATCGTGTAGTTGGAGACATGAACACCTGACTGTACCAAGAATGTCCTGATATCAGAGAAATGGTGTCCTGCTGTCCACAGAGACCTGATCTTGATGCTCATCTCAGAGGAAATCTTAGTCATGGTCTATAGAGTGGCAGAAAGCTCGAGCTCAGACAAAGTTATAGGCTAGCATTTAAAAAGAGACCACGTAGCATTTAAACGAATGCATGTGGGTTGGACAGGACCCACCCACTTTTTAAGACCAGTGATATTGGACCCACTCGCCTTTAGCGTCTCTAATTTAGCACGGACTGTACAGTACAGTATGTCTGTCATTCAAAATGAATACAGTCTGTTACAGTTGTGCAATTAATGTTAATCGTACACAAAGCATGATAACGAACATACCGCTTAGCTTTCTTCTTCCCAAGAGTGGGACTTGGGTTACACTGTAAAAAATGAATCATGAGGCTTGTAATTTTCCTTAAAAAAAGTATGTAATAATTAACAATAATGTGCATATTTCATTTAAAAAAAAAATTTTCTGTGTTTTTTTCATAAATATTGAGAACATTTCACTAATAAAATTAAGAAATAAATGTACATGTACTGTAAATAGGGTAATGTTACAAAGATATGAACCAAGAAAAGATGCTACTGTAGCATATAATGCTAAACAGTTGATTTCAATAGAAATTGTCAGTTACAAACTGTTTTACAAATTGTTTTACAGATCTTAAATCTGCTGTAAATGTTATATACACTATTTTACACAGTGTTTAATATTTTAATACCAGTGAAACATGAAATAAAAGCATGTTTAACACCAAAATGCATTATGTATTCATTTCATTATAAAATGTTTTTTATATTATTAAGTAATTTTCCTTAATACATGTGAGTACCTTTTGTTATCTGCTTAAATTAAAAAAGATTATTCCACTAATAATGTTAAAATAATATGCGTCTGGCTAAATAATTTAGGACTTTTTACATGATTTATTCAAGTAAATTCCACAAAAAAAAAAATCAAGCCTTAAAAACTGCTTAAAAATATTACGTGCAATTTTGTTACCATATTTTTTTTTAAGTAGATAGCACACAAGATTTTTTTACAGTGTAGCTTAAAGTGGGGGGTGGCTCCTTATTTGCATTTGAATGTTGTCCGACATTGCAAAGCACAAAGAAACACCAAAACAACAACCAGTTAGGGTGCGAACGAATAATGAATTACTGAGAAGGCATGATGATACAGCATGATTATTATTATTTATGGAATGTTAAAATTAATGAATTACATGGTTTTTACGTTGAGGCGGCTTGTTTTTTTTTCCGTGCGAAGTCCAAACGAACAACGAATCTGCTTTTCTTCTTCTTCTTCATTTTCTTCTTAATGTTCTGATTCGAGTTGTCTGAAGGATAACAAGGTGGTGTTGACATTAGGGCAATTAAACCCCGATAGAACGAACAATAGATTATCAAGTACGGGCTAATGCTTAACAGTTGTGCATGTCATGCCCGAGCCTCCTCAGTCCCGGAGAGAAAGATCCGGCTCGCCGGATTACTGAGCCGTGGCTTTGTCTCCCCCTAGTGTGTCCACGTATGTCATTACTCACCACTATTAACTAACTCAGATCACCTGCGCACACCTCACCTGCCTCCCTATTTAAACCCAGCCGAACCCACACCACACTGTCTGGTCACCGTTGTATCACCCCTCACTAACGTGTGTATGTCTTTCTGCTCCCCCAGGTTTGAAGCGGTATCTGCAGGCGAAGTCAGGCGAAGCGGGACAGCTTCGCCGTCCACGTAATATCCTCTGAGGACACAGAGAAGTTTTGTTTCTTTTTGTTATGTTTTTTTTCCGAAAAATGACATTCTTGGTTGAAAGTTAGTTCGAGTTTAAACCGCCTGCAGACCGCGCCTGGATATCTGCATAGTGAACGCCTGGTTAATAATCATTACTGTGAAGAGTCTCTGAGACGTTTTCTTTTGAGGCAAAGCACCAAATAAAGACTATACTTTCCTGCACTTGCGTTGACGTGTGTGTGCTTTATACAGAGTGAGAGAACCATGACAGATGACCAGACCTCTAATCAACGAAACGCAGCAGGAACACCCCTACCGAGGGATACACTGCCCATGATGGATTACATCCGCCGGCAGCAGGGACAGATGGACAGCCTGGCCCGGGCCATTAATGACTTGGCTCATAGTGTCCGGGACATCGCCACGGGCCAGTCACCCCCCCCCCCGGCGGGGTCCCCGCGCCGCGCACGATCCCCCCCACGAGCAGCGCCCCCGGAACGCTACGCGGGGGACCCCGAGGCATGTAAAAAATTTCTCCTAGCCTGCGAGCTCTATTTCGTGGATTACCCGGACTTGGACGACCAAGGGAAGGTCAGATTCGTCACCCAACGGCTCACAGGGCCAGCCATGGACTGGGCCACGGCAATGTGGAGCGCGGGCGGTCGGGAGACGTGCGACTATGGGCGGTTCTTAAGGGCCTTCCGCGCGGTGTTTGACCACCCTGATCAGGGAAGGAGTGGAGAACAACAATTATTGAGAATAAAACAAGGACAAACCACCATGGCGGAATATGCGGTCCGCTTTAAGATCCTGGCGGCTGAAAGCGAGTGGTGCGAGAAGAGCCTGCTCGCCCGTTTTCGTGATGGCCTGCATCCGGACATCCAGCTGGAACTGGCCTGCAGAGATGCAGAGATGGACCTTGATGACAGTATCCAGCTGGCTATTAAACTAGACCAACATCTCCGCAGTCAAAGACGGCAGCCCTCGACACGGACGGCAGGGGGCAGTCTCAACCCGCGCCAACCGCCCAAAAAGCCCTACAGAGTCGCACGAGAGATCAGCCGCGGAGCCCATGGACGTGGGCACCTCCCGGCTGTCCGCGCAAGAAAGACGCCGCCGGTTCACGACAGGCTTGTGCCTGTATTGCGGAGGAGAAGGACACCTCATAAAGGACTGTCCTATTATACCCAAAGTAACTTCATGCACACCCACACGCACCACGCAGTCATTTTGTGTTGATGCCACCGTATCATTTAATGATTATGTTGTGCCTGTTTCCCCCTTAATAGATTCCGGGTCGGCTGGGAACTTCATCTCACTTTCTCTTCTTTCCTCGCTACACGCTCCCGTGTCGAAGCTTCCAACCCCGATCGCGATTAAAGCTCTGGATGGAAAACCACTAAATCAATCGCCAGTTTATATGCTCTCCGTGCCCCTGCGATTAACTTTCCCCGGCCACACAGAGGAGCTACAATTCTATGTGCTCCCTCAGGTGAGTCAGTCCGTCGTGCTGGGCCTCCCATGGCTCTGCGTCCATAACCCTAATTTTGATTGGGCAGCCTCTCGCATCATATCCTGGTCCCCTCGATGTGCTAAATTCTGCCAACCATCACCGTTAATGGTCCAAACTACTACAGTCGAAAGCCCCCGCGCCCTAGTATCTACCCGCGTGCCATCCGAGTACACCGCATTTTCTGACGTGTTTAGTGTTAGGGCAGCTGCACGACTTCCCCCTCATCGCCCGTGGGATTGCGCTATTGACCTCCTGCCTGGGAAAGCACCGCCCTGCTCCCGTGTTTACCCGTTGTCCCTGACCGAAACCAGGGCGATGGAGGAATACGTGAGTGAGGCTCTCAGACAGGGGCTCATTAGTCGCTCCACGTCACCCGCATCGGCTGGTTTGTTTTTCATCGAAAAGAGAGGCGGGGGCCTCAGACCCTGCATTGATTATAGGGGGCTCAATGCCATTACAATAAAATATAAGCACCCACTGCCTCTGGTACCAGCCGCGATCGATCTGCTCCGCGGCGCGTCCATCTTCACTAAACTGGACCTCCGCAGCGTTTATAACCTCGTTCGTGTTCGCAAGGGAGACGAGTGGAAGACTGCGTTTAGCACAACATCAGGACATTACCAATATAATGTAATGGCTTATGTACTGGTAAACGCACCTGCGGTGTTTCAGGGGTTCATGAACGACGTGTTCCGACATATGTTAAACCGTTATGTTATAGTGTATCTGGATGATATCTTGATATACTCGCGGTCATATCACGAGCACGTTAGTCATGTGACTGCCGTCCTCCGTCGCCTAAGGGAACATGGGCTCTATGCGAAGGCGGAAAAGTGTGAGTTTCACCAAAAGGAGGTCGCATTTTTGGGCTACCGCATAGGGCCACTGGGGGTTCAGATGGACGTCGCCAAGGTCAGTTCGGTTCTACAATGGCCGGAACCCACTTCAGTGAAGGCCCTACAAAGTTTCCTTGGGTTTGCCAATTTTTACCGACGCTTTATAAGGGGCTACAGTACGTTGGCAGCACCGCTCACCAATTTATTAAAAGGGAAACCAAAGCGCTTAGCCACCTTCACGCTGGAAGCGCGTCACGCTTTCCAGCGTCTAAAACAAGCATTTACATCAGCGCCTATATTAAAACTTCCCGACCCTAGTAAGCCCTTCGTAGTGGAGGTCGACGCGTCGGAGGTAGGACTAGGGGCGGTGCTGTCACAGCGTCATGGCCACCCAGAGAAATTATTCCCCTGTGCTTTCTTTTCGAGGAAACTGACACCTGCCGAGTGCAATTATGATATCGGTAATCGCGAACTGCTAGCAATTAAAGCGGCGTTAGAGGAGTGGCGACATTGGTTGGAGGGAGCAGAACATCCTTTCACGGTACTGACCGATCATCGGAACCTTGAGTACCTCCAACAAGCTAAGAGACTTAACCCTCGTCAAGCCCGCTGGGCACTGTTTTTCACTCGTTTCGATTTTCATATTACATATCGCCCCGGCTCTAAGAATCTGAAAGCGGATGCGCTATCCCGCTGTTTTGCGTCGCCGGACCGACCATTGGTACCGGAGCCTATTCTCCCCCCGTCACTCGTGGTTGCCCCGATCACGTGGGATTTCGACACGGAGATAGCCCGAGAGACGGGGTCCGACCCCGTGCCGCCGGGCTGTCCCCCGGGTCGAACCTATGTGCCGGAAGCACTACGAGAACGAGTGGCGGGGGAAGCCCACATTAATATCTCATCCGGACATCCCGGCGAGGCAAAAACATTAAAACTACTAGAACCAAAGTTCTGGTGGCCAAATATGCGCGAAACAGTGAAAACAGTCGTTTCATCTTGTGCTATTTGTGCAGCCACTAAAAGTCCCAGAGGGTTGCCAGTTGGGAAATTAATGCCCTTACCAACACCTAATAGACCGTGGTCCCACCTCGCGGTGGACTTTGTCACGGATTTGCCAGTGTCAAAAGGGTACACGACAGTCTTGGTAGTGGTAGATCGCTTCTCTAAGGGCTGTCGCTTTATTCCGTTCTGCTCTCTCCCTACCGCCGCCCAGGTGACTGATGCCTTATTCAACACAGTGTTTCGCTACTACGGTATCCCGGAGGACATTGTTTCAGATCGGGGTCCCCAATTTATCGCTAAGTTCTGGAAAGCTTTTTTCCAGAAATTGGGGACTACTGTTAGTCTAACCTCAGGCTATCACCCTGAGTCTAATGGGCAGGCAGAGCGGACTGTTCAAGACCTCGGGAGGTTCCTACGTGCATATTGTAGCAGTCGACAACACGAATGGGCAGACTGTTTATTTTGGGCGGAATATGCGCGAAATTCTTTAAGACACTCTTCTACCGGCCTAACGCCGTTCCAATGTGTGCTCGGATATCAGCCACCGCTCTGTCCATGGGATGCCACTCCCACCAATATCCCCATGGTGGACGAGTGGTTCAAAAAAGCGGAAAAAGTATGGGAGGGGGCTCACGCCCACATCTCCCAAGCAGTTCGCCGGTTCAAACAATTCGCCGATAGGCGGCGAAGGGAAAGTCCTCCGCTCCAGGTAGGAGATCGGGTTTGGCTCTCGACAAAGGACCTCTCTCTCAACCTCCCCTGTCGTAAGGTCTCCCCCGGTTTATCGGTCCCTTTCCCATCATCACCCAAGTTAACCCCGTTTCCTTCAAATTGAAATTACCCTCACACATGCGTATTAACCCAGTGTTTCATGTTTCTCTTCTCAGGCCGGTGATACGGGGGCCGCTGGACGGAGGTGTCATAGACCCTTCGCTCCCCGGAGCTGTGGAGATCGAGGGCGCTCCAGCGTTCAGAGTCCAACAGTTATTGGACTCCCGAAGGCGGGGGGGCTCCCTTCAATATCTCGTGGACTGGGAGGGGTACGGGCCGGAGGAACGCAGCTGGGTGCCAGCCAAGGACATCCTAAGCTCTGATCTCATTTCTGAGTTTCACCGGGCTCGGCCGGATCGTCCCGCACCCCGCCCTCCGGGTCGACCCGCCCGCCGGCAATACCATCAGGCCGGTGGGTCTCTCCCCCCTTTGGTAACACGAGGGAAGCGCCCACCTCCCCTTCAGGTAGCCGGTCCTGGGGGGGGGGGTGTGTCATGCCCGAGCCTCCTCAGTCCCGGAGAGAAAGATCCGGCTCGCCGGATTACTGAGCCGTGGCTTTGTCTCCCCCTAGTGTGTCCACGTATGTCATTACTCACCACTATTAACTAACTCAGATCACCTGCGCACACCTCACCTGCCTCCCTATTTAAACCCAGCCGAACCCACACCACACTGTCTGGTCACCGTTGTATCACCCCTCACTAACGTGTGTATGTCTTTCTGCTCCCCCAGGTTTGAAGCGGTATCTGCTGGCGAAGTCAGGCGAAGCGGGACAGCTTCGCCGTCCACGTAATATCCTCTGAGGACACAGAGAAGTTTTGTTTCTTTTTGTTATGTTTTTTTCCGAAAAATGACATTCTTGGTTGAAAGTTAGTTCGAGTTTAAACCGCCTGCAGACCGCGCCTGGATATCGGCGTAGTGAACGCCTGGTTAATAATCATTACTGTGAAGAGTCTCTGAGACGTTTTCTTTTGAGGCAAAGCACCAAATAAAGACTATACTTTCCTGCACTTGCGTTGACGTGTGTGTGCTTTATACAGAGTGAGAGAACCATGACAGTGCAATTATATTTCTATTCAGTAAAGAAAAACACTATTGTTATTATTTCAATTCATACTGTACAGCTGTGAGAATTGGTGCAGGAATATTATGCCGCACTGTATGATTCACATTCATTTACAGTACAAAAAAATAACTTGTTGAATGAACATAATTAAATTATGGAAAGAATTTCCACCTGATTTAATGGCTTTCGTTCAGCATTAAGCAATTTTGTTGGTCCAACTTAATGTTCTTAGGTTCCGTCAAAGTAATGTTATTAGGTCCATTTAACTTATTTACTACAGCTGCGTCCAACATAATTTAATACTGTTAACATAAATGAATAGGGTTGGTACAACAAATTTTTCAGTTGTAAATTAAGTTGATCCAACTCAAGTAAATTTAAATTTCAAGCCCTGGTCAACAGAATTCTGTGAAGGAAGGAGGCAGACAAACGGGATAAAATGGAGATTTTTATTTTACACCAGGAGCAACTTACAAATGAGGTCTCAATTTGAAAAGATGTACAAAACATAAAACACCACAAATAAGTATTAATAAAAATGTAAATATGACCGTTAGATCCGGTTGGTCAGGAAACTCCTGAAGTCAGATGCAGACACACTTTCAGTCACAAACTCCTGTGAAAAAATACAGTGATACAGTAGATATTCAGTTACAATTCTAGATACTTAATTTAGCAAATTAACAATATTTATACTTTGTTCCTCTCGCTTCACAACTCATGAGAACAGACAGAAACCAGAACCGAACCGCAAGCACACGCATATAACTGTCGGTATTTTAAGTGTGATTAAAAATATAAGAAATAGCTTAAACCAAACTAACGTGACTAAACAGCAGGTGACATTTATGTTCATTATTTAGTTTCTATTGAGAAAGATGGGAATTAATTCCTGCTTACCTTTTCCACACGACCGCCAAACGCTTGCTTCTCAACAAGCTTGGATGCTCAGTAGTGCAAGTCATGTGGAGTCAAGTGCAAACCAAAGTGTGAACAAATAACGAAATAAATATTATTTTGTACAGACAAATATCTGAAAAAAATTTTTTTTTTTAAACAAATCTCTCAAAAATCGTAAGATGTATTTTGGATTTATACTGCAAACGAAAAATGAATCCAGAGCCTGTAATTATATTGCATAAGTATTATTTTGCACAAATAAATCTCTGAAAAAAAACAATGATATTTTATTCACAAATGTAAGACAATATATTTTGGTTCAGTGCCAGACGAAGTGTGAGCGAATAATGAAATGAGAGGCCCCGATTATACTGCATACAGTACATATTATTTGTATAAGTTTTCGCGCTTTTCATGCTTTTGTTTTACACATTGCAACTCCACCCACAATCCACCGCCTTGTTATATAAATGGCATGTGCCATCTGCAGTAACTTCATCTACTGTAGGACGAACTTCATTTGCAAGGTGACTGCTACACTGAACGCCAGATCAAAATGAACTCTTCGACATTTTACAGCAGGCTGAGGAGCACAAAGAAGGTAACAAAAACTAAAACCTTTTGTTGCTTATCGAATAAACAATATTCTATCGTTCTTTATAGTTTTACCGATGTTGTAATCATTGCACTATGTTGACAGGAATCTTTGGAAAACAGAGCCCCTCGCCCACAACCGTCAACAGAGAGGAAAGGAAAAGCTCCTACTGCTATCAAAAAGAAGCGCTTGGTGCAGAAAAAAGCGGTAACGTACAGTACTTTGAGTTACTGTATATAATTATATAAGTATATAATTGTACATGTAAAACTGAGAAAAAATACTTTAAAGATTTTCTGTTTGTCCAGTTTGGAAATTACTATTAAGACAAGCCATTATTTTCTCGAGGTAAAAAACGAAGTTGCCCACACGCAGATTTGTATTAACACATACTGTATACTTTATCCTAATATAGGCAACTACCCTGTATAGCCGTGAGGTTGACCAAAGACAGACTGTGGTGGACGTGAGGCCTGAGCTGGAAAAGCATGGCGCAGAAATTGAGGCGCTGAAACAGCAGCTGCGTGTCTGCAAGGCAGAGATTGTTACCCTTCGGAGTGAGTTGGGAGTTTGCAAGGCGGAGAAGGATGCTCTTCGGAGTGAGTTGCGTGTTTGCAAGGCAGAGAAGGATGCCCTTCGGAGTGAGTTGCAAGTCTGCAAAGAGGCGCACGCAGATCTGAAAGCCACCCACAAAGAACTCGCTGTTGTAGAGAAACTAACAGAGGCTCTTAATACACGGTTAAACTGTGTGCACACCTCAACACCAGACTGTGTTATACCAGCCAGGTGTACTGCTCATGGGGATGCAGAGAGCAGGGAAATTATGTCTCCAGCTACAGCATCAATTACAAGCTGCCAACCTGAACTTCAGTTTACTCTTCCCACTACAGAGCTTCTTGAGTCGCTGATGATTCAGAGTCAAGGACGGCCAGATCGGCTTGGTTGCTTGCTGTTCCGCACTGTGGTACCGCAGGCTGTCTATGATGAATGGGCATCCACAACGAACTGGGATGGTTCAAGAGGCAAACGTGGACTGCCAGTGATCCTACGAAATTATTTGATGGTGACAGTGGCCCAGCAGTTTCCCTTCCTGTCTAGCAGTGACAGCAAGCGTGTCAAGGACCGAGTAAACGAATTTCTACGCTCACCGAGGGTCACTGTTGGTCACAGACGCTTACATTATTAAATATAGTTTTTGCTCTGTTTTATTTTATTTTGTCAGTTCTCAAACTTTGTACATAGTTGGTTCTTTTTTATTGATTTATTTTTTATTATCTATTCTGGAAGTTTGCTCTATTTGTTTTAGTTATTTCTATATTTAAAACTTGATGTCTTAAACTCTAACAACTGTAAGTATTGTCGAAATAAAAAATTTAAAAAAGCCCTAGTGCTGTTTTCTTTAATAATAACACTAAACAGATAAAAACAGAGAGTCTGTCTAAACAAAATAAAACCAATGTTTTCTAACTCATATTTATTTTATATAAACATAAAACATCATTCAGTACTGCAAAAATATTATTTAGTACAACGAAATCTTTGGATCCTTGATGAGACGGCATAAATATTTAATACAACAAATTAAATATTTTGGTTTATATTTTGGTTTATATTATATGATTAATGTATTTTGGTTTATATTGCAAACGAAAAACGAATCCAGAGCCTGTAATTATATTGCATAAATATTGTTTTGCACAAATAAATCTCTGAAAAAAACAATGAGATTCTATTCACAAATGTAAGACAATATATTTTGGTTCAGTGCCAGACGAAGTGCGAGCGAATAATGTAATGAGAGGCCCTGATTATACTGCATACAGTACATCTTTTTTATTGATTTATTTTTTTATTATCTATTCTGGAAGTTTGCTCTATTTGTTTTAGTTATTTCTATATTTAAATCTTGATGTCTTAAACTCTAACAACTGTAAGTATTGTCGAAATATTTTTTTTTAAAAAGCCCTAGTGCTGTTGTTTGTGCTGTTTTCTTTAATAATAACACTAAACAGATAAAAACAGAGAGTCTGTCTAAACAAAATAAAACCAATGTTTTCTAACTCATTTTTTTATATTTATAGTTTTTCATGTTTGTTGGATGTGTAAATTATCATAATTGTAGTATTACTTCGCTACAACATATTGTTTTGACTTTATTATGACTTAAGCTCTGAATATATTTAAAAACCGAGACGACGGAAATGTCAATTTGCGCCAACTGGCGGTCATTTCACGAATTATTTTGAAATGCTCCTGGTTTATTTTGGCAGCTGCCGCGTTTCCACGGCGGTGAGTGCGACAGTAATGAGCAGTCTGGTTGTCACACCACTGTACATGCATTTGTGTGACTGTCATATGATAGAGAGTTCAGTTTAGATGCTGAAGGCTACGGAAACACAAGCATTTGACCGTAAGCTCATAAGCTGGGAATGTAAGATACAGCAACTAGGTTGTTGTAACCGTAAGCTCTCGTAAGTAGAGATATACAACAAGAGTGTTGTTATATACCTAAGCTAAGGCTGTAATTTACAAGATACAGCAAATAGGTTGTTGTAAAAGTCAGAGATTTGCAAGATGCAGCAACTGGTGTCTGTAATCACAGTGGATTTACTCAAGATGACTGTATGAAGTGTTGATTCTTTGATGCTGACAAAATAAACTACAAGAGACAAAGAGATCAGACTTCTG
This sequence comes from Channallabes apus, assembly GCA_030522415.1. Lineage (NCBI taxonomy): Eukaryota > Metazoa > Chordata > Actinopteri > Siluriformes > Clariidae > Channallabes > Channallabes apus. Next base: position 22,257,734 of record CM060126.1, read on the forward strand.
TCGTGTGAGTGAAACTTTAAACCAGAGCTACGCGTCAAAACTGGTGAAATAATATGACCGCATCTACAAGTATATTTATCCACTTTGGGTGAATTTCCTGGTACTTATTGTGTACCACAAGTGGTTACTAAAGTTCAGCAGGTCTCTAATATGGTATTTTTGTTCATACTGTACCACAGTAAATATGTTAGTACACAATACTGGTGTGGTAAAGCACAGGCAGTATCATATTAAATACCCACTGAACTTTAGTAATACCATAGTATTCACCAAAGTGTTGTATATTATCCTTTGGAGGGAACCATAACAGGTAAAATGGCATTGCAGAAGTTACTGTGTAAATATTACTATTACTATCGTACATAAACATAAACTTATTTTCTATGGTATCTCCATCCATGTTTCACACAAGGGTGTGTACTAAAGTATGTGACATGGTAGAATCATGTACCGTAGTGTAGTATATGTTCTATATCAGTGAATAAGTCCAAAAAATTATATGCTACATGCCATCGTAAATTTTCTTATGTGTTGTATTTTCATTCAATGTTATGTTGACTGTATTCATTGGATTTTAAGAAATTTCAATGTTCTGTTCGTGCACTGTAAGTAAAACCTTATTGTGCAAAATGTATAGTTTTTGTGATAGCTCCCATGTATCCGAGGGATTTCATGCCAGTGTCAGGCCTTTGCCAGCATTACAGATAATGTGTGTTTGTTTAATTTGGGCAGAAGGAAACATAGACAGTTAGGATTAGATAATGCAGAAAGGAAAAGTACCATTGCTGATATTTAAACTTCATAATCCTTGTTGCCCGCTGAGCATTTATCAACATATTTTATAAAAACTATGCTTGTCTGTGATGCTTAATTAAACAAAATAGTTGTTCTTTTTAACAGGTAAAATGCAGGTTTTTCAGGACCTGAAAGAGCTGTCTAACCAAAAGTCCTCCTGCGCCGGGACCACAAATTGTTTTCCCAAACTGAATCTTCACTTAAATCTTTCCTTCTCAACCCAAACAGCCAACTCGTACACACGGGTTACCATAGAATGGCAGGGAAGTAGATTACTGACCTGCAAAGGTATTTTCTTTGTACAAGGATATTTAGAATCATGGAGAAGGAAGGATTTTTCAGGATTTTACATTTAATGAGATGAAAAGACAAAGATGGGAAAAGATAATGTAAGAAAGGGGGAGACTGACAGTGGTTTCTCAAGTGTGTATTTTTTTTTTGTTCTTCTTGTTCTTTATAGTTTTTTTTTTATAATTTTTTTGCACTAATGCTGCCCTTTGTCAAAAAAAAAGAACAATTAGAAATGTCCACTCATCTGATCATTATTACTATTATTTTTGTATCCATGTGTATATTTATTTCTTTTATCTTTCTGTTGAAATCTGTAAGACACTCTGGTGGCCCCATTCATCTTAAACATTCATTCTTCCGTAATAGGAGAAGGCAAAACTATTAAATATACTTTTTTTTGTATCTATGATTAGCATTTATTTTTAGCATTTAGCATTCAGTTTTTTGCCATGTTATTGTTGCCAAGAGTTTTTTTTCGATATTTGTTTAAAATATAATAATTTCTGCATGCTTTATTAAGAAAGGTGAATAATGTATAGTGAGAAGTAAAATAAATTAATGAGTGTGGAGATTGTAACAATTAATTGCAATTTCAATTAAAAGTGTTTCAGCTGAATAATTTAAGTCAGTCTTATTATTTAATAGCCACAAACCAAGTTTTGGATATAACCATGCCATTACATTATCAAGTTATGCCTCAGTACTAAACACATTTGCAATTGAGATATTTTTTTTCTTAAGCTATGAAACACATTAAAATTAGCATTCACCTCACAGTTGCTATAATTTAATGATAATCATAAGAAAAAAGTGTAAAACAAAGGATTCACATTTATTACATTTTCACCCAGAGCGGGATTCGAACCAGGGTCTGGACGATTTTATGCTATTATTTAAGCCACACCACATGGAAAATGCTTCAATTTGATTGGCTGTCACTGAGTGTCAGCTATTCACGGCTGGCCCCACTAGACCACTGGGGAATAATGTCTAACTCATGGAGATGCCGGGTATTCAACCTAGGACATCATACACCCGAAGCATTGTGTGTGTGTGTTTGACTGAGTCTCTCCTGGCACCAGAAAAGCTTTACCGAAGCACAGCGGACTCGCCTCGTCTACTACGCAACTTTAGAAAAACTTTATAAATATGTAGTGCAAAAAGGATGTGCCTTGAGTGGGAATCGAACCCGGGCCTCCCACATGAGAGCGCCGAATCCTAACCACTAGTTCACTGCACTACACCAAAACACTGCACACCACACTTGTGTAGGCGCCATTTTGCTCCAGCGTAGAAAAACAATGGCCGACAGCTTTCTTCAAACTCGGGGCGGGTCTTTGCTAAAACACCAGTGTCAATCAACTCAGATCGCCTGATTTCAAAAGGGGCATCTTATTTTAATAAATTAAAAGAAAATCGCTGGGCGGCTCTTTATCATTGTAGAGTGGTTGTGTACACACTCTCCTAACACACATTTCAGTCCAAACAACTTGAAAAAGTTCATGTAGCACCGTATGTCCCCTTTAAGAATCGTCTCCTATTTTTTAACATTAGACGATTATTAAATGTTATTCACACCCCTGATCCCACTCAACCTGAGGTACTTATTTCTATGGATGCAGAAAAAGCCTTCGTCTGGGTTGAGTGGGATTATCTTTTTGCAACTCTAGAGAAATTTGGAATTTTTATCAAAATTTGTTTCATTTATTAAATTATTATACAGTGGTGTGAAAAACTATTTGCCCCCTTCCTGATTCCTTATTCTTTTGCATGTTTGTCACACTTAAATGTTTCTGCTCATCAAAAACCGTTAACTATTAGTCAAAGATAACATAATTGAACACAAAATGCAGTTTTTAAATGAAGGTTTACGTTATTAAGGGAGAAAAAAACTCCAAATCTACATGGCCCTGTGTGAAAAAGTGATTGCCCCCCTTGTTAAAAAATAACTTAACTGTGGTTTATCACACCTGAGTTCAATTTCTGTAGTCACCCCCAGGCCTGATTACTGCCACACCTGTTTCAATCAAGAAATCACTTAAATAGGAGCTACCTGACACAGAGAAGTAGACCAAAAGCACCTCCAAAGAAATTCAGGAACAAATGAGAACAAAAGTAATTGAGATCTTTCAGTCTGGTAAAGGTTATAAAGCCATTTCTAAAGCTTTGGGACTCCAGCGAACCACAGTCAGAGCCATTATCCACAAATGGCAAAAACATGGAACAGTGGTGAACCTTCCCAGGAGTGGCCGGCCGACCAAAATTACCCCAAGAGCGCAGAGACAACTCATCCGAGAGGCCACAAAAGACCCCAGGACAACATCTAAAGAACTGCAGGCCTCACTTGCAAAGTGTCTAGTCAAAGTCCTGACCTGAATCCTATTGAGATGTTGTGGCATGACCTTAAAAAGGCGGTTCATGCTAGAAAACCTTCAAATAAAGCTGAATTACAACAATTCTGCAAAGATGAGTGGGCCAAAATTCCTTCAGAGCGCTGTAAAAGACTCTTTGCAAGTTATCGCAAACGCTTGATTGCAGTTATTGCTGCTAAGGGTGGCCCAACCGGTTATTAGGTTCAGGGGGCAATTACTTTTTCACACAGGGCCATGTAGTTTTGGATTTTTTTCTCCCTAAATAATAAAACCCTTCATTTAAAAACTGCATTTTGTGTTTACTTGTGTTATCTTTGCCTAATAGTTAAATGTGTTTGATGATCAGAACCATTTTGTGTGACAAACATGCAAAAGAATAAGAAATCAGGAGGGAGAAAATAGTTTTTCACACCACTATATGTCCACGCTCAAGCTTACGTACAAACTAATAATAACAACTGATTATGTTCCATTAAGTCGCTCCATGAGACAGGGTTGTCCTCTCTCAACCCTGCTTTTTGCTTTAGTTATAGAGCCCTTGGCAATTTCTTTGCATGAATCTACAAACTATTGTGGAATAATGAGAGGGGGGGAAAGAACACAAAGTATCATTATATGCTGATGACCTTTTAGTATGTATGTCTCCAACTGTCTCGCGCTGATCAAAGACCACTTCTGTCTGTTGACATTTCCTTTTACATGCTGTCATGCTCTTCACCAAGCTAGCTTGTTTTCCTATGCTGGATGGGTTTACCTAATTTTCAATTGTACTATTGGGCATGTAATATAAGAGCACTTTCATTTGGAATAAAGGAGAGGTGAATAGAATGTTGTGACATGGAAAATAAATCATGTTCACCTTCCTCTTGGCCAGCATTAATTTACTCAGCTTTGTCTACCCCCTTTCCAATACGACTGAATAATCTAGTTTCTAATTCATTTAAAATTTGGAAACAGACACGAAAGCATTTCATATGTGGCAGGCATGCTCTATTTTAACACGAGAAGCACTGACCACAATGGGCAAAAAAATTAAAAAAACTTCACACTCGATAAAATTCCAGGATATTCCTCCTTTCATGACTTTTCCTAGATCTGTGAGCTTAATCACCCAGCATGCTTATATTTTCAAAATTGCACCAGTAAAAGCCAGTATAAAGCTATTTTGTTCTTATTTATGTGAAATTGCTGACAGCTGTGCGTCATTCAGTGTGTAACTATCTCAGGTTTCATTCCATATACAGTTTCCGTGAAATATCAACAATTCGCCATTCATTCCTGCGTTGATAATCAGCAATATTTTATAAGGAGATTTAAAAATTTATCTCTACTTAATTTTATAACGTTTTGAGAAAATTCATTAGTTCGTTCATTCTATTTGAAGCTTCAGAACTTCTCGGATGTATTTTTGGTGTGACAGTGCTTTAGATGGAGCACATTTAGGTGTAACATCTGCAAAGTGACACTAAACAGCTGAACAACTTCACTTTTCCATTTACCTCTGAGAAAAAAAAGCTGTATTTTGTTTGTTTATATTTAGAATTTTTATATTAGTACAAGAAGATAACAGTTTGGTCTGTGCAGTTAGTACCCTTGTAGAGAATAAATAAATAAATGAGTAAGACCTTCCAACCCCCTCTCAAGAGAGTGCCATAGTCCATTGTTAGTTTTAATGATTTGGCTGAAACTAATACTTTTCAAATAAAATTTTATTACTTGACCCTGTAGTTTAGCAAACAAAAAACAGAGATGCTGAAATCCCTTGCATGTTGCCCCTCCGCCTCATGTTTCCAGAATAAATCTCCTCCTGCTTATGTTCACATTCATGCACTGTTTATATAGAATATGTGCATTAATTGCTGCCAGGTCTAGGAGGTTGTAAAACAGCCACAGGCCAGTGCCGGGTGCCTCCCTTTACAGAATACAGCCGCCCCATTTGATCCATAACATCAACGCCAAATTTAGTGCTGTTGTAGTAGGAAATTGTTTCAGGCAGTTTCTTTTCGCCATTATCAGTTGAAACTGCCTGATGCATTGTGCTCAGAACGCATACATTTTTCTTTAGTCTTGCCTGGTAAATCGTGATTGTTATATTTCTTCCTTTCCCCAGGAAAGGCTCCACAATACGCATTACAACTGTGTCTGATAACTGCTGACCAGCCGCCCTACTCTCGTCTTTCCCTAGATAGGGAATTGCGTTCAACATGTATTTTGTTTCAACATCAGCGGCCACCCAGAACTTGATACCAAACTTGTCTGGTTTATTAGCCATGTACCCCGTGAAACGGCAGTGCGTTTTAGTAGGGAACCACCATCCCCACCCCCGCGCTTAGTACCCGCACTTCCAGCAGACCTCATTGTCCTGTTGTCTAGAGAATGAAGCTTACTGAACTTGGTCATTTTTAAACACCTTTACTGTATGTCAATAAATAAGTACACCATGTTCCAAATGATTACGCAAATGATATCTTTCCCTGATTTTCATAATTAGTCAATGCAAATGACAGTCAGGTTGTATAGGTTGTAAAGAACTGAAAATGGTCTTTTGTTGAATTTGCAGCTTTAGGAGGGCATTTTTAAAGAAATCTAAAACATCCTAACAGGGCATGTTACATCTTAACATAGGACCCCTTCTTTGATATCACCTTCAAAATTCTTGCATCCATTGAACTTGTGAGTTTTTGGACAGTTTCTACTTGAATTTCTTTTCAGGATGTCAGAATAGCCTCCCAGAGCTGCTGTTTTGATGCGAACCGCCTCCCACCCTCATAGATCTTTTGAGGATTCTCCAAAAGTTCTCATTGGGGTTGAGGTCAGGGGAGGATGGTGGTGTAGCGAATAACAAGGCGCCCCCAAAGAGAGAGACAACAGCCAATGGATCACATGCCAGAGACCCTATCCCAGCATGCATGGCGCTTATCCCGATAATCTTACCTGATTTGCGGTCAGATATGAGCGTCTGTGAGACGAAGCTGCAAGAAACTTCACAAGGCCAGATGCTTTGAAGTAGACCCCAAAACCAAGGGTGTAAATTGACGATCCGGGAAACAAAGCAGACAGTTTTACAGATTCACTCCAAGCTGTGGTGGGGGGGAGAACCACCAAGTCACATCTGGACACTATTTTAAACATCTTTAAAGTGTGCCAGTAGGGCAAAATGCATATACATATATTTACTCAGTATGTTTTATTCCTTTGGCCCAGAAGGGACAAAAACCCTAAGGAGTAAGAGTTCAAAAGGAGAAAGAAAAAAACACCATGACTGCAATCAACAACATCTTCCAAGCAGCTCGTGCTTCTACCCTTGCGGCGCCTCGCGTTGCTGCTGGCGTCATCCTTTCCGTCAGAAGTTCCAGAGCGCAGCCATCGGTAACCAGGCAACCAACGCCTCACCGAAGGGCTTTCCCCGACAGATGTCATCTCTACAACAGCACACGAACCAATCAGCAACGCCGTGATTCCCTTTGCTGGAGGCGAACCCATGGATGAGAACGTAACGTAAGTAAACAAACAAAGCTGCATACCTTGCTGAAGTTTGTGCTCGTTTCATAACTGAACCGTAAGATTAAAACCAAGACTCTGCTCTTGTGACTTTCTTTGATCTAGTAAACAGTACTAGATTAACTTAATTCATTTTTCACTTTCCAAACTGTTTGTGTGTGTGTGTATGTGCACGCGTGCGTTTAAGTAGCGTAGTTTCATGTATCGTAGATTAGTCAAATAAATTCTCGTTTCTTTATAAAGAACTGTTGTCTTGGTCATGTATTTTAAAGCCTAAACATTTGCCCAGATCTTGTTACCTTGCTCATAATTGCTAAATTTTGATTCAGTTAATCAAATTAACCCGAATCGTTAATGATTCGATACAACTCTGACTCAGAGCTAAATGTTACATATTAATGCTGAAGAATGCGTTGGCATCGTGTCCACATTAAAATGTCTACATTTACTGGTGGACATGCGACAGCCATTCATTGTCTTTATTATGTAAACCTTACAGTGGCCACACTATTAGTTTCTCATCTTTTATTTCCATAGCAGCCAATGACCCAGAGGTATTTGTAAGCATATTTAATTGCATATATTTGTGCATGCAGTAATATTACAGAAAACTATTAATCTTATCTTATAGAAGTGAAGTAGGAGGAACAGAGTTGAGCCAAGGACAATGTGATGTCATAGTAGCAAAGACATCATGTGATGATGTTCAGTATACAGTATGCACCCAACGAATGTATGTAACAGGTATTGGATACACAAGCAACATGTCAAATTAAATAACCAAAAGACACACACACACACAGCTTTATGAATAATAAGTTTAATAAAGAGAAGATACAAAAAGAGTATGTGCACCTACGTAGTGAATATTGTAAAATACAAAGTATTAGGCCTAACATAAAAGTATAAAAACATAGGGGGCCTGGGTAAGCATCAGTAACAAAATAAAATGCATAAGAGGTCAGTTAGCAAACCGCCTGTGTGGAAGGACAACACCAATTTAAAGATCAGTGAAAGGAAACACAGAAATGCCACAATTTAGATTTGGCATAGGCGTAGGAGGAAGATCTGTTTGGGTACCAACAGACACATTAAAATCGGTCTGGGTGCCAACAGTTACATGACAAACAGGTTTTAGGACCGGTGGGGCCAGGGTAGTAGACTCTGGTCGTACGGGCCTAAAAGAAAATGGATAAGGGCTATCCACACGCGGTCTCTTAGAAGGACCAGGTTTGGGGTCAACATTCTTGGAAAAAGTGAGCCCTGTCTCCTCTAGGAACTGCAGTAATGATACAGATGGTTCGGGCTCATCCTCAGTAAAACTCACCGAGGCCCGGCCCATGACAGGTTCAGTAGGAGTGTAGTCAGTAGGACTGTGAGCCAGACTGCTCTGGCTGTCCGAGTCGTCCAAAGCGACGTTGTGATCATTCATGCAGATGCGATTAGCTATAAGTATAAAAAAACTACGTAAATACAATAAAATTCACAAACTTAGACAAATAATTAAAATAATATGTAGAAGATGCTTACCCATGACCTGTGTCTTGAAGACTGTAGAGTCAAGCGGAAGCACCAATAATTTATAGCAGACGTCAGCTCCACCCCAATATTTTTTAAGTCGAACAAAAAAAGTGAAAAGATAATGGAAATTAATTTGTAAGGAAAATAAGTTATATTGGGAAAAAATATCGGTAAAAGGTGGAGTCAGATGACGAGGTATATGACGTATAACGCATATATAATTCTAATACAGTGGGTGCACAAGCAGTATGTGACTTCTACCATCACTGCCTATGGCGTCAGCATTTGGGTTTGTGTGTTTGCTGGCTTTTACCGCTGAGTGGCGCTATATAACTATAGACTGACGCCTCAGGCATCAGTTCGTTCTCTCCAGGCTTAATGAGGCGCAGGTCGTCCATAGCTGCACGTCGTTGCAGATAAAATAAAGTGAAACATTGTAATTAAACAAATTCATAATCATAGTAGTAACATTACAGTACAAATTTATAATTAAAATTAAATTCAGTTTTTTTAGGATCGAATTTAAGCAACGTAAACGTTAACACACAGCCTTTTTATTATGTGTAATTAGAAAAGCTACAAGTGTAGGGTCTTGTGTCATCTTATATTTTGTATTCTTTAAATTTGTAGCTTTTATAAGATTTTATTTAGGTGCACTCACAATGACGAAAAAACTTTATGATTTTGTTAAATAAATAAAGTAAACTAGGTTCTGTATTGATTTTGGTGAACTTGAGAGCGTCAGAAAATGAACCGATACTCTGTGTATACTCGCCTCACAGACGTGAAAAATATATACTTATAGAAAGAGAAATATCTGCTTTAATATAAACTAATGAAAAAAAATTATTAGATTATGTAATTCGTATGAGAAGTGAATTATAGGCGCGCTCACTGCTGCGGAGACAACGAGATGACATGATCACCTTCAGCAGCACAGCCGAAACCAAAGGAATCACTAATTTATCAATGAATTATTAAAATGGTCAAAGTGAGTTTCCTGGCTGTTTTAACAAATATTTGAAGTAGATAACAGTAGCCCACATTTATATATAAAAGCATTTTTATTTAGACTATAAAAAATAATCCTGCATTTATTTTTAGGTGTCTCCGCTTATACAGTATGGCTCTTTATCTGAGTAAATTCAGTAACAAACCTGTAACTTTCCATGTAAAACAGGTACATCTGTATGAATAAATTGTTTAAATGTGATCAGTGATTTATGTAATCGACTCAGTTTACATAAAGTGTTTTCGCTGCGCTGTTTGGGGGAGGGACGCACTAATGACGATTTGGTCTGCTGTGTGGAGGCTCGCCTGTGAGAGGTAGAGTTACAGTAGTATATCATGACTGAAATACAGCGGCTCACATTGGCATGCGTTTCTCCCAGCGCCGCATACACAGCGCTTATTTAACACCTATAATATGTGTTTGCTGAAAGAGATATCTAATCTCTCATATCGGCGTGCGCGTTCATCTGACTTTAGATCAAAACTCGGCAAAGTTAAAGAGCGCAATTTCGGGATCATGCAAACGTTTTACATTCACTGAAAGGTTTATTCACAACCACGTTTCAGCCATTCACACACATGCATTGTGCTGTTGTTTGTACACACTTTCAGTTGTCCCCTTCTACTCTCCTCTTTCATCAAAAATGCTCCCGATATGAGCCGACACGAGCAGCTTTAATTATTGATAATTAAAACATTATTAAATGGTGGACATAAACAGCAAAACGATTAATATTATTCTTTTGATTATTATTATCATGTTCTTTTGCTGTTTGAGCATCTGTGGATTCCAAAATTGACATTTTTACCGTTTTTTAATCACTGGAATGGAAGAGATAGAAAGTTTCCTCATCATAACGTGCCTTGTATTGTTTTTTAATCGCTCGATACACGACCCATCATTTTTTATTCTATTTTACAAAGGGTAAATACACATGGAATAATTTTATTTCGTTTGTTTATTTATAAATAAAATCTAAAATTAAAAATAATTAAAAACAGCGTAGAGTGATTAATAACACTGCATGTTATGGTAAGAAAAATCTCATTCCAGGGATTACAAACTGTAACAATGTAAATTTTAGAATTCAGAAGATTTTAAATTTACACAAATTTAAGAAGAGGCCTGAAGCAAGATCCAATATCCTCCCCAGTTTGCTGAAACCATGAACAGTGGTGATTTTAGTTTCTCCGAGTGTATACTGTAGGTGAGAACAGCTATTCACACTTGGGGAGGTGTATTATTAGCATTTGTATGTGTCTGACTTTGCAAAGCACACCTGTAAAACCTGTTTAAATGTAAATGCTCCTCGCTGCGCTGTTTGGGGGAGGGACGTGCTAATGACGATTTGGTCTGCTGTGTGGAGGCTCGCCCGTGAGATGTTGCGCGCGCGCGCACTACACGGCAAAAATATGTTAGTATATCATGACTGAAATACAGATACAGAAAGCGAAATGTCTGCTTTTATATAAATTAATGGGGGGAAAATCAGCTAATGTAATTTGTATAAAACGTGGATTACTACAGCGCATCCACTCACAGCCGAAACCAAAGACATCAACGTATCAATGAATTATTAAAATGGCCAGTCAGTTTCCCTGCTGTTTTCTTATCCCCACCCCCGTTAAAAAGGCGCACTGTATTCAGAGGCTCTGCCTATTCAGTAAAGAAAAACACAATTGTTATTATTTCAATACATACTGTGCAGCTGTGAGAATTGTGGCAGGAATATAATGCCCTACGATTCACATTCATTTACAATATGTGCATCAATGTCCAACTTAAACCAAGCATGTGTTGCCACACTTGGATGCTCAGTAGTGTGCAATGCAGCAAGTGCAAGCCAAATGCGAACAAATAACGAAATAAGAGAGCTTGATTATACTGCATAAACATCATTCAGTACAACTGAATCGCAGTAAAATATCTACGGTCAATGAATTAACCCTCTGAGGTCCGCGAACGCATATATGCGTTTTGAGGTGTTTTCCCCTGATCACGCCAATAAGAACTTAAATTACACTTTCAGTTTTGATCGTACAGACAAGATCTATATATTAATCGAATCTGTAAAGTGTCTACTTTTTTTTGTATGCACACATGTTAAAAATAAAACTTTGTGCATTAATAAAATAATGAAAATAAACCGGGTGCGCTTTCAGCCGTCTCAGTCTCCGCGAAAATCTTTTTGAAACACGTCACTAAAATGAACTGAAACTCCGCGAATACTGCACACACAGACATGAGAAATATATCTATAGAAAGCGTAAAGGGTCTACTTTTAAATGATGCAAGTCACAGTGAAAACAAATAATCTGTTTTTATGTAATCCATATGAAAGTAAGGAGTGGTACAGAATCTCCTGTATCGGCTCATTACAGCTAATGCGCTCCCGCCTCCCTGCTCGCGCTGTCCATATGGAAATGAACTGAGGTGAGGCAGGTAATCATCTACACACCCCCATGGCATAAAACAACAAGCTTCATCATAGACTTACTTACTGTTTCTGCGCGTTTGAATGCTGTCACGCTACAGGTGTGAAGAAGCACTTCAGATGGATCTGGACAACGATGAAGAATTTACTTTCTCATCAGAGGAAGAGCAAGACTCAGACGAGGAACGTCTTTATTTTGAACAACGTCTGGACTCAACGGAGGATGTAATTCCTGACGAGTAAGTCTTTTATTCTCACCATCATTGCTCTATATTTTATATGTGCATTTGGAAAATACCAAATACCAGCAAGAGTAAAATTGTTTAAAATATGAAATATGCACGCTACTTACAAGTCCGCAATAAAATCTGATTACGATCTGTCTAAAGTTTTATTTATTTATTTATTTATATATATACATGTGTTTTGTATTGTTTATACCGTGTTTCAAATGGTCAAATTGTTCACCAGCTGTTGTTTGTGAATGATTGTATGCGCGTCCATTCTTCAAGTTTCAATTTTCTTTTTTGTTTAGGACTGTGGCTGCATCGCTGGCACCATGCACAAAAAGTCACGTGAGTGTCGTTCAGTTTCGAATTCGCTGGAGAACCACGAGTAAGTGCACATTCAGTACATCATAGATTCATTCATTCATTCATCTTCTATACCGCTTAATCCTGTGTTCAGGGTCGCGGGGGACCTGGAGCCTATCCCAGGAGACTTCGGGCACTAGGCGGGGTACACCCTGGACATGGTGCCAATCCATCGCAGGGCACACACACATACACACTCACACATCCAATCACACACTACGGGCAATTTAGGAACGCCAATTAGCCTAAGCTGCATATCTTTGGACTGTGGGAGGAAACCGGAGTACCGGGAGGAAACCCGCCAAGCACGGGGAGAACATGCAAACTCCATGTACACAGAGACAGGAATCGAGCCTGGCCGGGGAATCGAACCCAGACCCTGGAGGTGCAAGGCGACAGTGCTAACCACTACACCACCGCGCTGCCACTACATCATAGATATTAGTTAAATATAACTATATTATATAAATATATAATACAATATATTCATCATAGTAAACTGTAGTGTATTGTAGAAAAAATGTAGTACAGTGTTGGTAAAGTCATTTGTTCTGGTAATTACAAAGAGCTGTTGTTGTATTCTATATCTACAGATGTCGCCATTAAAAACGCGCGTTTCGAGAAAAGGGATCCCGTGACTTGCCGCGGCTTTGCGCGGCTGCGTGCGGGAAGCTGTGAACATGCCCTTCAGTACCTGTAGGGGGCAGTCGTGTTTCAGTCTGAAGTATTGTGTGTCTACTGAAGCCGAAAATGTGTGCAAATTAAACTGCGCATGCGTGTTTGGAGACGCTGTGCCCGCGCTGTGTTTCAGTCGGTTGGGAATCATCACGGAGGTTACAACACGGCGTGGCTGGAGCTGGAGTTTGTCGTGTTCGAGGTAAGTTTAGCTTTCTTTTTTGGATGTGATTCTCGCTTTCATGACTCCCAATTAATGTTCATCTTAATTTCAGGACGTACAATTAGCAATTTCAGTTTTTAATAGTGTGGAGATTCACAAAACACCGTTTTCGTGTAAAAACCTGAACCTACGGAGCCCCCCAGGGGTCCTGTGGTAAATAAATAAATAAATAAAATAATAACGAACCGAGCGCGCGGATTAATACACCGAGATGTGTGTTTCTTACCCCCACCCCGAGTGAAAACGCCGTGTTCAGACAAACCCTCGCCAGTTAGATGCCATTTCTGAACAAACTGAGTCGTGTGTGTTATAGCATTAAATGGTAAAAGAGCACTAGCAATAAACGTTTTTTTTTCTGAAGCCGAACTTTATTAATGAGTTACGAGTAAAGAACCTGTACATATGTTCATACAGTATTGACAGCAGCTCTAATTTACTGCGGTAAAGCCAGCCGCGGTTCAGAAAAACACGGTCAAGCCAGCCGCGATTGATTTTAGTGCGCACGCATATTACAGTGATTACGGTAGTTTCATGAACAACACAGAGAGAACGCGTTTTCAGAGCGCTTTTCTTGAAAAGCCCAGCGTGATTGTGATGTGATATAAAAAGATGTCATGTTTCGAAACTGGTGTTTTGCATTTTTTGTTTTCCTTATTGTTTATAGGTGCGATGTCGAATGTTTTCTGTATATTTCTTCTTATACAGTCATTGTAAATGTAGTTGTGTTTACAGATAAATTATATGCAAATTGAAGACAAAATAAATGATATACTCATTTTTAATCCCTCAGTTGTTTATTCATTTGACCAATGCTCTATAATTCCTGTTATTTTTGAGTGCATTCATTAGGTGTAATGTCTGCAATGAAAGTAAATAGCAAAATAAGTTTACAATAGGTTTAAAAGTCTGAATCACTAATCAATAATTATCATAAAGGTGATATCAAGAATAATGACATTACACTAAAGAGGCCTATACAGACGTCATTTCTAATAAGTAAAAAAAAATAACGGCCAATTATCATAGGAGGCGTCCCATATTATATACACACCTCATATGAAATTATTTTACTGCAGCATTTTTGAGATATGGGGCATTATTACACTTTAAAGGGGTATACAGTCCCCATTTCTAATAAGTAGAAAAAAACAACCAGCAGTTCTTATTCAGGACGTCCCATACTATATACACACCACATATGAAACAATTTTACTGCTGCATTTTTTAAATATTGGACATTACATGATAAAGGGGTATAAAGACCCCATTTCTAATAAGTAGAAAAAATCAACCACCAGTTCTTATTCAGGACGTCCCATACTATATACACACCAAATATGAAACAATTTTACTGCAGCATTTTTGAGATATGGGGCATTATTACACTTTAAATGGGTATAAAGTCCCCATTTCTAATAAGTAGAAAAAAACAATGATCAGTTATTAATCAGGACGCCCCATACTATATACACACCAAATATGAAACAATTTTACTGCAGCATTTTCATCCTCATTATAGAAAACATTCATTGAAGAATAACTGCTACTTTTGAACAGTAAAACAAAATAAAAATCAATTCTGGTATTTAAAAAGACTAAATACATTATTTTGTCTGTTTTCTACGAATTCTGCTGTAACTTATCTACATAAAACAATTATTTGAATGGTGAATATTTAAGAAAAATATTGTAACAGACAACCGTCAAAGTCACCAATAAATAACACGGATATTAAAACAGAAATGCAAGTAAAAATTGACGAGCATGTTGTATTATCTCTCAGTCCTGGGCGTCTAAATGAAAAGCGCTTTGAAAGCGCGTTGTCTCTGTGTCGTTCCTGAAACTACCGTAATCACTGTAATATGTGCGCACACTAAAATCAATAGCGGCTGGCTTGACCGTGTTTTTCTGAACCGCGGCTGGCTTTACCGCAGTTCTAATTTGTCTAAATCGCATTGCAGACAATAAAAATAAGTCGAGTCATCCTGTGACCCTGCATGCTTAATCTTTCCACACATGATTCTTGCTTCTCACTTTTTCCTTAATCCCTCGCTGATCTATCTTGTATTTTTCTAACGGTGTCAGAAACTTTGTGTTAGTAGCACTGCTTGACATGCTTGATGCCTTCCTCTTTTGTAATTTGCTTTGGATAAAGGCAAACTTACAAAAGATGAAGAAATGCCTAAATGTAGTTGTACGAATAAAAGATTATGTAATGATACAATGTAAATATTTTCACAGAAACAAAGCGAAAAGATGAGACGTGAATCTGAAGAGGATCTCTTTGATGATTGCCTGGTAAAGCATTGTTTTCTTATTAATTATACAATTTATTAATACCTTGAATATAGTGTTTGTTGTATTGGACAGAAGATTATAAATGCAAATGAATATATAAATATGAGTAATTATTGAACGAATTTTCATGTTTGGACTAACCCTTTAAATACAAACTCAGCATTCATCATAGGATTTCCTGACACTGTAAAGGTGCAGAGTAATCTATGGAGTGTAGCCATCTCATGCCATGTTTTACAATGTTTTATTGATGCAAGATTATTGCTAAAGCAATTTAACCCAATAAGAATCTGAAGTATATGAAGTGATGGTCATTTTTTATTATCAATTATTTTTATTTATTTTTTTTCTCTGTGAAATGAAGTCAGCACAGGTTGAAGCAATTCAGATTTTTTTTTTTTTCTCAAAATAAATTATTTATTTTCTTGTACATTTTATGCAGGGGGACAGACGAAGTGATGCCAGTATGCACCTTCTTAAAATCCTTGTCGTCTGTGCTGTTGAAGGGGAAGAACCGGTTGGTGTATCCATAATCCTTGAAGGAGAGGAAATTTTGCAAGAATGTGGCAATAGCTCAGAGCACTGCGCTACACATTTGAGCTATTTTCAGAAAGTTCTTCTAGAACTTGATGGGATTACGCTATCACCAAAAGTGCAAGCTTTAAAGATGAAGTTATCTTAAAACATTTGATTTGGCTTGACTACAAGTCTTTACATGTTGTGTTTACATGTTCAGCTTAATGTTTTAATGCGTTATGGTTTCAATGGCATACTTTTAAGTGCACTAGTCCAGAGTGCTGATTTGAATGTTGCAACTTCACTGCTTCCGAGGGCTATTACGTTTTAACGTTTATTCTACAGTTTGTTTAATGTATTTTCTGCTGTATTTTATTTCTAAATGAATGCTGTATTTTATTTATTTATTATTTTACACAATTTTGTTTAAAACAAGTATTTCAGGCCCTGGTGCCGTGCAGTTTTTTTCTATGGATGCAAAATTTAGCTGAATGCACTTTTATTAAAAAGACAACTTGGATCTAGACTGTGAATGTCACAAATATTTGGTAATGTTGGTGAATAAACTGTTTAATTATATTTTAGTTGTGTGATTTATGAAAGATATAGATGAAATAATTACTTAAGTTTCTTTCCAAAACATAAATTAGCAATGTTTACATTATTATAGGGAGTAATATAAATTGATAAAACCAAGTTAAGGGAAAATCTCACAAAACAAAATGATAGTAATTTCATAAAATTAAGGTTCCTGCTGATACAATAATGAATTAACTTTACTTGATTATTTTAAATAAATCTAATTTGTGCATTAAATATAATTATGTAACTTTTACTTGATTTCTTTTATTGTTAATTTAATTAAGTAAATTTTACCTGACAATTACGGGTGAGTTTTACTTAGGCTGAATCACAATTCTATTTTCTTCCCCTGGTCCCTTGAAACGAAGTCGAAAGGGGAAGGGTATAAATATTTCCCCTAAGAAATGGGACAACACTGTTATACGTCATCATACGTTGTCGCTGGTTCCTAATGTTACGTCAGAGGACATGCGCCGATGTTTATCACACATTCCAATAAGAGAGATTACTCACTCCCAAAGGTTTTTTGCGCCGTATTTCGATTTTTAAAAAAGTTGCTAATTTTCACCACGAACACAGATGAGCCTTCGGGTTTCCTCAGCCGTCCATATACAGAATATAAATTACAAAACTGTGGTCACATTGCAATAAGTAAGAATAGTGTAAGCAAAACAATAGTGTATGGCCGTAAGCAAAACAAACAATGCGTTATCAAATGCTCGGCAAAATGCCGTGCTACTGAACTTTCATATTTGTTTGTAGCATGCAGTAAAGTGTATGTGACATAAAAATATATATTTGTAATATTGTGCAATATGTGCTATCCGCTAGCAATCTTTAGCGATGTTTCTTTACAGAACATCACCATAAACACAAACACAAGACTAAAGGTAATATACATATAATGAAAACTTGTCATAAAAATCTTTATTAATGGCAAAAATGACTTAACATTTATGGGTCTGTTTGCTCGAGTGAGCAGCCATGTTGAAAACTTCGCTTAGCCCTTCGTTTGAAGTGAGGTCCTGAAAAATCTTCGTTTGGAGGGCTATCTGGCCCTTCCCCCCTCGCCCCCTCCCCCTACACCTCCAACCAAAAGAGAAATGAGACACCACTACCCCTGCACGTGAACGTGTCAAATGGAAGGGTAGGGGGAAGGGGTAGAAATGGGATTCAGCCTTAATATTGGAGCAATAAAATTTACTTAAAATCTGTGTCCAAATTGTTATGAGGATTTTATCAAGTAAATCTTACAAGTTCTTTTTTTCAGTGCATGGGTGAACACGATGTTTTAAGAATTTAATTATATATATATATATATTGTGTGTGTGTGTGTGTGTGTGTGTGTGTGTGTGTGACCGGTGCAACTCACACGTCCTATTCCATTGTCACTCATACTGCCGTAGTTTTTAGAGCCCTAAAAAAGCATTCGCTAGTAAGTAAGTAAATAAAAGACAAATGAATAAATAGTTTTAAATTATATATATACTGGGGCGTAGATTTAGGGTGGACGGAGGGGATGTGTCCCCACCAATATCCTCTGACCATTGAAATGTCCCCACCAATAATTTTATCCACTTTTTTTTTTTAATTGTTCTGTCAACATTAACCTAGACACGCAGAAAGGGATAAATCACATTCTCTCCTTGAGTCCTCCCGCCCCCAAAACACATATGAACATTTTGATTGGCTGTGCCTTTCCCTGCCATCATGTGATAGACGATTGGCTGCGTTCAGACACAAGCAGCGCCAAATGCAGTGGACTCACATTCAGTACAGCAGGCCAGGTTATAGTCTGTGAATACGGACGTAAAACTAACAGCAGATTAAACAGCTAAATGTAAAAGTATAAATATGATCCCTGTCAGTCTCCTAATCTAGTGACTGTTTGTCAGAAATCAGTATTGTGAAAGAAATTGATAAACTAATATACTAATATTGCCATATGGCTAGAATTTTGTTGACACCAATAGACAATCCACTTCAGAAAAATAGTTTTTAAAATGCATTCACTTACTTGGCGAACATTAATGATTTGATTCGAGGTTTGCACACTAAGACTCAGAAAAAGTGAAATAAAATGATTGCTGTTTAAATGGCATGTGTTTATTCTGTTTTGTCAGGTAACAGAACCTAAACACCTGTGCTGTATATCAGACAGCGATGGAGATAGTGTAGATTACACACAGGTGCTCTCTAGTCATTAGCACTCATCAGGCAATGTCTATGGCCAACTGACTGCACTCAGACCAAAGGGGGCTGAATAATTACACACACCCCATTTTTCAGTTATTTATTTGTAAAAAAAAAAAAATTTTTGAAATCATGTATGATTTTCGTTCCACTTCTCGCGTGTACACCACTTTGTATTGGTCTTTCACGTGGAATTCCAATAAAATTGATTCATGTTTGTGGCTGTAATGTGACAAAATGTGGAAAAGTTCACTTTTGCAAGCCACTGTAGTTGTCCTGAGATTTAACATTGTTACCAATAATAGGCTGAGGCATTCTCTGTCCATGCTCATAAGGAATCCCTCAATGTTTTTCAATTAGGGGACAGAAGCAGATCAGCCATGTTGTAGTTCAGGTGAAGAGGCGAGGTCACAGGAGGTCAATCTGAATGTTGATTATACAGTATATAACATATAATATGTGTGCGTGTATTATACATGTTGATTATACTAATATTTAGCATTATGAGGAGTGAGGGGCTGAGGATGTAAGTGATTCATTAGTGTTTTTGGCAAAAGTTATGAACTGACATTTCACTTTTTTGTCACGCTATTTCATCAGGTGGCAATGCTGTCCGGTCCTAGTGCAGTCAGAGGGGAAGAGTTAGGGTCAAAGCCATTGTTCACCCCCAAAAAAACCTTACTCACTATTTACTCCTTAAGTGGTTCCAAACTTTAATGATTTTCTTTATTTTGTTGAATACAAAATAAGATATTGGGGAAAAAAGCTGAAAACATTGACTTCCGTAGCAGGAAAAACAAATACTATGTAAATCAATGATTACAGGTTTTCAGCATTCTACAAAATATCATCTTTAGTGTTTATCAGAAGAAAAAAAGAACAGCCTGGACAATATTGATGTCAAACAAATATGCCAGCAGTTTATTTTTGTTAACGAGAGGCGAAGGCATGTTTTTGTCTCCTTCATATAGGAGCAATAGGCATTGAGCTGTTGTGTGGTACTGTACCTACACTGTTAACCCGAATTAGTTGACCTTACTATAAAAAGCTTGTAAACCCGTTGCACTAAACAATTTTAGATTTTAATCAGGGTGAAACTAATCAGATTGAGTTGTATTAACATAGAACTTTTAGTAGGGATAGCAGACAAATTAAGCTTGCATTAGTAGTCGTTACTAAAAATCATTAGTTCACATTACTAATTTTTTAATTAAATATTTTAAGTTGTGATAATTTTTATATTTAAGAAATGTATGATAATCTTAATTTTTAAATGTTAATAAAAAATATTTTAAAGAAAGAAAACAACATTTCAATGTCTTTTTTTTTTTTTTATTATTATTGTTGACATAGTTGTACTTAACTTTTCAACCAAGAGACATTTTTTGCATTAGCAAACCGTTTCACTTGTTAACAATCATAATTCTTTTTAGAAGAACACGAACACACAGTATTCAACAATGTGCTATATCCAAGGGAATGACTGAAATTGCATTAAAACTGGATAAGCATTAAAACCTGAGGCAACCCTCTGAAACTTCTGACCTGAGGCAACCCTCTGACCACATTAAATTAGTTGTATTAATACAAGTTAAACACTTGGCACAGAAACTAAACTTTGGACTCATTTCCAGTAGTGACAGCATGATCATAATCACATTGCAAGTTGATTTTTTAATGATTGTATCTTGGGTTTTAAGTTACTGTGGCCCAACATGAGGAGAACTTGTTGAATGAATTGAAAAGTGTTTTTCATTGTCTTGGGATAGTTCAAATGCAGTGCATATGCAAGCCCAAAGAGAATGCACACAGCTTTCGGCAAGTCTTTAATTCCTTCGATAACGACTTCTCCCTCAATTACGATCTTAACTGAGGCAGGATTGAGGTGAAGAGAAGATGGGCACACAACACCTTGCTCAACAAGGAGGATTCCGAAGTCAAGGTGGCGAAATGACTGATCATCAGACATTTCTGATTAAATGACCATGAGAAAATGTGTAAATAGATTGACTGTGTGTGAATTGGTTATGACCATACTTAATCAAAAGGGTTAGTTCATCCAAAAATGAACATTGCCATTTAGTTATTTACCCTCACATCATTCCAAACCCATAAAACTTGTGTCTTTTTATACTTCCCTCCATTCAAAGTCACATAAAGCCAATTTATCATTTGAACTCCATCCAACAGACCTTTAAAATGAGGTTATCTGAACTTTTAAAATAGTGACAAAGTCACAAGTTTTATTAAAAATACCTTAATTTGTGTTCTGTAGATGAACAAAAGTCTTATGGGTTTTGACTGACATGAGGGTGAGTATATGATGACGATATTAGAGAGAGGTTGGAAATAGCTTTTGCTACTCTCAGTTTCAATGGTTTAAGCTATGTGTAAATGTTTATAAAATACAAGAACTATTAATAAAATGCTTATGTTTTCACGGTACTTCATGTATTTGTGATAACATGAGAAAATAAGTTACTTACAAGGCATGCTTTGAAGTCGTCCGTGGGTTTGTCACCAAGAAGAATCGGCAGCCCTCTGAGCACCAGTGACCTAATTTCAGTTGGCTCTCGAGTCTGTTGGGTAATTTAAAATAAGAAGACAAATAGCTATAACAATAGGAAATTATCTAGAAGAGAGCAGAATAAAGAACGCACAGTTTTGTTGGACAATTTTATTAGACAACCAATGTAGTATCACTTGTGACATTTTTAACAACTGAAGTGTAAAAAAAACAATGCAGTAATAATATGGACAGACCTTAGTTTGTTGTAAAAGCTTGGTCAACAGCTGTCCGACATTTCCTTTCTTAGATTGAAAGATCTCAATTAGACGAAGACTGTGTCGATCAATACTTTCATTAAATTCCTGCTTGAGGTTTTTTCCCACAATCCTGCTGAACTCCATGAACACCTGCAAAATAAGAGAAAATACAGAACATTATTATTTCTAAACTAAATTACACTGTGGTTAGATGCACCTGCATTGTGCGTGAGAAAAGATTAAAGGGATACTTGAAAATTAGCTCATCTTTTACACAGCCTTATGTTTGTCCCAGATGTATATGAAATAATTCAGGTGACACAAAAATGACTACAACTGATTATTCATCAACTGTTGCTGTGTGGATTGTGTTCGCTTTGTGTGGTTTCTGAAGGGCAACTTTAGTGGTCCTGTATACTTGCAATATATGGTCTAACTACATAACTGTAGATGTTGTATTCATCTGAAGAAAATAATCTGTGAGAGCATAAGATTGTGTAAATGACAAAGAACAATGACAAAATAATTAGAGAAAGAAAGAGAAGTTATAAAATTCTTAAACATACCTGATCTTCTGTAAAAAGAGCAGGCCAGCGTTCCACCATCAGGCTTATGGCAGGCTCGGACCCAACCACCTCTTTTCTTCTAAGTGCAAAGGTAAGGTCCATCTTCTCCTTCACAAGTTGTCCATTTGGTGTTCTTTTCTGCATTTCTTCGACCAAGACCTCACGTGCATACTCAAGACCTGTCTGATCAAATCCCTCTGGAAAGTTGGGCAAGTAGTTGAGTTCACCTTTCTTTGCTTTCTTTAGATTTTTGTTAACGAGTTCTCCTGGGGTTGAATGACATTTACGTTTACCAGCATTTACCACAACATCAAGACAACTGGATTGTCTAAGCTTTGACCTGTAATTAGCCATAGATGACCACGTTTGTCACATGTAAATTCACAAAACTTACATTTCCACTGCATCTTCTCTAGAACCTCTGAAACAAAGCAGAAGAAAATTTTTAGAAAAACCTGCAGATGTAATTCTAAAGTTATAACTCCTGCTTGCTTAGCATTCAAAGTTTAAATTACTAATATAAATAAGAAAAAGAATCACTCGAGTAACTTTAGCTTTGTGTGTTACCAAAGGAAAGTTAGCATTATGCACGTGCACATGCATGAAATGAACCGACAGAAATAAAACTTTATGCCGACTGTTTAGCTACAACACACGTTGTAGCTAAACTGTGAACATAGAGACTACAGATACGTACAGAAACACTAGATAACATTATATATGGTGACCAGACAGAAAAAAGCTAATTTATAATGTAGCCTAATTGAACCAACAGGGGGGAAAATAGCGTTGACCAACACATTAACACTACGTTAACATTTTAGAGTTCAACATCAGTCCGGACTTTTTATCGCTTTTGTCAGAAACACATAAACAGATAAAAACTTTTTTATAAACTCACCGTTACACGCTGCTTTCAAAAATCCGCGATGCGCGCGCACCAACAGCCAGAGCACACTCTCCAGGTAGCGTTCTGCCCTCGTAAAAATCTGATGCAATCACGGCTCCGCCCCTTCCCTTGCAAAAACATAATGTACCGAGGTGTCTCTACTTAAAATGATCATTCCGCTCAGTTTTTTCTTCTGAATAGTACAAACAGCTAATTGGATTTAGTAATGACACCGATTTTTTAAAAACAAAAAAGAGTAAGTAATGACCACTTAAAATGTTTCATTAACACAAAATCCGGGTTTAGAGTGTAGTAGTTCATGTTTAGATGTAATCTACTTTTATATATATATATACAGATGATTGAGATGTTTCATTTGCACTAGGGCTCAATAAAGAATAGTTTTTATTTTATTAAAGACTATCTTTTTGTCAGTTATGAAACATTCCTTTAACTTTACACTATTCCTTAATTTAACTTAATGAATTGCATTTCGAGTGGATTAATATCAATCGAAGCATTGCTAGTATTAATGTAAAGTGATTTCGCACTATATTAAGAAAAACATGTATTCAGTGGACATAGTTGGGGTGGGAGGTTGGTAGGTGGATGAGGCAGGGGGTTGGGGGTTGGTTGGTGGAAAAGGGGATTGGGGGATGGGGTATTAGTTGGAGTCATAGGTAGCAAACCTACGCCCTTGTGTGTGTGTGTGTGTGTGTGTGTGTGTGTGTGTATATAGGGAAATATAATTAATATTTTCGTGTTTAATTAAAAAAAAAAAACATTTTAATGGTTAGTGATTGTTGCAGACATTTACACTATTTTTGAGAACTATTAAGTTCTCCTTCAACGTGTCATAGCCGATAACTGCCCCTTTGATCTGCTGGGTATGGCGGGGCGTCAACTGCTGATCAGTGTGTGTAAAGTACGCTACTTTACACTGATCAGCCGTCGACGCCCCGCCATACCCAGCACATCAAAGCAGCACACTCATAAACTCTCTCTTAAATAAATGAGCGTTCTGTTTGTGCAACAGCGCAACAAACATTACCTGGCCTTTTATGAACTGCACAAGTAGTGGTGGTCATTAACTGCTAGCTAACTGGGTAAGGGGGTTACAGTCAGAGGTGGAAAGTAACGAATTACATTTACTCGCGTTACTGTAATTGAGTAGCTTTTTGGTGTATTTCTACTTTTTAAAGTAGTTTTAAAAATCTGTAATTTTACTTTTACTTAAGTACGTTTTGTTTGAAGTATTGTAATTCGCTACATTTTAAATCATATTTGCTACTGAGTAAAAAATAAATGAATGAAAATTATAAAATAATAAAAGATATTATGCTTTGTATAAATGCCCCGTTGCGCTCGCGTGTGTGTATCATGTCCTGGTCCCGCGCCGCTCCAGACTCCACTCCAGGTTTTCTGACATCTGCATCTTCCTGACCTTCCACACGGT
Source organism: Channallabes apus (assembly GCA_030522415.1). Taxonomy (NCBI): domain Eukaryota; kingdom Metazoa; phylum Chordata; class Actinopteri; order Siluriformes; family Clariidae; genus Channallabes; species Channallabes apus. The sequence goes on from CM060126.1 coordinate 22,282,417, forward strand.
CGCTTCCGCCCTGAGTGACGTCATCGACTAGCGCGACCATATATAAACCGGAGAGAGACGCGGGAAAGATGAAAGAGGTTGTGATTTTGGCGTTTTGATATTTGGTTGTGTATTCTGGTTTTGACTTTTTGCCTCAAATTGACTTTGATTATTGCTTTGTCCCTTTGGTTTGGTTGGTCTTTGTATATATTTGTAGATAATTTCATTGTTTTTGGTTTAGGGAGTCCGGGAAGGTACCTGTATTTTTGTTTGTGTGTGTTTTTTTGTTTTGTTTTTTTTGCAGGTAATCTAGCTACTAAATATAAATACCATTTTGTTTATTATTTTGGCCTGGGTCCAACCTGAATCTGATCCTCCTCCTGGTGTGTGTGTGTGTGTGTGTGTGTGTGTGTGTGTGTGTGTGTGTGTGTGTGTACAAACCTCATTATTTCATAAGTTAATGATTGGATCTAGTTCTTTCTGCCATATACCACCATTTCCATACAGTTATATATATTATAAATAGAACCCTGAACCATTCTTTTGCTGTATGGCCCTAGACTGGGACGTAACACCATATTTAAGTGACCACTTTGATTTTCAAGCACAACAAAGACAACAGCTTTATTATGCAAAGGTGTTCCTTCAGTTAAAAACAACTAGTTTGAGATTTACATCTGCTCATCTTTTTTGAACTACGCTAGAATGCCTCATCCCACCCCTGCTGTTAAAAAAAATAAAAAAGTAACTCGGTAACTTTTACTCTGAGTACATTTTTTAATGAGATACTTTTTACTTTTACTTGAGTAGATTTTTATAATTGTAACTTTACTTGTACTTAAGTAAAATTTCACTGAAGTAACAGTACTTGTACTTGAGTACAAAATTTTATTACTCTTTCCACCTCTGGTTACAGTGGGGTCTGTAGCTCTGTGTCCAGAGCTCCGTTTTAGGGACCATGTTTAGTTTTAAAGTAAGTTACAGTTTAATTTCACTAAAAGCCATCTAATATGGATACCCACATAATTATGGATTATTATATTTATGATATAAAAAAACACTGTTTTTAAAGAAAATATATTAAGTAACAGATAATATTAGGTTTATATTTCAAATTAGATAAAATGCTGATTTTCCAGCAGTAAAATTATTGTATCTCTACAGTTTACAAAACCTCCGCTGCGTGTATACATTCACAGGCTCCAGAGCACGCACAGAGAAATAGGAGACTGTGGTTTAGGAGTGGATTGGAGAGAAGAGAGATGTTCAGTTACTATAAAAAAAAAAATCAAAAAAAAAATATATAAAAACATAATATGATCTTTTTGAGTTATGAGGTTTTTTTATTATACATAAGACAACCTTTCAGTTTTGTAAATATTCTAGTTATAGTGTGTTAAGTTTTTCTTTAGGTTAAACGGTTTTGAGAATTAGACCATCCAGCTAAGATCAATATTATGTCGTTGATTGATAAAATCTGGATTAAGGATATTTAATTTTGTTTTATTTATTTAATTTGTATTTTTCATCTTCCCCCCTGAGGGATTGCCACCTTATTGTGGTCAGGGGATTTGCGTGCCTCAGTGCTTGGATGTTTACCGAGGGCTCAAGGGAGGTGTGTCTGTGTGTGTGTGTGTGCGTGTGCGCTGTAGCCTGTCCTTTTTTCAGTGGATTTTTCCGCTACCGCAAATCAGTTTATCAACTTGTAATATATAAATTTTAGGAATATATTAACATGTGGAGACATCATTATATGTTGAATGGAACTTGTAAGCCTTTGAATGGTCTTAAAAATACTTGCAAAACAAGTATTGCAGCCATACATTGGAGGGAACTTCTGAGGTGGTCAGTGATTGATGGCACGGTCGGTCGGAGGGGGTTGTGATCACACCTATAGATCTTTTGTTCTAGGCTATCGGTCAAATATCTCTCCACTTGGAAGCAAAAACATGCAAGGGAAATCGACGCACATACTAAGCTGTTTATAAAGTAGACACTGTTTGTTTTTTCATTTTGTAATCTTTCCCGTGTTTACCGTGTACTGTACAATGTATATTCATTTTTTAATGAATTACTGTAAATAAACTACACATTCCGTTGATTTACCAGAAATTACTTTTCTGTTTTTTGTGTGTGCTAAACTAAACTTCAGGGTCAAAGTAATAGCGATTTTATTTGAAAAGTATTATATATTTACAATGCTGATAAGTTCAAGCTTAGATTCATATATAAACTGCTTCAAAGTCTTTCCACCCCGTGACCGCTGAAATCCGACAGACGCAGGGCTCAAGGGAGGTGTGTCTGTGTGTGTCTGTGTGTGTGCGCGCGTGTGTGTATGTGTGTGCGCGTGTGTGTGTGCGCGCGTGTATGTGTATGTGTGTGCGCGTGTGTGTATGTGTGTGTGTGCGCGTGTGCTGCAGCCTGTCCTATTTTCAGCGGATTTTTCCGCTACCGCAGATCAGTTTATCAACTTGTAATATATACATTTTAGGAATATATTAACATGTGCAGACATTTAAGGGTGCGCTGCCCTCTCTTGCCCCTGCGTAGAGCCTACACACACACACACACACACACACACACACACACCTATTATATAAATACACATTTGGAATCTGCATCTACATTTTCTGTTACAAGTATAGAATTAGGTTCAGCTGAGACTCATGATCAATGGTGTTAGGGTACTTATGTAGTGATAATTAGTTTCAGCCAGATCATTAAAACTAACAATGGACTATGACACTCTTGAGAGGGGATATGAAGGTGTTATTCATTTATTTATTCTCTACAAGGGTGCGAACTACAATACAGACCAAACTGTAACTTTCTCTTATACTACTATAAAAATTCTAAATATAAACAAACAAAATACAGCTTTTTTTCCTCAGAGGTAAACGGAAAAGTGAAGTTGTTCAGCTGTTTACTGTCACTGCAGGTTCTTCAAAGTCTTCCCGCTCCGTGACCGCTGAAATCCGACACGACTCCACGTTAGGCTACGTCTTGACTCATTTGTATACCGACGGTGATTGGATGTTTCCCGAGGGCTCAGGGGAGTGTGTGTGTCTGTGTGTGTGTGTGTGTCTATGTGTGTGCGTGTGCGCGGGGACTTGTTCTACTGTTATAAAAACTCTAAATATAAACAAACAAAATACAGCTTTTTTTTCAGAGGTAAACGGAAAAGTGAAGATGTTCAGTGTCACTATGCAGATGTTACACTCAGTGGAGTTACCGAAATCTTTGGTTTAGTCCTCATTGAGTTGCCACACATCATTTCCACATTTCACTGGCTTTTATTCCTCTTATGTGAGCATAAACAGTGAAACATTCCACAGGTTTATAATACACCGCGGCCAAGTGAACCAAGTTCCCGTCGAACGAAACGAGGCATAATCGTGGTGTTTGCTTCGGTTATGACACACCATAGTTTATTATCTGCTGTGGTAGATCTGATTATTTATTCAAACACAATAATAAAACTTTATATCCTCAGGAGGGCTCAGTACATTGTTTTAGCGATAGTTTCACGGAAGCGAGTTCAGAACTAATCTAACCAAACCAAAAAAAAAAAAAAACATCCGAAGCTTCAAATAGAATGAACGAACTAATGAAATTGATATATATGTAATTGATATACTGTATATACAGACGTGTGTGTGTCATTTTAATTCAAATGAACATTTTAATGCTTTCTGATACACTTATCAACTTATCCACATACACTTATCAACACAAACTCTCCGTGCACGCACACACAATCTCTAAAAAATTTATATTAATAACATGCATATACAAATAAACAAATGTAGGTGTAATAAAAGTAGTCGTGATGTCAGTACTCGCCCAGCAAACCAGCCTTTTGAAGCGGCTTAAAACTTATGAATTATCTTCAAATATACAAAAAAAAAAAGCGAAAAGACACTCGATTATTATGCATAGGTTATTTGTTTAATTCAAAAAGTTCATAAAAACACTTTAAAACGAGAGAAAAACTGTTAAAATCCTCGTTCGCCTTCTCAGCGTTAGGTAGCGAGTGACGTCATGATTTGAATCTGCGCGCCACCGGGGAAACATAGGGAAACTGACTTTCCCGGACCACCGGCTTTTAGATAAAGTCCTTCTATGCGCCATCTGGCGGATATTCAGTGAAGCACAACACATTTACAGTGGTGTGAAAAACTATTTGCCCCCTTCCTGATTTCTTATTCTTTTGCATGTTTGTCACACTTAAATGTTTCTGCTCATCAAAAACCGTTAACTATTAGTCAAAGATAACATAATTGAACACAAAATGCAGTTTTTAAATGAAGGTTTACGTTATTAAGGGAGAAAAGAAACTCCAAATCTGCATGGCCCTGTGTGAAAAAGTGATTGCCCCCCTTGTTAAAAAATAACGTAACTGTGGTTTATCACTCCTGAGTTCAATTTCTGTAGTCACCCCCAGGCCTGATTACTGCCACACCTGTTTCAATCAAGAAATCACTTAAATAGGAGCTACCTGACACAGAGAAGTAGACCAAAAGCACCTCAAAATCTAGACATCATGCCAAGATCCAAAGACATTCAGGAACAAATGAGAACAAAAGTAATTGAGATCTATCAGTCTGGTAAAGGTTATAAAGCCATTTCTAAAGCTTTGGGACTCCAGTGAACCACAGTGAGAGCCATTATCCACAAATGGCAAAAACATGGAACAGTGGTGAACCTTCCCAGGAGTGGCCGGCCGACCAAAATTACCCCAAGAGCGCAGAGACGACTCATCCGAGAGGCCACAAAAGACCCCAGGACAACATCTAAAGAGCTGCAGGCCTCACTTGCCTCAATTAAGGTCAGTGTTCACGACTCCACCATGAGAAAGAGACTGGGCAAAAACGGCCTGCATGGCAGATTTCCCAGGCGCAAACCACTTTTAAGCAAAAAGAACATTAAGGCTCGTCTCAATTTTGCTAAAAAACATCTCAATGATTGCAAAGACTTTTGGGAAAATACCTTGTGGACCGACGAGACAAAAGTTTAACTTTTTGGAAGGTGCGTGTCCCGTTACATCTGGCGTAAAAGTAACACAGCATTTCAGAAAAAGAACATCATATCAACAGTAAAATATGGTGGTGGTAGTGTGATGGTCTGGGGTTGTTTTGGTGCTTCAGGACCTGGAAAGCTTGCTGTGATAGATGGAACCATGAATTCTACTGTCTACCAAAAAATCCTGGAGGAGAATGTCCGGCCATCTGTTCATCAACTCAAGCTGAAGCGATCTTGGGTGCTGCAGCAGGACAATGACCCAAAACACACCAGCAAATCCACCTCTGAATGGCTGAAGAAAAACAAAATGAAGACTTTGGAGTGGCCTAGTCAAAGTCCTGACCTGAATCCTATTGAGATGTTGTGACATGACCTTAAAAAGGCGGTTCATGCTAGAAAACCCTCAAATAAAGCTGAATTACGACAATTCTGCAAAGATGAGTGGGCCAAAATTCCTCCAGAGCGCTGTAAAAGACTCGTTGCAAGTTATCGCAAACGCTTGATTGCAGTTATTGCTGCTAAGGGTGGCCCAACCAGTTATTAGGTTCAGGGGGCAATTACTTTTTCACACAGGGCCATGTAGGTTTAGATTTTTTTTCTCCCTAAATAATAAAACCCCTCATTTAAAAACGGCATTTTGTGTTCACTTGTGTTATCTTTGACTAATAGTTAAATGTGTTTGATGATCAGAAACATTTTGTGTGACAAACATGCAAAAGAATAAGAAATCAGGAGGGGGGCAAATAGTTTTTCACACCACTGTATTTTAAATTCCCGAATGTTGCCTCCGGCAAGTCGCGGCAAGCCGCGCGCTAAATTGCGGCATCCCGCGGGAAAACACGCGCAGTTTTAAAGGCAACATCTGTAGATCACGCCTTTTCGCATAGACCCTTTACACTCAAAAAGTGACTTAAAAAGTGTTAATCACTATATTGTTTTCTGTGAGCAAGTAAACAAGATCATTTTCACATCATTTTGAAGCAAAAACACTAGTCCACCAGCCCTTGTGAAACAATGTCTTGTGAACAAATTGTCTGTATGAGTTTCATGGCCTTATTTCAGCTACTTTCTTTTCACAAAACTTACTAACCACGCACAATATTTTTTTTCTAAAAAATGTAAACACATACATTCATTTTGGTCATGTATTATTGTAGAACAGTTTGTACTGATTACAAGAAAAATTCAGGTTGGTCAATAATATATTATAAGTAGCTGAAAAAAGCACAAATATCAGAGCATGTCCAAACATCTCAAGGGCCCCAAAATCACCTCGGACCTCAGAGGGTTAAGATGGTTATACAGCAAAAATATTATTTATTACAACGAAATCTCTGGATCCTTTATGAGACGGCATAAATATTTAATACAACAAATTAAATATTCTGGTTTATATTCTGGTTTATATTATATGGTTAATGTATTTTGGTTTATATTGCAAACGAATAACGAATCAAGAGCCTGTGATTATATTGCATAAATATTATTTTGTACAGACAAATGTCTGAAAAAAAAAAAGTATTTTTTTTTACCACAAATCTCTCAAAAATCGTAAGATGTATTTGTTTATACTGCAAACGAAAAACGAATCCAGGGCCTGTAATTATATTGCATAAATATTATTTTGCACAAATAAATCTCTGAAAAAAACAATGATATTTTATTCACAAATGTAAGACAATATATTTTGGTTCAGTGCCAGACGAAGTGCGAGCAAATAATGTAATGAGAGGCCCCGATTATACTGCATACATCTTTTTTATTGATTACTTTTTTTATTATCTATTCTGGAAGTTTGCTCTATTTGTTTTAGTTATTTCTATATTTAAATCTTGATGTCTTAAACTCTAACAACTGTAAGTGTAGATGCGGTTGGCTTATTTCACTAGTTTTGACTCGTAGCTAATGTCTTAAAGTTTCACTCACATGACAGAAGTCCGATCTCTTTGTCTTTTGTCGTTTATTTGTTAGCATCAAAGAATCAACACTTCATACAGTCGTCTTGAGTAAATCCACTGTTATTACAGACACCAGTTGCTGCATCTTGCAAATCTCTGAGTTTACAACAACCTGTTTGCTGTATCTTGTAGATTACAATCTTGGCTTGGGTATCTAACAACACTCTTGTTGTTTCTTACTTTCCCAGCTTACGTTAGCTTACGGTTACAACAACCTCGTTGCTGTATTTTACATTTCTAGCTTACCGGGAGCTCTCATTAGCTGACGGTCTGAAGCTTGTGTTTCCGTAGCCTTCCAAATCTATACTGAGCTTTCTAGCATATCACAGTCACACAAATGCATGTAATAGTAGAATGACATCACAGACCAACCTACGATTATCAACTTATGATGCATAACTAAGAAATTTAAAGCTTATGGCTTATGTGACAAACTTAATGCTTAATGCTTTACTAATGAATAGAACAAGGTAGAATAAATGAAATAACAGCAAGTAAAATAAAATAAAATAAACACAACAACAAATTCATAAAAAGTGCCATATGGCACTTACATTCCAGCCCCTAATTGACAGGCATGGAGACTGACAATTACAATTTTGTGTTTTTTTTTTTTTGATAAAGCAATGAAATCAAACATTCTTAACCTTCTAAAACGTTTTAAATCTTTTAAGTGTGTAATATTTATCTCAGGTGTTTACATTTGCATATCAAATTTCATACCATATTACCACACATTTAACAGTCCATTTCACATGTGAGGCACAGCTTGTCGATGGGTCTTTCCAGAGTGTTGGTCTTAGTTTTAACTAACACACGTTTCACCAGTCCCCCTTTGTTGGGGAACACTTTCGTGATTCTTCTCATGACCCATGAATTTCTTGGAGATGACTCATCAGTTATTAAAACTATGTCTCCAATCGAAAGGTTTTTTTTGTTTTGAAACCACTTTTGCCGCCCCTGGAGCAAGGGCAAGTATTCACGTACTCATCGCTTCCAGAGCAGGTCTGATCGATGCTGGATCTGCTTCTCCCTGCGACGTGCATAGATGACAAATCCAGGTGGCAGGTTTGGCTGTTTTTTCATCAGCAGCAGGTAGTTTGGTGTCGGAGGTTTCAGTTTGGGCGAGCAGCTGTTTCTTTTCACAGTTGCCTTTCGTTTTTGCTGTGTGCGAATTCCCTGTTTGAATTCTGCTGCTGCTTTACCCTTTTGCAACGTGAGAAGTTCTTCCTTAAAATTTTGTCTTTGAGTGAACTTAATGATGTCGTTTTCTGCTCTTGTTAGGTCTTGCGCTTTTAGAGACTTGTGATTTTCTGTCTTTGGGTCATCTACTTGTGTTTTAACCCTTTCTGTTTTTTGTTTCAGCATGTCTCTGGTGCGAAGGATCCAGGCAACGGATCTTTTTAACTTGTGCCAGTCAGAGTGATGATTAATCAGTTTACTCACTGCGTCTGTGTCTGTGCATTTTGTAATGCTCACAATATTCACTAAAGCTGAGAGCTTAACTTCATCAGCATTTTCATCAAAATTTTCTTTTATTGATGTGTCATGAATATTTTCAGGCCATTTGCACTCTGCTTCTTTGAGGAGGGAGGGACCTTGGATCCAGTTGACATTTTTCATGAACTTTTCACAGGATGCCCCCCTGGAGGCAGAATCAGCTGGATTTTGTGAGGTATTAACGTACCTCCATTGCTGTGGCTTGGTTGACTCTCTTATAATGGCGTTTCTGTTGGCCACGAAGGTTTTAAAACGAAGTGTTTCATTATCAATGTATCTCAAAACAGTTGCACTGTCAGTCCAGAACATAGAGTCCAGCAATTTCAATTCTAGCTGTTCTTTCAACATTTTGTCATTTTTTACAGCGACCACTGCCGCAGTCAGTTCCATTCGTGGAATGGTGGTTTGTTTCAGGGGTGCTACACGGGAATTCCCCATCATGAATGCACAATGTGTTAGTCCATCAGCGTTTACTAACCTGAGGTATGAGACAGCTCCGTATCCCATTTCACTTGCATCCGAAAAGTGATGGAGTTGTGCTGTAGCTGTAACTCCGAAGTCGGCTGATTTTATGGACCTTGCTATGCTGAACTTAGACAGTCTGTGCAGCTCTTGCAGCCAGGTTTTCCATGCCGTTGCAAACTGCTCGGGAATGTCATCATCCCAGGCAAGTTTTTCTTTACATGACTGTTGCATTAGGATTGTAGCTGGCAGTATGGCAGGTGGGAGAAAGCCTAACGGGTCGTATGTTGAGCTAGTGATTGACAGAATTCCTCTTCTTGTCACAGGTCGTTCCTTTAAGCTAATCTTAAACTTGAACATGTCTGAGTTAATGCACCACAGCACCCCCAGAGCTCTCTCTATGGGCAGTGCATCTTTACTCAAGTCTAAGTCTCTCATGTCTTTGATCCTTTCACTCTCGGGAATGACAGTCAGTAGGGCACGGCTGTTGCTTGCCCATTTAGTGAGGTTAGACCCTCCACTTGTACAGAGACTTGTGAGATCATTGTATAGGGCGACTGCTTGGTCATGAGTCGAAACAGATTTCAGGCAGTCGTCTACATGAAAGTTTTTAAGCACTGTGTTAACTGCCACAGCAGATGCATTGCTGCGGTTTTCTTCTGCTGTCTTTCTGAGGGCGAAGTTAGCACCACTAGGCAACAATTTTACACCGAACAGATGAACTACCATTTTATTTTCAACTAAGTCTTGGTTCACATCTCCATTCGGCCACCATAGGAAGCGCAGCAGATCAGTGTCCTTTTTCTTGGACTTTATTTTAACGGGCACAATGGGGAGGATGCAATTACCTCCAGCCCCAGTGAGCGCATTTGATTCGTGACTCTCTGCCGGTGGTGTATTTTTTGCGCTGTGTAACATGCTTGGATGTGACTTTGAACACAATGAACATACAATTTTTTTGGTACAGTCTTTCCACAAATGACCCTTTCTTAAACATCCGAAACAGAATCCGTTTCTTTTTAAGAATTCTACTTTGTCTTTGTGTGTCTTATCGTTAAATTGGAAGCAATCATCTAAGATATGCTCCCCTTTGCAGTGTGCGCACGGTGTAGTGAAAGCGCTGTCAGGTGATGTACCGGCACTCTTCATTGTAATCAAGTCTTTGTGAATTTTACCAACCTGTCTGTCCTCGGTTGCAACGCTGACCCTGGGTTTTCCTTGGCCCGTTTGTTTGGTTCTTTGAAGGGATGTGTGACAGGGTTTTCCGTCGCTGATTGCGGCGTCCAGGTCTGTAGTGTGCGCGCTGCTCAGGTGCGCGTTGCTCGATTCAGTGACCGCGCTCTCGTTCGCAGGCTGCGCTCGGCTGTTGCATGTTGAGTTGGAGAGGTGAAAGTGCGCGCTGCTCGGGCGCGCGCTGCTCGATTCAATGAGTGCGCTCTTGCTCTTGGACGATCGGCTGTCGTATTCAGGTTTGTGGCCCGTCCAAGGCGGGCTGCTCGAGCGTGTGCAGCTCGGGTCGATGACTCCGCTCTTTGATGCAGGCTGTCGTTTTTTACAACTCTGATAAACCTGTAATTCAGCGTCGACAACTGCGAGCGCAGTTTCTAATTCCAACCTTTCTTTATCAGCTTTTAGTTGCTCTGCCTCAGCCTTTAATTCTGCTTCTTTTGCCTTTAATTCTGCTTCTTTTGCCTTTAATTGTGCTTCCTTCTGTTCTAACGCCCGCCGTTCTGCTAAGGCTGCTGTTTTAATCAACAAGGCTGCTCTGTTGGCTTCCGCTTTCTTTATTAGGGCTGAGGATGATGTAGAAGTTACAGACCTTTTGGATGCTGCCTTTGTCTGTGACACGCTGACGCCCGGCGAGACACCTTCGCGTAGTCGCGACGTCACAGAGTGGCTCTTAGTGTCCTTGGTGTCCGCTTTCCAGCGACCCACCGTAGATATGAATTCTGTGCGGCCTTGAGCCTCAGGTGCGCCGCAAGCGACCTGATCGCGTCTGTGTTCGTCTTTACGAGTGTACACAAGCACATCAACGTTATTTCTCATGAAGTTCTCTCTTCTGCACTCAGTTTCAACGATGTCTAACTTACGTGCATAGTTCATAGGTGTCTTTAATGCATTAGACGTTGCATTCAGTCGAATTCGCTTGCCTTTTCTTGCATCCAGCGCCTCGTTGAGGTTCTTTCTGTTCGTCTCGTGGAGCGCCGTTAGGCTCCCCAGCCAAGTGCTGGGAGCGTTGTCCTCATTGTTCGGCATGGTGAAGTTCGACGGCTATTCTCTTTCACTTTCCATTTCAACAGTTACTTGTTTTCGTTCAAACAGCGGAAAAGCTTTAGACTTTTGTAGATGCGGTTGGCTTATTTCACTAGTTTTGACTCGTAGCTAATGTCTTAAAGTTTCACTCACATGACAGAAGTCCGATCTCTTTGTCTTTTGTCGTTTATTTGTTAGCATCAAAGAATCAACACTTCATACAGTCGTCTTGAGTAAATCCACTGTTATTACAGACACCAGTTGCTGCATCTTGCAAATCTCTGAGTTTACAACAACCTGTTTGCTGTATCTTGTAGATTACAATCTTGGCTTGGGTATCTAACAACACTCTTGTTGTTTCTTACTTTCCCAGCTTACGTTAGCTTACGGTTACAACAACCTCGTTGCTGTATTTTACATTTCTAGCTTACCGGGAGCTCTCATTAGCTGACGGTCTGAAGCTTGTGTTTCCGTAGCCTTCCAAATCTATACTGAGCTTTCTAGCATATCACAGTCACACAAATGCATGTAATAGTAGAATGACATCACAGACCAACCTACGATTATCAACTTATGATGCATAACTAAGAAATTTAAAGCTTATGGCTTATGTGACAAACTTAATGCTTAATGCTTAGAAATAACAGCAAGTAAAATAAAATAAAATAAACACAACAACAAATTCATAAAAAGTGCGATATGGCACTTACAGTAAGTATTGTCGAAGTATTTTTAAAAAGCCCTAGTGCTGTTGTTTGTGCTGTTTTCTTTAATAATAACACTAAACAGATAAAAACAGAGAGTCTGTCTAAACAAAATAAAACCAATGTTTTCTAACTCATATTTTTTTATATTTATAGTTTTTCATGTTTGTTGGACACAGTACTTGGATGTGGAAATGATCATAATTGTAGTATTTCTTCGCTACAACATATTGTTATGACTTTATTATGACTTAAGCTCTGAATATATTTAAAAACCGAGATGACGGAAAATGTCAATTTGCGCCACCTGGCGGTCATTTCACAAATTAATTTGAAATGCTACTGGTTTATTTTGGCCGCTGCCGCTTTTCCACGGCGATGAGCGTGACGGTAATGAGCAGTCTGGTTGTCCACCTACTGTATGCACTGTCGTATTTATATTGGTTTCAATAAGTTCGCTAGAATGCGTTCAACTTCATGACTAGGTCGTTCAGAATCAGGTATTTATTGTAGATTGTTTGACGCGATTTTCTTGTCATACATTTCCGTGCAGCGCAGCGCGTTAAACCCTCCTGAAGCCCAGCTTCACTGGATCTCTATGGCGAAGCACAGAGGAGCTTTTTTCACTGCAGAAAAGCTGGATGGTAATTGGATAAATGCACCAAAAGTGTCATTTCCAGGGAAGCTCAGCTTCTCTGGGAGTGAATGGAGCAGTGGGCGAGCCAGGACGCTGGGCTGCTGCATGATGATTGGAGGAGTTGTTTAAAGCGCGGAACCCCTTTTTTGATTGACAGCATGTCTTAAAAATACATCAGCGCTACTGAGATTCGAGTTCAGTCCCATGCGGATTAGCAGGTGAAGTGGTACGACGAACTGCTGCACTCTGTATTGTTTGCTGGTGATATAAATCATTTTTGTTTGTACAAATCATTTTTTAAATAATAAAAAAAACATATTATAGCGTTCTTGACTTTGCTCCTTGTTTCAGCACTGTAAAGTTAGTTTGTTAATATAATTTAAGTAGCTCGTGGAAGGGCAAACTAGCCAGCATTTATGTAGAAAATAACATAATGAATTTTATGATGAAGGCCTAATATGAGCTTCCCCTGTTTCAAAAGCTAGCAACGCCACTGATGGCCACCCACCAACCATCCACTACTCTATCCATCTGGACCATCCAGGGTTGCACAACACTCATCAGTAAACAAGACTGTTTAAAAACTTGTCTTCATGTATGCCAGGGCCCATTGCAACCGTTTCTGTTTGTGAGCATTGATTAGGGGTGGCCGAATAGTAGGTTTATGCACAACTTCAAGCCTTTAAAGGATCCTACACCTTGAGGTTCGCGGGACTCCAGAGGCACCAGCAGCTTCAAATACCTGTTTGCTGCTTTGTAATGGCATTTCAGCAGCTGCTCTCTTAATTCAATGAATTTGGCTGGCAGAAACATTCTTCATTCTACCTTTATCTGCATCTACATTTGTCTGTGCTCTGAATCAGCCACGAATGTCTTCACAGTACGATGTCTAATGATTTTATACCTTGTCCAAGGCATTGCAATATTTGACGCTTTTCGGCAGCAGAGAGATCCTTTATCTTTCCCATATTGCTTGAAACCTGTGGCCTGCATAATAATTTGGAACAACCTTCTTCAGTAATTTTCCTTTAATTGGGCTTATCTGGCAAACTAATTATCACACGTGTCTGAGATTCATTTCAGTGATCCAAAGAACCCTGAGATGCAATACCATCCATGAGTTTAAAATTTAAAAACTAAACATTTAATGTTTATGACACAATTTGCATAATAATTTGGAACGCAGTAAATAAATAAATAGCTTGAATGGAGAAACAAAATTCCTAAACACTAGATTTACTAGGCCTGCGCAAATTTGCGTAAATTCCCTGGACCTCACACCAACTAGCACCCCTGCTGAGTTTTTTTAACATGCCGTCAGCTCCATTGTTCTCTTGCTTTTGTTCTGCAAATACTCCCATTACCTGTGAGGCCTGGCACATTTGCATTTGTTAGCTTAGACCAAGGCAGGCCGAAACTTTGTGTGACATGGAAACCTTCAGAAATGCCTGCCGTATTTATACAAAAGACACACATTCACAATATATGGATACACAAGTCTGTTTTATTTTACAGTGTTTCAAACTGAAGACTCAGAAATCTTCTTTTGCCTGTCCACCCTGTACATGCCTTGTACAACATGTAGGCATTCACCGCCGACAGGTCCAGCATATTGTAAAAAAAAAATGCTACTGGCCTCCTGTGTGTTGCTGCTCTTACGGAATACACCCGCGCAATTTGGTCCAACACGTCTACACCACACTGTAAAAGCAGAGAGAGAGAGAGAGAGTCATGAGTATATGTGCTTTTTTTCTATAGGCCTGTATAGTGCACATCAGAAAACATTGTAACACAGGCATAAAATTATACACACAATTACATACCTTCATGTGGTTATAGTCTGTGTGGTATTTCCTCTTTCTGCCGTCACCGATCGTCACGTCTTCATGCATGGAACTTAGAACACACAGAGTCTTGTTTTTTTTTAGGTGGATAAATTGTCAAGGAGACACTGCCACTTCTGAACACTGAAGTGGAGAATACCTCTCGCTGTGCAGTGTCTTTTGCAAGTTGAGGAAGTTCATGCCCGACTTTTTTCACCGTGCCCAGTAGTGTTGTTTTGCACTGAAGACAGTAAAAAAATTGTCCGTCGTGACATTTCTCCCATCATCCAAAAATGGCTCCATCAGATTCATGACCACGTTCTCTGCCAGCCTCTCTCCCTTCTGACGATTGGGGTCCTTTCTCAATTAAGGAGATGCATTGGAGACATATTTGGTCTTCAAATCCGTGGCCATCCAGAACTTGATCCAAAATTTGTCTGGCTTGGTTGCGATATACTGTGTGAATCGACAACGAACCTTGGTAGGTGTAAGAGCAATATTTCATTTTCATAAATTTGTTGTTGTGTTTATTTCTATTTCATTAATTAAGCATTAAGTTGTTGTTGGTCTTTCCTGCTCCCGGCAAGGGGTCGCCACAGCGGAATATCCAGTCCGCACTACAACTTGGCACAGGTTTTACGCCGGATGCCCTTCCTGACACAACCCTCCCATTTTATCCGGGCTTGGGACCGGCACTGTATTCAGTGGCTGGGGTGTGGGCACTGGCTGGAATCGAACCCGGGCCTTCCGCATGGCAGGCGAAACACCTACCACTGAGCCACCTGTGCCCCTAAGCATTAAGCATTAAGTTTATTAGTTAAGCATTTAGTATGATAATCATGTTGTTCTGTGACATCATTCCATCTGTGACGTCATTCCATAGTTGCATGACTACTGCGCATAGTTGCATGACTACTGCGATACAGAAGTTGTGGAGAACACCAGCTTTTGACCGTTAGCTAAAAGATTCAGCAAATAAGTTGTTGTAACCGTTGTCTAAAACCGTAATCTACAAGATACAGCAAATAAGTTGTTGTAACAGTAAGCTACAAGATACAGCAAACAAGTTGTTGTAACCACAGTGGATTTACGCAAGAAAACTCTACGAGTTGTTGAACCCTTGATGCTGAAAATAAAACAAGAGACAAAGAACCTCATGGACATCCGATTCATGAGTAACCGTGTGTAATAAGAAAGATATGCGTCAGAACTTGTGGAATAACATGCCCGTACATGTAAAGTCAAAAGCTTTCTCTGTTGTTCGAGTGAAGATAAGTGACTTAAGAGTGCACCTTACGTGCATGTGAAGGTGGACCGAAGAACGCGTGTGCAATCTAAAATAAAATACGCAGTGACTGTCGACAAGCAATTGAAACCGAAACCGAAAGAGGACTTGCCTGCTTTGAAATTCACTATGTCAGACGACTAAGACAACGCTGTTATTGCTGAATCTGAGCATGTGATGGTGCTCGTCGACAAAGGTTTTGCAGACAAGCTTCACGAAATGATGAATGCCAGAGAAGGCAAGTGGGATCAACTGAATCCAACATCCAACGAAATAGAGTCGCTCATGGACAATGCTTGCAATCTGTATGACATTGAAACTAAGTATAGCAACTACAAAGGGCTGATAGACGACTTTATTGAAAGCAATGCAGATGTGCGATTGTGCTTAAAAGATGAAGAACACGAACATGATCAGTGCAACTGGTATCAGCCTGAACTGCAGCGCTGCACAGAATTCATGATTTCATGAATGGTTTCGTCTAAGACACCCGCTCCTAACAAGCACGGAAGCGTAGCTAAGCCAGCATCCAAAAGGTCCTCAACATCTACAGCATCCTCAGCTCGACTAAAAAGGGCAGAAGCTAACAGAGCAGTCTTGTTGGCTGAAGCAGCAAACTTAGACCAATGGCAGGCGTTAGAAATGAAGGAAGCACAATTAGAGGCTGAGGAAGCACGATTAAAAGCAGCGATCTTAAACGAACTGCAGGCGTTAAAGGCAAAAATGGAAAGGCTGAAATTCAAAAGGGAGCTTGCAATGGCCAATGCTGAAATAAAAGTGTATCAGGATTGCAAAGAACGACAACATCCTGCACGACAGAGTGTAGTCATCGAACTGAGTGGTGTATACATTCCCAAATCCGAACATGATGAACTTTACGAGCACAGTGCGTCAACGGAATACGTCAGACTGCCATCACGTCACAAAAGCAGCCCATCCAAGTGCCCGTAAGTGTCAGACCAAAATTGACAAGTACTTTAAAGGAATGAGACAATGAATACTCACGCCATGATATTGATACAGTAGAGTTTCAGAATATGATCCAATGTCAGGCAGGTATTACAGCAATGCTTGCGAAGAGTCAAAGGCAATTTTCTTTACCTCAGCGTGATGTTCCTCTGTTCTATGGAGACCCTCTTGAGTTCACATCTTTCATGAAGGTGTTTAAACACATTGTTGAACCCAAAGCTGATAGTAATATGGATAAGCTGTACTTTCTCGAGCAGTACACTAGAGGAAAGCCTAGAGATCTCGTAAGAAGCTGCCAGCTTATGCCAGATCATCTTGGTTGTGCAGAAGCAATGAGACTGTTACAGGATAGGTTTGGAAATAAACAAAAAATTGTAACAACGCTAATGCAAAAGGCATTCAAATGGCTGGAAATAAAGTCAGAGGACGGAAAGTCGTTAAGCGATTTCTTTCTGTTTCTGGTAACCTGTCACAACATTATGGCAAACATTGAATACATGGATGAGTTCGATAATGCTACCTGTAAGAGCCATATCACATTTGTTATGTAAGATGGATCTGCAGAATTTGTTGTTGTTTATTTTATTTTATCTGTTTTATTTCATTTATTCTATCTTATTCTGTTCATTAGTTAAGCATCAAGCATTAAGTTTATTACATAAGCCATAAGCTTTAAAGTTGTTAGTTAAGCATCCATTTTGACAATCGTAAGTTGGTCTGTGATGTCACTCCACTATGACATGTATTTGTATGACTATCGCATGATAGAAAAGTCAGTTTAGATGTGGAAGGCTATGGAATCACAAGCCTTTGACCGTAAGCTATCCGTAAGCAGATATATACAACAAAAGTGTTGTTACATGCGCAAGATACAGCAACTGGTGTCTGTAACCACAGTGGATTTACTCAAGACGACTGTATGAAGTGTTGATTCTTTGATGCTGACAAAATAAACTACAAGAGACAAAGAGATCATGGGACTTCTGTTGTTGTGAGTGAAACTTCAAATTAAAGATATGCGTCAAAACTAGTGAAATAATATGTCCGCATCTACAAAAGTCAAAAGCTTTTCCGTTGTTTAAGCGCGAAGATAAGTGAATGCTGAAAGGGAAAGTAAAAGAGAATAGCGCGCCTTGAACTTCACCATGCCGAACAACGATGACGATGCTCCCAGCACTTCGCTGGAGATCATGAAGGTGCTCATCGAGGCGGGCAGACACGAGGATAACAGAAATTACCTCGAAGAGGTGCTGGAAGCAAGAAAAGACAAGCTAAAGCAAATGAATGCAATGTCTGTTGAATTAGAGGCGCTTATGAAAGATGCACGTAATTTAGGCATCGTTGAAACTGAGTACAGACCCGAATACGGGAAGCTGAGAGAAGACTTTATGAGAAGTAACGTTGTTGTGAATAATGTTGTTATACGTGCAAGATACAGCAACTGGTGTCTGTAACCACAGTGGATTTACTCAAGACGACTGTATGAAGTGTTGATTCTTTGATGCTGACAAAATAAACTACAAGAGACAAAGAGATCATGGGACTTCTGTTGTTGTGAGTGAAACTTCAAATTAAAGATATGCGTCAAAACTAGTGAAATAATATGTCCGCATCTACAAAAGTCAAAAGCTTTTCCGTTGTTTAAGCGCGAAGATAAGTGAATGCTGAAAGGGAAAGTAAAAGAGAATAGCGCGCCTTGAACTTCACCATGCCGAACAACGATGACGATGCTCCCAGCACTTCGCTGGAGATCATGAAGGTGCTCATCGAGGCGGGCAGACACGAGGATAACAGAAATTACCTCGAAGAGGTGCTGGAAGCAAGAAAAGACAAGCTAAAGCAAATGAATGCAATGTCTGTTGAATTAGAGGCGCTTATGAAAGATGCACGTAATTTAGGCATCGTTGAAACTGAGTACAGACCCGAATACGGGAAGCTGAGAGAAGACTTTATGAGAAGTAACGTTGTTGTGAATAATGTTGTTATACGTGCAAGATACAGCAACTGGTGTCTGTAACCACAGTGGATTTACTCAAGACGACTGTATGAAGTGTTGATTCTTTGATGCTGACAAAATAAACTACAAGAGACAAAGAGATCATGGGACTTCTGTTGTTGTGAGTGAAACTTCAAATTAAAGATACGCATCAAAACTAGTGAAATAATATGTCCGCATCTACACTACCAACATGAAAACTATTATCTCAAAACTGCCCTACAAATTGCGTGGAGTATTCATTGTCTTGGGTAGACCATGCATACAAATACGAGGAGCGCAGTCAGAAAAGAGCCTAGTTTGTGCAGTTGATGGAATTCATCGACAGACAAACAAAAGTAATGTCAAACCCACTCTTTGGAGACCTGGATGTTTTGACTAGTGACAAGAAACACTGTAACAAATCTCTTCAAGGATCAAAGCTGAAAAGAGAAGCAAAAAGAGGTAGCAGCTTTGTAACTGGTGTAAAACAGGTTGGTAAAATCATAAAGACTTGATTACAGCAAAGAGCAATGGTGAATCAGTTGTCAGAGCTTTTACTAAACCTTGTGCATTCTGTGAGAAAAGTCATACCTTAGATCAGTGGTTCTCAGAGGGTGGGGCACGCCCCACTAGTGGGGAATACAGACATGACAGGTGGGGCGCAATGAACGGGAGGAAATTAGTGGAAAATAACAGGAAAGTACCTATTCTAATTCATGCTTTTCTTTATTGATAATGAAGAGCGTACGCTCAAAACTAAACAATCACACACGAATAAATGGATCATTAATACAAGTAAATTTAAAATAACATCAGTTGGGGGCCGGGAGAAAAAGTGGAACCATAGTGCAACAATAATGGTTTAACGTCAGGCCAACTTGAGCAGCGCTGCTCGAATCACAAACCTGCGCGAGCCACTGGGCAGCGCTGCGTGACTCTGACAGAAATAAACCGCGCCGACCATCAAAATACATTTTACCCCGCTGGGATGCGCACGTACAAACCAGGCATGGCAAGGCGGAAACAATATTAAACAGTCCTGACATTTTAAATTGTTTTAAAATAAAACACAGGGGGTCGCGCAGGTTTGTGATTTGAACGGCGCTGCGCGATCCACCGGGCTGCGCGAATAAACCAGATCATCACTGCACTATCCAGATAGTCGCGCTGCGCTGTATTTGCGCAGATATTTGGTTCAATCGGGTGCCGCGGTTTCGTCCCACTTTTGCTGTGTTTGGCTTCACATACACTTTGACAATGGAAGAAGACGCTGTAGCAGCAGTGAGTTTCCTTACATGTGACAAAACCAACAATGAGGAGATTGTAAAGAAAAAAAGTGCATCGTCTGTGGTGTGGAATGAGATGAATGTGATTTGGAAGGTACACAAGTGCACTGTTTTAACAAGTGGTGGAAACACGTCAAACCTTTTCTATCATCTGAAATACAAGCATCCAATCGAATATGGCCAAAGTAAAAAAAAAAAATGCGGCAAACCCGACCAATTCACAGTTTTAATAAAATTACATAAAAAAATAAAATTATGTAAAACAATTTCTTTGTGTTTTCATTTTTATTTATGCATTTTCAGATACAAATTGCTATATTGTGATATATATCGTTATTGAGTTAGAAAATTGCTTCTACCGTGATAGAAGATTTTGGTTATATCGCCCACCCCTAATGAAACCTATCTTCAGCTTGGATTCATGGTGGGGATGGTGGGGGCAGAGGAGAGGCTCGTGTGTGTTTTGTGTCTTAAACTGCTGGCAGCAGACCGCATGAGACCCAACAAATTAGGAACACACTTAGAGACAACACACTCCAGTCACGTTAATAAACCACTGGACGTCTTTGAAAGAAAGCTGGCAGAATACAGACAGCAGGAGAATCGCATGGTAACATCTGAATCAGTGGACAGCAAAGCACAAATGGCTTCATTCAAAGTTGCATACAGAATTGGCCAGTGCAAAAAAAACTACAAACGATTGCTGAGCAGCTAATAAACATGGGGTCAATTATGCAAAGATAAGTGACAACGTAAGCCTTGTAACAATTGCACGTGTATTTTATCTTTTTTTAACTTGGTGGTGTTTGATCGTATTGGTTTAGGAATTGATATTTCAATAAACAGTAAACTTGGCCGATTTCGTTATTATTTTGTTGACAAGTGGGGCTTGAAAATTCGCTCACCCCCTTAAGTGGGGAATGACAGAAAAAGTTTGAGAACCACTGCCTTATTGTTGAACTGGTAGCATTCATCTAAGACACATAAAGACAAATTGAACATTTTAAGAAAGAATGGATTTTGCTGTGGATGTTTAGTAAAAGGACACTTAAGCAAAAACTGCACAAAAATAATTACATGTCAGTCGTGCTCAAAGAAACATCCTCGCATGCTACACATTGCCGCACAAGACACAGCTCAGGTAATTGTAAAGGCTGATGAAACTGAAACAGTTAATACACTGCCTGCTACAGTGAGTCATGAAATCAGCACCTGTCCTGGGGCTGGAGACAATTGTATTCTCTCCATAGTACCTGTTAAAATAAAGCTGAAAAGGGAATGCCAGAGAAGGCAGCGATTAAAAGCAGCGCCCTTAAACGAACGGCATGCATTAAAGGCAAAAATGGAAAGGTTGAAATTCGAAACGGAGCTTGCAATGGCCAATACTGAAATAAAAGTGTATCAGGATTGCGAAGAACGACAACATCCTGCACGACAGAGTGTAGTCACCAAGAAAAGTAACAAGACAGTAGAAGTGTATGCCTTTATGGACCTAGGTAGCTCCGCCACGTTCTGTATGGAGTCATTAGCAAGGCGGTTAAATGTTCAAGGCAGAAAAGGTGACATGATGTTAAGCACCATGAATTCGAAGAAACAAGTAGAAAGCTATGTGCTCGCTGACTTAGAAGTTAGTGGTCTGGAAGAAAACGTCTCGGGTTACTTTGCTGTAACCCTGTTCCCTGAAAGGCGGGAACGAGATGCTACGTGAAAACGCTATGGGAACCATTTTGTCCAGTTGTCGGTTGTGGAGCATGTGTGCAAACACGCCAAAATTTGGCTATGTATATAACCTCGGTCAAGTGACGTCATCTGATAAGATGCAGATGGAGGTTATAAATACAAGTGAGCCGGCAACAAACCTCAGATTAATTTGTCTGAACGGACGTCCGGTCACGTGGTAGTGCGGCATTCGGATGCAGCATCTCGTTCCCGCCTTTCAGGGAACAGGGTTACAGCAAAGTAACACGAGACATTCCCTTTCAAGGCTGCACTCGATGCTGCGTGAAAACGCTATGGGAACGAGAATACCAACGCCGCCGCACTACAGACGGTTTCCAAGATGGCGCCGGTGAGGTCGGCTGCCGTCACGACTGCTCCGAACACCTTTTCCTTGTTTTTGTTTTTTAAGTTAGTTTTCTTTGTTTTAAAATCAGCAAAATCATCACCATTGAGTACATTAGGTATGATAGAGACACTCTTGTTTCTATTGGTATACAATGTACTCACAATTCGACGTTTTTAACTCCGGATCCGAGCTGGCCGAGTGAGATCCTGAGGGAGAACAATGGACGCCACGCGAAGCGACGGACCCGAGGGAGACGCGCTGGGGTGAGGAACCGGCTGAGAACCCGTGCACACCGCACACCTCTGCCTAGTATCCTACTCGCCAACGTCCAGTCACTGGAGAACAAACTTGATGACCTCAGGGCCAGGATAAAGTTCCAGAGAGACATTCGAGACTGCAATCTCCTCTGCTTCACCGAGACATGGCTGAACCCAGCGGTGCCAGACCACGCCATACAGCCGGCCGAGTTCTTCTCGGTTCACCGCATGGACAGGACGCGGGACTCGGGGAAGTCAAGGGGAGGCGGCGTGTGCTTAATGGTGAACAACAGCTGGTGCAACAGCGCGAGCGTTGTTCCTCTTACACGCTCCTGCACACCAAACCTGGAACTCCTGTCCATCATGTGTCGTCCATTTTATCTACCCCGGGAGTTCACATCGGTCATAATCAGCGCCGTTTACATACCTCCACAAGCAGACACTGACACTGCCTTATGCGAGCTGCATGAGGCGCTCACACAACACCAGACACAGCACTGGGACGCTGCGCTCATTGTGGCGGGGGATTTTAATAGTGCCAACCTCAAACGCGCAGCGCCGAACTTTTATTAGCACATCACCTGCCCCACCAGGGGCGAAAGGACACTGGACCACTGTTATACCACGGTCAAAGACGGTTACAAGGCACAATCTCGTCCAGCGTTTGGTAAATCCGACCACGCCGCCATCTTCCTCATGCCAAAATATAAACAAAGGCTGAAACAGGAAGTGTCGGCTCAGAGGGAGGTCGCGCGCTGGACGGACCAATCGGTGGCCGCGTTACAGGACGCACTCGATGACGCAGACTGGGACATGTTCAGAAACAGCTCCGATGATGACGTCAGCGTGTTTACGGAAGCGGTTGTGGGATTTATTGAGAAGCTAGTGGACGATACGGTAGAGAAAAAGACTATCAGAACGTTTCCCATCCGCGACGCTCTGAGATCTCGCACAGCTGCCTACAACACGGGACTTGCGTCGGGGGACATGGAACTGTACAAGGCTGCGTCATACAACGTCCGGAAGGTGGTGAAAGAGGCGAAGCAGCGCTACGGGAGAAAACTAGAGTCACAGCTTCAACAGAGTGACTCTAGGAGCCTATGGCAGGGACTGAGAACAATAACGGATTATAAAAGCACCAACATCCGGTATGACGAACGCGAACGCGGCTCTGGCAGACGAGCTCAACACTTTCTATGCTCGCTTCGATGCTGCAGCTAAAGACGCTAGCGATGCTAATGCTAACGGGGCTAATGCTAGCGGCGCTAATGCTAACGGCGCTAACGGCTGCAGACAGGAAGACACTGCCAGCACCGGGAACGCGCTCATCATCTCCGAGCACGACGTGAGGAGAGCCTTCAAGAGAGTGAACATCAGGAAAGCAGCAGGACCAGACGGCATCTCAGGCCGTATCCTCAGAGCCTGCGCAGACCAGCTAGCACCTGTGTTCACTGAGATATTCAACATCTCTTTATCTCAGTCGGTGATCCCCACATGCTTCAAAGAGTCCATCATTGTTCCTGTTCCAAAGAAACCACATCCTGCTTCCCTCAATGACTATCGCCCTGTAGCCCTCACCTCAGTAGTGATGAAGTGCTTTGAACGCCTGGTCAGAGACTTCATCATCTCTTCAATACCGGACACACTCGACCCACTACAGTTCGCTTTTCGTCCGAACCGTTCCACAGACGATGCAATCTCATATCTCCTCCACACATCTCTCACCCACCTGGACACTAAGAGGGGAAATTATGTGAAAATGCTCTTCATCGACTACAGCTCTGCATTTAATACCATAATTCCCTCCACACTCACCACCAAGCTGGAGCACCTGGGACTCAGCTCACCCATGTGTCAGTGGATCTCCAACTTCCTAACTGGCAGACCACAGGCAGTAAAGATGGGCGGTCATGTCTCAGCCTCCCTCACACTCAGCACTGGAGCGCCCCAGGGTTGTGTTCTGAGCCCCCTGCTGTACTCTTTATACACCTACGACTGCGTGGCCACTACCAACTCCACCACCGTCATCAAGTTTGCTGACGACACTGTCGTGGTGGGCCTGATCACGAACAACGATGAGTCGGCCTACCTGGAGGAGATTGGGAATCTGGAGAACTGGTGCCAGAGGAACAATCTCCTCCTGAACGTCAGTAAGACAAAGGAGCTGATAGTGGACTTTTGTACAAAGCAGGAGATGAACTACCAGACCCCCATCATCAACAAGAGCCCAGTGGAGAGAGTGGACAGCTTCAGATACCTCGGTGTTCACATCACTCAGGACCTGTCATGGTCCTGTCACATCAACACCATGGTGAAAAAGGCCCGGCAGCGTCTGTACCACCTCAGACGTTTGAGAGACTTCAGACTGCCCTCCAAGGTGCTCAGGAATTTCTACTCCTGCACCATAGAGAGCATCCTGTCAGGAAACATCTCGACCTGGTTTGGAAACAGCACCATGCAGGACAGACGAGCTCTACAGAGGGTGGTGCGTTCAGCTGAGCGCATCATCCGCACCAAGCTCCCTGACCTGCACTCAATCTACACCAAGCGGTGCTGGACCAAGGCCAGGAAGATCGTGAAGGACCTCAGCCATCCCAATAATGGACTGTTCTCTCTGTTGCGGTCAGGAAAGCGCTTCCGCTCCCTGAAGGCCAACACAGAGAGACTGAGGAGGAGCTTCTTCCCGCAGGCAATAAGGTCTCTCAACCATACCACATTCACACCACAAACACAGAACTAATACAACCTGTTAACGTCAACGGACACTATGGAAACTTTCATGCACATCTACCCTGACATTGGAACTCATATTTATGTTTACATTCTGGACCCCTGCACAAGTCACTTTAATAAGGCACCTTAACACATGTTTCCATGCAAATTACTTGCACACCATACATCCTCCACCAAATTTCAATTTTAAAAGAAAATCTCTATTGTACAGTATATCTCTATTTTTATTTCCATTTTATGTACAGTATACTTTTATTTTTTATTTTTATTCTAGTTGAGTTAAAATTTTCCTATTTCTTTATTCATATTTATTCCTTACTGTAAGATTTAATTCTCTTTTTAAGGTCACTGGCGGTCGTGTAAGCATTTCACTGCATATCGTACTGTGTATGAGTGTGTATGTGACGAATAAAATTTGAATTTGATTTGATGTCTGGACCCCAAGGTTGTGTAGCATGTGGCACAAAGCCGAGAAGGTCTCAGAACCATGCCTGGGCAGCTAACTCGGGGCTTTGCCTGAGCCCGGAGTAGCATGAACATCCAGATTATAATGTAACAAATGTGTGTGGGGAGGAGCAACCCTCCGTGTCACACAATTTGCTGCAGGGGAATACCTCTTGCTGGTGCAAAAGGAGGCGATCTCCCTGGTTGAATGAGCCCTGCTTCCTAGAGGCGAAGTGAACCCGCTCCAGCGGCCCCAAGACATGTAAAGGCTGCTCTGACCTACACCACTGGCTGATGCGGTGGACGTAAATCTGAAGAGCACGTGCTGGACACAGTAAGTGAAGTCTCTCCTGCTCCGAAGCTGTAAAGGCGGAGAACGGAATGCTTCAAAACAATAGGGTGATGTTTATGGACTTAGGCCGATAGCTCAGTGAGGATGCAGTTACGTGCGTCCTGAGAGTACTTGGGCACAGGCCCGAGGACAACTTTCCTGCAGGGACTCCAGCACTGAAACAATTCAGCAGTGGACTGGGTCTACCTGCTTCGCACACACTTGCTGCAGGGGAATACCTCTTGCTAGTGCAATAGATGAGGCGATCCCCCAGGTTGAATGAACCCTGATTCCTAGAGGCGAAGTGAGCCCACGCACATCATAGGAGAGGGCAATGGCATCTCTCACCCAGTATAGTGGCGCTCTGACTTACGCCACTGGCTCATGCGGTGGACGTAAATCTGAAGAGCACGTACTGGACACAGTAAGTGAAGTTTCTCCTGCTCCGAAGCTGTAAAAGGCAGAGGGCAGAAGGCTTCGGAACAGTAGGGTGCCTGTTACAAATGGAACTTTCGGAAGTTAGTTCAGTGAGGACGCGGTTAAGTACATCTTGAGAGTACTAGGGCACAAGCCTGAGGACAAGCTTTTCCTGCCAAAACTCCAGCACTGAAACATTTCTGCAGTGGACTGGGTCTACCTGCTTAACGCACACTTGCTGCAGGAGAATATCTCTTGCTAGTGCAATAAACGAGGCGATCCCCCTGGTTGAGTGGGCTCTGCTTCCTAGAGGTGGAGTGAGCCCACGCGCCTCATAGGAGAGGGCAATAGCATCTCTCACCCAGTGTCACCCTTTAAAAACATTCCATTTGAGGGCATAAGCTCTTGAAGAGGGATACTAGATCCAGAGTGAGGGAGTAGCAAACGTGACATTTGCTGATCTTGCGAGGCAAAGCGGTCCACCTCTGCTGCATGAAATCTCAGCGAGATTGACTGACTACTTCGGGGTGGGGTTTCCATTCCCCGTGCGTCAGAGATTGACTGGACAATTACAACTGCTCTCACATTCATATGCCCTGGAACGTAAATCGCGCTGAGGGACAGGAACCTGGTGCGCTAGCTATTCAGCGGCGCGAGCACAGTCCGCCTTGGCAATTAATATATGAGACTTGCCATAGTGTTGTCCACCCGCAATGGGACATGGCACTCTCAACCGCTGGAGGAAGTGCTTTAGGGTGAGAAATAGAGCCATCATTTCGAGGCAATTGATGTGCCGTGCGAGAAGAAGGCCTCTCCAGCACCCTTGGGCTGGGACGGTCACCTAAGACCGCACCCCCGCCCATGAGGGAAGCGTCTGTCGTTAGCATCTGCGACGACAAGACGAACTTAGAGTGGGACCCAGAGTCAGAAACTGGGGTCTGAACCACATAGGACGGGTACGAAGCACCTGGCGCGTAACCCTTGTTGGGGATGGGCCCTAGAGTGAAATCCCCTGTCTTAGCCACAACTGAAATGGTCTCATGTGCAGGCCCAATGGTCACCGTGGATACGGCTGCCATGAGAGCTAAGATCTCTGAAAGTGTTGGTCACTTTCTTGGTCTAGCTTGATTTCCTTGAGGGTGTTGAAAATGGATTCGACACGAGCAGGAGACAGCTGTGTCCGCTTACGATCGAATCTCATGTGACACCCAATCCTCAGAACAGGAAAGAGCACGCTTTTGTGGTGTTGGGTCTCAATCCTAAGAAACAAGATGAGCTAGGGTGACATGCTGATGTCGAAGTGCTAGCTAATGAGACTGGGCCAGCCAGTCGTCCATGTAATTCAAATATGGATGCCCTGGTAGTCGTAATTCAATTCAATTCAGTTTTATTTGTATAGCGCTTTTAACAATTGACATTGTCTCAAAACAGCTTTACACAATCAAAAGAATTATTTAAGTTTGTATGGAATGTGAATGTGTATGAATCAAAATGTTCAGATAGTCCCTGGTGAGCAAGCCCGAGGGCGACAGTGGCAAGGAAAAACTCCCTGAGATGGTAATAGGAAGAAACCTTGAGAGGAACCAGACTCGACAGGGAACCCATCCTCATCTGGGTGAAACAGATAGCAGGAAATGATCTGCATTTATACAGTGTTAAATGTTAGGTTCAGCTATAATAGTTGATGTTAAAATAGTTGATGTAAAATGGAGTCCAGTAGTTATTCGAGACTCAGATAGACTTGTAGAAAGTTCCAGTCCTGAACTATCGAATTGTCAAGTCCTCAGAGAAAGAGCTGACAACACCAGCCGAGGCCAGAACCATCTTCTAAGTAGATAGAATCATCCCCAGACACCAGGCGCATCCTAAAGAGACACACGGGGCATCCATGCGACGAGACCTCCAATCAGAAACCGGGCACCAGGATGGATCAGACAGGTCCGGAGGACAGAGGGAGTCTGGATCACTCGCAGCTCAGGAACCACATGTGTAGCTCGACAGAGAGAGAGAGAGAAAAAGAGTGAAAGGGGGAGACAGGGGGAGAGAGGAAAGAGAAAGGTTGGGAGGAAGAGAAGAGGAGGAGAGATTGCAATTAGGTATGGTCACAGTCACAATGTCTAATGTGAATGTACAGTGGTGTGAAAAACTATTTGCCCCCTTCCTGATTTCTTATTCTTTTGCATGTTTGTCACACTTAAATGTTTCTGCTCATCAAAAACCGTTAACTATTAGTCAAAGATAACATAATTGAACACAAAATGCAGTTTTTAAATGAAGGTTTATGTTATTAAGGGAGAAAAAAAACTCCAAATCTACATGGCCCTGTGTGAAAAAGTGATTGCCCCCCTTGTTAAAAAATAACTTAACTGTGGTTTATCACACCTGAGTTCAATTTCTGTAGTCACCCCCAGGCCTGATTACTGCCACACCTGTTTCAATCAAGAAATCACTTAAATAGGAGCTACCTGACACAGAGAAGTAGACCAAAAGCACCTCAAAAGCTAGACATCATGCCCAGATCCAAAGAAATTCAGGAACAAATGAGAACAAAAGTAATTGAGATCTATCAGTCTGGTAAAGGTTATAAAGCAATTTCTAATGCTTTGGGACTCCAGCGAACCACAGTGAGAGCCATTATCCACAAATGGCAAAAACATGGAACAGTGGTGAACCTTCCCAGGAGTGGCCGGCCGACCAAAATTACCCCAAGAGCGCAGAGACAACTCATCCGAGAGGCCACAAAAGACCCCAGGACAACATCTAAAGAACTGCAGGCCTCACTTGCCTCAATTAAGGTCAGTGTTCACGACTCCACCATAAGAAAGAGACTGGGCAAAAATGGCCTGCATGGCAGATTTCCAAGGCGCAAACCACTTTTAAGCAAAAAGAACATTAAGGCTTGTCTCAATTTTGCTAAAAACATCTCAATGATTGCCAAGACTTTTGGTAAAATACCTTGTGGACCGATGAGACAAAAGTTGAACTTTTTGGAAGGTGCGTGTCCCGTTACATCTGGTGTAAAAGTAACACAGCATTTCAGAAAAAGAACATCATACCAACAGTAAAATATGGTGGTGGTAGTGTGATGGTCTGGGGTTGTTTTGCTGCTTCAGGACCTGGAAGGCTTGCTGTGATAGATGGAACCATGAATTCTACTGTCTACCAAAAAATCCTGAAGGAGAATGTCCGGCCATCTGTTTGTCAACTCGAGCTGAAGCGATCTTGGGTGCTGCAGCAGGACAATGACCCAAAACACACCAGCAAATCCACCTCTGAATGGCTGAAGAAAAACAAAATGAAGACTTTGGAGTGGCCTAGTCAAAGTCCTGACCTGAATCCTATTGAGATGTTGTGGCATGACCTTAAAGAGGCGGTTCATGCTAGAAAACCCTCAAATAAAGCTGAATTACAACAATTCTGCAAAGATGAGTGGGCCAAAATTCCTCCAGAGCGCTGTAAAAGACTCGTTGCAAGTTATCGCAAACGCTTGATTGCAGTTATTGCTGCTAAGGGTGGCCCAACCAGTTATTAGGTTCAGGGGGCAATTACTTTTTCACACAGGGCCATGTAGGTTTGGATTTTTTTTTCTCCCTAAATAATAAAACCCCTCATTTAAAAACTGCATTTTGTGTTTACTTGTGTTATCTTTGACTAATAGTTAAATGTGTTTGATGATCAGAAACATTTTGTGTGACAAACATGCAAAAGAATAAGAAATCAGGAGGGGGGCAAATAGTTTTTCACACCACTGTATATTTACTGTAGAGTGCAAGCAGGGAATCTGGCAGGACTAACTATGACAGCATAACTAAAAGGGAGAGCCAGAAGGAAACACAAACATGAGGGCTCCCTGAGATGTAAAGCAAACAATCACCTCACAGTCAACAAACCTGAGTGATCAAATGAGACTGAGGAAGACAGCATCTAAACATATCAGTTCACCATAATACTCTACGTCCATGAGTCCCCCAGATCTGCTCCTTTACCTCATGGGAAATCTATTTTAAAAAATGCTTGGCTAAATAAATAGGTTTTGAGCCTAGACTTAAACACTGAGACTGTGTCTGAGTCCCGAACACTATTTGGAAGACTATTCCATAATTTTGGGGCTTTGAAAAAAAAAAGCTCTGCCCCCAGCTGTAGTTTTCATAATACGCGGTACTGATAAGCAGCCTGCATCTTGTGACCGAAGTAGGCGTGGCGGATCGTAAGACACTAGCAGTTCGCTCAGATACTGCGGGGCGAGACCATTTAATGCCTTATATGTCAAGAGTAGTATTTTAAAATCAATGCGAAATTTCACAGGGAGCCAATGTAGTGAAAATAGGATAGGGGTGATGTGCTCATATCTTCTGGTTCTAGTGAGGACTCTCGCTGCTGCATTCTGGACTAGCTGAAGCTTGTTTATGCACCTAACTGAACAACCAGACAGTAAGGCATTACAATAGTCCAACCTAGAAGTGATAAAAGCATGAACTAGTTTTTCTGCATCGTTTAGCGACAATATATTTCTTATTTTGGCAATATTTCTGAGGTGAAAGAATGCTATCCTGGTGATATTATCTACATGAGCCTCAAATGAAAGGCTGGAATCTATAATCACACCGAGGTCTGTTACTGTTGCACTTGACGGAACAGAAAGGCCATCTAAAGTTACGGTGTGATCTAAGATTTTACTTCTAGCTGTATGCGGTCCTATGACTAGAACTTCTGTCTTATCCGGATTAAGCAGAAGGAAGTTAATTAGCATCCAATTTCTTATGTCCTGCACACATTGCTCAACTTTAGTAAGATGGTTTTTCTCATCAGGTTTTGTTGAGACGTATAGCTGTGTGTCGTCAGCATAACAATGAAAACTAATACCATGCTTACGGATTATGTTGCCCAGAGGAAGCATGTAAAGGGAAAAAAAGCAGTGGGCCTAAAACTGAACCCTGTGGAACGCCAAACTCCACTAGAGAACATGCAGAATAATCACCATTTAAGTCTACATACTGATAACGATCGGTCAAATAGGATCTGAGCCAGGAGAGGGCTGTACCCTTAATTCCTACTACATTTTCTAATCTGTGAAGAAGAATAGCATGATCAATAGTGTCAAAAGCTGCACTGAGGTCGAGTAATACAAGCATAGTTACACAACCCTGATCAGAGGCCAATAGGAGGTCATTTACTACTTTAACAAGTGCTGTTTCTGTGCTGTGATGAGGCCTAAATCCTGACTGATACAGTTCATGTATGCCATTTCTATGTAGATATGAGCATAGCTGCTCCGCTACTATCTTTTCCAGAATCTTAGAGATAAAGGGGAGGTTTGATATTGGCCTGTAATTGGACAGCTGACAGGGGTCGAGGTCAGGTTTCTTAATTATTGGTTTGATGACTGCTACTTTAAAAGATTTTGGAACATAACCAATGCTGAATGAGGAATTAATTATTCTCAACAGCGGTTCTGTTATTACTGGTACTATCTGTTTAAGAAAATGTGTCGGTATAGGATCTAATATACAGGTTAATGAATTTGCAGAAGAGATGAGTGAAAGTAGTTCATTCTCTTCAAGAGGAGTAAAGTATTCTAGGTTTGAATCTGACATGGCTAGGTTAACATCTGTATCAATTACATTGTTTGGTTTCAAAGCCTCAATTTTATGCCTGATATTTACAATTTTATTATTAAAAAAGTTCATGAAGTCCTCACTATTGCATGATGTTGTGGAGATTTCTGTAGTGGTCTTATTTCTGGTTAATTTGACTACGGTATTAAATAAAAATCTAGGATTATTTTTATTTTCTTCTATAAGAGTGGAGAGATACGTTGATCTAGCTACACTAAGAGCTTTCCTATAGTTCAGGATGCTCTCTTTCCATGCTATTTGAAATACTAACAATTTAGTTTGACGCCATTTACGCTCTAATTTCCGAGCGGTCTGTTTTACAGTGCGCGTGTGATCGTTATACCAGGGAGCGAGTTTCTTATATCTAATAATTTTTCTTTTAGCTGGAGCTACATTATCTAAGGTACAACGAAATGTCGACTCTAAATATTCAGTCGCCTGATCGAGTTCTGTGGGGTCAGACGGTGACCTAATCGAAGTTGGTAACTCTGGGAGATTACTGATAAAACTCTGTGTGGTAGTTGATGTGAATGTACGTTTAATACGGTAGCGCGGTGCTGTCCGTACATTATCACTGTGACACACTTGAATGGAGACAAGATAGTGATCTGAGAATTTCAGACAGTGGAATTGTGAATACATTTCTTATAATTAATCCGAAGAATTTTACTAAATCTAAAGTGTGACCTGCTTCATGAGTGGGTCCTACTACACACTGATTTATGCCTACGGAGTCCAGTATGGACATAAATGCTGTTCTCAGAGGGTCTTCTGGATTCTCAAAATGAATGTTAAAATCTCCAGCAATTAACACTTTGTCTACAGAAACGACCAGGTCTGAGATGAAATCTGCAAATTCACTAAGAAATTCAGAATACGGCCCTGGAGGTCTGTAAATTATAATTTGTGGAATCGACTGAGCTGATTTAATATACTTAAATAGACTTATGTTACTATAGAGAATTTCAAATGAGTTAAATTTGTGTCGGTGTTTTTGTACGATAGACAGATTATCATTATGAATAACTGCGACGCCTCCTCCTCTACCAGTTAACCGAGGCTGGTGTATGTAGCTGTATCCAGGAGGACTAGCTTCATTTAGAGCTACATACTCGTCCTGTTTAACCCATGTTTCAGTTAAACAAAGTATATCAAATGCCTGATCTGTGATAATTTCATTAACAATAACTGCTTTTGATGCGAGAGATCTAATATTTAACAATCCTAGCTTCAGATCAGAGGTGCCGGCTGCCCATTCAGTATGATCCGAGTTTGTGGTCTTTATGTTAATTAAATTATTGAAACCGACTTTCTGAGTCTTTCTACATTTTTGCTTAGCTCGGGGAACAGACACAGTCTCAATATGGTGAACCCTGAGTGACGACTCTATGCAGCTAGCAGACGGTTGGTTTAGCCTGTCTTTCTGCTCCCTGGCCTGGGCTCTGGATTGTCACCGATTAACTAGACCTCTACTGAGACTATGAGCTATACTGCAGGAAATGAGAGCAGCACCTTCCCGAGTGGGATGGACACCGTCCCGCCCTAACAGGCCAGCTTTACCCTCAAAGGTCTTCCAATTATCTATGAAGCCCACATTATTTTTGGAGTACCACCTGGACATCCAGCGGTTCAGCGACCATAACCTGCTGTAAGCTATGTCGCCATGTCTCATTGGGATGGGACCAGAGCATACTACTTCATCGGACATCGCCTTCGCTAATTTAAACACCTCTGTAAAGTTACTCTTACTAACCTCTGACTGACGAAGGCGTATATCATTAGCTCCAGCATGTACCACTATCTTAGAGAACCTGTGCTGTCCTAGAGCCCTAAGATTACCTGCTATGTCCGGTGCTCTGGCTCCCGGGATACACCTAACCACTGCCGCTGGTGCCCCTAAAGGTCTAGCTAATTTCACGTGTCTCAGTATAGAGTCTCCTATAACCAGAGCTCTTTCAGGTTTCTCAGCGGGTGCAGCACTGAGGAGAGCAAACCTGTTGGACACGTGAAGCGCAGAGGAGGTGTGCTCCGGTGGGCTAGCCTTAGCGTTAGCTTTGGCTGAACGAGTATGCCGCCGAGTCATCACCCACTCGCCCCGCTGTGAGGGCTCTAATGCCGGAGTCGGGGGCTGATTATCTCCGCCTGTGGCACCCAGACTGTCCGCTACGGGAATAACGCTGCTCTCACACTGTCTAACCCTCTCTAAAGTCTGGATGCGCTCCTCTAATGCTGATATCTTCTCCGTCAGAGTGCTCACTAACACACACCTATCACAAATAAAATTATCGCTAATGACGGAGGAAGAATGTCTAAACATCCTGCACTCCACACACTGAACAAGCTGAATGGTAGACATGATAACGTACCTCTGTGTCGGAGTTTTAGTTGTTTGGAGATGAATTCTGTTTGTTGTTTTTAGACGAGGAAACTCGCGCATTCTCCAAAAATTGCAGAAAAAAGGCAAAGCCGAATAGTATGGAGATGTAAAAGGTAGTTGCTATTAATATTGTTATTGTATAAAGCGATGTAATTTAAATGCTGATACAAACGCGAAACTTTTGCGGCAACGATACGAAAACAGGAAGCTACGTCACCAACAGGAAGTTGCCCAACATTAGACCGACAAGCCAATTCCGGATCACCTTGTCCGTGATCCTAGTCGTAAGAGCCAGAACTACATCCATGCATTTTAATATGTGCGGGTGAGAAAGCTAGACCAACTGAAAGGACCCGATACTGGTAAGGTTGGCCCCTAAAAGCGAACCTCAGGTCTTTCCTTGTGTTGTGGGAATATTTCTATATGAAAGTAAGCATCCTTCAATCGATTGTCACAAATCAATCGCTTGGTAGGATTTGAGAGCAATCACTTTAACAGTCAACATTGAAACTGTATTGTTTATTTTAGATAGCGGTACAGCCCGCGAAATCTAAAAATTTGGACGCCGCCCCCCGTTCCTCTGGGAACCAAGGAATACTGATTGTAGTAGTTTGACTCACTTTCTGGTAGGGGGACATGTTCCATGGCCCCATACCCAGCAACTTCTGTCAGGAGATTTGCACCTTCCGGTTTCATGGAAGTGGAGATCACTCCATTTTGAAACGCGGAAGGTGATGTGAACTGAGTCCTGTAGTTTCTGTAAGAGCCATATCGTACTTGTTATGAATTTGTTGTTGTGTTTATTTTATTTTATTTGTTGTTATTTCATTTATTCTACCTTGTTCTATTCATTAGTAAAGGATTAAGCATTAAGTTTGTTACATGAGCCATAAGCTTTAAATTTCTTAGTTATGCATCCATTTTGACAATCGTAAGTTGGTCTGTGATGTCATTCCACTATTACATGCATTTGTATGACTGTCGTATGATAGAGAGTTCAGTTTAGATGCGGAAGGCTACGGAAACACAAGCTTTTGACCGTAAGCTGGGAATGTAAGATACAACAACTAGGTTGTTGTAACCGTAAGCTCCCATAAGTAGAGATATACAACAAGAGTGTTGTTATATACGTAAGCTAAGACTGTAATTTATAAGATACAGCAAATAGGTTGTTATAAAAGTCAGAGATTTGCAAGATGCAGCAACTGGTGTCTGTAATCACAGTGGATTTACTCAAGATGACTGTATGAAGTGTTTATTTTGTCAGCATCAAAGAATCAACTACAAGAGACAAAGAGATCGGACTTCTGTTGTGTGAGTGAAACTTTAAACCAAAGCTATGCGTCAAAACTAGTGAAATAATATGACCGTCATAAAGTCAAATAC
The DNA here is from genome assembly GCA_030522415.1 of Channallabes apus. Lineage (NCBI taxonomy): Eukaryota > Metazoa > Chordata > Actinopteri > Siluriformes > Clariidae > Channallabes > Channallabes apus. Next base: position 22,317,898 of record CM060126.1, read on the forward strand.
ATAAAGTCAAAAGCTTTCCGCTGTTTGAACGAAAACAAGTGAACGCTGAAAGGGAAAGTAAAAGAGAATAGCCGTTGAACTTCACCATGCCGAACAACGAGGACGACGCTCCCAGCACTTGGCTGGGGAGCCTAACGGCGCTCTACGAGATGAACAGAAAGAACCTCAATGAGGCGCTGGATGCAAGAAAAGGCAAGCGAATTCGACGGAATGCAATGTCTACTGCATTAAAGACACCTATGAACTATGCACGTAAGTTAGACATAGTTGAAACTGAGTACAGACCCGAATGCGGGAAGTTAAGAGAAGACTTCATGAGAAGTAACGTTGATGTGCTAGTGTACACTCATAAGGACGAACACAAACGCGATCAGGTCGCTTGCGGCAAACCTGAGGCTCAAGGCCGCACAGAATTCATAGCTAAGGTGGGTCGCTGGATAGCGGACACCAAGGACATTAAGGGCCACTCTGTGACGTCGCGAATACGCGAAGATGTCTCGCCAGGCGACAGAGTGTCACAGACAACGGCAGCATCCAAAAGGTCTGTAACTTCTACATCATCCTCAGCCCTACTAAAGAAAGAAGAAGCTGACAGAGCAGCTCTGTTGGCAAAAGCAGCAACCGTGGACGAACGTCTGGAGTTAGAAATGGAGGAAGCACGACTAGAAATGGAAAATGCACAACTAAAAGCACGACTAGAAATGGAAAAGGCACAACTAAAGGCTAAAAGAGAAAAGGCTGGAAACCAAAACGGCGCTCACTATGCACGATGCCAAATTAAGAGTGCTTCAACGTCAAGATCGCAAATACGACAGCCGATCGCCCAAGAGCAAGAGCTCACTCACTGAATCGAGCAGCGCGCGTCCGAGCAGCGCGTGCCCGAGCAGCGTGCACTCTCACCTTTCCAACTCAACATGCAACAGCCGAGCGCAGCCTGCGAACGGGAGCGCAGTCACTGAATTGAGCAATGCGCACCTAAGCTGCGCACACTCTACAGACCTGGATGCCGCAACCAGCGACAGAAAACCCAGTCACACATCCCTTCAAGGACCCAAACAAAAGGACCAAGGAAAACCCAGGATCACCGTCGCAACCGAGGACAGACAGGTTGGTGAAATTCACAAAGACTCGATTACAATGAAGAATGCCGGTACATTACCTGTCAGCGCCTTCACTAAACCGTGCGCACATTTCAAAGGGGAGCATATCTTAGATGATTGCTTCCAATTTAATGATAAGATATACAAAGACAAAGTAGAATTCATGAAAAAGAAACGGATTCTGTTTCGGATGTTTAACAAAAGGTCATTTATGGAAAGACTGTGCCAGAAAATTCATTCATGCACAATGTTCATTGTGCTCAAAGCCACATCCTCGCATGCTACACACAGCAGTGCGAGACATGGCGCAGTTAGCCACAAGCGCCCACAAAAACGAAACTGAAGGTGAAACAAAAAATACTCCACCTGCAGTAAGTCACGAATCAAATGTGCTCACTGGTGCTGGAGATAATTGCATCCTCCCCATTATACCCGTTAAAATAAAGTCCAAGAAAAGGGACACAATAGTAGAAGCCATGTACTATCAGGTGAGAGTCCCAGAGAAGGACACAGATCTGCTGCGCTTCCTATGGTGGCCGAATGGAGATGTGAACCAAGACTTAGTTGAATATAAAATGGTAGTTCATCTGTTCGGTGCAAAATCGTCGCCTAGTGTTGCTAACTTCACCCTCAGAAAGACAGCAGAAGAAAACCGCAGCAATGCACCTGCTGTGGCAGTCAATACAGTGCTTAAAAACTTTTATGTAGACGACTGCCTAAAATCCGTTTCGAGTCATGACCAAGCAGTCGCCCTATACAGTAGGTGGACAACCAGACTGCTCATTACCGTCGTGCTCACCGCCGTGGAAACGCGGCAGAGGCCAAAATAAACCAGGAGCATTTCAAAATAATTCGTGAAATGACCGCCAGGTGGCGCAAATTGACATTTTCCGTCGTCTCGGTTTTTAAATATATTCAGAGTCATAATAAATGTATATATGTTGTAGCGAAGAAATACTACAATTATGATAATTTACACATCCAACAAACATGAAAATCTATAAATATAAAAAAATATGAGTTAGAAAACATTGGTTTTATTTTGTTTAGACAGACTCTCTGTTTTTATCTGTTTAGTGTTATTATTAAAGAAAACAGCACAAACAACAGCGCTAGGGCTTTAAAAATTTTTTTTTTTCGACAATACTTACAGTTGTTAGAGTTTAAGACATCAAGATTTAAATATAGAAATAACTAAAACAAATAGAGCAAACTTCCAGAATAGATAATAAAATAAATCAATAAAAAAGATGTATGCAGTATAATCGGGGCCTCTCATTACATTATTTGCTCGCACTTCACTAGTGTTTTTCTTTACTGAATAGGCAGAGCCTCTGAATACATTGCGCCTTTTTAACGGGGGTGGGGGTTAGGAAACAGCAGGGAAACTGACTGGCCATTTTAATAATTAATTGATACGTTGATGTCTTTGGATTCGGCTGTGAGTGGATGCGCTGTAGTAATCCACGTTTTATACAAATTACATAAGCTGATTTTCCCCCCATTAATTTATATAAAAGCAGACATTTCGCTTTCTGTACCTGTATTTCAGTCATGATATACTAACATATTTTTGCCGTATAGTGCGCGCGCGCAACATCTCACGGGCGAGCCTCCACACAGCAGACCAAATCGTCATTAGCGCGTCCCTGCCCCAAACAGCGCAGCGAGGAGCATTTACATATAAACAGGTTTTACAGGTGTGCTTTGCAAAGTCAGACACATACAAATGCAAATAATACACCTCCCCAAGTGTGAATAGCTGTTCTCACCTACAGTATGCACTCGGAGAAACTAAAATCATCACTGTTCATGGTTTCAGCAAACTGGGGAGGATATTGGATCTTGCTTCAGACCTCTTCTTAAATTTGTGTAAATTTAAAATCTTCTGAATTCTAAAATTGATATTGTTACAGTTTGTAATCCCTGGAATGAGATTTTTCTTACCATAACATGCAGTGTTATTAATCACTCTACGCTGTTTTTAATTACTTTTAATTTTAGATTTTACTTATAAATAAACAAACCAAATAAAATTATTCCATGTGTATTTACCCTTTGTAAAATAGCATTAAAAATGATGGGTCATGTATCGAGCGATTAAAAACAATACAAGGCACGTTATGATAAGGAACCTTTCTATCTCTTCCATTCCAGTGATTAAAAAACGGTAAAAATATCAATTTTGGAATCCACAGATGCTCAAACAGCAAAAGAACATGATAATAATAATCAAAAGAATAATATTATTCTTTTTGCTGTTTATGTCCACCATTTAATAATGATTTAATTATCAATAATTAAAGTTGCTCACATCGCGCGCTTTGACTTTAAAAAATGCAGTGTTTAATCAGCAAGTATATGTCGCCTCTCTTTATGATTGATAAATATTCTGACTGAAACAAATCTGCTCGTGTCGGCTCATATCGGGAGCATTTTTGATGAAAGAGGAGAGTAGAAGGGGAAAACTGAAAGTGTGTACAAACAACAGCACAATGCATGTGTGTGAATGGCTGAAACGTGGTTGTGAATAAACCTTTCAGTGAATGTAAAACGTTTGCGTGATCCCATGTGTGCGCTCTTTAACTTTGCCGAGTTTTGATCTAAAGTCAGATGAACGCGCGTGCCGATATGAGAGATTAGATATCTCTTTCAGCAAACACATATTATAGGTGTTAAATAAGCGCTGTCTATGCGGCGCTGGGAGAAACGCACGCCGATGTGAGCCGCTGTATTTCAGTCATGATATACTACTGTAACTCTACCAGCGAGCCTCCACACAGCAGACCAAATAGTCATTAGTGCGTCCCTCCCCCAAACAGCGCAGCGAATACACTTTATGTAAACTGAGTCGTTTACATAAATCACTGATCACATTTAAACAATTTATTCATACAGATGTACCTGTTTTACATGGAAAGTTACAGGTTTGTTAATGAATTTACTCAGATAAAGAGCCATACTGTATAAGCGGAGACACCTAAAAATAAATGCAGGATTATTTTTTATAGTCTAAATAAAAATGCTTTTATAAATGTGGGCTACTGTTATCTACTTCAAATATTTGTTAAAACAGCCAGGAAACTCACTCTGACCATTTTAATAATTCATTGATAAATTAGTGATTCCTTTGGTTTCGGCTGTGCTGCTGAAGGTGATCATGTCATCTCGTCGTCTCCGCAGCAGTGAGCGCGCCTATAATTCACTTCTCATACGAATTACATAATCTAATAATTTTTTTTCCATTAGTTTATATTAAAGCAGATATTTCTCTTTCTATAAGTATATATTTTTCACGTCTGTGAGGCGAGTATACACAGAGTATCGGTTCATTTTCTGACGCGTTCAAGTTCACCAAAATCAATACAGAACCCCGTTTACTTTATTTATTTAACAAAATCATGAAGTTTTTTCGTCATTGTGAGTGTACCTAAATAAAAGTAGAGTCTTATATTTTGTGTTCTTTAAATTTGTAGCTTTTATAAGATGACACAAGACCCTACAGGTGTAGCTTTTCTAATTACACATAATAAAAAGGCTGTGTGTTAACGTTTACGTTGCTTAAATTCGATCCTAAAAAAACTGAATTTAATTTTAATTATAAATTTGTACTGTAATGTAACTACTGTGATTATGAATTCGTTTAATTACAATGTTTCACTTTATTTTATCTGCAACGACGTGCAGCTGTGGACGACCTGTGCCTCATTAAGCCTGGAGAGAACGAACTGATGCCTCAGTCTATAGTTATATAGCGCCACTCAGCGGTAAAAGCCAGCAAACACACAAACCCAAATGCTGACGCCATAGGCAGTGACGGTAGAAGTCACATACTGCTTGTGCACCCACTGTACACTGATCTCACAAGTCTCTGTGCAAGCGGAGGGTTCAACCTCACTAAATGGGCAAGCAATAGCCGTGCCCTACTGACTGTCATTCCCAAGAGCGAAAGGATCAAAGACATGAGAGACTTAGACTTGAGTAAAGATGCACTGCCCATAGAAAGAGCTCTGGGGGTGCTGTGGTGCATTAACTCAGACATGTTCAAGTTTAAGATTAGTTTAAAGGAACGACCTGTGACAAGACGAGGAATCCTGTCAATTACCAGTTCGATTTACGACCCCTTAGGGTTTCTCGCGCCTGTCATACTGCCAGCCAAAGCTCTAATGCAACAGGTATGTAAAGAAAAACTAGCCTGGGATGATGACATTCCCGAGCAGTTTGCAACGGCATGGAAAACCTGGCTGTAAGAGCGGCACAGACTGTCCGAGTTCAGCATAGCAAGGTGCATAAAACCAGCCGACTTCGGAGTTACAGCTACAGCACAACTGCACCACTTCTCGGATGCAAGTGAAATGGGATACGGAGTTGTCTCATACCTCAGGTTATTAAACGCTGATGGACTTACACATTGTGCATTCATGATGGGAACTCCCGTGTAGTACCCCTGAAACAAACCACTATTCCACGAATGGAACTGATGGCGGCAGTGATCGCTGTAAAAAATGACAAAATGTTGAAAGAACAGCTAGAATTGAAATTGCTGGACTCTATGTTTTGGACTGACAGTACAACTGTTTTGAGATACATTGATAACGAAACACTTCGTTTTAAAACCTTCGTGGCCAACAGAATCGCCACTATAAGAGAATCAGCCAAGTCACAGCAATGGAGGTACATTAATACCTCAAAAAACCCAGCTGATTCTGCCTCCAGGGGGGTATCCTGTCAAAAGTTCATGAAAAATGTTAACTGGATCCATGGTCCCTCCTTTCTCAAAGAAGCAGAGTGCAAATTGCCTGAAAATATTCATGACACATCAATAAAAGAAAGTGATGATGAAATTAAGCTCTCAGCTTTAGTGAATATTGTGAGCGTTACAAAATGCGCAGACGCAGTGAGTAAATTGATTAATCATCATTCTGATTGGCACATGTTAAAAAGATCCATTGCCTGGATCCTTCGCATCAGAGACATGCTCAAACAAAAAACAGAAAGGGTCAAAACACAAGTAGATAAGCCAAAGACAAAAAAATCACAAGTCTCTAACAGTTCAAGACCTAACAAGAGCAGAAAACGAAATCATTAAATTTACTCAAAGACAAAAGTTTAAGGAAGAAATTCTCACGTTGCAAAAGGGTAAAGCAGCAGCAGAAGTCAAACAGGGAATTCCCACACAGCAAAAATGCAAGGCATCTGTAAAAAGAAACAGTTGCTTGTCCAAACTGGACCCAGTACTACCGGATGGATTGCTGAGAGTCGGAGGACGTCTCGGCAGGTCCGCAATGCCAGAGCACGTTAAACACCCAGTCATTGTACCTAAAAACTCACACATTGTAATATTAATATTAAGAGAAGTTCATGAAAAGATTGGACACAGTGACAGAAATTACATGCTGTCAGCATTGCGGCAGAAATACTGGATTCCGACTGCTAACTCACTCGTAAGACAGTTTCTCTCCAGGTGTGTGATATGTAGAAAGTCTAGAGCTAAAGCATGTGAGCAAAAAATGTCAGAATTGCCAATCGACAGAATAATACCAGACCACCCATCTTTCACTAATGTGGGAGTAGACTACTTCGGACCCTTCGAGGTCAAACGTGGCAGAAGTAACGTTAAAAGATATGGTGTACTTTTCACTTGTCTGACAAAAAGAGCCGTGCACATTGAAATCGCTTATTCGCTTGACACAGACTCTTGTGTGAATGCCATGCGACGCTTTATATGCAGGTGAGGTCAGGTGTCAGTTATGAGAAGTGACAATGGAACAAACTTCATAGGCGCTGAGACTGAACAGTGCGAGGCCATTCAGCAATGGAATCAGTCACGAATTGAAAGCTTCCTCACTCAAAGGAACATACAGTGGACATTCAACCCGCCCTCTGGATCTCACTTTGGTGGAATATGGGAAAGACAGATCAGGTCAGTTAGAAAGATCTTGAGATCAGTACTGAAAGAACAAACATTAACTGACGAGAGCCTGCATACATTCATGTGTGAAGTAGAAGTGATAATGAATAACCGACCCCTCACTACTGTCTCGGAGGATCCCACAGATCTGGAACCTCTGACACCAAACCACCTGCTGCTGATGAAAAAACAGCCAAACCTGCCCCCGGGATCTTTCAAAAAGGAAGACATCTATGCACGTCACAGGGGGAAGCAGATCGAGCATCTATCAGACCTGCTCTGGAAGTGATGGGTGCGTGAACACTTGCCCTTGCTCCAGGAATGGCAAAAATGGTTTTAAAAAAAGGGAGAGAGAGAAAACCTCTCGATTGGAGACATAGTTAATAATTGATGAGTCTTCTCCAAGAAATTCATGGGTCATGGGAAGAATCACGAAAGTGTTCCCCGACAAAAGGGGACTTGTGAGACGTGTGTTAGTTAAAACTAAGACCAACACTCTGGAAAGACCCATCGACAAGCTGTGCCTCATATGTGAAATGGACTGTTAAATGTGTGCTAATATGTTATGAAATTTGATATGCAAATATAAACACCTGAGATAAATATTATACATTTACAAGATTTACAACGTTTAGAAGGTTAAGAATGTTTGATTTAATGGCTTTGTCAAAAAAAAAAAAACACAAATTGTAATTGTCAGTCTCCATGCCTGTCAATTAGGGGCTGGAATGTAAGAGCCTTATCATACTTGTTATGAATTTGTTGTTGTGTTTATTTTATTTGTTATTTCATTTACTCTACCTTGTTCTATTCATTAGTAAAGCATTAAGCATTAAGTTTGTTACATAAGCCATAAGCTTTAAATTTCTTAGTTATGCATCCACTTTGACAATCGTAAGTTGGTCTGTGATGTCATTCCACTATTACATGCATTTGTATGACTGTCGTATGATAGAGAGTTCAGTTTAGATGCGGAAACACAAGCTTTTGACAGTAAGCTGGGAATGTAAGATACAACAACTAGGTTGTTGTAACCGTAAGCTCCCGTAAGTAGAGATATACAACAAGAGTCTAGCTTGTTTGGGAAACGGGACAAAGGGCACGCAAGTAAGATACATCGGCAAGGAGTGAAATATTCGGCGTCTATTTAAAGCCCCCAATGTGTTGCCAAATTAGGGACAGGTGTGCTCAGGTAATCAGCCCAGGGAGCACGGAAAACCCTGGATGGAGTTAAGAACTGGATGTGCTGGGTAGACTGTGCAGGTTTGTGACAATATATTAATTTGTGACAATTAATGTCTATTTATATGATCTTTTTGAGTTATGAGTTGTTGTTTTTTATTATTCATAAGACAACCTTTCAGTTTTGTAAATATTCTAGTTATAGTGTGTCTTTCTTAAACGGTTTTGAGAATTAGACCATCCAGCTAAGATCAATATTATTACTATTAAACATTTTATTTCTATTTATTCTATGTTTTGCTGGAGAAATACATTTTAGGCAGAGACGTCTCAGTCAGAGTGGATTGGAGAGAAGAGAGCTGTTCATTTACTATTAAAAAAAAACCCTAACAAATCTAAAAAATATATAAAAACACAATATGATCTTATTGAGTTATGAGTTGTTGTTTTTTATTATTCATAAGACAACCTTTCAGTTTTGTAAATATTCTAGTTATAGTGTGTTAAGTCTTTCTTTATACATTTCTTAAATAAATTTTAGGCAGAGACATCTCGGTCTTGTTAAATAGTTTTAAACTCCTCAATTTTGCCAATTCCCCCATCCGAAACCGGTTTGATAACTTCACACCTAAAGGTGAGAAGAGGGACTGAGCTGTAACTGAGCGTGCTTTGACGTTGTGTATACTGTATACACACACACACACACACACATATATAGGCATGTGCAGAGGGGGGCGGGCTTGAGCACCCGCCCCTTTCCTCCAGGATGCCTCAAGTGCCCTTTTTTCTGTGTATGTTCGTATGGAGCCCTGTCATTGCCCCTCAACAATAAAATGTAACTATTAATCTCAATTTTGCTAAATAAAAGGATCTGGCTTACATCAGTCACATGCCTGCCATTAACCAATGCTCGCCCTTGAGGGCAGAGCACGCTCGTTACGAGCCGGGTACGAGCATGCAAAGTGCACGCGCATTTTCTGCAGCATGGGTGGTACGGAGCTGGAGGAGAAGCAGGCAAATTAACTGGAAGGTGCAGACTGTAGCAAAACAGTAAATAGGGAGTACAGCGCACACTATAGTCTATAACAACAAATGAATTGAAATAAATGAGCGTGCTGTTTGTGCAACACCGCGACAAACATTACCTGTCCTTTTATGAACTGCACAAGTAGTGGTGGTCATTAACTGCTAGCTAACTGGGTAAGGTGGTTACAGGGGGGTCTGTAGCTCTGTCCACCGTTTTAGGTAACATGTTTAGTTTTAAAGTAAGTTACAGTTTTATTTCACTAAAAGCCATCTCATATGGATATCCACATAATTATGGATTATTATATTTATGATAAAAAAAACTGTTTTTAAAGAAAATATATTAAGTAACAGATAATATTAGGTTCATATTTCAAATTAGATAAAATGCTGATTTTATAGCAGTAAAATTATTGTATCTCTACAGTTTAAACATTTAATAAGCACTGCATGTGCATGTTTGTGTGTTTTATGTGTATAGATTCTTAAAAATTATTACTAATAATATATTAATCAACAGCAACATTGTACGCCATCAGGTAAAACATAGGCTACGTTTGCTTTGCATTGTCCCGAGCTGATGACAGTCATGACGCAATTCCATATTAGATTCGTTATGAATGTTGAGTTGTTGTTATTCAGCATGTTCTATCTTTTTTTAACTTTGAGCACCCGCCCCTTTAAACATCTCTGCACGGCCCTGCACACACACATATATTGTTCATTCATGTCTTCTGATGATGGCGACACATAGTTAACACTACTATCAGGAAATTAAATTAATTTCAAGACCATTTAAACTGAGGCATTGTCATGTCTTTCATTGTTTTGTAATGAATCTTTTTTCAAAAGAAAACTGAAAACACAAAATAACCAGAGCTGCGCCGTCTATGCGAGAACGGACGGGATTCTGGAAACTAAAACAAAAAACTAAAGATGCTCTCGGGACTTATGGCTTTACTGAGGATTTATAGGAAGAGAGAGAGTAGAGTTTGTGCTTGTGCACTTTAACCCAAGAGCGCGCACTAAACTGATGTGTCGCTCTCCCTCACGCTCTCTCTCCGGGGTCTTAGACAGACAGAGGCTTGGGCTTTGCTTGTGTCTTCTCCAGCGCGCTTTGTCTTTGGCACTGACACCTTTTACTGGTGTGACTGAATGATCAGACGGAGTGTCGTGGTATCATGACCCGGCCCGTTCTGAACAGCTTATGCGCGGCTCCGACCCTCGCGCGAGCCGCGCCGTTACATACATATCCACAAATACTTTAACAACATACACTTATCATGAATTGCATTTTATATGAATGTTACATATGAGACACGCACACAAACACATACTTATATAATATATGCACATACAAACACATACACATTGTTAATTCCTGTCTTCTGATGATGTTGACTCATTTTTACGTTTTAAATAAGACATGTTGGCATATTCACGAATCAGGACATTCACATAGTTAACACTATCAGATAGCCTACTATCAGGAAATTAAATTAATTTCAAGATCATTTAAACCACGGCATGGCCATGTCTTTCATTATTTTGTACCTGTTAAGACATTACAAAAACTATATAAGAAACTTTTAATGCACGAATTTGGGCATCTCATTTCATCATTATGAAAATAACATGAAGCACATATACACACGTTCATTATGAAATATCTGTTGTAAAACAAAATAAAATTCATGTTTGCTACAGCATTGGAAACAATATTGTTTTAGATTAACGGTTAACCTTATACACAATTCATTTGTACTTGGTCCGGCTTTTAGATAAAGTCCTTCCATGCGCCATCTGGCGGATATTCAGTGAAGCACAACACATTTATTTGAAATTCCTGAATGTTGCCTCCGGCAAGTCGCGGCACGCCGCGCGCTAAATTGCGGCCTCTCGCGGGAAAACACGCGCGGTCTTAAAGGCGACATCTGTATTTTGCTGGTTTAAACACAACACGCTCACAACAAGGTCAAAGTGAAGACAAATGATCTGAGGTTTGTTGCCGGCTCACTTGTATTTATAACCTCCACCTGCATATAATCAGATGACGTCACTTGACCAAGGTTATATACATAACCAAATTTTGCCATGTTTGCACACATGCTCCACAACCGGCAACTGGACAAAATGGTTCCCATAGCGTTTTCACGCAGCATCGAGTGTAGCCTTGAAAGGAAACACCATTGTTGAACTCCCCAAAGTGTTTACACAAACGAGCATCCCAGTCTCAGTGGAAAACATTCCACAACAGCACGACATTGATAAGTGGCCATACCTCAGTGAAGTACAATTGCCTCAGATTGATGCTGGAGTTGAAATTCTCATAGGCAACAAAGATTATAAGCTTCTAGAACCATGGTGTAAGAGCCATATCGTACTTGTTATGAATTTGTTGTTGTGTTTATTTTATTTTATTTGTTGTTATTTCATTTATTCTACCTTGTTCTATTCATTAGTAAAGCATTAAGCATTAAGTTTGTTACATAAGCCACAAGCTTTAAATTTCTAAGTCATGCACCCATTTTGACAATCGTAAGTTGGTCTGTGATGTCATTCTACTATTACATGCATTTGTGTGACTGTCATATGATAGAGAGTTCAGTTTAGATGCGGAAGGCTACGGAAAAACAAGATTTTGACCGTCAGCTAATGTGAGCTCCCGGTAAGCTAAGAATGTAAGATACAGCAACTAGGTTGTTGTAACCGTAAGCTCCCATAAGATGAGATATACAACAAGAGTGTTGTTATATATGTAAACTAAGAGGCCAGGGGTAGCTCAGTGGTTAAGGCGTTGGACTACGGTTCGGAAGATCCCAGGTTCAAACCCCACAACCACCAAGTTGCCACTGTTGGGCCCTTGAGCAAGGCCCTTAACCCTCAACTGCTCAGATGTACAGTATAATGAGATAAAAAATGTAAGTCGCTCTGGATAAGGGCGTCTGCCAAATGCCTAAATGTAAATGTAAATGTAAGACTGTAATTTACAAGATACAGCAAATAGGTTGTTGTAAAAGTCAGAGATTTGCAAGATGCAGCAACTGGTGTCTGTAATCACAGTGGATTTACTCAAGACGACTGTATGAAGTGTTGATTCTTTGATGCTAACAAAATAAACTACAAGAGACAAAGAGATTGGACTTATGTCGTGTGAGTGAAACATTAAACCAGAGCTACGCGTCAAAACTGGTGACATAATATGACCGCATCTACACATGTCAAGTAATTAACAGCAGGCACAATGGGCCATATGCAGTAAAGACTGCTCTTGGATGGACTCTAAATGGACCTCTTCGAGAATCGGTCGAGGAAAGCACGTATGACAACGAGCAGACGAATATTACAGTCAACAGAACTTCAATTGAAAAGGTGGAACAAATGCTGATACAACAGTATGATTGAATCAACCATGATTTTCCTGAACGGAAATGTGATGATAAAGCCGAGTTGTCACAAGAGGATTATCAGTTTTTAGACTGTGTCAAACTTCAATTCAATTCAATTTTATTTATATAGGGCTTTTAACAATAGTCATTGTCTCAAAGCAGCTTCACAAAAATGAAAGAAAATTTACAAAAAACAAACAAAAAAATAAAATAAATTATAATAATAATAATTTTAGAAAAGAAAATAATTGGAAGTGTGAATGTGTGAGAAAAATGTGTAGATAATAATGATGAGACGAATGAATGAAATTTCTCTGATGCGCAAGCCAAGGGTGACGGCGATTGTGGCAAGGAAAAACTCCCTGAGATGGCATTAGGAAGAAACCTTGAGAGGAACCAGACTCAACAGGGAACTCATCCTCATTTGGGTGATAACAGATAGAAATGATATAACATCTTGTGTGTTGTCCAGGTGAAAATTCAATATGACAGAAATTATTTAAATTGACATGAAGACCAGTTCAGCATAGGGACGAGTCAGTAGGTGCAGAGGGCAGATGAGGTCTGGATCACTGGAAGCACAGGAGGAGCATGTGTAGCTCCAACCATCATAAAGCTGAATCCAGCTGGAGCTGGTCCTTCTCTGGATGCCTCAGGAACCTCGCAGGGTCGGCCTTTGTCTACTGAAGCTGGCAAAATCTCCCGATGCCTCGGGATGGGTAGAGAAATACAGAACAGATGGGGAGAATTAGCGTAGTTGCTATTCAGGATAGGTGTACTGGAGTATGAGATTATGGAATGAGTTATGTGTATGCCAGATTAAAAAGATGCGTCTTGAGTCTACTTTTGAACTGAGAAACCGTGTCTGCTCCCCAAACACTGTCTGGAAGGCTATTCCAAAGCTTTGGAGCTAAATATGAAAATGCCATACCCCCTTTGTAGATTTTGAAATTCTGGGAACTACCAGAAGTCCGGAGCTTTGTGATCTTAAGGCGCGTGGTGGATTGTAGCGTATCAGAAGACTGGTTAGGTATGTGGGAGCTAAACCATTTAAGGCCTTGTATGTAAGTAATACTATTTTGTAATTTATTCTAAACTGAACAGGTAGCCAGTGCAGGGATGATAATATTGGGGTTATATGATCATATTTTCTGGATCTAGTGAGAACCCTGGCGGCTGCATTTTGGACTAACTGAAGCTTGTTTATTGAGGATGCAGGACAACCACCTAGTAATGCATTACAATAGTCCAGTCTGGAGGTCATGAATGCATGAACTAGTTTTTCTGCATCAGATACGGATAAGATGTTCCTAAGTTTAGCAATATTTCGAAGATGGAAAAAGGCTGTTTTTGTGATATTTGAAATGTGATTTTCAAAGGACAAGTTACTGTCTAATATTACACCCAGGTCTTTTACTGCTGAGCTGGTAGTAACAGTACATCCTTCTAAGCGCAGGCTGAATTGTGAAAGCTGTTGTGTGCTGGTTTTTGGGCCAATAACTAATATCTCTGTCTTATCTGCATTTAATAAAAGAAAGTTATTGGTCATCCAATCTTTTATGTCCTGGACACACTCGGTTAATCTAGACAACTTAGGTATTTCGTCTGGTTTAGTTGAGATATATAATTGGGTATCATCAGCATAACAATGGAAACTAATCCCATGTCTTCTAATGATGTTACCCAAGGGAAGCATGTATATTGAGAACAACAGAGGTCCTAAAACTGACCCTTGTGGGACCCCATATTTCACTGGCATTACACCAGACGGTTTTCCATTTAGATCTACAAAATGGTAGCGATCAGACAGGTAAGATCTAAACCATTTTAATGCCTGTCCCTGAATACCTATATAATTTTGTAAGCGATCTATGAGAATATTATGATCTATTGTGTCGAATGCAGCACTAAGATCGAGCAGGACTAGCAATGAGATGCAGCCTTGGTCTGAAGCTAAAAACAAGTCGTTTGTAATCTTAACTAGTGCAGTTTCTGTGCTATGATGGGGCCTGAAACCTGACTGAAATTCTTCAAGGATGTTGGTATCCTGCAAGAATGTGCATATTTGAGCTGATACTACTTTTTCTAGTATTTTTGATATGAACGGAAGGTTTGAAATCGGTCTGTAATTTGTTATTTCATTCGCGCCCAAATTAGATTTTTTTAAGAACCCACATGGAAAGAACCTATATGAGGATATATGCGCATATATAAAACCTATATGCAGTATATATGTGCATATAACCGCACCTATATGAGGATATATGCACATATATGAAACCTATATGCAGTATATATGCGCATATAACCGCACCTATATGAGGATATCTGCGCATATATGAAACCTATATGCAGTATATATGCGCATATAACCGCACCTATATGAGGATATCTGCGCATATATGAAACCTATATGCAGTATATATGCGCATATAACCGCACCTATATGAGGATATCTGCGCATATATGAAACCTATATGCAGTATATATGCATATATTTGATAATATATATGCTGCATATATGCGTATATATGCCACATATAGGCAACATTGAGGTGCATATATGTGCATATACAGGCCATATAGGTCTCCTGTATTGCTTCTTTATATCCACATATAAGCCCTATATGTACATACAAGATATGTCTCCTATGGCAGGATCTGGTCATTTTAGCTCATATTTCACTTTGGCAACTGTCATACATGATGCCTAGCTTATATTTTCTATTATCAAGGCAATAACTAAGAACTAACTTTAAACAAATGCATAAAAACTTATGTGCGAACACATTAATTTGGTATCCAAATTGGCCACATACAGTATATGAGGATATATGCACATATATGAAACCTCAGTCTCCGTGAAAATCTTTTTGAAAGACGTCACTAAAATTAACTGAAATGAGAAATATATCTATATAAAGCTTAAAGTGTCTACTTTTAAATGATGCAAGTCACATTGAAAACAAATATTCTCAGTTTATGTAATCCGTATGAAACCAAGGAGAGGCACAGAATTTCTGTCGCACTTATATGCTAATAACTCGAGGCAGGACACGCCAATCACACGGAAATCAGTCAGGGTAATTTACATACTAGGCCACGCCCCCGGACACCGGCCTGATCAACACACACACACACACACACACAGAGAGACAGGTTTGAAAACACTCAGATTCAGTGAGGTTTCTGCACGTTTTGGAAGATGGCACGCGCTTACACATCCGAGGAAACTCCTGGAAAGTTGGAGGAGTCTACATTTACCTCAGAAGAAGACTGTGTGACGAACAGGAGCATTTTGAACAGAGAATAGACCCATGCTACACTGGGTAAGTTATTAAGTCTTATATAACTCTTATTCTGATAATATTAAACTAATATTAGTAAATATTTTCCTCACTACAGCTAGCTCTTGTCAGCTTGTGTGACATGTTGGCTTTCAATGCCATTTATATAGTTTAGGTAAATCATGCTAACATGCTGCCTCATGTAGCACAAACATGATATTTCCCGGTGGCTAAGCTAATGCCTTATGGAGTTTACAGATGTTTATAAATGTTCTAATGTATTTCACCTTGTTTTGGATAGCTTTAGATTATGGTTGCTAATATATATTTGGCTCTGTTTTGGTTAGCTTACACTGCTATCGGTAATGTTATTTAGCACAAACAAGCTAGTTCCAGGTGGCTAAAATACAGCCTTATGTAGCTAAGTGATGCTTATGAATATTTCTTTGGTGTAAATGTATATAATCCCTTTTGTTTAGCGTGTATTTACAAATGCCTGATAAGATGTAATTGTTTAGAATGTGTTCAATATGTGTGTAATGTCCAATGGATGGTGTTTGCTAATGTCTCAGTTGTAAATGTTTGAGATCCACTACATGGTCTGTTGTCCATCAACAGATATTTGCCCAGCCTATTGCCCATCAAAAATACAGAGGGGCACAAAAATGTATACACACTTTCACAATTGTTATCTATGGCCTTTTTTTAAAACTCAAATTGAATTATGGCAGCAGTGTGTAGTATTATCTATCACCATCATTGATGCTGTCATGTGACCTACAGAAGAGAGGTGTATATTTTTCATGTTGAAGTGTGGATACATTTTTTGGTCATCTCTGTTTATATTATGCATCCATATTAATTGCACATCCATTTACTCTGAACAGTATAGGCTAACATTTTATTTATTTATTTGTTTTTAGGAATGTGTCTGCATCACCCTTGCCTTCACCAGCCCCTCACATCAGGACACGCAAGCTCCGTTCAGATGGACCTCTTGTATTTGTGAAGTGGATGGACACACGAGAAGTATCTACATGTTGTACCATCCATTCTGCTTATACAGTAGACGCGGTGAAGATGAGGGTGAAATTACAAGGTACATGGACTACAAAGACATTTCCTGTGACTGCGTACAACCACCACATGGGGAGTTGATCCCTCTGATCAGCTATTACAATACTATACTACACAGCACAAAACAATGAAGTCGTACAGAACTATTTCTCTACACTGCTTGGACATTGCTCCAACCAATGCTTACCCTGCATATATGTTTTGTACAGTTTTTTTTAAATTTTTTTTATCTTGCACTGTTTTACTCTGAATGTCCGTCTTTTTTCAGTTTTTATTTTGTACTGTTCCTGTTGCAGTTTTACCCTGCATGTATCTTTATCATTAATCTGCATTTATACATAAAATCCTATTAACTATTGGGAAGCTAAACATAAGAATCAGTATGAAACATGAAAAGTTTCTAAAAGTTGCCAATAAATTAATATTGTGATGTGAAATTATTTTTCAGATTGAAGTTATAAAGGGCTCTGGGGTGTTTTGCCAGGCAGAAGTGTGGAGAGCAGCCCGCCTTGCCACCTCTGCTACTGCCATGGTACGGAATCTGCTGCTGGGCACCTTCGCATTGGAGACTGGACCAAATTAAAAAGGTAGCCATTATTGGTGAGTAAATGCATAATGCGTTGAGAAGGGAAAAAAACATTATAAGTTCACCACTTTAACCATAGCCTACTTGTATCAATGTTTATTAGCCATCAATGGAGACTGCATAAGGTAGGGCACCCATTATTGTTACTGTATCTGCTTGGTACCTATAATACTAATTCATCGCTTGCTCACTTCTTAATCCTACCTTTCCTCTTCTAAAGCCACATTTCTGGGGTATTGCGCTGTAGGGTGTGTAGTCCTCTATTTTGTAGAACATATAGTGTTGCAAATAACCTCGTGGCACTAATTGTTGTCGTCTGAAGTTTTAATAAATAATCATTTATTATTATTATACTGTCTTATTATTTTTGTCTTCTCTAGATGCTACATTGAAGAAGTGGCCGGCAATTCAATTCAATATCAATTCAAAGCTCACGGAGCTGGGAAGATCCACAAAATATATTTTTTTCTTCCTGTTCAGTTTTTTGTCATGTTTTTGTTCTTTTACTAGTTGATTGTTCTTAAGAAAATAAAAATTTTTAATTTCTAAATTTTGGGCTTTTATTTATGTTGTCTAGCAGCTATGGATTTTTTTTTACTAATCTAGGTAAACATATAGGTGCATATATGCACACACATATACATGCATATATGTACCTATATATGTACATATAATATAGGAAAACGGCCAATTTTATATGTCACATATACTGTATTACTATATAGGTTCATATATGTACGCATATATGCACATATAATATAGGAAAACAGCCAATTTTATATATGTCACATATACTGTATTACTATATAGGTACATATATGTACGCATATATGCACATATAATATAGGAAAACGGCCAATTTTATATATGTCACATATACTGTATTACTATATAGGTACATATATGTACGCATATATGCACGCATATATGTACATATAATATAGGAAAACGGCCAATTTTATATATGTCACATATACTGTATTACTATATAGGTACATATATGTACGCATATATGCACGCATATATGTACATATAATATAGGAAAATGGCCAATTTTATATATGTCTATATAGGTACATATATGTACGCATATATGTACATATATGTACATATAATATAGGAAAACGGCCAATTTTATATATGTCACATATATTAAAAACCTATATCAAAACCTATATTAAAACATATATGTTTATATAGGTTCTTTCCGTGTGGGAAGCGGCTTAATAACTGCTAACTTGAAAGGTTTAGGGACGTGACCTAGATGTAATGAAGAATTAATAATGTTTAGAAGTGGCTCTCCAACCGTAAGCATCACTTCTTTTAAAAATCTGGTTGGGATTGGGTCTAACAGGCACGTTGTTGATTTAGCTGAGGTGATAAGTTTATACAGCTCTTCCTGTCCTATACCTGTAAAGCACTGAAAATCTAAATGTGAAGCTATAGGCTGAACTGGATCGTGAGATACTATTAGAGGTTGAACCTCCATTATTTTCTTCCTGATATTATTGATTTTTTCATTAAAGAAGTCCATAATGTCTTCACTTCTAAACTGTGATGGGATACTCTCTGCGGGCATCTTAGGTTTTGTTAGGCGAGCCACTGTACTAAATAAGAACCTGGGATTGTTTTGGTTTCTTGCTATCAGTTAGCTAAGATGCTCAGTCCTAGCAGTTTTTAGAGCCTGTCTATAGCTGCACATACTGTCTTTTTACGCAATTCTAAGAACTTCTAGTTTAGTTTTTCTCCATTTTCTCTCGAGGTTACAGGTTGCTCTCTTTAGGGCGCGAGTATGACTGTTGTACCACGGTGCAAGTGTTTTATCTCTGACTTTTTTTAATCTGATGGGCGCAACAGTGTCTAATGTACTGGTAAAAATAGTGCCCATGCTGCTAGTCACTTCATCTAGATCATCTGCATTTAGGGGTCTAATAAGAAATTGGGACAGATCCGGCAGATTACGTGTGAATCTGTCTTTAGTAGTGGGATTCATATTTCTAACAGATTGATAACGTCGGGAGACACAGCTAATCTGTTCTACGGGTAGAGTATATTTCAGGAGGTGATGATCTGTGATATCATCACTTTGAGGTATGATCTCTATATTAGAGACTGTCAAGACGCGCAGAATAAAGAAGAGAGCAAGAGAGGCTGGATCCAAGTGCAGTTTATAGCGCCAAAGGGGGCCTGGCTCAGACGCGAACTTGAACGGGGAGTGTGTGGCACGCCGGCAGCCGAGTACTTCCGTGTTTCGGGGGGAATCCCAATGATGTAATACAGAGCTGACAAAAACAGGTCGAAAAGCCAGTAGAATCAGTCCGCGGTGCATGAATCAAAAAGGAGCGAGCAGAGATGGTGTCGTGAGCCAGTGTGAGAGTTCAAAGCCAATGAGTCAGTCAGCGGGGTGAAAAAATCCGAAGGGGGAGCGAGCAGAGACGTAATCGTGAGCCGAAGCGAAAGGTCAAAACCAACAGGAAACAAACAGCGAACGAGATCCAAAACGATAGACTAGAATCAAAAAACCGAGAACAGGCGAGGTCGAAAACGGAAACAACTTGCACGAAAAAGAAACGCGAGAAGACTGGGCTCTGAAGGCATGCAATAATCTGGCAACGAGACCGCGCTCTGTGCTTCCTTAAATGCCGGGAGAAATTAGTTTGTGAATGAGATGCCGGTGTGTAAAGTGGGCGGGCGTGTGTAAGAGCATGACAGATGGACGGAAAACACGAGCACGTGAGGGAGAAGACATGACAGCGTGGGAAAAAAGGAGAAAAGACGGCGATTAGTGATGGAAACGTGACAGTACCTCTCCCGTTACGAACGCCTCTGGGCGTTTGGGCGGGGCGCCTCAGGGAAATGTTTATGAAATTCTAATATTAATTTGGGGTCTAGAATAAATCTGGCAGGAACCCAGCTCCTCTCCTCAGGGCCGTAGCCCTCCCAGTCTACCAGATACTGGACGCCCCTCCCTCTGCGGCGGGACTTAAGAAGTCGACGGACCGTGAATGCTTTGCCACCATCGATGAAACGGGGAGGAGGAGGTGGGTGGGTGGGTGGACATAGAGGGTTGGTAACCAAGCGCTTGATTTGCGAGACGTGGAAGGCGGGGTTTATTCTGTGCATAGTGGATGCAGGCGTAACCTGACAGAGCAAGGGTTGATAACTTTAGTGATGGTAAACGGGCCAATGAACCTAGGGGATAGTTTTCGTGAGATAGTTTTGAGGGGAATGTCCCGTGTGGCAAGCATTACTCTATCGCCGACCTTGTATCTTGGAGCAATCGAGCGCCGTCGATCGGCTTGTAGTTTGAAGGCTTGTACTGACTTTAAGAGTTGGAACCAAGCTCTCTGCCAAGTCCTCTTGCAACGTCGCACGAAACTCTGTGCAGAAGGGACCGCTACTTCTTCTTCCTGAGAAGGAAACAGGGGTGGTTGATAGCCCAAGCAACACTGAAAGGGGGACATCCCGGTAGATGACGTGGGGAGAGAGTTGTGGGCATATTCCACCCATGGGAGCATCCTGCTCCATGAAGAGGGGTTCTGTGACGTCATGCATCTCAGAGAGGTCTCCAGCTTTTGGTTTGTTCTCTCCGTCTGTCCATTGGATTGTGGATGATAACCAGAAGACAGACTTGGCATGGCACCAATGAGTCTACAGAAGGCCTTCCAGAAGTGTGCAGAGAACTGGGGTCCCCTGTCAGAGACAATGTCGACAGGAAGTCCATGTAGTCGAAAAACATGAAGGATGAGCAGCTCGGCAGTCTCCTTGGCTGAGGGGAGTTTGGTCAGAGGGACAAAATGGGCGGCTCTGGAGAAACGATCCACAATGGTCATAATGCAAGAGTTCCCCTCTGAAGTTGCGAGTCCTGTAACAAAATCCAGTGCGATGTGAGACCAAGGGCGGTGAGGGATGGGGAGTGGTTTAAGGAGGCCTGCTGGAGGTTGGTTGGATGACTTGTTTCTTGAACATGTCTGACATGCTGCCACAAATCCGAAGATATCCTCCCTCATGGTTGCCCACCAGAAGCGTTGCTGGATCAGGTACAGGGTTCGTGCCCCTCCCGGGTGACAGGCCAATCTGGAGCAGTGTCCCCATTCAAGGACCTGTGGGCGAACTGATTGAGGGACGAATAGGCGGTTGGCGGGGGCGTTACTTGGGCCTGGCTCTTGTTCTAGGGTCTGTCTGACCAGAGCTTCGATGTCCTGCTGGGTAGCAGCCACCATACAGTGCGGTGGGAGGATGTTTCCCCTAAGAGCGATATCCTGGGGCGGAGAGAACTGTCGGGAAAGAGCATCGGGTTTGGTGTTCTTAGAGCCTGGGCGGTAGGATATGGTGAAGTTGAATCTTGAGAAAAACAGGGACCAGCGGGCTTGGCGGGCATTTAATCTTTTGGCTGATTTTAAGTACTCCAAGTTTCTGTGGTCAGTCCAGACCAGAAAGGGGTGCTGGGCCCCCTCCAACCAATGTCTCCACTCCTCGAGGGCTAGTTTGATAGCCAGTAGCTCTCTGTCGCCGATGTCATAATTTTGTTCTGTTGGAGTTAATCGGTGAGAGAGAAAGGAACAGGGATGCAGCTTGTTGTCCTTGGGGCTTCTCTGAGAGAGGATGGCTCCAGCCCCTGTTTCAGAAGCATCCACCTCGACGGTGAATTGGAGGGAGGGGTCTGGGATGGTGAGAACGGGTGCTGAAGTGAATCTCCGTTTGAGGTTCATAAAGGACTCTTCTGCCCTTGTGTTCCACAGAAAGGGTAACTTTGAGGAAGTGAGAGCTGTGAGGGGAGCAGCCACTGTGCTATAATTCCTTATGAACCTGTGGTAAAAATTGGCAAACCCTAAGAAGCGTTGGAGTTCTCGTCTAGAAGAGGGCGTGGGCCAATCCGTAACAGCCTTGACTTTGGAGGGCTCCATCTGGATCTTGGAGGGAGAAATGACAAACCCCAGAAAAGAGGTGGACTTCTGGTGAAACTCGCATTTTTCTGCCTTGACGAACAGTTTGTTCTCCAGCAGCCTCTGTAGTACCTGACGGACATGGGTGATGTGTTCATCCAGGGAGTGAGAAAAGATTAAAATGTCATCAAGGTAGACAAACACAAACACGTTCAGAAAGTCCCTTAAGACGTCGTTTATCAGAGCTTGAAAAACTGTGGGTGCATTGGTTAGTCCAAAAGGTACCACCAGATACTCATAGTGGCCAGTAGGAGTGTTAAATGCAGTTTTCCACTCGTCCCCTTCTCTTATCCTGACGAGGTGGTAGGCATTTCGGAGGTCGAGTTTTGTAAAGACACGTGCTCCCTGCAATAGTTCAAAAGCCGTGGTCATGAGAGGAAGGGGGTAACGATTTTTAACTGTCATCTCATTAAGTCCCCGATAATCGATGCAGGGCCGTAAGGACTTGTCTTTTTTCTCAACGAAGAAAAATCCCGCGCCTGCCGGTGACGAAGATGGTCGAATAATTCCAGCTGCTAGTGATTCTGTGATATATTGATTCATGGCACCTTTCTCGGGGGAAGAGAGGGAGTAGAGACGCCCCCTTGGGGGGGCTGCGCCTGGAAGAAGATCGATGGCACAATCATAGGGTCGATGTGGAGGCAGGGAGGTGGCACGAGACTTACTGAAGACCTCACAGAGATCAGCATATTCAAGGGGCACGTTGGCGGGAAGGGGGAACTGCGCCTTATCAGTAGCAGAGGGAGGCTGGATGGAAGCAGAAACAAGGCATGAGGACAGGCAAGATGGGTTCCAGCCAATGATCGTGTTACGGACCCAGTCTATATGAGGGTTATGTTGTACTAGCCAGGGGCGCCCAAGAACAATTGGGGTGTGGGATCTGCGCATGATGAGAAATGAGATGGACTCTGTGTGGTTGCCGGAAATTCTTAGACTGATGGGAAGAGTGCGATGAGTGATGGGGTTGAGGCTGCTACCATCCAGAGCTTGAACAGGAAGAGGGCGCTCAAGAGGGATGGATGAGATCTTGAGGTCTCCTACTGTGCGGGGGCAGATCAGGTTCTGGTCGGCTCCAGAGTCAATGAGGGCCCATACCGTGTGGGTCCTGTTGTTAACGGTCACAAGGACCGGAAGACAGGAGCGAGGGGTTGAGTCGATGTCCCGTTTCTGGCCCCCTAGGACCCTCAATCTCACTAGGGGGCCTTGCCTTTTAACGGACAGTTCTCCCGAAAGTGTCCGGCTTGACCGCAATAGAAGCAGGCTCTCTCCCTGCGTCGACGTAGGCGCTCTTCCGGAGAGATACGGGTGCGGTCTACCTGCATGGGCTCTGGAGCAGGTGCAGGAGAGAAGGGTGAGCTGCACTCACTGAATGTGCGGCCCCTTCTCTGTTGCCTAAGACGAAGACGACTGTCGACGCGACCGGCCAAATCCGTTAATCCTTGGAAATCCGAAGGTAGTTCATTGGAAGCTAATTCGTCCTTCACGGAGTCCGCCAGGCCATTGACGAAGGCGTCACACAGCACACGCTCATCCCAGCCACTGGAGACCGCCAAAGTGCGAAACTCAATAGCGTAGTCGTATGCGGAGCGAGATCCTTGTCGCAGATTGAGGATTTTAACAGCTGCCTCTCGACCGGTGGAGGAACGGTCGAACACCCTCAGCATTTCTGAGGTGAAAGATCTAAAGTCCCCACAGCATGGGGCTTGAGTGTCCCAGAGGGCTGTGCCCCATTCCCGGGCCCTTCCTGAGAGTAAGGTGATAATGTACGCCACCTTGGAGCGTTCAGTGGGAAAGGATGAAGCTTGTAACTCTAAAACCAGGGAACATTGGGACAAGAAGGATCGGCATGTACCGGGATTGCCATCATAGGAGGGTGGGGCAGGTAGACGGGGTTCATGGTGTTGCACAGGGAATGAAGCTGCAGCTGGAGTAGCGGTGGGGGCTGGGGGTAGTGCTGGAGGAGCTGCCTGAAGGTGCTGAATTTGTGATGAAAGAGCAGCGAGAGAATCCGTGATGGTCGCGAGCGTTTGGTTGATGTTCTGGAGGTCTTGCTGGTGTGAGCCCAGCAGAGCACCCTGGTTCTGCAATGCTGTTCTGAGTCCGTTTAAATCTGCTGGATCCATCGTGGCCAGATTATTCTGTCAGGGCGCGCAGAATAAAGAAGAGAGCAAGAGAGGCTGGATCCAAGTGCAGTTTATAGCGCCAAAGGGGGCGTGGCTCAGACGCGAACTTGAACGGGGAGTGTGTGGCACACCGGCAGCCGAGTACTTCCGTGTTTCGGGGGGAATCCCAATGACGTAATACAGAGCTTAAGCCAAATCCGATGGGGGAGCGAGCAGAGACGTAATCGTGAGCCGAAGCGAAAGGTCAAAACCAACAGGAAACAAACAGCGAACGAGATCCAAAACGATAGACTAGAATCAAAAAACCGAGAACAGGCGAGGTGGAAAACGGAAACAACTTGCACGAAAAAGAAACGCGAGAAGACTGGGCTCTGAAGGCACGCAATAATCTGGCAACGAGACCGCGCTCTGTGCTTCCTTAAATGCCGGGAGAAATTAGATTGTGAATGAGATGCCGGTGTGTAAAGTGGGCGGGCGTGTGTAAGAGCATGACAGATGGACGGAAAACACGAGCACGTGAGGGAGAAGACATGACAGCGTGGGAAAAAAGGAGAAAAGACGGCGATTAGTGATGGAAACGTGACAGAGACATCTATACCATGGGATATAATTAAATCTAGCGTTTGATTAAAGCGGTGAGTTGCTCCAATTATATTTTGTTTAACCCCAAAGGAATTTAATAAATCCATAAATGTGAGTGCTAAAGCGTCGTTAGCATCATCAACATAAATATTAAAGTCTCCTACTATCAACACTTTGTCAGAGTTAACCAATAGGTCTGATACCAGATGTCTAAATTCTTTAAGAAAATCGACTTATGGCCCCGGGGGCCTGTACACGGTGGCTAGGGTAAAATATAGCAAGGGTTTATTACGTATTTCATTGAGTGCAACATTAATGATAAGCACTTCAAATGAATTAAACCTGGGCCTTATTTTCTGAGTAACAGTGAGTACATCATTGTAGATAGTGGTGACACCACCACCGCGACCAATTAGACAGGGCTCGTGCTTATAGAAATATCCTGACGTAGTAGACTCATTCAGACCAAAATATTCATTTGGTTTAAGCCAGGTTTCGGTGAGACAGAGTGCGTCAAGGCAATAATCTGAGATAATTTCATTAACAATAAGTGCTTTAGGCGCAAGGCATCTAATGTTGAGTAGTCCAAACTTTAGTGGTGGATTTTGACTACTTATTTTGCCTTTTTCTGGTTTTATGGTTATCAGATTGTTTCAGGCAAATTTAACAAATTTATTCTTTTTTCTCACTATTCGGGGAACAGACACAGTTTCTATAGGACAAGCTATGTGTGTGCGTCTATCACTATGGTGAGTTGTGATGTGGCTAATATGTTTGGAATCTACGGTATGACTTACCGCCAGTCAGATGGTTCGTAGTGTCCTGGAGATGTTGTCAGAGAGGACCGCTACTCCAGCTCTGCTAGGGTGTAGGCCATCAGTGTGGTAGAGCCTAGGACGCTCCCAGAAAACATTCCAGTTATCAACAAAAGGTCATTTCTGTTGTCGACACCAAGATTGTAACCATTCATTAAAGGCAAATAATCTACTGAACTTCACGATTCCTCGCTGAAATGTGGGAAGCGGTCCAGATACGATGATCCTTGTCGTCGGTGATGTGCTGCGGACCTTCTCGACCAGGCTCCTGAAGTCCTTCTTTAGGATCTCCGTCTGCCTCAGCCTGGTGTCGTTCGTGCCGGCATGAAGAACCACAGCTCTCTGCAGTTTACCGAAAATCATTTCTACATTGGCCTTCCATTTAAGAAAGCAGCTATTCAAATGCCCAACAACCGAAGTGCAGCCATGCAGCGCACACTAAATCTCAAAAGGAAATTCAAGAATAACCGCTCCTTTCATGAGGAGAATGCAAACTTCATGAACGATATGCTTGAAAAAGGTCATGCAGTTAAGGCCCCTACACCTCACTTACGCCGACAAGATGGTCAAGTGTGGTATATATCCCATCATGGTGTACAGTAGTTACTCATGCAGTAGTCTGGTTTTACCGCCACGTCTCACGGTGGCAAAATTTGGGTTTGTGTGTTTGCTGGCTTCTACTGCTGAGTGGCGCTATATAACTACAGACCGACGCCTCGGGCATCAGCTCATTCTCTCAAGGATTAATGAGATGCGCTCCTTTAGAGCTGCACGTAGTAAATCAAGTGAAACATTTTAGTTAAACGAATTCACAGTATTAAAATTACAGTACAAATGTAGAGTTTAAATAAAATAAAATCTTATTAGGATCAAATTTAAGCAAAGTAAATGTCAACACAGTGAGCCTTTAGATTTTATCATGTGGAATTAGAAAAGCTACGCATGTATGTTTTTTTGTCATTGTATATTTTGTGTTCTTTAAATTTGTAGTAGATTTATTAACTGAAATAAACGAAAATAAATGACCATAAAAATTCTAACATTGTCAGGACGTGCTACTGCGTCAGCAGATGTCGATGTGTTTTTGTGTTATTATAAGAATTAAATGCAGTAGGCTGTTATGATCATCATAACAGCCTACTGGACGCTGAGACGCTGCTTTTTTTCCTAGCTCCGCCATACTGACCAACTTTTAAACTTTTTCGTCCCCTTACGAAGAGTGTACATAAAACGGATAAGTATCTTATAATATATTTACTCGAAACGCGTGTTATATCGTTAAGTTTTAATTGTTTTGCAGCACACCGCTTTTAGCCGGCATTAGCATCGCTAATTAGCATTAGCATCGCTAGCCCGTTAGCCCGGCTATCACGTTTGTTTGTAAAGTTTGTTTTCGCTTCTTCACACCGATTATTTTCCGTGTGTTTAGACACCATGTCGGTTGTGATTCTGCCTCTGAGTGCAGGTGAGGAGCCATTGGAGCTGCACTCGGTGGATTTGGAGCTGGAGGCCGTGGAGAAGCTGATCCGTGAGCTACAGGTGAAGCTGGCCCGGCTACAGCAGCGGAAAGCCACGCTGGAATCGTCACGGACCGACGCTCACCTGTCCCAGGTAAATTCTCGGCATGACACAATCTCTCCGACAACCTCAACCCCGCGTGTTTCTCTGCCCAGGTCCAACACACCAAGGACGCAGCCCGCCCAGTTTTCCTTCACCCCGGCGCCGGGATACCACGGACCCTGGATACAGCAGCAGCGGAAGAAGCACGCCAAGCCCCGGGCGAGGACCTCTCCCCCTCCGCCACCACCCGTCTTCGACATCTCGACCCGAAACCGCTTCGCTCCTCTCCGCGAGACGGCACACGACGTCCTGGTCATCGGAGACTCCATCGTTCGTCACGTGCGTGCTACCACAGCTAAAGGTAAGGTGCACACACGCTGTTTACCTGGTGCATGTGTTCTTGATGTTGCTGCACAGGTGCCTGCTGCCTTGAGGAGGAACATTGGAGCTGTGGTTCTTCATGCCGGCACGAACGACACCAGGCTGAGGCAGACGGAGATCCTAAAGAAGGACTTCAGGAGCCTGGTCGAGAAGGTCCGCAGCACATCACCCACGACAAGGATCATCGTATCTGGACCGCTTCCCACATTTCAGAATCGAGAAGTTCAGTAGATTATTTGCCTTTAATGAATGGTTACAATCTTGGTGTCAACAACAGAAATTACGCTTTGTTGACAACTGGAATGTTTTCTGGGAGCGTCCTAGGCTCTATCACACCGATGGCCTACACCCTAGCAGAGCTGGAGCAGCGGTCCTCTCTGACAACATCTCCAGAACACTACGAACCATCTGACTGGCGGTAAGTCATACTGTAGATTCCAAACATATTAGCCACATCACAACTCACCGTAGTGATAGACGCACACACATAGCTTGTCCTATAGAAACTGTGTCTGTTCCCCGAATACTGAGAAAAAATAATAAATTTGTTAAATTTGCCCGAAACAATCTGATAACCATAAAACCAGAAAAAGGCAAAATAAGTAGTCAAAATCCACCTCTAAAGTTTGGACTACTCAACATTAGATCCCTTGCACCTAAAGCACTTATTGTTAATGAAATTATCTCAGATTATTGCCTTGATGCACTCTGTCTCACCGAAACCTGGCTTAAACCAAATGAATATTTTGGTCTGAATGAGTCTACTCTGTCAGGATATTTCTATAAGCACGAGCCCCATCTAATTGGTCGCGGTGGTGGTGTCGCCACTATCTACAATGATGTACTCACTGTTACCCAGAAAATAAGGCCCAGCTTTAATTCATTTGAAGTGCTTATCATTAATGTTGCACTCAATTAAATATTGAGGCCATATATAGGGCCATATGGCGATTTTCTTAAAGAATTTGGACATCTGCTATCAGACCTATTGGTTAACTCTGACAAAGTGTTGATAGTAGGAGACTTTAACATTCATGTAGATGATGCTAACGACGCTTTAGCACTCACATTTATGGATTTACTAAATTCCTTTGGGGTTAAGCAAAATATAATTGGAGCAACTCACCGCTTTAATCATACGCTAGATTTAATTATATCCCATGGTATAGATGTCTCTAATATAGAGATCATACCTCAAAGTGATGATATCACAGATCATCACCTCCTGACATATACTCTACCCGTAGAACAGATTAGCTGTGTCTCCCCACGTTATCAATCTGTTAGAAATATGAATCCCACTACTAAAGACAGATTCACAAGTAATCTGCCGGATCTGTCCCAAT
Organism: Channallabes apus; assembly: GCA_030522415.1. NCBI lineage: Eukaryota > Metazoa > Chordata > Actinopteri > Siluriformes > Clariidae > Channallabes > Channallabes apus. The sequence goes on from CM060126.1 coordinate 22,347,209, forward strand.
TTCTTATTAGACCCCTAAATGCAGATGATCTAGATGAAGTGACTAGCAGCATGGGCACTATTCTTACCAGGACATTAGACACTGTTGCTCCCATCAGATTAAAAAAAGTCAGAGATAAAACATTTGCACCGTGGTACAACAGTCATACTCGCGCCCTAAAGAGAGCAACCCGTAACCTCGAGCGAAAATGGAGAAAAACTAAATTAGAAGTTTTTCGAATTGCGTATAAAGACAGTATGTGGAGCTATAGACAGGCTCTAAAAACTGCTAGGACTGAGCATCTTAGCCAACTGATAGCAAGAAACCAAAACAATCCCAGGTTCTTATTTAGTACAGTGGCTCGCCTAACAAAACCTAAGATGCCCGCAGAGAGTATCCCATCACAGTTTAGAAGTGAAGACTTTATGGACTTCTTTAATGAAAAAATCTATAATATCAGGAAGATAATAATGGAGGTTCAGCCTCTAATAGTATCTCACGATCCAGTTCAGCCTATAGCTTCACATTTAGATTTTCAGTGCTTTACAGGTATAGGACAGGAAGAGCTGTATAAACTCATCACCTCGGCTAAATCAACAACGTGCCTGTTAGACCCAATCCCAACCAGATTTTTAAAAGAAGTGATGCTTACGGTTGGAGAACCACTTCTAAACATTATTAATTCTTCATTACATCTAGGTCACGTCCCTAAACCTTTCAAGTTAGCAGTTATTAAGCCGCTTCTTAAAAAATCTAATTTGGACGCGAATGAAATAACAAATTACAGACCGATTTCAAACCTTCCGTTCATATCAAAAATACTAGAAAAAGTAGTATCAGCTCAAATTTGCACATTCTTGCAGGATAACAACATCCTTGAAGAATTTCAGTCAGGTTTCAGGCCCCATCATAGCACAGAAACTGCACTAGTTAAGATTACAAACGACTTGTTTTTAGCTTCAGACCAAGGCTGCATCTCATTGCTAGTCCTGCTCGATCTTAGTGCTGCATTCGACACTATAGATCATAATATTCTCATAGATCGCTTACAAAATTATATAGGTATTCAGGGACAGGCATTAAAATGGTTTAGATCTTACCTGTCTGATCGCTACCATTTTGTAGATCTAAATGGAGAACCGTCTGGTGTAATGCCAGTGAAATATGGGGTCCCACAAGGGTCAGTTTTAGGACCTCTGTTGTTCTCAATATACATGCTTCCCTTGGGTAACATCATAAGAAGACATGGGATTAGTTTCCATTGTTATGCTGATGATACCCAATTATATATCTCAACTAAACCAGATGAAATACCTAAGTTGTCTAGATTAACTGAGTGTGTCCAGGACATAAAAGATTGGATGACCAATAAGTTTCTTTTATTAAATTCAGATAAGACAGAGATATTACTTATTGGCCCAAAAACCAGCACACAACAGCTTTCACAATTCAGCCTGCGCTTAGAAGGATGTACTGTTACTACCAGCTCAGCAGTAAAAGACCTGGGCGTAATATTAGACAGTAACTTGTCTTTTGAAAATCACATTTCAAATATCACAAAAACAGCCTTTTTCCATCTTTGAAATATTGCTAAACTTTTATAAGGAACATCTTATCCGTATCTGATGCAGAAAAGCTAGTTCATGCATTCATGACCTCCAGACTGGACTATTGTAATGCATTACTAGGTGGTTGTCCTGCATCCTCAATAAACAAGCTTCAGTTAATCCAAAATGCAGCTGCCAGGGTTCTCACTAGATCCAGAAAATATGATCATATAACCCCAATATTATCATTCCTGCACTGGCTACCTGTTCAGTTTAGAATAAATTACAAAATAGTATTACTTACATACAAGGCCTTAAATGGTTTAGCTCCCACATACCTAACCAGTCTTCTGATGCGCTACAATCCACCACGCGCCTTAAGATCACAAAGCTCCGGACTTCTGGTAGTTCCCAGAATTTCAAAATCTACAAAAGGGGGTATGGCTTTTTCATATTTAGCTCCAAAGCTTTGGAATAGCCTTCCAGACAGTGTTCGGGGAGCAGACACGGTTTCTCAGTTCAAAAGTAGACTCAAGACGCATCTTTTTAATCTGGCATACACATAACTCATCCCATAATCTCATACTCCAGTACACCTATACCGAATGGCAACTACGCTAATTCTCCCCATCTGTTCTGTATTTCTCTACCCATCCCGAGGCATCGGGAGATTTTGCCAGCTTCAGTAGACAAAGGCCGACCCTGCGAGGTTCCTGAGGCATCCAGAGAAGGACCAGCTCCAGCTGGATTCAGCTTTATGATGGTTGGAGCTACACATGCTCCTCCTGTGCTTCCAGTGATCCAGACCTCATCTGCCCTCTGCACCTACTGACTCGTCCCTATGCTGAACTGGTCTTCTGAATGTCAATTTAAATAATTTCTGTCATATTGAATTTTCACCTGCACAACACACAAGATGTTATACCATTTCTATCTGTTATCGCCCAAATGAGGATGGGTTCCCTGTTGAGTCTGGTTCCTCTCAAGGTTTCTTCCTAATGCCATCTCAGGGGGTTTTCCTTGCCACCGTCACCGCCACCCTTGGCTTGCTCATCAGAGAAATTTCATTCATTCATCTCATTATTATTATCTGCACATTTTTCTCACACATCCACACTTCCAATTATTTTCTTTTCTATTATTATTATTATATATATATATATATTTTTTTGTTAAATTTCTTAAATTTTTGTGAAGCTGCTTTGAGACAATGACCATTGTTAAAAGCGCTATATAAATAAAATTGAAAAAATTTTTAATAATGTTCTTTAATAAATAATTAAAACATTTTAACTAATTACATTTTTACATTGCCACCGCCGGCAAAAACCTTATACAATACCAGTGAAACATTAAACGAATTTACCATCACAGTACTAAAATCACAGTACAAATTTAGAACTTAAAAATGACGAGAAAACACACAATTACGACAAAACATTATGATGTTGTAAAATAATGAAAGCAAACAGGGATACAGCGTTATTCTTTTTATAACTATATTTTTATTCTGTTTCTTATCCCCACCCTCGTTAAAACGGCATATTCAGAGGCTTGCCCGTGAGAGGTTGTGCAACAAGAACATGTTAGTATATTAAATAAAGCGGCTCACATCGGCGTGTGTTTCGCACAGCGCTGCAAAGACAGTGCTTATTTAACACGTATAAATTTGTGTTTGTTATATTTTTGGGAAAGAGTAATCTCTTATAAATCTCTCATATCGGCGTGCGCCTTCATCTGACTTTATAGATCAAAACTCGGCAAAGTGAAAGAGCACGTGCGCGCTGCGGGTTCACGCAAACATTTTACATTCACTAAAAGATTTATTCACAACCACATTTCAGCGATTCACACACAGCTTTGTTTCATCATAAAGAGGGGCGACACGTACTTGCTGATTAAACACTGTATTTTGCACGCGATTTGAGCAGCTTTAACAATTGATAATTAAATAATTATTAAATGGTGGACATAAAGAGCAAAAAGAACAATATTATTTTACTTTTGATTATCATTTTCTTGAATTACCATGTTCATTATGAAACCATGCATAGTGGGGAGGGGTGCATTTTAGTTTCTCCGAGTGTAAAAGTGAGAACAGGTGATTCACACCTGGGTAGGGTGTATTATTTGCATTTGAATGTGTCTGACATTGCAAAGCACACGCAGTAACACTGAAAAACTGCCCTGATTATACTGCATAAATATTAAATTTTTAAAAAATATTATTTATTAAATGTGTGCTGAAAAAAATGTTGTCACCAAAAATGTAACAGATGAGAACTCCATCAATCTGATATACAGTATGCTGGAGAAACTCCCAGGTGGGAAGACACTGCTTTGTGTAGTTAACATCAAAGACAAAAATAAATAAATAAAATAAACATCAACAACTTCCACTAAAGAGTCTGGAACGGACAGTATACAGGATGCGTCACACAGCCGTGATATACTATACTATAACCATATTATACCAAAGATAGAAGTGTATATTTTAATGTTATTTTAATGTTCTATTCTGAAGGTCAATTTTCCCAGTTATTTCTATATTAAAATATTGATGTCTTTAAATGTAAATTTTTTTTATAATAACAATAAACCGATACAAACAGAAGCTATATAACAGTTTGTTCTTTGTACAAATAAAATCATTAGCTAATGTGTGGTGTTTCTTATCCCCACTCCCGTTAAAAATGAATTAAACTAAACTAAATGACCATAAAAATTCTAACATTGTCAGGACGTGCTACTGCGTCAGCAGATGTCGATGTGTTTTTCGTTAATATAAGAATTAAATGTAGGAGGCTGTTATGATCATCATGATTTTCTTTAATAAATAATGAAAACATTTTAACAAATTACATTTTCACATCCCAGCACCCCCGCTGTGCTGTTCCACAGCCGGCAAAAACCTTATAAAATACAAGTGAAACATTAAACTGTGGCTGTGTGTATCAGAAAACGTGGGAGAGTCACAGGTGTTGTCAGATTAACGGGCAAAATCGATATAATAAACCTATATAAGCTACATAGCCTTTATAAGACTTTACTTTTATTTAAGTGATTTGTTTTACTAAATAATATTTATGCAGTATAATCAGGGCCTCTTATTTCTATTTACTTTAGGTTGTACTAAACTAAAATGCACCCCTCCCCACTTTGCGTGGTTTCAGCAAAGTGGAGGATCTTGGATCTTGCTTCAGGCCTCTTCTTAAATTCATGTAAATTTTAAATCTTCCTCATCACAATGACGAGAAAACGTTATGATTTTGTAAAATAATGAAAATAAACATGGATACAGCGCTATTCTGTATCGGTTTCTGTGAACTTGAGCATGTCAGAAAATGAACCGAAACTCCATGTATATCCTCACAGATGTGAAAATGTATACTTACAGAAAGCAAAATGTCTGATTGTATATAAACTAATGGGCAAAAAAATCAGCTTATGTAATTCTGTAGGGAATATTTGATTTTTAGTATGTTTTATGATATTCTGTGTGCGTGAGAACAGAATGTTACTTCTTTCTCTTACCTCGACACAAGCTGCACTTTCAATAAACACATCCTATAGTAGTTTATGTTAAAGGTCGTAAAAATGTTAAACGCTCGTAAATGCAGAGCTACTCCCAATTTTATGTTATTCTTTACCTTATCTTTTCTAAACATTCCTGCTCAAATGTAAACACTTCTGCACCCTTTTCTTTGGTTCTTTGTGTGTGTGTGTGCGTATATAAACTGCTCTCTCCCACAATAAACTTGGAACGTCTCACTGAGCACGGACTTGTGTATTATTGAGGGGTTCCCTGGTACCAGGCGGGAAGCAAAATACAGGCTTAGCACTGACTAGACGGGGTCTAGCAAGAACAAGAAATCCTTACAAATTCCTATAAAACGTGATTACTACAGCGCATCCACTCACAGCTGAAACCAAAGACATCAACTTATGAATGAATTATTATAATGGCCAGTCAGTTTCCTTGCTGTTTTCTTATCCCCACCCCCGTTAAAACAGCATATTCAGAGGTTCGCCCACTACACAGCAAAAACATGTTAGTATATTATGACTGAAATAAAGGTTATGACTGAACATTGGCGTGCGTTTCGCACAGCGCCGCAAAGACAGCGCTTATGAGAAGCGTAAAATCTTTCCGTGCCACGGGCATAAGCCACTCCACATGTCACCACAGTGCGCGCATGGCACTGGCAGCTGCCACTCGCACGCTACCAGTACAGCAGCTGCCACTGATATGTCCATCTGTCATCGGTCTCAACGCGTCTATACACGTCTGTATATTAAACTGGACTCCTCACGGTGAAATATGTTGGACACATGACAGCTGTATAAGCCGGTTACGGGACTCGTTATGGTTGTATATCATGCTCTGAATAATAAATGTTCTGTTATGTCTTCAATCATTGTAATTTGACATTTTTTTGTTTGTTTGCTGATTTTTCATAGCATGCTCAGCAAAATTTAAATAAAACTTGAGTTCTCTAGAGCTCCAACTGTGAGGCGTAACAGCATCACCCGGGGATCGTACCAGCGATCTCCGGACGATAGGGTGAGCACTTTACCACTGCGCCACTCGGAGGCCCGTATATTTATATATATAGTCTCATTCACTAAAAGGCTTATTCACAACCACTTTTTTTTTTTTGAAAGTGAAAGCGCACGCGATGTGTCAATAATAATTGGTAATTAAAAAATTTTTCAATGGTGGACATAAACAGCAAAAAGAACAATATTATTCTGCTTTTGATTATTATCATCATGTTCTTGAAAGTGAAAGAGCGCACATGCGCACCGCGGGTTCACGCGAACATTTTACATTCACTAAAAGGTTTATTCACAACCACATTTCAGCCATTCACACACATGCATTGTGCTAAGTTGTTGGTACACATTTTCACTTTTCATTTCATTAAAATGCTCCCGATATGAGCCGACACGAGCAGCTTTGTTTCAGTCAGAATATTCATCTATCATAAAGAGAGGTGACATATACTTGCTGATTAAACACTGAATTTTTTAAAAAGTGAAGTGCGCGCGATGTGAGCAGCTTTAATTATTAATAATTAAATAATTATTCAATACTGGACATAAACAGCTAAAATCAAGATGATTATTATTCTTTTGATTATTATTATCATGTTCTTTTGCTGTTTGGGTTCAGCGTTAAATTATTATTTGAAACTGAAGCGCTTCATGTATATTCATGCCACGAGTCATTTTATCATACAAAGATTATTACGTTGTGCTCAGACCACTGACTCCAAAATTTACATTTTTACTGTTAAAAATTAAACTGTTTTTACAAGCCCTTGAGCTGTTGTTTGTGCTGCTTTCTTTAATAATAACAATAAATAAACAGATAGAAACAGAGTCTGTCTAAACAAAATTAACTGCAGCCGTTTTGCAAAATGTCCCTTTGCACCACCTGGCGGCCATTTCACAAATTACTTTGAATTGCGACTGATTTATTTTGGCAGTTGCCATTTGACCGCAACAGAGTGCGCAGCCGTCATAGATATGCCTATGAGTAACCACTGTATATCATTGTCAGAAGAAAAAGCTAAGGGTGATTTTTGACTGTGCTGCCAGCTACCAGGGTGTATCATTGAATAACAAGCTCCTACAAGCACCAGACCTGATGAATTCACTCATTGGAGTGCTTACACGCTTCAGACAAGAGGAAGTCATGATGGCACATCATGATGGCAGATGTGGAAGCCATGTACTATCAGGTGAGAGTTTCGGAAAAAGACACAGATTTGATGCGCTTCCTATGGTGGCCGAATGGAGATCCCCGGTCGAGTACAAGATGGCCGTTCATCTGTTTGGTGCAAAGTTGTCTCCAAGTGTTGCTAACTTCGCCCTTAGAAAAACAGCAGAAGAAAACCGCTGTAACGCATCTGTTGAGGCAGTCAACACAATACATAAGAACTTTTATGTAGACGACTGCTTGAAGTCTGTTTCGAGCCATGATCAAGCAGTTGCTTTATATAACAATCTCACCAAGCTTTGTGCAAGCGGAGGGTTTCACCTCACTAAGTGGGCAAGTAATAGTCATGCCCTACTGACTTCTCTTCCTGAGAGTGAAAGAATTAAAGACATGAGAGACTTAGACTTGAGTAAAAATGCACTTCCTGTTGAGAGAGCTCTAGGGGTGTTGTGGTGCATCAATTCAGACATGTTCAAGTTTAAGATTAATTTAAAAGAGAAACATGTGACCAGAAGAGGAATCTTGTCAATTACTAGTTCCATCTACGACCCCTTAGGTTTCCTTGCACTTATACTGCCAGCCAAGATCTTAATGCAGCAGTTGTGCAAAGAAAAACTAATTTTTTTTTCTTTCTGAACAGTTTGCAAAACGATGGAAAGCCTAGCTACGAGAGCTGCATCAATAGTCCGAGTTCAGTGTGGCAAGATGCATAAAAACAGTAGTCTTTGTCACAACTACAGCACAACTTCATAACTTTTCAGATGCAAGTGAGATGGGGTATGGAGTTGTCTCATACCTCAAGTTGGAAAATGCTGATGGACTTACACATTGTGCCTTTATGATGGGGAATTCTCGCGTAGCACCCCTGAAACAAACCACTATTCCGCGAATGGAATTGACTGCGGCAGTAGTTGCTGTGAACAATGACAAAATGTTGAAAGGTCAACTGGATATAGAACTGCTGGACTCTATGTTTTAGAATGACAGTACAACTGTTTTGAGATATATTGACAACGAAAAACTTCATTTTAAAAACTTCGTTGCCAACAGAATTGCCATTATAAGTCAACCAAGCCCCAGCAGTGGATGTATGTCAATAATTCAAAGAATCCAGCTGATTCTGCATCCAGGGGAGTATCCTGTGAAAAATTCATTAAAAATGTCAACTGGATCCATGGTCCCTCCTTTCTCAAAGAACCAGAGTGTAAATGGCCTGAGAACATTCATGACTTGTAAATAAAATTCAATTAAATTTTTATTTGTATCGCGCTTTTAACAATTGACATTGTCTCAAAGCAGCATTACACAACCAAAAGAATTATTTAAGTTTGTATGGAATGTGAATGTGTATGAATCAAAATGGTCAGATAGTCCCTGGTGAGCAAGCCGCGGGCGACAGTGCCAAGGAAAAACTCCCTGAGACGGTGATAGGAAGAAACCTTGAGAGGAACCAGACTCAACAGGGAACTCATCCTCATCTGGGTGAAACAGATAGCAGGAAATTATCTGCATTTATACAGTGTGTTAGGTGGCAGGCAGTTCAGCTATAATAGTTGATGTTAATTGATGTTAAAATGAAGTCCAGGTAGTTATTGGAGACTCAGGTAGACTTGTAGAAAGTCTATCGAATTGTCAAGTCCTCAGAGAATCATTTGCCAACACCAGTCGAGGCCAGAACCGTCTTCTAGGTAGAGAGAATCATCCCCAGACACCAGACGCATCCCAAAGAGACACATGGGGCATCCATGTGACGAGATATCCAACCAGAAGTGGGGCACCAGGATGGGTCAGACAGGTCCGGAAGGCAGACGGAGTCTAGGTCACTGGCAGCTCAGGAATGACATGTGTAGCTCGACAGAGAGAGAGAGAGAAAGAGTGAAAGGGAGCGACAGGGGGAGAGAGGGAAGAGAAAGAAGGGGAGAAAGAGAAGAAGAGGAGAGATGGCAGTTAGGTATGGTCACAGTCACAATGTATAATGTGAATGTATATTTACTGTAGCATGCAAGCAGGGACTCCGGCAGGACTAACTATGACAGCATAACTAAAAGGGAGAGCCAGAAGGAAGCACAAACATGAGGGCTCCCTGAGATGTAAAGCAAACAATCACCTCACAGTCAACAAACCTGAGTGATCAAATGAGAGTGAGGAAGACAGCATCTGAACATACCAGTTCACCATAATACTCTACGTCCATGAGTCCCCCAGATCTGCTCCTTTACCTATGGCAAATCTATTTATAAAAATGCTTGGCTAAATAAGTAGGTCTTTAGCCTAGACTTAAACATTGAGGCTGTGTCTGAGTCCCGAACATATATCTCTAAGGGAGAGCCCAGACACCCTGTGGAGGAAACTCATTTCGGCCGCTTGTATTTGCGATCTTGTTCTTTCGGTCACTACCCACAGCTCATGACCATAGGTGAGGGTAGGAACGTAGATCGACCGGTAAATTGAGAGCTTTGTCTTTTGGCTCAGCTCCTTTTTCACCATGACGGACCGATACAGAGCCCGCATCACTGCAGACACTACCCCGATCCACCTGTCGATCTCTCCATTTTACCCTCACTCGTGAACAAGACCCCGAGATACTTAAACTCCTCCACTTGGGGCAGGATCTCACTCCCAACCCTGAGAGGGCACTCCACCCTTTTCCGACTGAGGACCATGGCCTCAGATTTGGAGGTCCTGATTCTCGTCCCAGCCGCTTCAAACTCGGCTGCGAACCGATCCAGTGAGAGCTGTAGGTCGCAGGATGATGAGGCCAACAGAACAACGTCATCTGCAAAAAGCAGTGACCCAATCCTGAGCCCACCAAACTGTACCCCCTCAACGCCCTGGCTGCGCCTGGAAATCCTGTCCATAAAAATTATGAACAGGATCGGTGACAAAGGGCAACCCTGTCGGTGTCCTACTCTCACCGGAAACAGGTCCGACTTACTACCGGCAATGCGGACCAAGCTCCGACACCGGTTGTACAGGGACCAGACAGCCCTTAACAGGGAATCCGATATCCCATACTCCCGGAGTACCCCCCACAGGACTCCCCAAGGGACACGGTCGAATGCCTTCTCCAAGTCCACAAAGCACATGTAGACTGGTTGGGCAAACTCCCATGCCCCTTCCAGGACCCTGCTAAGGGTGTAGAGCTGGTCCACTGTTCCATGACCTGGACGAAAACCACACTGCTCCTCCTGAATCCGAGGTTCGACTAACCGATAATTAACTAACTACAATAATTTACATTTCAACTTAATTTAGAAACCCTTAGTATTATATAGGCTTGTAATCTGTAAAAAAAGAAAAAAATGTAATAAATACATCTCCATACATCTTGTAAATGAATCAAATCAATTTCAATAAGTTATAAATGTTTCAATACGTTATACATTTTATAATGGTATTAGTTTTTGTTTCAATCAATATTCTATATTTAATACCGTAATACCGTAGCGTAATATTTCCACAGCAGCCGCAACAGGTATGCGAGGTGCTTATGTTACCATAACAGAAAAGTGAAGTTGTTCAGCTGTTTAGTGTCACTATGCAGATGTTACACCCAGTGTAGTTACTGAAATCTTTGGTTTAGTTTTCATTGAGTGGCAACGCATCACTTCCACATTTCGACATTCCCGAATAGACGCGTGGTCCGGTGCCTAGTTACACCGAATGAAACGAGGCATAATCATGGTGTTTGCTTTGGTTATGACATACCATAGTTTATTATCTGCTGGCGTAGGTCTGATTTATTCAAACACAATAATAAAGCTTTATATCCTCAGGAGGGGTCATTACATTGTTTTAGCGATAATTTCACGGAAGCGAGTTCAGAACTAATCTAAAGCATTGTCACACTAAAAAAACATCAGAGAATTTCAGAAGCTTCAAATAGAATGAACGAAATAATGAATTTTCTCAAAACTTTATAAAATTAAGTAGAGACTTAGTGACTCCCCTTAGAGACTCTGTAGCAGGTTTTCTCAGTTGAATAGGAAAAAAAATACAGCTGATTATCAACGCGGGAATGAATGGCGCATTGCCCAAGTGCAAGTTTATCTTGGAGGTAAACTATTTGCTTTGGGTGAAAGCATCATCTAGCGATCATTGTGTATCAGCGACAGCTTCCCTTTCAAAACAATGCTTCTACACTTCTAAACAATGCTTCAATACGGCGCTTCTAGTGTTAAGCGTGCACTCTCAGGATAAGTATAAAAGTACAAAAAAGACACAAACCATCTCTCTCAAATAAAGCCTCGGTGAGGGCAAAGGCCAAGAGAGGATATAGTTTTTGTTTTAGTTTCCAGAGCCCTGTCCTTTCTTGCTTAGACGGCGGAGCTCTGTTTATTTTGTGTTTTCAGTTTTCTTTTGTTTCCTTTAAAGTTCCTTAATTAATAATCCCAAGCTATCTCCAAACGGCAAGGTCTTTCCATATGTATCATAAGCACTCTCCCAATCTCCTGATTCATTGACCCCCTCTGAAGGCTTGCATCAGGGCTCTTATAAACATCTCGTGGTGTGGCTCTCCATACCACACTACTGTAACACCTATTCCATTATAGGGTTTTCAGCTCTGGGTTAGAGGTTAATCGAATCTTTAACCATTCGGGTTAATCCCGCAGGCGATGATGATAATGTAAAATCTGGTATTTACCAATCATGAGCAAAGTAACATAAGATCTGAGCAAATGTTTAGACTTTAAAATACATGACCATGACAACAGTTCTTTATAATGAAACAAGAATTTATTTAAGTAATCTACATTACATGAAACTATACTACTTAAACACACAAGTTTTTTTATGGAGTTCTTTTAGCAATGTTTACTAGAACTGAGAAAGTCACAAGAGCATATCCTTGGATTTAATCTTATTGTTTAGTTATGAAGCGAGCACCAATTTTCAGCAAGGTATGAAGCTTCGTGCGTTTACTTGCGTTCTGTTTCCTTCATCCATTGGTTCTCCTCCAGCGAAGGAAATCACAGGGTTGCTGATTGGTTGGTGTGCAGTTGTTGAGATGAAATCTTTTGTGAAAGGCCTTCGGTGAGGTGTTGGTTGCCTGGTTACCGATGGCGGCGCTCTGGAACAACTTCTGAGGGTTTCTTCGTTGCAGGACTTTGGAGTTCTGGAACAAAGTCTAGTTGAGAGTTTTTGAAGAGCGAATAACGCCTGCAGTGGCGCCGTAGCGCCCGCAAGGCAAGAAACACGAGCTGCAATGAAGTGGTTGAGCTTGCTGGTTTCCTTCAGACGCCCAAAACAAATGTCGTGTAAGGCTGCTTGGACCTTGTTTTTTTTACCTTATGGTGCGGTCCATCTCCCCGTTTGTCACAATCAGAGGTGGTTGTGGGCATATCCATGCCTTGCATGGTTCCTTCTTTTCGTGCATACATGAACCGATGGTTTCTCCTGTCACGTGGGAGGACACCTCCGTGGATTTTTAGTAATTAAGCCAAATGTATTAACATGAGTCCGGTTCATATAACGAACGTTTCATGCAAATCAATGCTCTTTGAATACAACAAGCTTTCATTCGATACCAAACATCCCATATCTTGCATACTCATTCATACCTTTATCTATATTGGTTACCCTTCCAAAGTTTAGGATAAACATGTTAAACACAACATACAGACATTGTAGATGCGGTCATATTATTTCACCAGTTTTGACGCGTAGCTCTGATTTAAAGTTTCACTCACACGACAGAAGTCCAATCTCTTTGTCTCTTGTAGGTTATTTTGTCAGCATCAAAGAATCAACACTTCATACAGTCGTCTTGAGTAAATCCACTGTGATTACAGACATCAGTTGCTGCATCTTGCAAATCTCTGACTTTTACAACAACCTGTTTGCTGTATTTTGTAAATTACAGTCTTGGCTTAGGTATATAACAACACTCTTGTTGTATCTTACATTCCCAGCTTACGTTAGCTTACAAATCTTACATTTTTAGCTTACCGGGAGCTCTCATTAGCTGACGGTCTAAAGCTTGTGTTTCCATAGCCTTCCACATCTAAACTGCACTCTCAATCATATCACAGTCACACAAATGCATGTAATAGTAGAATGACATCACAGACCAACTTACGATTGTCAAAATGGATGCTTAACTTAGAAATTTAAAGCTTATGGCTTATGTAACAAAATGCTTAATGCTTTACTAATGAATAGAACAATGTAGAATAAATGAAATAACAACAAATAAAATAAAATAAAGACAACAACAAATTCATAACAAGTACGATATGGCACTTACATTCCAGCCCCTAATTGACAGGCATGGAGACTGACAATTACAATTTGTGTTTTTTTTTTTTTTTTGATAAAGCCATGAAATCAAACATTCTTAACCTTCTAAAATGTTTTAAATCTTGCAAATGTATAATATTTATCTCAGGTGTTTATCTTTGCATATCAAATCTCACAACATATTACCACACCTTTAACAGTCCATTTCACATATGAGGCACAGCTTGTCGATGGGTCTTTCCAGAGTGTTGGTCTTAGTTTTAACTAACACACGTCCCACAAGTCCCCTTTTGTCCAGGAACACTTTCGTGATTCATCCGATAACCCATGAATTTCTTGGAGAAGACTCATCAGTTATTAACACTATATCTCCAATCGAGAGGTTTTTTTTGTTTTGAAACCATTTTTGCCGCTCCTGGAGCAAGAGCAAGTATTCACGCACCCATCGCTTCCAGAGCAGGTCTGATAGATGCTGAAACTGCTTCTCCCTGCGACGTGCATAGATGTCTTCCTTTTTGACAAATCCAGGTGGCAGGTTTGGCTGTTTTTTCATCAGCAGCAGGTGGTTTGGTGTCAGAGGATCTGTGGGATCCTCCGAGACAGTAGTGAGGGGTCGATTATTCATTATCGCTTCTACTTCACACATGAATGCATGCAGGCTCTTGTCAGTTAATGTTTGTTCTTTCAGTATTGATCTCAAGATCTTTCTAACTGACCTGATCTGTCTTTCCCATATTCCGCCAATGTGAGATCCAGAGGGCGGGTTAAATGTCCACTGTATGTTCCTTTGAGTAAGGAAGCTTTCAATTTGTGACTGATTCCGTTGCTGAATAGCCTCGCGCAGTTCAGTCTCAGCGCCTATGAAGTTTGTTCCATTGTGACTTCTCATGACTGACACCTGACCTCTCCTGCTTATAAAGCGTCGCATGGCATTCACACAAGAGTCTGTGTCAAGCGAATGAGCAATTTCAATGTGCACGGCTCTTGTTGTCAGACAAGTGAAAAGTACACCATATCTTTTAACGTTACTTCTGCCACGTTTGACCTCGAGGGGTCCGAAGTAGTCTACTCCCACATTGGTGAAGGGTGGGTGGTCTGGTATTATTCTGTCGAGTGGCAATTCTGACATTTTTTGCTCACATGCTTTAGCTCTAGACTTCCTGCATATTACACACCTGGAGAGAAACTGTCTTACGAGTGAGTTAGCAGTCGGAATCCAGTATTTCTGCCGCAATTCTGAAAGCATGTAATTTCTGCCACTGTGTCCTATCTTGTCATGAACGTCTCTTAATATTAACGTTGTGATATGTGAGTCTTTAGGTACAATGACTGGGTGTTTAACGTGCTCTGTCATTGCGGACCTGCCGAGACGTCCTCCGACTCTCAGCAATCCATCCTGTAGCACTGGGTCCAGTTTGGACAAGCAACTGTTTCTTTTTACAGATGCCTTGCGTTTTTGCTGTGTGGAAATTTCCTGTTTGAATTCTGCTGCTGCTTTACCCTTTTGCAACGTGAGAATTTCTTCCTTAAAATTTTGTCTTTGAGTAAATTTAATGATTTCGTTTTCTGCTTTTGTTAGTTCTTGAGCTGTTAGCGACCTATGATTTTGTGTCTTTGGGTTATCTACTTGTGTTTTAACCCTTTCTGTTTTTTGTTTCAGCATGTCTCTGATGCGAAGGATCCAGGCAACGGATCTTTTTAACTTGTGCCAATCAGAGTGATGATTAAACAGTTTACTCACTGCATCTGCGCATTTTGTAACGCTCACAGTATTCACTAAAGCTGATTAAATAAAAATTATTTTATTGATGTGTCATGAATATTTTCAGGCCATTTGCACTCTGCTTCTTTGAGAAAGGAGGGACCATGGATCCAGTTAACATTTTTCATGAACCTTTCACAGGATACCCCCCTGGAGGCAGAATCAGCTGGGTTTTCTGAGGTATTAACGTACCTCCATTGCTGTGCCTTGGTTGACTCTCTTATAATGGCGATTCTGTTGGCCACAAAGGTTTTAAAACGAAGTGTTTCTGGCATACTAAGAGATGAAGCAGGAAATGCATTCCAGGGGTCAGCAAGGGGGTTGTGAAACTGGCTTCTTCCTCATTCAAGGGGGCTGCTTGCTGAATTTTGAGAGGGAATGGGTAACTGCTTCTCTCTTGTGCAAGGAAGTTGCTTTGCAGATTTACACCATATGACTATTTCTTTCCTTGTTTGCTGATGTCGTGAACTGTCTCTTCTTTATTCAACTTGCTTGCCGATTTCCACCATTTGAGGTTGGGGTTGGTGAAAGCCATCTGGGTTTCCTCTTTTCACCAGGTCACATTTCCAGCTGCTTTACATCATAGAGAGAGATAATGTTATCAGCATGGCGTGTTTTGCTGTAAGGTGACAGACGTGACCATGGTTATTAGAGATTATTAAATTGTATTAAAGTTTCAGACTAAGTGATTCACGACACTCAAGTGACAAACAAGAGGTCACAAAGAGCAGTCAGACTTTTTTTCCAGGTGGTTCTTCACAGTAACATCTCCAGTTTTGTTTTATCTGTCCATCTGTACCTAGGATACTCTCTAGACATAGTATGAACACTGTCGTGACATAGTATGAACACTGTCGTGTCACAAGGTGACAGTGCTTTCCACTAAGCCACTGTGCCACTGTTGTTTCTTTGTTTTCCGCATGCTCTGTGTATAAACAGGAAACTACTGTATTTATTGACTTTGAGTGACTTGTATAGTCATACCCACCTCGTGGGGAAAAAACACCATTTGCTTGTAAAAAAGCATGAAATGCTACAACATAAGCTGGCACAAAACTGCTCATAACGTCCCTTCTACTCAAAATTTTGATTCCATTCAAATATGTACATATTTATATGTACTGTATATATAGTACAACAATAAACCATAACATCATGCTCTGGATTCTGGCACCTGGACTTTAGCAGCATATCCTATCCATATGGGTGCTGTGGGTTGCAGGGTGGGGCCTTCATGGATTGGATTTGTTTGTCTGGCGCATTCCATGGATGCTCAGATCTGGGTTTTAATACAAAATGTTTAATCAATTATGGTGTTATTTTCCATTTACAAATACATTTTGAAAGTAGTTCTGCCACTTGAATTAATCCTGCAAAAATAATTTGGAGGCTAATTATTTGGAGGCTAGATCAACAATCCTAAACACTTTGCCTGCTAAACCCCATATGTGGCAGGCCGATATGCATTGGTAGTTCTGATACCTTTTTATCATGGCCAGCATTGACTTTTTTTCAGTAAATTGTGCTATATCTGCTTTTCTATGGGATTGAACCAGACAATGAAACCGTTGGGTTCCATTGGGAAACCATTGGGTTCCAGGGACAACTAGTCACCAGTTTACTGGTATATAATTGATAATTGTTCAATTCACCTGGCAGTTCTGTTAATGTTGTTCTTGATGTATGGTGTATATATACAGTAGTATATAATTATTTTTGCAGGGTTCATTTCTTCAAGTGGCAGAACTACTTTCAAAATGTATTTGTAAATGGAAAATAACACCATAATTGATTAAACATTTTGTATTAAAACCTGATATAGTAGTATGGGTGAATTGACAAACTGAGAAAAAACCCAAACAATTGCAAAATAGTATTTTGCATGAATTTAAAAGTTGACCACAATGCACAATCTCTTTGTACAAAACATATCCTTAAATTTTTTTAAACTGAAATGTTTTCATGGTTTGGAGGAATGGAGACATGTACTATTTATTCCATATTTTCTTATGTTTCTGCTGTCAGTTTTTGGAAACTCTATTCTTTTGTATCTTATAATATCAAAGAGAGCTTTGCACTCTCCCATGTTTGTGCTAATTGGTCTTATGGCAGCTGTGGACTTGTGTTCACCAATACTATTTGTACCACATATGTTGTTTAGCTTTGTATTTGATTGGAATGGTATTTCTCTTTTTGGCTGTTTAATACAAATGTTTTGCATTCATTATTCTGGGACATTCCAGTCTACTTTATTGTTGGCAATGGCACTGGATCGTTACTTTGCTATTTGCAGGCCACTTTTTTATCACAAGTATATGGAAATATGTAACTTTTTAAAGGTCATCAGCATTCCATTAATCAGAAATGGAGTCTTAATTACCACAGTAGTTTGTTTGGCAGCAAGACTACCTTACTGTGCTGAAAATGTGATAGACCATTGTTTTTGTGAACATATGGCATTGGTTCAGTTGGCATGTGGAGATATTTCTATGAACAACTTTTTAGGACTTTTGACAGCTTTTCTCATACCAGCCTCAGATTTTGTTTTCATTGTTGTATCTTACATAATAATATTTATTTCTGTTCTAAAATCTGGTAAGGCCCATCTGAAGGCTCTTAATACTTGTATTACTCATATAATTGTTATCACTTTTACACTATTTTTTGCCCTAATTTCTTTCATGTTATATAGAGTAAAAAATGATTTCTCTCCAAGCAGCCGTGTATTTTTTAGCACAATGTATTTACTTTTCCCAAGTTGTTTTAACCCAATAATTTATGGACTGAGAACCAAAGAAATAAGGCAACAATTAGTGAAATTAATAAAATATACACATGTATAAAATACCTGCATCACTGTGGTTGGAACGCATGTGCATGAACACTTTTAAAATATTCCAATGATTATGCAAAGATGACAATTATGTAAAAACTGTGTAGCCAAACTTAAATATTTCTTAAACTATAGCACAACAAAATAATTGAAAGAATTTCTACTTTTACAACTTTTTCAACATTGTACCATGTATAGCAACTTTTTTGGCACATCCAATACTCCTTCCATAAAAGTTAGTGTTTTTAAATTATTCATATTTTTTAACTAGCAACAAATTAACAGCCCAAGCATTTATCCCAAATATTTGGAGGTTAGCCAAGATTTCATTACTTGATTTGTGCCTATTATTTATTTAAAGTGGAAAAACATTCAGGCAAGATTCGGGCATGTGAGCTAAGCTAGCAGTGATCTGCATATGCACAGAGTGAATTAAAGAAAATACTTCACAAGGCATTCTGATCTAATCCTTCTCAATGCAACTGAAGGTCCACATAATCATTCTTCACATTTGTAAAATATCAGCTCTGAAAAGCTTACATTTGTACCCAATACCTCAATTAACTAATTACAATCTACTTTGCCTTCTAGTAAAGAAATGAAGAAAGGGAAAAATGTTTCTAGGTTATTGACGGTTATTAAAATTAAATTAAATTACATCATGTATGTAACACATTTGCAAGTCATGCATTTTTTTTGCTTAACATCTATTAGTTATTTATTTATTTAATATTTTTAATAATTCATAATTAATATTATAACATATATAAATCTATATTATATATAAATGCTGAAACAATTAATTCAAAACTACAAATAATGCTACGACTCCTAATAGTATTGTAGTTTTTAATGGGATAGGTTTCATAAATAAGACTATGACAAAATATATCAACATAATATGTTAATTCTTTGTCTCATAACAAAAAATAGCTCCCATAAACATATGCTCAAATGGGGTTAGACTTTTCAAATTCAAAATTCAAATTCAAATTTTATTTGTCACATACACAGTCATACACAGTACAATATGCAGTGAAATGCTTAGACAACTGCTCGTGACCTTAAAATAAAAGACTATGAATTGGAATAGGAATTAAATATGAAAAATAAAATAGAGGGTAAATTTAACTAGGAAAAAATTTTAATAAAAATATAAAAATTAAAGTTAAGATAAAATAACTGTACAACAATAAACAATATAGAAAATATATGAAGAATATGTGAACAATAAGAGCAGCTGTACAAGTAGGAAAAGAATGGTAATGTCCAGGGTTGTGCAATCCACATTTTTAAAGTGTCTTGTGCAGTGCGAATATGCTTAAAGTGATTTATTTAAAGTGACTTGTGATAGTGATTTGAGTGGTTTGATGACCACGAAGTGTAGTTGTGCAGTGTAAACTAGTGTAAACGAATGTCCGGAATGTCCAGAGTGTGTGTAAAAACCATATGTGTGGGTCAGTACTGTGTGGTGGTGTGATTGAGAGACTTTTAAGTTTAACATGTTTTTTTGTTTCTTAAGTGAACGGTATGAATGTAGTCACTTTTAATTTCTCTTCGTCTAAATGAGTCAGTCTGAAATTCTATTTAATGAATTACAAGAATAAGTGGGGCGGCGCGGTGGTGTAGTGGTTAGCACTGTCGCCTTGCACCTCCAGGGTCTGGGTTCGATTCCCCGGCCAGGCTCGATTCCCATCTCTGTGTGCATGGAGTTTGCATGTTCTCCCTGTGCTTGGTGGGTTTCCTCCGGGTACTCCGGTTTCCTCCCACAGTCCAAAGATATGCAGGTTAGGCTAATTGGTGTTCCCAAATTGACCATAGTGTGTGAGTGTGCCCTGCGATGGATTGGCACCCTGTCCAGGGTGTACCACGCCTTGTGCCCTAAGCCTCCTGGGATAGGCTCCAGGTCCCCCGCGACCCTAAATAGAAGGATAAAGTGGTATAGAAGATGAATGAATGAATGAAAAGAATAAGTGGTTGGATTTCATAGGATTTACAATATTTTCATTGTAAATGGCAGATGAAATTATTATATTATTATTAGGTTATGGAATTTAAATACAAAGGATCAAGGTCACAGCAATTACAAATCTCTAAGACATTTTTTCCAGCAGTTTTTGCCTCCTTTATGTATGTTTTTAATGTATTTAAGGCACATAAATTAGCAACAAGAACTAGAGTCTTGTTAGTCCAGAGGCATCCATGTTGATGCTGTTGGAGATAATTTTTTCTTCTTGTATTTAAAAAACAATGCAGAGAAGCTAAAGCTGGATGTAAAGAGGATAAGAGGCAAGAAGAGCACCCGGAAAGGATGAGGAAGTACAAGGCGTATCTCCCATCTCTTATCATGGGCAGCGTTAGATCGCTGGAAAAAAGATGGATGAACTGAAATGTTTAGTAAGGGCTGAAAACATCTTCTGCAAGTGCAGCCTGACATGTTTTCCTGATACCTGACTACATGGTGATGTGTCTGACTCTAGTATTACACTGGATAGTTAAAGCGCAATATGGAGCGATAGGACGAAGAGAGAGAGAGAGTGAGAGAGCAGTAAGAGGAAAGGATAGGCTGGCTGTTTACATCAAAAGTATGTGGTGTAATCCCAGTCATGTGACTGTTAAAGAGCATGTTTGTAGTTTACAAGTCTTTATCAAGTCTTTATCAAGTCTTTATTAATTCAGAAGGAAATTGTTTCTCCAGTAACTGGAGATTTTTGATATTTAAAAGATACAAATACAATATGATGAGAAGTAAATTAGAAATAAAATGAAATACAATGTACTATAATGTCAAAAACAGATATAAATAGAATAAAAATATATAGACAAACAAAAAAAACTGACTGTACAGAAAGGTGCAGAATTGTGTTTTTTTTGTGTATTGTAAATGTATATTATTGCATGTAGGATATATATTGCACATAATATTTGATATTGCATATAGAGAATAATAGTGATATTGATATTGCACATCGGATATATTCCACATGATTTTCATAATATTGCATAATTATTGGTTTTGCATGTGATATTATTATTGTGATTCTAATATTGCACAATGTATCAGGGTATGATAAAGCTCTATACACTGTAAAAACTGGGACTGGGGTGAAGTAATATTTAATAGAAAATTTGATTAACCTTTACACTATTAAAAAGAGTACAGCTAGTTTTAAACAACATTAAGCTTAATTCAGCAAATTTTGATAAACATTTAATTTATTTTACTCAATTTTTGTTGAAAATACTTAGACTAAATAAACTGAGTAGAAATTAAGTGAGGAAAATTAAAGTCCCAAAAAAAAAAGGTGGATTTAACTCAAAACACACTCTAATTTTAATCAACATCCACTTCCGCCTGAATCGCGCCACATGGACATGGACCAAGCAGAAGCTTGTTGGACTGCTTTGTCACATATCAAATAAAGACCTCAAGGTAAGATGTTTTCTCTCATTTTTAATGAATAAATGTCTAGTAGCAATGTTGGTGTTAATGCAATTTGACAGACTAACATTAGTTCATTTCATTGCACATGAGCTGCCGAAGCTAATATGGTTAACAAGTCCTCAAAGTTCAAAAACTGTTAATAACGTACCCTTCTAATTTAAAATTATCTGCATAAAACATGACACTAATGTCCCCTTCTATATTTTACCGATAGTAGTGGCCGCATTGCCTCTCTTTTCCATCTCACATCAAAGTATTAGCAAAGTTGCCACATGAGAGCACAAAATGCACATTACAGGGCAAATAAACGTAAATAAATCAGTGTTAATTTGTTCACAATAAGTATTCAGTGACGACGTTTTAATTAATGACGAAATTTTAACGATTTTTATTTTTATAATAATATAACATTAATATTCCCATCTCAACACGCCGAAGTTTTCCCTTTTTTTTTAAACCAATCGTTTGCATGTATCCGTTTGAACGTGCAAATCCTCTCTCGCATTGGACGAGAATCTATCCAGCAAGTCAGGTCTCGTAAAGCCGGGCACCTGTTAGCCTGCTGCTAACCAACTCAACGGTGCTGTTAGTTTAAAGTCCGATACGATAATGAACGACATGGCAGCCGCAAGCTCACCGGCGGCTTGTCAGGTGGGAAGAAAGAGGAGACATGATGCGGTTGGGGAAAAAACACCGCCAAACCGCAAGACACGCCACCCTACAGTGTATGGCAAGGTAGATAAAATATAAGCTAACGTTGTGTATATAATGTTAGGTAAATGTTATCGTGTTTTAGTGACTGCTTCGCCTTCGAAACCAGTGATAATCACCTCATAGCGGGTCTATCACTGTGTGTCCGGTTAATGTTAGTTACAGGGAATATTAGCCACTCCAGACCTCTCGGTAGTAATTTGCGTAGGCGGTGTTCTTGTGTTGTGTTGGATGCCACAAGTGGGAACTTATCTGACTGACATTTGCCAACATGACAAATTTTCTAAAATGTCTACATGACGTACAGTAACAGTCAAAAGTTTGGACACCATTTAACTGAATGTGAAAGTGTGTGCTAACTTTTGACTGGTACTGTACTCTATCTGAATCTCACATGTTCTAAATATCTTTTGTCATAAAGTCTTTAACATTTGACTGAGTTACTTCTGATAAGTTCCCTGTTTTAGATTTTTTTATACTGTCAGTGACTGTAATTTGAATGTATGAACAGAAATGTATATTTATTTCTTTTACAGGTGCATATGCAGTGTCTGACTGTCTCTTATCTACAGGTATTTATATACACCATACATACAATGTGATAAAGACTATACATTTTTTGTGAAAAGGCACAGAATGTCTATCATGTAATACAGGAAAAGGTTCATGAACATTATTGTATAGATTTCAAAGTAAAGCTAGGGGTATTGATGTTAATGCAGATCACAACTTGGATGGCAGATTTGCCAAAACCCAATAAACAGCTGTTATTTTGTGCTTTTTCTTTGAAGTTCCAAGTGGGTTACACACCTCGAAGCCATGAACATAAACAATTATAGACAGTCATGTTTTTTTTCCTGCAAGTCATTTTGCTTGAAAAATAAACCATGGATTGCAGACAGTCCTACTCTGTATCATTCAACAAGGGTTCTGTTTGCCTATATGCAGTGTCAGGGATTTCATAATCAAACTGGACTGTATGATGATATTCACAGTGAGGACCAGAAGTATTTGGACAGATCATTTTGGCTCTGGACACCACCGCAATGGATTTGGAATGAAAGGTCCTGCTTATCGTGTAATAGCTTTAAGCACGATCAATAGCTTTAATTTAAGGGCTTGGCCTTACTATTTTTTATGTTTACAAAACCTCTGTATTTGCTCTTTTGTTAAGTCTTTTGTTGATTGTTGTCACTGTCACAGATGTCCCTACCTCTGGGAATGTGTTTTTGTTCTTGACAGCTGTTCTAAAGGGGTTTTTCTTTAGCAGAGAAGAATTCTTCTGTAATCCATCACAGTTGTTTTCCATCGTCTTCCAGACTTTTGATGTTCCTGACCTCACCAGTCTCTTCTGTCTTTTTTAAGAATGCACCAAATAGTTCATTTGCGCACACCTAATGTTTTTATTTCTCTGATGGATTCATTTTAGTTTTTTAGCCTAATGATGCTTGTTCCCTGGCAGTAACAGGTCTTTAGACTTCACTTTGTTAACAGCAACAGGTTCCTAATGCAACACTTAGAATAAACTCTAGACCTTTTATCTGCTGACTTGTAAATGAACTCAAGAGAAAATACACCCCTGGCCATGGAACTGCTGAGGAGCAAGCTATCCCAATATTTTTGTGCCACCAAAAATAGGTGTCTTTGTACGAAAATGTCTGTAATGCCTACACAGTTCAACCTTTTCTCTCTCTCTCTCTCTCTCGACCAAAAAAAAATGTAAAAATTAATGCCGACAGTCTCCACTTTAAGCACATCTCTTCATTTCATTCCAAATCCATGGTGGTGTACACAGCACAAACGATATTGTTACTGTCCAGATACTTCTGGTCCTATCTTTACTTACTGTTTCAGTGCAAAGCTCATTCTGCAATCTATTTTCTTGGAGAGTTACAGTAACTACAGTATTAATTACAGTAAGATGATATTGGTTTATAATGTTTTTTTTTTTGTTTTGTTTTGCCATTTCAGGTCCCAAACAATGCTGCTTGATGGAGTACGTAGGGGAACTAGATCAACTTACAGTATGAACGACGTAAGTGAATACAAATGTAAAATCAGTAAAAAAATAAATTGTCTATTGCCTTAAAAGTTTGGCGTTTTCACGGGATGCTAAGGATGACTGCAGTAATATGTTACCTACAAAATGTTTAAGCTCCGAAACTTGTATTTCTCTTTTACTCTCTCTCTCTTACTTTGTAAAAAAAAATGGCTTTATTTTTATATGCATATTTCATTAGTTGCCAATTTGACAAATATTTGTATGTGAGATTTTACACTGAACATTTCTAACACTTAATTAGGACAAGATGCATACTTAATTATGATAAAGATCATGTTTCATAGATAATTTACGTAGGAGGTCTAAATGATGTGATATAAGTTAAGATATAGTAAACTATTCACCAGGACATAAGAACACCAGGGGAATGTGGGTTATGTCTACATGAATGGATCTTTTTGAATAGAGGTTTCCAATCTCAAATATGTTTTTTGTTTTTGTTTCACCAGAATGCTGATGGAGACAGAGTGTTGTCTCCTCACAACACAAATGATGAAAATCTATGATCAAGAACATTGTGTCAGAAGAACCAGAGGACACTGGGATCATAATTGAGGGGGGTAAAAGTTCTGAAAGTCTTGCTGCGTGCTGGTATGCACTGGATCATGCACTGACGTATGCACTGGATCTTGCCCTTTTAAGAATCTGTTCTTATAGCTGGACTGTGGGAGGATGTCTCCAAAAGTTCTCAAAAGCTTAAAAAGTTCTTTAAAATAAGCTTCTTGCTTAAGTCAAGGGACTCTTTAACTTTTCTTTAAGAAATGTCATATTTTTGTAAAAAATAATTTGCAAACATATGTATATAATTTTGTTTTAAGCCTCACCAAACCTGTTTACAATTAAAAATGTTGTAAAGTAACATGTGTCTACATACAGTAAGCACTTGTTGTAAGTATTAATCTTGTGCATTCTGCCTGTACTGTACAGTATGTATCTGAGCGATGCTAACCAAGTGGTCTCAGAATGTGTTTTGGCATTTTGCAGGTAAACATTTTTGTTTCCAAGTTGCAAAAATAAATTGTTACATATCTTGCAATACCATCTTGTGACTTTACTTGTATTTATAATGTCAGTTTCTTGGTACCGTAATTTCAGTAAATTGTAGTTAATGCAGTAAAAATTAAGCAGGAAAAATGAGTTCCATTTATTTATATTTAATTTATTTAGTCAACTTAAATCATTTACACTTGGATATTTGATAAATATTTATTAATTTTACATATATTTTTAGTAAATATATTTATTTTTAAAAATAAATATATAAATATTTGTTTAAGATAGATATTTAGTAAATATCAATTAAATATGAACAAAATTATTAGTAGATTGAAATAAATTTTAGGCCGGATAATGAGTTAGTGTAAAGCTTGTTTTTGGTTAAATTGCTTTATATTTACTTAATGCATTTGATTACATCAACTCATAATTTACTATAATATTACTAAATGCAACACAATTTAGGTATTGCTTTTATTACAAATCACTGAATATTTTGATTAAATTTAAACAATTTATTTAATGCATTTTACTCAAATTTTCGGCACTTAAAATCTACTAATTATTTTAAGTGTCACTTTGTTGCCACAATTTTTTTGAGTAACCAATGATCAAATTTTTTAGAGTGTAGATTACGCTGTCAAGACAGCTCCCGAATGAAGGGGGAAGCGTTATAGCGTTTGATTGCCACTGGTATAAATGACTTCCTGTGGTGTTCGTTTTTTTTTTTTTTTGACGTCCATGATACTAAGAAGTTTCTTCAGCACCCTTCTCTCAGATACCTCAACTAGAGACTCCAGCTCCACTCCAACGACAGAACTGATTTCAATCTGCTAACCCAGCAGACTACAGCAGAGAAGATAATGCTGGAGACCACAGAATGGTAGAACATCTGAAGCATGGTTCTGCATACATTAAAGGACCTAAGTCCTAAGAAGAAGTGGGACTCTGAGAGGACTGAAGAGAGTAGACAGGAGTACAGGGAGATGCAGCATAAGGTGAAGGTAGAGGTGGCAAAGGCCAAACAAAGAGGATATGAGGACTTGTATGCTAGATTGGATAGTAAGGAGGGTGAGGTGGATCTGTACAGGTTGGCGAGGCAGAAAGATAGAGATGGGAAGGATGTGCATCAGGTTAGAGTGATTAAAGATAGAGATGGAAATGTACTGACAGATGCCAGGAGGGTAATGGGAAGATGGAAGGAGTACTTTAAAGAGTTGATGAATGAGGAATATGAAAGAGAACAAAGAGTAGAAGAGGTGACTGTTGTGGAGGAGGAAATAGCAAATATTAGTAAAAGTGAGGTGAGAAGGGCATTGAAGAGGATGAAGAGTGGAAAGGCTGTTGGTCCTGATGACATACCTGTGAAGGTATGGAAGTGCTTAGGAGAGGTGGCAGTAGAGTTTCTAACTAGTTTGTTTAACAAGATCTTGGAGAGTGAGAGGATTCCAGAAGAATGAAGGAGAAGTGTATTGGTGCCGATTTTTAAGAACAAGGGAGATGTGCAGAGCTGTGGCAATTACAGAGGCATAAAACTAATGAGCAATGCAATGAAGCTGTGGGAAAGAGTAGTGGAAGCTAGGTTGTTAGAGTAGTAGTGGCAGAGAAGTATGTTAGAGTGGTGCAGGACATGTATGAGAGCTGTAAGACAGTGGTGAGATGTGCTGTAGGTGTGACAGAAGAGTACAAGGTGGAGGTGGGTCTGCATCAAGGATTTGGCTCTAAGCCCCTTTTTGTTTTGCTCTGGTGATGAACAGGATGACAGATGAGGTTAGACAGGAGTCTCCATGGACTATGGTGTTTGCAGATGACATTGTGCTTTGTAGCGAGAGCACGGAACAGGTGGAAGAAAATTTGGAGAGGTGGAGGTACGCTCTGGAAAGCAGAGGAATGATGGTTAGTCGCAGCAAGACGTGTGTGAATGAGAGGAACCCAAGAGGAACGGTGAGGATACAGGGAGCAGAGGTAAAGAAGGTGCAGGACTTTAAGTACTTAGGGTCAACGGTCCAGAGAAACGGAGAGTGTAGAAATGAGGTGAAGAGGCGGGTACAGGCAGGTTGGAATGGGTGGAGAAAAGTTTAAGGTATGTTGTGCGATAAAAGAGTATCAGCGAAAATGAAAGGAAAGGTGTACAGGACACTGGTGAGACAAGCGATGCTCTACGGCTTAGAGACAGTGGCACTAAAGAAAAGACAGGAGGCAGAGTTGGAGGCCTGATTGTATTGAATGCACTGGAGAAATAAAAAACATGACTCTCACAGTGTTACCTGACTCCTCGAGGTATGTATATACTCTGTTCAGCAGATAGATGATGGCATCCTCCACACCAATGCGGGGCTGATGGGCGAAGTACTGGATCATTGGCTACCTGAGAAATTTTGCATTGATTTTAAAATACTACTCTTGACATATAAAGCATTAAATGGTCTCGTGCCGCAGTATCTGAGTGAACTGCTAGTGTCTTACGATCCGCCACGCCTAATTCGATCAAAGGATACAGGCTGCTTGTCAGTACCGCATATTATAAAAACTACAGCTGGGGGCAGAGCTTTTTCTTACAAAGTCCCAAAGTTATGGAATAACCTTTCATAACTTTGTTCGGGACTCAAACACAGTCTCAGTGTTTAAGTCTAGGCTAAAAACCTATTTATTTAATCAAGCATTTTTATAAATTGATTTCTCTTGGGTAAAGGAACAGATCTGGGGGACTCATGGACGTAGAGTATTAGGTGAACTGGCATGTTTAGATGCTGTCTTCCCCATTCTTATTGATTACTTAGGTTTTTTGACGGTGAGGTGATTGTTTGCTTTATATCTCAGGGAGCCCTCATATCTGTGTTTCCTTCTTGCTCTCTTGCTCTTCTGACCTGTTTGACCCATCCTGGTGCCTCACTTCTGGATGGAGATCTCGTCACACGTTATAGCTGTACTGGCTGCCACCTAACACACATTATGAATGCAGATCAATTCCTGCTTTCTGTTTCACCCAAATGAGGATGGGTTTCCAGTTGAGTTTAGTTTCTCTCAAGGTTTCTTCCTATTATCATCTCAGGGAGTTTTTCCTTGCCACTGTCGCCCTTGGCTTGCTCACCAGGGACTATTTGACCATTTTGATTCATGCACACTCACATTCCATGAAAACTTAAATAATTCTTTTGATTGTGTAAAGCTGCCTTGCACTTGTAGTGGGATTAGGCGAGTGACAGTGGTATTGACCTATCAGAGCAAAGCACCTCCCTATTTTAAGGCTGATTGGCTACTGCCTGGGTTGCATCACGCCCGGTTTCCTCTTTGTTGTCCCTGTTTGTAGCGGCGACAGGTAAGCCCGTTGTTTAAATCCGGCTTTTGGAAACTGGTGTGTGTGTGTTTTTTATAGCGCGTTTTCTGGCGCTGCAAGTTGCTGCCGTTGGTGTGAGTGTTCGCCTTTCAGGTAGGTTGGTTTAACCTTGTTTGGTTGATTAGCTTCTGAAGGAATTAACATTTTCCCTACACATTGATTAGGCTTCCTTGTACCTTGTGGTGCTAAGATGGGATACAGTTCTGACTAAACCCGTGACTGTATGTGCTTTCGCTACGGAGACCTGAATGGTAAATCGATTAACTTTTATTGAGAGTCAGGTGTGTACATATTAATGTTTTCTCTCTCTCGTATTTGTTATAGGAAACTCCCTTTCGTTGCTAACCTTGTTCTGGCTGTTGCTACTCAAGTAGTGCCGCTAGCGGTGTAAACTTATATGGCTGTGAAGATACGGCTGCTAACAGTGTGGAAGCTAAGGCTGTTAATCGCTGATAGTGAAGACGCTGCCATTAACCTCACGAAAGTGCTGCCATGTTCAGTATGAAAATGGGACTGTTTGCGTCGGGTGTTGTGCTGTTGTTACCCCGCGTTGGATGTACTGTATGGTTTATTTATTTTCTGTGTCTTTTATTCTGTTGAGTTGAGTACACTAGGTTTCCTTGAAGTGTATTTGGCTTACTTTGGTTTTTGTTTATTTTGATGTTTTGATTGTGTTTTATTTTCCGTTTAATAAATTGTATTTCTTGACGGCCAACCTGCAATGGAGACTATTCAATGCATTTAATGTCTCATGACCCTTTCTTATGTACTTCTGTCTGCTTCTGACATATTTATTGTATTTCGAAGAAGGCTCATTAATTGGTGGCTGTAATATTGTTGGAACTTTTTGTTTATTTTTCTTCCTGTTTGTAGGAGCTGAGGTTCGGTGATCGAGTGTCTTCTTTGCTGTGGTGGTGGTTCTTCCTGATTGTGTGCAGTGTCACACTTTGAGTGTTCAAGCGCGCAATCATTGTGCACAGTGGGGTGTGTGGAAGTGTGTTGCACTTTTCATGCAGAAATTAACATAGTCTGTGATGCAGTCAGTAAGTCCATTAACATCCTCCAGATGCGAGTTACAAAGAACATCCCAGTCTTTCACCTCAGAACAGCATTGGCCCACAAACTGTTTAAATGTGGCCCACATTCCCCTTGTTTAATTTATTACTCTTGTAACAATGCAAAGCAACTGTAACTAAGACAAAGCAATTTCCCTCTGTGATAAAGTTCTATGCATCTTAAATAAACCGGTTGCACATGGATTATAATTTGAGTCTTTCTTGTTATATACACACATACACCCATACTGTTATGAGATTTGTTGAGGAAAACCAATGCAAACAAACCAAACATTTGTATCAGAATAATAAAAAAAAACACAACTGGCAGGGCAAACAGCTTTACGAGGGCTTGGTAGGATCAGGAATCTATATAAAAAAAAAAGGCACAAGATTAAAAAAAATAAATGTCAACAACGAGGGAAAATAATGCTTATTAAGAACTGGTTCAAGGCTCACTGCACTGGCTCAGTTGTATACTATATTTATCAGTGACAACTTTAAGTTCCCTGCCAGGTGAACCAAATAACATTCATTATGAATTATATGACAATAAACTGACTCATCTATGCCTGTGGGGACCAAAGTCAATGCTGGCCCACTACAGAAATTTATGTGAACACCAAATGCATCACATTCTGCCATCAACAGTCAAGAATAATTACTGCACATTCCTCTGTTATATTTGTGTTTTACATGCATATTTGTCTCTTATTTTAGGGCTCCAGGTTGGGTGCCATATTTTCTAGCTCAACTTGCTTTACCATATACAGTCACTTTCCACAACACACGTTGAACATACAGTGCATCCGGAAAGTATTCACGGCGCATCACTTTTTCCACATTTTGTTATGTCACAGCCTTATTCTAAGATGGATTAAATTCATTTTCTCCTCAAAATTCTACACAGAACACTTCATAATGACAACATGAAAAACATTTACTTAAGATTTTTGCTAATTTATTAAAAATAAAAACATTGAGAAAACACATGTACATAAGTACTCACAGCCTTTGCAAAATTAAGCTCAGGTGCACCCTGTTCCCTAGCAAGGCTACACTCGATGCTGCGTGAAAACGCTATGGGAACCAGTTTGTCGCGTTGCCGGTCGTTGAAGCATGCTGTGAAAACACGCCAAAGTTTTTGGCTATATACAGATGTCGCCCTTAAAACCCTGCGTGTTTTCCCGCGGGATGCCGCAATTTAGCGCGCGGCGTGCCGCGACTTGCCGGAGGCAACATTCGGGAATTTTAAATAAATGTGTTGCGCTTCACTGAATATCCGCCAGATGGCGCATGGAAGGACTTTATCTAAAAGCCGGACCAAGTACAACAATGAATGTAAGGACGCGGATGAACAGTGCTGAAGCGAACATGAATTTTATTTTGTTTTATAATAGATCTTTCATGATGAATGAGTGTATATGTGCTTCACATTATCAAACACAGGCAAAGGAGACAGAAATTATTGAGGGATCCACTGAAAAAAGTAAACCTAGTTTAATGTGTTTTTTTTTCTCATTCCATTAGTAAAAAAAATAATTTGCTCTTTTTAACTGAAGTGTCTAATTTATGCTTATGGGTGAATCTTTTTTTTTTTTTTTTAGTATAATGCTGTTTACAGCAGGAAACCAAAGTGAAATATTTCATTTTGATCAAGGTACTCTTATTAGGTTGAGTGTGATTTGTGCATGCGCAGTCTTTAGACCATAGTTTTGCCGGTATAATTTTATTTCCGCCTCAAACCGGAGCATGACGTTGAAACAAGTAAGGAAGGATATCAGAACCTGTATTTCAGTTACTGTTAGTTAAAGCCCCTGATTAAACTTAAATCTAATCCATTCACAAAGGACATTTCTGCTTCAAACCGTGTCTCATGACCTCATGACGCAGCATTTTCACGGACTGAATCACATGCGGGTGGAGATTCTCAAAGAAAACGCCTTTAAACCAGGTAAGAAAGCAAACTCATGTCATTTCTATGTTAAATGTATCTCTTTTATGAGCAAATTCATGATTTATGTCAGGAACAACTACTTTGTAGATTGAGTTTTGTGTCCGTGTTTGCTACTGTAGCTAAAACCACCTATATTACCTGCATTAGCATTAGCTAACTAACGTGGTGATTTTCAAAAACACCGGAGTTTATACAGTAAGTCAGCGGCGCCGAAGAAAATAATTATATTTAAGTACCGTTGGTTAACGATGTAAAAATTAATAGGAAAGTGACGTAAACATAGAACAAGCTAATTTGGAGTGAGTGCTGTTTGTAGTGTACTGCTTTCTATACTTTATACACACTGTAATTAAGATTTGCTAACATAAGAACTTGAGCCAGTCCAATTTTTGTTTTTACCTTTTTTTTTTTTTTTTTAAAGATCAGTAATGAGTTTCTGAGAATTATATCTGCTCCACTTCAAGCAAGATTACTGGTTTCCTTGGACAAGCAACACTACAAACTAATTGAGATCATCAGAAACTAGGGAGGAACCCGTCAGAGAGAAGACCAGAGATATAATCTTCATCTTCAAGTTCTTGATCTGGTATGTATGGTACGGTTCAGGACCAGGGAGGGAGCCGGAGACAGCAGAACAAAGAGATGATATTGCCAGCACCAGCACAGGGAGCACAGTTTTTAGTTTAGATCTCATGTTTACATTTTATTGTATGTTGATGGCTTGACTGTAAACAACAAACAATGCAATAAATGTATAAAAAAATATATATATTTATTGTCTCTTTCCAGGACCAGGCATATCGTTCAATTATTTTTTGGCCAAATAGGCAGTCGTAACAAGAGGTGAGGGCGCGCGCGTCATCACATGTGCTTAGCCGACTCTGCGTTCACCGTAAACTTCAATATACATAAACGTTTATATTTTTGTTTATTTGTATATGTATGTTATTAATTTTACTTTTTTAGAGATTGTATGTGCGTGCACGGAGAGTATGTGTTGATAAGTTTATGTGGATAAGTTGATAAGTGTATCAGAAAGCATTAAAATGTTCATTTGAATTAAAATGACACACACACGTCTGTATATACAGTATATCAATTACATATATATCAATTTCATTAGTTCGTTCATTCTATTTGAAGCTTCGGATGTTTTTTTTTTTTTTGGTTTGGTTAGATTAGTTCTGAACTCGCTTCCGTGAAACTATCGCTAAAACAATGTACTGAGCCCTCCTGAGGATATAAAGCTTTATTATTGTGTTTGAATAAATATTCAGATCTACCACAGCAGGTAATAAACTATGGTGTGTCATAACCGAAGCAAACACCACGATTATGCCTCGTTTCGTTCGACGGGAACGTGGTTCACTTGGCCGCGGTGTATTATAAACCTGTGGAATGTTTCACTGTTTATGCTCACATAAGAGGAACAAAAGCTCAATGAGGACTAAACCAATGATTTCGGTAACTCCACTGAGTGTAACATCTGCATAGTGACACTGAACATCTTCACTTTTCCGTTTACCTCTGAAAAA
The DNA here is from genome assembly GCA_030522415.1 of Channallabes apus. Taxonomy (NCBI): domain Eukaryota; kingdom Metazoa; phylum Chordata; class Actinopteri; order Siluriformes; family Clariidae; genus Channallabes; species Channallabes apus. The sequence goes on from CM060126.1 coordinate 22,380,393, forward strand.
AAAGCTGTATTTTGTTTGTTTATATTTAGAGCGCGCACGCACACACATAGACACACACACACAGACACACACACATAGACACACACACACACAGACACACACACTCCCCTGAGCCCTCGGGAAACATCCAATCACCGTCGGTATACAAATGAGTCAAGACGTAGCCTAACGTGGTGTCGTGTCGGATTTCAGTGGTCACGGAGTGGGAAGACTTTGAAGAAGCTGCAGTGACAGTGAACAGCTGAACAACTTCACTTTTCCGTTTACCTCTGAGGAAAAAAAGCTGTATTTTGTTTGTTTATATCTAGAATTTTTATAGTAGTAAGAGAGAGTTATAGTTTGGTCTGTACTGTTGTTCGCACCCTTGTAGAGAATAAATAAATGAATAACACCTTCATATCCCCTCTCAAGAGTGTCATAGTCCATTGTTAGTTTTAATGATCTGGCTGAAACTAATTATCACTACATAAGTACCCTAACACCATTGATCATGAGTCTCAGCTGAACCTAATTCTATACTTGTAACAGAAAATGTAGATGCAGATTCCAAATGTGTATTCATATAATAGATAGATAGATGTGTGTGTGTGTGTGTGTGTGTGTGTGTAGGCTCTACGCAGGGGCAAGAGAGGGCAGCGCACCCTTTAATGTCTGCACATGTTAATATATTCCTAAAATGTATATATTACAAGTTGATGAACTGATCTGCGGTAGCGATGACGTCACAGTCCGACAGCTTTAGAATGATGTTTGATCAGGTCTACTGTATATTCTGAACATAGAACTGCAAAATGTCTGATACAGTACTTTGGGGGAAACAAAGACTTAAACTTTTAAGTAATAACATTATTAATAACAAATATGTAATAGTTTTGATATTTGAAATTTTTTTATTTTAATGTAAAAGGACTATAGATAGAGACTTATAAGCAGCTGGTGTATCCGGGTTGTTTAATGAACTTTAAGCAAAAAGACAACATGTATTCATCTGTTTTATATAAATTACTGTTTTAACTTTGACTAGTTTTGGAAGAATAAATTGAATTGTTAAAGTCATGTTTTGCGTGTTTTAATTTTGGGGGATTGTTTGGGTATTTAAAAATTGTTTAGTTGAACCAACAACTTCAATGGGCAAAAAATGGGACACAACTTTGTTTTAAATAGTCAAAGAGTTGGGCTGAAAATAATAATAATAATTATTGATCATAGAAACAAATGAAACCAGTTAAACACTTGATTATATGTATTTGTGTTTGTGATTGTGACCCATAATAATTTTTTCTCAGTATAAATAAATGTTTTGGGTTTTAAGAACTCCAAAAGAGCAACGACAAACTTGGTATTCTCCATTGAGGTTTCTCACCTTCCACTCCTGGTGTTAATTGCTCTGTGTGTGCGTGTGTGTTTTTGGCGGGGGGATGGGTGTGTGTGTGTTTTCGGCTGTTCAGCAGTTCTAAACACAAGCACAGTTTTTGTCCTTAACTAAAATACTTCAATACGTTAATAATGAATTTATTTTGTTGAATAAGGTAATAAGCGATATTTAAACCAAACCAGTAAGTTAAGTAAGTTTTCCATACATTAAAGTACTGTGTATAACCAAGTGCCCTAGCAAACACAGTTACAGTACAGTTTACAGTACAAACAGATTGTGTGCGCTGGGGGGATTGGAAGGTGAGTGAGAATACTCATTTACAAGACAAAAGACGGTCAGAGGCAGCGCCGTTCTAGACCAGACAACACGGGGTGGGGGGAGGGGGGCATCATGTTCGAGCACTGTTTTTACCTGGCCTTACTGTATAGTAACAGTATTGTATTTGCTGAATTGTGTTGAGGCACGCAAACCCCCTGACCACAATAAGGTGGCAATCCCTCAGGGGGAAACTAAAAAATAAATAAATAAATATATATATATATATATATATATATATATATATATATATATATATATATATATATATATATATAATTTTATAATAAACTATCCTTACTCCAGATTTTATCAATCAATGACATAACATTTATCTAAGCTGGATGGTCAAATTCTCAAAAACGTTTAACCTAAAGTAAGACTTAACACACTATAACTAAAATATTTACAAAACTGAAAGGTTGTCTTATGAATAATAAAAAATGCAAACTAAATTAAAACAGATGGGCTGTTGAACAGATCATAATATGTTTTATGTTTTCTGATTATAAATGATATATGGGTTGATTTTAGAAAGGCTAAATCAAATAGCTAGTTTTGGTAATGTCAGTCCAGTAACTATACTATGTAAAAGTAATTATAATATGAATTAATTAAGGGCAGGACCTAACCTAATGTTAATAATTTACACCATGATAACATTAGTATTCATGTTTTTGTATTTTTGTATTAACATTTTAAATGTTCAAATGAACGTTTCAGAGTATATAATTTGTCGTGTCATCTGTGATTGAGACCCATGAGTTAAATTGAAATATTTTTTATAGGTAGTAAGCCAGGTTTTAGTAACCTGCTTTAGTAATGGGCTCTAAAAGACAATGGAACATTACAGAACGTGCGAGTTGACGCCCATGCACAGATTAAAATGTTCATTTGAATTAAAATGACACACGCATGTCTGTGTGTGTGTGTATATATATATATATATATATACAGTGGTGTGAAAAACTATTTGCCCCCTCCTGATTTCTTATTCTTTTGCATGTTTGTCACACAAAATGTTTCTGATCATCAAACACTTTTAACTATTAGTCAAAGAGAACACAAGTAAACACAAAATGCAGTTTTTAAATGAGGGGTTTTATTATTTAGGGAGAAAAAAAATCCAAACCTACATGGCCCTGTGTGAAAAAGTAATTGCCCCCTGAACCTAATAACTGGTTGGGCCACCCTTAGCAGCAATAACTGCAATCAAGCGTTTGCGATAACTTGCAACGAGTCTTTTACAGCACTCTGGAGGAATTTTGGCCCACTCATCTTTGCAGAATTGTTGTAATTCAGCTTTATTTGAGGGTTTTCTAGCATGAACCGCCTTTTTAAGGTCATGCCACAACATCTCAATAGGATTCAGGTCAGGACTTTGACTAGGCCACTCCAAAGTCTTCATTTTGTTTTTCTTCAGCCATTAAGAGGTGTGTTTTGGGTCATTGTCCTGCTGCAGCACCCAAGATCGCTTCAGCTTGAGTTGACGAACTGATGGGCGGACATTCTCCTTCAGGATTTTTTGGTAGACAGTAGAATTCATGTTTCCATCTATCACAGCAAGCCTTCCAGGTCCTGAAGCAGCAAAACAACCCCAGACCATCACACTACCACCACCATATTTTACTGTTGGTATGATGTTCTTTTTCTGAAATGCTGTGTTACTTTTACGCCAGATGTAACGGGACACGCACCTTCCAAAAAGTTCAACTTTTGTCTTGTCGGTCCACAAGGTATTTTCCCAAAAGTCTTGGCAATCATTGAGATGTTTTTTTCAAAAGTGAGAAGAGCCTTAATGTTCTTTTTGCTTAAAAGAGATTTGCGCCTTGGAAATCTGCCATGCAGGCCGTTTTTGCCCAGTCTCTTTCTTATGGTGGAGTCGTGAACACTGACCTTAATTGAGGCAAGTGAGGCCTGCAGTTCTTTAGATGTTGTCCTGGGGTCTTTTGTGGCCTCTCGGATGAGTTGTCTCTGCGCTCTTGGGGTAATTTTGGTCGGCCGGCCACTCCTGGGAAGGTTCACCACTGTTCCATGTTTTTGCCATTTGTGGATAATGGCTCTCACTGTGGTTCGCTGGAGTCCCAAAGCTTTAGAAATGGCTTTATAGCCTTTACCAGACTGATAGATCTCAATTACTTTTGTTCTCATTTGTTCCTGAATTTCTTTGGATCTTGGCATGATGTCTAGTTTTTGAGGTGCTTTTGGTCTACTTCTCTGTGTCAGGTAGCTCCTATTTAAGTGATTTCTTGATTGAAACAGGTGTGGCAGTAATCAGGCCTGGGGGTGACTACAGAAATTGAACTCAGGTGTGATAAACCACAGTTAAGTTATTTTTTAACAAGGGGGGCAATCACTTTTTCACACAGGGCCATGTAGATTTGAAGTTTTTTTTCTCCCTTAATAATGTAAACCTTCATTTAAAAACTGCATTTTGTGTTCAATTATGTGATCTTTGACTAATAGTTAACGGTTTTTGATGAGCAGAAACATTTAAGTGTGACAAACATGCAAAAGAATAAGAAATCAGGAAGGGGGCAAATAGTTTTTCACACCACTGTATATATATATATATATATATATATATACCCTAAAAAATGCTGGGTTAAAAACAATCTGGGTTGTTTTTAACCCAGCTGCTGGGTAAATATAGGACTAACTAAATGCTGGGTTAATTTAACCCAGCAAGATGGGTTAAATATTCAATCCAAATGCTAGGTCATATTTAACTATAATGCTGGGTTAATTCTACCACATAAATGGTTCAAATGTTCTACCCATATGTTTGGGGTTTGTTGGTTCATTTTAACTGGAATGTTGGGTTAATTCTACCTCACAAATAGGTTATTATTATTTTCATGTTTTACAGTGAATCTGTAAAAAAAACACCCATGTCTATTAAACAGTTAAATTATTTTGATATACTTGCCTATTACAAAAAAACATACATATATGCAATAAACACCATCCTATTACATGTTCTTAGAAAAAAATATTTATTTTTCAAAAGCACAAGAACAGATAATCAACAGTGACATCATTACTATACTATCATTGATAAGGGCGGGATGGAGTAATTGCACAAATAGACTGAGGCAGCTTCTACAGAGCAGGATCTCTCTGTGACTTCAGATATCTTTTCTGAAGAACAAAACTATCCAGCTATTTTTATTTTTTTTTGGTTTGGTTAGATTAGTTCTGAACTCGCTTCCGTGAAACTATCGCTAAAACAATGTACTGAGCCCTCCTGAGGATATAAAGCTTTATTATTGTGTTTGAATAAATATTCAGATCTACCACAGCAGGTAATAAACTATGGTGTGTCATAAGCGAAGCAAACACCACGATTATGCCTCGTTTCGTTCGACGGGAACGTGGTTCACTTGGCCGCGGTGTATTATAAACCTGTGGAATGTTTCACTGTTTATGCTCACATAAGAGGAACAAAAGCTCAATGAGGACTAAACCAATGATTTCGGTAACTCCACTGAGTGTAACATCTGCATAGTGACACTGAACATCTTCACTTTTCCGTTTACCTCTGAAAAAAAAGCTGTATTTTGTTTGTTTATATTTAGAGTTTTTATAACAGTAGAACAAGTACCCGCGCGCACGCACACACATAGACACACACACACAGACACACACACACACACACAGACACACACACTCCCCTGAGCCCTCGGGAAACATCCAATCACCGTCGGTATACAAATGAGTCAAGACGTAGCCTAACGTGGTGTCGTGTCGGATTTCAGTGGTCACGGAGTGGGAAGACTTTGAAGAAGCTGCAGTGACAGTAAACAGCTGAACAACTTCACTTTTCCGTTTACCTCTGAGGAAAAAAAGCTGTATTTTGTTTGTTTATATCTAGAATTTTTATAGTAGTAAGAGAGAGTTATAGTTTGGTCTGTACTGTAGTTCGCACCCTTGTAGAGAATAAATAAATGAATAACACCTTCATATCCCCTCTCAAGAGTGTCATAGTCCATTGTTAGTTTTAATGATCTGGCTGAAACTAATTATCACTACATAAGTACCCTAACACCATTGATCATGAGTCTCAGCTGAACCTAATTCTATACTTGTAACAGAAAATGTAGATGCAGATTCCAAATGTGTATTTATATAATACATAGATAGATAGATAGATAGATAGATAGATAGATAGATAGATAGATAGATAGGTGTGTGTGTGTGTGTGTGTAGGCTCTACGCAGGGGCAAGAGAGGGCAGCGCACCCTTAAATGTCTGCACATGTTAATATATTCCTAAAATGTATATATTACAAGTTGATAAACTGATCTGCGGTAGCGGAAAAATCCGCTGAAAATAGGACAGGCACACTAACCCGCACACACACACATACACACGCGCGCGCACACACACACACAGACACACCTCCCTTGAGCCCTGCGTCTGTCGGATTTCAGCGGTCACGGAAAGACTTTGAAGCAGTTTATATATGAATCTAAGCTTGAACTTATCAGCATTGTAAATATATAATACTTTTCAAATAAAATCGCTATTACTTTGACCCTGAAGTTTAGTTTAGCACACACAAAAAAACAGAAAAGTCATTTCTGGTAAATCAACGGAATGTGTAGTTTATTTACAGTAATTCATTAAAAAATGAATATACATTGTACAGTTCACGGTAAACACGGGAAAGATTACAAAATGAAAAAACAAACAGTGTCTACTTTATAAACAGCTTAGTATGTGCGTCGAGATGCTGAAATCCCTTGCATGTTTTTGCTTCCAAGTGGAGAGATATTTGACCGATAGCCTAGAACAAAAGATCTATAGGTGTGATCACAACCCCCTCCGACCGACCGTGCCATCAATCACTGACCACCTCAGAAGTTCCCTCCAATGTATGGCTGCAATACTTGTTTTGCAAGTATTTTTAACACCATTCAAAGGCTTCAAAGGGGCAGTTATCGGCTATGACACGTTGAAGGAGAACTTAATAGTTCTCAAAAATAGTGTAAATGTCTGCAACAATCACTAACCATTAAAATGTTTTTTTTTGTAATTAAACACGAAAATATTAATTATATTTCCATATATATACACACACATACACACACACACACACACACACACAAGGGCGTAGGTTTGCTACCTATGACTCCAACTAATACCCCATCCCCCAATCCCCTTTTTTCCCCAATATCTTATTTTGTATTCAACAAAATAAAGAAAATCATTAAAGTTTGGAACCACTTAAGGAGTAAATAGTGAGTAAAGTTTTTTTGGGGGTGAACAATGGCTTTGACCCTAACTCTTCCCCTCTGACTGCACTAGGACCGGACAGCATTGCCACCTGATGAAATAGCGTGACAAAAAAGTGAAATGTCAGTTCAAAACTTTTGCCAAAAACACTAATGAATCACTTACATCCTCAGCCTATCACTCCTCATAATGCTAAATATTAGTATAATCAACATGTATAATACACGCACACATATTATATGTTATATACTGTATAATCAACATTCAGATTGACCTCCTGTGACCTCGCCTCTTCACCTGAACTACAACATGGCTGATCTGCTTCTGTCCCCTAATTGAAAAACATTGAGGGATTCCTTATGAGCATGGACAGAGAATGCCTCAGCCTATTATTGGTAACAATGTTAAATCTCAGGACAACTACAGTGGCTTGCAAAAGTATTCACCTCCCGTGAACTTTTCCACATTTTGTCACATTACAGCCACAAACATGAATCAATTTTATTGGAATTCCACGTGAAAGACCAATACAAAGTGGTGTACACGCGAGAAGTGGAACGAAAATCATACATGATTTCAAAAATTTTTTTTTTTTACAAATAAATAACTGAAAAGTGGGGTGTGTGTAATTATTCAGCCCCCGTTGGTCTGAGTGCAGTCAGTTGGCCATAGACATTGCCTGATGAGTGCTAATGACTAGAGAGCACCTGTGTGTAATCTACACTCTCTCCATCGCTGTCTGATATACAGCACAGGTGTTTAGGTTCTGTTACCTGACAAAACAGGATAAACACATGCCATTTAAACAGCAATCATTTTATTTCACTTTTTCTGAGTCTTAGTGTGCAAACCTTGAATCAAATCATTAATGTTCGCCAAGTAAGTGAATGCATTTTAAAAACTATTTTTCTGAAGTGGATTGTCTATTGGTGTCAACAAAATTCTAGCCATATGGCAATATTAGTATATTAGTTTATCAATTTCTTTCACAATACTGATTTCTGACAAACAGTCACTAGATTAGGAGACTGACAGGGATCATATTTATACTTTTACATTTAGCTGTTTAATCTGCTGTTAGTTTTACGTCCGTATTCACAGACTATATCCTGGCCTGCTGTACTGAATGTGAGTCCACTGCATTTGGCGCTGCTTGTGTCTGAACGCGCTGAATGTGTCTGAATGACAATGGAATAGGACGTGTGAGTTGCACCGGTCACACACACTCACACACACACACACACACAATATATATATATATATATATATATATATATATATATATATATATATATATATAATTAAATTCTTAAAACATCGTGTTCACCCATGCACTGAAAAAAAGAACTTGTAAGATTTACTTGATAAAATCCTCATAACAATTTGGACACAGATTTTAAGTAAATTTTATTGCTCCAATATTAAGGCTGAATCCCAACCCTTCCCCCTACTCTTCCATTTGGCGCGTTCACGTGCAGGGGTAGAGGTGTCTCATTTCCCTTTTGGTTGGAGGTGTAGGGGGAGGGGGGAAGGGCCAGATAGCCCTCCAAACGAAGATTTTTCAGGACCTCACTTCAAACGAAGGGCTAAGCGAAGTTTTCAACATGGCTGCTCACTCGAGCAAACAGACCCATAAATGTTAAGTCATTTTTGCCATTAATAAAGATTTTTATGACAAGTTTTCATTGTATGTATATTACCTTTAGTCTTGTCTGTGTTTATGGTGATGTTCTGTAAAGAAATGTTTGCAAAAAAAATCGCTAAAGTTTGCTAGCGGATAGCACATATTGCACAATATTACAAATATATATTTTTATGTCACATACACTTTACTGCATGCTACAAACAAATATGAAAGTTCAGTAGCACGGCATTTTGCCGAGCATTTGATAACGCATTGTTTGTTTTGCTTACGGCCATACACTATTGTTTTGCTTACACTATTCTTACTTATTGCAACGTGACCACAGTTTTGTAATTTATATTCTGTATATGGACGGCTGAGGAAACCCGAAGACTCATCCGTGTTCGTGGTGAAAATGAGCAACTTTTTTAAAAATCGAAATACGGCGCAAAAAACCTTTGGGAGTGAGTAATCTCTCTTATTGGAATGTGTGATAAACATCGGCGCATGTCCTCTGACGTAACATGGACACACAGGAATGTAAATGAACACTGCATTTATGACCCAAAAAATAAACGCTTTGAGATGATTTATTTGACGTATGGTGTGTTTATTTGAATATGTTCAGTAAATTTATGAATTACACTCAAAGTGTCAGCGAAACCGATTTGCAAATAATTTGTGTGTGTGTTAGGTGATGTGAGAGTGGGTTTTTCAAACTTGCAGTAAAACATTTTTGGGGGCAGTTTTTGATTCCCCCTTATCTAAGTACTGTAAAAACTTATATAGTCTTGGGTTAAAAAGTCTGCATTTCAACATGCATCCCCCACCTCCAAAGACTAAGCTCCTGTTGGTATAGCTCTTAAGGTCACTGTGGCACGCAAACCCCCTGACCACAATACGGTGGCAATCCCTCAGGGGGGGGAGGTGAAAAATACAAATTAAATAAAATAAATTATCCTTAATACAGATTTTATCAATCAACGACATAATATTTATCTTAGCTGGATGGTCTAATTCTCAAAACCGTTTAACCTAAAGAAAAACATAACACACTATAACTAGAATATTTACAAAACTGAAAGGTTTTCTTATGAATAATTAAAAAAAAACATTATAACTCAAAAAGATCATATTATGTTTATATATATATATTTTATAGTAACTGAACAGCTCTCTTCTCTCCAATCCACTCATACACCACAGTCTCCTATTTCTCTGTGCGCGCGCTGCAGCCTGTGAATGAATACACGCAGCGGAGGTTTTACATATTTAAAACGTAAAAAGGTGTCTCCATCATAAATAGCCCTGAATTAACTATATATATATATATATATATATATATATATATATATATATATATATATATATATGTTTTGTGAGATTTTCCCTTACTTGGTTTTATCAATTTATATTACTCCCTATAATAATGTAAACATTGCTAATTTATGTTTTGGAAAGAAACTTAAGTAATTATTTCATCTATATCTTTCATAAATCACACAACTAAAATATAATTAAACAGTTTATTCACCAACATTACCAAATATTTGTGACATTCACAGTCTAGATCCAAGTTGTCTTTTTAATAAAAGTGCATTCAGCTAAATTTTGCATCCATAGAAAAAAACTGCACGGCACCAGGGCCTGAAATACTTGTTTTAAACAAAATTGTGTAAAATAATAAATAAATAAAATACAGCATTCATTTAGAAATAAAATGCAGCAGAAAATACTTTAAACAAACTGTAGAATAAACGTTAAAACGTAATAGCCCTCTGAAGCAGTGAAGTTGCAACTTTCAAATCAGCACTCTGGACTAGTGCACTTAAAAGTATGCCATTGAAACCTTAATGCATGAAAACATTTTAAGCTGAACATGTAAACACAACATGTAAACACTTGTAGTCAAGCCAAATCAAATGTTTTAAGATGATAACTTCATCTTTAAAGCTTGCACTTTTGGTGATAGCTTAATCCCATCAAGTTCTAGAAGAACTTTCTGAAAATAGCCTCTCCTTCAAGGATTATGGATACACCAACCGGTTCTTCCCCTTCAACAGCACGGACGACAAGGATTTTAAGAAGGTGTCACTTCGTCTGTCCACCTGCATAAAATTTACAAGAAAATAAATCATTTATTTTGAGAAGCAAAAAAATCTGAATTGCTTCAACCTGTGCTGACTTCATTGAGAAAAAAAAATAAATAAAAATAAATGATAATAAAAAAATGACCATCACTTCATATACTTCATATTGTTAAACTTGGGTTAAATTGCTTTATCTTGCATCAGTAAAAGATGGCATGAGATGGCTTTACAGTGTCAGGAAATCCTATGATCAATGCTGAGTTTGTATTTAAAGGGTTAGTCCAAACATGAAAATTCGTTCAATAATTACTCATTTATATATTCATTTGCATTTATATGCTTCTGTCCAATACAACAAACACTATATTCAAGGTATTAATAAATTGTATAATTAATAAGAAAACAATGCTTTACCAGGCAATCATCAAAGAGATCCTCTTCAGATTCACGTCTCATCTTTACACTTTGTTTCTGTGAAAATATTTACATTGTATCATTACATAATCTTTTATTCGTACAACTACATTCAGGCATTTCTTCATCTTTTGTAAGTTTGCCTTTATCCAAAGCAAATTACAAAAGAGGAAGGCGTCAAGCAGTGCTACTAACACAAAGTTTCTGACACCGTTAGAAAATACAAGATAGAACAGTGAGGGATTAAGGAAAAAGTGAGAAGCAAGAATCATGTGTGCAAAGATTAAGCATGTAGGGTCACAGGATGACTCGACTTATTTTTATTGTCTGCAATGCGATTTAGACAAATTAGAACTGCGGTAAAGCCAGCCGCGGTTCAGAAGAACACGGTCAAGCCAGCCGCGATTGATTTTAGTGTGCACACATATTACAGTGATTACGGTAGTTTCAGAACCGACACAGAGACAACGCGCTTTCAGAGCGCTTTTCATTTAGACGCCCAGGACTGAGAGATAATACAACATGCTCGTCAATTTTTACTTGCTTATTTATTTGCATTTCTGCTTTAATATCCGTGTTATTTATTGGTGACTTTGACGGTTGTCTGTTACAATATTTTTCTTAAATATTCACCATTCAAATAATTGTTTTATGTAGATAAGTTACAGCAGAATTCGTAGAAAACAGACAAAATAATGTATTTAGTCTTTCTAAATACCAGAATTGATTTTTATTTTGTTTTACTGTTCAAAAGTAGCAGTTATTCTTCAATGAATGTTTTCTATAATGAGGATTAACGTCTGCTTTGGAAGAGAGGTCAAATAAACAAATGTTCACAATGGAGAAAAAAAGTTAAATAAAATGCCTTTATTTCACTTCAGAGACCTATGAAAAAATTAATTCTAGTAAGTATAAAACGCCATGGTCAGTTTTTATCCCATATAATGTACACACATTATATGATAAAAAAAAAGTAGAAAAAAACAATGATCAGTTCTTATTCAGGACGTCCCATACTATATACACACCACATATGAAACTATTTTACTGCAGCATTTTTCAGATATGGGGCATTATTACATTTCAAAGGGGTATAAAGACCCCATTTCTAATAAGTGTAAAAGCTAAACTTACCTCGAACACGACAAACTCCAGCTGCAACCACGCCGTGTTGTAACCTCCGTGATGATTCCCAACCGACTGATACTGTACACAGCGCGGGCACACACAGCGACTCCAAACACGCATGCGCAGTTTAATGTGCACACATTTTCGGCTTCAGTAGACACACAATACTTCAGACTGAAACAGAAAAAAAACAATGATCAGTTCTTATTCAGGACGTCCCATACTATATACACACCACATATGAAACTATTTTACTGCAGCATTTTTCAGATATGGGGCATTCTCTCTGTGTTGTTCATGAAACTACCGTAATCGCTGTAATATGCGCGCGCACTAAAATCAATCGCGGCTGGCTTGACCGTGTTTTTCTGAACCGCGGCTGGCTTTACCGCAGTAAATTAGAGCTGCTGTCAATACTGTATGAACATATGTACAGGTTCTTTACTCGTAACTCATTAATAAAGTTCGGCTTCAGAAAAAAAAAACGTTTATTGCTAGTGCTCTTTTACCATTTAATGCTTTAACACACACGACTCAGTTTGTTCAGAAATGGCATCTGAACAAATGGCTTTGTCTGAACACGCCGTTTTCACTCGGGTTGGGGGTAAGAAACACACATCTCGGTGTATTAATCCGCGCGCTCGGTTCGTTATTATTTTATTTATTTATTTATTTACCACAGGACCCATGGGGGCTCCGTAGGTTCAGGTTTTTACACGAAAACGGTGTTTTGTGAATCTCCACACTATTAAAAACTGAAATTGCTAATTGTACGTCCTGAGATTAAGATGAACGTTAATTGGGAGTCATGAAAGCGAGAATCACATCCAAAAAAGAAAGCTAAACTTACCTCGAACACGACAAACTCCAGCTGCAGCCACACCGTGTTGTAACCTCCGTGATGATTCCCAACCGACTGATACACAGCGACTCCAAACACGCATGCGCAGTTTAATTTGCACACATTTTCGGCTTCAGTAGACACACAATACTTCAGACTGAAACACGACTGCCCCCTACAGGTAATGAAGGGCATGTTCACAGCTTCCCGCACGCAGCCGCGCAAAGCCGCGGCAAGTCACGGGATCCCTTTTCTCGAAACGCAGGTTTTTAATGGCGACATCTGTACATCTAATCAGATGACGTCACCTGTCGAGGTTATATATAGCCAAAAACTTTGGCGTGTTTTCACAGCATGCTTCAACGACCGGCAACGCGACAAACTGGTTCCCATAGCGTTTTCACGCAGCATCTCGTTCCCGCCTTTCAGGGAACAGGGTTACAGAAATGTAACCCGAGACGTTTCCCCTGATCATTCTTCAGATGTTTCTGCAGCTTACTTGGAGTCCACATGTGGTACATTCAGTTGATTGGACATGATTTGGAAAGACACACACCTGTCTATATAAGGTCCCACAGTTGATAGTTCATGTCAGAGCACAAACCAAACATGAAGTCAAAGGAATTGTCTGTAGGACTTCGAGACAGGATTGTCTCGAGGCACAAATCTGGGGAAGGTCTGCTGCTTTGAAGGTCCCAATGAGCACAGTGGCCTCCATCATCCGTAAGTGGAAGAAGTTCGAAAGCAGGACTCTTCCTAGAGCTGGCCAGCCATATAAACTGAGCGATTGGGGAGAAGGGCCTTAGTCAGGGAGGTGACGAAGAACCTGATGGTCACTTTGTCAGAGCTCCAGAGGTCCTCTGTGGAGAGAGGAAAAACTTCCAGAAGGACAACCATCTCTGTAGCAATCCACTAATCAGGTCTATATGGTAGAGTGGCCAGATGGAAGCCACTCCTTAGTAAAGGCACATGGCAGCCTGTCTGGAGTTTGCCAAAAGGCACCTGACGGACTCTCAGACCATGAGAAACAAAATTCTCAGGTCTGATGAGACTCTCTGGCCACTCTACCCTCTGGCCACTCTACCATATAGGCCTGACTAAAATTGCAGTACAAATTTTGAATTTAAATTATATGTAGGTGTTTCTTATTTGACTTGAATTGAAGCCTAGTAAATAACAGTGATCCTTTAGATTTTATCATGTGTAACGCTAGCATAGCTAGAAAACAGACTGGGGTGTGCATCAAAAAAGTGTCTGTGCCACATTTACAGTACTGTCAGATTAAGTAGGTATCGTTGCCGCGAAAGTTTCGCGTTTGTATCAGCGTTTAAATTTCATCGCTTTATACAATAACAATATTAATAGCAACTAGCTTTTACATCTCCATACTATTCGGCTTCGCCTTTTTTCTGCAATTCTTGGAGAACGCGCGAGTTTCCTCATCTAAGAACAACAAACGGAATTCATCTCCAAACAACTAAAACTCCGACACAGAGGTACGTTATCATGTCTACCGTTCAGCTTGTTCAGTGTGTGGAGTGCAGGATGTTTAGACATTCTTCCTCCGTCATTAGCGATAATTTTACTTGTGATAGGTGTGTGTTAGTTAGCACTCTGACGGAGAAGATATCAGCGTTAAAGGAGCGCATCCAGACTTTAGAGAGTGTTAGAGAGTGTGAGAGCAGCGTTATTCCCGTAGCCGACAGTCTGGGTGCCACAGGTGGAGATAAACAGCCCCCGACTCTGGCATTAAAGCCCTCACAGCGGGGCGAGTGGGTGACGACTCGGTGGCATACTCGTTCAGCCAAAGCTAACGCTAAGGCTAGCCCACCGGAGCACACCTCCTCACGCTTCACGTGTCCAACAGGTTTGCTCTCCTCAGTGATGCACCCGCTGAGAAACCTGAAAGAGCTCTGGTTATAGGAGACTCTATACTGAGGCATGTGACATTAGCTAGACCTTTAGGGGCGCCAGCGGCAGTGGTTAGGTGCATCCCGGGAGCCAGAGCACCGGACATAGCAGGTAATCTCAGGGCTCTAGGACAGCACAGGTTCTCTAAGATAGTGGTACTGTACATGCTGGAGCTAATGATATACGCCTTCGTCAGTCAGAGGTTAGTAGGAGAAACTTTACAGAGGTGTTTAAATTAACGAAGGCGATGTCCGATGAAGTAATATGCTCTGGTCCCATCCCAATGAGACGTGGCGACATAGCGTACAGCAGGTTATGGTCGCTGAACCGCTGGATGTCCAGGTGGTGCTCCAAAAATAATGTGGGCTTCATAGATAATTGGAAGACCATTGAGGGCAAAGCTTGCCTATTAGGGCGGGACGGTGTCCATCCCACTTGGGAAGGTGCTGCTCTCATTTCCTGTAGTATAGCACATAGTCTCAGTAGAGGTCTAGTTAATCGTTGACAATCCAGAGCCCAGGCCAGGGAGCAGACATACAGGCTAAACCAACCGTCTGCTAGCTGCATAGAGTCGTCACTCAGGGTTCACCATATTGAGACTGTCTGTTCCCCGATCTAAGCAAAAATGTAGAAAGACTCAAAGTCTGTTTCAATAATTTAATTAACATAAAGACCACAAACTCAGATCATACTGAATGGGCAGCCGGCACCTCTGATCTGAAGCTAGGATTGTTAAATATTAGATCTCTCGCATCAAAAGCAGTTATTGTTAATGAAATTATCACAGATCAGGCATTTGATATACTCTGTTTAACTGAAACATGGGTTAAACAGGATGAGTATGTAGCTCTAAATGAAGCTAGTCCTCCTGGATACAGCTACATACACCAGCCTCGGTTAACTGGTAGAGGAGGAGGCGTCGCAGTTATTCATAATGATAATCTGTCTATCGTACAAAAACACGGACACAAATTTAACTCATTTGAAATTCTCTATAGTAACATAAGTGTATTTAAGTATATTAAATCAGCTCAGTCGATTCCACTAATTAGAATTTACAGACCTCCAGGGCCGTATTCTGAATTTCTTAGTGAATTTGCAGATTTCATCTCAGACCTGGTCGTTTCTGTAGACAAAGTGTTAATTGCTGGAGATTTTAACATTCATTTTGAGAATCCAGAAGACCCTGTGAGAACAGCATTTATGTCCATACTGGACTCCGTAGGCGTAAATCAGTGTGTAGTAGGACCCACTCATAAAGCAGGTCACACTTTAGATTTAGTAATATTCTTCGGATTAATTATAAGAAATGTATTCACAATTCCACTGTCTGAAATTATCTCAGATCACTATCTTGTCTCCATTCAAGTGTGTCACAGTGATAATGTACGCACAGCACCGCGCTACCGTATTAAACGTACATTCACATCAACTACCACACAGAGTTTTATCAGTAATCTCCCAGAGTTACCAACTTCGATTAGGCCACCGTCTGACCCCACAGAACTCGATCAGGCGACTGAATATTTAGAGTCGTCATTTCGTTGTACTTTAGATAATGTAGCTCCAGCTAAAAGAAAAATTATTAGAGATAAGAAACTCGCCCCCTGGTATAACGATCACACGCGCACTTTAAAACAGACTGCTCGGAAATTAGAGCGTAAATGGCGTCAAACTAAATTGTTGGTATTTCAAATAGCATGGAAAGAGAGCATCCTGAACTATAGGAAAGCTCTTAGTGTAGCTAGATCAACGTATCTCTCCACTCTTATAGAAGAAAATAAAAATAATCCTAGATTTTTATTTAATACCGTAGCCAAATTAACCAGAAATAAGACCACTACAGAAATCTCCACAACAACATCATGCAATAGTGAGGACTTCATGAACTTTTTTAATAATAAAATTGTAAATATCAGGCATAAAATTGAGGCTTTGAAACCAAACAATGTAATTGATACAGATGTTAACCTAGCCATGTCAGATTCAAACCTAGAATACTTTACTCCTCTTGAAGAGAATGAACTAATTTCACTCATCTCTTCTGCAAATTCATCAACCTGTATATTAGATCCTATACTGAAACATTTTCTTAAACAGATAGTACCAGTAATAACAGAACCGCTGTTGAGAATAATTAATTCCTCACTCAGCATTGGTTATGTTCCAAAATCTTTTAAAGTAGCAGTCATCAAACCAATAATTAAGAAACCTGACCTCGACCCCGTCAGCTGTCCAATTACAGGCCAATATCAAACCTCCCCTTTATCTCTAAGATTCTGGAAAAGATAGTAGCGGAGCAGCTATGCTCATATCTACATAGAAATGGCATACATGAACTGTATCAGTCAGGATTTAGGCCTCATCACAGCACAGAAACAGCACTCGTTAAAGTAGTAAATGACCTCCTATTGGCCTCTGATCAGGGTTGTGTAACTATGCTTGTATTACTCGACCTCAGTGCAGCTTTTGACACTATTGATCATGCTATTCTTCTTCACAGATTAGAAAATGTAGTAGGAATTGAGGGTACAGCCCTCTCCTGGCTCAGATCCTATTTGACCGATCGTTATCAGTATGTAGACTCAAATGGTGATTATTCTGCATGTTCTCTAGTGGAGTTTGGCGTTCCGCAGGGTTCAGTTTTAGGCCCACTGCTTTTTTCCCTTTACATGCTTCCTCTGGGCAACATAATCCGTACGCATGGTATTAGTTTTCATTGTAATGCTGACGACACACAGCTATACGTCTCAACAAAACCTGATGAGAAAAACCAACTGTTAGAATTATTTTATATATAAAGGAGTTGATTCTACTCTCTTGTTCTCTTCCTCATAGATTTTATATTAACGTGTTAAATCTTTCCTGCTGCTATCTTCCTGTCTCCTCTTGCATCTGTTCTTAAAGGTGTGAACGCTCCCATGCTCACCTTCCCATATTCTCTTTATGTCTCTCTCTCTATCTCCCTCTGTCTCCTTCCCCCTCTCCCCCTAACTCGAGCCAACATCTTGTGATCTGTCTCTGCACGGACACCTATATCTTCCTCTCCTTTGATTCTTCAGGATCTCACCAGGACATTTACAATGGTTCATGCTCTTTGTAGTAACATATGTCTATAGCCCAGGCGTTTGGTCAAATATATATAAACCACATCTTTTGCTGTTAATAAACAGAAACCTTTCTGACAGACAACGTGTGTGTGTTTGACTGAGTCTCTCCTGGCGCCAGAAAAGCTTACCGGAGCACAGCGGACAGACCGAGCAACTCGCCTCTTCTACTACAAAACTTTAGAAAAACCTTACACCATCTTACTAAAGTTGAGCAATGTGTGCAGGACATAAGAAATTGGATGCTAATTAACTTCCTTCTGCTTAATCCGGATGAGACAGAAGTTCTAGTCATAGGACCGCATACAGCTAGAAGTAAAATCTTAGATCACATCGTAACTTTAGATGGCATTTCTGTTCCGTCAAGTGCAACAGTAAAAGACCTCGGCGTGATTATAGAGTCCAGCTTTCATTTGAAGCTCATGTAGATAATATCACCAGGATAGCATTCTTTCACCTCAGAAATATTGCCAAGATAAGAAATATATTGTCGCTAAACGATGCAGAAAAACTAGTTCATGCTTTTATCACTTCTAGGTTGGACGATTGTAATGCCTTACTGTCTGGTTGTTCAGTTAGGTGCATAAACAAGCTTCAGCTAGTCCAGAATGCAGCAGCGAGAGTCCTCACTAGAACCAGAAGATATGAGCACATCACCCCTATCCTATCTTCACTACATTGGCTCCCTGTGAAATTTCGCATTGATTTTAAAATACTACTCTTGACATATAAAGCATTAAATGGTCTCGCGCCGCAGTATCTGAGCAAACTGCTAGTGTCTTACGATCCGCCACGCCTACTTCGGTCAAAAGATGCAGGCTGCTTGTCAGTACCGCGTATTATGAAAATTACAGCTGGGGGCAGAGCTTTTTCTTACAAAGCCCCAAAATTATGGAATAGTCTTCCAAATAGTGTTCGGGACTCAGACACAGTCTCAGTGTTTAAGTCTAGGCTAAAAACCTATTTATTTAGCCAAGCATTTTTATAACTCGATTTGCCATAAGGTAAAGGAGCAGATCTGGGGGACTCATGGACATAGAGTATTATGGTGAACTGGTATGTTTAGATGCTGTCTTCCTCAGTCTCATTTGATCACTCAGGTTTGTTGACGGTGAGGTGATTGTTTGCTTTACATCTCAGGGAGCCCTCATGTTTGTGTTTCCTTCTGGCTCTCCCTTTTAGTTATGCTGTCATAGTTAGTCCTGCCGGAGTCCCTGCTTGCACTCTACAGTAAATATACATTCACATTATACATTGTGACTGTGACCATACCTAATTGCAATCTCTCCTCCTCTTCTCTTTCTCCCCCTCTTTCTCTTTCCTCTCTCCCCCTGTCTCTCCCTTTCACTCTTTCTCTCTCTCTCTCTGTCGAGCTACACATGTCTTTCCTGAGCTGCCAGTGATCCAGACTCCCTCTGCCCTCCGGACCTGTCTGATCCATCCTGGTTCCCCTTTTCTGGTTGGAGGTCTCGTCGCATGGATGCCCCGTGTGTCTCTTTGGGATGCGTCTGGTGTCTAGGGATTCTATCTACTTAGAAGATGGTTCTGGCCTCGACTGGCGTTGTCAGCTGTTTCTCTGAGGACTTGACAATTCAATAGTTCAGGACTGGAACTTTCTACAAGTCTATCTGAGTCTCCAATAACTACTGGATTCCATTTTACATCAACTATTATAACATCAATTAACATCAACTATTATAGCTGAACCTAACACTTAACACTGTATAAATGCAGATAATTTCCTGCTATCTGTTTCACCCAGATGAGGATGGGTTCCCCGTTGAGTCTGATTCCTCTCAAGATTTCTTCCTATTACCATCTCAGGGAGTTTTTCCTTGCCACTGTCGCCCTCGGGCTTGCTCACCAGGGACTATCTGAACATTTTGATTCATACACATTCACATTCCATACAAACTTAAATAATTCTTTTGATTGTGTAAAGCTGTTTTGAGACAATGTCAATTGTTAAAAGTGCTATACAAATAAAACTGAATTGAATTGAATTGAAAAAATTGAATTGAATTGCAAGATCAAAGTATTTTTTTTATTTTATATTTTAATTAATCTGACGTCTTCATGTTTTGCCATAGGCTACTCTATATTGCATGCAGTTCAAGAGTGGGTCCTATAGTACCCCTATGTTTGAAAAATTCTTGGAAACATAAAAATTACTATGCATTGTTTTCTTTAACTTTCCACTGGGTATTCTGGCTTGTGTGTGTCACTGAGAGTCTTTTAGGGACATATCAAGAACCTTGGTCCCATTTTGCAACCTCTCTGTCTCTTTACCATCCTACCATGTGTCCTTCACTTTTTCGTCCTCAGCTCCAAAAATGAGACTGAACTTAATGAATGGATGGAGTGGATTTATTGACTTCAGGATGGTAGAAGTTGGAGTTTGTGGTATCATTGTCATGTTTGGGCTAAAAAAAAGTAGTAATGTTGGGTTTTAGATGGTAGGAGTAGAATTGCAAGGTTTGGAATGGCAAGAGTATAATTGTCAGGTTTACCATGGCAGGAGTAGCGCTGTCTGGTTTATTGATTATGGAGTAGAATGGCCAGTTTTGGGAAGGCAGGAGTCATATTGTAAGGTTTGCAATGGCAGGAGTCAGGAATGGCTGTAAGGTAATGTAGAGTAGGTAGTTAGAGCTTTCTGGATACAGAGCTGGTTGAGAAGAGCAAGAGCCAAAACACTAAAGTTTCAAGGCAATTTAAAAACCAAAACAATGAGCTGCAAAATGCTTTGTAGAGATAAGTGGAACTGCATTGTCATCAATAATACTGTACAGTGTGACAATTTTATCCATAGTATACAGAATTAGTTTGTTCAAAATGAGCCCCTTGTTAAGTTTTATTCTATTTTATTATATGCTGCTAAACAAACAGTACCAGTCAAAAATTTGGACACACCTTTTAATTCAATAGATTTTCCTGATTTGTATTTCTTTGTACAACAATGGTGAAGCCTAGTTTAAAAAAAGTATGCTAAGTATATTAAATCCTAGCATGCCAAAGCATACTTAAATGTACTTGCATCAGCCTAATGACTAGTATACTTGAGGTTTGCTATTTTGGAACAACTAATTTTGTACTAAGTGTATTTAAGTTGTAATTAAATTGTACAAAAGCACAATTTTAAGTGTATTAAGTATACTTGTGTGTGCTAAAGTGGAACAACTTTAAGTATAGTTAGTACACTTAAAGTATATGGCTGTGTGTACTAACATACATACCTGACAGTAATTAATACATTTTAAGTATATATTTAATGTATTATAAGTACATTACAGCTTTTTTTGCTGTATTACAAATACATGATTAATATACTACGAGTTATATTCTTATTGCAGCAGTAGCATGCTGTTACACTTCTGGTCAATTACAAATACTAAAAAAGTACACTTTGTGGTTAATACAAATATACTTTATTGTATCATACAGTACACACAACCTTCTATAATACTGTATTGCAAATGTATTACCAGTACATTAAGTGTTTAGGCTAATTTACAAATGCTAAATGTATTTTCTACACTATAACATGTTTTTGAAACACATTACATTCTCTATGAGGCAGATTTTATTAATGAGTTCAACAGATTTAATTTGCACAAGGTTACGAAAAAGCACTACTATAGTTTATTTGTGTTCAACAAAAGTCAGGTTGTCTTACAAACACAGAAACTAAAATATAAACTGTTGTGTGAACACAGACAGACATTAGTATTAGAATATACAGCTGCAGTATTAGTTTAAACCTGGTGTGTTGATTCTGTTGCACAGACGCTGAAAACAGGCCGAGAGCTACGGAGCCATTATACCACAGGCAAAGTACATGAGATTAAGCAATAACACAATAGACAATACATTTTATAGCTTAAAGTATGTACTTAATGACAAATTACCGTAAAATTTACCTTCATTCATTCATTTTCTATACCGCTTAATCCTGTGTTCAGGGTCACGGGGGACCTGGAGCCTATCCCAGGAGACTTCTGGCACTAGGCGGGGTACACCCTGGACAGGGTGCCAATCCATCGCAGGGCACACAGACATACACATACTCACACACCCAATCACACACTACGGGCAATTTAGGAACGCCAATTAGCCTAACCTGCATATCTTTGGACTGTGGGAGGAAACCGGAGTACCCGGAGGAAACCCACCAAGCACGGGGAGAACATGCAAACTCCATGCACACAGAGACGGGAATCGAGCCTGGCCGGGGAATCGAACCCAGACCCTGGAGGTGCAAGGCGACAGTGCTAACCACTACACCACAGCGCCGCCAAAATTTACCTTGTGCCGATGAAAATAAAATAATAACGATACGAACAAACGCACGCGATGATGCAGCTTCAGCCGTTAATTCAAAGTGGAGAACTGGGGAGCCAATCAGAGAATGGACAGTCCGAATCTGCCCGCCTCCAGTCTCTGATTGGCTGATGGGGCGTAGATTGTAGTCTCCATTTGGCTGGAATAGTTGACAGAGATAGAGTTCACAACGCTGCTGCAGTTTGTGTAAGTGTCGCTTTATGACAGTGAGTGGACAGAAGAGTGAGAGAGTGCACACACAAATTATCTTGAACGGGGAAAATGGCTTTCAGCGTGCAAAAATGAGTTTGAGATCATGCGTGCGAGCGAGAGAGATTCAGCTTGCAAAAACGAGTATAAAAGCGCGCACGCACGAGAGAGTAGTGCACTAAATATAAGTACATGTTAATAAGTACATTTAAATTTAACTGATAATATACTGAGACTACCGTACAGTGGGAGCCACGCCAAATAGCCGCGACCGTGTGGCTGAAGTGTGAATGGCGTGTGAATGGCCTTTGCACGCCGTAATCGGGGGGATTACGGCGTGCAAAGGCCATTCACACGCCATTCACACTTCAGCCACACGGTCGCGGCTATTTGGCGTGGCTCCCACTGTACGGTAGTCTCAGTATATTATCAGTTAAATTAATAAATAGGGCTTGAATGGGCGTGTTTACTGTGAAATCTTGACAATCCTTTCTGGCAGAAAAGGGAGGGGGTCCCTTTTCTGCCAGAAAGGAGTGTCAAGATTTCACAGTAAACACGCCCATTCAAGCCCTATTTATTAATTTACCTGGTGCCACCACTTAATGGCGCTTTGTTCTCAAGAACACGTTAAAACAAGCCAGCTGCGTTGAGTTGCAATCACGTGATTTTAACAACCCGCCCCCACCCCCGCCGAACTGACGCTGCCAAACTACAGAGATGAAGATGGCGGCTTAAGGGACTATTCGTGGTAAGTGATGTTTTATTTTATAAAATGTGTTTGGGGTATTTTACAGTTTATTTCCCAGTTTAGTTTTTTATTGGCCGTTTTAAATATCACTGGCAGCACCAGCAGCGGTCAGATGTGACTTTAGAGAACTTAATGTTCAGTTTACCAAGTCTGTAGTTAATATTACAGCTTACTGTCAGTGTCACAAACTCACAATGTCACTCCACTTTAACTCAAAAACATGCTCAAGCTTCGACAATACTATTAATGTCCCTATTACAAGAGCTGCACTACCCGATGAAGAGTGTTTGTGTTCTCTGTAAATACTGAGAGAATCTCACCGCGTGTTGTCTGGATAAATTCAGCGCTTATTTATTCTTTGGTTAAGAGTTAATCTGCAGGTTATTTCTGTGACTGTAATATAATGTGATGGAGTTGATGAGGGACACAGCCTGAGGGTAGCTGTACAGGAGCTAGTAACGCTCATAACCCGGTCTATATTTTACACACTTTGGCCGTGACTTTCCGCGGTAGCGCGAGCGCTTAGTTAACGAGCTGAATAAAAACACTGAAGTGTTTATCAGTTAAGGAGGAGGAGGGGGAGGTGTGTGTGTGTGTGTGTGTGTGTGTGTGTGCGCGCGAGCGTGGGGGGGGAGGGGTATGAGGGGCTTCAGTAAGTTATAGTTTGGCCTCAGGGATGAACTAATGTTCATATACGAGTGTTATATCGCTTAACTTATTTGTATGAAAAGCGCATTAAGTAAATTCTCGGTTAATTTAATTCAGACGATAATACAGACAGTCAGTGGTTAACACTAACACTGTTCACTGGTTAACATTAGCACAGGCAGTTTATTTACATTCCAGAATCCCCAAAACAGTATTTTACACACTCTGTGGTAAATAGGTTTATTAATCTATATTATTTTTATTAGAACTATATGTTCTGTAAAGTTTATTTGTCTTTGTCTTCACTAAATTCTCCTGTTGTCTTTAAGCAGAGCCCCGCTGTGGAGGATTGGGGTGTCAGACGGCTGACGGCTGGACTTTTGGAGCTACTGTACTGGAGGAGCCTGAACAAGCTGTTGAGGGAGCTGTAGGAGGGATGACGTCACAGTCCGACAGCTTTAGAATGATGTTTGATCTGGTCTACTGTATATTCTGAACATAGAACTGATAAATGTCTGATACAGTACTTTGGGGAAAACAAAGACTTAAACTGTTCCATGTTTAATAGTTTTGATATTTGAAAAATTTATATTTTAATATAAAAGCACTATAGATAGAGACTTATAAGCAGCTGGTGTATCCGGGTAGTTTAATGAACTTTAAGCAAAAAGACAACATGTATTCACCTGTTTTATATAAATTACTGTTTTAACTTTTACTACAGTGGTGTGACAACCAGACTGCTCATTACCGCCGTGGAAACGCGGCAGCGGCCAAAATAAACCAGGAGCATTTCAAAATAATTCGTGAAATGACCGCCAGGTGGCGCAAATTGACATTTTCCGTCGTATCGGTTTTTAAATATATTCAGAGCTTAAGTCATAATAAAGTCAAAACAATATGTTGTAGCGAAGTAATACTACAATTATGATAATTTACACATCCAACAAACATGTAAAACTGTAAATATAAAAAATATGAGTTAGAAAACATTGGTTTTATTTTGTTTAGACAGACTCTCTGTTTTTATCTGTTTAGTGTTATTATTAAAGAAAACAGCGCAAACAACAGCACTAGGGCTTTAAAAAAAATTATTTCGACAATACTTACAGTTGTTAGAGTTTAAGACATCAAGATTTAAATATAGAAATAACTAAAACAAATAGAGCAAACTTCCAGAATAGATAATAAAAAAATAAATCAATAAAAAAGATGTATGCAGTATAATCGGGGCCTCTCATTACATTATATTTTGGTTCAGTGCCAGACGAAGTGCGAGCAAATATTGTCTTACATTTGTGAATAAAATATCATTGTTTTATTCAGAGATTTACAGTATTTGTGCAAAATAATAGTTATGCAATATAATTACAGGCTCTGGATTCGTTTTTCGTTTGCAGTATAAAACCAAAATACATCTTACTATTTTTGAGAGATTCGTCGTAAAAAGAAAACTGTTTTTTTTTTTCAGATATTTGTCTGTACAAAATAATATTTATGCAATATAATCACGGACTCTTGATTCGTTATTCGTTTGCAATATAAACCAAAATACATTAACCATATGATATAAACCAAAATATAAACCAAAATATTTAATTTGCTGTATTAAATATTTATGCCGTCTCATCAAGGATCCAAAGATTGCGTTGTACTAAATAATATTTTTGCTGATTTTTTTCTGCGATTCAGTTGTGTGATGTTTTAATGATGAATGATGTTTTACTGTATGTTTACTGTATATTAAAAAAAATATGAGTTAGAAAACATTGGTTTTATTTTGTTTAGACAGACTCTCTGTTTTTATCTGTTTAGTGTTATTATTAAAGAAAACAGCGCAAACAACAGCACTAGGGCTTTAAAAAAAATTATTTCGACAATACTTACAGTTGTTAGAGTTTAAGACATCAAGATTTAAATATAGAAATAACTAAAACAAATAGAGCAAACTTCCAGAATAGATAATAAAAAAATAAATCAATAAAAAAGATGTATGCAGTATAATCGGGGCCTCTCATTACATTAGACCTGTTTAAGAATTTTATTTTATTTGATATCAGAACTAATAGAGTGACTTTTAATTAGCCTATTTCATAATGTGACTAATGCATTAAAATTGCCAATCACTATTAATATTAAACAGGTGGCGAACAATTAGGCAGCGATACAGCGTGGTGTTGTGTTAAACTGAAGACGGCGCGGTCCGTGGAGCCGTGTGGGTCATGTACATTTTTCCTTTAGACAAAACTTCAGCCCTTTTCATATTTTCCCCGTGGTCGTTATTAATAAATATATTTAAATAAAAGTTTTGCCTTCCAAGGCAACAGATTATGGAGCTTCTTGAGCTGCTCAGACCTGCACGTGCCAGACCAACGCGTCGTACTTACTGTACACTCCCCGTCCCGATGTCCAGCTGCTCTCTGCTTTCTGTTTAAAATATGTTTCATTGATCATTAGCCATTATCCATGACTTTATGGGTTTTTCTTTTGACACGTTTTATTTTTATGAAATTTGATTTAGTTAAATGAGAAAATAACCATGGGAGTTTCAAACCCCGCATCCATTCATGTTTCTGGGTGATTGTAATGTTTAATACCCCTACAGTATTCACTTATGCGGTTTGGCTCGCTGTGAGATGCGGTGTGTTATACCCCTATCTCACCTGCATGGGCTCGCGCTGTGGCCGCAGGCTTGATCATGATTCACCCCGAGTTTTTGCGCTGTGATTACGTTTCCATCTTTCCGCGTGAAAAATTCCACGTTTAGTTTTTCGCGGAACGTTAAAGGAACGTCGTGGGCAATCGCGGCAGCTCACGGAGATGAGTCCGGCCACACAGGTGAGAGAGGGGTATTAGGCATCGTGATCCGCCTCGAGTGGCCGCCCGACGGTCCGCGAAGATCTGCAAGGTCCGCGAGCTTCCACATGTTAAACATGTTTATTTTTTTTGCGTGGTAAGATGGAAACGTAATAACAGCATCAAAACTCGCGCTGAATCATAATGAACCGCACTTACGGCCCCGCGTGTGAGATAGAGGTATTAAACCTCCACTCTGTCATCTCATCGTATTCATTCCATAAGTGTGCTATACAACCCCAACAACTGACACTTCACATTGTTTCTGAAGCTGGTGAAGAGTGTTATCAGCTGTTTGTCCATCAACTATGATTGTAAACCCGGTTCGTTTCACGGCCACATGTTACATGAAAATATTAGCGATATTAATTAATTAATTTATATTAATTTTATATTAATTTATATATTTGTCTGTTATGGCATGTTATTGTTAAGTTAACCCATGTCGAAATAAACGCTATTAAAATAATTTAGTGCAATGTTTAATTTGTATAGAAAGTGCCGTCTTTCTTAACGCTGTCATGCAAAAGGAGTGAAAAATCGATTCCTGAGCCACCGATGTCCGCTAATTCAGGACCCGTGTTATTATTAAAGAAAACAGCGCAAACAACAGCACTAGGGCTTTAAAAAAAATTATTTCGACAATACTTAGAGTTTAAGACATCAAGACATCAATCTTACATTTGTGAATAAAATATCATTGTTTTATTCAGAGATTTACAGTATTTGTGCAAAATAATAGTTATGCAATATAATTACAGGCTCTGGATTCGTTTTTCGTTTGCAGTATGAAACCAAAATACATCTTACTATTTTTGAGAGATTCGTCGTAAAAAGAAAACTGTTTTTTTTTTTTCAGATATTTGTCTGTACAAAATAATATTTATGCAATATAATCACGGACTCTTGATTCGTTATTCGTTTGCAATATAAACCAAAATACATTAACCATATAATACAAACCAAAATATAAACCAAAATATTTAATTTGCTGTATTAAATATTTATGCCGTCTCATCAAACTCGCAACTCACTCCGAAGAGCATCCTTCTCTGCCTTGCAAACTCCCAACTCACTTGAAATTTAATATCGTATATAATATTTAATATTGGCATAATATCCCTGCCCCAATTCTCACAGCTGTACAGTATGAATTGAAATAATAACAGTAGTGTTTTTCTTCACTGAATAGGCAGAGCCTCTGAATAGGCAGAGCCGTTGATGTCTTTGGTTTCGGCTGTGAGTGGATGCGCTGTAGTAATCCACGTTTTATACAAATTACATAACCTTTTTTCAGTCATGATATACTAACATATATTTCAGTCATGATTTCAGTCATGATATACTAACATATTTTTTGCCGTGTAGTGCGCGCAACATCTAAAGGGCGAGCGTTCACACAGCTGACCAAATCGTCATTAGCGTGCCCCTCCCCCAAACAGCGCAGCGAGGAGCATTTACATTTAAACAGGTTTTACAGGTGTGCTTTGCAAAGTCAGACACATGCAAATGATACACCGCCCTAAGGGTGAATAGCTGTTCTCACCTACAGTATACACTCGGAGAAACTAGAATGAGCAAGAATGAGATTTTTCTTACCATAACATGTAGTGTTATTAATCACTCTACACTGTTTTTAATTACTTTTAATTTTATTTATAAATAAACAAACCAAATAAAATTATTCCATGTGTATTTACCCTTTGTAAAATAGCATTAAAAATGATGGGTCGTGTATCGAGTGATTAAAAAACAATACAAGGCACGTTATGATAAGGAACCTTTCTACAGTACAGTATCTCTTCCATTTCAGTGATTAAAAAACGGTAAAAATGTCAATTTTGGAATCCACAGACGCTCAAACAGCAAAAGAACATGATAATAATAATCAAAATAATATTATTATTCTTTTTGCTTTTTATGTCCACCATTTAATAATGATTTAATTATCAATAATTAAAGCTGCTCACATCGCGCGCTTTCACTTTAAAAATGCAGTGTTTAATCAGCAAGTATATGTCGCCTCTCTTTATGATTGATAAATATTCTGACTGAAACAAATCTGCTCGTGTCGGATTGTTCATTTTTTATGAAAGAGGAGGGGAAACGTTTGCATGATCCCGCGTGTGCGCCTTTAACTTTGATCTAAAGTCAGATGAACGTGCGCGCCGATATGAGAGATTAGATCTTTCAGCACGCCGATGTCAGTCACTAGCAAGGAGCATTTACTGATCACATTTAAACAATTTATTCATACAGATGTACATGTTTTATAGGTTTGTTACTGAAGAACTGTGGCAGCAGGCACACCTATAAATAAACGCAGGATTATTTTTTTTATAGTTTTATATAAATAAAAAATGCTTTTATAAATGTGGGCTGTTATCTACAGTACTTCAGTACTTATATTTCACGTCTGGCGAGTATACACGGAGTTTGGGTTCATTTTCTGACGCGCTCAAGTTCACCGAAAACAATACAGAACCCCGTTTAGTGTAATTTATTTCATTTAATTAATCTACTACAAATTTAAAGAACACAAAATATAAGATGACACAAGACCCTGGATTCGTTTTTCGTTTGCAGTATAAAACCAAAATACATCTTACTATTTTTGAGAGATTTGTTTTAAAAAAAAATCTAAAAAATAAATAAATAAAAATTCAGATATTTGTCTGTACAAAATAATATTTATGCAATATAATCACAGGCTCTTGATTCGTTATTCGTTTGCAATATAAACCAAAATACATTAACCATATAATATAAACCAAAATATAAACCAAAATATTTAATTTGCTGTATTAAATATTTATGCCGTCTCATCAAACTCGCAACTCACTCCGAAGAGCATCCTTCTCTGCCTTGCAAACTCCCAACTCACTTGAAATTTAATATCGTATATAATATTTAATATTGGCATAATATCCCTGCCCCAATTCTCACAGCTGTACAGTATGAATTGAAATAATAACAGTAGTGTTTTTCTTTACTGAATAGGCAGAGCCTCTGAATAGGCAGAGCCGTTGATGTCTTTGGTTTCGGCTGTGAGTGGATGCGCTGTAGTAATCCACGTTTTATACAAATTACATAACCTTTTTTCAGTCATGATATACTAACATATATTTCAGTCATGATTTCAGTCATGATATACTAACATATTTTTTGCCGTGTAGTGCGCGCAACATCTAAAGGGCGAGCGTTCACACAGCTGACCAAATCGTCATTAGCGTGCCCCTCCCCCAAACAGCGCAGCGAGGAGCATTTACATTTAAACAGGTTTTACAGGTGTGCTTTGCAAAGTCAGACACATACAAATGATACACCCCCCTAAGGGTGAATAGCTGTTCTCACCTACAGTATACACTCGGAGAAACTAGAATGAGCAAGAATGAGATTTTTCTTACCATAACATGTAGTGTTATTAATCACTCTACACTGTTTTTAATTACTTTTAATTTTATTTATAAATAAACAAACCAAATAAAATTATTCCATGTGTATTTACCCTTTGTAAAATAGCATTAAAAATGATGGGTCGTGTATCGAGTGATTAAAAAACAATACAAGGCAGGTTATGATAAGGAACCTTTCTACAGTACAGTATCTCTTCCATTTCAGTGATTAAAAAACGGTAAAAATGTCAATTTTGGAATCCACAGATGCTCAAACAGCAAAAGAACATGATAATAATAATCAAAATAATATTATTATTCTTTTTGCTTTTTATGTCCACCATTTAATAATGATTTAATTATCAATAATTAAAGCTGCTCACATCGCGCGCTTTCACTTTAAAAATGCAGTGTTTAATCAGCAAGTATATGTCGCCTCTCTTTATGATTGATAAATATTCTGACTGAAACAAATCTGCTCGTGTCGGATTGTTCATTTTTTATGAAAGAGGAGGGGAAACGTTTGCATGATCCCGCGTGTGCGCCTTTAACTTTGATCTAAAGTCAGATGAACGCGCGCGCCGATATGAGAGATTAGATCTTTCAGCACGCCGATGTCAGTCCCTATAGCAAGGAGCATTTACTTACATCTAAACTGAGTCATTTACATAAATCACTGATCACATTTAAACAATTTATTCATACAGATGTACATGTTTTATAGGTTTGTTACTGAAGAACTTTGGCAGTGGGCACACCTAATAATAAATGCCGGATTATTATTATTTTTTTTATTTATAGTTTTATATAAATAAAAATGCTTTTATAAATGTGGGCTACTGTTATCTACTTCAAATATTTGTTAAAACAGCCAGGAAACTCACTCTGAACATTTTAATAATTCATTGATAAGTTAGTGATTCCTACGGCTGTGCTGATCATGTCATCTCGTCGTCAGTGAGCGCGCCTATACAGTAATTCACTTCTCATACGAATTACATAATCTAATATTTTTTTTCATTAGTTTATATTAAAGCAGATATTTCTCTTTCTATAAGTATATATTTTTCACGTCTGTGAGGCGAGTATACATGGAGTTTGGGTTCATTTTCTGACGCGCTCAAGTTCACCAAAATCAATACAGAACCCCGTTTACTTTATTTATTTAACAAAATCATGAAGTTTTTTCGTCATTGTGTGTGCACCTAAATAAAAGTAGAGTCTTATAAAAGCTACAAATTTAAAGAACACAAAATATAAGATGACACAAGACCCTACACGTGTAGCCTTTCTACTGTAATTAAACAGTTTACAATGTTTACGTTGCTTAAATTCGATCCTAAAAAACTGAATTTAATTTTAATTATAAATTTGTACTGTAATGTTACTACTGTGATTATGAATTCGTTTATTTACAATGTTTCACTTTATTTTATCTGCAACGACGTGCAGCTGCCTCATTAAGCCTGGAGAGAACGAACTGATGCCTGAGGCGTCAGGCTATAGTTATATAGCGCCACTCAGTGGTAAAAGCCAGCAAACGCACAAACCCAAATGCTGACGCCATACGCTGCGACGGTAGAAGTCGCATACTGCCTGTGCACCCACTGTAGTTTTGGAAGAATAAATTGAATTGTTAAAGTCATGTTTGGGTGTTTTAATTTTGGGGGATTGTTTGGGTATTTAAAAAACGTTTAGTTGAACCAACAACTTCAATGTGCAAAAAATGGGACACAACTTTGTTTTAAATAGTCAAAGAGTTGGGCTGAAAATAATAATAATAATAATTCTTGGTCATACAAACAAATGAAAACAGTTAAACACTTGATCATATGTATATGTATTTGTGTTTGTGATTATGTGACCCATAATAATTTTTTCTCAGTATAAATAAATGTTTTGGGTTTTAAGAACTCCAAAAGAGCAACGACAAACTTAGGAGTGGAAGGTGAGAAACCTCAATGGAGAATACTGAGTATGACATGGTGTTAATTGATCTCTGTGTGTGTGTTTTTGTCGGGGGGATGGGTCTGTGTGTGTTTTTGGCGGGGAATGGGTGTGCGTGTTAAAGCCAACGGAAAAATTCAGGAGAGCCCGCGCGCGTATATATATATACACACACACACACACACACACACACACACACACACACACACACACACCTCTCCATTCATCCATCATTGATTAAACCTATGAACACGGCTGTTCACCAGTTCTAAACACAAGCACAGGGTCATTTTTCTCATTAACTAAAATACTTCAATATGTTAATAATTAATTTATTTTGCTGAATAAGGTAATAAGCGATATTTAAACCAAACCAGTAAGTTAAGTAAGTGTTCCATACATTAAAGTACTGTGTATAACCAAGTGCCCTAGCAAACACAGATACAGTTTACAGGACAAACAAACAAAGTGTGTGCGCTGGGGGGATTGGAAGGTGAGTGAGAATACTCATTTACAAGACAAAAGACGGTCAGAGGCAGGGCCGTTCTAGACCAGGGGGGGAGGGGCGCAGTCAGAAATTTGAAGGGGGCATCATGTTCGAGCACTGTTTTTCCCTGGGCTTACTGTTGAGGCACGCAAACCCCCTGACCACAATAAGGTGGCAATCCCTCAGGGGGGAAAATAAAAAATAAAAATTAAAGAAATAAAATAAAATATCCTTAATCCAGATTTTATCAATCAATGACATAACATTTATGTTACGGGAAACATCACGACCTGGTTCGGGAACAGCACCATGCAGGACAGACGAGCTCTACAGAGGGTGGTGCGATCAGCCGAGCGCATCATCCGCACTGAGCTCCCTGACCTACACTCCATCTACAGCAAGCGGTGCTGGACTAAGGTCAGGAAGATCATGAAGGACCTCAGTCACCCCAGTAATGGACTGTTCTCTTTGTTGCGGTCTGGGAAGAGATTCCGCTCCCTAAAGGCCAACACAGAGAGACTGAGGAGGAGCTTCTTCCCGCAGGCGATAAGGTCTCTCAATCACTCAATCACACAATCACACCTCCACACAGGACTAATATCATCGTTTAAGCTCACAACACTGACTGGACAATCATGGACACATTCATACACACTTGCACTAAATACTCATACATCTGGACAATTGCACATGTCACCTTCATGCATATTTGCACAACCACTGACACTTTAATCCTATATTTTTGCAATATTTTATTATGCCCTTATGCACAGTTAATTTTACTAGTTAAAATTATTTCTTTAGTATTTCCTTTTTATTGATTATTTATTTTACGTACAAGCTTTTATTTTATTTTTTTAAGGTCACTGGCGGTCTTATAAAGCATTACACTGCATATTATACTGTGTATGATTGTGTATGTGACCAATAAAATTTGAATTTGAATTTGATCTAAGCTGGATGGTCAAATTCTCAAAAACGTTTAACCTAAAGTAAGACTTAACACACTATAACTAAAATATTTACAAAACTGAAAGGTTGTCTTATGAACCTTTTTTGGCTATTGAACAGATCATAATATGTTTTATGTTTTCTGATTATAAATGATAGATGGGTTGATTTTAGAAAGGCTAAATGAAATAGCTAGTTTTTGGTAATGTCAGTCCAGTAACTATACTATGTAAAAGTAATTATAATATCAATTAATTAAGGGCAGGACCTAACCTAATGTTAATAATTTACACCATGATAACATTAGTATTTATGTTTTTGTATATATTTTTAAATGTTCAAATGAACGTTTCAGAGTATATAATTTGTCGTGTCATCTGTGATTGAGACCCATGAGTTAAATTGAAATAATTTTTATAGGTAGTAAGCTAGGTTTTAGTAACCTTGGATAAATCACCATGTAAGCCCTCTCTCGCGCACGCGCTCTCGCGCTATCTCTCGCACTCACACAAACACACACTGTACACACACAGACACACACAAATAACACATGAAATCGCGTAAAACCAAATGAAACTAGGGTAAAAAATATGAGCAGTAAAAATACAGTAGTATCCTGCAGGTGATTCCTGTCCTGTGATAACAGGCACTAACACTCTAGAACTGTTTACTTCTGTTAGTTTTGTTTTCAAGTGTAAATGTTTATGGGGATTAAATCTGTCTCTGCTGCTGCATCTATACACCGTTGTGATAAGTGATTTATGCCCCATCAGATCTTTGATGTGGGACATTATGCTGGTTAAATGACTAAAGAAATACTGATCCGTATGGACAGATATTTGTTCCATATATTATGCGCCATTAATCAATTTGTTATGCCAATTTGACTATCAGCGAAAACATCAAAAATATAACGAAAACAAACCCAAGCAGAAGTTAAATTTTAAGCTTTACTTTCAAATTCTAATTTTATTTGTCATATACACAGCACGATATGCAGTAAAATGCTTTAGGTGCTTTAGGTGAGGCTCGAACTCGGCATTGCTTCACCTGGACTGCTTTAGCACGCGCTAACCGATTGCGCCACGGGAGCCACACGGAAGTTGCTCTTGTCAGAGTATCCTCTCTCTCGCGTGCGCGCGCACACACACACACACACACACACACACACACACACACACACACACACACACAAACATGAAATTGCGTAAAACCAAACGAAATATAAGCAGTAAAAAATCTGTAAAAATACATTAGTATAACAGGCGCTAACCCTCTGGAACTTTTTTACTATTGTTTCCAAGTGTTTATGGGGATTTAATCTGTCTCTGCTGCCGCATCCATTCACAGTTGTGATAAGTGATTAATGCCCCATCAGATCTTTTGACGGGGAGCATTATGCATGATTAAATGACTAAAGAAATACTGATCCATATGGGCAGATATTTGTTCCAGGTTGCATGCGGCATTAATTGCCTTTCTTATGCCACTTGTTGACTATCAGTGAAAAAAAAAACCATAATCAAAAATATAATGAAAACAATCCCAAGCAGACGTTACATTTTGAGCTTTACTTTGCAGCAAAATATTATCAATCAGTATATTAAATGGAACTAGGTAAAATACACCTTAATGTAAAATACTGTACATAGCCCGCGTTTTTATTCCCTACCTACAATAATCGGTATAGACAAATTACAGACGCTACCGTGTCTTTAAGGATTATTTCAGGATGTCTTAAAAAATATTTCACTAACTAGTTTTATTAAGTCATTATTAAATAATAAATAGCATAATCATCATGGGTTGTGTATTGAGTGATTTAACAAATCTGTTTTATTAATCGGTTTGTTGTTGTTGTTTTTTACCACGTCATCTATTTATGAAACTAT
This sequence comes from Channallabes apus, assembly GCA_030522415.1. Classification (NCBI taxonomy): domain Eukaryota; kingdom Metazoa; phylum Chordata; class Actinopteri; order Siluriformes; family Clariidae; genus Channallabes; species Channallabes apus. The sequence continues at coordinate 22,415,887 of CM060126.1, forward strand.
GTTGACAATACAAGAACTGTCTATATATTAAAGATACGGTATTGGGTTTCCTGGACACTGCAGTTAACTGTGCCAGTCAATGCTCCATCTGGCGGAATTATACGGCATTGCAACCATCTTTTTAGAAAGCGCATGGGGGCGTTTATGGGGCGGGGCATTGTTAACTGCGTCATCGTGGGGGATCACATTTCGTGCACGAAGCGTGCATTAACCCTTCATGATCCTGCCAGGAATCGATCATGCTCCCGGCGGCTGTTTGACGTGGCTCCCACTGTATATTAAAATTGTATTCTAATGTAGACTTTCTGTACATTTGTACAATGATTATTTCGAGAATATATTTTTTTTAAATATACGAAATATACATTGAAAAACAAGTTTAAATAATTATACTTTGGAAATTAGACCAACCTTTCACTTAAAGTATATTTTCCAATAATATATTTTTAGAAAGTGTACTATAATACAATTATATTAAAGTATATTTAAAGTTTAATTCCAAAATTTGGTAAAAGCATGATGTTAGTATACTTTTTATATATTAACTGATGGTACAATTTTTTGTTAGTATATTTGCAATGTATTATTGAGGATTTCAATATATTTGTAATACACTAAAGTGTATTTTTTTTTTCACTGGGGAAGGCATTCAAATATGCAGTTATCTCCTTTAAACAGTTGATGTTCATATGTGTCTGCTATATATGCTCTGTAAGAAATTCATAAGGGCTATAATCAGAGATGCTGTTAATTGGTGATTAACAGCTGGAACTCCAAATGAACTTGTTCTCTGCAGAAGAGGTAAGTCTTCGTCTTTCTTTCCTGAAAACGTCTTCATGAGAACTTTGTTTCTTAAAATAACAATTGACTTTTTTTGCTGTTCTTATCATTACATAATTACATGTTCTTTCATAATTTCGAAGAATCCAGAAGAATCTGTTATAGAATTAAGAAAATACTGTAAGTCACTTACTCACTCATTGTCTGTACCGCTTTATCTTGTACCTGGTGCCAATTTCAGGAGACGTGGGGCATGAGGCGGGGTACACCCTGGACAGGGTGCCAATCCATCGCGGGGCAGAAAATAATTATTACATAAGCCATAAGCTTTGAATTTGTTAGTTAAGTATCCATTTTGATAATCGTAAGTTGGTCAGTGATGTCATTCCAATATGACATGTATTTGTATGACTATAGTATGATAGAAAGTTTCAGTTTAGATGCGTAAGGCTACGGAAACACAAGCTTTTGACCGTAAGCTACCGTAAGCAGATATAAACAACAAAAGTGTTGTTATATACATAAGCTAACTGTAATCAGATATACAGCAAATGTGTTGGTATATGCGTAAGAAAATATTGAACCGTTTGATACAGCAACTGGTGTTGTAACTACAGTGGATTTACTCAAGACGACTGTATGAAGTGTTGATTCTTTGATGCTGAAAAATAAACTGCAAGAGACAAAAAGATCATCGGACTTCAGTTTTTCGTGTGAGTAAAAAAGACAAGCCAAAGATACGTGTCAAAACTAGTGAAATAATATGCCCGCATCTACAGACTATAAAACACCAACAACCGGTATGACGAACGTGGACGTGACTCTAGCAGACAAGCTGAACACATTCTATGCTCGCTTCGAGGCTGCAGCTAAAGACACTAGCAATGCTAATGCTAGCGGTGCTAACGGCTGCAGACAGGAAGATACTCCAGCACCAGAAGCACGTTCATCATCTCCGAGCATGACGTGAGGAGAGCCTTCAAGAGAGTGAACACCAGGAAAGCAGCAGGACCAGACAGCATCTCAGGTCGTATTCTCAGAGCCTCTGCAGACCAGCTAGCACCTGTGTTCACAGAGATATTCAACATCTCTTTATCTCAATCGGTGATCCCTACATGCTTCAAATAGTTTTTCCATAATCCATCATTGTTCCTGTCCTGAAAAAAACCCATCCTGCTTCTCTCAACGATTATCGCCCTGTAGCCCTCACCTCAGTAGTGATGAAGTGCTTTGAACCGCTGGTCAGAGACTTCATCATTTCTTCACTACACGACACACTGGACCCATTACAGTTTGCATACCACCCAAACCGCTCCACAGACGATGGAATCTCCCATTTCCTCCACACATCACTCACTCCGGCGATAAGGTCTCTCAACCACACCACCATGCAGAACTAATACAATCTTTTAACATCAATGGACACATTCATGCACATTGTGGTGGATTTTTTATTCTCCCCACACCGAAGTTGCCCTAATTTAAAACATTAAACAAATACTGTAACTTGAATGAAGAAATCAAAGAAAGACTCTGGATTCCGTGTAGATCTGATGAAGTAAGGATAAGTTTTATTGCAACAATAAAACAAAGTGAGCCAGTCCTGACAATGCCTAAGATGTGAATCAGAGCATCACCAAGAACAGACTGACCTACTGTGACATCGGTGCCTTCTTTTATACAGTTTTACAGTGGGCGGGACGCTCATCTGGCCCCCTCATTTGCTCATTATTTTTTCTAGTTCCTTATCAAATTTTTCAACCAATAAAATTACATTTGCATTATACGTCATATACCTCGTTATCTGACTCCATCTTTCACCAAATTTTGCTTCCAATATAACTTATTTTCCTTTCAAATTAGTTTCCATTATCTTTTCACTTTTGTTGTTCAACTTAAAAAATATTGGGGTGGCGCTTATGTCTGCTATAAATTCTTGGTACTTCCGCTTTACTCTACAGTTTTCAAGAGACAGGCCATGGGTAAGCATCTTCTACATGTTATTTTAATTATTTGTCTAAGTTTGTGACTTTTATTGTATTTACCTATTTTTATCCTCTATTTTTATTCTTATAGCTAATCGCGTCTGCACGAATGATCACCACGTCGCTTTGGACGACTCGGACAGCCAGAGCAGTCCGGCTCACAGTCCTACTGACTATACTCCTACTGAACCTGTCATGGACCGGGCCTCGGTGAGTTTTACTGAGGATGAGCCCGAGCCATCTGCTTCGTTACTGCAGTTCCTAGAGGAGACAGGGCTCACTTTTTCCAAGGATGTTGATCCCAAACCGGGTCCTTCTAAGAGGCCACGTGCGGATAGTCCTTATCCATTTTCTTTTAGGCCTGTACGGCCTGAATCTACAACGCCAGCTCCACTGGTCTTAAGACCTGTTTGTCACGTAAGTGTTGGCACCCAGACCGATGTTAAAGTGTCTGTTGGTACCCAAACAGATTTTGCTTCCGCACTTGTGCCAAATCCAAATCGCGGCGTTTCTGTTTCTATTTCCTTTCACTGATTTTTAAATTAGTGTTGTCTTTCCTCACAGGAGGTTTTGCTAATTGACTTCTTATGCATTTTATTTTGCTTCTGATGCTTACCCAGGCCCTGTGTGTTTTTTATACTTTTTATGTTGGGCCTAATACTTTGTATTGTACAATATTCACTATGTAGATACACATACTATTTTGTATCTATTTCTTTATTAAACTTATTATTCAGATCACTGTGTGTGTGTGTGTTTTTGGTTATTTAATTTGACAGGTTGCTTGTGTATCCAATACCTGTTACATCACAGTTAAGTAGCCAATGCCTGTTACATCACAGTTAAGATCACCCCATGTCTGGGGCTATGTCATATCTGCTGATCTGGTGTCGTTTCTAGGGTTACTATGAGATCTCTAAGATGGCTGCCAGTCTAAGGTTTGTTGGGTACATACTGTATACTGAACGTCACATGGTGTCTTTGATACTATGACATCACATTGTCCTTGGCTCAACTCTGCTCACTTCATCTTACATCCATAAGATAAAATTAATAGTTTTCTGTAATATTACTGCATGCACAAATATATGTAATTAAAATATGCTTACATATTTCCCCCTCTGTGACTTTTAAGTCACATAAAAGCATAAAGAAAAGTAAAGAGATAATAATGCTTACTCACTAACTTATGAACATTAACAGAATTTAAACAATGAATTTAAACAATGCTTAACAAGAAATAAACCTTACACATCAATATTAATCCTTTTAGAATAGGAAAAAACTAAGAAATAAACCTTGAACTAGTAACTTTTCATCAAAATTATGGTATCTTTTCAGAAATTAATCTTAAAAACCTTTTAAAGAACCTTCCTACTAAAGAATAATCTTAAATCATTTTAAATCAAAGTCATAGAAAAGTCTGATTCAAAGAAATCTTACATATAAAGTCTTACATATTACTTAAATTTCAATGAAATTAAAGCTTAAGCAAAGAAACCTAAAAGTGTAGAACTTTCAAAGAACTTTCAAAACCTTACAACCTTACATATTACCCCCTCACTAAACCATCCATTTAGGAAAAACAATTGAAAATGAGTAAATATGAGCATAAACATATATGAGAATATAACAAGCATGCAATGGTTATAATATGATGAGTCCAGAGGTGGGCGAAAAAACCTTCAGTATAGCCAATTCAGAAGGAAAAATTCCACACCTTGCCAGCTTTTTTGTGCTCGACAGTGTATACATCACCAGGACCTCATTCTGTATAATAATACATGTATGACAAACATTGAAAACCATCAAAGCCATTTGAGCAGTCCATTAGGGTCCCTGTAGGTTAAAGATAGTGTGTCAAGATTTTCAGACCCCTCTTCAGTCCAGGTCTTACGATCCTCGTCCGTGAATTCGATCACATACAGGTCCTTACAGCTTGCCAGCTGAGATAGTGGAATTCGGTTTATCCTGCCCGTTTCTAAACGCAAAAAGTCTAACCACACTTCATCGGCTTTTGGAAGAGCATCCAGCGCACGTTGCAGGGATATCGGTGTATCTCTCCATAAGATGTCATCCCCCAACATTACTTTGGTTATGGTCTTAGTTGCTGCCATGTACACATCGTCAAATTCAACTATTCCACAAATATCATATGCAGCCCAATCCTCTTCGATCCCAATACCTCTGTAGATGCCTAGCTTCAGATGTCTCCCAAGCTGATATGAAGTTGTTACCAGATGAAGTCCTGTGCTCATGTCAAGGTTGAACGTCTCCTGTGTCCTTGCTTTGATCCATTTGAAGTCCTTTGTCAAGACGTTGGCATTGGTGATGAACTCCTTGTTCCCTATCGTGCGTTGTGGATGCCAGTCAACTAGATCATGTCTCAATTCTGCCCATTTTTTCTTCGGCGCCATTTCCGCAACCTCGTTCCATGCGTTACAGCAAACTGTGCAGGAAACTATCCACCTTGGGTCAGGTACCAGTTCCATCCTGCAATACATACGTGTATAGCAGAACAAAACACAAACACAAAAACAAAACACAAAATAGAAGACATACTTTTTCTACTAATACTACTTTTTCTCTGATATGGTTACTTAAAACATGGATTAAATAAGTTGGATTAAAATATGTTGTTACACTAGATAAATTTTCAATATACATGTGATCAATAAGGATATAGTCAATTGTCCATTATGCAGTGTAGTTGGTCTTCTTTCACTTCATTTGCATATAGATGGACTCCTCTTCCTCATCCTCATATGGTGTCGTCTGGTCGTGATATTCCACAACAACTGTATATTGTCCTACCATTTTCTGAATGCTTGCTCTTGCCAGGGGAATAACACAGCAAGATGCAATGAGTAGGGTTCCTAACACTATCAAAACAATTGTGCCTAGTTTCACAAGTAGTCCATACCAATTAGAAGGATTAAGCCAGTCAAACCATGTGGTCCACGCGGTGGTTTTCTGCACTTCTTGGGTGACTCTAACATGTTCATCTCTCAGATTCCGCATGGCTCTTAGTATTTTGGTTATATTACCATCAGGGCCTGTATGTCTTGGAATGTATGTACAGCAGTCTTCTCCAATTAAAGCGCACACTCCTCGTTGAGGTGCTAACATAGTGTCCAGGGCGAATCTATTTTGCATGGTCATTATTGTTGTTCTGTCTAATTGTTCTTGTACTAATCCTAAAACACTTAAAGTGTGATTCCAAAATCTCTGTTGATTGTACCATAGTAAGTTTATCCACCTTGCGTTTTTAGAAATTTGAACCCATGGGAGGAAGATTGTCGTGAATGCTCCTCCTACTCTGTTTATAACCTCATGTTCAGTTGGTACGCCAAGTGGAATTCCATCCCAACTTACTGTTATTCCTCCCTCTTTATCAAACTCTTCCCATTTCTTTAATTCCCCTTGACCGACCGTGTCCAAGAATTTTATCTCACGTTTGCTTCTTTTGTTTTGTGTACCTTGCAATCCTATTACAATTAGTTCTCCTTCTAGTAATACTGGAGCACAGCATCCATTCCAGTCCTTTGGTAGAGTCTGTCTAACTGTGGTTCCATCACAGTACCAAAATATGTCAGCTAAGGGTGTTGTACCTAATCTTAAGTCTGGTTGTCGTACGTTGACTATCTCACTGCATGACATATTGTTTGTTGTATTGTCGCATATCTGTCTCATTTTTATGGAAAAACCTGCTGCTGACTGTGTTTCATTGCAGCTTGATGATAGATTTCCTATTTCTATACTTCCATCTGAACAGATGCATAGAGGATAGGTCTGTTGCACAGGTGTTATTTCTCGTTGGACAGCATCTATTGTTTCTACAGGATGATACGTGCATTTGCTTATATTCTGCATCCATTCTGGACCGTAATCTATTGCAGCTGAATGTAAAAGACAGCTGATAGGGCATAATCGTGATTCACTATATTCTGGATCATCTATACATTCTCTTGTTCCTTGTGTTATCGCCACTTTTGGGGGCTTATGACTTCTGTCATGGCATATGATGCAGTCCTTATTTGTTAAAGACTCAGCTGTGAATTTCATCCATTGGTAGAACATATCATTTTTCCACGTTTGATCAGATTCTTTTTTGTTTCCAGGTACCTGTTTTATTATTTCTGGAATTACCGTTACATAGGTTGCTGACTCATCATCTGATACGCTAGGTTGGCCTGGTACTTTTGCCGTACATCCACGCAAATATGGATATGGTAGGCATACACCTCGTATTTCGCCGTTTGCTGACTTATTAAATGCGCACCATTGATTGGATGTTGGTATTGCCTCAATCAATCCATCTAATGCAATCTTCATTTTTGATCCAGGGGTTTTCTCTATTTCTACATAAATACGCACTTGATCTTCTTGGGGTCGTGACTTGTCTACCTCTATCTGAAAAGTTCCTTCCCAATTTCCTGTTCTTTCCCACATTGATAAACGAGCTACCATTCTTGCTCTAGTTATTGTAGCTAGTACGCAACGTATTTGTCTCTCTTCAGTGTTCCAGTTTGGTTTGCTCCTTTCACTTCTGACGGCCCAACTACTAGTCAAACCGATCATAAGAAATATTATTATAGCCATGGATTTCCTTCTGTTTTTTAGGCGGTAATAAGAGGATGGTTTCTCCATCAGGATCACAACGGTGACACGTGGGATTATGGCCAAATAATCTACACAATATATTTCTTGGGGTGTTTTTTGTTGGGTATGTTCTTTCTACTGTAGTTGGTTTAAATAATTTAATCAGTATCTGAGCCAGTATCAGCTTCTAACTGTCTCCGTGCTGTTTCAATTTTAGTGCGTTTGTCTTCTCGCTGTCTAACTTGGGCTCTTGTTCTATGAGATGGTCCTGCTTGTTCTGCTTCTGCTTCTGCTTCTTCAAGTTCAGCTTCCCAGTCTTGTATATCTTCTTGAGGCCACTCTGGCCAGTAGCCTTGTTCTTCTTCCTGTTCTATCCACGGCAAACTTTCAGTACGTTCATATGGATCTGGTGCTTGTTGTCTAGGTCTTTCGTCGTCTCTCTGAGGATCTGATTGCAGACCTGAGGGTCCTGCTCTTGGAGACTCGGTGTCCTCCTGCGGAAACCTGTCTCTTACCTGGTCCGGATTTGGTGCCTTGCAGCAATGATTTAAATGGTACCATACGTCTTTACCTTGAACTTTTACTGCAGTTGGAGTTGCCAACACCACCTTGTATGGTCCTTCCCTTCTAGCTTGGTTCCACCTTCTTTTGAACACTCGGATAAACACCCAATCACCAGGCAGTACAGTTCTCTCGTCTATGTCCTCTGCCTCAGCGTCCTCAGCTTGATCAGCTGCTCTCTGTCTGGTGTTGTCATGTATTGTAGCTCCCTTAACCTGTTGGAAAATAACTTTGTGTATTTCAGATAAGTGTTTCACATAATGATCAAGTTCACTCTGCAGTTGTTCAAGTGTGGGGCCTTTATAGGGCCCGCGGGTAAAAGAAGTAAGCATAGGTCTGCCAGTAAGCATTTCATGCGGGGTTAGATGCGTGTTGCGGTTAGTTTGCGATCTCATGCCCATTAAGGCTAACGGCAGGGCTTGAAACCAATCCATATTTGTATCTGCGCATATTTTAGCCAATTTCATTTTTAGAACTCCATTCGCTCTCTCTACCATCCCCTGAGATTGGGGATGATACACACATCCAAACCTGTGCTTGATGTTCAACCATTGAGTTACTTTCTGTACTATCTTATTTGTGAAGTGTTTTCCATTGTCTGAACTAATTGTGTCTGGAATTCCAAATCTTGGTATCACTTCTCTACACAAGAATTTTGCTACTGCCGTCGCATCTTCCCTAGCTGTTGCTACAGCTTCTACCCATCTGCTAAACCTGTCTTCGACCACTAAGATATATCGTTTTCCTTGTATCCTAGGTTCCCCCATGTCTACATAGTCAAACATTATATGCCTGAATGGCCCATCTGGCTCTGGGATATGTCCTATCGGTGATGTGAAGTGCTTTCTAATGTTAAATCTAGCACAGATGTCGCAAAACTGTGATAATGTTCGATGAACCATTGGACCTAAATAAGGCGACCACCATTCCTTTTGGATTCTTTTTATCACTTCCCCTCTTGCTACGTGATCATTCCCATGAATTTGTTTTATCAGGGTTAAAAGGAAATTTTGTGGTGCTACAAAACGTCCATCTGCACTTCGCCATACATTAGTATCATTATTTTTTATTGCTCCTCTTTTTATCCATTTACGAATCTCTTCTCCTGATGCTGCTGCTTGCATGTCTGCTAATGAGGTTAAATCTGGTGTGGGAGGCGCATAGTCTTCAGGTATAAGAAATCTTTCTTCTGGCTCTGGACTTGCACCTGGTTCTTCATCAGGACCAGTGCTCGATTCTGGTGAACTTGGTTCATTATCTCCCTGCGGATTAGGTTCTGGTTGTGCTGCTGTTTCTGGCATCATATTTATCTGATTTACTGCTGCTTTCTTTGCTGCTTCATCTGCTGCTTCATTTCCGTTACTAACAAAAGTGCCATCTTTTTTATGTGCTGCACATTTAACTATGGCTAGTCTTGATGGTAATTTGATTGCATCTAACAATTCTGATATTGCTTCTCCATGTACTACTGGTGTTCCATCAGCTCTTTTGTAACCTCTTTGTGCCCATATGGGGCCATACAAATGGCATATTCCATATGCATAAGCTGAATCAGTGTATATTGTACATGCTTTCCCTTCTGCTAGTTTACAGGCGCCTGTCAAAGCGACTAATTCAGCTAACTGGGCAGAACATGGTTGTGGCACATGTTCTGCTTGTGCAATTTTAAATGTTTCTCCATCTAAAGTGGGTGTTACTATGGCATAGCCTGCTTTATTGCTGTCCCCATCTCTAAAACATGACCCATCTACAAAGAATATACAATCTGGATGTGACAGAGGTTGGTTCTCTAAATCTTGGCGTGTCTTTAGATATTCTGCTGACACTAGATGACAATCGTGGGGATCTCCCTCTGCTGGGGTCATTATACGATCTGCTGGATTTACTGTCTGACACCTGCGTATAGTTAATTCAGGTGCAGAGAGTATTACATCGTATCCTGTTCTTCTAGCATTTGTAATTACAAACGATGGACTGGTCAGGAGTGCGTGTAATGCGTGGGTGGTGTACAGCGTTACTGGATGTCCCATAGTAATTGAGGTTGCTTTCTCATAAGCAAATGCTGCAGCTGCCACTCCTCTGTAACAGGGAGGCATGCCTTTTTCAATATTATCAAGCGCTGTACTATAATATGCAATTGGTTGTTTGCTAGGACCTTGTTGTTGGGTCAGAACCCCTGTGGCAAATCCGCCTCGCTCTGAGACATACAGGTGGAATGGTTTATTGTACTCTGGACTAGCAAGTGCTGGGGCTGTACAGAGTTCTCTCTTTAGCTGTTCAAAAGCTTCTAGTGCTTCAGGTGTCCATTCTAACACTGCACTATTTTTGGTCTGTCCAGCTGCTTTGATTAATGCTCTTAAGGGTGCTGTTTTTAATGCAAAGTCACATATCCAGTCTCTGCTAAATCCTACCATGCCTAGAAAGGATAGCATCTCCTTTACAGTTCGTGGTTTAGGGGCTTTTGCTATTGCTTCTATATGTTCTGGAGATATGTGCTTAGATGTTCCTTTCAATACTCTACCTAGATACTCTACTTCTTGTCTACAGAACTGTAACTTTTCTCTACTAACTTTATGTCCATTTTCTGCTAGTACTGTCAAGACTCTTAATGAATCTGCTTCGCATTGTTCTCTAGTTGGACTACAAATCAGCAAATCATCACAGTATTGGATCAAAGTACTTTTAATATTTATTGAGGCTAGATCTTGTGTTAGTACTCGGTTAAATATTGATGGGCTTTCGCAGTATCCCTGCGGTAAGCGACTGTAAGACAGCTGCTGTCCCTCGTATGTAAAAGCAAACAAATGTTGTGATTCTGGATGTAGTGGAATACTAAAGAATGCTGAACATAAATCTATGACAGTGTACCACTGAGTGTCTTCTGGTATATTAGACAGTAGGGTGTGTGGATCAGGCACTATAGGCAATTCTGCTTCTACAATTTGGTTTATGGCTCGTAAATCATGCACTCCATTTATCTGAGTTGGGCTTCCTGACAGGAAATATAGGTGTATTACAAGGACTCTTAGTGGGTATTAATACTCCTGCTTCTAATAACCCATCTATAGTAGGTTTGATTCCTGCTATAGCTTGGGGTGTTTTTATCGTATTGCTTGAGAGAGGGAGCTGTGAGCCTTCACGTCCTATACATGAGTATGTAGCACCTGTGTCAATCATAAATGGAATTGGTTGTGAATTATTTATAGACACCATTACAGTTGGTTCTTGTTGTGGATGCAGTGTTGAGACGTACTGCATCTGCTCCCCCTCTGGCTCCTCTGGGCCTCGTCAATTCCAGTTCTGTGGTCCCATCCAGGGACCTGCCCACTGATTCTGGGGCTGTCCTTGTGTCCATGGTCCAGGAGGTTGTCTGGGGCCAGGAGGTCCCATATTCCCTCGAGGTGCTTGTGCTGCTCCATATGGCCCCTGAGGTTGGGGTCCATTTTGAGCCCATGACATTTGTGGACAATTTCTTCTAATGTGTCCTGCTCCTCCACACTGCCAACACTGCATGTCTTGAGTATTTGGGCCCATTTGCCCTGGGGCATTCATTCTGAATGGTTGTCTCCTTGGTTGCTGTTGGAATGGTCCCCTTTGTCCCCTGCCTCCATAAGGCCTGGGGCCCTGTCCTTGCCACCTCATGGGTGGATTTTGTCCTTGTTGGTTTCCAGGGTGCACATACGTTGGAGGGGCATTGACTGCTGCTGGTTGTGGTATTTGCTGCACTGGTCCAGCAGGAGGCGGTGTTGTCGGATTTTCAGGCACCATTACTGCTGCTTGGACTTGACCTTTAACTTTCTCTTTTTCCTTTCTCTTTGCAGCTGTGAATTCCCCCAGTTGTATTTTGTGTAACTGGGTTGCGATTGACTCAGCAGTCTCTTTAGCTTCCCTCTTCTTCTTTCGATGTTGGTCCACATAGTGTACAATGTGTGCTTGAAATGTTTCCCATGGCAATGTGTTCAGTCCCACTACCCCTTCCAGGGCTGTTTGGACTTCCTGAGGCATGCACTTTTTCAGCATCATTCGGAACAGGCTCTTACTGGTATCTGTTTGGTCCCAGGAGCCTCCAGTTTCCTCTCTCCATTTTGTCTGGAAGTCATTGATGAATTTTACAACATTGTCATCTTCTTTCATTGCTACTGATTCCAGTTTTCCTGGATCCATTTTGGTGGGATAGGCTTTTCGCAGGGCATCCCATATCCTGTTTCTGAGAGGCCCAAATGCTAAGGTGTCTCCTCTGTTCTGTCCTGTTAATGTATGCAGGTTAGCTTCATCCAGAATTTCTGTGGTTTTGACTTTCCCAATTGTTTGTGCTAGAATAGCTTTTACATCTCCCAGTGCTAGGAGGTGTCCAGTGGTTTTTTCTTCAAACTGTGTTATCCATCTTTGGGCTCCATTGCACAAGTCTGGTAATTGATTTGCCAGGCCTGTCATATCCATGAATGACCATGGCACATACTGGTACCCACTTCCTTTAACAACAAGTGGGAATTGTCTACTTTCATTGTGGTCTTCTAGGTCTGGTACATGTTCATTAAAACTAGTGTATCTTTCATTTTCTTCTTCATCATGCAGCATATGTTGTTCGTCAAAACTGGTGTATTTTTTATTTCCTCCTTCATCCGGCCAGGACGAGAGGACCTTCCAGCTTGATGGCATCTTTGATGCAGACAACTCTTTTGCCGCTTTTTTCATTTTCTTTTCTGAGTTTTTTATGCGTCTGTCAATTCGATTTTCTATTTGACTGATTGCTTCATCAAGGGCTTCACTGTCATCATCCTCTGCCTGTGTACTAGCATCTTCCCATTTATACCTTCTTCTGTATTGATCATCGCGTTGTGGTGTGCTTGTCTGTTCTTTTCTTTCTGTTCTCTTTCTTGCTTCTTTTTCAGATTCAATGATCAGGTGCCCTTTAACTTTTCTCTTCACTGGTTCTTGTCGATCTATCTCGATTACCTCTTCTTCAGTTTCTGCTTCATCCCTGTCAGACTCATGAAGGGATGTGTATGATTGTTCAGGATATGACTTTATGCTGTTTCCTCTTTGCATGTTCTTTCCTTCCCATCTCTCCCGGGACTGCTTCCTTTTGTTGCTTTCCATCATCCTTCTTTTGGACGTGACTTGTTGTTCATTTCTGAGTCCCTGTATTTCTGACAGGAATTTCACATTTTGTTCTTTCAGTCTTTTCATTTCTCTTCCTCTACCTTGCAGTTCTTTAGTTTCTCTTGACTCATGTGATTCTGTTTTTCTTTCTCTGTTCCATTCCTTTTCATCGCCATCACTTTGTCTGTGAGTCATTGATTCTTGTTCTGTTTCTTCAAGTTGTCCATCCATCCACTCAGAGTCACATGACGTCACTTTAATTTGTCCCGTCACTCGTCCTTCAAATCCCCATGCTCCTTTGTCTTGTTCCTGCAGCCTCAGTTGTGGGTACATTCCTCCATCCCTCTGTTGCATGTGTTCCTCAGTGTATGGTGGTGGTCTCTCTAATTCTAAGTTTGCTTTCTCTTTCCTTGCTTTCTGAACTTTTTCTTTCCTGTCTTCACTTTTTTCTGACTTCTGATCCTGTTTTCCTTCTTCAACTTGTTTCTGTCTCTCCTGTTCCTTTCCTTCATTTTCAAACCATTGTACTATCTCTAATTTTTGTCCTAATTTGACTCTTCCTTTGCTACCCTTTTCCTTAGTGGTGTGTCTGAGCATTTCTTTTACTTCCTTACAACATTCTTCGTTAAAGGTTCCTTCTTTAGGCCATTGCAGATCTCCTGATGTCCTGTCATGCCATTTTATCATACACTTTCTGATGTACTTTTCATCTTCTTTATGTTTAGCTATAATTGCATCTACAGGTGTCGCTGGCTTTGGCCACGCACCTTTACGGCAGAATAACTTTCCCATCACACACTTCTGTCCTGACTTATAATGTGAGTTCTTGTGTTTCTTCTCTCTCTTTTTAACTAAGGTTCCTTTGCTGTGTACTTTATGACCACTGCCGATTTTCAACAACTGTCTTTTCTCTTTATACTTTTTAAACATTAATTTTCCACTGGTGTCAGTATCAGAGGAGTAACGATTTTGTCAAGGGTCTGAAAAATTATTCTCCCGTCTGGTCCAAAAGGTATTATCATAAATTCGCTATTGTTGTCAACCATCCACATACGACTCAGCACTACCGGACCTGTCTGTGCTCCTGTTAATCTGTATCTTTTTGCTTTTCGGCCTTCTGCGTCTTCTTCTAAATATAATATATCAAAATCTGGGTATGTTTGCAGTAGCGAAATGAGCGGAGTTAAACGTGGAGGTCCACCTAATCCTCCGAATTCAAATGTGCTATTTATTACTTTTAAACGAATCTCTTTAGGAACTAACCCAAGGAAATGACTCATATCTTCATTCTAAAATATGATGTAAGAATTAAAGTGTGTGTGTCACAGTTAAGCTCCAATACATCAGGTATTAACGAAAGCCTAAGTGTCCACTCTCCCTTATCACACTCTTTCACTAAAAGTAGATCCTTTCCTGGATTATTCAACAACCATTTATTTGTTTCACTCTGATCTGACTCCGAAATTCTAAACTCCCGTTCACACTTATTTAAAACTCCTTCTTCACTTATCTGCTCGTCCCAGTTAATTACTCTAGCTCCACTTATCATCTGATCTCCTCTATTTGTTATATTCAATATTTTATTTCATGTGTAACCTAGGTGCATTTATTATTTTAAGCACTATGTTTTCTGTTAATAGTATTGTGTCGTCGACTACACAAAAACGTAAAGGGTACCTTTTATATCATTCTTAAACTTAAGCTTCAATAACTAATCTAAAGAAATTATTTAATAATACTACTAAGCTGGCACATTCGCCACCTGTACCACTTTCGTGTCACAGGAGAAGCTTGTGTCACAGAGGAAGCTTATGTCACAGTGTGTTCACAGTGATGTCCAATAGCACATCACCGCTTACATCACAGACAAGACCTATGTCACAGTAAGCTCTATGTCTTAGTAGCGTGTCACAGTCTATGTCACAGACAAGACCTATGTCACAGTAAGGTCTATGTCTAGTAATGCTAATGCTGTATAACTTATAATCTATCCATTATATTTTACACATACACAAAAATTCAACAACAGACTTTACACATTAATATAACATACAAAAACACTTAAAAGACACACATACGTACAAGTAACAAACAACACAAGCGCTTTTACAACAATTTAAGAATTTGGAGTACTCAGAACAATTTTTTAACCATAAAACAATTTATCACACAACCTGGGCCCAGAAAACTTCAATACCACCTGTAGGAATTTTCAACCAGCAATCACCTTATGTTCCCTAGCGATACCTCATACACATGGGTTCTAGCCCTAGGAAACTTGATTGCAGTACTGCTCCTAGCGATACCTCACACAAGTGGGTTCTAGCCCTAGGACTCGAGATTACAGCACAACCACCTACAGGACTTTTTCACAATAAATACTTAAAAATCTGAAAACCACTTGAAAAGAACCTGCCCAGTTCCGCGTCTTAGTACCAGCTCACAAATCAGTGAGTTCTATACTCAGCGTCTTGCTACAGGACTTTTATCACCTACCACGTCTGGGTAACGAATAAAGTTCCCTATTTAGTGATTTGCAGGAATTTTTACCATCTGGGTCCAGCCCCACTTGTCGGCGATTCCTCATATACAGGCTCTAGCCCAAACACAGTGGCGTTACCTCAGATATCACACAACTTATAAAATAATAAAGAAAATATACAACAAAAAATCACACAAAAAATAAAACAAAATGGAGATCTCCTAATGTTTCGTTACTTCATCCAGTCTTTTATATATCAGCAAAAACGCAGCAATTAATTTAAATATATCAATTAATTTGTCAATTCAATTTATCAATTTTGGCAACTTTTAAAATAATTGTGTTCAATATACCCTAGGAGTTACCTCTCCAGCTGGAAGCACGCACACTAACAGACCATGAACTTCTAATGCAGAAATTTGATCAAACAGGTTTTCTGCTTACCTTTTTTATGCCGGCATAAGTTGATGGTCTGTCAGCCCGCGAAGTCCCAGGTCCCCGGAGGGGCCCTCCACGAAGGCAATCGCAGTCGGGGTCACCAAGAAATGTGGTGGATTTTTTATTCTCCCCACACCGAAGTTGCCCTAATTTAAAACATTAAACAAATACTGTAACTTGAATGAAGAAATCAAAGAAAGACTCTGGATTCCGTGTAGATCTGATGAAGTAAGGATAAGTTTTATTGCAACAATAAAACAAAGTGAGCCAGTCCTGACAATGCCTAAGATGTGAATCAGAGCATCACCAAGAACAGACTGACCTACTGTGACATCGGTGCCTTCTTTTATACAGTTTTACAGTGGGCGGGACGCTCATCTGGCCCCCTCATTTGCTCATTATTTTTTCTAGTTCCTTATCAAATTTTTCAACCAATAAAATTACATTTGCATTATACGTCATATACCTCGTTATCTGACTCCATCTTTCACCAAATTTTGCTTCCAATATAACTTATTTTCCTTTCAAATTAGTTTCCATTATCTTTTCACTTTTGTTGTTCAACTTAAAAAATATTGGTGTGGCGCTTATGTCTGCTATAAATTCTTGGTACTTCCGCTTTACTCTACAGTTTTCAAGAGACAGGCCATGGGTAAGCATCTTCTACATGTTATTTTAATTATTTGTCTAAGTTTGTGACTTTTATTGTATTTACCTATTTTTATCCTCTATTTTTATTCTTATAGCTAATCGCGTCTGCACGAATGATCACCACGTCGCTTTGGACGACTCGGACAGCCAGAGCAGTCTGGCTCACAGTCCTACTGACTATACTCCTACTGAACCTGTCATGGACCGGGCCTCGGTGAGTTTTACTGAGGATGAGCCCGAGCCATCTGCTTCGTTACTGCAGTTCCTAGAGGAGACAGGGCTCACTTTTTCCAAGGATGTTGATCCCAAACCGGGTCCTTCTAAGAGGCCACGTGCGGATAGTCCTTATCCATTTTCTTTTAGGCCTGTACGGCCTGAATCTACAACGCCAGCTCCACTGGTCTTAAGACCTGTTTGTCACGTAAGTGTTGGCACCCAGACCGATGTTAAAGTGTCTGTTGGTACCCAAACAGATTTTGCTTCCGCACTTGTGCCAAATCCAAATCGCGGCGTTTCTGTTTCTATTTCCTTTCACTGATTTTTAAATTAGTGTTGTCTTTCCTCACAGGAGGTTTTGCTAATTGACTTCTTATGCATTTTATTTTGCTTCTGATGCTTACCCAGGCCCTGTGTGTTTTTTATACTTTTTATGTTGGGCCTAATACTTTGTATTGTACAATATTCACTATGTAGATACACATACTATTTTGTATCTATTTCTTTATTAAACTTATTATTCAGATCACTGTGTGTGTGTGTGTTTTTGGTTATTTAATTTGACAGGTTGCTTGTGTATCCAATACCTGTTACATCACAGTTAAGTAGCCAATGCCTGTTACATCACAGTTAAGATCACCCCATGTCTGGGGCTATGTCATATCTGCTGATCTGGTGTCGTTTCTAGGGTTACTATGAGATCTCTAAGATGGCTGCCAGTCTAAGGTTTGTTGGGTACATACTGTATACTGAACGTCACATGGTGTCTTTGATACTATGACATCACATTGTCCTTGGCTCAACTCTGCTCACTTCATCTTACATCCATAAGATAAAATTAATAGTTTTCTGTAATATTACTGCATGCACAAATATATGTAATTAAAATATGCTTACAACATCTACACTTACATGTTTATGTTTACATTCTGGACCATTGCACAAAGACACTTTAATAAGGCACCTTAATAAGACACTTTTTATGCATATTTGTACACCATCTTTCTTTCACCAAATTTCAAATTTTTAAATGTTCTATTGTACTGTATATTTCTATTTTTATTTCTATTTTTATGTACAGTATATTTCTATTTTTATTTATATTTTTATCCTAGTTAAATTTAATTTTCTATCATATTTCTTTTCATATTTCTTTTTTATTATAAGCTTTAATTCTCCTTTAAGGTCACTGGCAATCGTATAAGCATTTCACTGCATATCGTACTGTGCATGACAGTGTGTAACACTTGGATTAATATTAAATCGTTAGTTACAAGATTACGGATTCGGGAATCTAAAAATGGGCTGGTAAACCACACTTCCGGTATTGCGCAACCACATCTAGTAAACATTTCCTCTCTCAGCACTTTTACCAGCTTTGGCGTCTTTACATCCCTGAGGGAAAACATCTCCACCCATTTGGTGAAATAATCTACCACCACCAAAAGATATTCGTTCTGCCTTTTACTTTGTTGAATAAGGACCCATGATGTCCAGTCCCACGATGTGTCCTGGCTCTGGAACCACGGTACTCTGTAGTAGCCCACTAAGTTTAGTGTTGTCAGTTTTGTACTGTTGGCACATGCTACATGTCCTCACATAGTGCCAGACGTCACAGTCGGCCACCATGCCACATCTAATAACCTTAGCAGGGTTTTTAGTTGTCCCAAGTGTCCTCCTAGGGGATTGTCATGATAATAATGTAGAAAGTTTTTGATTAGTGACTGGGGGACCACTAGCTATACCCAGCAATATAACGCGCGCTGATGACATTCGAAGGCGACCCTCTGATCTCGTATGCCTCTTGGGTGATCCTTAGAGAGCAGCTTCATGATTGTTGTGTCATTCAGTTGTGCTTGGGTTATCTCACACAGGTCATTGGGTAAATTGGATGAAAATTTAGGGGTTATGATGGCTAGACATGGGGCGGTGCCCACTTTTAGCGGCGGGGGCACCCGGGAAAGCGCATCTAGTCCCAGATTCAAGCAGCCTTTTCTGTGATGGACTGTAAAAATGAACTGCTGTAGGCGTAATGTCCATCGGGTGAGACAAGAGCTGGTTTTCGGGCAGTTGAAGGCCCATGACAGGGCGGCATGGTCTGTAAAGACCTCGAAAGCGCGACCTTGTAAGTAGTGCCTCCACT
This sequence comes from Channallabes apus, assembly GCA_030522415.1. Taxonomy (NCBI): domain Eukaryota; kingdom Metazoa; phylum Chordata; class Actinopteri; order Siluriformes; family Clariidae; genus Channallabes; species Channallabes apus. Next base: position 22,434,848 of record CM060126.1, read on the forward strand.
TTTCTACAGCCCAGACCACTGCCAAACACTCCTTTTCAGATGTGGAGTAATTCTGCTCAGCTCCTCTCAACATTCGCGATGCGTAAGCTACTGCTCGTTCTCCTTCTGCTGACTTTTGGGTGAGTATGGCTCCCTGGCCCACTTTGCTGGCGTCCGTGTGTATTTGGAATGGTAGATTTAGGTTTGGTTGGATTAGTACTGGTGGGTTTTGAAGGGCGTGTATGATGGTCTCCCTGCTGTTCTGGCAGTCTTCGGTCCACTCCCATTTTACTCCCTTCTTCTTTAAATTGATTAATGGAGCTGTCATATCTGCAAAGTGGGGAATGAACTTATGATACCAGCCGGCGAGACCCAGAAAACGCTGAAGAGATTTCACGTCTTGAGGAGGAGGATATTCTGCCACCGTCCTGGTTTTCTCTGGGTCTAACTGCACGCCTTCTTCTGAGATGATATGGCCAAGGAACTTCAGCCGCCTTTTGAAGAAATGACATTTCTTCATGTTGAGGGAGAGGTTGGCCTGGGTAAGTCTGGAAAATACTCCATTAAGATGTTTTACGTGCTGCTCCTGTGTCTGGGAGTAGATAATTATATCGTCGATGTAAACGAAGCAATATTTCCCTCTTAGATCCGCCAAGACTGTCTCCATCAATCGCTGGAATGTTGCTGCTGCATTTCTGAGTCCGTAGGGCATGGAACGGAATTGAAATAGCCCTTTGGTGGTGATGAAGGCGGTTTTCTCACAGCTGTCTCTCTCCATCTCCACCTGCCAGTAACCAGATTGCAGATCCAAGGTTGAGAACCAGGAGGTGCCATCCAGTGATTCTATGATGTCATGTATTAGTGGCATTGGATATGCATCAGGTTTGGTCTTGCTGTTTAGGTTTCTAAAATCAACACGGAAACGGTAAGTCCCATCGGGTTTAGGTACTAAAACAACGGGGGAAGACCATGGTGAACATGAAGCTTGGATGATGTTATCCTTCAGCATCTGGTCTACTTGATCTTTTATAATTTTCTTCTTCTTTTGTGATGAAGGCCTACTCTGTAGGCTCTGGATCTGAATGGTGTGTCGTCCGATAAAGTAATTTTGTGTCTCTCTACTGCTGTTTTGCCTAGGGTGTTGGAGGTGGTACAAGGCCAAGTGGCCATTAGTTTCAGCAGCTCCTCAGCATTGTCTGTTTCCCAAGATGCCAAGCTATCTGTGTTTTCCTCAGCGCATAGTAGATCATCGGGCGCCACCGGTAGGGTGAGGTAGAGATTGGCTGTTGCCGGGGTGTCGAGTGGGGTGGGGACGTTATAAAGGCATGATAAACGATCCCCTCCTCTGTTCTCAGCGCGTATTCTCCCCTAGCGACGTCCAAGATGGCTCCTGTGGCTTTTAAGAAGTCGAGTCCCATGATCAGAGAGAAGGCCAGGTGAGCGTCACTCATGATGAAGGTCTTTAACTCACATTCGGTGGTGTGCCACTTGTACTGTAACATGATGTGAGTTTGAGCTTGATGTACCTTTCCATCAGCCATGACAAACTTCTGAGGAGATGGGACGCCAACTTGGTCCTCCGGATCGCCGAGCGTCTGCCATAGATGGTTCCTCATCAGCGTGTAAGAACTTCCCGTGTCCACCACAGCATTCACCTTCCTTCCTTGCACTGTTACTGGAACCAGGAGGAGAGATGGAGTAGCTAGAGGTTGTGCAATAGAGAGTCCCGCTGCGTGCTTTGAAGGAGCTCGCTCACCTGCCTTCTTATGACTCTTTTCCTTGTTCTGCTGAGAGTCCACCTTCTGCCAGTAGTCTTTGGAGCTTTTGCAGTCTTTTTCCACCCTGGAACCTATCTTCACGAGCTGTTCCACGGTGGTCACAGATCCCCTCAGACATCCTGCCACTCTGGGGTTGATATTATTCAGGATTCGCCCCACTAGTTCCTCCTCAGAGATATCCGGCTTCCACTTCAGACAGAGGGCGTGGTAGTCATAGGCGAAGTCCCTAAGGTGTTGACCAGGCTGCTGTACCAGCGACCTCAAGTTTTCCGTGAGGTAGTCATCAGGTAAGAATGCTGCCATAAAAGCCTGTTTGAAAGACTTCCTGTCCCTCACCTTGCCTTTCTCTGCCTTCCACCAGCTCAGAGCATGTCCTCGTAGAACAGTGCTGAGGGTTCCTAGCAGCTCGGGGCTGGGTAGTAGTCTTATCTCCAGATAATTATCGCAGTGTTCGATGAAGTGGAGTACATCTGCTGTCTCTGAAGCTTCGCCAAAGGCTGGAAACTCCAGGCGGATGGGTGGCTGACCATAAAAGGAAGACGAATAGGGTGAAACTGAGGAGGTAAGCTGAGCAGAAGAGTGTGGTGGAACACCGGGAGGAATGTCATATGTTTCATGACTGATGGTTTGCTTTACCTTTGTTGTAGATGCCATGATTGGAGTGCTGGGAGAATGTAGAGCAGGAGATTGGAGAGATGCAGGGGTGTAGGCCTGTAACCTTTGGATGGTGGGCGTACTCGTGAAGCGCAGTTTTTTAATCTGGTTTTCCCAGATTACGTCACGTCATAGAAAACAGTCAGTGACCGCTCTTTCCAGTTTCTCTAGGGCCTCTTAGCAGTAGCACTCCAGCCCTTCTAAGCCAGCGTCCACTGCCTCACGGAAACTGGTTTCTCTGTTCAGACTGCTGTTTACGGATTGTCTGACATCCTGCTCCAATGTGCTCACTTTGTCTGTGAGCGCCTCCACATCCGCCTTACATTGATTAAGTTCTGTGTGCATTGTGTGTACCACATTAATATCAGACACATGAGCAATAATATCATCATCATCGTCATGTCCATCAGATATATACAGTGAACTAATCAATGATGTTATTTCAGCTGTAGGGTTACGGCATGTTACGAATGCATCATCTACATCCTCTAGCACATTACTAGCCCCAACAAAGTCGGCCTTCACAGCGCCACTAGCCTTAGCATTAGCGTTAGCATTATTAGCATCCATTTTGTTCAGCCACGACACACAAAACCGGAAAATATCCAAAATACTGATTCCCCGTACGTACGGGCCACCACTATGTAACGCTTGGATTAATATTAAATCGTTAGTTACAAGATTACGGATTCGGGAATCTAAAAATGGGCTGGTAAATCACACTTCCTGTATTGCGCAACCGCGGCGGGACAATATAGGACGCGACACAAAAGCTTGTAGTGAATCAAACCAAAGTGTATTATGCAAAATAAACCAACAAACAAACAAACAAGGCGCACCAAAACCAATATATACAAATATAATACAAATATAAACAATGTGTGTGGTGTATGCAGGGGTGTGTGTGTGTATGAATGGAAGTCCAGGGTGTGTGTTATTGCGTGTATGAAATGATGAGTTGGAGAGATTATTCTCGGCCTCACCAGGAAAGATGACAACTCTGGGAGCTCGAGAAATGGAACAATAGGTGAATTGTGAGTGTCCAACGGGATTAATCCAAACCATGAAAGTAATCCTTGGAACAACAAACAAACTCTCTCTCAAAAATAATCAGCGCGCTGTAGTAATTTCTCCATGCCGGCTTCCTCGCCGGTTCCGGCTTTATGCCGGTACACGTGATCAAAATCAGATCCGGGTCCCTCGCGTTGCGATCGCGCATGTGCACAAGAGCTTACCCGGTGACCAACACTGCAAAAGGGGAAAAAGGAAACCGCTAGGGCACATCTTCGGACACAGATGAGCAGCATTAGCTCTTCAATCCTTTCCCTGTTAGTGAAAATGTCCCTTTATGTGGCCGCGCTACAAGTGTATGTGCCAAATAAAATTTGAATTTGATACATACACGAATCTACCGCTAATACAGTACTTCCTGTATATCTTGAATGCCAGATGTCTCCAAAACAAAACAATAACCCCCCCCCCCAAAAAAAAATTGTTTTGGGTTTTGTTATTTTGTTTTGGGTTTTGATATTTTGTTTTTGATTTAGTTATTTTGTTTTCCATTCTGTTAATTTGTTTTTAATTTGTTTTATTTTGCTTTGGGTTTTGTTATTTAGTTTACAGATTTGTTTTTTGTTTTCAGTTTTGTTAATTAGTTTTGCACTTCAGGGCCACCATACTCTTGCGTTGCAGAGTGCATTATGTGCGCACGTAATTTGACACCGTTCCATTTCACACACACTCTCTCTCTCTCTCACTCACCTTTAGTGTGTGTGTGTGTGTGTGTGTGTGTGAAGCAGAGAGGGGTTGCTTCACACACACACAAACACACACACGCACTATAGGCGCGAGAGAGTGTAGTATATTGTATTTCTTTTTTATTTATATTTATTTCTTATAATTATCTTTTACTTTTACAGGAACACCTTAGATTGTGAGTAACATGATTTGCGAGCAAAGATTTTTAATACATTTTGACTTGGAAGTCTTGGTTTATGAGTACCGAGTATCACGCATGCGCTTCTTGTTTTGACGCTGACATATATATATATATATATATATGAAGAGTCTTTTGCTGATAATAAATAGAGTTCTTTCTGACACACAACGTGTGGGCGTGAGTCTTGATTCTAGTTAATTTAGCTACAGTATTAAATAAGTATCTAGGAATATTTTTGTTATTTTCTACATTTGAATGGATAGATACAATGATCTTGCAGCACTGAGAGCTTTTTTAATAGTTCAGAGTGCTCTCCTTCCATGCTATTTAGCAATTTAGTTAGATGCCCTTTGCATTCTAATTTTCGAGCGGTCTGTTTTAAAGTGCGTTTGGTCATTATACCAGGAGCGAGTTTCTTATCTCTAATCATTTTTCTTTTAACTGGAGCTACATTATCTAAGGTAAAACAGAATGTTGACTTTAAATATTCAGTCAAATGATCGAGTTCTGTGGAGACAGATGGCGAACCAATCAAGGTTGATAAAGCTCTGTGTGGTATTCGATGTGAATGTATGTTTAATGTGGTATGCTGTGCATACTTTATTACTATGGCACACTTTAATTGAGACAAGACAGTGATCTGAGATAGCTTATGTGGAATTGTGATTATATTTGTTAACCTTTATCCGAAGGATAATATTAAATTTAAAGTGTGACCTAATTCATGAGTGGGCCCTACTACACACTGATTTACTCCTACTGAGTCCAGTATGGACATAAATGCTGTTTTCATTAAAATTCTTGTCACTTCTCTTATGTGTTTAGATACTGATTGTCTAACAAGTTGGGACTGGTTCTTGTTTCTTCTCATCATTTGTCTACATGCCATCTTTCCGTGAACATTACTGAGTTTGACTTTTGGACAAAAAACACTTTTCAATTTACATTTATTATTAAAAAAAACCAAGCAAAAACCCTTTGTCATCATATACATAATCCACCATGTTTTCTTACAATGTTCTAGCTATAGACAGACTCCCAAGGGACTGCAAAAACAGTATTTAGTGAGACCAAGCCCAATAGGTTTTTGGAACGCCCAGAAGCAAAACAATATACCAGTTAACAAATTTTATGAGTCACCATACCAAACCAAAATATAAGACAAAGTCATAAGTCAAATCTATGCACGTTAACATATGACGGATTGTTTGGTAGCCTATTGCAGTTTGAGATTGAAGTGTAATTTTTTGTTGTTGCTGTTTACTCATTTAATTATTTACTTGTTGATTTACTGAATAACAGTTCACTAGACACTCTTCATAGAGGAGTTTTTCTTTTCCCTAGAAAACTAAATTATTGTGCTAAGAGTACTGCGAGTACTCTAGGTGACTATAACATTGGGAGCAATATAAATTTTTGTTGTTGTTTTGGCAACCATTTTGCAATTAAATCATATTTGTAATGCATAAATATAATGATAATTCCCTGAAGGAACTGTGCAGGTTGCAAGGTTGTTTGATATAAAAAAAAAAATGGTATCAAAGAATGGTTAAAAGAATCGAAATGTTTACAATAATTTTATTGGAATTGACATTTATGGATAGAACATAAATTCTACATAAAAATAATATAAAATAAAAGATTCTAACTACCACAGATTGTTCATAACATTACATATATACGGTGGAACATCAAAAGTCTTTGAGATGATGTTGGATCCTGTACAAAATATTTCATTCACAACATTTAGACTTACTGGTTTTCATGATTTGGGAGAATGGAAGCCTATTCTAACCATTCCCTATTTTCTTATGTTTACATTTTCTTCTACTGTGAACCTTACACTCATATACTTAATTGTATCTCAAAGAGCTCTTCACTCTCCTATGTGTGTACTAATTGGTCTTATGGCGGTTGTAGACCTTTCTTTACCACTTTTTTGTATACCAAATATGCTGTTAGATTTCTTATTTAACTGGAAAGAAATTTCACTTGTTGGCTGTTTGGTGCAAATGTTTTTCATTCATTGTGTTGCCACATTTCATTCTACGATACTGGTTTGGATGGCTCTGGATCGTTTTTTTGCTATATGCAAACCTCTTTATTACCAGAAATACATGACAATGACCAACTTTCAAAAATTCATTATTTTTCCAGTTATCAGAAATGTGTTCTTGATTACCACAATGGTTTCTTGGGCTGGAAAATTAACTTTTTGTGCAACAAATGAAATAGATCATTGTTTTTGCGAACACATGGCATTGGTTCAGCTGGCATGTGGAGATACATCCGTTAACAATATATTAGGGCTTTTAGGTATTTTTCTCACAATTACTGCTGATTGTATTTTTGTTACAATATCATACATAGTGATACTTTCTTCTGTCCTGAGAGCTGGTAAAACTTGCTTAAAGGCTTTTAATACCTGTATTACTCATATAATTGTCATGACAGTTAGTCTGACTTTTGCTTTAATTGCCTTTATGTCGTACAGAATAAGAAACAATTTCTCTCCTTCCAGCCGTGTCTTCCTGAGTACAATGTATTTGCTTTTTCCAAGCTGTTTTAATCCAATTATATATGGAATAAGAACCAAAGAAATAAGAGAACAGTTTTTGAGATGGATTGACCATTTCGAGGTCTTTACAATGTAACAATATAATGTATATAATGGACCACTTAATAAACATCTCATTCATTCATTCATTCATTCATCTTCTATACCGCTTAATCCTGTGTTCAGGGTCGCAGGGGACCTGGAGCCTATCCCAGGAGACTTCGGGCACTAGGCGGGGTACACCCTGGACAGGGTGCCAATCCATCGCAGGGCACACACACATACACACACTCACACACCCAATTACACACTACGGGCAATTTAGGAACGCCAATTAGCCTAACCTGCATATCTTTGGACTGTGGGAGGAAACCGGAGTACCCGGAGGAAACCCACCAAGCACGGGGAGAACATGCAAACTCCATGCACACAGAGACGGGAATCGAGCCTGGCCGGGGAATCGAACCCAGACCCTGGAGGTGCAAGGCGACAGTGCTAACCACTACACCACCGCGCCGCCATTAATAAACATCTCTTTACAACAAATTATAATAAAATTTTATATGTAATTAAATTATTATTTTATAGACTTAACTAAATTTAAATTGAATAGTACACAACAAACTAAGAAGATTACCAATAACCAGCTTAACATTGAGAATCAATGTATTGTATTCAATGGCTATAATATGTACATTAAATTGATTGTGACAATTTTGGAGAGGATTAAAAGGAATGTAAACTAAGGTTGCAACTCTGGGTGACCATTTAATTGCTAGTCCTCCCATACTGCACAACAAGTACACATCGGTAACGGAAAAATGTTGGATTCACGTGTCTTTTTAAAAGGCAGCTCATACAACATAATAAAACACCTGAGGATGCTTGAAGGAGAGAATACCTGCCTTTGATACATGAAAATATGGTGTGTGTGTGTGTGTGTGTGTACACGTGTACACACACACACACACACACACACACACACACACAGTGAGGTCAATAAGTATTTGATCACCCTGTGATTTCGCAAGTTCTCTTACTTAGAAATCATGGAGGGGTCTACAATTTTCAGCAAAGGTGCATTTCCACTGTGAGAGAGAGAATCTAAAAAGAAAAATCCGGAAATCACATTGTATGATTTTTTTAAAAACAATTTATTTGTGAATTACTGTGTCAAATTAATCACTTGAGTCAAATTTTTATATTTGGTACAGAAGCCTTTGTTAACAGAGGTCAAACGGTTCCTGTAGTTCTTCACGTGGAGACGTGGCGACATAGCTTACAGCAGGCTATGGTCGCTGAACCACTGGATGTCCATGTGGTACTCCGAAAATAACGTGGGCTTCATAGACAATTCGATGACCTTTCAGGGCAAAGCTGGCCTGTTAGGGCGGGACGGTGTCCATCCCACTCGGGAAGGTGCTGTTTTTGCGTTCAACAAAACGTCAGGTTATCTCACAAACACATAAACATAAGTTGTTGTATGAACAAAGACATTAGTATTAGAATATACTGTATTAGTTCAAACCTGATGTGTTGATTCTAGCTGGTACGCAGAGACTCTGGAAAAGTCAGAGAGCTACGCAACATTATGCCAGAAGCAAAGTACATAAGATTTAGCAGAAATGCATTAGGGATTGATCTGCAGGGATTGATCTGCAGTAATACAGTAATACAGTAATACAGTGTGTTAGGAGGCTGAAAGTTCAGTATAACAGTTGATGTCTTTAAGTTAATATGGAGTCCAGTTTGTTATTAGAGGCTCAGGTAGACTTGTAGGAAATTCCTCAGGCCTCTAAACTATTGAGCAACTGCAGTCACAAGTCCTCAGAGAATAGCTGTGTGCTTCAGCCGAGGCCAGGACCATCTTCATGTAAAGCGGATCCGTCCCCAGTCATCACACAAATCCCAAACAGACCACACTGGGCACCCATGCAACGAGATCTCCAACCAGGATGAGTCAGACAGGTCTAGAGGGCAGAGGAGGTCTGGATCACTGGCAGCTCAGGATTGGCTGTAGCTCTAAAGAGACAAGGAGAGGGAAAGAGAGAGAAGAGAAGAGAAGGAGAGAGAACAGTTAAGTATGGTCACAGTCACATAGTATATAAGGTGAATGAATGTAAGGTGAGTGCAGAGTGCAAGCAGGGACCCTGGCAGGACTAACTATGACAGCTTAACTGAGGGTGCTTTCACACCTCTAGTTCGATTGCTTTAGTCCGCACCAGTCAGAAAAATGTTACAATGTAGTAAACAGACGTTGGTACGGTTTGCTTTCACATATGCAGAGTTCTAAATGAACCAAAATAGACCGCGAAGCCCATCGGCACCGGAAACAGACTATTTTCAGAAAATTGCACCACTTTCAATAATCATGGAGGAACAGCTTTGCTTTGCGCTCATGGTGCTGATCCTCGCGCACTGCATTGTATGTGCAAATCATTATTTTCAGATAATTAATTTCGAACACGATTCGCGGCTGCGACTCCAAACCAGCTTCCTGGTTTTCATCTCGCCGACGGCGCAAAGCGCGCCACTTCAGGGAGAGACGTGCCCTCCTCCTGAATGATCATGTTGTTATTAGCCGGTGATCTTCCTGCAGATCCATCAGGTAATCCGTTGGCCGATCGAAACAGCCCAGCCACACATTTTTTCATCTTTAATGTGAATACAGAGAGGCACTTAATTTCTTCGGCACTCCACGTTTCTCCGCGGTTTGATTTCATCGCGAGTCGAGCTTGAAAAATTTAATCGAGTCATCAGGAAGGGAAAATAATTTTACCCGCAACCCCGTATGTCTTATACCCAAAGTGCATTAAACTGTACCATTTCATCAGATTTGGTTTGGTTGCTTTCACACCAGACGAACTGTACCAAAGTAGAGCGGATAAAGCGGTCCGAGACCACCCCTTCAGGCAGGTCTCGGATCGATTGATTTGGTGCGCACCAAAGTACAGAGATTGCATTCACATCAACGCAAACGAACCGAACCAAGGGACCAAACACGTTTGGTGCGCACCAAATGCTGTAGGTGTGAAAGCACCCTAAAAGGGAGATCCAGAAGGCTCCCTGAGATGTAAAGCAACCAATCACTTCACCGTCAACAAGCCTGTGTGATCAATGAGAGTGGGGAAGACAGAATCTAAACATAGATTCATCATAATACTCAGTTCACCATAATACTCTACATCCCCAGATCTGCTCCTTTAATCAAGGCAAATCTATTTACAAAAATGCTTGGCTAAATAAATAGGTTTTTAGCTTAGACTGAAACAGTACCAAACATTAATTGGAAGGCTATTCCATGACTTTGAACATAGCTGCTGCGTTACTATCTTTTCCAGTATCTTAGAGATAAAGGGGAGGTTTGATATTAGTCTGTAATTGGACAGCTGACAGGGGGTTGAGGTCAGTTTTCTTAATTAGTGGTTTAATAATTGTTAATTTAAAAGATTTTGGAACATACCCACTGCTGAGTGAAGAATTTATTATTTTCAACAGGGGTTCTGTTATTACTGGTTCTATCTGCTTGGGTAAATGTTTCAGTATGGGATCTAATACACAGATTGATGATCTGATCTAGTTAGTTTATCATCTGCATTAATTAAATTGTCTGGTTTCAAATCCTCATTTTTTTTGCCTAATATTCATGATTTTGTTATTTAAAAAGTTCATGAAGTCCGCACTACTGTAGGTTATTGTTGTGGAGATTTTTGCAGTGGTCTTATTCCTGGTTAATTTTGCTACGGTATTAAATAAAAATCTAGGATTATTTTTGTTAGGTTCTATGAGTGTGGAGACACATAAATCTAGCAATGCTAAAAGCTTTTTTTTTATAGTTCAGGATGCTCTTCTTCCATGCTAACTGAAATACTATTTAGTTTGACGCCATTTACATTACAATTTCAAGCGGCTTGTTATAATGTGCCTGTGTGGTCATTATACCAGGGAGCAAGTTTCTTATCTCTAATCATATTCCTTTTAACTGGAGCTACATTATCTAAGGTATAACAGAATGTTGACTCTAAATATCCAATTACCTGATCGACTTCTACAGTATGAGGTCATATGGTGATCCAATCAAAGATGATAACTGTTGTGGTAGTTGACTCTGTGTGGTAGTTGATGTGAATGTACTTTTAATGTGTATACATTATTAAAGTGGTTACTCAAGCAGTATTCTGGTTTTACCGCCACGCCTCACGGTGGTGACATTTGGGTTTGTGTGTTTGCTAGCTTTTACCACTGAGTGGCGCTATATAACTATAGACTGACACTATAAATAAAATCTTATTATGATCGAATTTAAGCAAAGTAAACGTTAACACAGTGAGCCATTAGATTTTATCATAGGTAATTAGAAAATCTATCTTTTTTATATTTAATTTTGTAGTAGATTTATTAACTAAAATAAACTAAACTAAATGACCATAAAAATTCTAGTTGTATCGAATTTAAGCAAAGTAAATGTTAACACTGTGAGCCTTTGTATTTTATCGTCTGTAACACTCACCTAGCCAGAAAACACTGGGTGTGCATCAGAAAAAGTGGGTGAGCCAGAGTTGTTGTGATTAATGGGCAAAAACTATATAATAAAACTATACAAGATACATAGCCTTTATGTTATCCCCACCCTCGTTAAAACAGCGTATTCAGAGGGCTTCCCCACAAGAGGTTGTGCGCGCGCAGTCCACTACAAAAATATGGTAGTATATCATGACTGAAATAAGGCGGCTCACATCGGTGTGCGTTTCGCACATCGCTGCAAAGACAGCGCTTATTTAACACATATAAAATTGTGTTTGTTGTATTCCTGAGAAAGAGAAATCTCTTATAAATCTCTCATATCGACGCACACGTTCATCTGACTTTAGATCAAAACTCAGCAAAGTGAAAGAGTGCATGTGCGCGCCGCAGGTTCACGCAACCATTTTACATTCACTAAAAGGCTTATTCATAAACGCATTTCAGCCATTCTCACACATGCATTGTGCTATGTTGTTGGTACACACTTCATCTATCATAAATCTATCACTAAATCTATCATAAAGAGAGGCGACATATACAGTGGTTACTCATGGGGAATGTCTATGACTGCCGCACTCTCTGTCGCGGTCAAACGGTAACTGCCAAAATAAATCAGTCGCAATTCAAAGTAATTTGTGAAATGGCCGCCAGGTGGCGCAAAGGGACATTTTGTAAAATGGCTGCAGTTAATTTTGTTTAGACAGACTCTCTGTTTCTATCTGTTTATTTATTGTTATTATTAAAGAAAACAGCACAAACAACAGCTCAATGGCTTGTAAAAACATTTTTATTTTTAACGGTAAAAATGTCAATTTTGGAGTCAGTGGTCCGAGCACAACGTAATAATCTTTGTATGATAAAATGACTCGTGGCATAAATTTACATGAAGCGCTTCAGTTTCAAACAATCATTTAACGCTGAACCCAAACAGCAAAAGAACATGATAATAATAATCTAAATAATAATAATCATCTTGATTTTAGCTGTTTATGTCCATTATTGAATAATTATTTAATTATTAATAATTAAAGCTGCTCACATCGCGCTTTCACTTATAAAAAATGCAGTGTTTAATCAGCAAGTATATGTCGCCTCTCTTTATGATAGAGGAATATTCTGACTAAAACAAAGCTGCTTGTTTCAGCTCATATCGGGAGCATTTTGATCAAAGGGGAGATTAAAAGTGAAAGTGTGTACCAACAACTTAGCACAATGCATGTGTGTGAATGGCTGAAATGTGGTTGTGAATAAGCATTTTAGTGAATGTAAAATGTTCGCGTGAACCTGCGGCGCATGTGCGCTCTTTCACTTTCAAGAACATGATATTAATAATCAAAAGTAGAATAATATTGTTCTTTTTGTTGTTAATATACACCCTTGAATAATTATGTAATTATCAATAATTAAAGCTGCTCACATCACGCGCGCTTTCACTTTGTAAAAAAAAAAAGTGGTTGTAAAAAAAAAGTGGTTGTAAAAAAAAAAAAAAGTTGTTGTGAATAATCCTTTCAGTGAATGAGAATATATAAAAACATATGGGCCTCCGAGTGGCGCAGTGGTAAAGTGCTCGCCCTATCATCCGGAGATCGCTGGTTCGATCCCCGGGTGATGCTGTTACCCCTCACAGTCGGTGCTCTAGAGAATCAAGTTTTATTTTAATTTTGCTCAACAAATGTCAAATTACAATGATTGAAGACATAACAGAACATGTTTTATTCAGAGCACGATATACAACCATAATGAGTCCCGTAACCAGCTTATACAGCTGTCATGTGACCAATGTATTTAACCGTGAGGAGTCCAGTGGCGTATACAGACGTGTATAGTCGTGATGAAACCGATGACAGACGGACATATCCGTGGCAGCTGCTGTACTGGTAGCGTGCGAGTGGCAGCTCAGTGGTGACATGTGGAGTGGCATATGCCCGTGGCACGGAAAGATTTTACGCCCTCTCATAAGCGCTGTCTTTGCGGCGCTCATCGAAACGCACGCCGATGTTCAGTCATAACCTTTATTTCAGTTATAATATACTAACATGTTTTTGCTGTGTATTGGACTTAGCACGCACAACCTCTTGCGGGCGAGCCTCTGAATACGCCATTTTAACATTGGTGGGGATAAGAAAACAGCAAGGAAACTGACTGGCCATTTTATTAATTCATTGATAAGTTGATGTCCTTGGTTTCGGCTGTGAGTGGATGTGCTGTAGTAATCACGTTTTATACGAATTACATAAGCTGATTTTTTTTCCCCATTAGTTTATATAAAATCAGAAATTTTGCTTTCTGTAACTGTATATTTTTCACGTCTGTGAGGCGAGTATACACGGATTTTCGGTTAATTTTCTGACGTGCTCAAGTTCACAGAAACTGATACAGAATAGCGCTGTATCCCTGTTTGCTTTCATTATTTTACAAAATCATAACGTTTTCTCGTTATTGTACGTGCACTTAGTTAAAAGTAAAGTCTTATAAAGGCTATGTAGCTTATATTGGTTTATTATATCGATTTTGCCCGTTAATCTGACAACACCTGTGACTCTCCCACGTTTTCTGATACACACAGCCAGAGTTTAATGTTTCACTTGTATTTTATAAGGTTTTTGCCGGCGGTGGTACAGCACAGCGGGGGTGCTGGGATGTGAAAATGTAATTTGTTAAAATATTTTCATTATTTATTAAAGAACATTATGATGATCATAACAGCCTCCTGCATTTAATTCTTACAGTAGATTAACGAAAAAACACATCGACATCTGCTGATGCAGTAGCACGTCCTGACAATGTTAGAATTTTTATGGTCATTTAGTTTAGTTAATTTTAGTTTTAATGGGGGTGGGGATAAGAAACACCACAAACTAGCTATCAATTTTATTTGTACAAAGAACGAACTGTTATATAGCTTCTGTTTGTATCGGTTTATTGTTATTATTTAAAAAAATTACATTTAATGACATAAAAATTTTAATATAGAAATAACTGGAAAGATAGACCTTCAGAATAGAACATTAAAATAACTAAAATATACACTTCTATCTTTGGTATAATATGGTTATAGTATAGTATATCGCCGCTGTGTGACGCATCCTGCATACTCTGCGTTCCAGACTCTTTAGTGGAAGTTGTTGATGTTTATTTATTTATTTTTGTCTTTGATGTTAACTACACAAAGCAGTGTCTTCCCACCTGGGAGTTTCTCCAGCATACTGTATATCAGATTGATGGACATGAGTTTTCATCTGTTACACTTTTGGTGACAACAGTTTTTTCAGCACACATTTAATCAATAATATTTTTTAAAAGTTTGATTCGTTTTACTGAATAATATTTATGCAGTATAATCAGGGCCTCTTTTTTCTATTTACTTTAGGTTGTTGTTCTTGCAGTCTTACTGTGTGTGCTTTGCTTGCAATGTCAGACACATTCAGATGCAAATCATTCACCCCGCCAGGGGCCTCATGTGCAGTGGTGTGACAACCAGACTGCTCATTACCGTCGCACTCACCGCCGTGGAAACGCAGCAGCGGCCAAAATAAACCAGGAGCATTTCAAAATAATTCGTGAAATGACCGCCAGGTGGCGCAAATTGACATTTTCCGTCGTATCGGTTTTTAAATATATTCAGAGCTTAAGTCATAATAAAGTCAAAACAATATGTTGTAGCGAAGTAATACTACAATTATGATAATTTACACATCCAACAAACATGTAAAACTGTAAATATAAAAAATATGAGTTAGAAAACATTGGTTTTATTTTGTTTAGACAGACTCTCTGTTTTTATCTGTTTAGTGTTATTATTAAAGAAAACAGCGCAAACAACAGCACTAGGGCTTTCAAAAAATTTTTTTCGATAATACTTACAGTTGTTAGAGTTTAAGACATCAAGATTTAAATATAGAAATAACTAAAACAAATAGAGCAAACTTCCAGAATAGATAATAAAAAAATAAATCAATAAAAAAGATGTATGCAGTATAATCGGGGCCTCTCATTACATTATATTTTGGTTCAGTGCCAGACGAAGTGCGAGCAAATATTGTCTTACATTTGTGAATAAAATATAATTGTTTTATTCAGAGATTTACAGTATTTGTGCAAAATAATAGTTATGCAATATAATTACAGGCTCTGGATTCGTTTTTCATTTGCAGTATAAAACCAAAATACATCTTACTATTTTTGAGAGATTCGTCGTAAAAAAAACTGTTTTTTTTTTCAGATATTTGTCTGTACAAAATAATATTTATGCAATATAATCACGGGCTCTTGATTCGTTATTCGTTTGCAATATAAACCAAAATACATTAACCATATAATATAAACCAAAATATAAACCAAAATATTTAATTTGCTGTATTAAATATTTATGCCGTCTCATCAAGGATCCAAAGATTGCCTTGTACTAAATAATATTTTTGCTGATTTTTTTCTGCGATTCAGTTCTGTGATGTTTTAATGATGAATGATGTTTTACTGTATGTTTACTGTATATTAAAAAAAAATATGAGTTAGAAAACATTGGTTTTATTTTGTTTAGACAGACTCTCTGTTTTTATCTGTTTAGTATTATTATTAAAGAAAACAGCGCAAACAACAGCACTAGGGCTTTAAAAAAAATTATTTCGACAATACTTACAGTTGTTAGAGTTTAAGACATCAAGATTTAAATATAGAAATAACTAAAACAAATAGAGCAAACTTCCAGAATAGATAATAAAAAAATAAATCAATAAAAAAGATGTATGCAGTATAATCGGGGCCTCTCATTACATTAGACCTGTTTAAGAATTTTATTTTATTTGATATCAGAACTAATAGAGTGACTTTTAATTAGCCTATTTCATAATGTGACTAATGCATTAAAATTGCCAATCACTATTAATATTAAACAGGTGGCGAACAATTAGGCAGCGATACAGTGTGGTGTTGTGTTAAACTGAAGACGGCGCAGTCCGTGGAGCCGTGTGGGTCATGTACATTTTTCCTTTAGACAAAACTTCAGCCCTTTTCATATTTTCCCTGTGGTCGTTATTAATAAATATATTTAAATAAAAGTTTTGCCTTCCAAGGCAACAGATTATGGAGCTTCTTGAGCTGCTCAGACCTGCGCGTGCCAGACCAACGCATCGTACTTAGTGTACTTACTGTACACTCCCCGTCCCGATGTCCAGCTGCTCTCTGCTTTTTGTTTAAAATATGTTTCATTGATCATTAGCCATTATCCATGACTTTATGGGTTTTTCTTTTGACACGTTTTATTTTTATGAAATTTGATTTAGTTAAATGAGAAAATAACCATGGGAGTTTCAAACCCCGCATCCATTCATGTTTCTGGGTGATTGTAATGTTTAATACCCCTACAGTATTCACTTATGCGGTTTGGCTCGCTGTGAGATGCGGTGTGTTATACCCCTATCTCACCTGCACGGGCTCGCACTGTGGCCGCAGGCTTGATCATGATTCACCCCGAGTTTTTGCGCTGTGATTACGTTTCCATCTTTCCGCGTGAAAAATTCCACGTTTAGTTTTTCGCGGAACGTTAAAGGAACGTCGTGGGCAATCGCGGCAGCTCACGGAGATGAGTCCGGCCACACAGGTGAGAGAGGGGTATTAGGCATCGTGATCCGCCTCGAGTGGCCACCCGACGGTCCGCGAAGATCTGCAAGGTCCGCGAGCTTCCACATGTTAAACATGTTTATTTTTTTTGCGTGGTAAGATGGAAACGTAATAACAGCATCAAAACTCGCGCCGAATCATAATGAACCGCACTTACGGCCCCGCGTGTGAGATAGAGGTATTAAACCTCCACTCTGTCATCTCATCGTATTCATTCCATAAGTGCGCTATACAACCCCAACAACTGACACTTCACATTGTTTCTGAAGCTGGTGAAGAGTGTTATCAGCTGTTTGTCCATCAACTATGATTGTAAACCCGGTTCGTTTCACGGCCACATGTTACATGAAAATATTAGCGATATTAATTAATTAATTTATATACATTTTATATTAATTTATATATTTGTCTGTTATGGCATGTTATTGTTAAGTTAACCCATGTCGAAATAAACGCTATTAAAATAATTTAGTGCAATGTTTAATTTGTATAGAAAGTGCCGTCTTTCTTAACGCTGTCATGCAAAAGGAGTGAAAAATCGATTCCTGAGCCACCGATGTCCGCTAATTCAGGACCCGTGTTATTATTAAAGAAAACAGCGCAAACAACAGCACTAGGGCTTTAAAAAAAATTATTTCGACAATACTTAGAGTTTAAGACATCAAGACATCAATCTTACATTTGTGAATAAAATATCATTGTTTTATTCAGAGATTTACAGTATTTGTGCAAAATAATAGTTATGCAATATAATTACAGGCTCTGGATTCGTTTTTCGTTTGCAGTATAAAACCAAAATACATCTTACTATTTTTGAGAGATTTGTTTAAAAAAAATCTAAAAAAAAAAAAAAAAATTCAGATATTTGTCTGTACAAAATAATATTTATGCAATATAATCACAGGCTCTTGATTCGTTATTCGTTTGCAATATAAACCAAAATACATTAACCATATAATATAAACCAAAATATAAACCAAAATATTTAATTTGCTGTATTACATATTTATGCCGTCTCATCAAACTCGCAACTCACTCCGAAGAGCATCCTTCTCTGCCTTGCAAACTCCCAACTCACTCTGAAGGGTACCAATCTCTGACTCTGTCTGTTTCCTTCCTTCACAGAATTCTGTTGAGCAGGGCTTGCAATTTAATATCGTATATAATATTTGATATTGGCATAATATCCCTGCCCCAATTCTCACAGCTGTACAGTATGAATTGAAATAATAACAATAGTGTTTTTCTTTACTGAATAGGCAGAGCCTCTGAATACAGTGGGCCTTTTTAACGGGGGTGGGGATAAGTAAACAGCAGGGAAACTGACTGACCATTTTAGTAATAACATACGTTATTCAACATACGTTGATGTCTTTGGTTACGGCTGTGAGTGGATGCGCTGTAGTAATCCACATTTTATACAAATTACATAACCTGATTTCCCCCCCATTAATTTATATAAAAGCAGACATTTTGCTTTCTGTATCTGTATTTCAGTCATGATAAAACTAACATATTTTTGCCGTGTAGTGCGCGCGCAACATCTAACGGGCGAGCGTTGATGTTTGGTCACACAGCTGACCAAATCGTCATTAGCGTGCCCCTCCCCCAAACAGCGCAGCGAGGAGCATTTACATTTAAACAGGTTTTACAGGTGTGCTTTGCAAAGTCAGACACATACAAATGCAAATAATACACCCCCCCAAGTGTGAATAGCTGTTCTCACCTACAGTATACACTCGGAGAAACTAAAATCACCACTGTTCATGGTTTCAGCAAACTGGGGAGGATCTTGGATCTTATATCATATCATATTATATTTATAAAATATCAATTTTGGAATCCATAGACGCTCAAACAGCAAAAGAACATGATAATAATAATCAAAAGAGTAATATTATTATTTTTGCTGTTTATGTCCACCATTAAAGTAATTAAACTGAGTCATTTACATAAATCACTGATCACATTTAAACAATTTATTCATACAGATGTACATGTTTTATACACCCTAAAAAATGCTGGGTTAAAAACAACCCAGTCTGGGTTGTTTTTAACCCAGCTGCTAGGTAAATATAGGACTAACTAAATGCTGGGTTAATTTAACCCAGAAAGATGGGTTATTTGTTTAACCCAACAAGGTGGGTTAAATATTCAATCCAAATGCTACGTCATATTTAACTATAATGCTGGGTTAATTCTACCACATAAATTGGTCAAATGTTCTACCCATATGTTTGGGGTTTGTTGGTTCATTTAACTGGAATGTTGGGTTAATTCTACCTCACAAATAGGTTGTTATTATTATTTTCATGTTTTACAGTGAATCTGTAAAAAAACAAACAAAAAAAACACCCATGTCTATTAAACAATTAAATTATTTTGATATACTGGTCTATTACAAAAAAACATACATATATGCAATAAACAACATCCTATTACAGGTTCTTAGAAAAAACATTTATTTTTCAAAAGCACAAGAACAGATAATCAACAGTGACATCATTACTATACTATTACTGATAAGGGCAGAATGGAGTAATTGCACAAATAGACTGAGGCAGCTTCTACAGAGCAGGATCTCTCTGAGACTTAAGATATCTTTTCTGCAGAACAAAACTACAGTATCCAGCCCTGGTCTCATTTTAACATACAAACACTGTCTATGACTTTTCAGGTAGGCCTCGCTATTTCATAGCAACATTACAACATTACTGAGAGCAGCGCTGGTCATTATCTCCCAACATCAGGATGTAGGGGTACGGCCTTGACACTTCAGCCACAATGTTGGTTCCAACCTTAGAAAGAAAGAAATGAAAAAGTTACAATTTTGCTGAATAGCAAAGATTAAACTGAATAAGACTATTAATTTAGTGTGAAATTGGATTGATACACCCTAAAAAATGCTGGGTTAAAAACAACCCAATCTGGGTTGTTTTTAACCCAGCTGCTGGGTAAATATAGGACTAACTAAATGCTGGGTTAATTTAACCCAGCAAGATGGGTTATTTGTTTAACCCAACAAGATGGGTTAAATATTCAATCCAAATGCTAGGTCATATTTAACTATAATGCTGGGTTAATTCTACCACATAAATTGGTCTATTTGTGAGGTAGAATTGGGTTAATTCAACCTCACTAATTATTTTCATGTTTTACAGTGAATCTGTAAAAAAAAAAAAAAAAAAAAAAAAAAAAAACACCCATGTCTATTAAACAGTTAAATTACTTTGATATACTGGTCTATTACAAAAAACATACATGTATGCAATAAACAACATCCTATTAAATGTTCTTAGAAAAAAACATTTATTTTTCAAAAGCACAAGAACAGATAATCAACAGTGACATCATTACTATACTATTACTGACAAGGGCAGAATGGAGAAATTGAACAAATAGGCTGAAGCAACTTCTACAGAGCAGGATCAAAACTATCCAGCCCTGGTCTCATTTTAACATACAAACACTGTCTATGACTTTTCAGGTAGGCCTCGCTATTTCATAGCAACATTACTGAGAGCAGCGCTGGTCATTATCTCCCAACGTCAGGATGTAGGGGTACGGCCTCGACACTTCAGCCTGCTGGAGGTATTCCACCATGTTGGTGCCAACCTTAGAAAGAAAGAAATGAAAAAGTTAAAATTTTGTTGAATAGCAAAGATTAAACTGAATAAGACTATTAATTTCGTGTGAAATTCAATTGATACTAAAAAATTACAAAGCTGCCCATTAAGATAGGGTATAGGTAACCTAAAACAAAAACATGGCGACAGCTACTACCAAAAATAAAACAGCAAAATAAGCATGGCTTTTAGGATACAGCTCTTTATGTCAGACTAGTTGATATTGTAGTCTGCATTGATTTTAAGCTAATTACCGAAAAAATGTCATAGCTGGTGTCATACTGGTACATTACAATCACCAAAATATTAATACTTCCATCTAGTAGTTATCTGTACCGCTGTGGTACTTTTTCCTGTAGTTGGCGCGCTGACTGATAGTTAATTTAACTTTGGTTAAAGAGAGCTACCTGGTTAGCTTACATGCTATTACTGGTGATACATTTGCATACTTGCCAAAGGGGGAAAGGTGTAAAATATTGTTATAACTCGGGAGAAACGCAGGAGAAATTTGACCGCAGAGTAAATTACTAGCTAGTGAAAAACGGGAGGGTTAGCAGGTCTGTATATTTGTGAGAGGGTCAGTGTTTTGTAAAACACCAGCATTTTATTGTCTCAAGCAGTGAGATTAATAAAGTTCTAAAGTGGTTGCTAATGCTAGCAAACTAACTAAATGCCGCCGTCATGCTAACAATACAGTTAACAGTTTAGCGTTCATTCATCACTTCACCATCTTCGTAACCCTGCAAACATTCTACAGAGAAAGCTAAAAAGCTCAGACATCTTAGCCGTTTCTTTCATACACAGGTGGGGTTGTTTGGCTAACTAGCAGCTATTCTCAGCTAAATTATCATCCAGTACCTCAGACCAGCCGGAAAGTTTGTGTGTAACCTTAACACGGGAGCAGTAATAAATGTTACATATAGTTATAATTTTTCAGTCATATGTGAATTAGGTGAGTGAACATGTGTATACAGACCTTGTATTTAACGCCATTTCCCCTTAAATGTCCGAGGAGGATGAACCGTCATCAGCGGTGTGGGAGCTCAAGAGACACGAAGCTGAGTGACAGCCACTGAATCCACCTGTGAACTTTGGGGGAGGGGCCAAGCAAACTTTAACCCAGCAGCTGGGTTACACAAAAACTACCCAACTCTCTGAAAATAACCCAGAAAAATGACCCAACAGCGGCAACCCAGCGTTTGGGTAGAAAAAACAACCCAGCATTTTTTAGAGTGTACTAAAAAAATTACAAACAAGCATGGCTTGAACAAGCATGGCTTTTAGGATACAGCTCTTTATGTCAGACTAGTTGATATTGTAGTCTGCATTGATTTTAAGCTAATTACCGAAAAAATGTCATAGCTGGTGTCATACTGGTACATTACAATCACCAAAATATTACCACTTCCATCTAGTAGTTATCTGTACCGCTGTGGTACTTTTTCCTGTAGTTGGCGCGCTGACTGATAGTTAATTTAACTTTGGTTAAAGAGGGCTACCTGGTTAGCTTACATGCTAGGGTGGTGTTGAAGATGGCGGCGTGAGGTCAGGTGACGGAGGAAGAGGTCGGGTGGACGGAAAATAAAACGTGAAGAAGAGCGAAGACTCTAGAGGCTAAGGTTTAAGGTTGGTTGCTTGAGGACTGAAAGGATTGGCGGGTATAGCAACAGCTGTACCGTGGATGTAATCATCATGGGTGAAAGTTCGGTCGGTGAAAGTGATGATATGGCTTGGCAGGATGTTACGAGGAAAAGGAAAAATAGGAGTACTAGCTCAGAAAGCTCTACTATAGGATTAGAGATGGGTGATATGAGTAAGAAAAGGGCTGCTAAGAAAAATGGGAAGGATGAGGACGAACAAGCCGAATGGAAAGTGGTGATAACTTTCAAAAAAGAAGTACATTTTCATCCACTAAAACTGACAAAAGCTATAGAAAAAGAAATGGGCAAAATAAAGTTCGCTAAATTCTTAAGTAACAGGAGACTCTTGATTTTTGCTAAAGATAAACTGCAAAGAGAGAAATTTCTACGGGCTGAAACACTGAATGGAGAAAGAATTAATGCACATATCCCAGGAAACGCAGCTAAGATGAGAGGTGTAATATATGATGTGCGACTAACAATGAAAATGGATGAAATAATGCAAGAAGTGAAAGGAGGAAAGGTGTTAAAGGCTACAAGATTACAAATGAACAGAAATGGGGTGAAAATTGATAGTTTATCAGTACTTCTATAATTTGAAAAGAGTATGCCTAAGAAAATCAGAATGGGATATCTGAGTTATGACGTAAGGGAATACATTCCAGCCCCACTGCGATGTTTCAAATGCCAAAGAATAGGACACACTGCAGGGCAATGCAAAGGAAGACAAAGATGTGCTAGATGCGGAGGGGAGCATGAATACGGTAAATGTGCTAAAGATGCAAAAATCAAATGCTGTAACTGTGGTGGTGAACACAGTGCTGCTTTTGGAGGGTGCCCAGTTCAAAGGCAGGCTAGAGAGATACAGAAATATAAAATATACAACCAAGTCTCATATGCGGATGCAGCTAAAAAAGTAAAGGAAAGTGAACTTGCCAGAAGCAGGGATACAGTGGTGGCTAACCCAAATCAGTCAGTAAGAAGAAAATCAACAGAAATCCCAACTTGCGCAATAAGTCAACAGCAAACAGAAATAAACCCATGGGTTAAAAATATAAAGGAGGATACACTGATTGTGGATAAAACCAACTTTGTAGCTTTCATATGCAAGATTGTGAATGTAGCAATGCAGCAACAGAGGAAAAGTGATAGAATTAAAACAGTCATGGAGGCAGCAACAGAATTACTAGGAATCAAAGATATCAAAGCGGAAATGATTCATGAGATGTTGAATCCTACCAACTATGATGGACTGTCTCAAGGTGATTAGTCTACTGATGGTATTTCATATCCTCCAATGTAATGCCAGAAGTTTAATAGCGAACGGGCAAGAACTTAAAAAAGTTATAAGAGATCTGAATGATACACCTGACATTATATGTGTTCAAGAAACATGGTTAAGACCACACTTGGAATTTGTGCTGCCAGGATACAGTTATGCTAGAT
Source organism: Channallabes apus (assembly GCA_030522415.1). Taxonomy (NCBI): domain Eukaryota; kingdom Metazoa; phylum Chordata; class Actinopteri; order Siluriformes; family Clariidae; genus Channallabes; species Channallabes apus. Next base: position 22,458,610 of record CM060126.1, read on the forward strand.
GTGACAGAAGCTCAGCACAAGGTGGAGGCTGTGTAACATTTATTAGAGATTCTATAGCATATAGAAGGATTAATGTACCAAATGAGTATGAATGCGTAGCAGTAGAAGTATGGAGTCCCAGGGGAAACATAAAAATAATAAACTTCTATAATCCCTGTAAGAGGCTATCAATGGAAATGTTCCAAGAGATCAGTGGAAGGGTGGATAGAAGAGAAATATGGTGTGGAGACTTTAATGCCCATAATACTTTGTGGGGAAGTGATCATGTAGATAGAAATGGGGAAATAGTTGAAGAGCTTATGGATGAGAGATCACTTGTCTGTATTAATGATGGCAGTGGCACTAGAGTGGATATAGTAAGAAACTCAGTATCATGCATCGACCTTACGCTGGTATCAGGAAATATTAGTAACATATGTGAATGGAAAGTAATGAATGATATCATCACAGGAAGTGACCATAATGTGATTTTATGTACTATAAATTTCGAACTAAAGTTGCAGGAAGGATGTATAGTAGAGAGATGGTGCTTTCATAAAGCGGAATGGGAAAAATTTAGAGAACATTGTAAAGAATGTGTGGAAGCAATAACGATGGAAGGTAACATAGACACTTGTGCAGAAGCAGTGACGAAATTGATTGTAAATGCTGCAACAGCATGCATCCCCAAAAGCAAAATAAATGGGAAAAAGAAGATGGTTCCATGGTGGAATGATGATTGTAGAAATGCTATAAAGGAAAGAAATAAAGCTTATAGAATATTAAGGAAACAACTGAGTCAAGAGAATTTGTTTGAATATCAAAGAAAGAGAGCTATGGCACGGAAAATAATCAAAAAAGCAAAGAGGAATGCTTGGAGACATTTCTGTTCAGCTATCGGTAGAGAAATAAGATTGGAAGATGTTTGGCTGATGATTAAAAAAATGAGTGGGAAAAGGAAATATGATAAAATTCCAGTGTTAGTCGATGAACAATACTTGGCAATTACAAATAAGGAGAAAGCTGATCTTTTAGGTAAAAAGTTTGTAAGTATACTGGAAGTCACTTAGATGAAAAGCATAAGCAACAGAAAGAGTATATTTTAAGGAAATACCCAGACATACTAAATAAAAGATGTAATGATGATACTTGCCTTAATATGGACTTTACAATACATGAGTTGAAAGCGGCGTTACAGAAAAGTGGGTATACGGCTCCCGGACAGGATCAATTATGCTATGCAATGTTCAGACAATTGCCGGATGAAGCCTTAGAAATGATACGAAGTCTGTTTAACAGGATATGGCATGAAGGTGTAATGCCTAATAAATGGAAAAGTGCCTTAATACTACCTTTTAATAAGCCTGGCAAAAACCCGGATAATGCAGGAAATTACAGGCCTATAGCGCTAACATCTCACTTGTGTAAATGGATGGAAAAGGTGATAGTCAACAGACTGACATATTACTTGGAGCAAAGGAAATTGCTTAGCACGTATCAAAATGGCTTCCGCAAAGGTAGATCTACTATTGATGCATTAGTGAAAGTTAGCAATGAGGCAGAAAAAGCAATCAGCACAAAAGAAGTTATGGCTATAGTGTACTTTGATATTGAGAAAGCTTATGACTCAATGTGGAGAGAAGGACTATTGATTAAACTTCATAAGATGGGAATTGGTGGGAGAATGTACAATTGGATCCAAAACTTTTTAACTAACCGAACGTTCAGAGTTAAGGTAGGTGATGCTGTATCAGATGAGTTTAATGTTGTGAATGGTGTTCCGCAGGGTAGTGTTATTAGCCCTATATTGTTTAACATTATGATAAATGATGTCTTTGACAATGTTAGCATAGATATAGGGTCCTCACTATATGCAGATGATGGGGCTATATGGAAAAGAGGGAAAAATATTAGACATGTAATTAAGAGTATTCAGAGTGCCATAATAAAGGTTGAAAGATGGTCGTATGAATGGGGTTTTAAGATGTCAACTGAAAAATCATGCTATATGTTATTCTCCAGAAAGAGAAGGCTAGACAACACTCAACTTAAACTATATGGTCAAAATATGGTAAGGGTAACAACGTTTAAATATTTGGGACTATGGTTTGATGAGAAATGTATATGGAAAACACATATAAAACAGATTGTGACTAAATGTAATAAAGTGTTGAACCTAATGAGATCGGTCTCTGGATACAACTGGGGAGCGGATAAACAATCTCTTCTAGATATATATAGGGCCTTAATACGATCCAGTATTGATTATGGATGTATGGTATATGGAGCAGCAGCAAAAAGTAACTTGGAAAAACTAGATAGAATACAGTATAGAGCACTCAGACTTAGTACTGGAGCTATTAAAACAACTCTGACAAATGCACTACTGGTGGAATCTGAAGAATTATCATTACATCTAAGACGATTAAAGTTGGCATTGGCATACTGGGTTAAGCTAAAGGGATCCGGAGAGGAGCAACCCGCTACGAAGGTAATAGAAGAATGTTGGGAATACTTGCAAAAACGAAAAGGCACAGGATTTGGTTGGAGCATTAACTCGGTAGCAGAAAAATATGGGCTAAATAGGCTAAAGATTGGACCCAATACTGTATGGGGTAATGTACCTCCATGGATATTGCCAGCTCCGGATGTAGATCTGCAACTTATAGAACAAAAGAGAGAATGGATTGAAAATAATACAGATAATATTGGATATTTGGTGACAGATTATGTTAAGAGGAAATATTTTAATTATTTACTAGTATTTACTGATGGGTCTAAAGATCCAGGAAACAACCATGTTGGAGCTGGAGTGTATATACCTGAATTCAATATAACTATAAACAAAAGAATTAATAATAAACTATCAGTTTTCACAGCAGAAATAGTTGCCATAATCTTAGGTTTGCAGCGGATAGAAGAAATAAGACCGAAGAGAGCAGTCATTTGTTCAGATTCTAGTGCAGCCCTCAGGAGCCTGAATGCTAGTGAAACAAAAAGAGATGACTTGATGAAGGAAATATCAATGACATTGCTACGGATACAAAGAGCTGGAACCTTAATACAGTTTTGCTGGGTACCAGCACACGTCGGCGTAGAGGGTAATGAGAAGGCAGATTCAATAGCTAAGAATGCATTAAAACTAAAGGATGAAGAAATAATGGAAATTCCCTTTGGGAAAGGTGAGGCCAAGTCAATAATTAAAGCAGCAGTAGAGAACACATGGCAAATGATATGGGACACAGACTGCAAAGGGAGACATTACTATAAAATACAGAAATCAATAAAGGCAAAAGCTTTTAAAGGAAAATGTAGAAGGGAAGAAGTGGTTCTTACAAGAATTAGACTAGGACATACTGGACTTAAATCAACACTCTTCAAAATGGGAAAATGCAGTACAGATAAATGTGATGTTTGTAATGTCTCTGAAAATGTTGAGCATGTTATTTTATGGTGTAAAAAATATAATGCTGAGAGGAATATACTACAAGATAAAATATATGAAATGGAGAGAGAATGGAGCTTGCAAGGGATTCTAGGGACGTGGGAGAAAATGTGGGAAAGTAGTAGAGCAGAGTACATGTAAGAGTACATTTCTTAAAAGTACAGGGTTAGAAGTGAAAATATAAACAGGATAATGCAATCATCGTTGTTTTATTTATTTATTTTTTTTTTTATGTAACTAAAGAACAAAAACCTTGATATTACACACCCCGGTACAGTAGGTGGCGATATGCACCTATGAAGTTGGTTGCGACCCGCCAGAAACCAGAGAAGAAGAAGCTTACATGCTATTACTGGTGATACATTTGCATACTTGCCAAAGGGGGAAAGGTGTAAAATATTCCTATAACTCGGGAGAAACGCAGGAGAAATTTGACCGCAGAGTAAATTACTAGCTGGTGAAAAACGGGAGGGTTAGCAGGTCTGTATATTTGTGAGAGGGTCAGTGTTTTGTAACACCCCAGCATTTTATTGTCTCAAGCAGTGAGATTAATAAAGTTCTAAAGTGGTTGCTAACGCTAGCAAACTAACTAAATGCCTGCGTCATTTAACATGCCTGCTACAGTTAACAGTTTAGCATTCATTCATCACTTCACCATCTTCGTAAGCCTGCAAACATTCTACAGAGAAAGCTAAAAAGCTCAGACATCTTAGCCGTTTCTTTCACACACAGGTGGGGTGGCTAGCAGCTATTCTCAGCTAAATTATCATCCAGTACCTCAGACCAGCCGGAAAGTTTGTGTGTAACCTTAACACGGTAACAGTAATAAATGTTACATATAGTAATAATTTTTCAGTCATATGTGAATTAGGTGAGTGAACATGTGTATACAGACCTTGTATTTAATGCCATTTTCCCTTAAATGTCCGAGGAGGATGAACCGTCATCAGCGGTGTGGGAGCTCAAGAGACACGAAGCTGAGTGACAGCCGCTGAATCCACTGGTGAACTTTGGGGGAGGGGCCAAGCAAACTTCAACCCAGCAGCTGGGTTACACAAAAACTACCCAACTCTCTGAAAATAACCCAGAAAAATGACCCAACAACGGCAACCCAGCGTTTGGGTAGAAAAAACAACCCAGCATTTTTTAGAGTGTAGGTTTGTTACTGAAGAACTTTGGCAGCGGGCACACCTAATAATAAATGCCGGATTATTATTATTTTTTTATTTATAGTTTTATATAAATAAAAATGCTTTTATAAATGTGGGCTACTGTTATCTACTTCAAATATTTGTTAAAACAGCCAGGAAACTCACTCTGACCATTTTAATAATTCATTGATAAGTTAGTGATTCCTTTGGTTACGGCTGTGCTGATCATGTCATCTCGTTGTCAGTGAGCGCGCCTATAATTCACTTCTCATACGAATTACATAATCTAATATTTTATTTTCATTAGTTTATATTAAAGCAGATATTTCTCTTTTTATAAGTATATATTTTTCACGTCTGTGAGGCGAGTATACACGGAGTTTGGGTTCATTTTCTGACGCGCTCAAGTTCACCAAAATCAATACAGAACCCCGTTTACTTTATTTATTTAACAAAATCATGAATTTCTTTCGTCATTGTGAGTGCACCTAAATAAAAGTAGAGTCTTATAACTTTGCCGAGTTTTGATCTAAAGTCAGATGAACGCGCGCGCCGATATGAGAGATTAGATATCTCTTTCAGCAAACACATATTAATTGTGTTAAATAAGCGCTATGCGGCGCTGGGAGAAACGCACGCCGATGTCAGTCCCTAGCATTTACTTACATCTAAACTGAGTCATTTACATAAATCACTGATCACATTTAAACTATTTATTCATACAGATGTACATGTTTTATAGGTTTGTTACTGAAGAACTTTGGCAGCGGGCACACCTAATAATAAATGCCGGATTATTATTATTTTTTTTATTTATAGTTTTATATAAATAAAAATGCTTTTATAAATGTGGGCTACTGTTATCTACTTCAAATATTTGTTAAAACAGCCAGGAAACTCACTCTGACCATTTTAATAATTCATTGATAAGTTAGTGATTCCTTTGGTTACGGCTGTGCTGATCATGTCATCTCGTCGTCAGTGAGCGCGCCTATAATTCACTTCTCATACGAATTACATAATCTAATATTTTTTTTCATTAGTTTATATTAAAGCAGATATTTCTCTTTCTATAAGTATATATTTTTCACGTCTGTGAGGCGAGTATACACGGAGTTTGGGTTCATTTTCTGACGCGCTCAAGTTCACCAAAATCAATACAGAACCCCGTTTACTTTATTTATTTAACAAAATCATGAATTTCTTTCGTCATTGTGAGTGCACCTAAATAAAAGTAGAGTCTTATAACTTTGCCGAGTTTTGATCTAAAGTCAGATGAACGCGCGCGCCGATATGAGAGATTAGATATCTCTTTCAGCAAACACATATTAATTGTGTTAAATAAGCGCTATGCGGCGCTGGGAGAAACGCACGCCGATGTCAGTCCCTAGCATTTACTTACATCTAAACTGAGTCATTTACATAAATCACTGATCACATTTAAACTATTTATTCATACAGATGTACATGTTTTATAGGTTTGTTACTGAAGAACTTTGGCAGCGGGCACACCTAATAATAAATGCCGGATTATTATTATTTTTTTTATTTATAGTTTTATATAAATAAAAATGCTTTTATAAATGTGGGCTACTGTTATCTACTTCAAATATTTGTTAAAACAGCCAGGAAACTCACTCTGACCATTTTAATAATTCATTGATAAGTTAGTGATTCCTTTGGTTACGGCTGTGCTGATCATGTCATCTCGTCGTCAGTGAGCGCGCCTATAATTCACTTCTCATACGAATTACATAATCTAATATTTTTTTTCATTAGTTTATATTAAAGCAGATATTTCTCTTTCTATAAGTATATATTTTTCACGTCTGTGCGGCGAGTATACACGGAGTTTGGGTTCATTTTCTGACGCGCTCAAGTTCACCAAAATCAATACAGAACCCCGTTTACTTTATTTATTTAACAAAATCATGAATTTCTTTCGTCATTGTGAGTGCACCTAAATAAAAGTAGAGTCTTATAACTTTGCCGAGTTTTGATCTAAAGTCAGATGAACGCGCGCGCCGATATGAGAGATTAGATATCTCTTTCAGCAAACACATATTAATTGTGTTAAATAAGCGCTATGCGGCGCTGGGAGAAACGCACGCCGATGTCAGTCCCTAGCATTTACTTACATCTAAACTGAGTCATTTACATAAATCACTGATCACATTTAAACTATTTATTCATACAGATGTACATGTTTTATAGGTTTGTTACTGAAGAACTTTGGCAGCGGGCACACCTAATAATAAATGCCGGATTATTATTATTTTTTTTATTTATAGTTTTATATAAATAAAAATGCTTTTATAAATGTGGGCTACTGTTATCTACTTCAAATATTTGTTAAAACAGCCAGGAAACTCACTCTGACCATTTTAATAATTCATTGATAAGTTAGTGATTCCTTTGGTTACGGCTGTGCTGATCATGTCATCTCGTCGTCAGTGAGCGCGCCTATAATTCACTTCTCATACGAATTACATAATCTAATATTTTTTTTCATTAGTTTATATTAAAGCAGATATTTCTCTTTCTATAAGTATATATTTTTCACGTCTGTGCGGCGAGTATACACGGAGTTTGGGTTCATTTTCTGACGCACCAAAATCAATACAGAACCCCGTTTACTTTATTTATTTAACAAAATCATAAAGTTTTTTCGTCATTGTGTGTGCACCTAAATAAAAGTAGAGTCTTATGAGTCTTATGAAAGCTCTAAGATGACACAAGACCCTACACGTGTAGCCTTTCTACTATAATTACACAGTTTACAACGTTTACGTTGCTTAAATTCGATCCTAAAAAACTGAATTTAATTTTAATTATAAATTTGTACTGTAATGTTACTACTGTGATTATGAATTCGTTTATTTACAATGTTTCACTTTATTTTATCTGCAACGACGTGCAGCTGTGGACGACCTGCGCCTCATTAAGCCTGGAGAGAACGAGCTGATGCCTGAGGCGTCAGTCTATAGTTATATAGCGCCACTCAGTGGTAAAAGCCAGCAAACGCACAAACCCAAATGCTGACGCCATACGCTGCGACGGTAGAAGTCGCATACTGCCTGTGCACCCACTGTATCAACGCTGCATACGCACAAAAACTTTGCTTACGCCAGTTTTCACGCTCACGGTCAGATTTACTAACAGTGAAATTAACGTTAGAATGTGCGTTCTTCCACGCCAACTTCATGTCTGGCGTATGTGTATTTCTTGTGTGTGTTTGTTTTATTTCCGTTGGCGACTCCTAGAGGCAATTATGTTAAATTGCACACTACAAAGTATCGCACCAACAAATGTGGAAAAACATTGCTATTAATTTATAATTGATAAAATGGGTTAATTGACAATATTTTTCTACAAATTATTTGATTTAGAACATATAAAAGCATTTGCAAATGTATAGAACCCTTAGTCTATGGCAATGGCAGTGTTGGCCTTATTAGAGGACATTGTCAATGGCCGAATCCGAAGGGAACGCATTTTTTGGGATCACAGTGATTTTCTGGCCCATGATGATGACTGGCTTATTCAATTCAATTCAATTCAGTTTTATTTGTATAGCGCTTTTAACAATTGACATTTTCTCAAAACAGCTTTACACAATCAAAAGAATTATTTAAGTTTGTATGGAATGTGAATGTGTATGAATCAAAATGTTCAGATAGTCCCTGGTGAGCAAGCCCGAGGGCGACAGTGGCAAGGCAAAACTCCCTGAGATGGTAATAGGAAGAAATCTTGAGAGGAATCAGACTCAACAGGGAACCCATCCTCATCTGGGTGAAACAGATAGCAGGAAATTATCTGCATTTATACAGTGTTAAGTGTTAGGTTCAGCTATAATAGTTGATGTTAATTGATGTTATAATAGTTGATGTAAAATGGAGTCCAGTAGTTATTGGAGACTCAGATAGACTTGTAGAAAGTTCCAGTCCTGAACTATTGAATTGTCAAGTCCTCAGAGAAACAGCTGACAACGCCAGTCGAGGCCAGAACCATCTTCTAAGTAGATAGAATCCCTAGACACCAGACGCATCCCAAAGAGACACACGGGGCATCCATGCGACGAGACCTCCAACCAGAAACGGGGAACCAGGATGGATCAGACAGGTCCGGAGGGCAGAGGGAGTCTGGATCACTGGCAGCTCAGGAACGACATGTGTAGCTCGACAGAGAGAGAGAGAGAAAGAGTGAAAGGGGGAGACAGGGGGAGAGAGGAAAGAGAAAGAGGGGGAGAAAGAGAAGAGGAGGAGAGATTGCAATTAGGTATGGTCACAGTCACAATGTATAATGTTAATGTATATTTACTGTAGAGTGCAAGCAGGGACTCCGGCAGGACTAACTATGACAGCATAACTAAAAGGGAGAGCCAGAAGGAAACACAAACATGAGGGCTCCCTAAGATGTAAAGCAAACAATCACCTCACCGTCAACAAACCTGAGTGATCAAATGAGACTGAGGAAGACAGCATCTAAACATACCAGTTCACCATAATACTCTATGTCCATGAGTCCCCCAGATCTGCTCCTTTACCTTATGGCAAATCTAGTTATAAAAATGCTTGGCTAAATAAATAGGTTTTTAGCCTAGACTTAAACACTGAGACTGTGTCTGAGTCCTGAACACTATTTGGAAGACTATTCCATAATTTTGGGGCTTTGTAAGAAAAAGCTCTGCCCCCAGCTGTAGTTTTCATAATACGCGGTACTGACAAGCAGCCTGCATCTTTTGACCGAAGTAGGCGTGGCGGATCGTAAGACACTAGCAGTTTGCTCAGATACTGCGGCGCGAGACCATTTAATGCTTTATATGTCAAGAGTAGTATTTTAAAATCAATGCGAAATTTCACAGGGAGCCAATGTAGTGAAGATAGGATAGGGGTGATGTGCTCATATCTTCTGGTTCTAGTGAGGACTCTCGCTGCTGCATTCTGGACTAGCTGAAGCTTGTTTATGCACCTAACTGAACAACCAGACAGTAAGGCATTACAATAGTCCAACCTAGAAGTGATAAAAGCATGAACTAGTTTTTCTGCATCGTTTAGCGACAATATATTTCTTATCTTGGCAATATTTCTGAGGTGAATGAATGCAATCCTGGTGATATTATCTACATGAGCTTCAAATGAAAGGCTGGAATCTATAATCATGCCGAGGTCTTTTACTGTTGCACTTGACGGAACAGAAAGGCCATCTAAAGTTACGGTGTGATCTAAGATTTTACTTCTAGCTGTATGCGGTCCTATGACTAGAACTTCTGTCTTATCCGGATTAAGCAGAAGGAAGTTAATTAGCATCCAATTTCTTATGTCCTGCACACATTGCTCAACTTTAGTAAGATGGTTTTTCTCATCAGGTTTTGTTGAGCCGTATAGCTGTGTGTCGTCAGCATAACAATGAAAACTAATACCATGCTTACGGATTTATTAGCCGTTTCAGAGTTCCAAGAGCTATCCTCTTGGAGCTCTGTGCTGAATTGGGTCCAAATTTGGAAAGAGAGACAGCGAAGAGCCACGCATTACTGTTCCCTTACAGGTGCTGACAACGCTTGGTTTCCTGGCAACTGGTTCTTTCCAAAGGGAACTGGCAGACCACTCGGGGTTAAGCCAGTCGTCTTTGAGCCGTGCAATGCCAGCTGTATGGGACGGGATCACCCGCATGTCTAGCAGGTACAGTGGTGTGAAAAACTATTTGCCCCCTTCCTGATTTCTTATTCTTTTGCATGTTTGTCACACTTAAATGTTTCTGATCATCAAAAACCGTTAACTATTAGTCAAAGATAACATAATTGAACACAAAATGCAGTTTTTAAATGAAGGTTTACGTTATTAAGGGAGAAAAAAAACTCCAAATCTACATGGCCCTGTGTGAAAAAGTGATTGCCCCCCTTGTTAAAAAATAACTTAAATGTGGTTTATCACACCTGAGTTCAATTTCTGTAGTCACCCCCAGGCCTGATTACTGCCACACCTATTTCCATCAAGAAATCACTTAAATAGGAGCTACCTGACACAGAGAAGTAGACCAAAAGCACCTCAAAAGCTAGACATAATGCCAAGATCCAAAGAAATTCAGGAACAAATGAGAACAAAAGTAATTGAGATCTATCAGGCTGGTAAAGGTTATAAAGCCATTTCTAAAGCTTTGGGACTCCAGTGAACCACAGTGAGAGCCATTATCCACAAATGGCAAAAACATGGAACAGTGGTGAACCTTCCCAGGAGTGGCCGGCCGACCGAAATTACCCCAAGAGCGCAGAGACAACTCATCCGAGAGGCCACAAAAGACCCCAGGACAACATCTAAAGAACTGCAGGCCTCACTTGCCTCAATTAAGGCCAGTGTTCACGACTCCACCATAAGAAAGAGACTGGGCAAAAACGGCCTGCATGGCAGATTTCCAAGGCGCAAACCACTTTTAAGCAAAAAGAACATTAAGGCTCGTCTCAATTTTGCTAAAAAAACATCTCAATGATTAGCAAGACTTTTGGGAAAATACCTTGTGGACCGACGAGACAAAAGTTTAACTTTTTTGAAGGTGCGTGTCCTGTTACATCTGGCGTAAAAGTAACACAGCATTTCAGAAAAAGAACATCATACCAACAGTAAAATATGGTGGTGGTAGTGTGATGGTCTGGGGTTGTTTTGCTGCTTCAGGACCTGGAAGGCTTGCTGTGATAGATGGAACCATGAATTCTACTGTTTACCAAAAAATCCTGAAGGAGAATGTCCGGCCATCTGTTCGTCAACTCAAGCTGAAGCGATCTTGGGTGCTGCAGCAGGTCAATGACCCAAAACACACCAGCAAATTCACCTCTGAATGGCTGAAGAAAAACAAAATGAAGACTTTTGAGTGGCCTAGTCAAAGTCCTGACCTGAATCCTATTGAGATGTTGTGGCATGACCTTAAAAAGGCGGTTCATGCTAGAAAACCCTCAAATAAAGCTGAATTTCAACAATTCTGCAAAGATGAGTGGGCCAAAATTCCTCCAGAGCGCTTTAAAAGACTCGTTGCAAGTTATCGCAAACGCTTGATTGCAGTTATTGCTGCTAAGGGTGGCCCAACCAGTTATTAGGTTCAGGGGGCAATTACATTTTCACACAGGGCCATGTAGGTTTGGATTTTTTTTCTCCCTAAATAATAAAACCCCTCATTTAAAAACTGCATTTTGTGTTTACTTGTGTTATCTTTGACTAATAGTTAAATGTGTTTGATGATCAGAAACATTTTGTGTGACAAACATGCAAAAGAATAAGAAATCAGGAGGGGGGCAAATAGTTTTTCACACCACTGTATATAAGGTTTCCATACCATGTAGTTGACCAGCCAAACATTAAAGCACAATTTGCAGCGATCGCCGGTTTTCCTAATGTAATCGGAGTGATCAACTGCACGCACATTGCTATTAAGGCGCCATCTGAAGACGAATTTGTATACGTGAATCGGAAACATTTCCATTCAATAAATGTGCAAATAATATGTGATGCTCAAACAGGGCCGGTTCTACAGGGGGCAAGAGGGGCAGCGCCCCTCAAATAAATGTCTTGCCCCCTCAAATAAAAAAATTGAAATGTTGAGAAAGCACATGTTAATATACTCACAAAATGAATTTATAACAAGTTGATAAAATGACTTGCCGACTAAAACTAAGGTTTTTGCCGGCGATGGTACAGCGCAACGGGGGTGTTGGGATGTAAAAATATAATTTGTTAAAATGTTTTCATTATTTATTAAAGAGCATTATGATGATCATAACAGTCTACTGCATTTAATTCTTATAATAACGCAAAAACACATCGACATCTGCTGACACTAGTAGCACTTCCTGACAATATTACCATTTTCATGGTCATTTATTTTCATTTATTTCAGTTAATAAATCTACTACAAATTTAAAGAACACAAAATATACGATGACAAAAAGACATACATGCGTAGCTTTTCTAATTACACATGATAAAATCTAAAGGCTTTGACATTTACTTTGCTTAAATTCGATCCTAATAAGATTTAATTTAATTTAAATTCTACATTTGTACTGTAATTTTAATACTGTGTTCATGAATTCATTTAACTACAATGTTTCACTTGATTTCATCTGCTACTACGTGCAGCTCTAAAGGAGCGCGTCTCATTAATCCTTGAGAGAATTAACTGATGCCCGAGGCGTCGGTCTGTAGTTACAGTGGTTACAAAATTGGAATGGCGATCTCGCCGCGTATACCGCCGTTTACAGGCAACAGCGGCCAAAATAAATCAGTTGCATTTCAAAGTCATTCGTAAAATGGTCGCCAGGTGGCGCAAAGTGACATTTTCATTCATCGCAGTAAATACAACAGTGATGGTAATTTCCACAACAAACATGAAAAATCTGAACCAGAGCTATTAATGTGTACTGTACAATAATGAGTAAAAAAAAATTATAGTAGATTTATTAACTGAAATAAATGACCATATTTTTCAAGAGAATTTTCAAGCCCCACTCATCAAACAAAATTATAACGAAATCTGCCAAGTTTACTATTTACTTAAATATAAATTTATAAACCAATAAGATCAAATAACACCAAGTTATTATTATAACAGGCTTACTTCGTCACTTATCCAGAGCTTGCTTTATTAACCTTGCCTTATTTAACGTTACTTGGGTGCATCGTCTTTAAGTGCTTGCTTGGTGTAGCGGTTAGAGCCCATGGTCAGTGATACATAAAGCGTGGGTTCGAATCCCAAGAGATGATGTTTTAAATTTTTTTATTTTAATTATAGCAAAATTAAAATAAAAAAAATTGTTGTATTTTGATTTTGCTTCAGCATACTATAGAAAAAACAGCAAACTCGCACGCAACCAGTTTGTATTCTTTAAATTTAGGGGAGTGACTGCTCGGTCTGCTGCTGCTGCTGTGTGTGTGTGTGTGTGTGTGTCATTATACTGATGAAAAGTGGTGGCCATCTGGAGTACCGGGAGTTTTGATTTACGACAGCTGTTTACGGCAGTGTAGTCCAGTGCGGGAGATGCATTGTGGGTAATGAGGTCCAGTGTTACATCTGTTACATTTTTGATAACAATAGTTTTTTTACAAACATTTCTAAACTAATAAGATCAAATGACACCAAGTTTAAAACAGATAAAATACACGTGCAAATAGTATAATTGTATAACAGGCTTACTTCGTTACTTATTTAACGCTTGCTTTCAAAGAAGTCGAGTGGCTTATTAACGTCACGGAGGTGTGTTGTCTCTTAGTGCCTGGTTGGTGTAGCGGTTAGAGCGCTCGGTCAGGGATTTACAAAGTGTCGGTTCGAATCCTGGATGATGCTGTTTTAAAAAATTGTTCTATTTTAATTTTACTCAGCAAACAAACAGCAAACAAAAAAAATTTATTATTCAGAGCACGATATACAACCGTAATGAGTCCCTTAACCGGCTTATACAGCTGGCATGTGACCAACGTATTTAACCGTGATGAGTCCATAAAATCAGTAGCAGCTAATAATTACTAATTACTTTAATTAATGCTGCTACTGATTTTATTCCAGCTTACCTGTTCAGGTTGATTGCGATTCTTTTTAAAATATTGTCTCAGTTTTATATGTTGTTCGTCTTGATGTTTGTCTTCTTTTCACTTGGCAACACTCAAATGCAAATTATTCACCGTGAATCAGCTGTTCTCACCTATCCATTCAGAGAAACTGAATGAGCTGAAATGAGCCTTTGTTTCACGACCGCGACACCCCTCTCTCTCATGCACATACAGTACAGAGTAGACCAAATCATTACAGTACATACTTTATCCAACGAACATGAAAAATATCCACACAATGATGAGTTAAGAAGCATTGCTTAATTTTCGTTTAGACAGACTGTTTGTATCTGATTATTGGTATTATTAAAGAACAGCAGCACAAACAACAACACAAGGGCTTGTACAGCAAGACACATTTTTATTATTTTGCAAAGAGTTAAATTTGTAACAGTAAAAGGCATCCGAATTTAAATATATAAATTACTAGAAACAAATTGAGCACACTATCAGAATAAAAAATAGAACAAATCAAATGTTTTTTACACATACACAAGGAGGATAATGATACCGAGTTTATATTAAAATATCAAATATTGTAATATTGTTTTTGTGTTATTATAAATAATGAAATGCAGTAGGCTGTTATGGTCATCATCAAAAGAAAATATATTAAGTAACAGATAATATTAGGTTTATATTTCAAATTAGATAAAATGCTGATTTTCCAGCAGTAAAATTATTGTATCTCTACAGTTTACAAAACCTCCGCTGCGTGTATTCATTCACAGTCTCCAGAGCACGCACAGAGCAATAGGAGACTGTGGTTTAGGAGGGGATTGGAGAGAAGAGAGCTGTTCAGTTACTATAAAAAAAATCTAAAAAAAAATATATAAAAACATAATATGATCTTTTTGAGTTATGAGGTTTTTTTTATTATACATAAGACAACCTTTCAGTTTTGTAAATATTCTAGTTATAGTGTGTTAAGTTTTTCTTTAGGTTAAACGGTTTTGAGAATTAGACCATCCAGCTAAGATCAATATTATGTCGTTGATTGATAAAATCTGGATTAAGGATATTTTATTTTGTTTTATTTATTTAATTTGTATTTTTCATCTTCCCCCCTGAGGGATTGCCACCTTATTGTGGTCAGGGGATTTGCGTGCCTCAGTGCTTGGATGTTTACAGAGGGCTCAAGGGAAGTGTGTCTGTGTGTGTGTGCGTGTGCGCTGTAGCCTGTCCTTTTTTCAGCGGATTTTTCCGCTACCGCAGATCAGTTTATCAACTTGTAATATATAAATTTTAGGAATATATTAACATGTGGAGACATCATTATATGTTGAATGGAACTTGTAAGCCTTTGAATGGTGTTAAAAATACTTGCAAAACAAGTATTGCAGCCATACATTGGAGGGAACTTCTGAGGTGGTCAGTGATTGATGGCACGGTCGGTCGGAGGGGGTTGTGATCACACCTATAGATCTTTTGTTCTAGGCTATCGGTCAAATATCTCTCCACTTGGAAGCAAAAACATGCAAGGGATTTCAGCATCTCGACGCACATACTAAGCTGTTTATAAAGTAGACACTGTTTGTTTTTTCATTTTGTAATCTTTCCCGTGTTTACCGTGTAGTGTACAATGTATATTCATTTTTTAATGAATTACTGTAAATACTACACATTCCGTTGATTTACCAGAAATGACTTTTCTGTTTTTTGTGTGTGCTAAACTAAACTTCATGGTCAAAGTAATAGCGATTTTATTTGAAAAGTATTATATATTTACAATGCTGATAAGTTCAAGCTTAGATTCATATATAAACTGCTTCAAAGTCTTTCCACCCCGTGACCGCTGAAATCCGACAGACGCAGGGCTCAAGGGAGGTGTGTCTGTGTGTGTGTGTGTGCGCGCGTGTGTATGTGTGTGTGTGTGCGCGTGCGCTGCAGCCTGTCCTATTTTCAGCGGATTTTTCCGCTACCGCAGATCAGTTTATCAACTTGTAATATATATATTTTAAGAATATATTAACATGTGCAGACATTTAAGGGTGCGCTGCCCTCTCTTGCCCCTGCATAGAGCCTATGCACACACACACATCTATCTATCTATCTATCTATCTATCTATCTATCTATCTATCTATCTATTATATAAATACACATTTGGAATCTGCATCTACATTTTCTGTTACAAGTATAGAATTAGGTTCAGCTGAGACTCATGATCAATGGTGTTAGGGTACTTATGTAGTGATAATTAGTTTCAGCCAAATCATTAAAACTAACAATGGACTATGACACTCTTGAGAGGGGATATGAAGGTGTTATTCATTTATTTATTCTCTACAAGGGTGCGAACTACAATACAGACCAAACTATAACTCTCTCTTATACTACTATAAAAATCCTAAATATAAACAAACAAAATACAGCTTTTTTTCCTCAGAGGTAAACGGAAAAGTGAAGTTGTTCAGCTGTTTACTGTCACTGCAGCTTCTTCAAAATCTTCCCACTCCGTGACCGCTGAAATCCGACACGACACCACGTTAGGCTACGTCTTGACTCATTTGTATACCGACGGTGATTGGATGTTTCCCGAGGGCTCAGGGGAGTGTGTGTGTGTGTGTGTGTGTGTGTGTGTGTGTGTGTGTGTGTCTATGTGTGTGCGTGCGCGCGCGCGCGCGCGTACTTCTTCTACTGTTCTAAAAACTCTAAATATAAACAAACTAAATACAGCTTTTTTTTCAGAGGTAAACAGAAAAGTGAAGATGTTCAGTGTCACTATGCAGATGTTACACTCAGTGGAGTTACCGAAATCATTGGTTTAGTCCTCATTGAGTTGCCACACATCATTTCCACATTTCACTCGCTTTTATTCCTCTTATGTGAACATAAACAGTGAAACATTCCACAGGTTTATAATACACCGCGGCCAAGTGAACCACGTTCCTGTCAAACGAAACGAGGTATAATCGTGGTGTTTGCTTCGGTTATGACACACCATAGTTTATTATCTGCTGTGGTAGATCTGATTATTTATCCAAACATAATAAAGCTTTATATCCTCAGGAGGGCTCAGTACATTGTTTTAGCGATAGTTTCACGGAAGCGAGTTCAGAACTAATCTAACCAAACCAAAAAAAAAAAAAACATCCGAAGCTTCAAATAGAATGAACGAACTAATGAAATTGATATATATGTAATTGATATACTGTATATAGAGACGTTTGTGTGTCATTTTAATTCAAATGAACATTTTAATGCTTTCTGATACACTTATCAACTTATCCACATACACTTATCAACAGAAACTCTCCGTGCACGCACACACACAATCTCTAAAAAATTTATATTAATAACATACATATACAAATAAACAAAAATATAAACGTCTATATTGAAGTTTACGGTGAACGCAGAGTCGGCTAAGCACACGTGATGACGCGCGCGCCCTCACCTCTGTTACGGCTGCCTACAGTATTTGGCCAAAAGAATTATAATAATTGAACGATACAGTGGTTACAAAATTGGAATGGCGATCTCGCCGCGTATACCGCCGTTTAAAGGCAACAGCGGCCAAAATAAATCAGTTGCATTTCAAAGTCATTCGTAAAATGGCCGCCAGGTGGCGCAAAGTGACATTTTCATTCATCGCAGTAAATACAACAGTGATGGTAATTTCCACAACAAACATGACAAATCTGAACCAGAGCTATTAATGTGTACTGTACAATAATGAGTAAAAAGAAAAATTATAGTAGATTTATTAACTGAAATAAATGACCATATTTTTCAAGAGAATTTTCAAGCCCCACTCATCAAACAAAATTATAACGAAATCGGCCAAGTTGACTATTTATTTAAATATAAATGTATAAACCAATAAGATCAAATAACACCAAGTTATTATTATAACAGGCTTACTTCGTTACTTATCCAGCGCTTGCTTTATTAACCTTGCCTTATTTAACGTTACTTGGGTGCATTGTCTTTAAGTGCCCGCTTGGTGTAGCGGTTAGAGCCCACGGTCAGTGTTATATAAAGCGCCGGTTCGAATCCCGAGGGATGATGTTTTAAATTTTTTTATTTTAATTATAGCAAAATTAAAATAAAAAAAATTGTTGTATTTTGATTTTGCTTCAGCATACTATAGAAAAAACAGCAAACTCGCACGCAACCAGTTTGTATTCTTTAAATTTAGGGGAGTGACGGCTCGGTCTGCTGCTGCAAACAAACAGCAAACAAAAAAAATTATTATTCAGAGCACGATATACAACCGTAATGAGTCCCTTAACCGGCTTATACAGCTGGCATGTGACCAACGTATTTAACCGTGATGAGTCCATAAAATCAGTAGCAGCTAATAATTACTAATTACTTTAGTTAATGCTGCTACTGATTTTATTCCAGCTTACCTGTCCAGGTTGATTGCGATTCTTTTTAAAATATTGTCTCAGTTTTATATGTTGTTCGTCTTGATGTTTGTCTTCTTTTCACTTGGCAACACTCAAATGCAAATTATTCACCGTGAATCAGCTGTTCTCACCTATCCATTCAGAGAAACTGAATGAGCTGAAATGAGCCTTTGTTTCACGACCGCGACACCCCTCTCTCTCACGCACATACAGTACAGAGTAGACCAAATCATTACAGTACATACTTTATCCAACGAACATGAAAAATATCCACATAATGATGAGTTAAGAAGCATTGCTTAATTCTCGTTTAGACAGACTGTTTGTATCTGATTATTGGTATTATTAAAGAACAGCAGCACAAACAACAACACAAGGGCTTGTACAGCAAGACACATTTTTATTATTTTGCAAAGAGTTAAATTTGTAACAGTAAAAGGCATCCGAATTTAAATATATAAATTACTAGAAACAAATTGAGCACACTATCAGAATAAAAAATAGAACAAATTAAATGTATTTTACACATACACAAGGAGGATAATGATACCGAGTTTATATTAAAATATCAAATATTGTAATATTGTTTTTGTGTTATTATAAATAATGAAATGCAGTAGGCTGTTATGGTCATCATAATTTTCTTTAATAAATAAGAGAAAACATTGTAAGTTGTGGCTGGAGACATCGTTTCTGCAGTACTCCTGGTCGGTGTTAGAAAGTCTGGGGTTGGGGTTTGTGCACAGTTCAACCGTGTACTAAGTGCACCTGCGTGTGCCTCTTTGCAGACTATTTTTTTGTTTATTTGTATATGTATGTTATTAATATTACTTTTTTAGAGATTGTATGTGCGTGCACGGAGAGTTTGTGTTGATAAGTGTATGTGGATAAGTTGATAAGTGTATCAGAAAGCATTAAAATGTTCATTTGAATTAAAATGACACACACACGTCTGTATATACAGTATATCAATTACATATATATCAATTTCATTAGTTCGTTCATTCTATTTGAAGCTTCGGATGTTTTTTTTTTGTTTTGGTTTGGTTAGATTAGTTCTGAACTCGCTTCCGTGAAACTATCGCTAAAACAATGTACTGAGCCCTCCTGAGGATATAAAGCTTTATTATTGTGTTTGGATAAATAATCAGATCTACCACAGCAGGTAATAAACTATGGTGTGTCATAACCGAAGCAAACACCACGATTATGCCTCGTTTCGTTTGACAGGAACGTGGTTCACTTGGCCCCGGTGTATTATAAACCTGTGGAATGTTTCACTGTTTATGCTCACATAAGAGGAATAAAAGCGAGTGAAATGTGGAAATGATGAGGACTAAACAAATGATTTCGGTAACTCCACTGAGTGTAACATCTGCATAGTGACACTGAACATCTTCACTTTTCCGTTTACCTCTGAAAAAAAAGCTGTATTTAGTTTGTTTTTATAACAGTAGAAGAAGTATGCGCGCGCACGCACACACATAGACACACACACACAGACACACCTCCCTTGAGCCCTGCGTCTGTCGGATTTCAGCTGTCACGGGGTGGAAAGACTTTGAAGCAGTTTATATATGAATCTAAGCTTGAACTTATCAGCATTGTAAATATATAATACTTTTCAAATAAAATCGCTATTACTTTGACCCTGAAGTTTAGTTTAGCACACACAAAAAACAGAAAAGTCATTTCTGGTAAATCAACGGAATGTGTAGTTTATTTACAGTAATTCATTAAAAAATGAATATACATTGTACAGTACACGGTAAACACGGGAAAGATTACAAAATGAAAAAACAAACAGTGTCTACTTTATAAACAGCTTAGTATGTGCGTCGAGATGCTGAAATCCCTTGCATGTTTTTGCTTCCAAGTGGAGAGATATTTGACCGATAGCCTAGAACAAAAGATCTATAGGTGTGATCACAACCCCCTCCGACCGACCGTGCCATCAATCACTGACCACCTCAGAAGTTCCCTCCAATGTATGGCTGCAATACTTGTTTTGCAAGTATTTTTAACACCATTCAAAGGCTTACAAGTTCCATTCAACATATAATGATGTATCCACATGTTAATATATTCCTAAAATTTATATATTACAAGTTGATAAACTGATCTGCGGTAGCGGAAAAATCCGCACGCGCACTCACACACAGACACAGACACACACACACACACACACACACACAGACACACCTCCCTTGAGCCCTCGGTAAACATCCAAGCACTGAGGCACGCAAATCCCCTGACCACAATAAGGTGGCAATCCCTCAGGGGGAAGATGAAAAATACAAATTAAATAAATAAAACAAAATAAAATATCCTTAATCCAGATTTTATCAATCATGATTATTTCTTTAGACTTTTCTGTTTTTTGTGTGTGCTAAACTAAACTTCAGGGTCAAAGTAATAGCGATTTTATTTGAAAAGTATTATATATTTACAATGCTGATAAGTTCAAGCTTAGATTCATATATAAACTGCTTCAAAGTCTTTCCACCCCGTGACAGCTGAAATCCGACAGACGCAGGGCTCAAGGGAGGTGTGTGTGTGTGTGTGTGTGTGCGCGCGCGTGTGTATGTGTGTGTGTGTGCGCTGCAGCCTGTCATTTTCAGCGGATTTTTCCGCTACCGCAGATCAGTTTATCAACTTGTAATATATACATTTTAGGAATATATTAACATGTGCAGACATTTAAGGGTGCGCTGCCCTCTCTTGCCCCTGCGTAGAGCACACACACACACACACACACACACATCTATCTATCTATCTATTATATAAATACACATTTGGAATCTGCATCTACATTTTCTGTTACAAGTATAGAATTAGGTTCAGCTGAGACTCATGATCAATGGTGTTAGGGTACTTATGTAGTGATAATTAGTTTCAGCCAAATCATTAAAACTAACAATGGACTATGACACTCTTGTTTTACACACATTGTTTTAGCGATAGTTTCACGGAAGCGAGTTCAGAACTAATCTAACCAAACCAAAAAAAAAAACAAACATCCGAAGCTTCAAATAGAATGAACGAACTAATGAAATTGATATATATGTAATTGATATACTGTATATACAGACGTGTGTGTGTCATTTTAATTCAAATGAACATTTTAATGCTTTCTGATACACTTATCAACTTATCGACATACACTTATCAACACAAACTCTCCGTGCACGCACACACACAATCTCTAAAAAATTAATATTAATAACATACATATACAAATAAACAAAAATATAAACGTCTATATTGAAGTCTACGGTGAACGCAGAGTCGGCTAAGCACACGTGATGACGCGCGCGCCCTCACCTCTGTTACGGCTGCCTACAGTATTTGGCCAAAAGAATTATAATAATTGAACGATATGCCTGGTCCTGGAAAGAGACATCAACAGTCCGGCGCTGAGAAACGAAAGAACCGAAAGAAAAAAAAGCCTAAGATGAAGCCCGTGCATCAATTCCAGAAATAAAACTTTACTTTATTCTGTCGACGTTAATAATGTAATAACGTAACATTAACGTAAAATAACGCAAATTTCATTTAACAGCAGGGGGGACAATAAATATATATTTTTATAAATTTATTGCATTGTTTATGTTGTTTACAGTCAAGCCATCAACATACAATAAAATGTAAACATGAGATCTAAACTAAAAACTGTGCTCCCTGTGCTGGTGCTGGCAATATCATCTCTTTGTTCTGCTGTCTCCGGCTCCCTCCCTGGTTCTGAATCTGCCCACTTCCTCTACTCTCACTGTCTCAGAACAGACTGACTCCTGAAGCAGAAAAAAATGCAGGAAATTATGTTTTCTAACATGCGTTAGATAGTTTTTTTTAATCACTCTATACACAATACTTTGCTATTTTTATAGATGTTGAGCATCGTGAGCAAGCCCGAGATCATATTAACGTTAATTATCACCAGCCGGCATTATTAGCACACGAGTAACGCGAGTTGGACGCACACCAATCGATTCGACTATGGTTAATCGCTCACTCCGTAGGCTCCCTGAATAGGCGGGAAAGGGATGGAACCGCGCATTCGTCACGGCAGGAAAAAAAAACTAAACAGATCTAACAGATGAGGACTCAGATTAATGTGCAAAAATATATAATAAAACTATATAAGTCTACATAGCCTTTATAAGACTCTACCTTAAGCGCACTTAAAACATTTTATTTAGTTTTAAAATAAAACAATTTTAAAACATCACTCGGGATTCGAACTGGTCTTTGTAGATCACTAGTCGAGTGTTCTACCCGCTACACCAAGCGGCCACTTAGAGACAATGCACACCAGAGACGTTAATAAGCCACTCGACTTCTTTGAAAGCAAGCGTACGTCTTTGATAAGTGACGAAGTAAGCCTGTTATAATAATAACTTGGTGTTATTTGATCTTATTGGTTTAGAAATTTATATTTGAATAAAACCCTACACACTTATTTTCTAATTACACGTGATAAAATCTAAAGGCTCACTGTGTTAATATTTATTGTGCTTAAATTTGATCTTAATAAGATATGATTTAATTTGAATTCTACATTTGTACTGTAATTATAGTACTGTGATTATGAATTCGATCAACTACAGTGTTTCACTTGATGTTATGGGCTACTACGTGTATTATTTAATGGGACGCGTCTCATTAATGAGACAGAGAATGTAAGGCATGATGCGTCAGTCTGTAGTTATATAGCGCCACTCAGTGGTAAAAGCAAGCAAATGCACAGCAAATGCACATGCCGTAATGCGGCGGCGACGTTAAATACGATGCTCCGATTTTGTAACAACTGTATGCCTGGTCCTGGAAAGAGACACCAACAGTCCGGCGCTGAGAAACGAAAGAACCGAAAGAAAAAAAAGCCTAAGATGAAGCCCGTGCATCAATTCCAGAAATAAAACTTTACTTTATTCTGTCGACGTTAATAATGTAATAACGTAACATTAACGTAAAATAACGCAAATTTCATTTAACAGCAGGGGGGACAATAAATATATATTTTTATAAATTTATTGCATTGTTTATGTTGTTTACAGTCAAGCCATCAACATACAATAAAATGTAAACATGAGATCTAAACTAAAAACTGTGCTCCCTGTGCTGGTGCTTGCAATATCATCTCTTTGTTCTGCTGTCTCCGGCTCCCTCCCTGGTCCTGAATCTGCCCCTTCCTCTACTCTCACTGTCTCAGAACAGACTGACTCCTGAAGCAGAAAGAAATGCAGGAAATTATGTTTTCTAACATGCGTTAGATAGTTTTTTTTTTATCACTCTATACACAATACTTTGCTATTTTTATAGATGTTGAGCATCGTGAGCAAGCCCGAGATCATATTAACGTTAATTATCACCAGCCGGCAAGAATAGCACACGAGTAACGTGAGATGGACGCACACCAATCGATTCGACTATGGTTAATCGCTCACTCCGTAGGCTCCCTGAATAGGCGGGAAAGGGATGGAACCGCGCATTCGTCCCGGCAGGAAAAAAAAAAGTAAACAGATCTAACAGATGAGGACTCAGATTAATGTGCAAAAAATATATTATTAAACTATATACAGTGGGAGCCACGCCAAATAGCCGCGACAGTGTGGCTGAAGTGTGAATGGCGTGTGAATGGCCTTTGCACGCCGTAATCCCCCCTCCCTTTTCTGGCCGAAAGGCGTGTCAAGATTTCACAGTAAACACGCCCATTCAAGCCCTATATATTCATTTACCTGGTGCCACCACTAGATGGCGCTTCGTTCTCAATAACACGTTAAAACAAGCCAGCTGCGCTGAGTTGCAATCACGTGATTTTAACAACCCGCCTCCACCCCCGCCGAACTGACGCTACTAAACTACAGAGATGAAGATGGCGGCTTAACGGACTATTCGTGGTAAGTGATGTTTTATTTTATAAAATGTGTTTGGGGTAGTTTACAGTTTATTTCACAGTTTAGTTTTTTATTGGCCGTTTTAAATATCACTGGCTGCACCAGCAGCGGTCAGATGTGACTTTAGAGAACTTAATGTTCTGTTTACCAAGTCTGGAGTTAATATTACAGCTTACTGTCAGTGTCACACACTCACAATGTCACTCCACTTTAACTCAAAAACATGCTCAAGCTTCGACAATACTATTAATGTCCCTATTACAAGAGCTGCACTACCCGATGAAGAGTGTTTGTGTTTGAGAATCTCACCGCGTGTTGTCTGGATAAATTCAGCGCTTATTTATTCTCTGGTTAAGAGTTAATCTGCAGGTTATTTCTGTGACTGTAATATAATGTGATGCAGTTGATGAGGGACACAGACTGAGGGGAGCTGTACAGGAGCTAGTAACGCTCATAACCCGGTTTATATTTTATACACTTTGTCTGGGACTTTCCGCGGTAGCGCGAGCGCTTAGTTAAAGAGCTGAATAACAACACAGAAGTGTTTATCAGTTAAGGAGGAGGAGGGGGGAGGTGTGTGTGGGGGGGGTGGAGGTGTGTGTGTGTGTGTGTGTGAGGAGCTTCAGTAAGTTATAGTTTGGCTTCAGGGATGAACTAATGCTCATATACGAGTGTTATATCGCTTAACTTATTTGTATGAGAAGCGCATTAAGTAAAGTCTGGGTTAATTTAATGCAGACGATAATACAGACAGTCACTGGTTAACACTAACACTGTTCACTGGTTAACATTAGCACAGGCAGTTTATTTACACTACAGAATCGAATCCCCAAAACAGTATTTTACACACTCTGTGGTAAATAGGTTTATTAATATATTTTATTTTTATTAGAACTATATGTTCTGTGAAGTTTATTTATCTTTGTCTTGACTAAATTCTGCTGTTGTCTTTAAGCAGAGCTCCGCTGTGGAGGATTGGGCGGTCAGACGGCTGACGGCTGGACTTTTGGAGCTACAGGACTGGAGGAGCCTGAACAAGCTGTTGAGGGAGCTGTAGGAGGGATGACGTCACAGTCCGACAACTTTAGAATGATGTTTGATCTGGTCTACTGTATATTCTGAACATAGAACTGCAAAATGTCTGATACAGTACTTTGGGGGAAACAAAGACTTCAACTGTTCCATGTTAATAGTTTTGATATTTGAAAAATTAATATTTTAATGTAAAAGGACTATAGATAGAGACTTATAAGCAGCTGGTGTATCCGGGTAGTTTAATGAACTTTAAGCAAAAAGACAACATGTATTCATCTGTTTTATATAAATTACTGTTTTAACTTTGACTAGTTTTGGAAGAATAAATTGAATTGTTAAAGTCATGTTTGCGTGTTTTAATTTTGGGGGATTGTTTGGGTATTTAAAAATTGTTTAGTTGAACCAACAACTTCAATGGGCAAAAAATGGGACACAACTTTGTTTTAAATAGTCAAAGAGTTGGGCTGAAAATAATAATAATAATTATTGATCATAGAAACAAATGAAACCAGTTAAACACTTGATTATATGTATTTGTGTTTGTGATTATGTGACCCATAATAATTTTTTCTCAGTATAAATAAATGTTTTGGGTTTTAAGAACTCCAAAAGAGCAACGACAAACTTGGTATTCTCCATTGCGGTTTCTCACCTTCCACCCCTGAGTAGGACATGGTGTTAATTGCTCTGTGTGTGTGTGTGTGTTTTTGGCGGGGGGATGGGTGTGTGTGTGTTTTCGGCTGTTCAGCAGTTCTAAACACAAGCACAGTTTTTGTCCTTAACTAAAATACTTCAATACGTTAATAATGAATTTATTTAGCTGAATAAGGTAATAAGCGATGTTTAAACCAAACCAGTAAGTTAAGTAAGTGTTCCATACATTAAAGTACTGTGTATAACCAAGTGCCCTAGCAAACACAGTTACAGTACAGTTTACAGTACAAACAGAGTGTGTGCGCTGGGGGGATTGGAAGGTGAGTGAGAATACTCATTTACAAGACAAAAGACGGTCAGAGGCAGGGCTGTTCTAGACCAGACAACACGGGGTGGGGGGAGGGGGTCATCATGTTCGAGCACTGTTTTTACCTGGCCTTACTGTATAGTAACAGTATTGTATTTGCTGAATTGTGTTGAGGCACGCAAACCCCCTGACCACAATAAGGTGGCAATCCCTCAGGGGGAAACTAACATATATATATATATATATATATATATATATATATATATATATATATATATATATGCCCCTCCTTGAACCATCACCTTATCGTGGTGGAGGGGTTTGCGTGTCCCAATGATCCTGGGAGCTATGTTGTCGGGGGCTTCATGCCCCTGGTAGGGTCACCCATGGCAATCTGGTCCTAGGTGAGGGAACAGACAAAGAGTGGTTCAAAAGACCTCTATGAAGAATTCAAACCTTGGTAAACGTTTTCCCTCGCCCGGACGTGGGTCACCGGGGCCTCCCTCTGGAGCCAGGCCTGGAGGTGGGGCCCGATGGCGAGCGCCTGGTGGTCGGGCCTGCACCCATGGGGCCCGGCCGGGCACAGCCCGAAGAGGCAACGTGGGTCCCCCTTCCCATGGGCTCACCACCTGTAGGAGGGGCCAAAGAGGTCGGGTGCAGTGTGAGTTGGGCGGTGGCCGAAGACAGGGGCCTTGGCGGTCTGATCCTCGGCTGCAGAAGCTGGCTCTAGGGACGTGGAATGTCACCTCTCTGGCGGGGAAGGAGCCTGAGCTAGTGCGTGAGGTTGAGAAGTTCCGGCTAGATATAGTTGGACTCACCTCTACGCACAGCTTGAACTCTGGAACCAGTCTCCTTGAGAGGGGATGGACTCTCTTCTACTCTGGAGTTGCCCCCGGTGAGAGGCGCCGAGCAGGTGTGGGCATACTTATTGCCCCCCGGCTCGGGGCCTGTACATTGGGGTTCACCGCAGTGGACGAGAGGGTGGCCTCCCTCCGCGTTCGGGTGGGGGGACGAATCCTTACTGTTGTTTGCGCTTATGCGCCAAACAGCAGTTTGGAGTACCCGCCCTTTTTGGGGTCTCTAGAGGGGGCGCTAGAGGGCGTCCCTCCTGGGGACTCCATCGTTCTGTTGGGGGACTTCAATGCTCACGTGGGCAATGACAGTGAGATCTGGAAGGGCGTGATTGGGATGAACGGCCCCCCCGATCTGAACCAGAGCGGTGTTTTGTTATTGGACTTCTGTGCTCGTCACGGATTGTCCATAACGAACACCATGTTCAGGCATAAGGGTGTCCATATGTGCACCTGGCACCAGGACACCCTAGGCCGCAGTTCGATGATCGACTTTGTGGTCGTGTCGTCGGACTTGCGGCCACATGTCTTGGACACTCGGGTGAAGAGAGGGGCGGAGTTGTCAACTGATCACCACCTGGTGGTGAGTTGGCTCCGTTGGCAGGGTAGGATGCCGGTCAGGCCTGGTAGACCCAAACGTATTGTGAGGGTCTGCTGGGAACGTCTGGCAGAGTCCCCTGTCAGGACGAGCTTCAACTCCCACCTCCGGCAAAGCTTCAACCACGTCCTGGGGGAGGTGGGGGACATTGAGTCCGAATGGACTATGTTCCGCGCCTCCATTGTTGAGGCAGCCGACCGGAGCTGTGGCCGTAAGGTGGTCGGTGCCTGTCGCGGTGGCAACCCAAGAACCCGTTGGTGGACACCGGCGGTAAGGGATGCCATCAAGCTGAAGAAGGAGTCTTACCGGGCCTTTTTGGCTGGTGGCACTCCGGAGGCAGCTGATAGGTACCGGCAGGCCAAGCGGAACGCGGCTTCGGTGGTTGCTGAGGCAAAAACCCGGGCGTGGGAGGAGTTTGGGGAGGCCATGGAGAATGACTTCCAGACGGCTTCGAAGAGATTCTGGTCCACCATCCGGCGTCTCAGGAGGGGAAAGCAGTGCATGGTCAACACAGTGTATAGTGGGGATGGTGCGCTGCTGACCTCGACTCGGGACGTTGTGGGTCGGTGGGGAGAGTACTTCGAAGACCTCCTTAATTCCACCAACATGCCTTCCGATGAGGAAGCAGAGTCTGGGGACGTAGAGGTGGACTCTTTCATCTCTGGGGCCGAGGTCGCCGAGGTGGTCAAAAAGCTCCGTGGTGGCGGCGCCCCGGGGGTGGATGAGATCCGCCCTGAGTTCCTCAAGGCTCTGGATGTTGTAGGGCTGTCATGGTTGACACGTCTCTGCAACATTGCATGGACATCGGGGACAGTGCCTCTGGACTGGCAAACCGGGGTGGTGGTCCCCCTCTTCAAGAAGGGGGACCGGAGAGTGTGTTCCAACTACAGAGGGATCACACTTCTCAGCCTCCCCGGGAAAGTCTATTCAGGGGTCCTGGAAAGTAGGGTCCGTCGGATAGTCGAACCTCGGATTCAGGAGGAGCAGTGTGGTTTTCGTCCGGGTCGCGGAACAGTGGACCAGCTCTTCACCCTTAGCAGGGTCCTGGAGGGGGCATGGGAGTTCGCCCAACCAGTCTACATGTGCTTTGTGGACTTGGAGAAGGCATTCGACCGTGTCCCTCGGGGAGTCCTGTGGGGGGTACTCCGGGAGTATGGGATATCGGATTCCCTGTTAAGGGCTGTCCGGTCCCTGTACAACCGGTGTCGGAGCTTGGTCCGCATTGCCGGTAGTAAGTCTGACCTGTTTCCGGTGAGAGTAGGACTCCGACAGGGCTGCCCTTTGTCACCGATCCTGTTCATAATTTTTATGGACAGGATTTCTAGGCGCAGCCAGGGCGTTGAGGGGGTACAGTTTGGTGGGCTCAGGATTGGGTCACTGCTTTTTGCAGATGACGTTGTTCTGTTGGCCTCATCACCCTGTGACCTACAGCTCTCACTGGATAGGTTCGCAGCCGAGTGTGAAGCGGCTGGGATGAGAATCAGCACCTCCAAATCTGAGGCCATGGTCCTCAGCCGGAAAAGGGTGGAGTGCCCTCTCAGGGTTGGGAGTGAGATCCTGCCCCAAGTGGAGGAGTTTAAGTATCTCGGGATCTTGTTCACGAGTGAGGGTAAAATGGAGCGGGAGATTGACAGGCGGATTGGGTCAGCGTCTGCAGTGATGCGGGCTCTGTATCGGTCCGTCGTGGTGAAGAAGGAGCTGAGTCAAAAGGCAAAGCTCTCAATTTACCGGTCGATCTACGTTCCTACCCTCACCTATGGTCATGAGCTGTGGGTAGTGACCGAAAGAACAAGATCGCGAATACAAGCGGCCGAAATGGGTTTCCTCCGCAGGGTGTCTGGGCTCTCCCTTAGAGATAGGGTGAGAAGCTCAGTCATCCGGGAGGGGCTCAGAGTAGAGCCGCTGCTCCTCCGCATCGAGAGGAGCCAGATGAGGTGGCTTGGGCATCTATTTAGGATGCCCCCTGGACGCCTCCCTTGTGAGGTGTTCCGGACACGCCCCACCGGAAAGAGACCCCGGGGAAGACCCAGGACACGCTGGAGGGACTATGTCTCTCGGCTGGCCTGGGAACGCCTTGGGATCCCCCCGGAAGAGCTGGAAGAAGTGGCCAGGGAGAGGGAAGTCTGGGCATCCCTGCTGAAGCTGCTGCCCCCGCGACCCGACCTCGGATAAGCGGAAGAAGATGGATGGATGGATGGATATATATATATATATATATATATATATATATAAAAATAATTTTATAATAAAATATCCTTACTCCAGATTTTATCAATCAATGACATAACATTTATCTAAGCTGGATGGTCAAATTCTCAAAAACGTTTAACCTAAGGTAAGACTTAACACACTATAACTAAAATATTTACAAAACTGAAAGGTTGTCTTATGAATAATAAAAAATACAAACTAAATTAAAACAGATGGGCTGTTGAACAGATCATAATATGTTTTATGTTTTCTGATTACAAATTATATGTGGGTTGAATTTTAGAAAGGCTAAATGAAATAGCTAGTTTTGGTCATGTCAGTCCAGTAACTATACTATGTAAAAGTAATTATAATATGAATTAATTAAGGGCAGGACCTAACCTAATGTTAATAATTTACACCATGATAACATTAGTATTCGTGTTTTTGTAAATATTTTTAAATGTTAAAATGAACGTTTCAGAGTATATAATTTTGTCTTGTCTGTGATTGAGA
Organism: Channallabes apus; assembly: GCA_030522415.1. NCBI lineage: Eukaryota > Metazoa > Chordata > Actinopteri > Siluriformes > Clariidae > Channallabes > Channallabes apus. The sequence continues at coordinate 22,489,179 of CM060126.1, forward strand.
CCCATGAGTTAAATTGAAATATTTTTTATAGGTAGTAAGCCAGGTTTTAGTAACCTTGGATAAATCAGCATGAAAGCCCTCTCTCGCGCACGCGCTCTCACGCTATCTCTCGCACTCACACACACACACACACACACACACTGTGCACACACAGACACACACAAATAATACATGAAATCGCATAAAACCAAATGAAACTAGGGTAAAAAATATGAGCAGTAAAAATACAGTAGTATCCTGTAGGTGATTCCTGTCCTGTGATAACAGGCACTAACACTCTAGACCGGTTTAGTTCTGTTAGTTTTGTTTTCAAGTGTGAATGTTTATGGGGATTAAATCTGTCTCTGCTGCTGCATCTATACACAGTTGTGATAAGTGATTGATGCCCCATCAGATCTTTAATGTGGGACATTATGCTGGTTAAATGACTAAAGACACACTGATCTGTATGGACAGATATTTGTTCCAGATATTATGCGCCATTAATCAATTTGTTATGCCAATTTGACTTTCAGCGAAAACATCAAAAATATAACGAAAACAAACCAAAGCAGAAGTTACATTTTAAGCTTTACTTTCAAATTCAAATTTGATTTGTCACATACACAGTGCGATATGCAGTAAAATGCTTTGGGTGCTTTAGGTGAGGCTCGAACTCGGCATTGCTTCACCTGGACCGCTTTATAAGTATCACGCGCTAACCGATTGCGCCACGGGAACCACACGGAAGTTGGTCTTGTCAGAGTATCCTCTCTCTCTCGTGCGCGCACACACACACACACACACACACACACACACACACACACACACACATGAAATTGCGTAAAAACCAACGAAATATAAGCAGTAAAAAAAAAATCTGTAAAAATACATTAGTATAACAGGCGCTAACCCTCTGGAACTTTTTTACTATTGTTTCCAAGTGTTTATGGGGATTTAATGTGTCTCTGCTGCCACATCCATTCACAGTTGTGATAAGTGATTAATGCCCCATCAGATCTTTTGACGGGGGAGCATTATGCATGATTAAATGACTAAAGAAATACTGATCCATATGGGCAGATATTTATTCCAGGTTGCATGCGGCATTAATTGCATTTCTTATGCCACTTGTAGACTATCAGTGAAAAAAAAAATCAGCGAAAACATCATCAAAAATATAACGAAAACAAACCCAAGCAGACGTTACATTTTGAGCTTTACTTTGCAGCAAAATATTATCTATCAGTATATTAAATGGAACGAGGTAAAATACACCATAATATAAAATACTGTACACAGCCCGCGTTTTTATTCCGTACCTACAATGATCGGTATAGACAAATTACAGCCGCTACCGTGTCTTTAAGGATCATTTCAGGATGTCTTAAAAAATATTTCACTAACTAATTTTATTAATTCATTATTAAATAATAAATAGCATAATCATCATGGGTTGTGTATTGAGTGATTTAACAAATCTGTTTTATTAATCGGTTTGTTGTTGTTGTTTTTTCATCTATTTATGAAACTATGTTGACAATGCAAGAACTGTCTGTATATTAAAGTTACGGTATTGGGCTTCCTGGACACTGCAGTTAACTGTGCCAGTCAATGCTCCATCTGGCGGAATTATACGGCATTGCAACCATCTTTTTAGAAAGCGCATGGGGGCGTTTATGGGGCGGGACATCGTTAACTGCGTCATCGCGGGGGATCACATTCCATGCACGAAGCCTGCATTAACCCTTCATGGAACTGCCACGGAGCCGTCATGCTCCAGGCGGCTGTTTGACGTGGCTCCCACTGTAAGTCTACGTAGCCTTTATAAGACTCTACCTTAAGCGCACTTAAAACATTTTATTCAGTTTTAAAATAAAACAATTTTAAAACATCACTCGGGATTCGAACCGGCGCTTTGTAGATCACTGGCCAATTGTTCTAACCGCTACATCAAGCGGCCACTTAGAGACAATGCACACCAGAGACGTTAATAAGCCACTCGACTTCTTTGAAAGCAAGTGTACGTCTTTGATAAGTGACGAAGTAAGCCTGTTATAATAATTACTTGGTGTTATTTGATCTTATTGGTTTAGAAATTTATATTTAAATAAAACCCTACACACTTCTTTTCTAATTACACGTGATAAAATCTAAAGGCTCACTGTGTTAATATTTATTGTGCTTAAATTTGATCTTAATAAGATTTGATTTAATTTGAATTCTACATTTGTACTGTAATTATAGTACTGTGATTATGAATTCGGTCAACTACAGTGTTTCACTTGATGTTATCGGCTATTACGTGTATTATTGAGGCAGAGAATGAACTAAGGCATGAGGCGTCAGTCTGTAGTTATATAGCGCCACTCAGTGGTAAAAGCCAGCAAATGCACAGCAAATGCACATCCCGTAATGCGGCGGCGACGTTACATACGACGCTCCGATTTTGTAACCACTGTATATAGCGCCACTCAGCGGTAGAAGCCAGCAAAGACACAAACCCAAATTTCGCCACCGTGAGGCTTGGCGGTAAAACCAGACTACCGCATGAGTAACTACTGTACTTGCTGATTAAACACTGCATTTTTAAAAGTGAATGCGAGAAGTGAAAGCGCACGATGTGAGCAGCTTTAATTATTAATACATTCATTCATTCATTCATCTTCTATACCGCTTAATCCTGTGTTTAGGGTCGCGGGGGACCTGGAGCCTATCCCAGGAGACTTCGGGCACTAGGCGGGGTACACCCTGGACAGGGTGCCAGTCCATCGCAGGGCACACACACATACGCACACTCACACACTACGGGCAATTTAGGAACGCCAATTAGCCTAACCTACATATCTTTGGACTGTGGGAGGAAACCGGAGTACCCGGAGGAAACCCACCAAGCACGGGGAGAACATGCAAACTCCATGCCTGGCCGGGGAATCGAACCCGGACCCTGGAGGTGCAAGGCGACAGTGCTAACCACTACACCACCGTGCCGCCTCTAATTATTAATAATTAAATAATTATTCAATGTTGGACATAAACAGCAAAAAGCACCATAAGTATTATTTTTTTGATTATTAATTTCATGTTCTTTTACTGTTTGGGCTCAGCGTGAATGATTATTTGGAACTGAAGCGCTTCGTGATTCATGCCACGAGTCATTTTATCATACAAAGATTATTACTTTGAGCTTCTGCAGATTCCAAAATTGACATTTTTACCTTTAAAAATAAAAATGTTTTTACAAGCCCCTGAGCTGTTGCTTGTGCTGTTTTCTTTAATAATAACAATAGATAGAAACAGAGTCTGTCTAAACAAAATTAATTGCAGCCATTTTGCAAAATGTTCCTTTGCGTCACCTGGTGGCCATTTCACAAATTACTTTGAATTCCGACTGATTTATTTTGGCAGTTGCCGTTTGGCCGCGACAGAGTGCGCAGCAGTCGTAGACATTCCCCTTGAGTAACCACTGTACTATGACACACTTTAATTAAGACAAGATAGTAATCCGAGATAATTTTCAGACTGTGTAATTGTGATAATATTTCTTATAATTAATCCGAAAGATATTATTAAATCTAAAGTGTTACCTGCTTTATGGGTGAATCCTACTACACACTGATTTACTCCTACTGAGTCCAGTATGGACAAAAATGCCTTTTTTTGTGTGGTCAGAGGGTGCCAGAAGGTCTTCTGGAGGGTCTTCTGGATTCGCAAAATAAATTTATTATATTCTTTATTATAATAAAGATTCTCAAAATAAAATATTAAAATAAATATTAAAATCTCCAGCAATTAACACTTTGTCTACAGAAGCAACTAGGTTTTAGAGGAACTCTGCCAATTCACTAAGAAATTCAAAGTACGGTCCTGGTGGTCTGTTAATGATAATTAGCAGGATCGGCTGAGCAGACTTAAAATTTGTAGCTAGACTTGTTGTGTAACTATAGAGAACTTCAAATGCATTAAATTTGTGTACGTTTTTGTACGATAGTCAGATTATCATTATTAATAACTGCGACGCCTCCTCTTCTACCTGTTAGCCGAGGGTGGTGTATGTAGCTGTATCCAGCTGTATCATACTCATTCTGTTTTATCCAGATTTGTTCTGTTAAACACAGTATATCAAACTCCTAATCTGTTATAGTTTCATCAGCAGTAAGCACTTTCTAGGTGTGATAGATCTAATATTTACCAGTCCTAGCTTCAGATCAGAGGTGCTGACTGTGTATTCAGTGTACTCTGAATTTGTGATCTCTGTTAAATAAATTAAATCTAAGTCTTTCTAAATTTTTGTTTAGCTCAGGGAACAGACATAGTCTCAAGATGGTAAACCATGAGTGACAACTCTACAGCTTGCAGATGGCTGGTTTAGTCTATTTGTCTGCTCCCCGGCCTGGGCTCTGGGTAGTCACCGATTTACTAGCCCGCACCCCCCAAACAGGCCAGCTATGCTCTCAAAGATACTTTGGTTATCTGTAAAGCCCACATTATTTTCGAAGCACCACCTTGACATCCGACGGTTCAGGGACCATAACCTGATGTGAGCTATGTCGCCACATTGCATTGGGATGGGGCCAGAGCATGTTATTTCATCGGAACACACACACACACACACACACACACACACACACACACACACACACACACACTTTCTCTCTGCTCTACAGAGCAACACTGCTCTGTCATGATTCTTTTTTAGAGGTATAGTGCAGGTTATTATTATTTTATTTTACTTTACAGCAGTGATTCCATTAGTGTCTTGCTCAATGGAGTGTCATATAGAGATTTCACGTTTATTTTTCAGATAAATCAATGTTTCCATTGTGTGTGCGTGTGTGTGAAAAGGGTGGAGGAAGGGTGTGTAAGACGAGAAAGGGTAGAGGGGCAGGGGTTCCTTACTTTAGCTTCACACACACACACACACACACACACACACACACACACACACACACACACACAGCACCTGTGCGTACAACCAGAGACATTTATGTGTCGGAAAGGTTTAAGGAAAAGTGCAGGTTAATTAGTTTTATTTTTACTTTACATTTTGTTTTAATTATTTTTATGTATTTATTTTTTGGGTCTGTGGAATGAATAATTTGAGTTTCCATTATTTCTTATCGCAAAATTTGATTTGGTTTTTGGAGTATGAGCCAGCTTCTGGAAAGAATTATGCTCGTAATCCAAGGTTCCACTGTATTTATCAATTATGAGCTAGGTAACGTAAGATCAAATTTTTAGACTTTAAAATACATGACCAAAACAACAGTTCTTTATAAAGAAGCAAGAATTTATTTGACTAATCTATGATAGCGATGAGCCACGCATTACCCGTTCCTTTACAGGTGCTGATAATGCTTGGTTTCCTGGCAACTGGTTCTTTCCAAAGGGAACTGGCAGACTGCTCGAGGTTAAGTCAGTTGTCTTTGAGCCGTGCAATGCCAGCTGTATGGGACGGGATCATCCGCATGTCTAGCAGGTGTATAAGGTTTCCATACCATGCAGTTGACCAGCCAAACATTAAAGCGCAATTTGCAGTGATCCCCGGTTTTCCTAATGTAATCGGAGCAATCGACTGCATGCACATTGCTATAAAGGCGCCATCTGAAGACGAATTTGCATACGTGAATCGGAAACATTTCCATTCAATAAATGTGCAAATAATATGTGATGCTCAAATGCGCCTAACAAATATTGTGGCAAGGTGGCCTGGGTCAACCCATGATTCATTCATCCTCACAAACAGCATGGCTGGGATGAGGCTCCAAGGTGGCAGGGTACGCGATTGGTGAATGATGTATTTAAAGATATTATTCCAGCTAAGGTTTTTTTTATTTTGTTATTAATTCCAGAGGACAAACTTGCAAATAACTTGTTTTCCTCCGGTCTACCTCCGATAGGAGCACCTCCAATTCACATTCTGTGAAGTTTCTCTTCTTGCTTGCTTTTGACATTGCTTTTTCGTTTGGTTTTGCCAAATTGGAGTGGCAGGGAGGGGTTTTGCGCCCGTGCACGGGCGTTCAATTTCACGTTAATTCGGATGTACAAATATATTTATCATTTGTACATCATTTGTACTAATATTTATTAGGCGCAGCTGAGCAGGGCCGGTTCTAGACCTGACCATATGGGGAGGGGGGGGGGGAAGGCGTGGTTCATGCGGTCAGATCATGCGACGGGGGGCGAGTTGCGCGCTTGTGAAATCTAATACCGTATTATGTAGTGTCCCTTTTTAGGCTGATTTTTCCGCTAACGCAGATCATTTTATCAACTTGTTATGAATTCATTTTGTGAGTATATTAACATGTGCTTTCTCAACATTTCAAATTTTTTATTTGAGGGGGTAAGACATTTATTTGAGGGGGCGCTGCCCCTTATATACGCTTATATGAAACCTTATACAGATGTCGCCTTTAAGACTGCACGTGTTTTCCCGCGGGATGCCGCAATTTAGCGCGCGGCGTGCCGCGACTTGCCGGAGGCAACATTCAGGAATTTAAAATAAATGTGTTGTGCTTCACTGAATATCCACCAGATGGCGCATGGAAGGACTTTATCTAAAAGCCGGACCAAGTACAACAATGAATGTAACGACGCGGATGAACAGTGCTGAAGTGAACATGAATTTTATTTTGTTTTATAATAGATCTTTCATGATGAATGAGTGTATATGTGCTTCATATTATCAAACACAGGCAAAGGAGACAGAAATTATTGAGGGACAGGCCACTGAAAAAAGTAAACCTAGCTATCGTTCGTTTAATGTGTTTTTTTCTCATTCCATTAGTTTAAAAAAATTATTTGCTCTTTTAAACTAAAGTGTCTAATTTATGCTTATGGGTGAATCTTTTTTTTTTTTTTTTTTTTTTTTTAGTATAATGCTGTTTACAGCAGGAAACCAAAGTGAAATATTTCATTTTGATCAATGTACTCTTATTAGGTTGAGTGTGATTTGCGCATGCACAGTCTTTAAACCGTAGTTTTGCCGGTATAATTTTATTTCCGCCTCAAACCGGAGCATGACGTTGAAACAAGTAAGGAAGGATATCAGAACCTGTATTTCAGTTACTGTTAGTTAAAGCTCCTGGTTAAACTTAAATCTAATCCATTCACAAAGGACATTTCTGCTTCAAACCAAAGTTCGCCATGTCACATGACCTCATGTGTCACATGACCTCATGACGCAGCAATATCACGGACTGAATCACATTCTGCTAGCGGCCGGAGTTTCTCAAAGAAAACTCCTTTAAACCAGGTAAGAAAGCAAACTCATGTCATTTCGTCGTTAAATGTATCTCTTATATGAGCAAATTCATGATTTATGTCAGGAACAATTACTTTGTAGATTGAGTTTTGTGTCCGTGTTTGCTACTGTAGCTAAAAACACCTATATTACCTACATTAGCATTAGCTAACTAACGTGGTGATTTTCAAAAACACCGGAGTTTCTACAGTAAGTCAGCGGTGCCGAATAACATGAAAATAATTATATTTAAGTACCGTTGGTTAACGATGTAAAAATTAATAGGAAAGTGACGTAAACATAGAACAAGATAATTTGGAGTGAGTGCTGTTTGTAGTGTATTTATAGTTATGTTTAAAACCTTCTGGACTTGCTAATGTGTAAGTAATGTAATATCACTAAAACTATATTCCCTCGTATGAAGCGGGGCTTTAGCACATGTTCCTGACATACTGGTGACACTTTATGACACGTTTTTAACCGTATCAGCAGAGGTGGAAAGTAACGAATTACATTTACTCGCGTTACTGTAATTGAGTAGCTTTTTTGTGTATTTCTACTTTTTAAAGTAGTTTTAAAAATCTGTAATTTTACTTTTACTTAAGTACGTTTTGTTTGAAGTATTGTAATTCGCTACATTTTAAATCATATTCGCTACTGAGTAAAAAATAAATGAATGAAAATGATAAAACAATAAAAAAAAATATTATGCTTTATAAATGCTCCGTTGCGCCGCGTGTGTGTATCATGTCCTGGTCGCGCGCCGCTCCAGACTCCACTCCAGGTTTTCTGACATCGGCATCTTCCTGACCTTCCACACGGCCGCTTCCGCCCTGAGTGACGTCATCGACTAACGCGACTGGAGAGAGACGCGCGAAAGATGAAAGAGGTTGTGATTTTGGCGTTTTGATATTTGGTTGTGTATTCTGGTTTTGACTTTTTGCCTCCAATTGACTTTGATTATTGCTTTGTCCCTTTGGTTTGGTTGGTCTTTGTATATATTTATAGATAATTTCACTGTATGTCTGTGCACTCACTAGTAGCAGGGGCGTGGCTACCATTTATTTTTGGAAGAGGGAGTTTATTTGGGAATTTATTTGCTCAGGAATAAAATAAAGATAGCTGACTACCTTATTGTACGGAATGATGGGGGGGGGGGATAAAATTATATATACATAATATATATAAGGTTATCAAAGCAGTCCCACAGCTTAATCATAGCTAAAACAATCCAGTGAAATATTAGACTGTGAGACTTTTTTGAGCCAGGTATTTTATATAGTTTAGCTTAGGTTTATATTTTATATAGTTTATATAGGTTTAGGGAGTCCGGGAAGGTACCTGTATTTTTGTTTGTGTTTTTTTTTTTTTTTTTGCAGGTAATCTAGGTACTAAATATAAATACCATTTTGTTTATTATTTTGGCCTGGGTCCATCCTGAATCTGATCCTCCTCCTGGTGTGTGTGTGTGTTTGTGTCTGTGTGTGTGTGTATACAAACCTCATTATTTCATCAGTTAATGATTGGATCGAGTTCTTTCTGTCATATTCCACCATTTCCATACAGTTTAAAATAGAACCCTGAACCAGTCTTTTGCTGTATGGTCCTAGACTGGGACATAACACCATATTTAAGTGACCACTTTGATTTTCAAGCACAAGAAAGACAACAGCTTTATTATGTTAAGGTGTTCCTTCAGTTAAAAAACAACTAGTTTGAGATTTTATATCTGCTCATCTTTTTTGAACTACGCTAGAATGCCTCATCCCACCCCCGCTGTTAAAAAAATAAAAATAAAAAAGTAACTCGGTAACTTTTACTCTGAGTACATTTTTTAATGAGCTACTTTTTACTTTTAGTTGAGTAGATTTTTATAATGGTAACTTTACTTGTACTTAAGTAAAATTTCACTGAAGTAACAGTACTTTTACTTGAGTACAAAATTTTATTACTCTTTCCACCTCTGCGTATCAGTATATAAATATTGGCATAAATTTGACATGTTGATTTAACGTTACTTCAAGTACATTTTAGCCATACCGATGTCATGAAATAACTTTAAAAGTAAACATAATCTTTATGCACTTGTGTTTACAGGTCTGTTACCTTTTCTGAAAGGGCATTACTTTACTCATACTGCTTTCTATACTTTATACATACTGTAATTAAGATTTGTTAACATAAGAACTTTAGCCAGTCCAATTTTTGTTTTTACCTTTTTTTTTTTTTAAGATCAGTAATGAGTTTCTGAGAATTATATCTGCTCCACTTCAAGCAAGATTACTGGTTTCCTGTTTTCTCTGACAACCCGTCAGAGAGAAGACCAGAGATATAATCTTCAAGTTTTTGATCTGGTATGTACGCGCTCAAAAAAGCAGAAATTAGCTTGGTGTCAAATGTAATATTGTGAATGGAAGCCACAGGACCTGAGCAAGGCATCCAAATCAAGTTGGTTGTGATGCACTAAAGTAAAACATAACTAGCAGAATAAAACTCTTTAGTTTAACCTGTTCACAGGTTAGTGTATGCTGTCTGAATACAGGTTTCAATGTCTGCCAAGTTCATTTTATCACGCTTTTCAAGCCTAACATAACCAACAATACTATGTTTGTTTTTATATCCCTAGAGCCTGGAGGTGATTATCTGAAATGGTGCCTGAAATGTCTTATGGTGTATTTGAGTGGCAGATGTGGACAAGCTGATTAAGCACTGGTAAGCATTTGTTCATGAAGCATTTCATCCTTAGGACTGAAAAATGTTACTGAATTGATAACTTAGCCTTGTTTAAAGGTCCAGGTGGCAGCTTTGTGGTGCTGGGGTTTGAACCTGTGAGCTTCCAATCAGTATACCAACATCCAAAAACCATACAACTACCTCTGCCCCTTCATATTGACAGATATGAGGTCATTGGCCTTATCAGCTGCAGCCTACAACCTTTTTTTTATTTTTATTATAATTTTTTTTTTATCAGTATGTATTAACATTAGTTACATACATTCTCCTAAACCTTGTGGAAAGAATTCACAGAAGAGCAGAAGCTGTTATAGCTGCAAAAGCCCAACATCATATTAAACCCTATGAATTAAGAAGTGGATGTTACTCAAGTTTATATTAATACTTAAAATGATAAACTTTATCATTAATACATAATGTGTGTGTATATGTATGTCAGTTGTTTTGGCGTATTCATTGAGCTAATTACATTTATCATGCTGCACCATAATCCTAGGTGTTTTTTTCACTCATAGGGAGCATTAAGTGATTTTACATGCATACATCAGACACTGTTTTGCCAAATAGAGCAACTTGTCTAACGAATGACCTTTCTTTTATTAGGTTGTTCAGAAAGATGAAGCTCAGGCAGAACTTCACAGGAAATCGGGATTGTGACTTATTGAGTTTCCATCAGTCGCACATGAATGTTCCATGTTGTTTTACCTCTGCTGATTTTGTTTCAGGAACATTTTCTAATTTTCTTTTCAGTCCAATTAAGAAATGTATGTTGCAAAGTTGATTGTTACTATTTGTAATTTTTGGAGTAATTTATTTTAGTCGCAGAGTATTTAGTTTGGTTCTTCTTCAGCAGGTTTGACAAGGACAAAATGTACCCATTGCAAAATTAAATTTGTGGATAAATGCAGACATATCTTTTTTTTCCTCTCAATTTCAAATTCAGTTAGCAGTGTTGAATGACTGTTGGTGTTTATACATTTAAAAAAAAAAAATCTTAATGTTAACATTTTGGATGAAAATATGTTCATTCCACAATAAATGTTTATATAAAGAAATGTGTTTTGAGTGTAAATGAATATGTAATTAAGTTTTTTATGCTTTTATATTTAAATTATGAATGCCTTAAATCTTTATTTGATGCAACTTAAAAAAAGGTAATTTGCTCAACCATTCAAAATTGGTTTATATCAAGTTTATAATTTCAGGTTAGATTTAGTACAATATTTACATTAAGTAATATAGCCAACTCATTTATTTAGATTTAGAACAACTTAAAAAATTTGGTTTGTTTCACCTTCAGAAATTAGTTTACATGAACTTAAAAATTTTAAGTTAGAGTAAAAGGTTTATTTACATTACGTCAATGCTAAAATATTAGGTGTGACAGATTACTTCAATTGTTTTAATATAGCCTTTAATCTTCAATATAGCCAGTCCTATATTTTTTAGTAGGGTCAATCAGATGTACAGTGTCGGGTAAGTGTGGTGCTTTTATTGAAGGGATAATGACAGATTAATTTTTTTTGGGGGGGTGAACAATTTCTTTAATGTTTTCGGAGTTGTGGCTGTTCAGTAGAAAGTAATAGGCTCACCAATTTAGAGTATGAGCTTTCAATTTAACAAGTGTAATGTGAACAAGTTAGTTATTATGAGTATGGAAAACATATTTTCCTGCATTTTTTTGGAAACTTTATTTGCCATCTACATACATTAACTCATGCTAGGGTACTTTTACTATGCTGAAATACAATTGAAAGCTATTTATTCGTTTATCTTTGATTTGCTTACTTACTTAGAGAGATTCAGGTTGATTTTGCACATTTTTAATCCTTTTCAAATGCAGATTAACGTGCATATCACCTGGATAACTAGCGAATGCTTTAGTAATGGGCTCTAAAAGACAATGGAACATTACAGAACGTGCGAGTTGACGCCCATGCACAGATCAGATTCTCACTTTCCACGTCACTATGACATACATTGCCAGGCTAAATACAGTCCATCCACACGTACAGTAGAAGCATTTAAAAATGAACAAGATCAGTAAGCTTCATTCTCAAGACATCAGGACAATGAAATCTGCTGGAAGTTCCAGTCGCGAAATACACCGCCATCTGAAATCTGTTGGTGTAGACGTAACATTGAGCACCATCAGAAGACATTACAAAGACATAAAAAGTCTGCCTTTCAACATGCATCCCCCCCCCCCCCCCCAAAGACTAAGCTCCTGCTGGTATATAGCTCTTAAGGTCACTGAGGCACGCAAACCCCCTGACCACAATAAGGTGGCAATCCCTCAGGGGGGAAGATGAAAAATACAAATTATATAAATAAAATATCCTTAATCCAGATTTTATCAATCAACGACATAATATTTATTTTAGCTGGATGGTCTAATTCTCAAAACCGTTTAACCTACAGAAAAACATAACACACTATAACTAGAATATATTACAAAACTGAAAGGTTTTTAAATAAAATAAAAAAAACTCATAACTCAAAAAGATCATATTATGTTTTTATATATTTTTTTGATTTTTTTTTAACTGAACAGCTCTCTTCTCTCCAATCCACTCCTAAACCACAGTCTCCTATTTTTTCTCTGTGCGCGCGCTGCAGCCTGGGAATGAATACACGCAGCGGAGGTTTTACGTATTTAAAACGTAAAAAGGTGTCTCCATCATAAATAGACATGAATTAACTACATGTTAATTACTACAACTAGGGTGTCAACAAATCCCAAAAAAGTTGGGACAAGTAGCAATAAGAGGCTGGAAAAAGTAAATTTGAGCATAACGAAGAGCTGGAAGACCAATTAACAGTAATTAGGTTAATTGGCAACATGATTGGGTATAAAAAGAGCTTCTCAGAGTAGCAGTGTCTCTCAGAAGCCAAGATGGGTAGAGGATCACCAATTCCCACAATGTTGCGCAGAAAGATAGTGGAGCAATATCAGAAAGGTGTTACCCAGTGAAAAATTCCAAAGACTTTGCAGTTATCATCATCAACTGTGCATAATATCATCCGAAGATTAAAAGAATCTGGAACAATCTCTGTGCGTAAGGGTCAAGGGCGTAAAACCATACTGGATGCCCGTGATCTCCGGGCCCTTAAACGACACTGCACCACAAACAGGAATGCTACTGTAAAGGAAATCACAGAATGGGCTCAGGAATACTTCCAGAAACCATTGTCAGTGAACACAATCCACCGTGCCATCCGCCGTTGCCAGCTGAAACTCTACAGTGCAAAGAAGAAGCCATTTCTAAGCAAGATCCACAAGCACAGGCGTTTTCATTGGGCCAGGGATCATTTAAAATGGAGTGTGGCAAAATGGAAGACTGTTCTGTGGTCAGACGAGTCACGATTCGAAGTTCTTGTTGGAAATGTGGGACGCCATGTCATCCGGACCAAAGAGGACAAGGACAACCCAAGTTGTTATCTACGCTCAGTTCAGAAGCCTGCAACTCTGATGGTATGGGGTTGCATGAGTGCGTGTGGCATGGGCAGCTTGCATGTCTGGAAAGGCACCATCAATGCAGAAAAATATATTCAGGTTCTAGAACAACATCTAGTCATCTCTTTCAGGGAAGACCCTGCATTTTTCAACAAGATAATGCCAGAGCACATTCTGCATCAATCACAGCATCATGGCTGCGTAGGAGAAGGATCCGGGTACTGAAATGGCCAGTCTGCAGTCCAGATCTTTCCCCTATAGAGAACATTTGGCGCATCATAAAGAGGAAGGTGCAACAAAGAAGGCCCAAGACGATTGAACAGTTAGAGGCCTGTATTAGACAAGGATGGGAGAGCATTCCTATTTCTAAACTTGAGAAACTGGTCTTCTCGGTCGCAAGACGTCTGCTGAGTGTTGTAAGAAGAAGGGGAGATGCCACACAGTGGTGAAAATGACCTTGTCCCAACTTTTTTGGGATTTGTTGACAACATGACATTTTGATTCACCATATTTTTCCCTTAAAATGATACATTTTCTCAGTTTAAACTTTTGGTCCGTGATTTATGTTCTATTCTGAATAAAATATTGACATTTGCCATCTCCACATCATTGCATTCAGTTTTTATTCACAATTTGTTTAGTGTCCCAAATTTTTGGAATCCGGTTTGTATATATATATATATATATATAGTGTGTGTGTGTGTGTGTGTGTGTGTGTGTGTGCAGGGCCGTGCAGAGATGTTTAAAGGGGCGGGTGCTCAAAGTTAAAAAAGATAGAACATGCTGAATAACAACAATTCACATTCATAACGAATATGGAATTGCATCATACTGTATGACTGTCATCAGGTTGGGACAATGCAAAGCAAACCTAGCCTATGTTTTACCTGATGGCGTACAATGTTGCTGTTGATTATTATATTATTAGTAATAATTTTTAAGAATCTATACACATAAAACACACAAACATGCACATGCAGTGCTTATTAAATGTTTAAACTGTAGAGATAGATGGAAAATCAACATTTTATCTAATTTGAAATATAAACCTAATATTATCTGTTACTTAATATATTTTCTTTAAAAACAGTGTTTTTTATATCATAAATATAATAATCCATAATTATGTGGATATCCATATTAGATGGCTTTTAGTGAAATAAAACTGTAACTTACTTTAAAACTAAACATGTTCCTAAAATGGAGCTCTGGACACAGAGCTACAGACCCCCCTGTAACCCCCTTACCCAGTTAGCTAGCAGTTAATGACCACCACTACTTGTGCAGTTCATAAAAGGACAGGTAATGTTTGTCGCACTGTTGCACAAACAGCACGCTCATTTACTTCAATTCATTTGTTGTTATAGACTATAGTGTGCGCTGTACACCCTATTTACTGTTTTGCTACAGTCTGCACCTTCCAGTTAATTTGCCTGCTTCTCCTCCAGCTCTGCACCGCTAAGCCTGCAGAAAATGCGCGTGCACTTTGCGTGCTCGTACCCGGCTCGTAACGAGCACGCTCTGCCCTCAAGTGTGAGCATTGGTTAATGGCAGGCATGTGACTGATGCAAGCCAGATCCTTTTATTTAGCAAAATTGAGATTAATAGTTACATTTTATTGTTGAGGGGCAAAGACAGGGCTCCATACGCACATACACAGAAAAAAGGAGGCAATACTGGAGGAAAGGGGCGGGTGCTCAAGCACCCGCCGCCCTCCCCCCTCTGCACATGCCTATATGTGTGTGTGTGTGTGTCTTTACAGTATATACAATGTGAAAGCGCGCTCAGTTACAGCTCAGTCCCTCTTCTCACCTTTGATAGGTGAGAAGTTATCAAACCGGTTTCGGATGGGGGAATTGGCCCAATTCAGGGGTTTAAAACTATTTAACAAGACCGAGACGTCTCTGCCTAAAATGTATTTCTCTAGCAAAACATAGAATAAATAGAAATAAAATGTTTAATATTAATAATATTGATCTTAGCTGGATGGTCTAATTCTCCAAACCGTTTAAGATAGGCTTAACACACTGTAACTAGAATATTTACAAAACTGAAAGGTATCTTATGAATAATAAAAAACAACTCATAACTCAAAAAGATCATATGTTTTTATATATATTTTTTAGATCATAAATAGACATGAATTAACTATATATATATATATATATATATATATATATATATATATATATATATATATATATATAGTATATATATATAGTTAATTCATGTCTATGATCTAAAAAAAAAAAATTATATATATATATATATATATATATATATATATATATATATATACACTGGACACTTTTTTGCTGTTTGTGTCCAGCATTGAATAATTATTTCATCCATTATTTGACCACGGCTGGGAATAAGAGCTGGAATGTGATTGTGAATTTATGTATATATATATATATATATATATATATATATATATATATATATATATATAGAGAGAGAGAGAGAGAGAGAGAGAGAGAGAGATAGGTGTCTTGCTGGCAAAAAACATTTTAGGCAGAGACGTCTACTCGGCCTTGTTAATTGTTTTTAAAAACCCCAATTCTACGAATTCCCCCATCAGCGAAATCATGAATGAAAGGTGAGAAGAGAAATTATAATAAAGTGGGGGTTCTGTGGGTCTGCAAACTCAGAAGGCTACGTGTCAGCCGATAACTGCTCCTTTGATCTGCTGGTTACAGCGGGGCGCCGACTGCTGATGAGTAGCCTGTACAAGCCAAGCTCTTCCCCAAAAAATAATGTGAATGTCTGCAACAATCACTAACCATTAAAATGTTATTTTTTTTATTAAACACGAATATATAAATTATATTTTCTTTACACATATTTTCATTATATTTACACGGGCATCGCTAGGCCATTTTTAGTGGGGCTTTAGCCCATCGTCCCCACCGTCAAGTATTTTTCATATCTGCAATGTTTCCAACAAAAAGCAGCAGTATTGTCAAAGAATCAACAGATAAATATTTAATATTATTGGCACCCACACAGTTTATTCCATTGTCCAGCCTCATAGGTGTGTTGTTTATATTGCTAATCAATGTAAGTTTAAAGTTATATGCTGTTTTCTGGTTACATTTGTCTGATTGTACCGGTACATAGAAAAAAGTTTATACGGTAAACACACACACACACATATATGCTTAATTAAATTCTTAAATCATCGTGTTCACCCATGCACTGAAAAAAAGAACTTGTAAGATTTACTTGATAAAATCCTCTTAACAATTTGCACACATAGATTTTAAGTAAATTTTATTGCTCCAATATTAAGTAAAACTCACCCGTAATTATCAGGTAAAATCTACTTAATAAGTAAATTAACAATCAAAGAAATCAAGTAAAAGTTACATAATTATATTTAATGCACAAATTAGATTTATTTAAAATAATCAAGTAAAGGTAATTCATTCCCAGATAGCGCACACACCACATCCCTTTGTGTGTGTGCTTGTGTGTGTGCGTGCGCTGCAGCCTGTGAATGAATAGCGAAGAGACGCATACTTGAGGGAAGTCTAATACCGTAGTGTGTAGTGTCCTTTTTTCGCAGGATTTTATCATTTTATCAACTTGTAATATATTCATTTCACGTATATATTAACATGTGCTTTCTCAACATTTAAAAAAATTTGATTTGAGGGGGCAAGACATTTTTTTGAGGTGGCGCTGCCCCCTCTTGCACCCCGTAGAGCCGGCCTCGCCGCCGAGTCTCCCGACATGAATCCCATTGAAATGGTATGGCATGCTCTGAAAGACTATATTCAAAAAGAAGCAAAACCGACTACAAAATCTGATTTAATTACTGCCATTAATAAATTCTGGTTTGAGGTACTTACAGAAGAGGCATGTAATAAATACATAAATAGGTTGTTTGAAGTCCTTCCATTAGTGGTTAAAAATCAGGGTGGACACACAGGAATGTAACTGAACACTGCATTTATGACCCCACAAATAAAAGCTTTGAGATGATATATTTGCTGTATGGTGTGTTTATTTGAATATATTCAGAAAATTTATGAATTTCACGCAAGTATCAAATCCAACTATGAAGTCTGATTTAATTGTTACAATTAAACATTTTATATTTACTCATGCTTATTTTTCTATTTATGTTTATGTCTAATACAACAGGACGGAGAGGGCTGGGGGGACGAAGAGTCGGTTGGGGGGTACGTTGCTTGGAGCCGGTTCATGTTTAACTGCACGTAGCACCCGGTTCTCTATTTCCAGACGAGTGTCAGGCACAAGACAATGTGGAGGGAGGATGGTTTCTTGAGGGGGGGGGGGGGGGGTCCATAGGGAGAGAGAACTGTCAAGAGAGGGCGTTGGGCTTAGCATTTTTAGAACCCGGGCTGTAGGACATGTGAAGTTGAACCTGGAAAAGTACAGGGACCAACGTGCCTGACGAGAGTTAAGTCTCTTGGCTGACTTTAAATATGAGATTTCGATGGTCAGTCCAGACCAGGAAAGGATGTTCTGCCCCCTGCAGCCAGTGTCTCCACTCCACCAGTGCAAGCTTGACGGCCAACAGCTCGTGGTCTCTGATCCCGTAATTGCGTTCGGACGAAGAGAGTCGGCGTGAGAGGAAGGAGGAGGGGTGGAGTTTATTGTCCTTCTGAGATCTTTGGGAGAGAACGGCGCCAACACCTGTTTCTGATGCGTCCACTTCGACCACGAACTGGAGGTGTGGATCAGGGAAGGTGAGGATAGGGGCAGAGGTGAAACGGCACTTGAGTTCCTTAAAGGCCTTGTCCGCCAGTGAACTCCATCGAAACAGTGATTTTGTAGACGTGAGGGTAGTGAGAGGTGCTGCTACGGAACTATAGTTCCTGATAAAACGCCTGTAAAAATTGGCGAAGCCCAAGAAACGTTGAAGTTCCCGTCTAGAGGAGGGTACTGGCCAATCAGTGACTGCCTTTACTTTGGCTGGATCCATGAGAATACCTGATGGTGATATGAAGAACCCAAGGAAGGAGGTGGAGTCGCTGTGAAATTCGCATTACTTGGCCTTGAGGTAAAGCTTGTTCTCCATGAGCCTTTGAAGAACTTGTCGGACATGAACTTGGTGTTCCTTCAGGGTGCGGGAAAAAATCAGAATGTCGTCAAGGTAGACAAATGCAAATACGTTAAGGAAGTCTCTCAGTACATCCTTGATAAGGGCCTGGAAGACTGCTGGGGAGTTGGTCAGTCCGAAGGGAACCACGAGGTATTCGTAGTTCAATTCAGTTCAATTCAGTTTCATTTGTATAGCTCTTTTAACAATTGACATTGTCTCAAAACAGCTTTACACAATCAAAAGAATTATTTAAGTTTGTATGGAATGTGAATGTGTATGAATCAAAATGTTCAGATAGTCCCTGGTGAGCAAGCCCGAGGGCGACAGTGGCAAGGAAAAACTCCCTGAGATGGTAATAGGAAGAAACCTTGAGAGGAACCAGACTCAACAGGGAACCCATCCTCATCTGGGTGAAACAGATAGCAGGAAATTATCTGCATTTATACAGTGTTAAGTGTTAGGTTCAGCTATAATAGTTGATGTTAATTGATGTTATAATAGTTGATGTAAAATGGAGTCCAGTAGTTATTGGAGACTCAGATAGACTTGTAGAAAGTTCCAGTCCTGAACTATCGAATTGTCAAGTCGTCAGAGAAACAGCTGACAACACCAGTCGAGGCCAGAACCATCATCTAAGTAGATAGAATCATCCCCAGACACCAGACGCATCCCAAAGAGACACAAGGGGCATCCATGCGGCGAGACCTCCAACCAGAAACGGGGCACCAGGATGGATCAGACAGGTCCGGAGGGCAGAGGGAGTCTTGATCACTGGCAGCTCAGGAACGACGTGTAGCTCGACAGAGAGAGAGCGAGAGAAAGAGTGAAAGGGGGAGACAGGGTCTCCCCCTGTCTCCCCCTTTCACTCAGAAAGAGAAGAGGAGGAGAGATTGCAATTAGGTATGGTCACAGTCACAATGTATAATGTGAATGTATATTTACTGTAGAGTGCATGCAGGGACTCCGGCAGGACTAACTATGACAGCATAACTAAAAGGGAGAGCCAGAAAGAAACACAAACATGAGGGCTCCCTGAGATGTATAGCAAACAATCACCTCACCGTCAACAAACCTGAGTGATCAAATGAGACTGAGGAAGACAGCATCTAAACATACCAGTTCACCATAATACTCTATGTCCATGAGTCCCCCAGATCTGCTCCTTTACCTTATGGCAAATCTATTTATAAAAATGCTTGGCTAAATAAATAGGTTTTGAGCCTAGACTTAAACACTGAGACTGTGTCTGAGTCCCGAACACTATTTGGAAGACTATTCCATAATTTTGGGGCTTTGTAAGAAAAAGCTCTGCCCCCAGCTGTAGTTTTCATAATACGCGGTACTGACAAGCAGCCTGCATCCTTTGACCGAAGTAGACGTGGCGGATCGTAAGACACTAGCAGTTCACTCAGATACTGCGGCGCGAGACCATTTAATGCTTTATATGTCAAGAGCAGTATTTTAAAATCAGTGCGAAATTTAACAGGGAGCCAATGTAGTGAAGATAGGATAGGGGTGATGTGCTCATATCTTCTGGTTCTAGTGAGAACTCTCACTGCTGCATTCTGGACTAGCTGAAGCTTGTTTATGCACCTAACTGAACAACCAGACAGGAAGGCATTACAATAGTCCAACCTAGAAGTGAAGAAAGCATGAACTAGTTTTTCTGGATCGTTTAGCGACAATATATTTCTTATCTTGGCAATATTTCTGAGGTGAAAGAATGCAAGTACTGGCCCGTAGGTGTATTAAAGGCTGTTTTCCATTCATTCCCCTTTCGGATAGTCAACTAGGTGATCAACTTCGAAGATCCAATTTAGTGAAAACACGCGCATCCTGGAGTAACTCGAAGGCTGATGACATGAGAGGGAGTGGGTAGCGATTCTTCACGGTAATCCAATTGAGCAATAAATCCAAATCGAAAGGCAAGGACGAGGTTGATAACAAAACAGGGTCGATAACACGATGAGCAAAAAGACAAACAAACGCGGGAATATTGGCATGAACGGCACAATAATCTGGCAGCGAGCGGGTGTTTTGCAGTGTCTTAAATAAGCGGATCTGATTAATCCAAATCGGCATCAGGTGAATTTGCGCTGTGACTGAGGTCGGCAAAAAACAAGAGGCGGAATATAGTATATGCAATGAAAAAGCTATTTACACATGAGTGCTCAAATGTAAAGCAAACGCAATTATTAATTTGTGTATATTTAACTTCATTCAGCTGTTTAAGTTATATGAAAAATAACGTACCTATTATTTTCTGTTCAAATATAATCTTTAATAAAGTTAGCCTAATACAATATTGTTTCCAATACTGATGCAAACATGTTTTGTTTTAGTCTATTCTCTGAATACAATGCGAAAGCGCGCTCGGTAAAGCCTCTTCTCACCTTTCATTTACGAGAGGTGAAGTTATCGGTTATCGGAAACCGGTTTCGCCTCTGGGGGAATTCGCAGAATTGGGGGTTTTGAAACACACACACACACACATACATGTATTTATACCCATCGTGCAGCTCTTTCTCGCGTTGTCCTAAAAGGGCGGAATTCCAGTGCCCTTTTTCTTCCATTCCAAGGATTAAAAACGGTAACAATGTCAACTTTAGAATCTAGAATCCAGAAGATTAAATTTACACAATCACTGGATTGGCTTTGGTTGGCTTTAATCACTGAAAGTCAAGAGTCAAGTGTGAAGAGGTGCATTACAGTTCTCTGAATGTATAGGTGAGAACAGCTGATTCACACTGGGGAGAGAATTTGCATTTGAAAGCTGTCTGGCATTATAAAAGGAGGCACTAAAGAGGAGGATTTTTATTTAGACTATAAGAACATTAACCTGCGCCACTTTTTAGAGCGATTTTGAAATGTACTCAGATTACACTGATGCAAGGGACTCAGAGAATGAAGATGTGTGACGGTTAACCCCCAGAGGGTGCCCGTTCTTGGTTTTTATTGTAGTTTGTTTTACGTTGTATTAAGACTTCATTTCCCAGTTTGCACCTCGGTCAGGTGACGTAGAAGCTCACCTGAACCGAGGGAAGTTAATTTGATGATTAGTTTAATTATAAATAGCCTGACTGAACTCCAGTCAGGCGTCTAGCATTAGTCGAAGTTGTTGCTTTATGATTAGTTTATGTTTGGTGTTTACCGTGTTTATGTTTGAAAATAAAATGACTTTGTTTAACCATCAGCTCGCCTCCGCAGTCATGCCACGCAAACACGCCCGACACAGACACAGTAGAAGAGAGATACGTGACAGAATGCTAGACCTACCAAGTGGCATGGCGGAGGATTTCCCCCTGAGCAATTTTTGGGGGGGGTGCTGGAACGATCTCGCCCGAGCTGGCGGAATGGCTGGAAGACAGCGAGGAAGAGATGTATCGCGGCTGGGAATACAGCTTGCTGGTAGAGCAGGAGGGGTTGCTGGAGGACAGCGAGGAGCACGGCGAGACGGAGTTCTGGCAAGGCTGGGAAAATCCCAGGTACGCCGAGGGGGCGGAGATGGAGGAGGAGAATGTGACGCAGAGTGAGAGGATGGCGCGACAAGGCTGGAAAGGCAGCGGGCTCGCCATCCGGTGCATGCCTTGGAGGGGTGTGACAGCTGAGAGAGAGACGGGAGAGTGCTACAGGCAGTGGGCGGAGCACAACGAGGAGCGCATCCGAGACCTGCGGGAGCAGGTGTTGCGGCTCCAACAGTTGCTCGTCCAGGTTCGGGAGAGCCAGGCTGTAGTCCCGGAGGTCCTCCATCTCTCGGACCTGGACGACATGCTCCCCAATCCGCCACTGCCTAGGACTACGCGCCGCTTCTGGAAAGCATCATCCTTCCGCCTCCTCCAGACTTCGAGGACAGCGCGCTAGCGTGTCAGCAGCCGCTGTGCCACGCACCCGCTCTACCGCCACCTCCAGACTTCGAGGACAGCGCGCTAGCATGTCAGCAGCCGCTGTGCCATGCACCCGCTCTACTGCCGCCTTCCGGCTTTGAGGACAGCGCGCTAGCATGTCAGCAGCCGCTGTCCCACGCACCTGTTCTTCCGCCGCCTCCCGGCTTTGAGGACGACGCTGAGCCAACGACGCCGTCGAGCTCCGAGTCAGCGCCGCCGCCGCCGTCGAGCTCCGAGTCAGCGCCGCCGCCGAGCTCCGAGTCAGCGCCGCCGCCGAGCTCCGAGTCAGCGCCGCCGCCGAGCTCCGAGTCAGCGCCGCCATCGAGCTCAGAGTCAGCGCCGCCGTCGAGCTCAGAGCCAGCGCCGCCGTCGAGCTCAGAGCCAGCTCCGTCGAGCCCCCAGTTAGCTTCAACGCCGCCGCCGTCGTACTCAAGGCCGTCTCCAGCGCGTCGGCAGCCGCCGAGCACGTCTCCAGCGTGTCGGCAGCCGCCGAGCATGTCTCCAGCGCGTCGGCAGCCACCGAGCACGTCTCCAGCGCGTCGGCAGCTGCCGAGCACGTCTCCAGCTCAGCAACCGCTGAGCATGCCTCCAGCACCGTCACCCAGCCTCCTGGTCAGGAGGCGAAAGGTAGAACATTGGGGTGGGTGTCCGGGGCCTCCGGTGATGCTCCAGAGGAGCATTTTTTGAGGGGGGTGATGTGACGGTTAACCCCTAGAGGGCGCCTAACGCCCGTTTTTGTTTTTTGTTGTAGTTTGTTTTACGTTGTATTAAGACTTCATTTCCCAGTTTGCACCTCGGTCAGGTGACGTAGAAGCTCACCTGAACCGAGGGAAGTTAATTTGATGATTAGTTTAATTATAAATAGCCTGACTGAACTCCAGTCAGGCGTCTAGCATTAGTCGAAGTTGTTGCTTTATGATTAGTTTGTGTTTGGTGTTTACCGTGTTTATGTTTGAAAATAAAAGGACTTTGTTTAACCGTCAGCTCGCCTCCGCAGTCATGCCACGCAAACACGCCCGACACAGACAAAGTAGAAGAGAGATTCATGACAAGATGCAGGTGAAATGGACAAAGAAAACCACCAGTCCATTGACTGCCCAGCCAATGATGATCAAACCCCAACCAAAAAAACCACAATGTGGCCCGTGAAAGGTTTTGCTAGTTGAAAATAGGAGTTTATCATACCCTGATTTTCATGATTCAGAAATCACCAATGATGCTACCTCCCTTCTCACACCATTGGAGTACTTTTGTGACAGAAGATATGATTGAAGCTCTGAAACGCAAATGAGTACAGCTTGCAAAAAAATGGAACATCTGTAAACACCAAATGCTCCTTCCCACGTGGTCAGTTTTTACCAGGCTGTCATGTCTCCTCCCACGCCTCCAGACAGCCCCGCCTTTGCCCCCTTCTCGTCTCACGATTCGGATTGCTACTGGTTTCACAGTTCTTATCTAACGGTTCTGTTTTTTTCAAACACGGCTCAGTTTTACATTTTGGCTCCACTACCACGGTGATCGGACTTGCGGTTTTGAACTCACGCTCCCACCTTCTCGACCATGACTCTGCTAAACTAGATTTAGACTGATCACAGCGGTGACAAATCTCAATGCTTAAGAATTTATACCACCAAATTCTCGGGAAAAATTTAGTCTAAAGCAAATTTTTAAAAATGCTCCTGACACTAATGATTGTAATGAACATGACAGAATTCACACTGAGTCCATAAGAGGCGGTAAGGAGCCATACCAACCTCTACTGAGCTCTCCAGAAGTTATAAACCAGTGAAATTTCCCATTGTTTTAAAAATTCTACTATAGACTTATAAAGCAATTAATAGTCTGCTAGCACATAAACCGAACTCTTTGTAGAGTAGGTAGGCAACAAGAGTAGTAAAAAAAAGTAAAAAATAAATTAATTAATTAACCTGCACTTTACCTTTGATAAGAATCGTAGTGTACGTTTGTGCGCATCTTAAACGCTTTTGCAGAAATGTGACATTGAATTGTTAAATAGATTTATCTCCTGTTCTGCTACAGGCTTTTTAACCTATTTTTCATGAGGCCCGTTGTTGCAGGCCGTAGTTACTAAAAAACGGTCACTACGCTTGGCACAAAACTGCTTTTTGTATGCTTTATTGTGACCACACACATGGTCACAATATTATAGTAACAGATGTTGTCTACACAAGTGACGCACAATCATTTAGACTAAGCATGGGAGATGCATATATATATATATATATATATACACACACACACACACACATGTTTTGTATTGTTTATACCGTGTTTCAAATGGTCAAATTGTTCACCAGCTGTTGTTTGTGAATGATTGTATGCGCGTCCATTCTTCAAGTTTCAATTTTCATTTTTGTTTGGCTGCATCACCGGCGTCGTGCACAAGAAAGACACGCGAGTGTCGTTCAGTTTCGAGTTCGCTGGAGAACCACGAGTAAGTGCACATTCAGTATATCATAGATGTTAGTTAAATATAACTATATTATATAAATATATATACTATATAATATTATAATATTATTGTATTATATTATATAAATATATTCATCATAGTAAACTGTAGTGTATTGTAGAAAACATGTAGTACAGTGGTTACAAAATTGGAATGGCGATCTCGCCGCGTATACCGCCGTTTAAAGGCAACAGCGGCCAAAATAAATCAGTTGCATTTCAAAGTCATTTGTTCTAAACAACTGCAGTAATTACTATAAGGTACTATAAAACATCTTCATGAAAGTTTGTGTCTGTCTGTTCCACCATCCACGCTGCCTATACAGGACACACTGTGCAGAGAAGGGTGAAAACACAACCTGGATGGAGGACAATGAGTTTTCCATGTCCTGCACCAGTGACTGCCTACAACCAGCACATGTTGATCTGTCTGATCAGCTGATCCAATACTACACCACACAGCACAAAACAATGAAGTGGTACAGAAAGCTATTTCTCCAATTCTTGGACATTGCTGCCACCAATGCTTTCATTGTATACAAAGAGCTTTATGGCACCATGAACCACAAGGAGTTTATGGAAGAACTAATTGCAGATCTGTGTGGTGTGCCACAGAATTAAGTAACACCAAAATGGATCAGTGCTCACCATGTGCTAGCTGCCATTGCTGGTTGCCGGAGCTGTGTGCTTTGCAAAGCAAAGCATGGTAAGAGGCAGGACACTCCTTGGAAATGCAAGGCCTGTGATGTTCACTTGTGTGTTCAGGTCAAAAGGAACTGTTTCCTGGAGTGGCACGATAATGTGTAGCTGTTGTTGTTTACTATATTATAATATATATATATATATATATATATATATATATATATATATATATATATTATCCTCAGATTCTTTCTTGTAACTCTCCTCTCTCAGTCACATACCTGTCTGATGGCTCATTATGCAGATCAGTATGCAGGCCTTTGTCTTCTCAGGTGTGAAACACTGCATTAGTAATGATACATATGTGGCCGTTAAGAATGCGCGTGTTTTCCTGCGAGATTCCGCAATTTAACGCGCGGCTTCCCGCGACTTGCCGCAAGCAACATTCGGGAATTTAAATAAATGTGTTGTGCTTCACTGAATATCCGCCAGATGGCGCATGGAAGGACTTGATCTCCAGTCTCGCCCGAGGAGCAATTCAGTGTAATCATATTAAGTAAATATTATTTTAGGAATACGACGTTCTTCTGTCTTTTTATAATAACCATCATATTTGCTGTTTGTGTCCAGCATTGAATAATTATTTCATCCATTATTTAACCACGGCTGGAAATAATAGCTGGAATGTGATGTGATTGTGAATTTATGACTGATATAAAGCTGTTCGTCTTTTGTAAAGTACTTTCACTTTACAAAAGGCAGCATTTTTATCAAAAGGTTGATAAACGCGTGTTGTACAGTATATACTACATAGTTTTAATCAGCGCTCTACTGTGTGGCTCCAGTGGTGCAATTGGTTAGTGCGTGGTACTTATAAAGCAGTACAGGTGAAGTACAGGGCTCTCCGGCTGCTAGCTCTCTGGCTCTCCGGCTGCTGGCTCTCCGGCTGCTAGCTCTCTGGCTCTCCGGCTGCTAGCTCTCTGGCTCTCCGGCTGCTGGCTCTCCGGCTGCTAGCTCTCTGGCTCTCCGGCTGCTAGTTCTCTGGCTCTCCGGCTGCTGGCTCTCCGGCTGCTACCTCTCTGGCTCTCCGGCTGCTATCTCTCTGGCTCTCCGGCTGCTGGCTCTCCGGCTGCTAGCTCTCTGGCTCTCAGGCTGCTAGCTCTCTGGCTCTCCGGCTGCTAGCTCTCTGGCTCTCCGGCTGCTGGCTCTCTGGCTCTCCGGCTGCTGGCTCTCCGGCTGCTAGCTCTCTGGCTCTCCGGCTGCTAGCTCTCTGGCTCTCCGGCTGCTGGCTCTCCGGCTGCTGGCTCTCTGGCTCCCCAGCTGCTAGCTCTCTGGCTCTCCGGCTGCTGGCTCTCCGGCTGCTAGCTCTCTGGCGCTCCGGCTGCTGGCTCTCCGGCTGCTAGCTCTCTGCCTCTCCGGCTGCTAGCTCTCTGGCTCTCCGGCTGCTAGCTCAAAAGTGCTCAATTGCCTTATCAAAGTCAGTTCCCAAGCAATTTGACTTGCTTGTTCTAAACATTAAACTCACTAATAATTTTACTTTGTCAGTGGCTGGCTGCTATTGCCCTCCATCAGCCCCGGCCTGTACCTTGACGACATTGTCCAGTGTTTTGGCCCCCTTGATTAAAACTGAATTTGTGCTTCTTGGTGATCTAAACTGGGATATGACTAAACCACCCGATAAAGTCATTCAACAATTTGATGCACTAAATTTACATCAAATTATCTGCTCCCCCACTAGGTATGATGCCAAATCTATAGACAAGGCTACATTGATTGATATCATTTTAACAAACTCTCCTCATAAGTATTACTCTGGGGTATTTTGTTCTGATATTAGTGATCACTGTTTTACTGCATGTGTTCGAAATGGCTGCTCCATCAAGAAACCGACTCGATTCTGTTGTAAATGGGTTTTTAAAAATTTTTATCATCAAGCTTTTCTTCACGACATGGCAGATGTTAACTGGTCTCGAATCAGTCTGGTTCCAACTGTAGACGAGGCTTGGTATTTATTTTATACGTTTTTTAGGGCTGTGGTTGACAAACATGCCCCGATGAAAAGACTCAGAGTAAAGGATTGACATAGTCCTTGGTTTACCCAGGAGCTTACTATGCTTTTACAACAAAAAAACAGTCTTTGGCGCAAGGCTCGACAATCTAGATCACCAGCAGATATTTTGGTTTTCAAGCAACTCAGAAATAAATCTTTACAAGCCGTTCGTAAGGCTAAAACAGACTATTTTAAGAAGCAGTTTTCTCTTAGTAGCTCTGATCCTAAAAAATTCTGGAATACAGTAAAGGAGATGGAAAATAAACCATCTTGTAAGCTACCTCCTTCACTCTATTTAGAGAACACTGTAGTATCTGACAAGAAGCATATGTTGGAGCTTCTCAATAAGCATTTTATAACTTCTGGTTTAACCCTTGATTCTTCTAATTCTACTTCATCACCTATAAATCCTATTAATTGCTCTACTGCATCTCCTCCAACTCTCCCTCATCCTACACTACCTCCTTCCACCTCCTATAGTTTCATTTTGCGGTCCTTTTCAGAGGAGGAGGTTCTGGATGAACTGCTCAGGCTAGATTCCAATAAATCTGCTGGGTCTGATGAGGTGGATCCTGTCTTTTATAAAATTGCTGCCTCTATTATTGCCGTCCCCATCACAGATATATTCAATTTATCTTTATACACAGGGCAAATCCCTTGCGCTTGGAAGTCAGCATTAGTGTTTCCTCTTTTTAAGGGTGGCGATTGGTCAGATCCCAATTGTTACAGGCCTATTTCTGTTTTGCCATGTATCTCTAAGGTTTTGGAAAAACTTGTAAAGGGTCAACTCACTGAATACTTGGAAGCTCACAACATCTTATCACCTGCTCAATCAGGATTTAGAACAGGGTTTGGGTGTCTAACAGCAACTCTTAAAGTCTTAAATGATATATATTCTGCATTGGACTCTAAATTGTACTGTGCTGCTATTTTTATTGATTTGGCCAAGGCCTTTGATTCTGTCAATCATAAACATCTTATTGATAGGCTTTATGATACTGGCTTCTCTGACCAATCCTTGTCTTGGTTTTCTAGTTATCTAAGTGATAGAGTGCAGTCTGTGAAATCTGAACAACTTCTTTCCCAGCCTCTCCCAGTCACCAATGGTGTCCCACAGGGATCAATACTTGGACCTATACTTTTTTCTATTTATATTAATAATGTAGCTAATTCTGTTACAGACTCATTTATCCATCTTTATGCCGATGATACAATTCTTTACTCTACAGGTCCTTCTCCAGCTGCAGTTTTGCAGCAACTTCAACTCAGTTTTAATAGATTGCAAAAGACCTTTTCCAATTTGCATCTTCAGCTAAATACTTCCAAAACTAAAGTCATGTGGTTTGGAACAAAAGGTCACATTTCATCTAGCTTTCCAAGTATCTGCTCCCTTGATGGGACACCATTGGAACAGACTACTGAATACAAATATCTGGGTATTTGGCTAGATAACACCCTGTCTTTTTCAAAGCACATTGATAATTTGAAGACCAAGATCAAATCAAAACTTGGGTTCCTTTATAGAATGCGTTCTGCATTTACATTATCTGCTAGGAAAACTCTGGTGCAAATGACCATTCTCCCCATGTTTGATTATGGGGACGTTATTTATAGATCAGCATCCAAAGGCCTGCTTCAAAAGCTTGATGTGCTCTACCACTCTGCCATCCGGTTTATATCGAATGCTCCCTTCAAAACACATCACTGTACCCTGTATTCTTCTCTCAACTGGTCTTCATTGTATACCCGTCGTAAGATCCATTGGTATATGGTCATTTACAATACTCTCCTCGGCTTGTACCCTCCTTACCTACAAGAACTGTTACACTCCTTTTCTTCTGGGTATAACACCCGTTCTGCTAACCTGATTCAGCTGACAGTTCCTAAGGCTTCTTCTGCATTTGGCCAGTCATCTTTTCAGAACGCTGCTGCTAGAGATTGGAATGATCTGCAAAAAACGTTAAAACTGGAAAATCTCTTTCCTAAGTCTGTTTTTCATTCACGGATTTCAGCCCACTTCAAAGACGTCTGTAGCTGTTATTTTGACTAGCTGCTCTTATTTATTGCTGCTCCACTCTTCACATGTCTATATGTGTATGTATGTATGTGTGTATACAGTGGGAGCCACGTCAAACAGCCGCCTGGAGCATGACGGCTCAATGGCAGGTCCATGAAGGGTTAATGCAGGCTTCGTGCATGGAATGTGATCCCCCGCGATGACACAGTTAACGATGCCCCGCCACATAAACGCCCCCATGCGCTTTCTAAAAAGATGGTTGCAATGCCGTATAATTCCGCCAGATGGAGCATTGACTGGCACAGTTAACTGCAGTGTCCAGGAAGCCCAATACCGTATCTTTAATATACAGACAGTTCTTGCATTGTCAACATAGTTTCATAAATAGATGAAAAAACAACAACAACAAACCGATTAATAAAACAGATTTGTTAAATCACTCAATACACAACCCATGATGATTATGCTATTTATTATTTAATAATGAATTAATAAAATTAGTTAGTGAAATATTTTTTTAAGACATCCTGAAATGATCCTTAAAGACACGGTAGCGTCTGTAATTTGTCTATACCGATCATTGTAGTTACGGAATAAAAACGCGGGCTATGTACAGTATTTTACATTACGGCGTATTTTACCCCGTTCCATTTAATATACTGATAGATAATATTTTGCTGCAAAGTAAAGCTCAAAATGTAACGTCTGCTTGGGTTTGTTTTCGTTATATTTTTGATGATGTTTTCGCTGATTTTTTTCACTGATAGTCTACAAGTGGCATAAGAAAGGCAATTAATGCCGCATGCAACCTGGAATAAATATCTGCCCATATGGATCAGTATTTCTTTAGTCATTTAATCATGCATGATGTTCCCCCGTCAAAAGATCTGATGGGGCATTAATCACTTATCACAACTGTGAATGGATGCGGCAGCAGAGACACATTAAATCCCCATAAACACTTGGAAACAATAGTAAAAAAAAGTTCCAGAGGGTTAGCGCCTGTTATACTAATGTATTTTACTGATTTTTTTTTTTACTGCTTATATTTCGTTGGGTTTTATGCAATTTCATGTGTGTGTGTGTGTGTGTGTGTGTGTGTGTGTGCGCGCACGAGAGAGAGGATACTCTGACAAGAGCAACATCCGTGTGGCTCCAGTGGCACAATCGGTTAGCGCGTGACACTTATAAAGCGGTCCAGGTGAAGCAATGCCGAGTTCGAGCCTCACCTAAAGCACCAAAAGCATTTTACTGCATATCGCACTGTGTATGTGTCACGTTTCCTTCCCTTACTGTGTCTGTGTCGGCCGTGTGGGCGAGGCATGATCGCAGAGGCAAGCTGACGGTTAACAATGTTCTTTATTTTTTAAATCCAACAAAACATAAACATAAAACACTCCAACACAAACTAAACTTTCAGTAACGGATGCTAGACGCCTGACTGGAGTCCAGCCAGGCTATTTAAAGAACTAAACATAAACCAATCATCAAATTAACTTCCCTCGGTTCAGGTGAGCTTCTACGTCACCTGACCGAGGTGCAAACTGGGAACTGAAGTCCAACTGAACGAAAAACAAAACTACAACTCAAAACACAACATAAATATAAATGGCGTTCTGGCGCCATCTAGGGGTTAACCGTTACAGTATGTGACAAATCTAATTTGAATTTGAAAGTAAAGCTTAAAATTTTACTTCTGCTTGGGTTTGTTTTCGTTATATTTTTGATGTTTTCGCTGAAAGTCAAATTGGCATAACAAATTGATTAATGGCGCATAATATCTGGAACAAATATCTGTCCATACGGATCAGTATTTCTTTAGTCATTTAACCAGCATAATGTCCCACATCAAAGATCTGATGGGGCACAAATTACTTATCACAACTGTGTATAGATGCAGCAGCAGAGACAGATTTAATCCCCATAAACATTCACACTTGAAAACAAAACTAACAGAACTAAACAGTTCTAGAGTGTTAGTGCCTGTTATCACAGGACAGGAATCACCTACAGGATACTACTGTATTTTACTGCTCATATTTTTTACCCTAGTTTCATTTGGTTTTACGCGATTTCATGTATTATTTGTGTGTGTCTGTGTGTGTACAGTGTGTGTGTGTGTGTGTGTGTGTGTGTGTGTGTGTGTGTGTGTGTGTGTGAGAGAGTGCGAGAGATAGCGTGAGAGCGCGTGCGCGAGAGAGGGCTTACATGGTGATTTGTCCAAGGTTACTAAAACCTGGCTTACTACCTATAAACATTATTTCAATTTAACTCATGGGTCTCAATCACAGATGACACAACAAATTAGATACTCTGAAACGTTCATTTGAACATTTAAAAATATATACAAAAACATGAATACTAATGTTATCATGGTGTAAATGATTAACATTAGGTTAGGTCCTGCCCTTAATTAATTCATATTATAATTACTTTTACATAGTATAGTTACTGGACTGACATGACCAAAACTAGCTATTTCATTTAGCCTTTCTAAAATCAACCCATATATAATTTATAATCAGAAAACATAAAACATATTATGATCTGTTCAACAACCCATCTGTTTTAATTTAGTTTGTATTTTTTATTATTCATAAGACAACCTTTCAGTTTTGTAAATATTTTAGTTATAGTGTGTTAAGTCTTACTTTAGGTTAAACGTTTTTGAGAATTTGACCATCCAGCTTAGATAAATGTTATGTCATTGATTGATAAAATCTGGAGTAAGGATATTTTATTATAAAATTATATATATATATATATATATATATGTTTGTTAGTTTCCCCCTGAGGGATTGCCACCTTATTGTGGTCAGGGGGTTTGCGTGCCTCAACACAATTCAGCAAATACAATACTGTTACTATACAGTAAGGCCAGGTAAAAACAGTGCTCGAACATGATGCCCCCCTCCCCCCACACCGTGTTGTCTGGTCTAGAACGGCGCTGCCTCTGACCGTCTTTTGTCTTGTAAATGAGTATTCTCACTCACCTTGCAATCCCCCCAGCGCACACACTCTGTTTGTACTGTAAACTGTACTGTAACTGTGTTTTCTAGGGCACTTGGTTATACACAGTACTTTAATGTATGGAACACTTA
Source organism: Channallabes apus (assembly GCA_030522415.1). NCBI lineage: Eukaryota > Metazoa > Chordata > Actinopteri > Siluriformes > Clariidae > Channallabes > Channallabes apus. The sequence goes on from CM060126.1 coordinate 22,521,831, forward strand.
CTTAACTTACTGGTTTGGTTTAAATATCGCTTATTACCTTATTCAACAAAATAAATTCATTATTAACGTATTGAAGTATTTTAGTTAAGGACAAAAACTGTGCTTGTGTTTAGAACTGCTGAACAGCCGAAAACACACACACACACACCCATCCCCCCGCCAAAAACACACACACAGAGCAATTAACACCATGTCCTACTCAGGAGTGGAAGGTGAGAAACCTCAATGGAGAATACCAAGTTTGTCGTTGCTCTTTTGGAGTTCTTAAAACCCAAAACATTTATTTATACTGAGAAAAAATTATTATGGGTCACAATCACAAATACATATAATCAAGTGTTTAACTGGTTTCATTTGTTTCTATGATCAATAATTATTTTTTTCAGCCCAACTCTTTAACTATTTAAAACAAAGTTGTGTCCCATTTTTTGCTCATTGAAGTTGTTGGTTCAACTAAACAATTTTTAAATACCGAAACAATCCCCCAAAATTAAAACACGCAAAACATGACTTTAACAATTCAATTTATTCTTCCAAAACTAGTCAAAGTTAAAACAGTAATTTATATAAAACAGATGAATACATGTTGTCTTTTTGCTTAAAGTTCATTAAACTACCCGGATACACCAGCTGCTTATAAGTCTTTATCTATAGTCCTTTTACATTAAAATATAAATTTTTCAAATATCAAAATTATTAAACATGGAACAGTTTAAGTCTTTGTTTCCCCCAAAGTACTGTATCAGACATTTAGCAGTTCTATGGTCAGTATATACAGTAGACCTGAACAAACATCATTCTAAAGCTGTCGGACTGTGACGTCATATCCCTCCTACAGCTCCCTCAACAGCTTGTTCAGGCTCCTCCAGTCCTGTAGCTCCAAAAGTCCAGCCGTCAGCCGTCTGACCCCCCAATCCTCCACAGCGGAGCTCTGCTTAAAGACAACAGGAGAATTTAGTCAAGACAAAGACAAATAAACTTCACAGAACATCTAGTTCTAATTAAAATACAATATATTAATAAACCTATTTACCACAGAGTGTGTAAAATACTGTTTTGGGGATTCTGGAATGTAAATAAACTGCCTGTGCTAATGTTAACCAGTGAACAGTGTTAGTGTTAACCACTGACTGTCTGTATTATCGTCTGCATTAAATTAACCAAGAATTTACTTAATGCGCTTCTCATACAAATAAGTTAAGCGATATAACACTCGAATATGAGCATTAGTTCATCCCTGAAGCCAAACTATAACTCAATGAAGCCCCTCACACACACACACACACACCCACACCCCCCCCCACACACACACACACCCCTCCCCCTCCTCCTCCTTAACTGATAAACACTTCAGTGTTGTTGTTCAGCTCTTTAACTAAGCGCTCGCGCTACCGCGGAAAGTCCCGGACAAAGTGTATAAAATATAAACCGGGTTATGAGCGTTACTAGCTCCTGTACAGCTACCCTCAGTCTGTGTCCCTCATCAACTGCATCACATTATATTACAGTCACAGAAATAACCTGCAGATTAACTCTTAACCAGAGAATAAATAAGCGCTGAATTTATCCAGACAACACGCGGTGAGATTCTCTCAGTATTTACAGAGAACACAAACACTCTTCATCGGGTAGTGCAGCTCTTGTAATAGGGACATTCATAGTATTGTCGAAGCTTGAGCATGTTTTTGAGTTAAAGTGGAGTGACATTGTGAGTGTGTGACACTGACAGTAAGCTGTAATGTTAACTCCAGACTTGGTAAACAGAACATTAAGTTCTCTAAAGTCACATTTGCCCGCTGCTGGTGCTGCCAGTGATATTTAAAACGGTCAATAAAAAACTAAACTGGGAAATAAACTGTAAACTACCCCAAACACATTTTATAAAATAAAACATCACTTACCGCGAATAGTCCGTTAAGCCGCCATCTTCATCTCTGTAGTTTGGTAGCGTCAGTTCGGCGGGGGTGGAGGCGGGTTGTTAAAATCACGTGATTGCAACTCAGCGCAGCTGGCTTGTTTTAACGTGTTCTTGAGAACGAAGCGCCATCTAGTGATGGCACCAGGTAAATGAATAAATTGGGCTTGAATGGGCGTATTTACTGTGAAATCTTGACACGCCTTTCGGCCAGAAAAGGGAGGGGGGATTACGGCGTGCAAAGCCCATTCACACGCCATTCACACTTCAGCCACAACTGTCGCGGCCATTTGGCGTGGCTCCCACTGTATGTATGTATATGCATATGCTTGTACATGTGTGTGTATATATATGTGCATGTGTGCCTATGTATCTGTGTGTGTGTATATATGTATTTAAATTATTATTATTATTTTTTCGTAATTTCATTTATATTTCTTAAAATGTTTTATTTTTTTATTTTTTTATAAGTTCCCCTATGTCCCCCAAAAGGCTCAGCCTTTGCCAGGCCACAGTTGTAAATAAGAAACCTGTTTTCTTAATCTGTCTTGCCTGGTTAAATAAAGGTAAATAAAATAAAAATAAAATGAAGCAATACCGAGTTCGAGCCTCACCTAAAGCACACATTTATAAGCATTTTACTTCATACTGTCATCTGTAATTCATCTATACCAGTGGTACGGAATACAAGTGCGGGCTATGTACAGAATTTTACATTACGGTATATTTTATCTATTTCCATTTAATACACTGGTAGATAATATTTTGCAAAGTAAAGCTTAAAATTTAACTTCGGCTTGGGTTTGTTTTCATTATATTTTTTATGTTTTCGCTGATAGTCAAATTGGCATAACAAATTGATTAATGGCGCATAATATCTTGAACAAATATCTGCCCATACGGATCAGTATTTCTTTAGTCATTTAACCAGCATAACCTTTCCCCGTCAAAGATCTGATGGGCCATTAATCACTTATCACAACTGTGAATAGATACGGCAGCAGAGACAGATATAATCCCCATAAACATTCACACTTGAAAACAATACTAAAAGAGCTAAACCGGTCTAGAGGGTTAGTGCCTGTTATCACAGGACAGGAATCGCCTACAGGATGTATTTTTACTGCTTATATTATTTACCCTAGTTCATTTGGTTTTACGCGATTTCATGTGCTATTTGTGTGTGTGTGTATGTGTACAGTATACTGTATGTGTGTGTGTGTGTGTGTGTGCGAGAGAGGGCTTATATTGTGATTTGTCCAAGGTTACTAAAGCCTGGATTACTACTAATAAAAATTATTTCAGTGTAACTCATGAGTCTCAATCACAAAATCAGCCAACGCTGTAAACAGATGACATGACAAATTATATACTCTGAACCGTTCATTTCAACATCATTGGAACACTTACTTAACTTACTGGTTTGGTTTATTTTAAATATCGCTAATTACCTTATTCAGCAAAATAAATAAATTATTAACATATTGAAGTATTAAGGACAAAAACAGATCCTGTGCTTGTGTTTAGGACTGATGCTGAACAACCGTGTTCATAGGTTTAAATAACGATTTACATGATAACAGTTAAAGCATTTGTGGATGGAGAGGTGTGTGCGTGTGTGCTCCTGCATTTCTGCTTTAACACACAGAAATGCAGGAGTGCCCCCCCCCCCTAAAACACAGACACACACACAGAGCAATTAACACCATGTCATTGAGGTTTCTCACCTTCCACTCCTTCTAAGTTTGTCTTTGCTCTTTTGATGGAGTTCTTAAAACCCTTGGCTGGTAGGCACGTTGTTTTTCATATAACTTAAACAGCTGAATGAAGTTAAATATACACAATAAATTAATAATTGCGTTTGCTTTAGATTTGAGCACTCATGTGTAAATAGCTTTTTCATTGCATATACTACCATATCATATAGCTGTGTCTAATACTGTTTTATTCATATAGGATAAATGTTCTTTTTGTGATACGTTAAATGAATCTCTGATTCATTTGTTTGTTGAGTGTGAGAAAACAAAAAAATTCTTAACTCTTTTAACATTAAAATTACCGACTTTTTTATTTTCTGGTGCAAGGCCAGAAGTGTTATTCACCCCTGCTGAGATTTTCACAGGTCTTCAGCTTGATTCTCTTCAATCTATTGTTGTGCAAACCACCCATTACCTGTAAGGCCTGGCACATTTGCATTTGTTTACTCAGAGTAGCTCAGATCCAAGGCAGATCCAAACGTCTGTGTGTGACATGGAAACCTTCAGAAATGGCTGCCGTATCTATACAAAATATCCCACACATTCACTGACCTGCAAATATTAAAGACACACATTCACAATATATGGAAACACAAGTGTGTTATAAAAAAACGAATGAAAAGTTGCTAATACAATGGCGTGAATACAACGAAAACTTGCTAACACTTCAGTCTCCAATGTAAGTTTGTACACAAATGTCATAAGCTGAGTGAAGTTATGGTCCATGCTTTTTGACATGTTCGTACACATACATAATAAAATGATGTCATTTCATTTTCATTGGCCATCACTGAATTATAACACGAATAGTGAGTTTTTTCTTTTTGTGTGCTCTCTCCTCTGCCTGTTCATGTAAAAATACCAACAACAAAAAATAATAAAAAATTCTGTCCCTCAGTTCCAGGTTCATCTCTTCATCCTTCTGCCTCTTGTCTCAGTGGTTACTCTCCCACACAGTCTGTCTGCCTGTCTGTTTCAAAGTCTGTTTGCAGCATTTGCAGACCCAGTGACCATCGTCCCTGCATTTAGCAATGGAGTTCCTTGACTCTCAGCACACGCTTCTTGGTGAAGCGTGTCCAGATGTCAGAGATCACAGCAAATCTGTGTTTATTAGTCCCACAAGTGGAAAATCTGCATTGTCATTGCAGAAAAGTGGACAGTGCAAGACAAAAACTCCTAAAATAAAAACTACCAAGAGTAGAGACATAAATATGGACACGTCGAAAATGCTTCAATTTCATTGGCTGTCACTGAGTGTCAGCTATTTACGGCTGGCCTGCGTGGGCCAGTCGTGAATAGCTGACACTCAGTGACAGCCAATGAAATTGAAGCATTTTTGCAGCTTTCCACGTGGTGTGGCGTTGCTTAAATAATAGTATAAAATCGTCCAGACCCTGGTTCGAATCCCGCTCTGGGTGAAAATGTAATAAATGTGAATCCGTTTGTAGATGCGGACATATTATTTCACTAGTTTTGACGCGTATATTTAATTGGAGTTTCACTCACAACAACAGAAGTCCAAGATTTTTCCAAGGTGGCGCCGGTGAGGTCGGCTGCCGTCACGACTGCTCCGACCACCTTTTCTTTGTTTTTGTTCTTTAAGTTAGTTTTCAGTGTTTTAAAATCGGCAAAATCATCACCATTGAGTACATTAGGTATGATAGAGACACTCTTGTTTCTATTGGTATACAATGTACTCACAATTCAACGTTTTTAACTCCGGATCCGAGCTGGCCGAGTGAGATCCTGAGGGAGAACAATGGACGCGACGTGAAGCGGCGGCCCCGAGGGAAACGAACTGGTGTGAGGAACCGGCTGAGAGCCCGTGCACACCGCACACCTCTGCCTAGCATCCTGCTCGCCAACGTCCAGTCACTGGAGAACAAACTCGATGACCTCAGGGCCAGGATAAAGTTCCAGAGAGACATTCGGGACTGCAATCTCCTCTGCTTCACTGAGACATGGCTGAACCCAGCGGTGTCGGACCACGCCATACAACTAGCCGAGTTCTTCTCGGTTCACCGCATGGACAGGACGCGGGACTCGGGGAAGTCAAGGGGATGCGGCGTGTGTTTAATGGTGAACAACAGCTGGTGCAACAGCGCGAGCGTTGTTCCTCTTACACGCTCCTGCACACAAACCTGGAACTACTGTCCATCATGTGTCGTCCTTTTTATCTTCCACGGGAGTTCACATCGGTCATAATCAGTGCCGTTTGCATTCCACCACAAGCAGACACAGACATTGGCTTATGCGAGCTGCATGAGGCGCTCACACAGCTCCAGACACAACACCGGGACGCTGCGCTTATTGTAGCAGGGGACTTTAATAGTGCCAACCTCAAACGCGCAGCGCCGAACTTTCATCAGCACATCACCTGCCCCACCAGGGGTGAAAGAACACTAGATCATTGTTATACAACGGTCAAGAACGGCTACAAGGCGCAATCTCTTCCAGCGTATGGTAAATCCGACCACGCCGCCATCTTCCTCATGCCAAAATACAAACAAAGGCTGAAACAGGAAGTTCCGGTTCAGAGGGAGGTCGCGCGCTGGACGGACCAATCGGTGGCCGCGTTACAGGAAGCACTCGATGACGCAGACTGGGACATGTTCAGAAACAGCTCCGGTGATGACGTCAGCGTGTTTACGGAAGCGGTTGTGGGATTTATTGGGAAGCTAGTGGACGATATGGTGGAGAAAAAGACTATCAGAACGTTTCCCAATCAGGAGCCGTGGGTGGATAAAACTATCCGCGACGCTCTGAGATCTCGCACCGCCGCCTACAACACGGGACTGGCGTCGGGAGACATGGAACCATACAAGGCTGCGTCATACAACGTCCGGAAAGCGGTGAAAGAGGCGAAGCAGCGCTACGGGAGAAAACTAGAGTCACAGCTTCAACAGAGTGACTCTAAGAGCCTGTGGCAGGGACTGAGAACAATAATGGATTATAAAGCACCAACATCCGGTATGATGAACGCGGACGCGACTCTGGCAGACGAGCTGAACACATTCTACGCTCGCTTCGAGGCTGCTGCTAAAGACGCTAGCGATGCTAATGCTAACGGCGCTAATGCTAACGGCGCTAATGGCTGCAGACAGGAAGACACTGCCAGCACCGGGAACGCGCTCATCATCTCCGAGCATGACGTGAGGAGAGCCTTCAAGAGAGTGAACACCAGGAAAGCAGTAGGACCAGACGGCATCTCAGGCTGTATCCTCAGAGCCTGCGCAGACCAGCTAGCACCTGTGTTCACTGAGATATTCAAAATCTCTTTATCTCAGTCGGTGATCCCCACGTGCTTCAAAGAGTCCATCATTGTTTCTGTCCCGAAGAAACCACATCCTGCTTCTCTCAATGACTATCGCCCTGTAGCCCTCACCTCAGTAGTGATGAAGTGCTTTGAACACCTGGTCAGAGACTTCATCATTTCTTCACTACCCGTCACACTGGACCCACTACAGTTTGCATACCGTCAGAACCGCTCCACAGACAATGCAATCTCTCATCTCCTGCACACATCACTTACTCACCTGGACACTAGGAAAGGGAATTATGTTAAAATGCTCTTCATCGACTACAGTTCTGCATTTAACACCATAATTCCCTCCACACTCACCACCAAGCTGGAGCACCTGGGACTCAGCTCATCTATATGTCAGTGGATCTCCAATTTTCTGACTGGCAGACCACAGGCAATAAGGATGGGCGGACATGTCTCAGCTACACTCACTCTCAGCACTGGAGCCCCCCAGGGTTGTGTTCTGAGCCCCCTGCTGTACTCTTTGTACACCCACGACTGCGTGGCCACTACCAACTCCACCTCGATCAAGTTTGCTGACGACACCGTCATGGTCAGACTGATCACCAACATTGATGAGTCGGACTACCTGGAGGAGATTGGAAATCTGGAGAACTGGTGCCAGAGGAACAATCTCCTCCTGAATGTCAGTCAGACAAAGGAGATGATAGTGGACTTTTGTACAAAGCAGGGGTCTCATTTATCAAGCGTGCGTAAATCAAGTTCTAAACTAGTGCGTATACCAACAGCCGTAAGCACAAGAAAGTTGGGAGTTATCAAACGTGAGTACGCACAGCTGTACGAAATGACTGATGATGAATCGCACTCCTTCTAAATTGTGTGCGTGTGCATAGTAATTTAAATTTGCATACAGAAACGCCCTCAAATGACCTTATTTGGCAAACAACCTTCCTTATAAAAACACGTTGCCGCCAGGGCACTATAGAACCGTTATCATGGATCCCGTGAAGAGAGGAAAGAAAAAAAAAACTTCACAGACAACGAAATGGAAGTGCTTTTAAATGAGGTACAATGTTATAAGACAGTTTTGTTTGCTGCTTTTTCAGGCGGAATGTCAAAGATAAAAAAGACTTGGCGTGGGGACAGGTTACTAATGCGGTAAATGCCATCTCACCTTTATGTAGAACTACTGCAGAGGTCAAGAAAAAGTGGTTTGATTTGAAAGTGTCCTCTAAAAAAAGAATTGCAGCCCACAGAAGAGACATCAGTGCCACGGGAGGAGGCCAGAGTCTTATTTCAGTGTCACCCCGATGGTGACACTGATGGTGCAATCCCATCAACTGCAGGAGAGGCCGAGCCATCCGAAAATGGTTAGTAGGTTTTCAAATGTTTGTGTTGCGATATATTATTCATAGATAAATAACACACACATTGCAAATGATTTGGATTGTTCATTTAACATTTATTTTATAGATCTGCCAGTTTTGCCAGGTCCTGCTCCGCCTGCCACTTCAGCGCGTCCGATGCGTTTCGAGCCACGAGTCCTGACTGATGCGGTTCTGAAAACACAGGAGGAATTAGTGAGCGGCATTGCAAGCATAAAAGAGGAACTGCACCAAATCAATGTGGACTTTAGGAACATTAGTGATTCACTAAATGCATCATGCAAGTTCAATAAAAGCTCCAAGTGATCTCACCATTTTCTCACAATTACTCCTTATTGTGAAACAGATTTAGAACCGTTCGATTATCCCTGCTCTTAGCTGCACGGCCACAGCATTTGGCATGGGGTCGAAACCTTCTGCCATGTGGCGATCTTCTTGTATCGGCCTCTCATCCAGTGGTATACCGTTTTTAATGGCAATATTATGCAGCACACTGCATGCTTTAACTATATAGCACACCTAAAGCAAATTTATATTGTATAATGAATCAAATAATTATGTATACAGTATATTATAAATATTGTAGTTATAAAATATAATTAAAACTTAATTTAAATATTTAAACATTCAAAACCTTGTTGGGTTTGTATTGCAATATGCCTCCTCTGCCTGACAGACACTGCCATCGAGCCTTCAGCAAGCCTATTGCACGTTCTACTGTGCTTCTTGTGCGCTCATGTGCTCGGTTGTAATTCAGCTCCTTTTGGGATAGAAGGTTTACCACTGGGGTCATCAGCCAGGATTTAAGGGCATATCCTCGATCCCCTGCAATGATGTAGATTAAAATACAGTACATTATATGGTGTTGAGAAGTCATCTAATTTTACAATTATTTTTAAATCCTGATTAATCGTTACACACTTACCAATAAGCCAGCCTTCTCCAGCAGCGCTTTGCTGAAGACGAAGTCCCAATGAAGGAATCATGTGTACCTCCCGGGCTGTTCGCAATGACATTTAGCAGGTTCAAGTGTGCATCACAGATTACCTGCACGATAGCCTTTTCTTTTTACTGTACAAATGCATATTCATCAGCAGTAGGAGCTTTCAGGGCAACATGTGTGCAGTCAACTACCCCTATTACACTTGGAAATTCTGTGATGTTATAGAAGTCGGTCATAATTTTTGTCCTTTGCGCTGCGGTGTTTGGAAACGTAATGTACTGTGATGTAAGTGATATAATTGCATGTAAAATGTGTGGCATAATTCGGCTCACGGTGGGTTGAGAAATACCAGACCTGTCACCAATTTCCCTTTGAAATGTGCCTGTGGCTAAAAAGCCAATAGTAGAAAGAACATGAGTGTGCACGGGGACTGCACTGGTGCGCTTTGTCGGCCTCTCCAAAGGTTGCGAGAACTGCTGACACAAATCAAGGAAAAATTGCCCTTGGCAAACGAAAACGACTAATGAGCCACTCATCACTCTCAGCGAGTAAGTCTGTGCGGTTCCTGAAAACGCGATCTCTGCGCAAAAGTGATTGTTGCAAATCTTCAAGAAGCGCAAGGTCTGCCATTGTAAGCAATGTATTTCCAAAATTTTATGGATTAAAATGGATTTTATATTATTCACAGTTCCAGATAACTAAGAATCACCTGTTGTATTCAATTATTCAATGTATCAATTTATTAACACTGACATTTTAATGGTGAAGTTTAAGGGCACTGGGTTTATATGTGATTACAGTTCTCTACCACTAGGGGATTCTGCTTACGCACAGTCAGGAGTTCTTCTAAATGTGCGCACATTTTCACGCACACGTACAAATTAATGAATCGCATTCTATTAGTAGAATTGTGCGTACGCATGATGTACACATAAAACCGTGCGTACGCACGCTTGATAAATGAGACCCTAGGAGAGGAACTACCAGATCACCGTCATCAACAGGAGCCCAGTGGAGAGAGTGGACAGCTTCAGATACCTCGTGTTCACATCACGCAGGACCTGTCATGGTCCTGTCACATCAACACCGTGGTGAAAAAAGCCCGGCAGCGTCTGTACCACCTCAGACGCTTGAGAGATTTTAGACTGCCCTCCAAGGTGCTCAGGAACTTCTACTCCTGCACCATAGAGAGCATCCTGACGGGAAACATCACGACCTGGTTCGGGAACAGCACCATGCAGGACAGACGAGCTCTACAGAGGGTGGTGCGATCAGCCGAGCGCATCATCCGCACTGAGCTCCCTGACCTGCACTCCATCTACAGCAAGCGGTGCTGGACTAAGACCAGGAAGATCGTGAAGGACCTCAGTCACCCCAGTTATGGACTGTTCTCTTTGTTGCGGTCTGGGAAGCAATTCCGCTCCCTAAAGGCCAACACAGAGAGACTGAGGAGGAGCTTCTTCCTGCAGGCGATAAGGTCTCTCAATCACAATCACACCTCCACACAGGACTAATAACATCTTTTTAAGCTCACAACATTGACTGGACAATCATGGACACATTCATACACACTTGCACTAAATATTTATACATCTGGACAATTGCACATGTCACTTTCACTAGTCACCTTTCATGCATATTTGCATAACCATTCGTCACTTTAAATTCTATATATATATACTCCCCCCCCCCATATTTCTATATTTTACAATATTTTATTATGCCCTTATTGTACAGTTTATTTTACTAGTTAAATTTATTTCTTTAGTATTTCCTTTTATTGATATTTATTTTACGTACAAGCTTTTATTTTCTTTTTAAGGTCACTGGCGATCATGTAAGCATTTCACTGCATCTTATACTGTGTATGACTGTGTATGTGACAAATAAAATTTTAATTTGATTTGAATTTGATTTGAAGTCCGATGATCTCTTTATCTCTTTTAGTTTATTTTGGCAGCATCAAAGAATCAACACTTCATACAGTCGTCTTGAGTAAATACACTGTGGTTACAGACACCAGTTGCTGTATCTAGCAAATTCCTGACTTTTACAACAACCTATTTGCTGTATCTTACGCATATAAAACACTTTTGTTGTATATATCTGCTTACGAGTAGCTTACGGTTACAACAACCTAGTTGCTGTATCTTACATTCTTAGTTTACGGTCAAAAGCTTGTGTTTCCTTAGCCTTCCGCATCTAAACTGACTTTTCTGTCATGTGAAAGTCATACAAATACATGTCATTGTGGAGTGACATCACAGACCAAGTTACGATTGTCAAAATGGATGCTTAACTAATGAACAGAATAAGATAGAATAAATGAAATAAAACAGACAAAATAAAATAAACACAACAACATATTCTGCAGATCCATCTTACATAACAAATGTGATATGGCTCTTACATTCCAGCCCTTAATTGACAGGCAGGAAGACTGGCAATTACAATTTTTTATTTTTTTTTGTAACGACATGGCATTAAACATTCTTAACCTTCAAAAACGTGTTAAAGTTTTTTTTTTTTTTTTGTAACGACAAAGCCATGAAATCAAACATTTTTAACCTTCTAAACGTTTTAAATCTTGTAAATGTATAATATTTATCTCAGGTGTTTATATTTGCATATCAAATTTCATAACAGATTATAACACCTTTAACAGTCCATTTCACATATGAGGCACAGCTTGTCAATGGGTCTTTTCAGAGTGTTGGTCTTAGTTTTAACTAGCACGCGTCCCACAAGTCCTCTTTTGTCGGGGAACACTTTCGTGATTCTTCCCATGACCCATGAATTTCTTGGACAGGACTTAAACTATGTCTCCAATCGAGAGTTTTTTTTTTTTAAACCATTTTTGCCATTCCTGGAGCAAGGGTAAGTATTCACGCACCCATCGCTTCCAGAGCAGGTAGGTACTGAATCTACTTCCACCTGCGACGTGCATAGATGTCTTCCTTTTTGAAAAGTCCAGGGGGCAGGTTTGGCTGTTTTTTCATCAGCAGCAGGTGGTTAGGTGTCAGAGGTTCCAGTTTGGACGAGCAGCTGTTTCTTTTCACAGATGCCTTTCGTTTTTGCTGTGTGGGAATTCCCTGTTCGAATTCTGCTGCTGCTTTACCCATTTGCAACGTGAGAATTTCTTCCTTAAAATTTTGTCTTTGAGTGAAATTATATCGTTTTCTGCTCTTGTTAGGTCTTGAGCTGTTAGAGACTTGTGATTTTCTGTCTTTGGGTTATCCACTTGTGTTTTAACCCTTTCTGTTTTTTGTTTGAGCATGTCTCTGATGCGAAGGATCCAGGCAACGGATCCTTTTAACTTGTGCCAGTCGGAGTGATAATTAATTTGCTCACTGCGTCTGTGCTTTCTGTAATGCTCACAATGTTCACTGAAGCTGAGAGCTTAATCTCATCATCATTTTCTTTTATTGATGTGTCCTGAATATTTTCAGGCCAGTTACACTCTGCTTCTTTGAGAAAGGAGGGGCCGTGGATCCAGTTAACATTTTTCATGAACTTTTCACAGGATACCCCCCTGGAGGCAGAATCAGCTGGGTTTTTTGAGGTATTAACATACCTCCATTGCTGTGACTTGGTTGACTCTCTAATAATGGTGATTCTGTTGGCCACAAAGGTTTTAAAACGAAATGTTTCATTGTCAATGTATCTCAAAACAGATGTACTGACAGTCCAAAACATAGGGTCCAGCAATTTCAATTCTAGCTGTTCTTTCAACATTTTGTCATTTTTTACAGCGACCACTGCCACCGTCAATTCCATTCGTGGGATTGTGGTTTGTTTCAGGGGTGCTGCACGGGAGTTCCCCATCATGAATGCGCAATGTGCAAGTCCATCAGCATTTACTAACCTGAGGTATGAGACAACTCCGTATCCCATTTCACTCGCATCCGAAAAGTGATGAAGTTGCGCTGTAACTGTAGTTCCAAAGTCGGCTGGTTTCACGCACCTTGCTACGCTGAACTCGGACAGTTGGGGCAGCTCTTGCAGCCAGGTTTTCCATGCTTTAGCAAACTGCTTGGGAATATCGTCGTCCCATGCGAGTTTTTCTTTGCATAACTGTTGCATTAGAGTTTTGGCTGGCAGTATGACAGGCGCGAGAAACCCTAAGGGGTCGTAAATCGAACTGGTGATTGACAGGATTCCTCATCTTGTCACAGGTCGTTCCTTTAAACTAATTTTGAACTTGAGCATGTCTGAGTTAATGCACCACAGCACCCCCAGAGCTCTCTCAACCAGGAGTGCATCCTTACTCAAGTCTAAGTCCCTCATGTCTTTGATCCTTTCGCTCTCGGGAATGACAGTCAGTAGGGCACGGCTATTGGTTGCCCATTTAGTGAGGTTAAACCCTCCGCTTGCACAGAGACTTGTGAGATTGTTGTATAAGGCGACTGCTTGGTCATGACTCGAAACAGATTTCAGGCAGTCGTCTACATAAAAGTTTTTAAGTACTGTATTGACTGCCACAGCAGGTGCATTGCTGCGTTTTTCTTCTGCTGTCTTTCTGAGGGCGAAGATAGCAACACTAGGCGACGATTTTGCACCGAACAGGTGAACTACCATTTTATACTCAACTAAGTCTTGGTTCACATCTCCATTCGGCCACCATAGGAAGCGCAGCAGATCTGTGTCCTTCTCGGGGACTCTCACTTGATAGTAAATTGCTTCTACGTCTGCCATCATGGCAATTTCTTCTTGTCTAAAGCGTGTGAGCACACCAATGAGTGAGTTTGTTAAGTCTGGTCCTTGTAGGAGCTCACTATTTAGTGACACTCCTTGATAACTGGCAGCACAGTCAAAAACCACCCTCAGTTTATTATTTTGAGGATGATAGACGCCAAGATGCGGTATGTACCACACGTGACCGTCCTGAATGTTTGCGTGATGTGTAGGAACCCTGACTGCATGACCCTTTTTTAGCATGTCATTCATAATGTTTGTGTACTCCTCGTGAAAGGAGCTGTTGTAGCTCGTTTTCGTTTAAGGTTTAATGCACGTTGCATAGCTGCATTTCAGTCGTTGGGCATTTGAACTGATGCTTTCTTAAGTGGGAGGCCGATGTAGAAGTGATTGTCTGTGAACTGCAGGGAGTTATTAACGAGATTTAAGAACTGATAATCCTCTTGTGACATCTCTGCCTTGTCATCGTAATTTCGTTCTGGAAAATCATGGTTATATTGCTCTATCAGCATTCGTTCTACACTTTCAATGGAGGTTCGGTTAACTGTAACGGTCACTGGTTCGTCGGGTTCTCGGAGAGGCCCGTTCACAGTCCATCCGAGAGCAACGAGGACAGCATTTGGCTCCTAGCGAGCATTTCTGTGAGTTCTGCCTGACGTTGCATTTGGTCCATGACGTAGGGAATCATTATCTCGAGTGTCCCTTAAGGAGTTTGTCATTTGTGTGTTTGCGCTTATGAGCACACCTGATTGCGCTGCCCAATGGAGCGTTGGCATTTGGACATTCATTTAGAGTACTTGCCATTGTAGGTCTGGCACTGATGGGCACACGTACGTGGGCTGCCTGTAGACGTGATGGAAGTTCGCAATAGTCCGTCAACGCAACATGCTGGTAAAGTTAATTGCATTCCGAGTTTCGAAAGTGCAGGCTGCTCGGTTCAATGACTGAGCTCTCTCACCGGCTGTCATCGGCTGTCATATCCATTGTTTAAGTGCGCGCTGCACAAGTAGGCGCTGCTCGATTCGATGACTGCGCTCTCTGCTGGCTGTTGTCCTTCGCGATCTTTTCAATTTTTCAATTCAATTTTATTTATATAGCGCTTTTAACAATGGTCATTGTCTCAAAGCAGCTTCACAAAAATGAAAGAAATTTTGCCAAAAAAAAAAAAAAATTAAAAATAAATGAAATAAAAATAAATAAAAATAATAATAATTATAGAAAAGAAAATAATTGGAAGAGTGTATGTGTGAGAAAAATGTGCAGATAATAATAATGAGACGAATGAATGAAATTTCTCTGATGAGCAAGCCAAGGGTGACGGCGACGGTGGCAAGGAAAAACTCCCTGAGATGGCATTAGGAAGAAACCTTGAGAGGAACCAGACTCAACAGGGAACCCATCCTCATTTGGGCGGTAACAGATAGAAATGATACAACATCTTGTGTGTTGTGCAGGTGAAAATTCAATATGACAGAAATTATTTAAATTGACATGAAGACCAGTTCAGCATAGGGACGAGTCGGTAGGTGCAGAGGGCAGATCTGCAGGTCTGGATCACTGGAAGCACAGGAGCAGCATGTGTAGCTCCAACCATCATAAAGCTGAATCCAGCTGGAGCTGGTCCTTCTCTGGATGCCTCAGGAACCTCGCAGGGTCGGCCTTTGTCTACTGGAGCTGGCACAATCTCCCGATGCCTCGGGATGGGTAGAGAAATACAGAACAGATGGGGAGAATTAGCGTAGTTGCCATTCGGGATAGGTGTACTGAAGTATGAGATTATGGGATGAGTTATGTGTATGCCAGATTAAAAAGATGCGTCTTGAGTCTACTTTTGAACTGAGAAACCGTGTCTGCTCCCCGAACACTGTCTGGAAGGCTATTCCAAAGCTTTGGAGCTAAATATGAAAAAGCCCTACCCCCTTTTGTAGATTTTGAAATTCTGGGAACTACCAGAAGTCCGGAGCTTTGTGATCTTAAGGCGCGTGGTGGATTGTAGCGTGTCAGAAGACTGGTTAGGTATGTGGGAGCTAAACCATTTAAGGCCTTGTATGTAAGTAATACTATTTTGTAATTTATTCTAAACTGAACAGGTAGCCAGTGCAGGGATGATAATATTGGGGTTATATGATCATATTTTCTGGATCTAGTGAGAACCCTGGCAGCTGCATTTTGGATTAACTGAAGCTTGTTTTTTGAGGATGCAGGACAACCACCTAGTAATGCATTACAATAGTCCAGTCTGGAGGTCATGAATGCATGAACTAGTTTTTCTGCATCAGATACGGATAAGATGTTCCTAAGTTTAGCAATATTTCGAAGATGGAAAAAGGCTGTTTTTGTGATATTTGAAATGTGATTTTCAAAGGACAAGTTACTGTCTAATATTACACCCAGGTGTTTTACTGCTGAGCTGGTAGTAACAGTACATCCTTCTAAGCGCAGGCTGAATTGTGAAAGCTGTTGTGTGCTGGTTTTTGGGCCAATAAGTAATATCTCTGTCTTATCTGAATTTAATAAAAGAAAGTTATTGGTCATCCAATCTTTTATGTCCTGGACACACTCAGTTAATCTAGACAACTTAGGTATTTCGTCTGGTTTAGTTGAGATATATAATTGGGTATCATCAGCATAACAATGGAAACTAATCCCATGTCTTCTAATGATGTTACCCAAGGGAAGCATGTATATTGAGAACAACAGAGGTCCTAAAACTGACCCTTGTGGGACCCCATATTTCAGTGGCATTACACCAGACGGTTCTCCATTTAGATCTACAAAATGGTAGCGATCAGACAGGTAAGATCTAAACCATTTTAATGCCTGTCCCTGAATACCTATATAATTTTGTAAGCGATCTATGAGAATATTATGATCTATAGTGTCGAATGCAGCACTAAGATCGAGCAGGACTAGCAATGAGATGCAGTCTTGGGAAATCTCAAGATGGCGCCGGTGAGGTCGACTGCCGTCACGACTGCTCTGACCACCATTTCTTTGTTTTGTTCTTTAAGTTAGTTTTCAGTGTTTTAAAATCGGCAAAATCATCACCATTGAGTACATTAGGTATGATAGAGACACTCATGTTTCTATTGTTATACAATGTACTCACAATTCGACGTTTTCAACTCCGGATCCGAGCTGGCCGAGTGAGATCCTGAGGGAGAACAATGGACGCGACGCGAAGCGGAGGCCTCGAGGGCGACGAGCTGGCGTGAGGAACCGGCTGAGAACCCGTGCACACCACACACCTCTGCCTAGTATCCTGCTCGCCAACGTCCAGTCACTGGAGAACAAACTCAATGACCTCAGGGCCAGGATAAAGTTCCAGAGAGACATTCGGGACTGCAACCTTCTCTGCTTTACCGAGACATGGCTGAACCCAGCGGTGCCAGACCACACCATACAACCAGCCGAGTTCTTCTCGGTTCACCGCATGGACAGGACGCGGGACTCGGGGAAGTCAAGGGGAGGCGGCATGTGCTTAATTGTGAACAACAGCTGGTGCAACAGCGCGAGCGTTGTTCCTCTTACACGCTCCTGCACACCAAACCTGGAACTACTGTCCATCATGTGTCGTCCTTTTTATCTTCGACGGGAGTTCACATCGGTCATAATCAGTGCCGTTTACATCCCACCACAAGCAGACACTGACACTGCCTTATGCGAGCTGCATGAGGCGCTCGCACAGCACCAGACACAACACCGGGACGCTGCGCTCATTGTGGCCGGGGATTTTAATAGTGCCAACCTCAAACGCGCAGCGCCAAACTTTTATCAGCACATCACCTGCCCCACCAGGGGCGAAAGGACACTGGACCATTGTTATACCACGGTCAAAGACAGTTACAAGGCACAATCTCGTCCAGCGTTTGGTAAATCCGACCACGCCGCCATCTTCCTCATGCCAAAATATAAACAAAGGCTGAAACAGGAAGTTCTGGTTCAGAGGGAGGTCGCGCGCTGGACGGACCAATCGGTGGCCGCGTTACAGGACGCACTTGATGACGCAGACTGGGACATGTTCAGAAACAGCTCCGATGATGACGTCAGCATGTTTACGGAAGCGGTTGTGGGATTTATTGGGAAGCTAGTAGACGATACGGTGGAGAAAAAGACTATCAGAACGTTTCCCAACCAGAAGCCGTGGGTGGATAAAACCATCCGCGATGCTCTGAGATCTCGCACAGCTGCCTACAACACGGGACTTGCGTCGGGGGACATGGAACCGTACAAGGCTGCGTCATACAACGTGCGGAAGGCGGTGAAAGAGGCGAAGCAGCGCTACGGGACAAAACTAGAGTCACAGCTTCAACAGAGTGACTCTAGGAGCCTGTGGCAGGGACTAAGAACAATAACGGATTATAAAGCACCAACATCCGGTATGACGAACGCGGACGCGACTCTGGCAGACGAGCTCAACACCTTCTATGCTCGCTTCGAGGCTGCAGCTAAAGACGCTTGCGATGCTAATGCTAACGGCGCTAATGCTAACGGCGCTAATGCTAGCGGCGCTAACGGCTGCAGACAGGAAGACACTGCCAGCACCGGGAACGCGCTCATCATCTCCGAGCACGACGTGAGGAGAGCGTTCAAGAGAGTGAACACCAGGAAAGCAGCAGGACCAGACGGCATCTCAGGCCGTATTCTCAGAGCCTGCGCAGACCAGCTAGCACCTGTGTTCACTGAGATATTCAACATCTCTTTATCTCAGTCGGTGATCCCCACATGCTTCAAAGAGTCCATCATTGTTCCTGTCCCGAAGAAACCACATCCTGCTTCCCTCAATGACTATCGCCCTGTAGCCCTCACCTCAGTAGTGATGAAGTGCTTTGAACGCCTTATCAGAGACTTCATCATTTCTTCACTACCCGACACACTGGACCCACTACAGTTTGCATACCGTCAGAACCGCTCCACAGACGATGCAATCTCTCATCTCCTCCACACATCACTCACTCACCTGGACACTAGGAAAGGGAATTATGTTAAAATGCTCTTCATCGACTACAGCTCTGCTTTTAATACCATAATTCCCTCCACACTCACCACCAAGCTGGAGCACCTGGGACTGAGCTCATCTATATGTCAGTGGATCTCCAATTTTCTGACTGGCAGACCACAGGCAGTAAGGATGGGCGGACATGTCTCAGCCACACTCACTCTCAGCACTGGAGCCCCCCAGGGTTGTGTTCTGAACCCCCTGCTGTACTCTTTGTACACCCACGACTGCGTGGCCACTACCAACTCCACCTCCATCATCAAGTTTGCTGACGACACTGTCGTGGTCGGACTGATCACCAACAATGATGAGTCGGACTACCTAGAGGAGATTGGAAATCTGGAGAACTGGTGCCAGAGGAACAATCTCCTCCTGAACGTCAGTAAGACAAAGGAGCTGATAGTGGACTTTAGTACAAAGCAGGAGAGGAACTACCAGACCCCCGTCATCAACAGGAGCCCAGTGGAGAGAGTGGACAGCTTCAGATACCTCGGTGTTCACATCACGCAGGACCTGTCATGGTCCTGTCACATCAACACCGTGGTGAAAAAAGCCTGGCAGCGTCTCTACCACCTCAGACGCTTGAGAGACTTTAGACTGCCCTCCAAGGTGCTCAGGAACTTCTACTCCTGCAGCATAGAGAGCATCCTGACGGGAAACATCACGACCTGGTTCGGGAACAACACCATGCTGGACAGACGAGCTCTACAGAGGGTGGTGCGATCAGCCGAGCGCATCATCCGCACTGAGCTCCCTGACCTGCACTCCATCTACAGCAAGCGGTGCTGGACTAAGGCCAGGAAGATCATGAAGGACCTCAGTCACCCCAGTAATGGACTGTTCTCTTTGTTGCGGTCTGGGAAGCAATTCGGCTCCCTAAAGGCCAACACAGAGAGGCTGAGGAGGAGCTTCTTCCCGCAGGCGATAAGGTCTCTCAATCACACCTCCACACAGGACTAATAACATCTTTTAAGCTCACAACACTGACTGGACAATCATGGACACATTCATACAAACTTGCACTAAATATTTACACATCTGGACAATTGCACATGTCACCTTTCATGCATATTTGCACAACCACTGACACTTAATTCTATATACAGTGGGAGCCACGCCAAATAGCCGCGACAGTGTGGCTGAAGTGTGAATGGCGTGTGAATGGCCTTTGCACGCCGTAATCCCCCCTCCCCTTTCTGGCTGAAAGGCGTGTCAAGATTTCACAGTAAACACGCCCATTCAAGCCCAATTTATTCATTTACCTGGTGCCACCACTAGATGGCGCTTCGTTCTCAAGAACACGTTAAAACAAGCCAGCTGCGCTGAGTTGCAATCACGTGATTTTAACAACCCGCCTCCACCCCCGCCGAACTGACGCTACCAAACTACAGAGATGAAGATGGCGGCTTAACGGATTATTCGTGGTAAGTGATGTTTTATTTTATAAAATGTGTTCGGGGTAGTTTACAGTTTATTTCCCAGTTTAGTTTTTTATTGGCCGTTTTAGAAATCACTGGCAGCACCAGCAGCGGTCAGATGTGACTTTAGAGAACTTAATGATCTGTTTACCAAGTCTGGAGTGAATATTACAGCTTACTGTCAGTGTCACACACTCACAATGTCACTCCACTTTAACTCAAAAACATGCTCAAGCTTCGACAATACTATTAATGTCCCTATTACAAGAGCTGCACTACCCGATGAAGAGTGTTTGTGTTCTCTGTAAATACTGAGAGAATCTCACCGCGTGTTGTCTGGATAAATTCAGCGCTTATTTATTCTCTGGTTAAGAGTTAATCTGCCGGTTATTTCTGTGACTGTAATATAATGTGATGCAGTTGATGAGGGACACAGACTGAGGGGAGCTGTACAGGAGCTAGTAACGCTCATAACCCGGTTTATATTTTATACACTTTGTCCGGGACTTTCCGCGGTAGCGCGAGCACTTAGTTAACGAGCTGGATAACAACACTGAAGTGTTTATCAGTTAGGAGGAGGAGGAGGAGGTGTGTGTGTGTGTGTGTGTGTGAGGGGAGGTATGAGGGGCTTCAGTAAGTTATAGTTTGGCCTCAGGGATGAACTAATGCTCATATACGAGTTTTATATTGCTTAACTTATTTGTATGAGAAGCGCATTAAGTAAATTCTCGGTTAATTTAATTCAGACGATAATACAGACAGTCACTGGTTAACACTAACACTGTTCACTGGTTAACACTAACACTGTTCACTGGTTAACACTAACACTGTTCACTGGTTAACATTAGCACAGGCAGATTATTTACATTCCAGAATTCCCAAAACAGTATTTTAAATATTTATTTAATTATTATTTTAATTCATTAATATATTGTATTTTTATTAGAACTATATGTTCTGTGAAGTTTATTTATCTTTGTCTTGACTAAATTCTCCTGTTGTCTTTAAGCAGAGCTCCGCTGTGGAGGATTGGGGGGTCAGACGGCTGACGGCTGGACTTTTGGAGCTACAGGACTGGAGGAGCCTGAACAAGCTGTTGAGGGAGCTGTAGGAGGGATGACGTCACAGTCCGACAGCTTTAGAATGATGTTTGATCAGGTCTACTGTATATTCTGAACATAGAACTGCAAAATGTCTGATACAGTACTTTGAGGGAAGCAAAGACTTGAACTGTTCCATCTTTAATAGTTTTTAAAAATGTATAATTTAATATAAAAGAACTATATAGAGACTTATAAGCAGCTGGTGTTTTGGTAGTTTAATGAACTTTAAGCAAAAATACATGTATTCACCTTTTTTATACAAATTACTTTTCTAACTGACTAGTTTTGGAAGAATAAATTGAATTGTTAGTCATGTTTGCATGTTTTAATTTTTGGGGATTGTTTGGGTATTTAAAAAACGTTTGCTTGAACCAACAACTTCAATGGGCAAAAATGGGACACAACTTTGTTTTAAATAATAGTCGCGGAGTTGGGCTGAAAATCATAATTATTAATAATAATAATAATTATTATTATTATTATTGGTCATAGAAACAAATGAAAACAACAGTTAAACACTTGATCGCATGTATCGGTGCTAGTTTGTGTTTGTGATTGTGACCCATAATAATTTTTTTCTCAGTATAAATAAATCTTTTGGGTTTTAAGAACTCCATCAAGAGAGCAAAGACAAACATAGAAGGAGTGGAAGGTGAGACACCTCAATGGAGAACACTGATGGAGTTAATTGCTCTGTGTGTGTGTGTGTTTTTGGCGGGGGGAGGGGTTCTTTAGACCTGTCTGCGCAAATGTTGTTGTTGGTCTTTCGGCTGCTCCCGACAAGTGGTCGCCACAGCGGAATATCCAGTCCGCACTACAACTTATGTGTTAAAAAGCCAACGGAGAAATGCTCCACAAATGGAGTTGCTGTCTTGTAAATCGTTGATTAAACCTATGAACACAGCTGTTCAGCAGTTCTAAACACAAGCAGAGAGTCTGTTTTTGCCCTTAACTAAAATACTTCAATACGTTAATACCCAACAAACATTGGTCCGACGGCGAAGTTGTGTCCACGGCCAAAAACAGTCGAGGTAAGACGTCATGAATCGGTAAAAATATGTGACACAGAACATTGCCTTAAAATGCATTCAGATACATTTGTACATGTCTACGGGTGTCTGGGGCTTCATGTATAGCTGTCACTTTGACTTTTAGCTACGTGCATTTCAGTGGGTACATTGTGTGAACGAAGGTCCGCTATCTGACGTCCATTTACAGTCAATTCACGTCTATATTCAAGCAAGACATGGGGGGGGGGGTATTGAGATACAAGAATTAAATAAAATTAGTTTTATGACAAATTATATATTCACAAAGTGCTTTGTGATTGTGCAGCCACTACATTTGGCATTATGCAAATTTGGCATAATTTGAATTTATGCGCCCCGTGTTTTCAAATATTACAAAAATTATATTATTATTTTTATGAAATTTATGCATTTATACTCGCTTTACTCTGCGTGTGTTATAAATATTGCGTATAACCGTATTATAATCAGTAAGTTAAGTGGTCCATACATTAAAGTACTGTGTATAACCAAGTGCCCTAGCAAACACAGCTACAGTTTACAGTACAAATAGAGTGTGTGCGCTGGGGGGATTGGAAGATGAATGAGGATACTCATTTACAAGACAAAAGAGGTGTGAATGTGCATCTTCGCTTTGCTCTTTGGTGTGTGTGTATTTTAGGTTCCTATGGGTACATTCTTAAATTCAGTCTGTCTGAATCTTTATAAACGCCAAGTTGGGAAAATCATGTTTGAGAAAACGACAACAATTAAACACTTGATCATTTGCGTCTGTGTTATTTTGTGCTTAAGTGACCCATATTTATTTTTTCTTAGTTTTAAAAATGCTTTGCGGTTAAAGAACTTAATTAAAAGACACACAGGAGAAGTGGAATGTGAGAAACCTCAATGGAGAAAGGACTGACTCCTATGACCTGACTAATGCAGGAGCACACACACAAACACACACGCTGTGGCACTTTAACCGTTAGTGCATAAACTTTGTCTTGTAAATAGCTGATTAAACCAATGAACACAGCTGTTCAAAAGAAATACTAGACAGACACATGGTCTATTTTGTCCGCAAGTGAAATACATCAATACGTTAATAATTTACACCACGATCACATTAATGCAGAAGGATCTGAAGAGACTTGTCTCTATTACATCATGACAGTGTTTATTTTGCCGAACATTACAAAACTGTGATGCCACAAATCTTTAATAAGCCATGTTTACAATAGAACAAACCAGGACATATGTGTTTGATGTATATTCAGTACTGTGTATTAACTGTGTACAAACATAGCTTTAGTGTACAGTTTGTGGAAGATTGTTCATTTTCCACTGTGCCCCCCGTTGTTTTTCACTATCATTCTCAGTACATTATGAAGTCCGGTGATTAATGTACTGCAGAAGTCTTGGGTAACTTTTGTCTCCCAAAATACCCCAATGGCACGAATGAGCTCTTCTTTTGTGCCCGGCTTTGCCTCCTTTCTGATGAAGTCTTTCATGGAGTGCCAGACAAGTTCGATAGGGTTCAAATCTGGTGACTCTGGTGGAGTCTTCACCCAGTTGATCCCCTCTGCCGCAATGCAGGATGCAGCAGCAGTGTGCTTTGGATCGTTATCCTGAAAGAAGCGATGACGCGATCCAAAATATTTTCGTATATATGGTCCTGCAGCTGCTTTGATGATGGAATTTTCAAAAAACTGTCTGTCCATAATCCCTTCAAAAATTACAATCGGCCCTGCTCCATATCGCGAAATCATTCCCCAGACATGGACCTTCAGTGGATGTTTAGGCCGTGGTTTGGAAGCAAAATGACCCTTTTTGTGGAAACTCTGTCGGGCATAGTGCTCCAGAGCTACTGTTGTTTCGTCTGTAAATAACACATCATCCCATATTTCCCCCGACTCCCTCCACTGAAGAGCTTGATTTAGCCGTGCTTCCTTATTGCGGTCTCTCATCATTGGGCTAAAACGAGTCATTCCAAACGTCCACCCAAGTTTTCTGCGAGCTCGGCGAACACTGGTGAGACTCAGATGAACGCCGAAGTCTTTGACAACTTTCTGCTGCACGTGCCGGGCGGTCATCTCATCATTAGCCACGGTCATATCATCAATAGCCTTCAGGATATTGCTACAGAAATCAGAGATAACCATTAGACAAAAGCAAATATAACTTGCTCTAAGAATAATAGTATCACACACTTGTTCAGCTAATTCTTTTTATTACTTACTGGTGTAATTTCTTTGGATAAGAACGTCGAGGATGTCTCTCCTTGTAGTGATATCGCACAACACGAAGCGAAACTTTAATCCCCAATCCTGCAAAATGCTGCTGTATCTGCTGTGCTGATTTTCCACAGGCCCGCATTTGACGAATTTGTTGTGAGCACAGCTGAGTGATGTGCGGCATCTTCACAGCACAATACAGTCGTTAAAAGGTGAATAATTGCAGTGATTGATTCGTGCGAAATTTCATAGCGCACAAATGGGCGTGTTCCAACTAACTCATTCTGGTTGGCTAAAATATTCACAGGTTGCTAACCAACCAGATTCTATTTGGTCAGTATCGCAATCAAGGTTACAAATAAATAGCGCACAAGTTTTCTGAGAGAATTAAATCGACTCCATAATTCTGCTAAGAATGGAAGCAGTCACTTTTTACAAGGCACAGAGACCACAACGTGTTTCAGCTACGGTAACCTTTTTTGTGTATGTGAGTTCAGATGTTAAGCCCTAATATTGTGTACAGTATTATGCTTTGGTTTCGTAATGTGTGACTGATTCATGTTTCTCTGGACACAGATGCCCTCCTCAGCCACCAAAAAGGGAAAGCAGAGGACACCTGCAGCATCCACCACTAGAGGCAAAGTGAGAATGGTGAAAAAGAAAGCGGTAAGTTGAATTGATGTACTGCAAATTACATTTAATACATTATGAAATATATCATAGGTGTGAGTTCAGATATGTTAAGCTCTAATATTGTGTACAGTATAATGCTTTGGTTTCATAATGTATAAAATATAGAAAATATTATATATTTTTGTATAGCATAATTAAATAATAACTTTGTTTTTCAGGCTAGCGTTGTCTGGTCGCCGCCAGCTTCTATGAAATCTTCCAAGAAGCCACTAGTTGCTGAAATGAGGGACTTCCGAAGTCAAATGGCTAAGATGCAGAAACAGCTGGACCAACCCAAGCTAGTGGGGTCGTGTGAGGGGTGTGCAGCCCTCAAGACTCAGCTGGAGGCTGTGACAGAAACATTGACCCAGAGACTGGAACAGCTAGAAAGCGAGAGAACCCCCATTCCTCCGTGGCAGCAGCTCACCTCTGCCCCCCCACGCCCCTCTTGTGGACGTCGGCTATTTGGGTCTCCAGACTCTGACGAGGGCAACACTGAACTGACCATGTCACCAGCATTTTTTACTTCGACTCCAGCCTGTCATCACAGCCTCAACAAAACACAAACACAGCCTCAACACAGCCTCAAAAGCACACACCTTCCAGATGTGCCTCTCAGGCCTCTGACTGCTGAAAGGGAGGAGACATTTTACAAAGAGTGTTTCCAGCGAGGAGAGCGTCGCCCAGATGTATATGCAGCCAGTGTCTTCATGGCGCTCTGTCCATTTGAGGCCTACCAGAACTGGGCAAAGCAGGTAAACTGGAGCGGGACAAACGGCAAAGCCAAATTGCCCAAGAATTTAAAAGACAAGGTGCACGAGACTGTCATGCAGAGGTTTCCGGATCTGACAGCGAACCACTGGTTCCGGGTCAGAAGTAAAATCAATGAAAGACTGAGAAGCCCTCGTAAACTTGACCCTGAACAGCCACGGGCTGGCTTTAGCAGTAATTTATGATTGTTTTCATTTTTTGTGTAGGCTATATATTTTTCAAATGTTCTAATAAAACTTGATTTTCAGAATCATTTATTGTGTCATATTAGCAGTATGCTTTAGTAGAGTATGGCGCGGCCACGTCCAGACGCCTTCCTGATCGCTCCGTACAAACTGTGCGTTTTTTTCCTTCTTTCTTTATTTATTTTACTTTAATTCGCTAAGAGTACTTCAGGTTTAGTGACCTATGACAGTAGAACACTACTGGATATAGGAATTCAGATTTCGGCGCTTACTTATACCACCTTTAAGCCTGACCCGTCGTGGCCCTCTGAGATACTACGCTGCTCAGACGACAACAAAAATGGACGGGACGCTAACCCGCGGCGAAGAACAAAGAAGCGTCGAGGGAAACGCGGCGGCGTCCGTAACAGAATGAGAGAACAAGCTCATCGCACCCCTCTGCCGAGTATCCTGCTGGCTAATGTACAGTCACTGGAGAATAAGCTTGATGACCTCAGAGCCAGAGTTACTTTCCAGCGAGATATCAGGGATTGTAATCTTCTGTGCTTTACAGAAACATGGCTGACCCCCATTGTGCCGGACCGAGTCATAACCCCATCGGACTCATTCTCTGTGTTCCGCATGGACAGGACGGCAGAGTCTAACAAAGCTAAAGGTGGAGGTGTGTGCTTCATGGTCAACAAGAAGTGGTGCGATGCCAGGAGTGTTTCCATTCTCTCCAGTAGATGCTCGCCTCATTTGCAATATCTGAGTGTTAAATGTCGTCCTTTCTACCTGCCTCGCGAGTTCACCTCGGTCATTGCCACGGCGGTCTACATCCCACCCCACGCGGACACAGGCACTGCTCTGTCTGAACTACATGATGTGCTGAGTGAGTTCCAAAACAAACACCCGGACGCAGCGCACATTGTAGCAGGTGACTTTAATAAAGCGAACCTCAGACAGGTTATGCCAAACTTTCACCAACATGTTACATGTCCGACAAGGGGACTCAACATTCTGGACCACTGTTACACACCATACAAGCGGGGCTACAAAGCTGTTTCACATCCAGCATTCGGGAAATCAGACCACAACGCCATTTTCCTTATACCGGAATATCAACAAAGCTTTCGTCGTGAAGCTCCGGTCATGAGGGAGGTGCAACGCTGGTCTGCCCAATCAGAAGCTACGCTACAGGACGCGCTCGATGACGTAGATTGGGACATGTTCCGAGCCTGCGCAGTAGACATCAACGAGTTTGCGGATGTAGCAGTTAGCTTCGTTAGCACGCTCGTAAATGAAGTTGTCCCGACAGTGAGGTTCAAATCGTTTCCGAACCAGAAGCCTTGGGTAGACCGATCGATCCGCGATGCTGTGAATGCCCGGACCGCTGCTTATAATGCCGCACTCATTAGCGGCGATATGAGCGCATACAAAGCGGCTTCTTATAGCGTCAGGCGAGCGGTGAGGGAAGCTAAGGGGCGGTTCCGACTGCGAACTGAATCACACTTCCATCAGGGTGACACACGCCGCATGTGGCACGGATTACGCACAATCACGGACTACAAGGTTGCCAAAGACACCACGACGATCGTCGCCGACTCTGCATTCGCCAACGAGCTGAACGCATTCTTCGCCCGGTTCGAGGTTAGCCAGGCGGCTAATGCTAGCAGCCTGCTGACTGAGAGTGATGACGTCATCAGCGAGGATTGCGTCATCAGCATCGCAGAGCACGACGTGCGCACGGCGCTGAGGAGGGTGAACACCAGGAAAGCGGCGGGTCCAGATGGCATCTCTGGGCGCCTGCTGCGCTGCTGCGCTGACCAGCTGTCAGGTGTGTTCACCTGTATCTTTAATGAGTCCCTGGCGAAGTCTGTGGTCCCGGCGTGTTTCAAGAGATCCACCATTGTCCCCGTGCCCAAGACCAACAAACCCTCATGCCTGAATGACTACCGGCCTGTTGCACTGACATCGATGGTCATGAAGGTATTTGAGGGTCTGCTAAAAAACATCATCTCCTCCTCCATCCCCAGCTCCATAGATCCACTTCAGTTCGCCTACCGCCCCAACAGATCCACAGAGGATGCCATCTCCCATGTTCTGCACACCACTCTCAGCCACGTGGACAAGATGCAAGGTAACTATGTGAGATTGCTTTTTATAGATTACAGCTCTGCTTTCAACACAATAGTGCCTAACAGACTGTTCACAAAGCTGAGAGATCTAGGACTTAACAAACGCTTGTGTGCCTGGGTGTTGGACTTCCTCTCGGACAGATCTCAAGCGGTGAGAGTGGGCAAGTGCTTCTCCAGCAGCATCACCATCAACACAGGTGCTCCACAGGGATGTGTTCTCTCTCCACTGCTATACTCTCTCTACACTTCAGACTGTGTGGCCATGTTCGACTCCAACACCATCGTTAAGTTTGCTGACGATACGGTGGTGCTGGGCTTCATCTCCAACAACGATGAGTCGGCCTACATAGATGAAGTGGAGAACCTGGCACTATGGTGTGAAGAAAACTGCCTCCGACTGAACGTCAGTAAGACGAAGGAGCTGGTGGTGGACTTCAGAAGGGGACAACTGGACCACAAACCCCTCATCATCAATGGAGCTCCAGTGGAGAGGGTGAGCAGCTTTAAGTACTTGGGCGTCCACATCTCCGAGGATCTGACATGGACTGAGCATATCTGTGCTCAGACGAAAAGGGCAAAGCAGCGTCTGTACCACCTGAGGCAGTTGAGGAAGTTTGGGGTTTCCCC
Source organism: Channallabes apus (assembly GCA_030522415.1). Taxonomy (NCBI): domain Eukaryota; kingdom Metazoa; phylum Chordata; class Actinopteri; order Siluriformes; family Clariidae; genus Channallabes; species Channallabes apus. The sequence goes on from CM060126.1 coordinate 22,550,927, forward strand.
TGCTGTCCTTAAGGCTTTCTACTCGGGTGCTGTTGAGAGCATCCTAACACAGAACATTTCATCCTGGTTTGGGAATAGCTGTGTACAGGACAGGAAAGCCCTCCAGAGAGTGATCCGGGCAGCTGAACGCTGCTGCAGGTTAACTCTCCCCTCCATGCAGGACATCTACACCAGGAGATGTAAAACCAGGGCAGCTCGTATCATTAAGGACTTGTCGCACCCCAATAACGGACTGTTCAAACTTCTGCATTCAGGCAGAAGGTTCCGGGTCATTATGGCCAAAACGGAGAGACTCAGGAGGAGTTTTTATCCACAGGCGATTAGACTCCTCAACCATGATGGGCCACTCTCCCATTCATAGGACTGGTAACAGTTCACCCACACACTGCTGTGCTGACATTCCACACTGCACACTGCACTTTAGTCTGGACTGTAAGCATCACTTGCACTAACACCTTTATCCTGCTCAGATACACACTTTATTATTATGTTTACATTTGCACCTTTTTTTTTTTTTTTTTTCTCTATTTCTATTTATAGATTATTTCTTTTGTTTCTTGTTATTTGCACAAAGTAGGAGCGGTTCAGGATACATTTCACTGCATGTTGTACTTGTATAACTATGCATGTGACAAATAAAGAATCTTGAATCTTGAATCTTGAATCTTGAATTAATCATTTATTGTGTCATTTGTTTACAGCGTTGGCTTAATTTGTGATTGAGAACTAATTTATATTATTATATTAGTAAGCCAGGCTCTAGCAACCTTGGACAAATCACATACTGTAAGCTCTCTCTCGAGCATCCTCTTTCTCGTGCACACACACACACGTGCACAGACACACACACACACACACACACACACACACACACACACACACACACACACACACACAAATAACACATGAAGTTGCGTAAAACCAAACGAAACAAGATAAAAAAATATAAGCACTACAAATCTGTAAAAAAAAAAAATACAATAGTATAACAGGCGCTAACCCTCTGGAACTTTCTTTTGTCTTGTTTCCAAGTGTTTATGGGGATTTAATCTGTCTCTGCTGTCTCCGCATCCATTCACAGTTGTGAGAAGTGATTAATGCCCCATCAGATTTTTTGATGGGGGGAGCATTATGCATCATTAAATGACAAAAGAAATACTGAACCATGGGCAGATATTTGTTCCAGGTTGCATGCGCCATTAATTACCTTTGTAATGCTACTTGTTGACTATCAGTGAAAAAAATCAGCGAAAACATCATCAAAAATATAACGAAAACAATCCCAAGCAGACGTTATATTTTGAGCTTTACTTTGCAGCAAAATCAGTATATTAAATGGAACTAGGTAAAATACACCGTAATATAAAATACTGTACACAGCCTGCGTTTGTGTTACCGTGTCGTTTGGGATTATTTCAGGATGTCTTAAAAATATTTCACGAACTAGTTTTATTAATTCATTATTTAATAATAAATAGCATAATCATCGTGTATTGAGTGTATTGAGTGTTTTAACAAATCTGTTTTATTAATCGTTTTTTTTTTTAACCACGTCATCTGTTTATGTTGACAATACAAGAACTGTCTGTATATTAAAGATACGGTATTGGGTTTCCTGGACACTGCAGTTAACTGTGTCAATGCTCCAACCAGTCAATGCTCCATCTGGCGGAATTATACGGCATTGCAACCATCTTTTTAGAAAGCTCATGGGGGCGTTTATGGGGCGGGGCATTGTTAACTGCGTCATCGCGGGGGATCACATTCCATGCACGAAGCGTCCATTAACCCTTGATGGACCTGCCACGGAGCCGTCATGCTCCAGGCGGCTGTTTGACGTGGCTCCCACTGTACATATATACTCTATCTACCCTATTTTTCTATATTTTTGCAATATTTTATTATGCCCTTATTGTACAGTTAATTTTACTAGTTAAAATTATTTCTTTAGTATTTCCTTTTTATTGATTATTTATTTTACGTACAAGCTTTTATTTTCTTTTTTTAAGGTCACTGGCGGTCGTATAAGCATTTCACTGCATATTATATTGTGTATGACTGTGTATGTGACAAATAAAATTTGAATTTGAATTTGGTCTGAAGCTAAAAGCAAGTCGTTTGTAATCTTAACTAGTGCAGTTTCTGTGCTATGATGCGGCCTGAAACCTGACTGAAATTCTTCAAGGATGTTGTTATCCTGCAAGAATGTGCAAATTTGAACTGATACTACTTTTTCTAGTATTTTTGATATGAACGGAAGGTTTGAAATCGGTCTGTAATTTGTTATTTCATTCGCGTCCAAATTAGATTTTTTAAGAAGCGATCTTGACGTTGAAGCACTCTTAATTTGGCATTGTGCATAGCGAGCGCCGTTTTGATTTCCAGTCTTTCCCTTTTTGTCTTTAGTTGTGCCTTTAGTTGTGCTTCCTCCATTTCTAACTCGAGACGTTCGTCCAAGGTTGCTGCTCTTGCCACCAGAGCTGCTCTGCCGGCTTCTTCTTTCTTTAGTCGGGCTGACAATGATGTAGAAGTTACAGACCTTTTGGATGCTGCCGTTATCCGTGACACGCTGTCGCCCGGCAAGACGTCGTCTTCGCGTTTTCGCGACATAGAGTGGCCCTTGGTGTCCGCTATCCAGCGATCCATCTTAGCCATGAATTCTGTGCAGCTTTGTATCTCAGGTGCGAAGCAGGCGACCTGGTCGGCGTGTGGGTTCGTCTTTATCAGTGTACACTAACACATCAACGTTACTTCTCATAAAGTCTTCTCTCAGCTTCCCGTATCCGGGTCTATACTCAGTTTCAACGATACCTAAATTACGTGCATCTTTCGTAAGTGCCTCTAAATTGCCTTTTCTTGCTTCCAGCGCCTCTTCGAGGTACTTTCTGTTATCCTTGTGTCTGCCCGCCTCGATGAGCGCCTTCATGATCTCCAGCGAAGTGCTGGGAGCGTCGTCATCGTTGTTCGGCATGGTGAAGTTCAAGGCGCGCTATTCTCTTTTACTTTCCCTTTCAGCATTCACCTATCTTCGCGCTTAAACAACGGAAAAGCTTTTGACTTTTGTAGATGCGGACATATTATTTCACTAGTTTTGACGCGTATCTTTAATTGGAGTTTCACTCACAACAACAGAAGTCTGATCTCTTTATCTCTTGTAGTTTATTTTGTCAGCATCAAAGAATCAACACTTCATACAGTCATCTTGAGTAAATCCACTGTGGTTACAGACACCAGTTGCTGTATCTTGCAAATTCCTGACTTTTACAACAACCTATTTGCTGTATCTTACGCATATAACAACACTTTTGTTGTATATATCTGCTTACGAGTAGCTTACGGTTACAACAACCTAGTTGCTGTATCTTACATTCTTAGCTTACGGTCAAAAGCTTGTGTTTCCGTAGCCTTCCGCATCTAAACTGATTTTTCTGTCATGTGACAGTAATACAAATACATGTCATAGGGGAGTGACATCACAGACCAACTTACAATTGTCAAAATGGATGCTTAACTAATGAACAGAATAAGATAGAATAAATGAAATAAAACAGATAAAATAAAATACACACAGCAACATATTCTGCAGATCCATCTTACATAAAAAATGTGATATGGCTCTTACACCGTTGTTTTACACTTTTTGTTTATGATTATCATTAAATTATAGCAACTGTGACGTGAGTGCTAATGTGTTTCATAGCTTAAGAAAAAAAATCTCAATTGTAAACATGCATTTAGTTACAAAACGCCATTTCGGGCACTGGCTGGGAATCGAACCCAGGTCTTCCGCATGGCAGGCGAATCACCTAACCACTGAGCCACACCAGTGCCCATGTATATTTAGAGTGCATAAACACACTAAAACAATAATGCTTTAGGCTAACATATACATCTTTGTAGTCTTTTTTCACACATGCACGGGTGCGTTACAATAAGAATAAGAATAATACCAATAATAAATTCGGGAGAACTACTACTACTACTACTTCTACTAATAATAATAATAATTCTGAATGGAGAAAGCGCAGTCAAATAAGTACCATCATTGAAGGAGAGAAAAAAATGAAGAATAAATACATATCAGTTTGAGCTTGACACGTTTATGAGCTCTGTCGCTTGCTGTCAATGGGCGCCTAAGAGACACAACACATTTTCATGAGCTGATCCTCTTGGAGACAGTGACATCATCGGTGCACTTATTAATTTAGCTGATCACTGTTGACGTTTACTCCTCCAAGTTGGGGAAGTTGCCATAGATCACAGCCTCCCTAAACATGTCCCAGTCAGTGTTCTCAAACCAGTCCGGAAGAGCAGAGATGGCTCCTGCTGGCCAGGTTTTCACCTGATTCAGAACCGGTTTTGAACGCCTGACGAGTGGTCTGTATGCTGGAATTAGCATAACAGAGATGTGGTCTGAGTAGCCGAGGTGGGGGATGTCTGTGTAAACAAGATCCACTGTGTTATCTCCTCTCGTTGCAAAGTCCACATAGTGATGGAATTTAGGAAGCACTGACTTGAGATTTGCATGGTTGAAATCTCCAGCGACAATAAACAGTCTATCGGGGTGTGTGTTCTGCAGATTGCTTATTCTTGCATAAAGCATTAACGCTAGGTGGAATGTATGCTCCGATAATGAAAACAGTGGTGAATTTTTACGGTAAATAAAAAGGTCTGCATCTAACAGTCACAATCTCCAGCAATGATGAGCAAAAGTTAGAACCTAGCACACAGTTCTTACACCATTTCATGTTGATGTAAACACACAAGCCACTGCTGCGAGTTTTACTGCACAGAGCTGCATTTCTGTTGCCGTGAAACAAGGCTCACCCATCTAGTTGAATGGCGGCATCTGGAACTCTGTCGCTGAGCCATGTCTCCATGAACACAAAGACACAGCAGTCCCTAAACTCACGCTGTGTAGTCTGTTAGAGTCGAATATAGTCCAGTTTATTGTCCAGTGAGCAGACATTTGATAAGATGATGGACGGAAGAGCCGGCCGGCTAAGATTTGTTTTTAGCCGGGCACAGACTCCCGCCCTCTTGCCGTGTTTCCTCCGGCCACCAGCATCGGGCAACGCAGAGGACTGGAGGCCTGGTTTCCGGAGTTGAGTTATTGAGTTGTATTTTGAGTTATTGAGTTGTAAAAGTGTCTGGTGGTGTTCAATACGAACACTGTTTGCCCAGTACATATACTCAGTAAAATAAACGCGCTACAAACACGAAGTAAACAAAGTAGCTCCAGAGTCAAAACCATTTTGGCTCTGGAGCGGCCGCTGCCTGCTACTGCCGTGCCACCTTCTTGGAGTATGGAGGGGCAAGCCAATTTGACAGCACTTCCCGTGTTGAGGAGAGCGTGGGTGGGTGCCATGACGTGCTCTTCAATGTAGCAGTCATCAGCCAAAAACTTGTGTGCTTTGACGGATAGGGTGAAGTAGGCATGCTGTGCTTTACCGATGAGGAGAGGGATCAGGAAAGTGCTCCACTCCCATCTGGGCAAGCAAACATTTTTCAAACGTGCAGCAAGTCAGGCAGAGGTACAGCCCTTGGGAGAGATGCTCCAGCAGCACCTGTTGCTTTTGCCTGGTTTAAGTAGATGCTATAGTAGTAGTAGTAGTAGTAGTAGTAGTCTATAGAGTTTGTTGGGAACCTGGTTCCAGTTTGCCTGTCCATATTTTCCAACAGTGTACCAGTTCGACAAGGCAGAGTGAAACATAGATACCAGGTTACAAAGAAATAGTGTTTTTTTTTTATTATTTTTTTTATTTACAGAGTTCTTAAACAATGTAGCTGGCACACTCTTGCAAGTCTGCTTAGAGCAGGCGGGGATGTCAGGAGAGCTAAGCCAATCTTGATGTGACCTCCAATGGCAGCGGTAAGGTGAGGTGCGCTGGTGGAACGAGCTAAGAGGTACCCCTCTTAGCTCGTTCCGCCAGCGCACCTCACCTTATGTGAGCTAGGCAGTTGGAAGCAGTCCTTGAGTCTTGGCTGGCTGCTTTCTCTGTGGTGAAGTGATAAGGTGAGTCTGTGTTTATAGGAAATAGTTGGGATACTCTTAACTGAAAAAACCTACTCACCAGACATTTATAGGCTGTGGATGACTGTGAGGCCCTACCCCTTCTCTGTACACAGTGAAACTGTTCTTATAGCTGGAAATGTGTTGTTTACCCTTTGTGGTTTTAGCGTAAAGATGTCTGTCGAAAAAGAGGCACTGACTATCAGCCCACTGTCACATATATAAATATAATTTTTTTTCCTGCATTCTGGAGGAGTTTCACCTTCATGTCTGTCAGGTCCTTCAGAGATTCTTAGAAAATACTTTATAGATCTACAAGGATAGGGATGGAGAAGGCCAAGCTACATCCTACAGGCTAAACTCCAGAGGTTCCTAGGCTAGGCTGCTTTATTAGAGAGTACAGTCCTATAAAATCCCCACTAACCTTTCTAAACACCACACGACACTGGGTTGTCGGAGGATAACAAACTACAGTAGAACCTCGGATTACGAGCATAATTCGTTCCGGAAGCAGGCTCGTATTCCAAAACACTCGTAAACCAAATTAAATTTTCCCACAGGAAATAATGGAAACCCAAATTAATCGTTTTACAGCCCAAAAAAATAAATACATAAAAATAATTAACACAAAATATACAGTAAAAATAAAACAAATTAATCTGCACTTTACCTTAAAAAAAATAAATCCAGACAGATAAGTGTTTCCGTTTGTGCACGCAGGCGCTGTGTGTGTGTGCGCGCACATCACACACACACACAGCGCCTCTCCATTAATGTGTGTGTGTGTGTGAACCGTTTTAAAAACCATTTTAAGATTAGCAAGGAACATCGGTAGTCACACTCGCGTGACACAGCTCCCCCTCCTCTCGGCTACAAACACAGGAAACTTTTCTCTGTCACAACTGTTTTCAAAGGTGAGGAGCTCATTAACTTGTTTTTTGTTGTTTTACTTTACAGCAGTGATTCTGTTAGTATGGGCTCACACGAGTATGACTAGCGATGTTCCTTGCAAATTTTTAGCGCGCGTGTGTGTATTCACCCAGCAGGGGAGACAATTACCTACAATTCCGCAGTGCAAGAGAGAGAAAAACCGTTGGCTCGGTGCTCATAAACCACGACAACGCTTGTTCCCTTTCAAGGCTTCACTCGATGCTGCGTGAAAACGCTATGGGAACCATTTTGTCACGTTGCCGGTCGTTGAAGCATGCTGTGAAAACACACCAAAGTTTTTTGGCTATATATAACCTCGACCGGGTGATGTCATCTGATTAGATGTAGGTGGAGGTTATAAAAACAGGTGAGCCGGCAACAACCTCAGATCATTCGTCTTCAGATCCTTGTTGTGAAGCATGCTTGTGTTAAACCAGCAAAATAAGAAGGTGTTTAACTCACCAATTTGACGAGTTTAAACTAGATATCCCTCCGTGTGTGATAATCCATATCAGAGTGCGATCTCTTCACTGCTTCGACGCGCGCCGCACATTCCGTGAGAAGCTGCGAGCCGCCGCGCATTCCTGGCTTAAAACTCGTGCATCTGACAGAGCTGCGGCAGACAGAGGTAAGCCCCTTTTCTTCCGCATTGTCATCACGAGGGTTCCTCTCTTGCTTACCGGAGATGAAAATAGCCTTAAGCACTTAAAAAAAATTAATAAATCAAGCAGTAGACGGCAGCTTCTGTCGGGTGGCCGGGGGTGGAGCCTCAACGACGCTCCCCCCCCCCTTAGCTCTCTCCATATGAGTTAACCCTTTCATGGAGTAAGCTGTATTCATGCTGTGTTTTTCCTGCCATCGACTTATTTATTTATTTAAATATAGTTGATGTGGAAACGTGGGATTATATGATGACGCCCAGATAGCATCTCTCTCCTGGGACATCATCCTCCCTGATAAGCTTATACTTCCTTTCTAGCTGTGTAGACTTTTATCTTCCCTGGAGGGAAAAGCTTTTCAGGCAGTGGGTCAGCTTGGTGCTCCACTGCACACCATGGCGGTTTTGCAGGCCTACCAGGCTGACCTGCTGAGAGACTTGAGTACTGGCGGGGCTCTTCAAGATAAGGTTAGCGATGTCGTTGACTCAGCCGCCACTAGGTTCTGGGGCGAAGTTATACGAACAAGCTTTTGGGAAATTCCCTCCCCGCAGTGCTCAAGAGTCGGGATTGTCGGCCACCCAGTCTCGACCGGGTCTGACTCTTGTGAGGCATAAACACAAGGAGTGTGGTTTTTTTTTTTGGACCCGGGCACCTCCACGTAAAAAATTGGGGTGCGCCGCGTTTCACTATCTGCCCCAGGAGGTCAGACTGATTTAAAATATATATTCATTCATTCATTCATTTTCTATACCGCTTAATCCTGTGTTCAGGGTCGCGGGGGACCTGGAGCCTATCCCAGGAGACTTCGGGCACTAGGCGGGGTACACCCTGGACAGGGTGCCAATCCATCGCAGGGCATTATATATATATATATATATATATATATATATATATATATATATATATATATATATATATATATATATATGTGTGTAAAATAAAATAAATGGGGGTGGCCCCCCAATAGGGAGAGGCACCCAGGATTCCTTTCAAACAAATAAGTGTTCTCCCTGGCACCCCCAGGAGGTCGGTGTTTTGCTCCGCCAACACTGGTGTTTCGGGCAACACCAGTCTCCAATAGGCTGTTAGTTCTTCGGTTTTTCCTGCCATGCTTCAGGATGCCGAACATCTAACACCCCCCCCCCCATGTTTAACCAAGCCGCCAAAACTTTTGCCCTTTTATGAGAAACTGGCAGCGTGGAAGCTACTGCCAAATATATCTCCTTGGGTACTAAGCACTGGAGAGAGGAACTACAGGATTCAGTTCTCACTTCACCTTCTGTGTTTTCAATGGCAATCTCAATGTGCATCTGCCGACAAGCTGCCGGGGGAGGGGGCCATGGAACATGTCCCCCACCAGACAGTGAGTCAGGCTACTACAGTCGGTATTCTTGGTTCCCAAGAGGAACGGGGGCTGCGTCCAATTTTTCAGATTCTGCGGGCTCTCCCGCTACCTGAAAATCAATGAATACAGTTCAAATGTTGACTGTAAAGGTGATTGCTCTCAACCCTACCAAGCGATTGTTTCTGACAATCGATTTAAGGACGCTTACTTTCATACAGAAACATTGCCACAACACAGGAAGATCCTGAGGTTCGCTTTCGGGGGCGAAGTTTACCAGTATCGGGTCCTTCCATTGGTCTAGCTCACCCGCACACATACAAAATGCACGGATTTAGCCCTGGTTCGTATGGGAGTCCCAGGGCATCCGGTGGCTAGTGTCGTCCTAGCTCATCTCTGTTCTCAGGACTGGGACCCAACGCCACGAAAGCGTGCTCTTTCCTGTGCAGAGGACAACACATTGGGTGCCATATGGGATTCAGTCGTAAGCGGGTACAGCTGTCTCCCGCTCGTATCGAACCCATTCTCAACACCCTCAAGGAAAACAAGCTAGACCAGAAAGTGACCATCACTTTCAGACATCCTAGCTCTCATGGCAGCTGTATCCACGGTGACACCTTTGGGCCTTCTGCACATGAGAGCATTCCAAGTTGTGGCTAAGAACCAGGGGATATCACTACGGCCAATCCCCAATATGGGTTATGCGCCAGATGCTTCGTACCCTTTCTACGTGGTTCAGACCCCGGTCTCTACTCTGGGTCCCACTCTAAGTTCATCTTGTCGTCGCTGAGGCTAACGACAGATGCTTCCCTCACAGGCTGGGGTGCGGCCTCTGATGACCGTCCAGCCCAAGGGAGCTGGAGAGGCTATCTTCTCGCATGGCACAGCAATTGCCTCGAGATGATGGCTCTATTTCTGGCCCTAAAGCACTTCGTCCAGCAGTCGAGAGGCTGCCATGTCCTAGTGCGGTGGACAACACTATGGCAGTCTCATATATTATCGCCAGGACGGACTGTGCTCGCGCCGCTAACAGCTAGCGCACCAGGTTCCTGTCCCTCAGGGCGATTTACATTCCAGCATGGATGCGGGAGCAGTAGTACTGTCCAGTCTATCTCTGACACACGGGGTATGGTAACCCCACTCCTAAGTAGTCAGGGAGAGATTTTTATGTAGCAAGGCGGACCCCTTGCCTTCCAAGATATGCTTCGCCTTTTACTGCTCTTCAGATTTACGTCCACCGCATCAGCTAGTGGCGTAGGTCAGAGCAGCTTCTACATGTTTTGGATGAGATATGCTATTGCCCTCTCCTACGAGGCGCGTGGGCTCACTTCGCCTCTAGGAATCAGGGCCGTTTCAACCTTGGGGATTGCCTCATCTATTGCATTAGCAAGAGGTATTCCCCTGCAGCAAGTATCTGCTAAGCAGGTAAACCCAGTCCACTCCCGAATTGTTTCAGTGCTGGAGTTTCCGTCCTCAGGTCTGTGCCCTAGTACTCTCAGGACGTACGTGACTGCATCCTCTCTCAACTATCTTCCGAAAGCTCTATAAACCCAACAGGCACCCTATTGCTTTTGAAGCCTTCTGTCCTCCGCGCTTACAGCTTCGGAGCAGGAGAGACTTCACTTGCTGTGTCCAGCTTGTGCTCTTTAGATCTACGTCCACCGCATCAGCTAGTGGTGTAGGTCAGAGCAGCTTCTACATGCTTTGGATGAGAGATGCTATTGACCTCTCCTATGAGGCGCGTGGGCTCACATCGCCTCTAGGACTCAGGGCTCATTCAACCAGGGGATCGCCTCAGCTATTGGGTTATCAAGAGGTATTCCCCTGCAACAAGTGTGTGCCAAGCAGGTAGACCCAGTTCACTGCCGAAATGTTTCAGTGCTGGAGCTTCTGCAGGAAAGGCTTGTCCTTGGGCTTGTGCCCTAGTACCCTCAGGATGTTCTTAGCTGCATTGTTGAAGCCTTCTGTCCTCCGCCTTTTACAGCTTCGGAGCAGGAGAAACTTCACTTATCCAGTATGTGCTCTTCAGATTCACGTCCACCGCATCAGCTAGTGGTGTAAGTCAGAGCGCCACTATACTGGGTGAGAGATGCATATTGCCCTCTCCTATGAGGCGTGTGGGTTCACTTCGCCTCTGGGAAGCAGGGCTCACCCAACCAGGGTGATCGTCCCAGTCTCACCAGCAGGAGGTATCCCCTGCTGTAATTGTGTGGCGCGAAGTGTTGGTCCTCCCCGCACACATTTCTTACATTTATAATCTGGATGTTCATGCTACTCCGGGCTCACTGCCCCCGAGTTAGCTGCCCAGGCTAGTTCTGAGACCTTCTTGGCTTTGTGCGCACACGCTACACAACCTTGGGGTCCAGACACCTGTAGTGCGGCGGCGTTGGTATTCTCGTTCCCATAGCATTTTCACGCAGCATCGAGTGAAGCCTTGAAAGGGAACGTCTCGGGTTATATTGCTGTAACCCTGTTCCCTGAAAGGCGGGAACGAGATGCTGTGTCCAAATGCCGCACTACCACGTGACCGGACGGCTGTTCAGGCAAATTAATCTGAGGTTGTTGCCGGCTCACCTGTTTTTATAACCTCCACCTACATCTAATCAGATGACGTCACCTGGTCGAGGTTATATATACGCAAAAAACTTTGGCGTGTTTTCACAGCATGCTTCAACGACCGGCAACGTGACAAAATGGTTCCCATAGCGTTTTTACGCAGCATCTCATTCCCGCCTTTCAGGGAACAGGGTTACAGCAATGTAACTCGAGACGTTTTTCAAGTCAAAATTTTATAAAAATCTTTGCTCGTCTTGCAGAACACTCGTAAACCGCGTTACTCATAATCCGAGGTTCCACTGTACACTCTTCTTTGTTCTCGCATTGCTTATCCCCAGCAGAAATTACAACATTGGTGATCAAGGACACTGACTGGAGGTAGGTGAGGTTCCGTTCCTGGTATGGACCAACCACAAGAACCACGAGTATTAATGGACTGCCAAGAGGCTCAATGTTCACCAAGCCAGATACTGGCCATTAAAAACGCACGTTTTGAGAAAAGGGATCCCACGACTTGCTGCAGCTGCACGCGGCAAGCTGTGAAAATGCCTTTCATTACCTGTAGGGGGCAGTCGTGCTTCAGTCTGAAGTATTGTGTGTCTACTAAAACTGAAAATTTCTAATTAAACTGCGCATGCGTGTTTGGAGACAATGTACCCACGCTGTGGATCAGTCGGTTGGGAATCGTCACGGAGGTACTACACAGCGTGGCTGGAGCTGGAGTTTGTCGAGGTAAGTTTACCTTTCTGTTTTGGCTGTGATTCTCGCTTTCATGACTCGCAATTAATGTTCATCTTAATCTCAGGACGTACAATTAGCAATATTTCAGTTTTTAATAGTGTTGAGGTTCACAAAACACTGTTTTTCGTGTAAAAACCTGGACCTACGGAGCCCCCCAGGGGTCCTGTTGTAGAAATAAATAAATAAAATAACGAACCGAGCACACAGATTAATAAACCGAGATGCGTGTTTCTTTTCCCCACCCCTCGTGAAAAAGGCGTGTTCAGACACAGGCTCGCCAGTGAGATGCAATTTCTGAACTAACTGAGTGTTAACAAAATTTGGTGTGTTAAAGCATTAAGTGGTAAAAGAGCACTAGCAATAAATGTTTTTTTTTTTCTGAATCCGAATTTTATTAATAAGTTACAAGTTAAATTTCAACTGTAAAGAACCTGTACATATGTTCATAACGTATTGACAGCAGCTCTAATTTGTCTAAATCGCATTGCAGACAAGAAAAAGAAGTAGTCATCCTGTGACCTTGCATGCTTAATTTTTCCACACATGATTCTTGCTTCTCACTCTTTCCTTAATCCCTCACTTCTATCTTGTATTTTTCTAACGGTGTCAGAAACTGTGTTAGTAGCACTGCTTGATATGCTTGATGCCTTCCTCTTTTGTAATTTGCTTTGGATAAAGGCAAACTTACAAAAATGAAGAAATGACTAAATGTAGTTGTACGAATAAAAGATTATGTAATGATACAATGTAAATATTTTCACAGAAACTAAGCGTAGAGATATGAATCTGAAGAGGATCTCTTTGATGATTGCCTGGTAAAGCATTGTTTTCTTATTAATTATACAATTTAAAATGGCTCAAACAGTAGAGCATGGTGCTACCAATGTCAAGATCATGGGTTTGATTCCCAGCAAAAGCAAGTAATTGTAAATTACAAGTTATAAATAAAAACTTGTACCTTGAATATAGTGTTTGTTGTATTGGACAGAAGCATATACCAAATGCAAATGAATACATAAATCTGAGTAATTATTGAAAGAATTTTCATGTTTGGACTAACCCTTAAAATACAAACTCTGCAATTTCCAAAGCCGAAAATGTGTTATGTCTCTTAGGCGCCCATTGACAGCAAGCGCCGGAGCTCATAAACGTGTCGAGCTCAAACTCTAAATACTGATATATATTTATTCTTCATTTTCTTCTCTAAAATAATTTTTTAAATGACCGCCAGGTGGCGCAAATTGGCATTTTCCATCGTCTCGGTTTTTAAATATATTCAGAGCTTAAGTCATAATAAAGTCATAACAATATGTTGTAGCGAAGAAATACTACAATTATGATAATTTACACATCCAACAAACATGAAAAACTATAAATATAAAAAAATATGAGTTAGAAAACATTGGTTTTATTTTGTTTAGACAGACTCTCTGTTTTTATCTGTTTAGTGTTATTATTAAAGAAAACAGCACAAACAACATCACTAGGGCTTTTAAAAAAAATTTATTTCGACAATAATTACAGTTGTTAGAGTTTAAGACATCAAGATTTAAATATAGAAATAACTAAAACAAATAGAGCAAACTTCCAGAATAGATAATAAAAAAATTTATCAATAAAAAAGATGTATGCAGTATAATCGGGGCCTCTCATTACATTATTTGCTCGCACTTCGTCTGGCACTGAACCAAAATATATTGTCTTACATTTGTGAATAAAATATCATTGTTTTTTTCAGAGATTTATTTGTGCAAAATAATATTTATGCAATATAATTACAGGCTCTGGATTCGTTATTCGTTTGCAATATAAACAAAAAATACATTAACCATATAATGCATGAGCACTGCATGAGCTATTAACCCTTACATGTGCGATGTCTTCTTCTATAATCTTACTTGGTGATTTCAACATACATGTTAACAAAGATTGTGCAGACTCCCGTGAACTCATGTCAGTTTTTGAATGTTTTAATCTCGTACAGCACATTAATTTTCCTACACATATAAAAGGTCACACACTGGATTTAATTTGTACAACTGGTTTACGCAATGTCTCTGTGAATGGGTCGCAGATTGGACTTTCTGATCACCTTCTCATTGAACTCAGTTGTGAAATGCCTCTCCCCTGCCTCAGGGTAAAATCAACCATTACTTTTCGTAAAATTACTTCTGTTGATCATTCACTGTTTACTGATTCTGTACAGACACATCTTTCAGATATTACTGAACACAGCTCTGCTCTTGATATTCTTGCCAAATATAATAACGCTCTTTCTAACGCCCTTAATATTCACGCCCCACTCAAATGCAGAATCGTACCTTCTACACATACATCACCCTGGTTTACCCCCTCACTTCGCAAATTGAAAACCACTGGTCGTCGCCTGGAACGCCTTTATAGGAAAACTGGCTTGACCGTGCATCTTCTTGCATACAAGGATCACATTCAGCTATATAAATTAGCTTTAAATAATGCACGATCCAGCTATTATTCTACTCTGATCACAAATGCATCTTCCTGTCCTAAAACACTGTTTTCTGTAGTTAACAAACTCACTAGCCCTCCTGTCCCTCCTATGACCAACTCTGTAGATCTCTGTGAGTCATTCTTACTTTACTTCCAAAATAAAATAACTCATATACATTCTCTCTTTTCAACAGTATACTCCCCTATTCACTCAAATGACTTCCCCATGGACTTTGCAACTGGTATTTTTACTGATTTCGATCCTCCAACTCCTGCTTTTATTTCTGAATTACTCAGTAAAGTCAATCCTTCTTTCTGTCACCTTGATCCTGCCCCTACGTCCCTGCTTAAATACTCTGCACCTGTTATTTCACGGCCTATTTCACTTCTCATTTCTAAAATCTTGAACACTGGTGTTGTTCCTCTTGAATTAAAAACTGCAGCTGTCACACCAGTCTTAAAGAAACCTGGCCTTGACCCGGCTGATATGGCCAACTACCGACCAATTTCAAATCTTCCGCTACTCTCCAAAATACTTGAAAAAAGTTGTTGCTGTTCAACTACAGTCCTATTTGTCATCTCATAATCTGTATGAATGTTTCCAATCCGGTTTTCGCCCTCACCACAGCACAGAGACAGCGCTTCTTAAGGTTGTCAATGACCTTCTTATGGCTTCTGATGCTGGCTCTGCTAGCATTTTGATTCTGTTAGACCTCTCTTCTGCATTTGATACTATCTCTCACAATATTCTCATCTCACGACTCTCTGCTCTTGGTATTTCTGGAAGTGCCTTATCCTGGTTCGCTTCTTATCTGTCTGACCGACAACACTATATTACTATCCGCCAGTCTAAATCTTCTACCGCTCCTGTTTCTCATGGTGTTCCGCAGGGTTCTGTTCTTGGCCCACTACTGTTCATCATCTACATGCTTCCTCTAGGTAAAATCATCCGCCGCCATGGTTTCAATTTCCACTGTTATGCAGATGACACTCAACTCTATATCAGTTTTCGACACTACCATCCCTTTCTAACTAACTCCGTTTCTGATTGTATTGATGACATAAATGCTTGGATGACTAGTAACCTTCTCAAGCTCAATACTGACAAAACAGATTTTTTACTTGTTGGTTCACCTAAAACCATTGCAGCTCTCTGTACTGATACTGTTAACATTTCCGGGACCTTGGTTAGATCTTCCACCACCGTTAAAAATCTGGGTATAATTTTTGACTCCCATCTTTCCTTTCTACCTCACATTTCTTCACTTACTAAATCTGCCTTCTATCACCTCCGTAATATAGCTCGTCTACGACCCTTCTTAGACATCAAGGATGCTGAGACACTGGTCCACGCTTTCATTACTTCTCGACTCGACTACTGTAATTCTCTTTTCTATGGTCTACCAAATACAACATTAAATAAGCTCCAATACATTCAGAACTCTGCTGCTAGGGTCCTCACTTATACAAAGAAATCCTCACACATCACTCCCATCCTACACAAACTTCATTGGCTACCCATTCGCTCCCGCATCCAATACAAGATTCTCCTTATCACCTTCAAAGCACTCCATGGTCTTGCCCCTCCATATATCTCAGATCTTATTCATACTTACTCCCCTGCTCGCACACTCCGATCTGCAGATGATGGTCTACTGGTAATTTCTCGTCATAGATTAGCATCATTTGGAGGACGAGCATTTAGCATTTCTGCCCCCACACTCTGGAATTCTATTCCCAAACACATCCGTGATCTTTCTTCATTACAGGATTTCAAAACCCACCTTAAAACATATCTTTTCTCATCCTGTTTTTCCACTCTTTGAATATGTGTTAGATAAACACTACCAGTTTTCATGTTTATCTATATTTTGTTCTGTCGTTTTTCAGATGTCTCTTTCTATGTGTAAGCATTTTTGTTTTTGTAAAGCGACCTTGAGTCTCTTGAAAGGCGCTATATAAAATAAACGTATTATTATTATTATTATTATATAAACCAGAATATAAACCAAAATATTTAACTTGTTGTATTAAATATTTATGCAGTCTCATAAAGGATCCAGAGATTTCGTTGTACTAAATAATATTTTTGCTGTATAACCATCTTAATTCGTTAACCGTAGATTATTTTCTGCAATTCAGTTGTACTGAATGATGTTTATGCAGTATAATCAAGCTCTCTTATTTCGTTATTTGTTCGCATTTGGCTTGCACTTGCTGCATTGCACACTACTGAGCATCCAAGCGTGGCAACGCATGCTTGGTTTAAGTTGGACATTGACGCACATATTGTAAATGAAAGTGAATCGTAGGGCATTATATTCCTGCCACAATTCTCACAGCTGCTCAGTATGTATTGAAATAATAACAATAGTGTTTTTCTTTACTGAATAGGCAGAGCCTCTGAATACAGTGTGCCGTTTTAACGGGGGTGGGGATAAGAAAACAGCAGGGAAACTGACTGGCCATTTTAATAATTCATTGATACGTTGATGTCTTAGGTTTCGGCTGTGAGTGGATGCGCTGTAGTAGTCCACGTTTTATACAAATTACATAAGCTGATTTTCCCCCCATTAATTTATATAAAAGCAGAGATTTCGCTTTCTGTATCTGTATTTCAGTGATGATATACTAACATGCTTTTGCCGTGTAGTGCGCGCGCGCAACATCTCACGGGCGAGCCTCCACACAGCAGACCAAATCGTCACTAGCATGTCCCTCCCCAAAACAGCGCAGCGAGGAGCATTTACATTTAAACAGGTTTTACAGGTGTGCTTTGCAAAGTCAGACACATACAAATGCAAATATTACACCTCCCCAAGTGTGAATAGCTGTTCTCACCTATAGTATACACTCGGAGAAACTAAAATCACCACTGTTCATGGTTTCAGCAAACTGGGGAGGATATTGGATCTTGCTTCAGGCCTCTTCTTAAATTTGTGTAAATTTAAAATCTTCTGAATTCTAAAATTTACATTACAGTTTGTAATCCCTGGAATGAGATTTTTCTTACCATAACATGTAGTGTTATTAATCACTCTATGCTGTTTTTAATTACTTTTAATTTTAGATTTTATTTATAAATAAACAAACCAAATAAAATTATTCCATGTGTATTTACCCTTTGTAAAATAGCATAAAAAATGATGGGTCGTGTATCGAGCGATTAAAAACAATACAAGGCACGTTATGATGAGGAAACTTTCTATCTCTTCCAATCCAGTGATTAAAAAACGGTAAAAATGTAAATTTTGGAAGACGCTCAAACAGCAAAAGAACATGTTAATAATCAAAATAATAATATTATTCTTTTTGCTGTTTATGTCCACCATTTAATAATGATTTAATTATCAATAATTAAAGCCGCTCGCATCGTACGTTTTCAATTTAGAAAATGCAGTGTTTAATCAGCAAGTATATGTCGCCTCTCTTTATGATTGATAAATATTCTGACTGAAACAAATCTGCTCGTGTCGGCTCATATCGGGAGCATTTTTGATGAAAGAGGAGAGTAGAAGGGGAAAACTGAAAGTGTGTACAAACAACAGCACAATGCATGTGTGTGAATGAGATTCACACGTCAGCCACACGGTCGCGGCTATTTGGCGTGGCTCCCACTGTAATCCTGCTACTGATTTTATTTCAGCTTACCTGTTCAGTTTTATTGCCTTTCTTTTAAAAATATTGTCTTTCAGTTTTATATGTTGTTCGTCTTGATGTCCTTTCCTTTGTTTCTTGTATTGTGTTATACTTTATACTAGTAACTGGTGTGCAGAAATTTATCTCTGCATTAATGAGCTAATGTATTATGATGTTGGCTGCTGTGGGCCAGGAAGTCCAGGGCCACTTTTTGGTCCCAGTCCGCCCCTGGCCCACATGACATGACAAAATTAGGCACGGCTGGTGAGCTATCCTTGCTAATGATCCCGGGCTTGCACCCAGTGGTGGCCCCTCCCTCCCCTTCAGCAGAAGGGGCGGCGCGGGCGCAGTGCAGGTATCATATAGGCCTTTTCCACTGCTCTGGTTCCCGTGCCGGTTCCGTGCCGGTTCCCAATTTTGGAACCAGTGCCGCGCTTTTCCACAGAAAAAAATTGGTGCCGGTGCCCTAAAATAAGCACCGAACCGGCCCCTAGACTCTGCTGGTCTAGAAGCGAGAACCCGTGACGTCACGAGCAGTGGGCGGAGTTATAGGGAGATTTTTCTAAAATTAAAATGGCGGCGACCCAAACGTGGTGCACGGAGGAAGCTAAAACGCGTTTAGCAATTTGGACATCCGCAGAGATTCAAGAGAAATTGCAAAGTACTTTAAAAAAAAAAGGTAAAAAAGAAGGGGCTGTGTAAAAGTGGCAGCGGTGGAGGTGCTAAAGATTATTTTTATGATGTGATGGGTTCGGTGCTGGGGCACAGACCATCAAATCAACTTACTGGGGCATTAAATTCAGCCACAGCAATGCTCCAGGAAATCGTCTCCCCTTCCACATCGGATCTCGGTAAGCTAAGTTATTACTTTTGTTAGTGTAAAAAAATCTCAGTTGCTACATACGTTTACATGTGTGTGCAGCCATACTGTTATTATTAATGATTCTTTAACTTGTTGCTCAATTATTCTTGAATGTGTACAGTATGGATGGGTTTACTCACATTCTGTTGAAACAAAAGCTATGCAAGATGTAAAACCTTGAAAGGAAGGCATTAATGCGTCGTTACTGTGTACAAACTTGAAAAGCCGAAAATATGAAACTACTATGTTTTCACTACTGTTGATATTTAGATTCAAATACATCATGTGTGGGAAGCCATGAAGATCATGGAGAATGCAGTGCATCTTCATCTTTAAGCGAAGCTTTCTCTTCTACAGAACCACGAAGGAATGGTAAGAATTGTTTTGTTGCTCAGTAAAGACAACATGTATTACAAATTCAATATAACAATCGTGTATTATATAATCAGGCAATTTGCTTATTGTAGTATTTGTGTCATTACACAGCTAAGAGAAAGACGAGAGAATGGGACAATGAGGAACTACTTTCTTATTTGGAGAGATCAGATGAGCAGTTTCTCCAGCACAGTAGAGAGATGAATGAGGCCATTCTTAATAAAATGGATGAGACATCAGGTGCTATGCTGGGCCTTTTGGAACGAATGGTTAATGTTATGGAGAAAAACCAGACAACACACAGCTAATGTTTTTTTTTAATTTTTTTATTTCATTTGTTTTTATTTATTATTGTAATCACAGTTTAATTTACAAAAACATGTTTGCACTGTACTCGTTGCCACTTTTTAATTTTTTTTTACTTTGTTGCCTTATGACTAAATGTTCTTCAATTGTCTGCACTGTTGCATTTCAATAAAACACTACAGATTTATTGGTCCTGTCTGTTGAAGTAGTCCATTAATGCCGCTCTTACATCAGCTCCTTGCTGTGATGGCAACATCCACATCACGGGCGATTTATGGCGCACACAAAGTTTTGAGGCGATCTGAAAATTTAAATGTTAAATGTTATTTACTGCATAAATTATGTGTTGAAAAAGAAAAACAACAGTATAGTTAGATAGCATTACCATTAGCATTTGAGCTAATGCTAATCTCGGTAAAAAAAAAAAAAACACATTATAAGTTAACGGGGTGTCAGAACTTACCAGTCGTCTTGCACGTAATCGTTGTCTATGTCGCTCTGTTTCAGCGGTTATAACACGTCGAATAAGCTGCCTTTGGATACTGAAATACATTTTAATAGTCTGGAGAATAACCAGTAAACTGACTTCGGCCATGTTGGTTTCTGTTTAGTGGGCGTGGCCTGTGACGTATTATCATGCAGCTCCTGCTGAGCTCCTGTCTAGTGTAAATGCGGGCTGGTTCTCGTGTGGTTCCCAGTTCAGCACCGGCCGAGCACCAGCACCGGCACCTGGCACCAGCACCAGTGTAGTGGAAATGAGGCAATAGACAGGGCCGGTTCTAGACCAGACTATATAGGTGGGCCGTCAGAAATGTGAAGTGGGCATCATGTTCGAGCACTGTTTTTTCCCTGTGCTTAATTGTGTTGAGGCACGCAAGCCCCCTGACCACAATAAGGTGGCAATCCCTCAGGGGGGAAAATAAAAAATAAAAATTAAATAAATAAAATAAAATATCCTTAATCCAGATTTTATCAATCAATGACATAACATTTATCTAAGCTGGATGGTCAAATTCTCAAAAACGTTTAACCTAAAGTAAGACTTAACACACTATAATTAGAATATTTACAAAACTGAAAGGTTGGGGAGGGCTCAGGGGAGGTGTGTGTGTGTGTGTGTGCGCGCGCGCGCACACTGCAGCCTGTGGATAAATACACACAGCAGGGGGGCAAAGAGATGAAGGAAATCTAATACCGTATTATGTAGTGTCACCTTTTAGGCGGATTTTTCCGCTACCGCAGATCATTTTATCAACTTTCTGATAAAATGATAAAATGATAATATACTCACAAAATGAATATTTTAACATGTGCTTTTTCAACATTAAAAAATTTTTATTTGAAGGGGCAAGCTATTTATTTATTTACTTGCCCCCCGTAGAAGATAATAGAAAACCGCTTAGCGCCACAGATTATTATTTTTTTCCTCCAGGTTCATTTGCCACCCCCCACATGACATGAAAAAATGCCGCTATGGGCGGCTGCCCAGTTTGCCCACGCGCTATAAAATACTTGTGGTTTGTTGGGTTACAGTGAATTTTACTACGTGCTTACTACTACGTTTTTTTGTGTTGTTATTATTGCTGCAGTTATTATTCTTGAATGTGTATAACATGTTCTGTATTCTTTTGGATTGTCTCAAAAAAAAAAATATATATATATATCCGCACCCCCCCCCCCCCCCCCCCCGAATTGCCGGTCTTACGGATTACCCATGCACCCCCCCCGTCATCGTACTTAACCATGAGGAGTCCTGTGGCATATACGGCTTCCGAGTGGGGCAGTGGTACAGTTGGGTAATTTGGAGATCCGGGTTCGAACCCTGGGTGATGCTGTTTTAAATGTTTTTATTTTAATTATAGCAAAATTAAAATGAATCTAAATAAAATGTTTTATTTTCATTTTGCTCAGCATACTATGGAAAAAAACAGCAAACTCATTATGGGATTCATTATGGTTGTATATCGTGCTCTGAATAATTAATGTTCTGTTATGTCTTCAATCATTGTAATTTGACATTTTTTTGTTTGTTTGCTGTTTTTTCTATAGTATGCTGAGCAAAATTAAAATAAAACATTTTATTTTGTTTTATTTTAAGTTTGCTATAATTAAAATAAAATAATTTTAAAACAGCATCACCCGGGATTCGACCCGGCGCTCTCCTTTTCTCTAATGCTAAATGCATTTTCTACACTACATGTTATTGAAACACATTACATCAGTAATTATGAGGCAGATTTTATTCATGAGTTCAACAGATTTAATTTGCACAAGGTTACAAAAAAGCACTACTATAGTTTATTTGTATTTAACAAAACATGTTCATAATCAGCCAATCAGGAAACATATGAGAGAGTGCAAACATAAATTATCTTGAATGGGCGAAAACGAGTCTAAAAGCGTGCGCGCAAGAGAGAGTAATGCACTAAATATAAGTACATTTAAATTTAACTGATAATATACTGAGACTACTGTATATTAAAAAATTTTATTCTAATGTATACTTTCTGTACATTTGTACAATGATTATTTCAAGGATATTTTTTTTTATATATAGCAAAAATACATTGAAAAACAAGTTTAAATAAGTAATAACTTTGGAAATTAGACCAACATTTCACTTAAAGTATATTTTCCAATAATCTATTTTTGGAAAGTGTACTATAATACAATTATATTGAAGTATATTTAAAGTTTAATTCCAAAATTTAGTAAAAGCATGATGTTAGTATATTTTTTTATATTAACTTATGATACAATTTTTTGTTAGTATATTTGCAGTGTACTATCGAGGATTTCAATATATTTGTCATAAACTAAATCCCTTTTCACAAGGGATATCATACATCTTTGTAGACTTTTTGCACACACGTGCGGGTGTGTTACAATAATAAATAACAATAATAAATTCGGAGCACTACTACTACTAATAATTATAATGCTGAATGGAAAAAGCACAGTCAAAGAAGTACCATCATTGAAGGACAGAATAAAATGAAGAATAAATACATATCAGTATTTACAGTTTGAGCTCGACACGTTTATGAGCTCTGTCGCTTGCTGTAAATGGGTGCCTAAGAGAGAGAACTTCACGGGTTACTTTGCTGTAACCCTGTTCCCAGAAAAGGCGGGAATGAGATGCTGCGTGAAAACGCTATGGGAAACATCTTGTCATGTTGCCGGTTGTGAAGCATGTGTGTACCAAACACGCCAAATTTTTGCTTATATAACCTCGGTCAGGTGACGTCATCTGATGAGACGCACCTGAGGTTATAAATAGGAGTGAACCGGAAACATTCCTCAGATTGATTTGTCTGAACGGACGTCCGGTCACGTAGGCAGTTCGGCATTGGGACGCAGCATCTTGTTCCCGCCTTTTCAGGGAACAGGGTTACAGCAAAGTAACCCGAGACATTCCCTTTCAAAGGCTACACTCGATGCTGCGTGAAAACGCTATGGGAACGAGAGTACCAACTCCGCCGCACTGCAAGTGTCTGGACCCCCAAGGTTGTGTAGCCTATGCGCACAAGGCTGAGAAGGTCTTAGAACCATGTCTGGGCAGTTGACTCAAGGACCCGTGTGTCCGGAGTAGCATGAACATCCAGACTAAAATCTAACAAATGTGTTACACACCGCGTCACGCACCTGCTGCAGGGGAATAACTCTTGCTAGTGCAATAGATGAGGCGATCCCCCTGGTTGAATGAGTCGAATGAGTTGAAGGAGTCGAATGAGTTGAATGAGTCGAAGTGAGCCCATGCGCCTCATAGGAGAGGACAATAGCATCTCTCACGCCATGTAGAGGCGGCCGCCCCACTGGTGGCGGCCCCAAAATGTGCAAAAGCTGCTCTGACCTACGCCACTAGCTGATGCGGTCGATGTAAATCTGAAGAGCAGTAAAAGGCGGCGTCTATCTTGCGAGGCAAATAGGTCCACCTCTGCTGCATGAAATCTCTCACAGATTGACTGACTACTTCGGGATGGGGTTCCATTCCCCGTGTGTCAGAGATTAACTGGACAGTACTACTGCTCCCACATTCATATGCCCTGGAATGTAAATCTCCCTGAGGGACAGGAACCTGGTGCGCTAACTATTAGCGGTGCGAGCACAGTCCGCCCTGACGATTAATATATGAGACTGCCATAGTGTTGTCCACCCGCACTAGGACATGGCAGCCTCTCAACTGCTGGAGGAAGTGCTTTAGGGCCAGAAATTTAGCGATCATCTCGAGGCAATGGATGTGCCATGCGAGAAGATGTCCTCTCCAGCTCCCTTGGGCTGGACGGTCATCTAAGACCGCATCCCAGCCTATGAGGGAAGCATCTGTCGTTAGCATCTGCAACAACAAGATAAACTGAGAGTGGGACAGAGAGTAAAAACCGGGGTCTGAACCAATTAGGAAGGGTATGAAGCACCTGGCGCGTAACCTTTATTGGGGATTGGCCCTAGTGAAATCCCCTGGTTCTTAGCTACAACATGAAATGCTCTCTTATGCTGAAGGCCCAAAGGTGTCACCGTGGATACAGCTGCCATGAGAGCTAGGATCTCTGAAAGTGATGGTCACTTTCTGGTCTAGCTTGATTTCCTTGAGGGTGTTGAGAATGGTTTCGACACGAGCGGGAGACAGCTGTGCCCGCTTACGATCGAATCCCATGTGGCACCCAATATGTTGTCCTCTCAACAGGAAAGAGCACGCTTTTCGTGGTGTTGGGTCTCAATCCTAAGAAACAGAGATGAGCTAGGAAGACATGCTGATGTCGAAGCGCTAGCTACTGAGACTGGGCTAGCCAGTCGTCTATGTAATTCAAATACGGATGCCCTAGAGCTCTCGTAAGAGCCAGGACTACATCCATGCATTTTGTATATGTGCGGCTGAGAGAGCTAGACCAATGGAAGGAGACGATTCTGGTAAGCGAACCTTAGGAAACTCCTGTCTTGCGCTAATATTTCTATATGAAAGTAAGCGTCCTTAAATCGATTGTCACAAATCAATCGCTTGGTAGGATTTGAGAGAAATCACTTTGACAGTCAACATTTGAAGCTGTATTAATTTATTTTAGATAGTGGAAGAGCCCGCGAAATCAAAAAATTGGACGCAGCCCCCCATTCCTCTTGGGAACCAAGAAATACCGACTGTAGTAGCCTGGCTCACTGTCTGGTAGGGGAACATGTTCCATGTCCCCATTCCCCAGCAGCTTCTGTCAGCAGATGCGCACTTGCCGGTTTCATGGAAGTGGAGACCACGCCATTGAAACACGGAGGGTGAAGTGTAGAACTGAATCCTGTAGTTTCTCTCTACAGTGCTTAGTACCCAAGGAGATATACTTGGCAGTAGCTTCCACGCTGCCAAAAGTCTTTGCGGCTTGGTTAAATGGGGGGGGGGGGATGTTAGATGTCCGGCATCCTGAAACATGGCAGGAAAAAAAACGAAGAACTAACAGCTTATTGGAGACTGGTGTTGCCCGAAACACCAGTGGTGGTGGAGCAAGAACACCGACCTCCTGGGGGTGCCAGGGAAAACACTTCATTCTTGAAAGGAATTCTGGGTGCCTCTCCCCATTTGGGGGGCCACCCCCATGGTCCTGGGCACATGAAGCTCAGGGCTTCTTTGTGAGGAAGACAATATGCCAGTCTGACCTCTTTTGAGGTGGATTGTGTAGCACGGCGCACCCTAATCTTTACGAGGGGGTGCCCGGCTCAAAAAACACCCTCCTTGTGTTTTACGCCTCGCAAGAGTCAGATCCGGTCGAGACAGGGTGGCCGACAGTCCCGACTCTTGAGCACGGTGGGGATGGGATTTCCCGAAGGCTTGTTCATATAACTTCGCCTCATGAACCTAGTGGCGACCAAGTTAACGATATCGATAAACAGGCTGGAAGCCGAGATAGGGGCATCAAGGAGGAATGCACGATCCTTATCCCTTATGCGCCTGAGATTCAGCCACAGCTGCCTCTCCGCGAAAACCATCACAGAAATTAAATGGCCGATAGCACGAGCCATCTGCTTTGTTGCACGAAGAGGCAAGTCTGTAGCCCGGCGTAATTCCAATTCGCCCTATCTTGAAGAGCCCCACCAGTACTCAAGTGTCTCAGCAGGTCACCCTGGTAGGCCTGCAAAACTGCCATGGTGTGCAATGGACCACCAACCTGACCTGCTGCCTGAAAAGCTTTTCCCTGATGAAAGATGAAAGTCTACACAGCTTGAAAGGAAGTACAGTGGTTACAAAATTGGAATGGCGATCTCGCCGCGTATACCGCCGTTTAAAGGCAACAGCGGCCAAAATAAATCAGTTGCATTTCAAAGTCATTCGTAAAATGGCCGCCAGGTGGCGCAAAGTGACATTTTCATTCATCACAGTAAATACAACAGTGATGGTAATTTCCACAACAAACATGACAAATCTGAACCAGAGCTATTAATGTGTACTGTACAATAATGAGTAAAAAGAAAAATTATAGTAGATTTATTAACTGAAATAAATGACCATATTTTTCAAGAGAATTTTCAAGCCCCACTCATCAAACAAAATTATAACGAAATCGGCCAAGTTTACTATTTATTTAAATATAAATTTATAAACCAATAAGATCAAATAACACCAAGTTATTATTATAACAGGCTTACTTCGTTACTTATCCAGCGCTTGCTTTATTAACCTTGCCTTATTTAACGTTACTTGGGTGCATTGTCTTTAAGTGCCCGCTTGGTGTAGCGGTTAGAGCCCACGGTCAGTGTTATATAAAGCGCCGGTTCGAATCCCGAGGGATGATGTTTTAAATTTTTTTATTTTAATTATAGCAAAATTAAAATAAAAAAAATTTGTTACATTTTGATTTTGCTTCAGTATACTATAGAAAAAACAGCAAACTCGCACGCAACCAGTTTGTACTCTTTAAATTTAGGGGAGTGACGGCTCGGTCTGCTGCTGCTGCTGCGTGTGTGTGTGTGTGTGTCATTATACTGATGAAAAGTGGTGGCCATTTTGATTTACGACAGCTGTTTACGGCAGTGTAGTCCAGTGCGGGAGATGCATTGTGGGTAATGAGGTCCGGTGTTACATCTGTTACATTTTTGATAACAATAATTTTTTTTCAGCCTGTCACGGCGTGTGCCCAATTCATCTTTTTTTATCCTTGGCTGGCAAGCTCTCCGGTTTGCACCCCGCGCTATAAAATACTCGGGGTTTGTTGGTTTACAGGGGATTTTTACTACCCGGTGTGATTGCGATGCCCGCGCAACAACGCGGAAGTGCGGCATTTCTAAACAAGATCAAATGACACCAAGTTTAAAACAGATAAAATACACGTGCAAATAGTATAATTGTATAACAGGCTTACTTCGTTACTTATTTAACGCTTGCTTTCAAAGAAGTCGAGTGGCTTATTAACATCACGGAGGTGTGTTGTCTCTTAGTGCCTGGTTGGCGTAGCGGCTAGAGCGCTCGGTCAGGGATTTACAAAGTGTCGGTTCGAATCCTGGATGATGCTTTTTAAAAAAAATTGTTCTATTTTAATTTTGCTCAGCAAACAAACAGCAAACAAAAAAAATTATTATTCAGAGCACGATATACAACCGTAATGAGTCCCGTAACCGGCTTATACAGCTGGCATGTGACCAACGTATTTAACCGTGAGGAGTCCATAAAATCAGTAGCAGCTAATAATTACTAATTACTTTAGTTAATGCTGCTACTGATTTTATTCCAGCTTACCTGTTCAGGTTGATTGCGATTCTTTTTAAAATATTGTCTCAGTTTTATACGTATGTTGTTCGTCTTGATGTTTGTCTTCTTTCCACTTGGCAACACTCAAATGCAAATTATTCACCGTGAATCAGCTGTTCTCACCTATCCATTCAGAGAAACTGAATGAGCTGAAATGAGCCTTTGTTTCACGACCGCGACACCCCTCTCTCTCACGCACATACAGTACAGAGTAGACCAAATCATTACAGTACATACTTTATCCAACGAACATGAAAAATATCCACATAATGATGAGTTAAGAAGCATTGCTTAATTCTCGTTTAGACAGACTGTTTGTATCTGATTATTGGTATTATTAAAGAACAGCAGCACAAACAACAACACAAGGGCTTGTACAGCAAGACACATTTTTATTATTTTGCAAAGAGTTAAATTTGTAACATTAAAAGGCATCCGAATTTAAATATATAAATTACTAGAAACAAATTGAGCACACTATCAGAATAAAAAATATAACAAATCAAATGTTTTTTACACATACACAAGGAGGATAATGATACCGAGTTTATATTAAAATAACAAATATTGTAATATTGTTTTTGTGTT
Organism: Channallabes apus; assembly: GCA_030522415.1. NCBI lineage: Eukaryota > Metazoa > Chordata > Actinopteri > Siluriformes > Clariidae > Channallabes > Channallabes apus. Next base: position 22,579,130 of record CM060126.1, read on the forward strand.
ATTATAAATAATGAAATGCAGTAGGCTGTTATGGTCATCATAAACTACTAAAAGTTTACATTTGTTATATTTTTTATTCTGATAGTGTGCTCAATTTGTTTCTAGTAATTTATATATTTAAATTCGGATGCCTTTTAATGTTACAAATTTAACTCTTTGCAAAATAATAAAAATGTGTCTTGCTGTACAAGCCCTTGTGTTGTTGTTTGTGCTGCTGTTCTTTAATAATACCAATAATCAGATACAAACAGTCTGTCTAAACGAGAATTAAGCAATGCTTCTTAACTCATCATTATGTGGATATTTTTCATGTTCGTTGGATAAAGTATGTACTGTAATGATTTGGTCTACTCTGTACTGTATGTGCGTGAGAGAGAGGGGTGTCGCGGTCGTGAAACAAAGGCTCATTTCAGCTCATTCAGTTTCTCTGAATGGATAGGTGAGAACAGCTGATTCACGGTGAATAATTTGCATTTGAGTGTTGCCAAGTGAAAAGAAGACAAACATCAAGACGAACAACATACGTATAAAACTGAGACAATATTTTAAAAAGAATCGCAATCAACCTGAACAGGTAAACTGGAATAAAATCAGTAGCAGCATTAACTAAAGTAATTAGTAATTATTAGCTGCTACTGATTTTATGGACTCATCACGGTTAAATACGTTGGTCACATGCCAGCTGTATAAGCCGGTTACGGGATTCATTACGGTTGTATATCGTGCTCTGAATAATAATTTTTTTTGTTTGCTGTTTGGGATTGCCACCTTATTGTGGTCAGGGGATTTGCGTGCCTCAGTGCTTGGATGTTTACCGAGGGCTCAAGGGAGGTGTGTCTGTGTGTGTCTGTGTGTGTGTGTCTGTGTGTGTGTGCGCCTGTCCTTTTTTCAGCGGATTTTTCCGCTACCGCAGATCAGTTTATCAACTTGTAATATATAAATTTTAGGAATATATTAACATGTGGAGACATCATTATATGTTGAATGGAACTTGTAAGCCTTTGAATGGTGTTAAAAATACTTGCAAAACAAGTATTGCAGCCATACATTGGAGGGAACTTCTGAGGTGGTCAGTGATTGATGGCACGGTCGGTCGGAGGGGGTTGTGATCACACCTATAGATCTTTTGTTCTAGGCTATCGGTCAAATATCTCTCCACTTGGAAGCAAAAACATGCAAGGGATTTCAGCATCTCGACGCACATACTAAGCTGTTTATAAAGTAGACACTGTTTTTTTTTTTTTCATTTTGTAATCTTTCCCGTACAATGTATATTCATTTTTTAATGAATTACTGTAAATAAACTACACATTCCGTTGATTTACCAGAAATGACTTTTCTGTTTTTTGTGTGTGCTAAACTAAACTTCAGGGTCAAAGTAATAGCGATTTTATTTGAAAAGTATTATATATTTACAATGCTGATAAGTTCAAGCTTAGATTCATATATAAACTGCTACAAAGTCTTTCCACCCCGTGACAGCTGAAATCCGACAGACGCAGGGCTCAAGGGAGGTGTGTCTGTGTGTGTGTGTGTGTGTGTGCGCGCGCGTGTGTATGTGTGTGTGTGTGTGTGTGTGTGTGTGCGCTGCAGCCTGTCATTTTCAGCGGATTTTTCCGCTACCGCAGATCAGTTTATCAACTTGTAATATATACATTTTAGGAATATATTAACATGTGCAGACATTTAAGGGTGCGCTGCCCTCTCTTGCCCCTGCGTAGAGCCCACACACACACACACACACACACACACACATCTATCTATCTATCTATTATATAAATACACATTTGGAATCTGCATCTACATTTTCTGTTACAAGTATAGAATTAGGTTCAGCTGAGACTCATGATCAATGGTGTTAGGGTACTTATGTAGTGATAATTAGTTTCAGCCAAATCATTAAAACTAACAATGGACTATGACACTCTTGTTTTACACACATTGTTTTAGCGATAGTTTCACGGAAGCGAGTTCAGAACTAATCTAACCAAACCAAGAAAAAAAAAAACATCCGAAGCTTCAAATAGAATGAACGAACTAATGAAATTGATATATATGTAATTGATATACTGTATATACAGACGTGTGTGTGTCATTTTAATTCAAATGAACATTTTAATGCTTTCTGATACACTTATCAACTTATCGACATACACTTATCAACACAAACTCTCCGTGCACGCACACACACAATCTCTAAAAAATTAATATTAATAACATACATATACAAATAAACAAAAATATAACCCAGATAGCAGAACAACATTGAATCATCGTTGAATCAACATTAAAGCATCAACCAACTTGTTATTGAATCAATGTTGAAATTTCAATGTTAAATGTTGATTTTTCATCAGGTTTGCACCTTGAAATAATGTTATTTCAATGATGAAAAATAGATCAAGATGGGCATAAAATCAATGTTTGTTCAACGTAAATTCAATCACTTATTTTACATTGAATCAACATTGAATCAACATTGAAACAATTATAGTTTAGTCTTGCTTTATGAACAGCAAGATTCTATGACAGTAAATCATGTCCGTTTTGATTTATTTCTTTAAATCAGAGACCATGTAGGGCTGAAAAGCTTTTTTTTTTTTAAACAAAAAGTCAGTAACTCAACATCCTTCAGTTTACATGTAAACATATTTATTTATTTATGCTCCATACCCATTTAAACAGGAAGTAACATCACAATTACAATAAAACAACTATATAATAAAACACACTACAACTTACATACAAATTATTATAAACTGGATGACAATATGACTTTTTAGAAGTGAACTATTAGAAGAGATTGTTAATTCTGAATTCATAAAACAGAATCTAACTGCCAAGAGAAGAGACTGGAAAACCATAATATAAAAATGGCAGCCTGCCTCAGCAAAATTCAGTCAAATGCAAATAGAAACAACCAAGTCAGAAACACAACAGATGACTGAAACATTATTCGTAAGTTGAAATGTATTTACTCAGCAAAACAGATAATAAGACATGAGTCTGAACTTATGGTTTTCCACCACGAGCAATTCCCCCCAGCCGTTCTGGGGCATAACGAAGCCATTTCTGAACTGTTGAAGCAAAGAAACTCTGTGGCCTCCTTTTCTTCAGCTTTCAGCTGTTGTTGTTGTAGTGCATCTAAAGAATGAAAAACAAACAAAAGGTTAGAACTATACAATGCTCTAAAAACTTGGAGTGGTAGTTGTTTATGAATGACAGAAGGTGGGTCCTAAATTTTTGGAAATGTGACTTTTACAAATGTACAGATATGCAACATATGTTTTGAAATGTCCTACAATCTTCCATAGATACAATGCACACATTAGATTTTTTTTAATATACAGGTCCTTCTCAAAAAATTAGCATATTGTGATAAAGTTCATTATTTTCTGTAATGTACTCAAACATTAGACTTTCATATATTTTAGATTCATTACACACAACTGAAGTAGTTCAAGCCTTTTATTGTTTTAATATTGATGATTGTGGCATACAGCTCATGAAAACCCAAAATCCCTATCTCAAAAAATTTGCGTATTTCATCCGACCAATAAAAGAAAAGTGTTTTTAATACAAAAATAGTCAACCTTCATATAATTATGTTCAGTTCTGCACTCAATACTTGGTCGGGAATCCTTTTGCAGGTACTTGTGTCTTGTGTCTCAACTTTCTCTTCACAATATCCCACAGATTCTCTATGGGGTTCAGGTCAGGAGAGTTGGCAGGCCAATTGAGCACAGTAATACCATGGTCAGTAAACAATTTACCAGTGGTTTTGGCACTGTGAGCAGGTGCCCGGTCGTGCTGAAAAATGAAATCTTCATCTCCATAAAGCTTTTCAGCAGATGGAAGCATGAAGTGCTCCAAAATCTCCTGATAGCTAGCTGCATTGACCCTGCCCTTGATAAAACACAGTGGACCAACACCAGCAGCTGACATGGCACCCCAGACCATCACTGACTGTGGGTACTTGACACTGGACTTCAGGCATTTTGGCATTTCCCTCTCCCCAGTCTTCCTCCAGACTCTGGCACCTTGATTTCCGAATGACATGCAAAATTTGCAACCTGTAGCCCATTTCCTGCACACGCCTGTACACGGTGGCTCTGGATGTTTCTACTCCAGACTCAGTCTACTGCTTCCGCAGGTCCCCCAAGGTCTGGAATCGGTCCTTCTCCACAATCTTCCTCAGGGCCCGGTCACCTCTTCTCGTTGTGCAGCGTTTTCTGCCACACTTTTTCCTTCCCACAGACTTCCCACTGAGGTGCCTTGATACAGCACTCTGGGAACAGCCTATTCGTTCAGAAATGTCTTTCTGTGTCTTACCCTCTTGCTTGAGGGTGTCAATGATGGCCTTCTGGACAGCACTCAGGTCGGCAGTCTTACCCATGATTGCGGTTTTGAGTAATGAACCAGGCTGGGAGTTTTTAAAAGTCTCAGGAATCTTTTGTAGGTGTTTATAGATAATTAGTTGATTCAGATGATTAGGTTAATAGCTCATTTAGAGGACCTTTTCATGATATGCTAATTTTTTGAGATAGGGATTTTGGGTTTTCATGAGCTGTATGCCACAATCATCAATATTAAAACAATAAAAGGCTTGAACTACTTCAGTTGTGTGTAATGAATCTAAAATATATGAAAGTCTAATGTTTATGAGTACATTACAGAAAATAATGAACTTTATCACAATATGCTAATTTTTTGAGAAGGACCTGTATGTGTTATTTCACAATCTGCAAATGTTGTCCTACAATGTACATATTCAATGCTATGAAAACAAATATACTTAATGTAACAATGTAGTCTTTTATGTGCAAAAAAAAAAAAAAAAAAAAAAAACCCTGTAGGACCAAATAAATAAATTAAAAAAAAAAAAAAAATCAATCCGTGGCGACGGTTTTGCAATTTGTCCCCCGCACTCACAAATACTTAAACTGTTCCCTCAGTTTAACAAATCATGGCCACGGATTAACAAACTGTATGCACAAATTTCCAATCCGTACGCTCAGATACCGTACTGTTTGCGTATTTATTCTTAACATGAAGACTTATTTTGGTGATTTTATTATAAGCTTTTTACCCAGAGTTAGATGCATGCTGCACTGTTAATGTTATTATTAAATAACGCCTATTATTACATTGCATTTAGTTTGAGAGCAAAGTAATGACAACATAAACTGTACATTATTTGTTTTGCATTGCTTTTTACCTTCTCCTCAAACTCACACTGCATGATTTTCAAAGTCATCGGATCACCATTGTTTTCACATTGTACTATCTGTGGTAGCATTTAGTTGCTGCTGTGTTCACACTGCACAATGAATTGGCGACAGGAGATTACACACTGCATGACTTTACAATAGGATGAATCGCCAACAACTCTGTCTGGTGTGCAAGCTACAGCCAAACGCACACAAGAAGTGATAAGGAAACAACCCAAGATCATGCTGACATTGTGGTCTATAATTCCTCCCCGAACAAACAATAATTAAAAAAAGATGACATCCTTGTTTAAGATCCCATATGGTCAAAACTGAAATTTCATGGCTTTTTTCATGGTAACTGAGGTCTAGGGGCTATGTAACTACCATATAAGTTTCAAAACAGTCAATCCATAATAGAATGCACACAGCTTGCATAAAGTAGCTCTGCCTTTTCACGAGCTGCTGTGATGTCCAATCTACTCAGTCACCGCTTTCAGTCACCATCAACCACCATCCCACCCTTCTTTTGCCAAAACATCACGTCCATGCCATTGCTGAACAACAATAACATGAAAACAAGTCGAAAAAACGCTGTTCAGTCGATAGATGTCGAAACTACATCATTACACAGGCTTCCGAACAACATTAATATAAAAGACCATTGGCACGTCAGCTTCAGCATCTTTCACACAGCCATTCCATTAAACTTTAAAAATTTACATTAAAAATTTTATTTAATTAATAGAAGTTAATTGATAAAGAAAATCTATTTATGACATTATTTTTGACAGCATTATGATTATTTATTAAAACTTCAGACAACAACAATTAGTGCCACGAGGTTATTTGCAACACTATATGTTCTAAAAAATAGAGGACTACACACCTTACAGCGCAATATAATGTGGCTTTAGAAGAGGAAAGGTAGGATTAAGAAGTGAGCAAGTGATGAATTAGTATTATAGGTCCCAAGCAGATACAGTAACAATAATGGGTGCTCTACCTTATGCAGTCTCCATTGATGGCTAATAAACATTGATACAAGTAGGTTATGGTTAAAGTTGTGAACTTATAAAGTCTTAAATGTTTTGTTTTCCCTTCTCAACGCATTATGCATTTACTCACCAATAATGGCTACCTTTTTAATTTGGTCAAGTCTCCAAGTCGAAGGTGCCCAGCAGCAGATTCCGTACCATGACAGTAGCAGAGGTGGCAAGGCGGGCTGCTCTCCACGCTTCTGCCTGGCAAAACACCCCAGAGCCCTTTATAACTTCAATCTGAAAAATTATTTCACATCACAATATTAATTTATTGGCAACTTTTAGAAACTTTTCATGTTTCATACTGATTCTTATGTTTAGCTTCCCAATAGTTAATAGGATTTTATGTATAAATGCAGATTAATGATAATCTGGACATTCTGGACATTTGTTTACATGCAGGGTAAAACTGCAACAGGAACAGTACAAAATAAAAACGGAAAAAAGACGGACATTCAGAGTAAAACAGTGCAAGATAAAAAAAAAAAAACTGTACAAAACATACATGCAGGGTAAGCATTGGTGGGAGCAATGTCCAAGCAGTGTAGAGAAATATTTCTGTACGACTTCATTGTTTTGTGCTGTGTAGTATAGTATTGTAATAGCTGATCAGAGTGATCAACTCCCCATGTGCTGGTTGTACGCAGTCACAGGACATGGAAATGTCTTTGTAGTCCATGTACCTTGTAATTTCACCCTCATCTTCACCGCGTCTACTGTAAAGCAGAATGGATGGTAGAACAGGTAGATACTTCTCGTGTGTCCATCCACTTCACAAATGCAAGAGGTCCATCTGAACGGAGCTTGCGTGTCCTGATGTGAGGGGCTGGTGAAGGCAAGGGTGATGCAGACACATTCCTAAAAACAAATAAAAAAAAAAAATGTTAACCTATACTGTTCAGAGTAAATGGATGTGCAATTAATATGGATGCACAATATATACAGTACAGAGATGACCAAAAATGTATCCACACTTCAACATGAAAAATATACACCTCTCTTCTGTAGGTCACATGACAGCATCAATGATGGTGATAGATAATACTACACACTGCTGCCATAATTCAATTTGAGTTTTAAAAAACACCATCCACTGGACATTACACACATATTGAACACATTCTAAACAATTACATCTTATCAGGTATTTGTAAATACACGCTAAACAAAAGGGATTATATACATTTACACCAAAGAAATATTCATAAGCATCACTTAGCTACATAAGGCAGTATTTTAGCCACCTGGAACTTGCTTGTTTGTGCTAAATAACATTACCCATAGCAGTGTTATAAGCTAACCAAAATGGAGCCAAATACACATTAGCAACCATAATCTAAAGCTATTCAAAACAAGGTGAATATAAACATCTGTAAACTCCATAAGGCATTAGCTTAGCCACCGGGAAATATCATGTTTGTGCTACATGAGGCAGCATGCTAGCATGATTTACCTAAACTATATAAATGGCATTGAAAGCCAATGTGTCACACAAGCTGACAAGAGCTAGCTGTAGTGAGGAAAATATTTACTAATATTAGTTTAATATTATCAGAATAAGAGTTATATAAGACTTAATAACTTACCCAGTGTAGCATGGGTCTATTCTCTGTTCAAAATGCTCCCGTTCGTCGTCGGAGTCACACAGTCTTCTTCTGAGGTAAATGTAAACTTTCCAGAACATTCTGAAGAGTTTCCTCGGATGTGTAAGCGCGTGCCATCTTCCAAAACGTGCTGAAAACTCACTGAATCTGAGTATTTTCAAGCCTGTATGTGTGTGTGTATGTATGTGTGTGTGTGTATGTATGGGTGTGTGTGTATGTATGGGTGTGTGTGTATGTATGGGGTGTGTGTGTTTGTGTATGGGGGGAGTGTGTATGTATGGGGTGTGTGTGTGTATGTATGGGGGTGTGTGTGTATGTATGGGGGGGGTGTGTGTGTGTGTATGGGGTGTGTGTATGTATGTGGTGTGTGTGTGTATGTATGGGGGTGTGTACATGCCTACACATTTTTATAGAAATGCACTTAGTTAATTTAATTTGCCTTACATTGTTGAATGGAATGGGTTCCACAACCAAAAATCAACATTGATTCAATGTTTGTCTTTTCAACACAGAAAAGCAATGAATTATCAACATTGATTCAACATTATTTAGCATTGAAAAATCAACCTCAACCAAAATGATGATTCTGATGAAATTTCAACATTGAATCAATGTCACCTTGCTATCTGGGAAACGTCTATATTGAAGTCTACGGTGAACGCAGAGTCGGCTAAGCACACGTGATGACGCGCGCGCCCTCACCTCTGTTACGGCTGCCTACAGTATTTGGCCAAAAGAATTATAATAATTGAACGATATGCCTGGTCCTGGAAAGAGACATCAACAGTCCGGCGCTGAGAAACGAAAGAACCGAAAGAAAAAAAAGCCTAAGATGAAGCCCGTGCATCAATTCCAGAAATAAAACTTTACTTTATTCTGTCGACGTTAATAATGTAATAACGTAACATTAACGTAAAATAACGCAAATTTCATTTAACAGCAGGGGGGACAATAAATATATATTTTTATAAATTTATTGCATTGTTTATGTTGTTTACAGTCAAGCCATCAACATACAATAAAATGTAAACATGAGATCTAAACTAAAAACTGTGCTCCCTGTGCTGGTGCTGGCAATATCATCTCTTTGTTCTGCTGTCTCCGGCTCCCTCCTTGGTCCTGAATCTGCCCCTTCCTCTACTCTCACTGTCTCAGAACAGACTGACTCCTGAAGCAGAAAAAAATGCAGGAAATTATGTTTTCTAACATGCGTTAGATAGTTTTTTTTTTATCACTCTATACACAATACTTTGCTATTTTTATAGATGTTGAGCATCGTGAGCAAGCCCGAGATCATATTAACGTTAATTATCACCAGCCGGCATGAATAGCAAACGAGTAACGTGAGTTGGACGCACACCAATCGATTCGACTATGGTTAATCGCTCACTCCGTAGGCTCCCTGAATAGGCGGGAAAGGGATGGAACCGCGCATTCGTCCCGGCAGGAAAAAAAAACTAAACAGATCTAACAGATGAGGACTCAGATTAATGTGCAAAAATATATAATAAAACTATATAAGTCTACATAGCCTTTATAAGACTCTACCTTAAGCGCACTTAAAACATTTTATTTAGTTTTAAAATAAAACAATTTTAAAACATCACTCGGGATTCGAACTGGCGCTTTGTAGATCACTAGTAGAGTGTTCTAACCGCTACACCAAGCGGCCACTTAGAGACAATGCACACCAGAGACGTTAATAAGCCACTCGACTTCTTTGAAAGCAAGTGTACGTCTTTGATAAGTGACGAAGTAAGCCTGTTATAATAATAACTTGGTGTTATTTGATCTTATTGGTTTAGAAATTTATATTTAAATAAAACCCTACACACTTATTTTCTAATTACACGTGATAAAATCTAAAGGCTCACTGTGTTAATATTTATTGTGCTTAAATTTGATCTTAATAAGATTTGATTTAATTTGAATTCTACATTTGTACTGTAATTATAGTACTGTGATTATGAATTCGATCAACTACAGTGTTTCACTTGATGTTATGGGCTACTACGTGTATTATTTAATGGGACGCGTCTCATTAATGAGACAGAGAATGTAAGGCATGATGCGTCAGTCTGTAGTTATATAGCGCCACTCAGTGGTAAAAGCAAGCAAATGCACAGCAAATGCACATGCCGTAATGCGGCGGCGACGTTACATACGATGCTCCGATTTTGTAACAACTGTATTAGCTTTTCAGGAAGGATGATGTCCCAGGAGAGAGAGAGAGCCTGGAAGCGTCTCTTCTATCTGGGCGTCATCATATAACCCTGTGCTTCCACATTAACTATATCTAAATAAATAAATAAGTTGATGGCAGGAAAACACGGGATGAATACAGCTTACTCCATGAAAGGGTTAAATCATATGGAGATTGCTAAGAAAGGGGAGAGAGCGTGGTCTAATGTGAGAGAGGGAGAGTCTAATGTTTTTAAGTGCTTAAAGGCTATTTCCATCTCCGCGGAAGCAAGAGAGGATGTTTATCCTTGCACATTCACAAGAAGCACCAGCGCGCGCTTGAGAGCGGACAGAGGAATTTCCCGATCCGATGAGAACGCGAAAGAAAGTATCTTTAATTCCATCTCCAGCAGCTCTGTCGGTTGCACAAGTTTTAAGCCCTAGGAATGCGCAGCGGCTCGAAGCTTCTCAAGGAATGCGAGGCACGCGCACAGCACTTAATTGAAGGAGTAAAGTGTAGAGATCACCCTCCGATATGGAGTATCACACACGGAGGGAAATCTCGTTTAAAACTCTGCCATATTGGCATATACTTTCTTATTTTGCTGGTTTAAACACAGACACGCTCAACACAACAAGGTGAAGACAAAGAATTTGAGCAATGTTTCCGGTTCACTCCTATTTATAACCTCAGGTGCGTCTCATCAGATGACGTCACCCGACCGAGGTTATATAAGCCAAAATTTGGCGTGTTTGGTGCACACATGCTTCACAACCGGCAACATGACGAGATGTTTCCCATAGCGTTTTCACGCAGCATCGAGTGTAGCCTTTGAAAGGGAACACATTTTCGGCTTCAGTAGACACACAATACTTCAGACTGAAACACGACTGCCCCCTACTGATAATGAATGGCATTTTCACAGCAAGTCGCGGGATCCCTTTTCTCAAAACGTGCGTTTTTAATGGCAACATCTGTAGCTTATATAGCTTTATTATGTAACCTTTGCACATTAATCTGACAATAAATGTAATGCACACACTTTTTCCATACCAGAGTCTGTTTTCTGGCTAGGCTACACATGATAAAATCTAAAGGGTCACTGTGTTAACATTTACTTTGCTTAAATTCGCAAATAAGAAAGATATAGTTATAGTGCCACTTCGTGGTAAAGCGAGGAAACACATGCCCCTAATGCTGTCACCGAGACAGAGTGGTAAAAGTTATTCCGGGTGAGTACCATATGTAGAAGTCTGTACATCTGCTCAGGATCAGTTCATCAAGGGATGTTTAGCAGCACCTGGCTGCACAATAGCCTTAGAATTTTGTATTGCCTGCATTTTGCCTGCAAAACTTTTATACTTACATTTATGTCAGAGCAGTGTGTTGCTCAGAGCACAAGCTTGGATCAACAGGGCTTATCTATAATATTCACTCCCAGGATTCTAAAGAAAGAATAGAACCACAAGGGAATGAAATTGTGGTGTACAGAGACTAAGGCAAACTTGTTTTTGCAGTGTCAAAAATCATAACAGGACACGTCATAACAATTATAAGACAAGGCTTATCTATGCATCAGTGTTACAAAAAGCAATGAGACAGATGAGTAATGAGTGATATTATCTTGTTGCCATAGTATATTATTTGTAAGGATATATAGTAGAATTTACTTTATATTAAATATTCAGATTTTTGTTTCCTAACGGTAGTTACCCTGGTACATAAGCAATGGAAATGTTTTTTGAACAAGCATTATTTTCCCTAAACAACTAAATTATCTTGCTAAAAGTACTGGCTAATTAGGATGAAATAAGTATTAATAAAACTACAATATAATAATGACAAAATGTCAATAACTTTAAAACCAGTAAGTAATATGTTTCAGTAATCTTGGCCCAATACTTTAATGGAGTTTTATATCACTTGTAAAGAATTTTTATGAGACCAGTAGTACTTGAAGACATTTCTAAAAAAGAAATATAACATCAAGTTGTAAAGACTAAAGTTGTATTTAGATTTTTTTATTTTATTCTTGTTAAAATTAATATCTGAGTCTGTTCATCTTTTTATGTGGTTGCTTATCTTAATTTTTAGAATTGTGCAATTTTAAGACAATGTTGTCTCCTGTACATAATATTTCATTCACAACTTTTACACTTACTGGTTTTCATGATTTTGGAGAATGGCGGCCCATTTTATCCATTCCCTATCTTCTTATGTTTTTACTGTCATGTAGTTTAAACCTTACACTCATATATTTAATTATATCACAGAGGGGTCTTCACACTCCTATGTGTATACTAATTGGTCTTATGGCAGCTGTTGACCTCTCCTTGCCAATATTTTGTGTGCCAAATATGCTGTTAAGTTTCGTATTTAACTGGAAAGGAATTTCACTTGTTGGCTGTTTAATTCAAATGTTTTGTATTTATTTTGTTGGGACATTTCAATCTACTGTCCTGCTCTGGATGGCTCTGGATCGTTTTTTTGCTATATGTCGACCTCTTTATTACCACAAATACATGGGAATGCATAATTTCCTGAAGTTCATTATTTTTCCAGTTATCAGAAATCTATTTTTTATTTCCATAATGGTTTCTTGGGCTGGAAAATTGACCTTTTGTGCAACAAATGAGATAGATCACTGTTTTTGTGAACACATGGCATTAGTTCAGCTTGCATGTGGAGATATTTCCATTAACAATGCACTAGGCCTTTTGGCTGTTTTTCTTACAATTACTGCTGATTTTATTTTCATTACAATATCATATATAGCAATCCTTTCATCTGTCTTGAGATCTGGGAAAGCTTGCTTAAAGGCTATTCACACCTGCATTACTCACATAATTGTCATGACTGTTAGTCTGACTTTTGCTTTAATTGCCTTTATGTCATACAGAATAAAAAACAACTTTTCTCCTTCCAGCCGTGTCTTTCTAAGTACGATGTACTTGCTTTTTCCGAGCTGTTTTAATCCAATTATATATGGAGTAAGAACGAAAGAAATAAGAGAGCACTTTCTAAAGTTTATTAACCATTTAAAGGTCTTTCCGAAGTAATATGTAGGTCACATAACCCTTCTAATATATATTCAATTTCATGCACTGTCTGTTGTTACTGTAATGATTTTAACACTTTGTTAAGGGACGTTTAAACTGCAGTTGAACTATTACTGTACCAACTGGTAAGGGCAAAGGATAACATGCAGTGCATCATTTTAAACAGCTGGTTACCAACATCAGAGGACAACTGATGTTGGAAAGAGATCAATGTTTTTACAAATTAAAATCTCATGGACTCCTGGCCAGAAGTGTCTGGCATTTTGATGACTCAGGCTTGTGCTCTCCCAAGATAATGCCAGAACTTTATTCAAAAAGCCAGAGTTGCTTAAAATGCAAAAAAAAAAAAAATTTGTGCCACAGTTTTCCTGTGCCTGATTGGGGTAAAATGTAAGAGTATTCACAGCTTTCTTAAAAAATGTCATGTGCCCTTTGTACTGAATCAGACAACTTTATTGTGTACTTTATTGTGGTCAGATTCCCATGCAGCAACTGTTTAAATGTATTTGATAATTTTAATTGTGTTTCCAATCTTTACTTATCAAGGTATGGCTATATTGTTGAACAGATGCATGAAAAATATATTACAGGTTCTTCTTTGTGTATGTAGCTACTTTATTTTTTAATAATTTAAATAAAGTGTCTATATTGGTTGTATCTTTTCATTCTAGCTAGGTACCTAAACATTCAACTTAGTTAAAATGACCTGTTTATAAAATTGTATAAATATTACTATCAGTATTTATCTTGTGCAATGCCTGAACAACAAAGCTGTCATGTCAACACAGGAGTTGGCATCACACTACAATCCCATAGATAACATAGATAGACACCTACCCACACTCAGGATCAATGCATTCCTACATACACAAACTAATACTTCCTTAAGAATGATACACCTAGAACATCTTTCTTGGCATTACCAAGCCTTATAGTGAATGTGTATTTTTCCCCGTTTTTTTTTTTTTTTTTACTTTTGATTATTGCCTGCTTGTACAATGTGTGTCCCTTCAATTTTGTGACCATAATCTTATGGATTAGGATTTGTTTGTCAGTTTTTAAATAAAGCATTCTAACCTGCAACTGCTGCCATTACTCCTAACAGAACATGCTGCTCAGCAAATAAAAATTCGCAAACTCTAATATTTCATTGAACCACCTCTTGCTTTGAATACAGCCATTGCATTGTTTTGATAAACTTGTGCATTGTCATGACATTTATTTATGTCCAGAGCCACATTAAATTCTCTCCAGGAACTTGTATTGATGATGGAAGAGTTTGATTGCTGCCTAAGATCTTTGCCAGCACATCCCAAAGATTGGGTTAAGATCCATTAAACTATCCACTGGATTCTCTGGTGGCCAATCCATGTGTGAAACTGATGTCTAATACTCCCTAAACGTCTCGGGTTACTTTGCTGTAACCCTGTTCTCTGAAAAGGTGGGAACGAGATGCTGCGTGAAAGTGCTATGGGAACATCTTTTTGTGTTGGCGGTTGTGAAGCATGTGTATATCAAACACACAAAATTTTGGCTTATATAACCTCAGTCAGGTGATGTCATCTGATGAGACGGACCTGCAGGTTATAAATAGGAGTAACCCGGAAACATTCCTCAGATCGATTCTGAAGGGACGTCCGGTCACGTAGGCAGTGCGGCATTGGAGTGCAGCATCTCGTTCCTGCCTTTTCAGGGAACAGAGTTACAACAAAGTAACCTGAGACGTTCCCTTTCAAAGGCTACACTCGATGCTGCATGAAAACGCTATGGGAACGAGAATACCAACGCCGCCACACTGCAAGTGTCTGGACCCCAGGCCGAGGAGGTCTCAGAACTATATCTGGGAGGCTGACTCGAGGACCCGTGAGCCCGGAGTAGCATGAACATCCAGACTATAAAATCTAAGAAATGTGTGCGGAGAGGACCAACCTGCTGCATCACACACTTGCTGCAGGGGAATACCTCTTGCCAGCGCAGTAGATGAGGTGATCCCCCTGGTTGAATGAGCCCTGATTCCTAGAGGCGAAGTGAGCACACGCGCCTCATAGGAGAGAGCAATAGCATCTCTCACCCAGTGTGACAAAGTCTGTGTAGTGGTGGCCGCCCCCCGGTTGCGGCCCCCATAGCATATAAAACGCTGCTCTGACTTACGCCACTGGCTGGTGCGGTGGACGTAAATCTGAAGAGCACATACTGGACACAGTAAGTGAAGTCTCTCCTGCTCTGAAACTGTAAAAGGCAGAGGACAGAAGGCTTCAAGAACAACAGGGTGCATGTTTGAGAATGGAACTTTCGGAAGATAGTTTGGGTGAGGATGCAAAATCGCTTTGACTAGCCCAGAGGCAAGTCTAGGCAGGATGGGGAGTCTGACAAGGCGTGCAGATATCCAATCCTCTTCAGAGAGGTAATGGCAATCA
Organism: Channallabes apus; assembly: GCA_030522415.1. Lineage (NCBI taxonomy): Eukaryota > Metazoa > Chordata > Actinopteri > Siluriformes > Clariidae > Channallabes > Channallabes apus. Next base: position 22,594,645 of record CM060126.1, read on the forward strand.
GAAAAACCATCTTAAGGGTCAGAAACCTGACAGGCACTGACTCTAGTGGTTCAAAGGGGTGTCAATTAGACCTTCGAGCACGATTGATAAATCCCACGAAGGGACCGTGGCTCTAGTGGGTGGCCTCAACCGTTTAGGTCCACGAATGAAATGGGCAACTAAAGGGTGTTTTCCCCCAGTAACCCCATCAATCAGAACGTGGCAGGCTGAAATAGCAGCTATGTACGTCCTGAGAGTACTAGGGCACAAGCCCGAGGACAACTTTTCCTGCAGGAACTCCAGCACTGAAACAATTCGGCAGTGGACTGGGTCTACCTGCTTCGTCATGCAGCAACTTTCAAATACATTACATTTGAGGGCATAAGCTCTTCTAGTGGAGGGAGCCCTAGCACTTAGAATAGTCTCAATCACGCTGGAAGACTAGCTTGACTTAGTTGGTCCCGTTCAGGGGCCAAACGTGAAGGTTCCAAAGCTCGGGCCGGGGATGAAATATTGTCCCCTGCACCTGAGACAGAAGATCCCTCCTCACTGGAATCACCCATGGTGATCAGTCGAGGATAGATATTAGATCCGAGAACCACACTCTGGTCGGCCAACAGGGCACTATCAATAAGAGGTGCAAACGTTGTTTGACGGACTCTCGCCAGGACTCCCGGGAGCAGAGCTATCGGAGGAAACGCATAAAGGCGTAAATTGTCGTATGGGCCATAGCGTCCAGACGCAGGGGAGCTGGAAGTGTCAGAGAGTAGTAAAGGGGATATTTGCTATTTCTTGTGAGGCAAAGAGGTCCACGTCTGCTACATGAAATCTCTCCCAAATTGACTGACTCCTTCGGGGTGGGGTTTCCATTCCCCGTGTGTCAGAGCTTGACTGGTCAGCACATCTGCTCCCACATTCATATGCCCTGGGCAGTCCGCCCTGGTGATTAATATATGAGACTACCGTAGTGTTGTCCACCCGCACTAGGACATGGTCACCCAAGACCGCACCCCAGGGAAGCGTCTGTCGTTAGCATCTTGCGAGGACAAGATGGACTTAGAGTGGGACCCAGAGTCAGAAACCGGGGTCTGAACCACATAGAAAGGGTATGAAACACCTGGCGCGTAACCCTTATTGGAGATTGGCCCTAGAGTGAAATCCCCTGGTTCTTAGCCACAACTGAAATGTTCTCATGTGCAGAAGGCCCAAAGTTGTCACCGTGGATACAGCTGCCATGAGAGCTAAGATCTCTGAAAGTGATGTTTTTAACAGTCACTTTCTGGTCTAGCTTTATTTCCTTGTGGGTGTTAAGAATGTATTCGACACGAACGGGAGACAGCTGTGCCCACCTTACGATCAAATCCCATGTGACACCCAAATATGTTGTCCTCTGAACAGGAAAGAGCACACTTTTCATGGCGTTGGGTCTCAATCCTGACAAACAAAGATGAGCTAGGACAACATCCTGATGTCGAAGCGCTAGCTACTGAGACTGGGCCAGCCAGTCATCTATGTAATTCAAAATACAGATGCCCTGTAGTCGTAAGAGCCAGAACTGCATCCATGCATTTGTATTTGCGGGTGAGAGAGCTATACCAAATGGAAGGACATGATACTGGTAAGCTTCGCCCCCGAAAGCGAACCTCAGGAACCTCCTGTGTGGTGGCAAAATTCCTATATGAAAGTATGCGTCCTTCAGATCGATTGTCACAAATCAATCGCTTGGTAGGATTTGAGAGCAATCACTTTGACAGTTAACATTTTGAAGCTGTATTTATTTATTTTTAGATAGCGGTTCAGCCCGCGAAAATAAAAAAATTGGGCGCAGCCCCCCGTTCCTCTTGGGAACCAAGAAATACTGACTGTAATAGCCTGACTCTCTGTCTGGTAGGGGAACATGTTCTATGGCCCCATTCCCCAGCAACTTCTGTCAGCAGATGCGCACTTTCCGGTTTCACGATAGTGAAGACCACACCTTTGAAATGCAGAGGGTGATGTGAGAACTGAATTCTGTAGCTTCTCTCTACAGTGCTTAGTAGAGCGAACCTCGAGCGAAAATGGAGGAAAACTAAATTAGAAGCTTTTCGAATTGCGTATAAAGACAGTATGTGCAGCTATAGACAGGCTCTAAAAACTGCTAGGACTGAGCATCTTAGCCAACTGATAGCAAGAAACCAAAACAATCCCAGGTTCTTATTTAGTACAGTGGCTCGCCTAACAAAACCTAAGATGCCCGCAGAGAGTATCCCATCACAGTTTAGAAGTGAAGACTTTATGGACTTCTTTAATGAAAAAATCAATAATATCAGGAAGAAAATAATGGAGGTTCAACCTCTAATAGTATCTCACGATCCAGTTCAGCTTATAGCTTCACATTTAGATTTTCAGTGCTTTACAGGTATAGGACAGGAAAAGCTGTATAAACTTATCACCTCGGCTAAATCAACAACGTGCCTGTTAGACCCAATCCCAACCAGATTTTTAAAAGAAGTGATGCTTACGGTTGGAGAGCCACTTCTAAACATTATTAATTCTTCATTACATCTAGGTCACGTCCCTAAGCCTTTCAAGTTAGCAGTTATTAAGCCGCTTCTTAAAAAATCTAATTTGGACGCGAATGAAATAACAAATTACAGACCGGTTTCAAACCTTCCGTTCATATAAAAAATACTAGAAAAAGTAGTATCAGCTCAAATTTGCACATTCTTGCAGGATAACAACATCCTTGAAGAATTTCAGTCAGGTTTCAGGCCCCATCATAGCACAGAAACTGCACTAGTTAAGATTACAAACGACTTGTTTTTAGCTTCAGACCAAGGCTGCATCTCATTGCTAGTCCTGCTCGATCTTAGTGCTGCATTCGACACTATAGATCATAATATTCTCATAGATCGCTTACAAAATTATATAGGTATTCAGGGACAGGCATTAAAATGGTTTAGATCTTACCTGTCTGATCGCTACCATTTTGTAGATCTAAATGGAGAACCGTCTGGTGTAATGCCAGTGAAATATGGGGTCCCACAAGGGTCAGTTTTAGGACCTCTGTTGTTCTCAATATACATGCTTCCCTTGGGTAACATCATTAGAAGACATGGGATTAGTTTCCATTGTTATGCTGATGTTACCCAATTATATATCTCAACTAAACCAGACGAAATACCTAAGTTGTCTAGATTAACTGAGTGTGTCCAGGACATAAAAGATTGGATGACCAATAACTTTCTTTTATTAAATTCAGATAAGACAGAGATATTACTTATTGGCCCAAAAACCAGCACACAACAGCTTTCATAATTCAGCCTGCGCTTATAAGGATGTACTGTTACTACCAGCTCAGCAGTTAAAGACCTGGGCGTAATATTAGACAGTAACTTGTCTTTTGAAAATCACATTTCAAATATCACAAAAACAGCCTTTTTCCATCTTCGAAATATTGCTAAACTTAGAACATCTTATCCGTATCTGATGCAGAAAAACTAGTTCATGCATTCATTACCTCCAGACTGGACTATTGTAATGCATTACTAGGTGGTTGTCCTGCATCCTCAATAAACAAGCTTCAGTTAATCCAAAAGGCAGCTGCCAGGGTTCTCACTAGATCCAGAAAATATGATCATACAGTTGGTGCACAGGCAGTATGCGACTTCTACCGTCGCCGGTGTATGGCGTGTATGGCGTCAGCATTTGGGTTTGTGCGTTTGCTGGCTTTTACCACTGAGTGGCGCTATATAACTATAGACTGACGCCTCAGGCATCAGTTCGTTCTCTCCAGGCTTAATGAGGCGCAGGTCGTCCACAGCTGCACGTCGTTGCAGATAAAATAAAGTGAAACATTGTAAATAAACGAGTTCATAATCACAGTAGTAACATTACAGTACAAATTTATAATTAAAATTAAATTCAGTTTTTTAGGATCGAATTTAAGCAACGTAAACATTGTAAACTGTTTAATTACAGTAGAAAGGCTACACGTGTAGGGTCTTGTGTCATCTTATATTTTGTGTTCTTTAAATTTGTAGCTTTTATAAGACTCTACTTTTATTTAGGTGCACACACAATGACGAAAAAACTTTATGATTTTGTTAAATAAATAAAGTAAACGGGGTTCTGTATTGATTTTGGTGAACTTGAGCGCGTCAGAAAATGAACCCAAACTCCATGTATACTCGCCGCACAGACGTGAAAAATATATACTTATAGAAAGAGAAATATCTGCTTTAATATAAACTAATGAAAAAAAATATTAGATTATGTAATTCGTATGAGAAGTGAATTACTGTATAGGCACGCTCACTGACGACGAGATGACATGATCAGCACAGCCGTAACCAAAGGAATCACTAACTTATCAATGAATTATTAAAATGGTCAGAGTGAGTTTCCTGGCTGTTTTAACAAATATTTGAAGTAGATAACAGTAGCCCACATTTATAAAAGCATTTTTATTTATATAAAACTATAAATAAATAAAAAAATAATAATCCGGCATTTATATTAGGTGTGCCCGCTGCCAAAGTTCTTCAGTAACAAACCTATAAAACATGTACATCTGTATGAATAAATAGTTTAAATGTGATCAGTGATTTATGTAAATGACTCAGTTTAGATGTAAGTAAATGCTCCTGTAAATGTGTTTGCTGAAAGAGATATCTAATCTCTCATATCGGCGCGCGCGTTCATCTGACTTTAGATCAAAACTCAGCAAAGTTAAACAGCGCACACATTTAACGTACATTGACTAAAAGGTTTATTCACAAGCATCAAAAATGCTCCCGATATGAGCCGACACGAGCAGATTTGGTTCAGTCAGAATATTTATCAATCATAAAGAGAGGCGACATACTTGCTGATTAAACACTGCATTTTTTTTAAGTGAAAGCGCGCGATGTGAGCAGCTTTCAGATTTTAAATTTACACAAATTTAAGAAGAGGCCTGAAGCAAGATCCAAGATCCTCCCCAGTTTGCTGAAACCATGAAAAGTGGTGATTTTAGTTTCTCCGAGTGTATAGGTGAGAACAGCTATTCACACTTGAGGTATATTACAATATTTGCATGTGTCTGAGATGGCAAAGCACACACAGTAACATGGCAAGAACAACAACCCCGTACTGTAATTAGAAAAAATATATACTTATAGAAAGAGAAATATCTGCTTTAATATAAACTAATGAAAAAAATTATTAGATTATGTAACTCGTATGAGAAGTGAATTATAGGCGCGCTCACTGCTGCGGAGACGACGAGGAATCACTAATTTATCAATGAATTATTAAAATGGTCAGAATGAGTTTCCTGGCTGTTTTAACAAATATTTGAAGTAGATAACAGTAGCCCAAATTTATAAAAGCATTTTTATTTATATAAAACTATAAATAAAAAAAATAATAATAATCCCGCATTTATTATTAGGTGTGCCCGCTGCCAAAGTTCTTCAGTAACAAACCTATAAAACATGTACATCTGTATGAATAAATTGTTTAAATGTGATCAGTGATTTATGTAAATGACTCAGTTTAGATGTAAGTAAATGCTCCTGTAAATGTGTTTGCTGAAAGAGATATCTAATCTCTCATATCGGCGCGCGCGTTCATCTGACTTTAGATCAAAACTCGGCAAAGTTAAACAGCGCACACATTTAACGTACATTGACTAAAAGGTTTATTCACAAGCATCAAAAATGCTCCCGATATGAGCCGACACGAGCAGATTTGTTTCAGTCAGAATATTTATCAATCATAAAGAGAGGCGACATACTTGCTGATTAAACACTGGATTTTTTTTTAAGTGAAAGCGCGCGATGTGAGCAGCTTTCAGATTTTAAATTTACACAAATTTAAGAAGAGGCCTGAAGCAAGATCCAAGATCCTCCCCAGTTTGCTGAAACCATGAACAGTGGTGATTTTAGTTTCTCCGAGTGTATAGGTGAGAACAGCTATTCACACTTGAGGTGTATTACAGTATTTGCATGTGTCTGAGATGGCAAAGCACACACAGTAACATGGCAAGAACAACAACCCCGTACTGTAATTAGAAAAAATATATACTTATAGAAAGAGAAATATCTGCTTTAATATAAACTAATGAAAAAAATTATTAGATTATGTAATTCGTATGAGAAGTGAATTATAGGCGCGCTCACTGCTGCGGAGACGACGAGGAATCACTAATTTATCAATGAATTATTAAAATGGTCAGAGTGAGTTTCCTGGCTGTTTTAACAAATATTTGAAGTAGATAACAGTAGCCCACATTTATAAAAGCATTTTTATTTATATAAAACTATAAATAAATAAAAAAATAATAATCCGGCATTTATTATTAGGTGTGCCCGCTGCCACAGTTCTTCAGTAACAAACCTATAAAACATGTACATCTGTATGAATAAATTGTTTAAATGTGATCAGTGATTTATGTAAATGACTCAGTTTAAATGTAAGTAAATGCTCCTTGCTATAGGGACTGACATCGGCGTGCTGAAAGATCTAATCTCTCATATCGGCGCGCGCGTTCATCTGACTTTAGATCAAGGTTAAAGGCGCACACGCGGGATCATGCAAATGTTTCCCCTTCTACTCTCGTCGTTCATAAAAAATGAACAATCCGACACAAGCAGATTTGTTTCAGTCAGAATATTTATCAATCATAAAGAGAGGCGACATATACTTGCTGATTAAACACTGCATTTTTTAAGTGAAAGCGCGTGATGTGAGCAGCTTTAATTATTGATAATTAAATCATTATTAAATGGTGGACATAAAAAGCAAAAAGAATAATAATATTATTTTGATTATTATTATCATGTTCTTTTGCTGTTTGAGCGTCTGTGGATTCCAAAATTGACATTTTTACCGTTTTTTAACTGAAATGGAACAGATACTGTACTGTAGAAAGGTTCCTTATCATAACGTGCCTTGTATTGTTTTTTAATCGCTCGATACACGACCCATCATTTTTAATGCTATTTTACAAAGGGTAAATACACATGGAATAATTTTATTTGGTTTGTTCATTTATAAATAAAATTAAAAGTAATTAAAAACAGTGTAGAGTGATTAATAACACTACATGTTATGGTAAGAAAAATCTCATTCTTGCTCATTCTAGTTTCTCCGAGTGTATACTGTAGGTGAGAACAGCTATTCACAGGTTATTTGCATTTGTACAGTACTGTATGTGTCTGACTTCGCAAAGCACACCTGTAAAACCTGTTTAAATGTAAATGCTCCTCGCTGCGCTGTTTGGGGGAGGGGCACGCTAATGACGATTTGGTCAGCTGTGTGAACGCTCGCCCTTTAGATGTTGCGCGCGCACTACACGGCAAAAATATGTTAGTATATCATGACTGAAATCATGACTGAAATATATGTTAGTATATCATGACTGAAAAAAGGTTATGTAATTTGTATAAAACGTGGATTACTACAGCGCATCCACTCACAGCCGAAACCAAAGACATCAACGGCTCTGCCTATTCAGAGGCTCTGCCTATTCAGTAAAGAAAAACACTATTGTTATTATTTCAATTCATACTGTACAGCTGTGAGAATTAGGGCAGGGATATTATGCCAATATTAAATATTATATACGATATTAAATTTCAAGCCCTGGTCAACAGAATTCTGTGAAGGAAGGAAACAGACAGAGGCAGAGATTGGTACCCTTCGGAGTGAGTTGGGAGTTTGCAAGGCAGAGAAGGATGCTCTTCGGAGTCAGTTGCGAGTTTGATGAGACGGCATAAATATTTAATACAGCAAATTAAATATTTTAGTTTAGATTTTGGTTTATATTATATGGTTAATGTATTTTGGTTTATATTGCAAACGAATAACGAATCAAGAGCCTGTGATTATATTGCATAAATATTATTTTGTACAGACAAATATCTGAATTTTTATTTATTTTTTTTATTTTATTTTTTTTAAACAAATCTCTCAAAAATAGTAAGATGTATTTTGGTTTTATACTGCAAACGAAAAACGAATCCAGGGTCTTGTGTCATCTTATATTTTCTGTTCTTTAACGTTGTAGTAGATTTATTAAATGAAATAAATGACACTAAACGGGGTTCTGTATTGTTTTCGGTGAACTTGAGCGCGTCAGAAAATGAACCCAAACTCCGTGTATACTCGCCTCACAGACGTGAAATATAAGTACTGAAGTACTGTAGATAACAGTAGCCCACATTTATAAAAGCATTTTTTATTTATATAAAACTATAAAAAAAATAATCCTGTGTTTATTTTTAGGTGTGCCCGCTGCCACACTTCTTCAGTAACAAACCTATAAAACATGTACATCTGTATGAATAAATTGTTTAAATGTGATCAGTAAATGCTCCTTGCGAGTGACTGACATCGGCATGCTGAAAGATCTAATCTCTCATATCGGCGCGCGCGTTCATCTGACTTAACGTTTCAGCCATTCACACATGCATTGTGCTGTTGTTTGTACACACTTTCAGTTTTCCCCTTCTACTCTCCTCTTTCATAAAAAATGAACAATCCGACAAGAGCAGATTTGTTTCAGTCAGAATATTTATCAATCATAAAGAGAGGCGACATATACTTGCTGATTAAATACTGCATTTTTAAAGTGAAAGCGCGCGATGTGAGCAGCTTTAATTATTGATAATTAAATCATTATTAAATGGTGGACATAAACAGCAAAAATAATAATATTACTCTTTTGATTATTATTATCATGTTCTTTTGCAGTTTGAGCGTCTATGGATTCCAAAATTGATATTTTTACCGTTTTTTAATCACTGAAATGGAAGAGATACAGTACTGTATACTTGCTGATTAAACACTGCATTTTTAAAGTGAAAGCGCGCAATGTGAGCAGCTTTAATTATTGATAATTAAATAATTATTAAATGGTGGACATAAAAAGCTTTTATAAAAGGTTTTATACTGCAAACGAAAAACGAATCCAGAGCCTGTAATTATATTGCATAACTATTATTTTGCACAAATACTGTAAATCTCTGAATAAAACACTCGAAATACATTTTTTTTAAAAGCCCTAGTGCTGTTGTTTGTGCTGTTTTCTTTAATAATAACACTAAACAGATAAAAACAGAGAGTCTAAACAAAATAAAACCAATGTTTTCTAACTCATATTTTTTAAATATAAACATACAGTAAAACATCATTCAGTACAACTGAATCGCAGAAAAAAATCAGCAAAAATATTATTTAGTACAACGCAATCTTTGGATCCTTGATGAGACGGCATAAATATTTAATACAGCAAATTAAATATTTTGGTTTATATTATATAGTTAATGTATTTTGGTTTATATTGCAAACGAATAACGAATCAAGAGCCTGTGATTATATTGCATAAATATTATTTTGCACAGACAAATATCTGAAAAAAAAAACAGTTTTTTTTTACGACAAATCTCTCAAAAATAGTAAGATGTATTTTGGTTTTATACTGCAAATGAAAAACGAATCCAGAGCCTGTAATTATATTGCATAACTATTATTTTGCACAAATACTGTAAATCTCTGAATAAAACAATGATATTTTATTCACAAATGTAAGACAATATATTTTGGTTCAGTTCCAGATAACAACTGTAAGTATTGTCGAAATAATTTTTTTTAAAGCCCTAGTGCTGTTGTTTGTGCTGTTTTCTTTAATAATTACACTAAACAGATAAAAACAGAGAGTCTGTCTAAACAAAATAAAACCAATGTTTTCTAACTCATATTTTTTATATTTATAGTTTTTCATGTTTGTTGGATGTGTATATTATCATAATTGTAGTATTACTTCGCTACAACATATTGTTTTGACTTTATTATGACTTAAGCTCTGAATATATTTAAAAACCGATACGACGGAAAATGTGAATTTGCGCCACCTGGCGGTCATTTCACGAATTATTTTGAAATGCTCCTGGTTTATTTTGGCCGCTGCCGCTTTCCACGGCGGTCAGTGCGACGGTAATGAGCAGTCTGGTTGTCACACCACTGTATAACCCCAATATTATCATCCCTGCACTGGCTACCTGTTCAGTCTAGAATAAATTACAAAATTACAAAATAGTATTACTTACAATACCTTAAATGGTTTAGCTCCCACATACCTAACCAGTCTTCTGATGCGCTACAATCCACCACGCGCCTTAAGATCACAAAGCTCCGGACTTCTGGTAGTTCCCAGAATTTCAAAATCTACAAAAGGGGGTAGGGCTTTTTCATATTTAGCTCCAAAGCTTTGGAATAGCCTTCCGGACAGTGTTCGGGGAGCAGACACGGTTTCTCAGTTCAAAAGTAGACTCAAGACGCATCTTTTTAATCTGGCATACACATAACTCATCCCATAATCTCATACTCCAGTACACCTATACCGAATGGGAACTACGCTAATTCTCCCCATCTGTTCTGTATTTCTCTACCCATCCCGAGGCATCGGTGTAACATCCGATCTGCCTCAGCCCCGGAGATCAGGTTCACCGGATTACTGAGCCGTAGCCTTTGTCTCCCCCTAGTGTGTCTACATATGTTATTGTCGGTCATCAACACGAAAGTGAATTCACCTGTCTACCCTTGTGTGTCTCACTATTTAACCCAGCCGAACCCACACCACATTGTCTGGTCACCGTTGTGCACACCTAGTCTGTTTCACCGTATGTCTCTGTTCTCTCTCTCTCTCCCAGGTTTAAGACGGTATCTGCAGGCGAGGTAGCGAAAGCAAGACGGCTTTCGCGTTCGGACGGATCCCGGTTCCGTTGCAGTTCTCAGTTACTTTCAAGGATAAAACTTCAAGTGATTCTTCTTCTTCTTCTCGTTTGTGTTTCCGCCTGCAGACCGTCCCTGGTGAAGAACCCTCGGGGTTATTATAATTTATGTGGAGATCTAAGTTTGTTCAAATCAAAAACGGGACTCTGAATAAAAAGTATATATTTCCTGCACCTGCGTTCCCTTGTGTGTGTGTTTACCAGTGAGCGACATGACAGATGACCAGACCTCTTACCCGAACGCAGCAGGAACACCTGTACGTGATAACACGGTCCCCATGATGGATTACATCCGACGACAGCAGGGACAGATGGACAGCCTGGCCAGGGCAATCAATGACCTGGCCCACAGTGTCCGTGACATCGCGGCTAGACAGTCGCCCCCCCCTGCAGCGCAGAGACACGCGTCCCGATCTCCACCACGGGCCGCCCCCCCGGAAAGATATGCTGGTGACCCAGAGGGGTGCAGAAGATTTCTCCTCGCCTGTGAGCTGTACCTGGCCGAGTATCCCGGTCTCGATGAGAGACAGAAGATAAGTTTTGTCACACAACAGCTCACAGGTGCAGTGATGGACTGGGCCACCGCTATGTGGAGTGCTGGAGGCCGGGACATGAGCGACTTTATCCGCTTCCTCCGCGCTGTCTTTGATCACCCGGATCAGGGCCGGACTGGAGAGCAACAGCTGCTGAGGATTAAACAGGGGTCGACCACCGTCGCTGAGTACGCCGTGCGGTTCAAAATCCTGGCAGCGCAGAGTGAGTGGTGCGAGAAGAGCCTTCTCGCCCGCTTCCGGGACGGGCTCCAGCCAGACATCCAGCTGGAGTTGGCGTGCCGAGATGCCGAGTTAGATTTGGACGAGACAATCCAGCTCGCCATTAAGCTGGACCAACACCTCCGCAGTCAGAAAAGGCAAACCCCCGCCCGGGCGGCAGGAAGCAGGGTTGAACCGCACCACCGTCCTCGCCCCAGCAGAAGCCCACCAGCTCCACGCGAAGCCCCAACGACAGAGCCTATGGACGCGCGAAAAAAAAAAAGAACCCTGCCGATGCGGGTGACGTGGAGCGACTAATGAGCCCCTGCTGGAGAGCCTCTTTCACTGATGTTGGCTCCGGCCATTGGAGTACCGCTCTGACCTTGGCTGTGTCCATCTTGACCCCCAGTGGCCCTATGCGATAGCCCAGGAATGCAACCTCTGCCTTATGAAATTCACATTTCTCCGCCTTCACATAGAGCCCATGTTCCCCCAGTCGGAGGTAGGACTCGGAGCGGTACTGTCACAGCGCCATGGCCATCCGGAGAAGTTATTCCCCTGTGCTTTTTTCTCGCGAAAACTGACACCTGCTGAATGCAACTATGATATCGGAAATCGCGAACTGCTTGCAATAAAGGCGGCGTTAGAGGAGTGGAGGCATTGGTTGGAAGGGTCGGAACATCCATTCACGGTACTCACAGATCATAAGAACTTGGAGTACCTCCAACAAGCAAAAAGACTAAACCCCCGACAAGCCCGCTGGGCACTGTTTTTCACTCGGTTCCATTTTATTATTACTTATCGCCCCGGCTCTAAGAATTTAAAAGCGGACGCGTTATCCCGCTGTTTTGCGACGCAGGACCGACCCCAGGTGCCTGAACCCATTTTGCCCCCGTCGCTCGTGGTGGCACCGATCACGTGGGACCTCGATGCGGAGATAGCCCGAGCGACACGGTCAGAACCCGTGCCGCCGGGCTGTCCTCCGAATCGAACCTACATGCCGGAGTCACTACGTGAACGAGTAATAGTAGAGGCACACACTAACTTATCATCAGGACATCCCGGCGAACTAAAAACACGCCAACTACTAGAACCTCGGTTCTGGTGGCCAAATTTGCGGGAAACAGTGAAAACAGTCGTTTCGTCTTGTGCTACCTGTGCAACCACCAAGAGCCCTCGAGGGTTGCCAGTTGGAAAATTAATGCCCTTACCTACACCTAACAGACCGTGGTCCCACCTAGCGGTGGACTTTGTTACGGACCTGCCAGTGTCTAAAGGGTACACGACCGTCCTGGTAGTCGTAGATCGCTTCTCAAAAGGTTGCCGGTTTATTCCGTTCTGCGCCCTCCCAACCGCCTCCCAGGTGACGGAAACCCTATTCAACAATGTGTTTCGCTACTACGGCATACCGGAGGATATTGTTTCCGATCGTGGTCCCCAATTTGTCGCAAAAGTCTGGAAAGCTTTTTTCCAGAAATTGGGGACCACTATTAGTCTAACGTCAGGCTATCACCCGGAGTCTAATGGGCAGGCAGAGCGGACTGTCCAAGATCTCGGGAAATTCCTCCGCGCATATTGTAGTAGTTGGCAACATGAATGGGCAGACTGTTTATTCTGGGCGGAATATGCGCGAAACTCACTAAGACACTCCTCAACCCGGCCTAACGCCGTTCCAATGTGTGCTCGGACATCAGCCCCCGCTATGTCCTTGGGATGCCACTCCCACCAATATCCCCATGGTGGACGAGTGGTTTAAGAAAGCGGAAAAAGTATGGGAGGGGGCGCATGCCAGTATCTCCCAAGCAGTTCGCCGGTTCAAAAAATTCGCCGATAGGCGGCGACGGGAAAGTCCTCCGCTCCAGGTAGGAGATCGGGTTTGGCTCTCGACAAAGGACCTCTCTCTCAACCTCCCCTGCCGTAAGCTCTCCCCCAGATTCATCGGTCCCTTCCCTATAATCTCCCAAATCAACCCTGTTTCTTTTAAATTGCAACTCCCTTCACACATGCGCATTAATCCTGTCTTTCACATCTCTCTTCTCAGGCCAGTGATGCGGGGACCACTAGACGGAGGTGTCGTAGACCCTTCACTCCCTGGGGCTGTGGAGATCGAGGGCGCTCCTGCATTTAGAGTCCAGCAACTGCTGGACTCCCGAAGGCGAGGGGGCTCCCTTCAGTACCTGGTAGAGTGGGAGGGGTACGGGCCGGAGGAACGCAGCTGGGTCCCGGCAAAGGACATCCTGAGCCCAGAACTCATATTCGAGTTTCATCAAGCTCGACCGGATCGTCCTGCGCCACGACCTCCTGGCCGACCCGCTCGCCGGCAATTCCATCAGGCCGGTGGGTCCCAACCCCCTTCTGTACCTAGCGGGGAGCGCCCACCTCTCTTTCAGGAAGCCGGTCCTGGGAGGGGGGGTAATGTAACATCCGATCTGCCTCAGCCCCGGAGATCAGGTTCACCGGATTACTGAGCCGTAGCCTTTGTCTCCCCCTAGTGTGTCTACATATGTTATTGTCAGTCATCAACACGAAAGTGAATTCACCTGTCTACCCTTGTGTGTCTCACTATTTAACCCAGCCGAACCCACACCACATTGTCTGGTCACCGTTGTGCACACCTAGTCTGTTTCACCGTATGTCTCTGTTCTCTCTCTCTCTCCCAGGTTTAAGACGGTATCTGCAGGCGAGGTAGCGAAAGCAAGACGGCTTTCGCGTTCGGACGGATCCCGGTTCCGTTGCAGTTCTCAGTTACTTTCAAGGATAAAACTTCAAGTGATTCTTCTTCTTCTTCTCGTTTGTGTTTCCGCCTGCAGACCGTCCCTGGTGAAGAACCCTCAGGGTTATTATAATTTATGTGGAGATCTAAGTTTGTTCAAATCAAAAATGGGACTCTGAATAAAAAGTATATATTTCCTGCACCTGCGTTCCCTTGTGTGTGTGTTTACCAGTGAGCGACATGACAATCGGGAGATTTTGCCAGCTTCAGTAGACAAAGGCCAACCCTGCGAGGTTCCTGAGGCATCCAGAGAAGGACCAGCTCCAGCTGGATTCAGCTTTATGATGGTTGGAGCTACACATGCTGCTCCTGTGCTTCCAGTGATCTGCCCTCTGCACCTACTGACTCGTCCCTATGCTGAACTGGTCTTCATGTCAATTTAAATAATTTCTGTCATATTGAATTTTCACCTGCACAACACACAAGATGTTATATCATTTCTATCTGTTATCGCCCAAATGAGGATGGGTTCCCTGTTGAGTCTGGTTCCTCTCAAGGTTTCTTCCTAATGCCATCTCAGGGAGTTTTTCCTTGCCACCGTCGCCGTCACCCTTGGCTTGCTCATCAGAGAAATTTCATTCATTCGTCTCATTATTATTATCTGCACATTTTTCTCACACATCCACACTTCCAATTATTTTCTTTTCTATAATTATTATTATTATTATTATTTTTTTTTTATTAATTTATTTATTTTTAATTTTTTTTTTTTTTTTTTGTTAAATTTCTTTAATTTTTGTGAAGCTGCTTTGAGACAATGACTATTGTTAAAAGCGCTATATAAATAAAATTGAATTGAATTGAATTGAACTTAGTACCCAAGGAGATATACTTGGCAGTAGCTTTCATGCTGCCAGTTTCTCCAAAAGGGGCAAAAGTCTCAGCGGCTTGGTTAAAAGGGGGGGGGGGGTGTTAGATGTTCGGCATCCTGAAACATGGCAGGAAAAAGACGAAGAACTAACACTTTATTGCTGTTGCCCGAAACACCAGTGGTGGCGGAGCAAGAACACCGACCTCCTGGGGGTGCCAGGGAGAACATTCTCGAAAGGAATTTTACGTACATCTCCCCATTGGGGGGCCACCCCCATGGTCCTGGGCACATGAACCTTAGGACTTCTTTGTGAAGAAGACAATATGCCAGTCTGACCTCTTTTGAGGCGGATTGCGAAGTGCTGCGCGCCGCACCCCAATCTTTACGAGTGGGTGCCCGGCTCAAAAACACTCTCCTTGTGTGTTTAACGCCTCACAAGAGTCAGACCCGGTTCAGACTGTGTGGCCGACAGTCCCGACTCTTGAGTACAGTGGGGAAGGAATTTCCAGAAGCTTGTTCATATAACTTCGCCTCATGAAACTAGTG
Source organism: Channallabes apus (assembly GCA_030522415.1). Classification (NCBI taxonomy): domain Eukaryota; kingdom Metazoa; phylum Chordata; class Actinopteri; order Siluriformes; family Clariidae; genus Channallabes; species Channallabes apus. Next base: position 22,610,263 of record CM060126.1, read on the forward strand.
GCGACCGAGTTAACGACATCGTCAAACAGGCTGGAAGGCGAGATGGGGACATCAAGGAGGAATGCATGGTCCATATCCTTGATGCCCCTCAGATTCAGCCACAAGTGCCTCTCCGCGGAAATCATCGCAGCCATAAAACGGCCGATAGCACAAGCCGTCTGCTTTGTTGCACAAAGAGATAAGTCTGTGGCCTGGCGTAATTCCAGAACGCCCTATCTTGAAGAGACCCGCCAGTGCTCAAATCTCTCAGCAGGTCAGCCTGGTAGGCCTGGAAAACCGCCATGGTGTGCAATGGAGCACCAACCTGACCTGTGTCGTGGAAATTAATTGAAGACTCAGGCTTTGGTTTCAGAAGATAACGGCCTTTATTTATCATGCAATACTGGCCGGGCGAGGCTGCCAGAGTCACACTGATCGCTAGCATTCCCCCATTATATAGGCATCCTAGACAAAGGAATACATTCTATATGCAATGATGTCATTCTAAACATCTGGGCCTTGTTAGGCCTATCTGTTCTTGGGGGACTCTACGTATATATCAAATTCCTTGTGCAAGCATATTTTCAGACATGTCCAGCTTCGCACGCATACCCCTGATTATTTCCAAATGGGATACCTTCTATTTCTTAAGAGTAAGTAAAGTATAAGTAAAATCACATAAAATCTATTATGTGTAATTAGTGCAAGCGGTAAAGCATCAACCCAGTTAAGTTTTGTACTAGCACAAATCTTATTAAGCTTGGCTTTGAGGCACCGTTTATTCTCTCCACTATACCCTGGGACTGTGGATAATAGACACACCCAAATCTTTGCTTTATGCTTAACTGTTGTAGTACTTGCTTTACAGTTTTCTGAATGAACGCTGATCCATTGTCTGAACTTATTTCTGACGGAATTCCAAACCTAGGTATCACTTCCCATGTGAGGAATTTGACAACTGTTCCTGACCCTTCATCTGCAGATGGTATTGCTTCTACCCATCTACTAAATCTGTCAATTATCACAAGCATATATCTTTTGCCTCGAGCATACTTTATCATGTCCACATAATCCATAACCAAATGCTTAAAAGGTCCTTCAGGTACCGGTATATGGCCAATAGGTGTCGCTTTTCCCTTTCTGACGTTATGTTTAGCACATATCTCACATGAAGCTAGGAACTCATCAACCATAGCATGCAGATATGGAGTCCAATACCCTTGTTGCTTGATTTTTCTCACAACCTCTCCTCTAGCACAATGGTCAAATCCATGAGCATCTGAAATCAAAATGTTCAACAAAGCTGTGGGTGCTATGATCAAACCTTCATGTGAACGCCAAATACCTTGTGCATCTTTCTGAGCTCCCCTCTGGAGCCACATTGAGTGTTCGTATGGACCTGCTTGATTTTGAATCCGAATAATATCCTCCAACTGTGGCTGCGGTTCTATAAGGACCACGGGCGCTTGCACAGCTAGTTGACACTTTGATGCACGCTTTGCTTCTAAGTCTGCTATGTTGTTACCCTTAATAACATAGTCATTCCCCTTTTTATGGGCCTGACATTTAATGATAGCCAATCGTTTTGGTAGCATCATAGCAGACATTTGTTTACCTATTTGCTCAGCATGTTGAATGGGAGTTCCGTCACTCCTTTAAAACCCTCTTTGCTTCCATACTGCTCCAAACAGATGACATACAACATGCGAATAGGCTGAATCTGTAAAAATATTTGCCACTAGCCCTTTGGCTAATTGACAAGCAGCGGTGAGCGATTTCAACTCAGCTAACTGAGCAGAACACGGTTGTGAACAATGCTGAGATAGGATAGGTTTAAAGTCTTCTCCATCCTTCATCACTACTGAATACCCTGTGTGACTTCCTACATGATCTCTAAAGCTAGATCCATCAACAAAATAAGTCACTTCCGCCTCAGCTATAGGCTTAGATTCAAGATCAGGTCGTAACCGAGTAAATGCCAATGAATTCGCCACACAATCATGAGGCACTCCTTCGTAGGCTAAAGGAACCAATTCAGCTGGGTTAACTGTGTCACATCTCTTTATGGTAATGTCGGGATATGTGAGCAGTGAAGAATATGCTAGAATACGTGCTTGAGTAAGAACAAATTTTCCCTGTTCTATTAATTCCACCCCTTTATGATGCGTGTAGATGGTTACAGGGTAACCCATAGTCAATGTGGATGCTTTGTCATATGCATAATGTACCGCTGCTAGCCCCTGTTGGTAGCAAGGTGGGTAGCCTTGTGCTACATTATCTAGCTTAGTGCTGTAGTAAGCTAAGGGCTGTTTTCTTCTTCCACTGCAGGTTTCCTGCATCAACACAGCTGAGGCATATCCATCAGCTCGGTTAGCCACATACAGATGGAACGGTTTGGTATAATCCGGTATACCTAACGTAGGCGCTGTTTGCATTTCTTTCTTGACTCAAATGCTAACCGTGCATCTGTGTTCCATTTTAATGGAGCACTTACATTTTGCAGTCCTTCTTCTCTCATTATCTCCCTCATTGGAGCAGTTTTTACAGCATATTCCTCAACCCAGTCAGCACTGAAACCTGTTAGGCCTAGGAAAGTCATCAACTGTTTAACTGTTTGTGGTAACGGTGCTTTACTTATGCCTTCTAATTAAGTAGGCGCTATGGCTATTGTACCATGTGAAATTAGTCGGCCTAAATATTCAACTTGAGGCTTGCAGTATTGCAGTTTAGCTTTAGACACTTTATGACCTCCTTGCCCTAGCTTGCTGAGTACCTTAATGGAATCCCTGTGGCATGCATCTAATGATGACGAGCATATTAAAACGTTGTCCATATATTGCACTAGATTACTTTCTATCATTAAATCTGCCAAATCAGCTTTCAATACCTGATTAAATATATGTGGGGCATGACGATATCCTTGTGCCATGCGTCGGTACGTATATTGTTTACCAGCATATGTAAACGCAAACAAGTACCTACTCTCTCCCGCCACTGGAATACTGAAAAAGGCTGAACAAAGATCTATTACAGTGAAATATCTGGCTTCGGGAGGGACATTGGTTAGCAGTGTGTGTGGATTTGGAACATCTGCTGGATAATCCTCTGTTATATTATTAATTGCACGCAAATCATGCACAAGACGCCATTTATTTGTACCTGGCTTGATTACCGGGAAAATTGGAGTATTACAACAACTCGTTGTCTCTTCCAGCACAGATGCTTTAACAAGACCTTCAATTGTGTTTTTTATTCCAGCTTCTGCCTCAGGTCGCAAAGGATATTATCTTACTCTGGGCAGTTTTACATTTGGTTTAAGCTGTACATGAATTGGGCTGGCTGATTTAATTAGGCCTACATCTGTATCATGCCATGACCATAATTCATGTGGGACTTGACTTTCCATTTGCCTATACAACTCATCTTCAACCGTCTCAACTACCTCTGCTGCTGATGCCATTTGTGTCTGTGACTTGCTGCTAACTACAACTTCCTGAGGGGTACCAATCAAATTATTACCACACAAGATCTTGATGTAGTTCTTATCTGCAGAATGAAAAATCAACGGGTTAATGGTTGACTCCCACTGGACTTCTGTAGCTTTCTTCATCATAGCTTGTCCACACCCCCAGCACACGCCTGGTGGGAAGTTAGACTGCAGATTTCTTTGTCTTATTTGCTGTTGATTGGCTTTCCACTCTCTCTGCCCTGGTCTTTGAGTGAAAACGTTAACGACAGGCGCAGGCATCTGGTTTGAGTTTGGAGAAAATGCAGCTGGTGACGTCATCGCAGTGGATGCAGCCTGCTGGACTGTGGGTGTTGGATTACTTAGGGCCCTCACAGACAATTCCTCTGCTTCCTCTGTTCTTAGTGTAGCTTGGACTTTTTTCTTGTTTCTCCTTGTTAGTTCTTCAAGCTGTAATTGAGTCAATTTCCTTTGCAACTCTTTTTCTTGGGCTTTCAACTTCTGCTCATTTTTTCTATACTGTTCAACAGCATGTGAGACGTGATCACAGAACTCTTTGTGTGATTTAGAAGTCAAGCCGACCACATCTTCCAGTTTACTTTTCACTGGTTGAGGCATAGCATTTACTATGGTTTGTCTGAACAGCGTAGACAACAGTGCATCTCCCTCAGGATCACTTTCAGTCTCTTGCTTCCATTTCTTTAACTGCTTCAGCGTTGGATTCTCTGTGTCTTCTAACTGTTCACCTTTTAATGCTTTTGGGTCGACCCTCGTTGGATACTCTGGACGCAAGGCATGCCACACAGACGGACAATAAGCATCAAAAACAGTTCCATCCATATGGTATGTATCCACGGCCTCACTCAGGTCAGAAGAATGGAGGACTTCTTCCAATTTTCCTACCCCCACAATCCTTGCCAATAAAGCTTTAATGTCTCCCACCGACAAAAGTTTGCCAGATGTTTCTTCCACTAGACATCTTATCCATTTACTAGCACCTTCCAGGATGCTTGGCAGGTGGTTGACAAGCCCCTCGAGATCTTGCGTTGCCCATTCAATTCAATTCCATTCAATTCAATTTTATTTATATAGCGCTTTTAACAATGGTCATTGTCTCAAAGCAGCTTCACAAAAATTAAAGAAATTTAACAAAAAAAAAAAAAAAATATATATATATATATATATATATAATATATAAAATAATAAATAAATAAATAAATAAAATTATAATAGAAAATAAATAAATAAAAACAAATAATAATTATAGAAAAGAAAATAATTGGAAGTGTGGATGTGTGAGAAAAATGTGCAGATAATAATGAGACGAATGAATGAAATTTCTCTGATGAGCAAGCCAAGGGTGACGGCAACGGTGGCAAGGAAAAACTCCCTGAGATGGCATTAGGAAGAAACCTTGAGAGGAACCAGACTCAACAGGGAACCCATCCTCATTTGGGCGATAACAGATAGAAATGATATAACATCTTGTGTGTTGTGCAGGTGAAAATTCAATATGACAGAAATTATTTAAATTGACATGAAGACCAGTTCAGCATAGGGACGAGTCAGTAGGTGCAGAGGGCAGATGAGGTCTGGATCACTGGAAGCACAGGAGCAGCATGTGTAGCTCCAACCATCATAAAGCTGAATCCAGCTGGAGCTGGTCCTTCTCTGGATGCCTCAGGAACCTCGCAGGGTCGGCCTTTGTCTACTGAAGCTGGCAAAATCTCCCGATGCCTCGGGATGGGTAGAGAAATATAGAACAGATGGGGAGAATTAGCGTAGTTGCCATTCGGTATAGGTGTACTGGAGTATGAGTACTGGGATGAGTTATGTGTATGCCAGATTAAAAAGATGCGTCTTGAGTCTACTTTTGAACTGAGAAACCGTGTCTGCTCCCCGAACACTGTCCGGAAGGCTATTCCAAAGCTTTGGAGCTAAATATGAAAAAGCCCTACCCCCTTTTGTAGATTTTGAAATTCTGGGAACTACCAGAAGTCCGGAGTTTTGTGATCTTAAGGCGCGTGGTGGATTGTAGCGTATCAGAAGACTGGTTAGGTATGTGGGAGCTAAACCATTTAAGGCCTTGTATGTAAGTAATACTATTTTGTAATTTATTCTAAACTGAACAGGTAGCCAGTGCAGGGATGATAATATTGGGGTTATATGATCATATTTTCTGGATCTAGTGAGAACCCTGGCAGCTGCATTTTGGATTAACTGAAGCTTGTTTATTGAGGATGCAGGACAACCACCTAGTAATGCATTACAATAGTCCAGTCTGGAGGTCATGAATGCATGAACTAGTTTTTCTGCATCAGATACGGATAAGATGTTCCTAAGTTTAGCAATATTTCGAAGATGGAAAAAGGCTGTTTTTGTGATATTTGAAATGTGATTTTCAAAAGACAAGTTACTGTCTAATATTACTCCCAGATCTTTTACTGCTGAGCTGGTAATAACAGTACATCCTTCTAAGCGCAAGCTGAATTGTGAAAGCTGTTGTGTGCTGGTTTTTGGGCCAATAAGTAATATCTCTGTCTTATCTGAATTTAATAAAAGAAAGTTATTGGTCATCCAATCTTTTATGTCCTGGACACACTCAGTTAATCTAGACAACTTAGGTATTTCGTCTGGTTTAGTTGAGATATATAATTGGGTATCATCAGCATAACAATGGAAACTAATCCCATGTCTTCTAATGATGTTACCCAAGGGAAGCATGTACAGTGGTGTGAAAAACTATTTGCCCCCTTCCTGATTTCTTATTCTTTTGCATGTTTGTCACACTTAAATGTTTCTGCTCATCAAAAACCATTAACTATTAGTCAAAGATAACATAATTGAACATAAAATGCAGTTTTTAAATGAGGGGTTTTATTATTTAGCGAGAAAAATAATCCAAACCTACATGGCCCTGTGTGAAAAAGTAATTGCCCCCTGAACCTAATAATTGGTTGGGCCACCCTTAGCAGCAATAACTGCAATCAAGCGTTTGCGATGACTTGCAACGAGTCTTTTACAGCGCTCTGGAGGAATTTTGGCCCACTCATCTTTGCAGAATTGTTGTAATTCAGCTTTATTTGAGGGTTTTCTAGCATGAACCGCCTTTTTAAGGTCATGCAACAACATCTCAATAGGATTCAGGTCAGGACTTTGACTAGGCCACTACAAAGTCTTCATTTTGTTTTTCTTCAGCCATTCAGAGGTGGATTTGCTGGTGTGTTTTGGGTCATTGTCCTGCTGCAGCACCCAAGATCGCTTCAGCTTGAGTTGACGAACAGATGGCCGGACATTCTCCTTCAGGATTTTTTGGTAGACAGTAGAATTCATGGTTCCATCTATCACAGCAAGCCTTCCAGGTCCTGAAGCAGCAAAACAACCCCAGACCATCACACTACCACCACCATATTTTACTGTTGGTATGATGTTCTTTTTCTGAAATGCTGTGTTACTTTTACGCCAGATGTAACGGGACACGCACCTTCCAAAAAGTTCAACTTTTGTCTCGTCGGTCCACAAGGTATTTTCCCAAAAGTCTTGGCAATCATTGAGATGTTTTTTAGCAAAATTGAGACGAGCCTTAATGTTCTTTTGGCTTAAAATGGTTTGCGCCTTGGAAATCTGCCATGCAGGCCGTTTTTGCCCAGTCTCTTTCTTATGGTGGAGTCGTGAACACTGACCTTAATTGAGGCAAGTGAGGCCTGCAGTTCTTTAGATGTTGTCCTGGGGTCTTTTCTGGCCTCTCGGATGAGTTGTCTCTGCGCTCTTGGGGTAATTTTGGCGGCCGGCCACTACTGGGAAGGTTCACCACTGTTCCATGTTTTTGCCATTTGTGGATAATGGCTCTCACTGTGGTTTGCTGGAGTCCCAAAGCTTTAGAAATGGCTTTATAACCTTTACCAGACTGATAGGTCTCAATTACTTTTGTTCTCATTTGTTCCTGAATTTCTTTGGATCTTGACATGATGTCTAGCTTTTGAGGTGCTTTTGGTCTACTTCTCTGTGTCAGGTAGCTCCTATTTAAGTGATTTCTTGATTGAAACAGGTGTGGCAGTAATCAGGCCTGGGGGTGACTACAGAAATTGAACTCAGGTGTGATAAACCACAGTTAAGTTATTTTTTAACAAGGGGGGCAATCACTTTTTCACACAGGGCCATGTAGATTTGGAGTTTTTTTTCTCCCTTAATAACGTAAACCTTAATTAAAAAACTGCATTTTATGTTCAATTATGTTATCTTTGACTAATAGTTAACGGTTTTTGATGAGCAGAAACATTTAAGTGTGACAAACATCCAAAAGGATAAGAAATCAGGAAGGGGGCAAATAGTTTTTCACACCACTGTATATTGAGAACAACAGAGGTCCTAAAACTGACCCTTGTGGGACCCCATATTTCACTGGCATTACACCAGACGGTTCTCCATTTAGATCTACAAAATGGTAGCGATCAGACAGGTAAGATCTAAACCATTTTAATGCCTGTCCCTGAATACCTATATAATTTTGTAAGCGATCTATGAGAATATTATGATCTATAGTGTCGAATGCAGCACTAAGATCAAGCAGGACTAGCAATGAGATGCAGCCTTGGTCTGAAGCTAAAAACAAGTCATTTGTAATCTTAAACAAGTCATTTGTAATCTTAATCCCATAATCAATAATCCCATGGAATGTATTGTCCCCGAGCACCTTTAATTAAAATTGGGAATTGTGGAGCTAGGTGTCTAAGTTTACCAGTGTTCCTTCCCTGTTTCCAACTGCCCATGTTAAATGACAGATCCTCCTCCTCCTCTTCATCTTTTTCACTGCACAATGGTCTATGTCCAGTCCTTAATGTTGTACCTATTTGACTTCTTACTGGTATTTTAACACTCCTGTCTATCTTCCCTCCACTCGCCTGCAGCTCTTCCTGTTCCTCTATCATATCTTCCTTCCCATACACCCTTTTCACTCTCTGTAGATCTGCCCTTACTTCCATGTAACAATCTAATGGTGTGCTTTCCTCTCTATCCATTTTCCTACCTTGCCTCTTTCTCAACTTCACACCCGACTCTTCATAATCTTCTTCTAATTCTACAGGACCTTCCAATTTCATCTCACCAGAAACTCCCACCATGACCTTAAGCATTGGAAAATGACCCTCAGTTTGTACATACGGAGGTGGTGTAACTACAGCTTCTATCTCGCTACTACGGGCCTCGCTTCCTGACTTTTTCCTTACTTGCTTTTTCTGTCTTATCAATTCCTCCCCTTCTTGCTTAAACAAAGCTAGGACTTCTCTCTCCTGCTGTCTTTTTAACTCTCTCTGAACACCCTTTTTCTCTCTTGCCGCCACTTTGTAATTTTTTATCAAGGTGTCCATCTCAGAACACAGTGCTAGATCAAATGTCCCCTCCTTTGGCCATTTTGTAATCATATCTTTAGTTCTCTTTTGCCATTTATTTGAGATCTTATTTATGAGGTCTGCACACAACGGATGCTTTAGCACTAAAGTCTCCACCGGAGAGGCTGCCATTATGCTTTAGCCTATGTCACCACTTAGATATTTATTTTTTAATTTTATGCCTGTGCACTTACTTAATGGCTAAATTTACTTACAACAATATACACTCTTTTAGAATCACAGAAGTATCCACCTCCACTTACCAAGGCTCATCAATGATAGTCACTCCTTAATCTATACCACTTCACTATTTTCAAATTAACATTTGCCAAAAAGCACAGTATTTTTTATTATACAGTGAACACTTTCATCAATTACCGATTAATACCATTTATTAATATAGAATCTAAACACATACACCACTCCACACTATTTATTTATTCATTTATTCATAGGCATACGCATTCAGACTTTATCCCTCTTTTCCTAGAAAATTGGGCTTATTCTCTTCATACTTGTCCCCCTTGCTAATGAGGGCTCATTTCTTCCACTCACACGTGTCCCTTTATTGATTAATATTTATCTATTTAATTATTAGGCTAGCTATTACTTAAATAGGGCTCATTCACACACACACACGTCTCTGGTCTGGCAGCAAGCTGCCCCCCCCCCTCTGAGGGTTGCACACACAATTCCATCGGGAGGTCCAGCCCTGTTCACAGCACACAGAGCTTATGGTTCTCATTCAACCAATTCTCTCTCTCTCTCTCTCTCTCTCACACACACACACACTAGGCGAACATAGAGCTCTCACACACGCAGACAGAAACAGATAGACACAACATCAATTAGACACAAACAATTGCAATTGTATTCAACTTAATGGCACAAAATAGTGCTCCACATACGAAGGATATCAATTACCTCTGATCCTCATATCAATAAAACATAAGGGGTGATTTCTTATGATGTACAATTGTACATTCCTCATACGAAGGGTATATCAATTAAAAACCACCAAAACTCATACCATATAACATTTACGGTGGCTACAAAAATGCTTATGACATACAACAGTATGTTCCTACGGAAGCGCATTGCATTCACACACAAAAAAAAATCACGGGACTTATGTCATAATTATGACTTAATATCTCATAATTATGACTTAATATCTCATAATTATGACATCCTTATCTCATAATTATGACTTACTATCTCATAATTATGAGATAAGGGGAGGCAGTTTGTGGCAGGGGGCATTTTAGCGCGTGACACCGAAAACGGAAGTTACTGCATCCTTTTGCTCGGAAGAGAGGAACCAGAATTTTAAGCAGGTGCCAGATAGTTCTCTGAGATATCACAAAGCCAGCTTGGATGCATTTCATATGCATGATTTTATATCTATGAAGCGCTCCATATTGGTTTTGTTACGTGGGGCGGTTATGGAGAGCTGCATCATGATGTGTTATGATGTGTATAAGAGTCCTAACGCAGGGCTTTAGAGGGGGTCAGTGAAATAGGAGTTGTTATGAGAGTGATTATGATACGCACGGGAAGACCTTTCCGTTCTGGAAATAGCGGGGGGGGGGATTATTATTATTATTATTATTATTATTATGAAACGCAAAATGAACAGAGCTCCGCCGGCTACGCGAGAACGGACGTGTCTCGGGAATCTAAAAATAAACTTTAGATCCTCTCAGAGCGTTCGCCCTTGCCGAGGATTTATAAGAGAGAGAAAGAGAGGAGTTTGTGTCTTTTTGTACTTTCATACTGTATTTAACCTGAGTGCGCACGCTGGACTGATGCGGGCCGCGCGCTACCCTCTTTCTCTCTCGCTCTCACCGGCGTCACAGGCTGGAGCTTTGCCTCTGTCTCTGAACAGCACACTTTGTCTGTATGCCTTTCTTTTCTACAGATCTGCACATTCAGACTATTGCAGAGTATTTATGCGTGGTTCTGCCCCTCGTAAGAGCCGCATCGTTACAGGTTTAGCTGCTCCTGAAGGAAGAGCCACTTGGAGAAGGACAGAATGTGCTTTCCTCCTGAACAGTCCTAAGCACTTTAGATACCTGCGCAGTGTTGACATACTAATGATAATAGCATCCAAATTACACAATGACATTAATATCTCCCAGTGTCTCAATCCAAGAAATAAATAAAAGCTAATTAAATTTGGCAATATTTGCTCCATTGTTCCTGTCTTCTCAGAACCCTAATAATTATATGTGATAAGTCATAATTATGAGATCAGGATGTCATAATTATGAGATGAGGATGTCATAATTATGAGATAGTAAGTCATAATTATGAGATAGTAAGTCATAATTATGAGATAGTAAGTCATAATTATGAGATAAGGATGTCATAATTATGAGATATTAAGTCATAATTATGAGATAAGGATGTCATAATTATGAGATAAGGATGTCATAATTATGAGATAGTAAGTCATAATTATGAGATAAGTCCCGTGATTTTTTTTATTGTGTGAATGCAATGTGCTTCCGTATGTTCTTCATACGAAAGGGTATTTTTTATTAATTGCTGGGTAACCTTACACAAGCAATATAACTAATTAAGCGCAATTCCTTATTAACTTGCTGCACTACTCATGCCATCCAATCAAGGCCCACTTGACAATGAGTACAAATTAATATCGAGATTATCTACCTTTTTCCTGTCCTGTCATCTCTCAAAGCCCACTTGACAAAACAAATAGACACTCAAATGCGCTTCCTCATACCGTCTGTTACTGTTGCCATCAATCAATGCCCACTTGACAACACCCAGACCAATGCAATGCTTATTTTATCAATTTACTATCAGTACAACAGTTAGTAAGTTTGATGCATGCATTCTTTTCTGAAAACAAAGCCCATTTTAAATTACTTGAGTTGGAGAGGTCTTTATCAGTGTCCTTACCACCATGGGGTTTCCCAGCAAACAACACAAACTAAGTATATAAGCAAAAGTTGCTTACCTTTTTTAGGTGGCCACCTGTTTGTGTTGCTCGCCCAGGATGCCCACGGTGATCAGCCACACCTTTGCCCCTTCTCCACCCTTGCTCGCAGCGCCAAGATGTCGTGGAAATTAATTGAAGACTCAGGCTTTGGTTTCAGAAGATAACGGCCTTTATTTATCATGCAATACTGGCCGGGCGAGGCTGCCAGAGTCACACTGATCGCTAGCATTCCCCCATTATATAGGCATCCTAGACAAAGGAATACATTCTATATGCAATGATGTCATTCTAAACATCTGGGCCTTGTTAGGCCTATCCGTTCTTGGGGGACTCAACGTATATATCAAATTCCTTGCAAGCATATTTTCAGACATGTCCAGCTTCGCACGCATACCCCTGATTATTTCCAAATGGGATACCTTCTATTTCTTAAGAGTAAGTAAAGTATAAGTAAAATCACATAAAATCTAAACAAATTTTCTCCCATACCTGCTGCCTGAAAAGCTTTTCCCTTCAGGGAAGATGAAAGTCTGCACAGCTTGAAAGGAAGTATTAGCTTTTCATGGAGGATGATGTCCCAGGAGAGAGATAGCCTGGAAGCGTCTCTTCTATCTGGGCATTATCATATAACCCCGCGCTTCCACATCAACTATATTTAAATAAAAATAATAAGTCGATGACACGAAAAGACGGGATGAATACAGCTTACACCATGAAATGGTTAACTCATTATGGAGATGGCTAAAAAAAGGGAGAGAGCATTGTTGAGGCTCCGCCCCCCGGCCACCCAACAGAACCTGCCATCTAAATGGTGCTTGGAAGCTATTTCCATCTCTGCGGCAGCGGGAGAGGATGTCTATCCTTGCCTATTCACAAGAAACGCCAGGGCACGCTTGAGAGTGGACAGAGGAATTTCCCGATATGGCGAGGGCATGAGAGATAGGAGGGGAAATCCGTCTCCTGCAGCTCTGCTGGAACGCGTTTTAAGCCCTAGGAATGCTGCACGCGTTTTAAGCCCTAGGAATGCGTCGCGGCTCGAAGCTTCTCAAGGAATGTGAGGCGCGCGTGAAGCACTTTAGTCGAAGCAGTAAGTGTAGAAATCGCCCTCCGATATGGGTTTATCACACACGGCGGGACATCTAGTTTAAAACTCTGCCATATCTGTGAGTTAAACACTTTCTTATTTTGCTGGTTTAAACACAGACACGCAAACACAACTAGGCTGTCATGAAGACAAAAGATCTGAGGAATGTTTCCAGTTTACTCCTATTTATAACCTGCAGGTGCATATCATCAGATGATGTCACCTGACCGAGGTTATGTGAGCCAAAGTTTGACGTGTTTGATTCACACATGCTTCACAACCGGCAACACGAAAAAATGTTGCCATAGCATTTTCATGCAGCATCGAGTATAGCCTTTGAAAGGGAACCACTCTTTCACAAATTGAGCCTGGCATGTGTTCATACAGTATAGTCAGGTAGTCAGCTGATCTTAGTTTTTGGACTCATCAAACCACATGACCATTTTCCAATATTGCACAGTCCTTTATACTCCCTAGCAAAATTAAGGCTTTCCCCGGCCCATCCCCCCATTCATGACATTTGTGTACAAGACTTTTGTAACCTGGATCTTGTAGTGTAGGTTTTACTTCAAAATGATGTGACAATTATCTCGTTCACTCATTTACAGAAAACAATACATTCATAAAAATTTTCTAAGACACTTTTTGTTTAGAAAGGCCATATGCGAGGAGGTGTGAAAGATCATGAATAATGCTGTAATTCACACCAGAGAAGACAAAGACCCGCATAATGAGCTGGGACCGGTTTCTCGATAACGCACACTATTCGTGCGCTAAGCAGTGGTGTCAAAAGTATTCATTACTTGAGTAGAAGTATAGATGCTAGGGTTCAAAAATACTTTTTTAGAAGTTGAAGTATCAACCTAAGCTTTTTACTTAAGTAAAAGTTTACAAGTACTGGTTTCAAAACTACTTAAAGTATAAAAGTAAAAGTACCGTGAGGGGCTAAAAAAGCATTAAGGTCTCGCATTCTGATCATACGACCGGAGGGTTGCGCGTTCTTGTCATGCGACCGGGGGGGGGGGGGGGTTGATGGGTTGGGCGGGTTTGTGCGCGTTCTTATCATGTGACCGGGGGGGTTGCGTGTTCTGATCATAAAAATAGACTAACGAGACTATTTTTCAAATGTAAGGAGTAGAAAGTACAGTTAATTGCTTAAAAATTTAAGGAGTAGAAGTAAAAAGTCGGCTGAAAAATAATTACTCCAGTAAAATATAGGTACCTAAAATTTCTACTTAAGTAAGGTAACGAAGTATTTGTCCTTCGTTACTTGACACCTCTGGTGCTAAGAAGACTCTTAAGATATATCTTACGTAAAGTGATAACTTTTCTAAGTGTATATCTCGAACTGTTCCTTAGGAGTCTTGGCAACATTTGGCATAGCGTAAGGTGACTTTTGCTTTACCTGCTCCAGGAGACCGATTAAAGCAAGGGAAAACTCCAACAAAGTCTCTCCCTCCCGCTGTTTCCTGGAGAAGAAAGCCTCCTGCAGAGAAACATACGACTGTGAGCAACCGTACAACTCTCTTAGCACAGAAATAATTTTTGCTGGATTATTACGTTCATCCGCGGGATGGTAACGAATCTCCTCTCTGGCCTCTCCCTCCAAATGATCAAAGAGAAAAAAAGCTTTATCAACAGCAGACATATGACGGGACTGCAAACAAGCCTGGACTTCCTCAATCCACTTTTCAATGTCTAAACCGGACCTGCCACTAAATTTTGCACACCTGCGATCTCGAGGTACCAAGACATACCTTTCTGGCAGAACAGCACACTCCGCACCTGACTGCGACGTGGGGAGAGAAGGTTCATCAGCCGCAGATGGCCCACTAGGACCCGGCTGGCCAGCTGATTGCTCTTGCCGCAAACGTTCGTTATCTGCTCGTAACTGAGCTACCATCTCCCTCAACTCACGCAGTTCCTCCTCCATACCTAAAACACAATGGAGGCACACCAGACGCCGCTGCTGTCTCTCCTCCGGCTCAATATCTCCTCAAAATCAATCCTAAAAAAACACTAACGAAACAAAACAAAAACGAACAAACCAAACTTAAGTACACAGAAAAAAAAGTATATATATTTATATGAATACGTACATATGCACCCACGTCTCTCAGAAAATGGAAGCCTATCCTGCGGATTACGCCAAAATGTGGCAACACCGTGATAGGGCAATTAATTATCAGGTATAAGGTTTCTCAAGCACACGATTACGCCACCCCGAGGGTAACCGGGCTAATAACACCCATAAAGGATGAAGGTTCGCTAGGCTAAAAAAACATGAGAGACAAGGGTACAAACGTACAAAACTTTATTCCAATTTACTCTTAAAACAAATTAAAACATTTTAGTATATAATGCTAAATGTCAAACGCTAAATGTCAATGCTAAAGTACACGGCACTCTGTGTACACACAAAAATAATGAAAAAAAATAACAATCCAAACAAAATAAACCAAAGAAATTTGGACAGGCATCTTGGCAACAAGGGCAGACTAAAGGAGGTGCTAACCTTACAAGTGCACTTCACACCATTTCACTCAAAGGAAAACATGAACCCCAGCTGCACTGCACTCCACACACTGTTACTACCCTCAGTACTCTAAATTAGCCTTCCCCCAACCCAGCCATGCCCGAAGTCAAACACAACACAAATACAAAAAAGGACACCCAAATCAACCAAGAAGAAAAACAATATAAATTAAAGACAGAAAAAGGGAAGACCGTTCCGCTGCCTTAAACACAAAGACACAAAAAAACACAAACAGCTGTCAAGAATGAACCCAACAGCAGAAAAGAAAAAAAAAATACAAAATTATATGTAGCTCAGACAGCTCGCTGTAGTTATCCTCTAAAGTCTGAGAAAGTGAAACTCACTTACCCGGATGAATCGTTGCCACTCACAGCTCGCCGCGAACCACGCAAAATTATACAGGCACAAAGAATAGTTCACAGCTAAAGGGTAAACAGACACCCATTAGCATCACCCAACAGCAGAATACGCAGCACATGAGGAGATTATACCTACTGTACCCGACAACCCATGAACAGTCCGTCTCAATCAGATATCGGTTTAACCAGCGTGCACCCTAATAGGAAAAAAAAAATAAACATCAGAGTTTAAGGTATATGTCCACCTCTTCATTAGCTGCATAGCTACAGATAGCACTCACACACCTTCTGTCCACACACCTTCTGTCCACACACCCCCGTGAAGGCGGTCCTAGTCGTTACGTATGCCAGGTTCAATGAAATCCAGCCTTAAGTACTGTCAAAAACCATACTGATAGGCTGCCATGGGTGACAATCACCTAGCAGTGGGCCAATGGGAAACCCCCATTGCCCACAGTGCCACAGTAGTATATACAATAAAAAAGCTATTTACACATGAGTTCTCAAATGTAAAGCAAACACAATTGTAAGAGCCATATTGTGTCTTATGAACTTATGAATTCAGTTTATTGTATCTTGTTGGTTGTGCACTAAGCACCAAATTTATTAGTAAGTCTATTAGTTAAGCATTACGTTTATTAGCTAAGCATTAAGCATTAAGTTTATTAGTTGCTTGCCTGCCTAAACTCTGACCTGAAGAAAGATAAAGATAGAGATGACTCCAGGGTCTGGAGGCCAACGGAGAAGTGCTGACTATCTATTGGTGAAGATGTGCTCCTTAGTTTGCACTGTCAATGTCTTAGCACTGATATCAGCATGGCTAAATTTAGACTGCTTTCTTGTTTTGCATGTACCAGGTTTTACAATGGTTGAATTTAATTTAACATTCAATTTACAAATGCAGCAACCCTGCATTGTAATACATATTGTTTTGTTGGTAATAAAACTATGGTGTGCATCCATTAGTTAAGCATCCATTTATGACAACCGTATTGTTTGTGATGTTGTAAGCATATTTGAATCAATGTAAGCTTATTTTAATCAACATATACTTATGCAGGCAGACATATAAAAATAATTTTAAATGTACTATTATAACAGAATGGAGAGAAAACAGAAGTCAGAAAACCAAAACTTGCCTATGCAGCCAAGACTAGGGAGTATGACAGGTCGTAAAACATAGACAAGATAAGGCGCCAGGTGCCGGACTTAGCAGAAACTGGGCACACACACACATACTCAAATGGAGTATTAAAACTGGTGTTAGATGAAAGCAACTCGCAGATAACCAGATGAGGTAATGGAAGACCAGAAACTAAATAATTGATCGAAACTAAAATAATGAGGGAAATATTATATTTTTATATTATTTATATT
Source organism: Channallabes apus (assembly GCA_030522415.1). Classification (NCBI taxonomy): domain Eukaryota; kingdom Metazoa; phylum Chordata; class Actinopteri; order Siluriformes; family Clariidae; genus Channallabes; species Channallabes apus. The sequence goes on from CM060126.1 coordinate 22,627,419, forward strand.
ACATATTTTATTAAGAGTAGACACAGAATTAAAATGCGTATCTACATGGACTCTCAAAATCCAAGCGCCGTCTCTTAGAAGGAGCAGACTTAGACTCATCCTTTTTAAAATAAATAAGCCCTTTATTTCGTAGATACTGCATCAAAGATCCAGACAACTCAGAATCAGATCGAAACTGTCCCGGGTGTCCGAATCATCCAAACGGAATAAGTCATCAAAGTCATCAATGGAGAAGTCGCAATTAGCTATAAAATAGAATAAAGTGTTTGAAAACATTGAAATGGATAAAATAAGTAAAATAAATAAATATAACTAAAGGGAGATGCTTACCCATGGCTGGTCTTTTGAGAAATGAGGAATAAACCAAGAACAAACAAAGAAAAAGCCTCAAACAATCGCCACCCATATATTTTTTATAAAAAGGTACGAAAAGTGTAAAGATAGTGGAAAATAATTATTAATGAAAATAAATTTTAATGGAAAAATTAATAAGCATAGGAGGAGTCAGATGAGCGCAGGGAGGAGTCAGATACGCGCAGGGAGGGGTTAAATGACAAGGTGTAATTATAATAGAAAAATTAATTAATAGGAAATGGATTATAATGGAATAAAATTCTGTTGTGGTCATCAGATGAAATGTACAAGGGGAGGAGACTGGAAAATTCCCCGGGACTTCCCCCTTCTTTCTTGAACTGTATAAAAGGAGCGTAGTTTTCGCTGTGAAAGTCAGTCTGACTTTGGCACTGCTTGTGATTTGATCTAGAGCATTGCTTGGCTCACCTGGGTTCTTATTGCTGCAATAAAAAACCTGACTTACTTCATCCAGCTCTGAGTGGCATCTGAAATCTTCTTTAATTCTTCTTTAAATTTTCTTTGTAAGTAATTTGTTAACTGTTTGATATTTTAAATTCAAGGCAACTTCAACAAGGTGGAAGAATTATCTCCCACAATGTCTGTGATGTCATTCCATTGTTACACGTAGTTGCATGACATGTCACTGTAAAAAGGCAGTCTAGATATGGAAGTTGGGGGGAACAATTTTTTGACTGTAATCCAAAGTAAGCCAACTTAAGCTATAGATACAGCGAATAGTTTGTTGTAACCACGGTGGATTTACTCAAGACAACTGTACGAAGTGTTGAATCTTTGATGCTGAAAATAAAACAAGAGACAAAGAGACCAATGGGCTTCCGTGTCGTGAGTAACCAAAGACAGTAAAAAGATGGCCGTCAAAACCTGTGAAATAACATGCCCACACATGTAAGTCAAAAATTTTCTCCGTTGGATCATCGCGGTTATGCAGAGGCAATGACACTGGTACAGGTCAGATTTGGAAATAAATGAAAAATCGCAACCACGCTGATGCAAAAGGTAGCCAAATGGCCGGAAATAAAGTCAGAGGATGGAAAGTCATTAAGCACCTTCTCCGTGTTTCTAGTATCCTGTCACAACATCATGGCAAGCATTAACCACATGGAGGAGCTAGATAATACTACCAATATGCAGACTATTACTTCAAAACTGCCATACGAATTGCGTAAGAGATGGAGGGCCCACGCATACAAGCTTGAGGAGCACTGTCAGACAAGACCCAAGTTCTTGCAGCTAGCGGAATTCGTCGACTGACAAGCTAAAGTAATTTCAAACCCACTCTTCGGAAACCTGAACGCCTCGACTAGTGATAAAAAACACTAACAAATCCCTTCAAGGATCTAAGTTAAAAAGGAAGGAAAAAGAGGGGTCAGCTTCGCAATGGGAATTAAGCAGGTTAGTGAAATTCATGAAGACTCGATTACAGCAAAGAGTACTGGTGCACCAGTGATCAGTGTCTTTACTAAACATTGTGCATTCTGTGAGAAAGGTCATACTTTAGATGATTGCCACCTTTTTGACGATATGACACAAAGATAAATTGGACTTTTTGAAAAAGAATGGATTTTGCTATGGATGTCTAGTAAAAGGACACTTAATTAAAGACTGCACAAAAAGAATCACATGTCCATTGTGCTCAAAGAAACATCCTCACACGTTACTCATTGCTGTACAAGATACAGCTCAGGTAATCGTAAAAGCTGATGAAACTGAAACAGTTGAAACACTGCCTGCTACAGTGAGTAATGAAATAAGTACCTGCACTGGGGCTGGAGATAATTGCATTCTCTCCATAGTACCTGTTAAAATAGAGTCAAAGAAAAGTGACAAGACAGTAGAAGTGTATACCTTTATGGACCCAGGTAGTTCTGCCACCTTCTGTAAAGAGTCATTAGCAAGGCGATTAAATGTTCAAGGTAGAAAAGTTGACCTGACGTTAAGTACCATGAACTCTAAGAAACAAGTAGAAAGCTATGTGCTCATTGACATGGAGGTTAATGGACTGGAAGAAAACACCTTTGTTGAACTTTGCAAAGTGTACACACAAAAGAGCATCCCAGTCTCAGTGGAAAACATTCCACAACAGCACAACATTGATAAGTGGCATACCTCAGTCAAGTAAAATTGCCACAGATCGATGCTGGAATTGAAATTCTCATAGGCAATAAAGAGTATAAGCTGCTAGAACCATGGCAAGTAATTAACAGCAGGCACAAAGGGCCATATGCAGTTAAGACTGCTCTTGGATGGACTCTGAATGGACCTCTTCGAGAATCTGTCGAGGAAGGCATATATGACAACGAGCAGGCGATTGCTACAGTCAACAGAGTTTCCATCGAAAGTTTAGAACAAATGCTGATACAACAGTACAACCATGACTTTCCTGAACGAAACTGTGATGATAAGGCCGAGTTGTCACAAGAGGACTATCAGTTTTTAGACTCTGTATCTAATACTCTGCAGTTTACCGACAATCACTTTTACATCGGTCTTCCATTTAAGAAAGCAGCTATTCAAATGTCCAATAACCAAAGTGCAGCTATGCAGCGCGCACTAAATCTCAAAAAGAAATTCAAGAACAACCGCTCCTTTCACAAGGAGTATTCAAATTTCATGAAAGATATTCTTGAAAAGGGCCATGCAATCAAAGTCCCTATACCTCACTTAAGTCGATTAGATGGTCAAGTGTGGTACTGTATATACCTCACCATGGTGTATATCATCCTCAAAAGAAAAAGCTAAGAGTAGTGTTCGACTGTGCTGCCAGCTTTCAGGGAGTGTCACTGAATAGCGAGCTCCTACAAGGACCAGACTTAACGAACTCACTCATTGGAGTGCTTACACACTTCAGACAAGAGGAAGTTGCTATGATGGCAGATGTGGAAGCCATGTATTATCAGGTGAGAGTTCCGGAAAAGGAACAGCAGAAGAAAACCGTAGCAACTCATCTGCTGAGGCAGTTAACACAGTACTTAAGAACTTTGATGTAGACGACTGTTTGAAGTCTGTTTCGAGTCATAGTTAAACAGTCACTCTATACAACAATCTCACCAAACTTTGTGCAAGTGGCGGGTTCAACCTCACCAAGTGGGTGAGTAACAGTCGTGCCCTACTGACTTTTATTCCCGAGAGCGAAAGAATCAAAGATATGAGAGACTTGGATTTGAGAAAAGATGTACTTCCTGTCGAGAGAGCTCTAGGGGTGTTGTGGTGCATCAATTCAGACATGTTCAAGTTTAAGATTCGTTTAAAGGAACGAGCTGTGACTAGACGGGGAATCTTGTCAATCACTAGTTCAATCTATGACCCCTTGGGTTTCCTCACACCTGTTATACTTGTAGCACAGCCACATATGGGGTTAGGTGATAAACGCCAAAATAAAGTGGTAAGAAAGGAAATAAAACCACCAGGCCTTATTATCTACCTTATACGGTTTTATTTTGTCGCCATGACGACGGTGGTTTGGTTAAGCTCTCGCGTGCATGCGCAGGTGTGCCGCGGGGGGAAACCCGATGACCTATCGGGTCACGTGTCCTGGCAAATAGCCGGAACCGGCGAAGAGGCCGGCACGGAAAGATGAGTCAGCGCGCTGCATGTTTGATGTGAGAGAGAGAGAGCCTGTCTGGATATTCTGTGGATTACTGTTCCGGATTTTCATTCAGTACCCTTCTCATTCCGTTTTCTCGGTCTCCCGGATTTACCATCTTTTCCTGGTGAGATCGAGCCATCTCTCCCATTCACCATCTCACACTTACAATAACACGGACTTGGACATCCATACACACACACACACACACACGCATACACTACTGATATTGTTTATAGTTGTACTTATTTTGTTTATATTCTTTTGTAGTTGCACTTTAGTTGTGGGTTTGTATATATTTTCATTTCTATATAATACACTGTGATTTGGTTTAGTTGTTGTTGTTGTCTTGCGTCTTTCTTGCTCCGCGAAAGTTGCGCAATACCGGAAGTAAGCGTGATCGGCCCTTATTTACATTTAAGACCCCGAATTAGTGTAATTGGGTCAAATATTAAATCTGAGCATTACATAGTGGTGGCCCGTACAGGGAGTCTATTTATTAGGGCATTTTTCCCACCAAGTTTATTAGTAAGTCTATTAGTTAAGCATTACGTTTATTAGCTAAGCATTAAGCATTAAGTTTATTAGTTAAGTTAAGCATCCATTTATGACAACCGTATTGTTTGTGATGTCTGTGATTTTCAATGTTACACGTAATTGCATGACTATGTCACTGTAAAAAGTCAGTCTAGATATGGAAGTTGGGGAGAACACAATTTTTTTGACCGTAATCCAAAGTAAGTCAACTTAAGCTATAGATACAGCAATTAGGTTGTTGTAAACTTAAGGAAACCGTAATGAGATACAGCGAATAGTTTGTTGTAACCACGGTGGATTTACTCAAGACAACTGTACGAAATGTTGAATCTTTGATGCTGAAAATAAAACAAGAGGCAAAGAGAGCAATGGACTTCCGTGTCGTGAGTAACCAAAGACATTAAAAATATGCGCGTCAAAACCTGCGAAATAACATGTCCACACAGCAATTATTAATTTATTGTGTATATTTAACTTCATTCAGTCATTTAAGTTATGTGAAAAATAACATGCCTACCAGCCCACTATTATTTTCTGTTCCAATTTAAAGATGCCTGTGCATGTGTGCAAAAATTCAATTCAATTAAATTTTATTTGTATAGCGCTTTTAACAATTGTCAGTGTTGCAAAGCAACTTTACACAATCAAAAGAATTATTTAAGTGTCTAGGGAATGTGAATGTGTATGAATCAGAATGATCAAATTGTCGAAGTATAACAAGACGAAGTATAACAAATACTTCAAAAGTAAAAGTGAATAATCGTTAATAAAGTTAGCCTAATACAATATTGTTTCCAATGCTGAAGCATACATTATTTTGTTTTAGTCTATTCACTACTCAGCGAAATAATTTGTTGATGGTGTGGGGGGAGGGGGGGCTATTTTGAACGCAAAAATGAACACGTTTTATTTTAGACTTAGAATATCAGCCTAAAAATATATCACCATAGGAGCACGGCTCCGGAGCCGCAGCAGAGGCATGAAAGAGCCGCATGCGGCTCCGGAGCCGCAGGGTGGCGACAGCCAATCTAGGCTATATATTTAAATATATGCATATATATTAAAAAAAAGATTGACACAAAAACTCGACCTAAATCCAATCTAGTGGTTTTTTCAAACTAATGTGTATGAAGGCTGCTGTCCCGCACGCACCCGACTTTGCAACCAATCTGAAGCGCTTCTATTTTAATGTTATGACTTTTAATAGCTTTTGTTTTTTGTTTTATACAATAAAACCTCACAATATAAAGTTATGATCTTAAAAACTTAAAATATTACAGTAAATATGATTTCCACATGTTTAACTTTATTAGTTTGTTTTAATCTGCGCCTGAGAACTCCCTCCTGAAACATGACTGCCACCTACTGGTCTAAGACATGGCGTCTCATGAAATCTCGCGCACTGCCGCGAGTCGCCATGAGATTCCTGTCTCTCTGACGCGCATTTTTTACTGCCCTATCTGTACATAAAATACTCTGATTACAAACAACAACACAGGACAATGCATGTGTATAAATGGCTGAAGTGTGGTTGTGAATAAGCCTTTAGGCGAATGTAAAATGTTCGCATGAACCCGTGGCGCGTGTGTGCGCTCTTTCACTTTGCGAAATCAAAAGGCAGATTAACGCACGAGCGTTAATACAACAGAAATACAACAAACACAAATTTATACTCGCTAAATAAGCGCTGTTTTTACGGCGCTGTGCGAAATGCTTGCTGATGTGAGCCGCTTTATTTCAGTCATAATATACTAACATATTTTTGCTGTGTAGTGACCACGCACATCTTCTCGCGGGTGAGCCTTTCTCTGAATACGCCGTTTTAAAGGGGGTGGGACTAAGAAACACCACAACGGCAGAAGTAGACTATTGATTATGAATGCGTTGGGGAAAACAGCAAGGAAACTGACTAGCCATTTTAGTAATTCATTGTGTAACCCTTTTTACCATAGGCTTGTGAGTGTTAGGGTCCTGTATGCTGTGATTAAAACAATTTAACCCGTCGTGATACTGGTATTAATCCAAATGGTAAAAGGGACATCTCATAAACTGTCTAGGGTAAATTATAATTCTCGCTTTATCCAGGTACTAAATAGACACTCAGGGCACCTAACTTCTAACAACCTAAAGGCGTCATTTACATAAAGGACCCGCCTGTTTAACTTTTAAACCCATGTGGAAAAACAACATAGACAATATACATTGGTTAAACTCTTGTATTGAGAAACCAAATACTGTAGCATAATTGTTTTAAAGTAAAATATTTCTTGCACAGACCAGAAAACAATAAACACAAAAAAGAAACAAAATTGGATAAATGACTCTTGAGTCTTTAAACTCAAATAACCTTCATGCACCTTGTTCCGGAATGTTCTTTAGGCAATCAAAACAAAAAAAACAAAAAAGAGATCTCGTTGGCGCGCTTAACGTTGGAGCTCATGAAGAAACTGTCGGACGTCCATGTTTTAACTGAATTTAGAACAGCTCTTACCGCTTCACCAGTAGCAAACTTCCAGTCAGTTATACGAATGTCTTCCGATGTGCAGCAGCTTTATCCTCCGTTTTCCATCACCTGTGTCTGTGGACAAGAAGCACGCGGTTTTCAGAAAACTCAGTCCGCGGTCGGCAAACCAAACTCCGAATTCCCACTCTGTAGAGCGTTTTTCCTCATGAAGGATGTTTTTAGCGTATGACCAGCAAATGTTCTTCGCGATATTAAGCAGAAAGGCAGCGTTGCACTCGCGAAACTTTTCCCGATATCCACGCTGCACTCACACATGTCCCGCTTCACTGCACGCCATCTTCTCTCTCCTCTCCCCCCTTGGCTCTGCCCCCTTAACTCCTTGTGCGTCACCCCAAGAGGGAAACTCACAATATAATATGGCTATATCCCGTACTTAAAACATTTAATCAGTGGAACAATTCTAAACTTACTTAACTTCTTGTAATTCAAACACACTCTGCCTAATGCACATTAACAGATACAAAACTATCTCTTCCATAACCCTTAAAGAAAATGAGAAAAAAACAATAGAATTCCCCGATGCAAATCAGGTTGTTACACTCTCCCCCCACCAAACAAGACATGTCCTCATGGCTTATTACCTCTACCATATAAACAACAAATTCACAACAAAATGTTTTGTCATGAACAAACCCATATGGCACATTAAAAGAAATACTCTGTCAGTAATGTCTTCGAGATTAATAACATGAATTATTAACATGAATTGCCATTTCACTGTTAGTTCAGAAAATAACAAACTACTTCTCAATATTTCTGTTATTCATATGCATCTGTTCCCATAAGAACTGTATTTCAAAATTAAAAAAAATAAAAGTACAGATCTTCAAAATTGGAAACCCAAACAAAAGAATATACATAAACACTTTCACTAAGTGTTATAGCTTCACACCATTTTTCCTGAAATATTTATGTAAGTGTACAAACAAAATTGTCTAAAACTTAAGGCTAAACCAAACTATCAAACATGCTTCAAACATTAAACTGTCTTACAAAAAAACTAGTGAGAACCATAACCTAATAATCTCTACCAAATACATGTCATAGGGTTTCTACAGGGGTACCTATCCATTTATAAAGGCAAGAGACATACTTTACAATGGGAGTAGCTACCACACTTGGATGTCCCAATGAATCATAAGTCAATCTGAGTGGAGCTTTCTTGACTCTTTGGGTCCGTCTAATCATTGTCTCAATGTCGGCCCCATCTTCAGACAAATGACTCTCTGCTCCTATTGTCCCCATCATCTGAAACCTTTTCTTGTAGCTCATTGGCCTGATGTGACTCAATTTCTCTCCTTTCTGTAGCTACTTCTGTCTCTGAAGACAAACCATCTGACGCAACTACCTCTGGCTGCCTAGTCAGGTCATTCCCGACAATATTTAGATCAAAACTGAATGGCTCTGACAGCTCCTCATCCTGTCTGCTTTGGGGAATTCTAGGAAGCATGTCATACCACACACCACTCTCTTCGTCTTCAGAGTCAGTGTACTCTCCCTCTTTGCGATTATCTGATTTGTTCCCTTCGGCATCAGACTTCTCATTCAATACCTGCGAACCCTTGTCTAACTTATCTCTTAGAAATCTCTTTCTTCTCCTCTGGCGAACTCTTTTACTTGGTACAGGTTTGGCATTAAGCACTGGCTCAAGACACACTTTCTGTCCCAAAGGCAGGAGGTGGTTTCGATTTAACAGGTCCATTTCCATCCTCTGGTCTCAAACGGAACACCAGCAAGTCTGGCATTTGGCTGTCTACCACATACAGAGTTGAGCCCCAGCGGTCGGCCAACTTGTGCTTTCCCTGTAATCCCAAATTCCTGATCAAAACTCTGTCCCCAGGCAGTAACTGTGAACAACTGATCTTCCTGTTATACCTCTGCTTATTTCCTTCGTTTTGCTTGGCAGCGAAGGACTCAGCAAGTTCATATGCTGCTTTCAGCTCCTTCCTCACCTCAGCCACATACTTAAGGTATGTTCTGTTTTGTGTGTTGTCACTAGAAGTCCCAAAACACAGATCCACAGGCAATCTTGCCTCACGTCCAAACATAAGGTAAGAGGGAGAAAATCCAGTGGCGTCATTAGATGTACAATTGTAGGCATGAACGAGATGTGCGATATGTTGACTCCACCTGTTTTTCTTATTTAGCTCCAAAGTTCCAAGCATATCTAGCAAGGTCCTATTAAACTTTTCAGGCTGGGGGTCACCCTGTGGGTGATAGGGAGTAGTCCTTGACTTCTCAACCCCAAGCATACTCAACAACTCATGGATTAGGCGACTTTCAAAGTCCCTTCCTTGATCACTATGTATCCGTTTTGGTAATCCATAATGGACAAAGTACTTATCTACCAAGACTTTTGCCACGATAGATGCTTTTTGTTCGTTTGTCGGAAAGGCTTGTGCATATCGTGTATAGTGATCAGTAATGACTAAGACATTTTCCGTGTTACTCAAATCTGGCTCAATGGACAAAAAGTCCATGCACACAAGATCTAATGGTCCATTACTCTGCAAGTGAGATAGCGGAGCAGCCTTTTTGGGCAGGGTCTTTCTCTTTATGCACCGCACACAAGATTTACAGTAGCCTTCCACATCTGACTTCATACCTGGCCAATAGAACCGGTCTCTAATCAACCCATATGATTTCTCACAGCCTAAATGACCGGAATCATCATGCAGTGATTTCATCACTATCCTCCTGTATTTGTCTGGCAAAACCAGTTGGGATTGGCTTCTTTTTCCAGGTGGACTGGTGATTCTATACATGACCCCTTGGCGTAGCTTCAACCATTCCCACTCTCTCACAAGCAGAGCAGTGATTCGATTCTTCACCTTGTTAACCTTTGTCACATCTCCATGACTTAGAGCTGACCATACTTCACCTATACCAGGATCCTGTTGCTGAGCATTGGACAGTTCCAATGAACTCAGGACAGGCATCTCCTTGGCACATAAAGTAGACAGGTTACAATAAGCTTGGGGAATAGCATGCACAGAAAACCCCAAATGATCCATCTCTTTGCCAGAACACGAATTTCTATGTTCTGTCACACCAGACATTTGACATGGAGCTTTTACTCCCCCCAGAGATATGTCCTCCCACTGTCATTCCGCTACAGGTACAGGGAGTGAACGGCGAGACAGAGCGTCTGCGTCAATGTTTTGAACTCCTGATTGGTATTTAAGGTTGAAATTGTAGGTGGATAAGGCAGCAAGCCAGCGGTGGCTGGTCGCATCCAATTTGGCAGACGTCAACACGTATGTTAACGGGTTGTTGTCAGTTCTCACCTCAAACTTCGCCCCATACAGATAATCATGCAATTTGTCAACCACTGCCCACTTCAAAGCCAAAAATTCTAATTTATGAGCAGGATAGTGTTGCTCAGAGGGTGCAAGGCTCCGACTAATGAAAGCAACTGGTCTCAACCCCTTCACCTTGATCTTGGTATAGCACACCACCTAGACCTTCTCGGCTAGCATCTACATGCAATACATAGGGTAACTGCGGGTTTGCAAAAGCCAATACAGGTGCTTGAGTAAGCTTCTGCTTCAGCTCCTCAAAGGCCTGCTCACATTTTTCATCCCATCTTTTATCAAAAGGCTCTGATGGACTTAGGTAGGTTTTTTCTAGCTTCACTCTGGACCTCTTGCCAGTTGGAGGATAACCTGACAGCAACTGGTTCAATGGATATGCCACCTTGGAGTAATCCCTCACAAACCGCCTATTATACCCACAGAAACCAAGGAACGACAGCAAAGCAGATACATTAGTCGGTCGTGGCCAGGTAGTTACTGCCTCGGTTTTCTTTGGGTCAGTGGATACTCCATCCTGAGAGATAATATGTCCCAAATATGTCATTGACTGCTGACAAAACTGACATTTGTCTAACGACAGTTTGAGACCTTCATCTTCCAAGCGATCAAGCACCTTTAATAGTCTCGTCTCATGTTCTTCGAGCGTAGAACCAAGCACGTTAATATCATCAAGATAGACTAGAACCTCAAGAAGATTCATGTCACCAACAGTCTGTTCCATGAGTCGCTGAAAGGTAGCTGGAGCTCCGGATACTCCTTGTGGCATTCTCTCAAACTGATAGAAACCAGCTGGGCAAATGAAAGCAGTTTTCTCCTTGTCAGATTCATTCATAGGGACTTGGTAATACCCACTTTGGAGGTCCAACACACTGAACCATTTGCTGCCATTTAGACAAGCCAGTGCATCCTCGATTCTTGGCACTGTGTATTGGTCAGCAATAGTGCGTTTGTTTAGCGTTCTAAAGTCCACACACATTCTGATTCTCCCATTTCTCTTCCTAACGACAACAATAGGCGAGGCATAAGGGTTTCTTGACGCTGTAATAATTCCAGCATTCTTCAAATCCCAAAGATGCTGTCTCAACGCCTCCAAATCAGCTGGTGGCAGTCGACGAGATCTCTCTTGAAAAGGTTTGTTCTCAGTGGTCTTGAGGGTGTGGCGAACACTTTTACAACAGCCTACATCAAACTCATGGGCAGAAAAAACATTGCTACGCTTACTCATTTTCTCTACTAACCTTTCCTTCCACTCCTTGGGGACTGGCGAGTCTCCAAAATTGAAAGAATTGAGGTTCAGTGCTTCAACTGAGTCTGTGCTAGGCTCTGTATTAACAAAAGGCAATGGAACCAAATCGACTGGAAAAAGGTAAGCAATCGGGGTCCCTCTGGTCAATGTGACTTCTCGGACAGACACATTCCAAACCATAACAGAAATTTTCCTACCTTTCGCAATGGTGGCTGCCTGTAACTCTGGCCTTACTAAAAGCTCCTTAGGGAACCTTGTCCCCTCAACAGGTTCATCAGGTGAATCTACTAGAACAGCTTGAGTGCATGGCTGTCTCCGAAACTTGGGTATGCCCATTACTCTAGCCACACCTCCAGGGCGCAAGGTAACAGGTCGAGTTTGTGTGAACCACACAGCTCCTCTCTTTTGATCATTACCATCAGACAAAGGTGCTGATAATTCCTTCAAAACCTTCTTAAAAACAGGATGAATATGCTTTGAGCTTATAAGGCTTTCCCCTCCCTTCTCTCTACATCTCTTTAGCAGGCGTCTCACTGTTGGTGTGTTTGTGCCAACAAGGATAGAGGTGTCACCTTTCACAACTGGGTCGGGGCAGACCAACACAAGGGCATCAAAAGTCTCTGTAACTCCTACATCAGATTCCAAAAACTCCAGCTTAAGCAACAAATAGCCATCGTAAGGGTAATCAGCAGGACTGAGACCCCATATTTGCAAAGCACTAATGGGTGTCAATGGCAGATGTGCCAAGTATCGATCATAAAAGGATCTGTACAGCAGAGTCACTTGAGAACCAGTGTCAATTATAGCTTTAGCATATATGCCCTCAATGTGCACGGTTACTGCTGAGCTTGGGCCCACTAAGCCTTCGGGTATAGCATTTTCTGCTTCTTTCACTGAGTTGATGCACTTTGTGGAACGTGTCTTCACCACCGGGACACCAAGCCGTTCCTGTACTGGGCCCCGTGATAGTTTACCGACTTCTTTGAAAGTTTTATGAGACGCTTATTGACTTTTTTCAAATTCTCCTCACCTTCACAATCTCGCTTATAATGTCCATCCTCCCCACACCTGTAGCAGAACACTCCAGGTCTCACTTCCTCAAAATTAGCCCTCTGGGAGGGTTCAAATCTCCTATGCCTAGTCTTGGCAGAGATTTCAGGCCGTGGACCTCTAGTATCAGGCTGAGGTGTAGCTGTGACCGCTTTGAGGTTACTCATTTCAGCTTTCATCACGCTAATATCCTTTCTCAACTGTTCCACTCCAGGATCGACTCTACTTTCAGGGACCGGCTGAGCAACTGGGATTATGGTCCTTGACACCACAGTGCTCTTAATGTCACTCCTACTTTGGAGCATATCCTCTTCCTCCCTAACCTCTCTCAATAACTCATTGAATGTAGGAGGGTCTCTCAGCTTGTCTGTCATGCGAATACGAAGGGCAATCATATCTTGAGGTAATGCACCCCTCACAATTTGCTCAATACGTAGCCGATTCAGGTCTGATAGTTCCGCACCTCCCTTCCTAAACACGCAGTGTAAAAGTTTATCTAACCTAAGCAAGTAGGCTGACAGTTTTTCTCCTTCACATTGAAATGTGTGTCAGAATCTAACAAGGAGGTCAGACGCACTTTCAGTAGTCCCGAATGCTGTTTCAAGAGCATGCATATAGTCACTAGATGTAGCAGTGGGGTTCTGTGTTCTTAATGACCTTACAATGTCAGCAGCAGGACCTTTTAGACTTTCCACTATCCTCTGTTTCTTTGCCTTGCCACTACATAGCCATTCCTCCAATAATTGCATTGTCTGTTCTGCCCAAGCTTCATACTCCTCTTCCCCACTTGGGGTGGGTCTTACACCAGAAAATAAACAAAGTTTTCAATAACTCTGTGTATCAGCGGGCCCTTCATTACATTTGTCCACTAAAGAACTAATAGCATTGATCAGTGCAGTGTTTGTGTCTAAGGGTGAGGGATCAATTAAACCCTTTATATCAGTAATAGTCTTTCCCTCATGCCTGAGAAATGACATCAATTTAGTTTCAAACTTTTCACCCTCAATAGGAGCAGAGAGCACTTGAACAGGCCAAGGACCAGCACTTCCAGAAAGTCCAACATGATCTGGTACAGTTTGCATAGTTAGATCACAGTACGTCTGAATCAATACAAACTGCGTTTTAGAAACTGTATCTTAGAGGCGGTCAACTATCTTAGCTTTCCCGATTACCGTAACCAAATTCAGAGCATCAAGCAAAATATCATCAGTGACATTGTAAACATTTCCTAAAACTAGTGCATTTTCAGGAGCCAGCTGCACCCTTTTACACCAAGCTTCTATTTCAATGACATCCATTGTGCACTTTTTTTGTTTGTTTGTTTTTTTTCCAAGAAGAAAAGAAAAAGATTACATATGTTCACACACACTCTGAAAGTATTTTTCAGCACAGCCCAACTGATTGATCTATACTAAGCAAACCTACATCTGCTTGCACACAAAACTTTCAAAATTAAACATAAAACAATCCCGGATGACCTCCCCAAAAATTTAACCCTTTTTACCATAGGCTCGTGAGTGTTAGGGTCCTGTATGCTGTGATTAAAACAATTTAACCCGTTGTGATACTGGTATTAATCCAAATGGTAAAAGGGACATCTCATTGTAAAATAAACTGTCTAGGGTAAATTATAATTCTCGCTTTATCCAGGTACTAAATAGACACTCAGGGCACCTAACTTCTAACAACCTAAAGGAGTCATTTACATAAAGGACCCGCCTGTTTAACTTTTAAACCCATGTGGAAAAACAACATAGACAATATACATTGGTTAAACCAAATACTGTAGCATAATTGTTTTAAAGTAAAATATTTCTTGCACAGACCAGAAAACAATAAACACAAAAAAGAAACAAAATTGGATAAATGACTCAGTCTTTAAACTCAAATAACCTTCATGCACCTTGTTCCGGAATGTTCTTTAGGCAATCAAAACAAAAAAAACAAAAAAGAGATCTCGTTGGCGCGCTTAACGTTGGAGCTCATGAAGAAACTGTCGGACCGCTTCACCAGTAGCAAACTTCCAGTCAGTTATACGAATGTCTTCCGATGTGCAGCAGCTTTATCCTCCGTTTTCCATCACCTGTGTCTGTGGACAAGAAGCACGCGGTTTTCAGAAAACTCAGTCCGCGTTCGGCAAACCAAACTCCGAATTCCCACTCTGTAGAGCGTTTTTCCTCATGAAGGATGTTTTTAGCGTGTGACCAGCAAATGTTCTTCGTGATATTAAGCAGAAAGGCAGCGTTGCACTCGCGAAACTTTTCCCGATATCCACGCTGCACTCGCGAAACTTTTTCAATATCCACGCTGCACTCACACATGTCCCGCTTCACTGCACGCCATCTTCTCTCTCCTCTCCCCCCTTGGCTCTGCCCCCTTAACTCCTTGTGCGTCACCCCAAGAGGGAAACTCACAATATAATATGGCTATATCCCGTACTTAAAACATTTAATCAGTGGAACAATTCTAAACTTACTTAACTTCTTGTAATTCAAACACACTCTGCCTAATGCACATTAACAGATACAAAACTCTCTCTTCCCTAACCCTTAAGAAAATGAGAAAAAAACAATAGAATTGCCCGATGTTAATTCCTAAAACCTATTCCAGATGCCATAAATGGTTGAATAAATATTCCAAATCCTTAATTATACATTAAATCACTGAGAGTAAGAGACTGTTTGTTTGTTTACATTACATAGACACATAGACACTACTGGGTAGTATGATGTTCGAACAGAATGTATAAGTATATTTTTAAAACTGAAGAATACTGTAATTTATAAGTGTATTATCAAAATGTGCAATAGCTCTGCATTCCTAAAAACACCCAGAAATATGAATTTTATTTTAAATTCACGTGCCTTTACACCTTTGGAGATTATTCACACATTTATCAATTACAAATATAGTAAATTAATAAGGTATTCGTCAAATATGCCTTGTTTCTGAGAACACTCTCAGAAAAACGAACCTCGAATGCGCCGGGCCGAGTTTGCACGCCTCTGTGTCAGGGAGATAATCAACACAAAATCATGCACATCACACATCTGTTTCACCCAGATGAGGATGGGTTCCCTGTTGAGTCTGGTTCCTCTCAAGGTTTCTTCCTATTACCATCTCAGGGAGTTTTTCCTTGCCACTGTTGCCCTCGGGCTTGCTCACCAGGGACTATCTGAACATTCTGATTCATACACATTCACATTCCATACAAACTTAAATAATTCTTTTGATTGTGTAAAGCTGTTTTGAGACAATGTCAATTGTTAAAAGCGCTATACAAATAAAACAAAAAAAAAAACACATGTATAACTGCAAGTGCACGCCACACCTTGTTCCAAAGAACACTCTAAGGAATATGGTTATTATAATTTATTTATTTGATAACCACGCAACTCTATGCTAGGGCCAGCTTATACACGAAAGTGCATGCTACAAATGCCTCACTAAATTACAAATATTTTAATGTACAAATTATGTCAACAACAGAAGTTAGCTTAACTTTTTAAAACACCCGAAGGAGCGTGTCTCCTCTAATGGGATGGTGTTTTGATGACGTAGTTACTCTGCGATGACAGCGCTGTGTATGTTTTTAGCTCATTGCTAACAACACCGGTTCAGTTTCAGTTAAAAACCTAGTTTTATTTATATCTTTCAATTAACCATAATTGCTTAAGTCGCTGTAATTTTAATTAATAAATAAACTCGAGTACGGTCAAAAAAAGCGTGAGACAAAAACTAATTAACATGCATAAATAAATATTTCCAAAATAATACCTAAATATACGCCAATTTACAACGTACAGATGTCGCCTTTAAGACTGCGCGTGTTTTCCCGCGAGAGGCCGCAATTTAGCACGCGGCGTGCCGCGACTTGCCGGAGGCAACATTCAGGAATTTAAAATAAATGTGTTGTGCTTCACTGAATATCCGCCAGATGGCGCATGGAAGGACTTTATCTAAAAGCCGGACCACGTACAAATGAATTGTGTATAAGGTTAACCGTTAACCTAAAACAATATTGTTTCCAATGCTGTAGCAAACATGAATTTTATTTTGTTTTACAACAGATATTTCATAATGAACGTGTGTATATGTGCTTCATGTTATTTTCATAATGATGAAATGAGATGCCAAAATTCGTGCCTTAAAAGTTTCTTGTATAGTTTTTGTAATGTCTTAACAGGTACAAAATAATGAAAGACATGGCCATGAAGGAGAGGAAGCAAGAATGTGGCAATAGCTCCAAGCACTGCGCTACACATTTGAGCTATTTTCAGAAAGTGCTTCTAGAACTTGATGGGATTAAGCTATCACCAAAAGTGCAAGCTTTAAAGATGAAGTTATCATCTTAAAACATTTGATTTGACTTGACTACAAGTCTTTACATGTTGTGTTTACATGTTCAGCTTAAAATGGTTTAATGCGTTATGGTTTCAATGGCATACTTTTAAGTGCACTAGTCCAGAGTGCTGATTTGAATGTTGCAACTTCACTGCTTCAGAGGGCTATTAAGTTTTAACGTTTATTCTACAGTTTGTTTAATGTATTTTCTGCTGTATTTTATTTCTAAATGAATGCTGTTGTGACGGTCAACCCCTAGAGGGCGCCTAACGCCCGTTTTTGGTTTTAGTTTGTAGTTTGTTTTGAGTTTGAGTTAAAGACTTCATTTCCCAGTTTGCCCCTCGGTCAGGTGACGTAGAAGCTCACCTGAACCGAGGGAAGTTAATGAGTTAATTATGTTTATGTTTCATTATAAATAGCCTGGCTGAAGTTCAGTCAGGCGTCTAGCATTAGTTACTTTATGATTCGTTTGTGTTTGGTGTTGGACTTTTGTTTATGTTTAAATAAAAGACTTTAATGAACCGTCAGCTCGCCTCCTCTCGCATTCATGCCACGAACACACGCCAGACGCAGACCTCAGAGAGGGAATCGTGACAGAATGCTAGACCTAACAAGTGGCATGGCGGAGGATTTCCCCCTGGAGTTTATTTGGGGGGGCGCGAAGACCATCTCGCCCGAGCTGGCGAACTGGCAGGAGAACAGCGAGGAAGAGGAGTACGGCGAGTGGGATTACTGCTGGTTGGAGAACGGCAAGGTAGATCTGCTCAGGAGCTGGAAATACAACCAGCTGGTAAAACAGGAGCAGGAGCACGGCCGGGAGAGCAGCGAGGAGAGAGAGAGAGACACACCACAGAGCTGGGAGGGCTGCAGGCTCGCCATTCGGCGGACGCCATTCAGGGGCGATGCGGCACGGGGTCACGTGGTTCCCCGCACCGGCCGGAAGAGAAGGGCGAGGAAGCCCAAGTACGGCGGTGACGAGGGGAAAAGAGAACCCCAGGCAGAGCAGCAGCACAAGGAGCTCATGTGGTGGATTCCGGAGCAGGTGAGAGGAATGCAGGAGCAGGTGAAAGAGCTCCAGCAGCTGATCCTCCACTTCCGGGATGGCCGCTAAGCGGTCTCGGAGCTTTCGCCTCCCTCGCCAACGCTCAGCAGCGAGCAGGCATGTCAGCAGCCGCTGTGCGATGCACTCATCCTGCCGCCGCCTTCCAGCATCGATGACAGCGAGCTAGCGTGTCAGCAGCCGCTGTCCGACGCACCCGTTCTGCCGCCGCCTCCCGGTTTCGAGGACAGCGAACCAGCGTGTCAGCAGCCGCTGACCGACGCACCCGTTCTGCCGCCGCCTCCCGGTTTCGAGGACAGCGAACCAGCGTGTCAGCAGCAGCTGACCGACGCTCCCGGGCTGCCGCCGCCTCCCGGCTTCGAGGACAGCGAACCAGCGTGTCAGCAGCCGCTGACCGACGCACCCGTTCTGCCGCCGCCTCCCGGTTTCGAGGACAGCGAACCAGCGTGTCAGCAGCAGCTGACCGACGCACCCGTCCTGCCACCGCCTCCCGGCTTCGAGGACAGCGAGCCAGCGTGTCAGCAGCCGCTGACCGACGCACCTGTTCTGACGCCGCCTTTCGGCTTCGAGGACAGCGAGCCGGCGGGTGAGCAGCCGCTGACCGACACACCTGTTCTGCCGCCGCCCCCCGGCTTTGAGAACGTCGTGGAGCCGTCATTGAGCGCACTGCACGCTCCCACGCCGTCTACGAGCGCAGTGACCGCTCCCACGCCGTCTACGAGCGCAGTGACCGCTCCCACGCCGTCTACGAGCGCAGTGACCGCTCCCACGCCGTCTACGAGCGCAGTGACCGCTCCCACGCCGTCTACGAGCGCAGTGACCGCTCCCACGCCGTCTACGAGCGCAGTGACCGCTCCCACGCCGTCTACGAGCGCAGTGACCGCTCCCACGCCGTCTACGAGCGCAGTGACCGCTCCCACGCCGTCTACGAGCGCAGTGACCGCTCCCACGCCGTCTACGAGCGCAGTGACCGCTCCCACGCCGTCTACGAGCGCAGTGACCGCTCCCACGCCTTCGTCGAGCGCAGTGACCGCTCCCACGCCTTCGTCGAGCGCAGTGACCGCTCCCACGCCTTCGGCGAGCACTTCTCCAGCCCTGCAGCCGCCGAGCACGCTTCCAGCCCTGCAGCCGCAGAGCATGCCTCCAGCCCCGTCACCCAGCCTCCTGGATAGGAGGCGAAAGGTAGAACATTGGGTTGGGTGTCCAGGGCCTCCGGTGATGCTCCGGAGGAGCATTTTTTTGAGGGGGGATACTGTGACGGTCAACCCCTAGAGGGCGCCTAACGCCCGTTTTTGGTTTTAGTTTGTAGTTTGTTTTGAGTTTGAGTTAAAGACTTCATTTCCCAGTTTGCCCCTCGGTCAGGTGACGTAGAAGCTCACCTGAACCGAGGGAAGTTAATGAGTTAATTATGTTTATGTTTCATTATAAATAGCCTGTCTGAAGTTCAGTCAGGCGTCTAGCATTAGTTACTTTATGATTCGTTTGTGTTTGGTGTTGGACTTTTGTTTATGTTTAAATAAAAGACTTTAATGAACCGTCAGCTCGCCTCCTCTCGCATTCATGCCACGAACACACGCCAGACGCAGACCTCAGAGAGGGAATCGTGACAGCTGTATTTTATTTATTTATTATTATTATTATTATTTTACACAATTTTGTTTAAAACAAGTATTTCAGGCCCTGGTGCCGTGCAGTTGTTTCTATGGATGCAAAATTTAGCTGAATGCACTTTTATTAAAAAGACCACTTGTATCTAGACTGTGAATGTCACAAATATTTGGTAATGTTGGTGAATAAACTGTTTAATTATATTTTAGTTGTGTGATTTATGAAAGATGTTCCTAATGTTACGTCAGAGGACATGCGCCGATGTTTAAGAGAGAGAGATTACTCACTCCCAAAGTTTTTTTTGCGCCGTATTTCGATTTTTAAAAAAGTTGCTCATTTTCACCACAAACACGGATGAGCCTTCGGGTTTCCTCAGCCGTCCATATACAGAATATAAATTACAAAACTTGGTCACGTTGCAATAAGTAAGAATAGTGTAAGCACCGTTCATTTACATGTACACATATGGCCGTAAGCAAAAACAAACAATGCGTTATCAAATGCTCGGCAACCTGCCGTGCTACTGAACTTTCATATTTGTTTGTAGCATGCAGTAAAGTGTATGTGACATAAAAATATATATTTGTAATATCGTGCAATCTGTACTATCTGCTAGCAAACTTTAGCGATTTTTTTGCAAACGTTTCTTTACAGAACATAAACACAAACACAAGACTAGAGGTAATATACATATAATGAAAACTTGTCATAAAAATCTTTATTAATGGTAAAAATTAACATTTATGTCTCTGCTTGCTCGAGTGAGCAGCCATGTTGAAAATTTCGCTGAGCCCTTCGTTTGAAGTGAGGTCCCGAAAAATCTTCGTTTGGAGGGCTATCTGGCCCTTCCCCCACTACCACTGCACGTGAACGCGCCAAGTGGAATGGTAGGGGGAAGGGGTAGAAATGGTATTCAGCCTTAATATTGGAGCAATAAAATTTACTTAAAATCTATGTGTCCAAATTGTTACGAGGATTTTATCAAGTAAATCTTACAAGTTCTTTTTTTCAGTGAATGGTGAACACGATGATTTAAGAATTTAATTAAACACGAAAATATATATATATAGATATATATTTAGTGTGTGTGTGTGTGTGTGTGTGTGTGTGTGTGATCGGTGCAAGGGCCATTGTCACTCATACTGTCGTAGTTTTTAGAGCCCTAAAAAGGCATTCGCTAGTAAGTAAGTAAATAAAAGACAAATGAATAAATAGTTTTAAATTATATATATATATATATATATATATATATATATATATATATATGTATATGTATATATATCCTATATATATCCTGGAGATCCTATATATATATATTTAATTTAAGTTCTAAATTTGTACTGTAATTTTAGAACTGTGATGGTAAATTCGTTTAATGTTTCACTTGTATTTTTTAAGGTTTTTGCCAGCGGTGGTACAGCACAATGGGGGTGCTGGGATGTAAAAATTTAATTTGATAAAACGTTTTTTCATCATTTATTAAAGAACACTGTGATCATAACAGCCTACTGCATTTATAATAACACAAAACATTTATTTCTATATTGTCCTGATATTTAGTTTCATTTATTTCAGTTAATAAATCTACTACAAATTTAAAGAACACAAAGTATAAGGTGACATAAAACTCTTCATGCGTAGCTTTTTGTCATGATCGCTCACATGTGTATGAAAGACGGACTCAAATGCAGGAGAACGTTAGACTCTTCTTTTATTAATCTGTTTTAGGCTCTTTGGTGAAACAACATAAACATAAAGTCTCTTCTCTTCCCCTTCTGGAGAATCACTCAAACAGTCCAAAAAGGAACTCAGAAAAAACAACACAAAATAACAAAATCCCCTGTGGGAAATCCCGGAAGTCTTCCAGTTGCACCTCCGCGGTGCTCGAACAGGTGAGCCTCCAGTGAGGCGTGCTTGTTACCTTGAGAGTGAACAGGGTTACTGAACTTGACACAGTCTTTCGCGTTTCCTTCAGCACTGCAGTGTTACTGCTGAGGGGGAGAGATGAGAGCTTAGCGTGGAGGAAGACACACACACAGCGACACATTTAAACACAACGGTGAACGGACGGGAAGCTATGGGCTCGGCTGGCTTAAATAGGGACACACAGGGATGAGACACAGGTGTATGTGATCATGTGATTGGGGTGACATACAGATGTCGCCATTAAAAACCTGCGTTTCGAGAAAAGGGATCCCGTGACTTGCCGCGGCTTTGCGCGGCTGCGTGCGGGAAGCTGTGAACATGCCCTTCATTACCTGTAGGGGGCAGTCGTGTTTCAGTCTGAAGTATTGTGTGTCTACTGAAGCCGAAAATGTGTGCAAATTAAACTGCGCATGCGTGTTTGGAGTCGCTGTGTATCAGTCGGTTGGGAAACGGAGGTTACAACACGGTGTGGCTGCAGCTGGAGTTTGTCGTGTTCGAGGTAAGTTTAGCTTTCTTTTTTGGATGTGATTCTCGCTTTCATGACTCCCAATTAATGTTCATCTTAATCTCAGGACGTACAATTAGCAATTTCAGGTTTTAATAGTGTGGAGATTCACAAAACACCGTTTTCGTGTAAAAACCTGAACCTATGGAGCCCCCATGGGTCCTGTGGTAAATAAATAAATAAATAAAATAATAACGAACCGAGCGCGCGGATTAATACACCGAGATGTGTGTTTCTTACCCCCACCCCGAGTGAAAATGGCGTCTTCAGACAAAGCCTCGCCAGTTAGATGCCATTTCTGAACAAACTGAGTCGTGTGTGTTAAAGCATTAAATGGTAAAAGAGCACTAGCAATAAACGTTTTTTTTTCTGAAGCCGAACTTTATTAATGAGTTACGAGTAAAGAACCTGTACATATGTTCATACAGTATTGACAGCAGCTCTAATTTACTGCGGTAAAGCCAGCCGCGGTTCAGAAAAA
Source organism: Channallabes apus (assembly GCA_030522415.1). Lineage (NCBI taxonomy): Eukaryota > Metazoa > Chordata > Actinopteri > Siluriformes > Clariidae > Channallabes > Channallabes apus. The sequence goes on from CM060126.1 coordinate 22,649,972, forward strand.
CACGGTCAAGCCAGCCGCGATTGATTTTAGTGCGCGCGCATATTACAGCGATTACGGTAGTTTCATGAACAACACAGAGAGAATGCCCCATATCTGAAAAATGCTGCAGTAAAATAGTTTCATATGTGGTGTGTATATAGTATGGGACGTCCTGAATAAGAACTGATCATTGTTTTTTTTCTGTTTCAGTCTGAAGTATTGTGTGTCTACTGAAGCCGAAAATGTGTGCACATTAAACTGCGCATGCGTGTTTGGAGTCGCTGTGTACAGTATCAGTCGGTTGGGAATCATCACGGAGGTTACAACACGGCGTGGCTGCAGCTGGAGTTTGTCGTGTTCGAGGTAAGTTTAGCTTTTACACTTATTAGAAATGGGGTCTTTATACCCCTTTGAAATGTAATAATGCCCCATATCTGAAAAATGCTGCAGTAAAATAGTTTCATATGTGGTGTGTATATAGTATGGGACGTCCTGAATAAGAACTGATCATTGTTTTTTTCTACTTTTTTTTTTATCATATAATGTGTGTACATTATATGGGATAAAAACTTACCATGGCATTTTATACTTACTAGAATTAATTTTTTCATAGGTCTCTGAAGTGAAATAAAGGCATTTTATTTAACTTTTTTTCCCCATTGTGAACATTTGTTTATTTGACCTCTCTTCCAAAGCAGACGTTAATCCTCATTATAGAAAACATTCATTGAAGAATAACTGCTACTTTTGAACAGTAAAACAAAATAAAAATCAATTCTGGTATTTAGAAAGACTAAATACATTATTTTGTCTGTTTTCTACGAATTCTGCTGTAACTTATCTACATAAAACAATTATTTGAATGGTGAATATTTAAGAAAAATATTGTAACAGACAACCGTCAAAGTCACCAATAAATAACACGGATATTAAAGCAGAAATGCAAATATCTGTTTCTAACGGTGTCAGAAACTTTGTGTTAGTAGCACTGCTTGACATGCTTGATGCCTTCCTCTTTTGTAATTTGCTTTGGATAAAGGCCTAAATGTAGTTGTACGAATAAAAGATTATGTAATGATACAATGTAAATATTTTCACAGAAACAAAGCGTAAAGATGAGACGTGAATCTGAAGAGGATCTCTTTGATGATTGCCTGGTAAAGCATTGTTTTCTTATTAATTATACAATTTATTAATACCTTGAATATAGTGTTTGTTGTATTGGACAGAAGCATATAAATGCAAATGAATATATAAATATGAGTAATTATTGAACGAATTTTCATGTTTGGACTAACCCTTTTAAATACAAACTCAGCATTCATCATAGGATTTCCTGACACTGTAAAGCCATCTCATGCCATGTTTTACTGATGCAAGATAAAGCAATTTAACCCAAGTTTAACAATATGAAGTGATGGTCATTTTTTTATTATCATTTATTTTTATTATTATTTTTTTCTCAATGAAGTCAGCACAGGTTGAAGCAATTCAGATTTTTTTTGCTTCTCAAAATAAATGATTTATTTTCTTGTAAATTTTATGCAGGGGGACAGACGAAGTGACACCTTCTTAAAATCCTTGTCGTCCGTGCTGTTGAAGGGGAAGAACCGGTTGGTGTATCCATAATCCTTGAAGGAGAGGCTATTTTCAGAAAGTTCTTCTAGAACTTGATGGGATTAAGCTATCACCAAAAGTGCAAGCTTTAAAGATGAAGTTATCATCTTAAAACATTTGATTTGGCTTGACTACAAGTGTTTACATGTTGTGTTTACATTCACTTACTTGGCGAACATTAATGATTTGATTCGAGGTTTGCACATTAAGACTCAGAAAAAGTGAAATAAAATGATTGCTGTTTAAATGGCATGTGTTTATCCTGTTTTGTCAGGTAACAGAACCTAAACACCTGTGCTGTATATCAGACAGCGATGGAGAGAGTGTAGATTACACACAGGTGCTCTCTAGTCATTAGCACTCATCAGGCAATGTCTATGGCCAACTGACTGCACTCAGACCAAAGGGGGCTGAATAATTACACACACCTCACTTTTCAGTTATTTATTTGTAAAAAAAAAAAAATGTTTGAAATCATGTATGATTTTCGTTCCACTTCTCGCATGTACACCACTTTGTATTGGTCTTTCACGTGGAATTCCAATAAAATTTATTCATGTTTGTGGCTGTAATGTGACAAAATGTGGAAAAGTTCACGGGGGGCGAATACTTTTGCAAGCCACTGTAGTTGTCCTGAGATTTAACATTGTTACCAATAATAGGCTGAGGCATTCTCTGTCCATGCTCATAAGGAATCCCTCAATGTTTTTCAATTAGGGGACAGAAGCAGATCAGCCATGTTGTAGTTCAGGTGAAGAGGCGAGTTCACAGGAGGTCAATCTGAATGTTGATTATACAGTATATAACATATAATATGTGTGCGTGTATTATACATGTTGATTATACTAATATTTAGCATTATGAGGAGTGATAGGCTGAGGATGTAAGTGATTCATTAGTGTTTTTGGCAAAAGTTTTGAACTGACATTTCACTTTTTTGTCACGCTATTTCATCAGGTGGCAATGCTGTCCGGTCCTAGTGCAGTCAGAGGGGAAGAGTTAGGGTCAAAGCCATTGTTCACCCCAAAAAAAACTTTACTCACTATTTACTCCTTAAGTGGTTCCAAACTTTAATGATTTTCTTTATTTTGTTGAATACAAAATAAGATATTGGGGAAAAAAGGGGATTGGGGGATGGGGTATTAGTTGGAGTCATAGGTAGCAAACCTACGCCCTTGTGTGTGTGTGTGTGTGTGTGTGTGTGTGTGTGTGTGTATGTATATATATGGAAATATAATTAATATTTTCGTGTTTAATTACAAAAAAAAAACATTTTAATGGTTAGTGATTGTTGCAGACATTTACACTATTTTTGAGAACTATTAAGTTCTCCTTCAACGTGTCATAGCCGATAACTGCCCCTTTGAAGCCTTTGAATGGTGTTAAAAATACTTGCAAAACAAGTATTGCAGCCATACATTGGAGGGAACTTCTGAGGTGGTCAGTGATTGATGGCACGGTCGGTCGGAGGGGATTGTGATCACACCTATAGATCTTTTGTTCTAGGCTATCGGTCAAATATCTCTCCACTTGGAAGCAAAAACATGCAAGGGATTTCAGCATCTCGACGCACATACTAAGCTGTTTATAAAGTAGACACTGTTTGTTTTTTCATTTTGTAATCTTTCCCGTGTTTACCGTGTACTGTACAATGTATATTCATTTTTTAATGAATTACTGTAAATAAACTACACATTCCGTTGATTTACCAGAAATGACTTTTCTGTTTTTTTGTGTGTGCTAAACTAAACTTCAGGGTCAAAGTAATAGCGATTTTATTTGAAAAGTATTATATATTTACAATGCTGATAAGTTCAAGCTTAGATTCATATATAAACTGCTTCAAAGTCTTTCCGTGACCGCTGAAATCCGACAGACGCAGGGCTCAAGGGAGGTGTGTCTGTGTGTGTGTGTGTGTGTGTGTGTGTGTGTGTGCGCGCGCGTGTGTATGTGTGTGTGCGGGTTAGTGTGCCTGTCCTATTTCAGCGGATTTTTCCGCTACCGCAGATCAGTTTATCAACTTGTAATATATACATTTTAGGAATATATTAACACGTGCAGACATTTAAGGGTGCGCTGCCCTCTCTTGCCCCTGCGTAGAGCCTACACACACACACACACACACACACACACATCTATCTATCTATCTATCTATCTATCTATTATATAAATACACATTTGGAATCTGCATCTACATTTTCTGTTACAAGTATAGAATTAGGTTCAGCTGAGACTCATGATCAATGGTGTTAGGGTACTTATGTAGTGATAATTAGTTTCAGCCAGATCATTAAAACTAACAATGGACTATGACACTCTTGAGAGGGGATATGAAGGTGTTGTTCATTTATTTATTCTCTACAAGGGTGCGAACAACAGTACAGACCAAACTATAACTCTCTCTTACTACTATAAAAATTCTAGATATAAACAAACAAAATACAGCTTTTTTTCCTCAGAGGTAAACGGAAAAGTGAAGTTGTTCAGCTGTCACTGCAGCTTCTTCAAAGTCTTCCCACTCCGTGACCACTGAAATCCGACACGACACCACGTTAGGCTACGTCTTGACTCATTTGTATACCGACGGTGATTGGATGTTTCCCGAGGGCTCAGGGGAGTGTGTGTGTCTGTGTGTGTGTGTGTGTGTGTGTGTGTGTCTATGTGTGTGTGTCTTGTGTGTGTGTGTCTATGTGTGTGCATGCGCGCGAGTACTTCTTCTACTGTTATAAAAACTCTAAATATAAACAAACAAAATACAGCTTTTTTTTCAGAGGTAAACGGAAAAGTGAAGATGTTCAGTGTCACTATGCAGATGTTACACTCAGTGGAGTTACCGAAATCATTGGTTTAGTCCTCATTGAGCTTTTGTTCCTCTTATGTGAGCATAAACAGTGAAACATTCCACAGGTTTATAATACACCGCGTGAACCACGTTCCCGTCGAACGAAACGAGGCATAATCGTGGTGTTTGCTTCGCTTATGACACACCATAGTTTATTACCTGCTGTGGTAGATCTGAATATTTATTCAAACACAATAATAAAGCTTTATATCCTCAGGAGGGCTCAGTACATTGTTTTAGCGATAGTTTCACGGAAGCGAGTTCAGAACTAATCTAACCAAACCAAAAAAAAAATAGCTGGATAGTTTTGTTCTTCAGAAAAGATATCTGAAGTCACAGAGAGATCCTGCTCTGTAGAAGCTGCCTCAGTCTATTTGTGCAATTACTCCATCCCGCCCTTATCAATGATAGTATAGTAATGATGTCGCTGTTGATTATCTGTTCTTGTGCTTTTGAAAAATAAATATTTTTTTCTAAGAACATGTAATAGGATGGTGTTTATTGCAAATATGTATGTTTTTTTGTAATAGGCAAGTATATCAAAATAATTTAACTGTTTAATAGACATGGGTGTTTTTTTTTACAGATTCACTGTAAAACATGAAAATAATAATAACCTATTTGTGAGGTAGAATTAACCCAACATTCCAGTTAAAATGAACCAACAAACCCCAAACATATGGGTAGAACATTTGAACCATTTATGTGGTAGAATTAACCCAGCATTATAGTTAAATATGACCTAGCATTTGGATTGAATATTTAAACCATCTTGCTGGGTTAAATTAACCCAGCATTTAGTTAGTCCTATATTTACCCAGCAGCTGGGTTAAAAACAACCCAGATTGTTTTTAACCCAGCATTTTTTAGGGTATATATATATATATACATACACACACACAGACATGCGTGTTCATTTTAATTCAAATGAACATTTTAATCTGTGCATGGGCGTCAACTCGCACGTTCTGTAATGTTCCATTGTCTTTTAGAGCCCATTACTAAAGCAGGTTACTAAAACCTGGCTTACTACCTATAAAAAATATTTCAATTTAACTCATGGGTCTCAATCACAGATGACACGACAAATTATATACTCTGAAACGTTCATTTGAACATTTAAAATGTTAATACAAAAATACAAAAACATGAATACTAATGTTATCATGGTGTAAATTATTAACATTAGGTTAGGTCCTGCCCTTAATTAATTCATATTATAATTACTTTTACATAGTATAGTTACTGGACTGACATTACCAAAACTAGCTATTTGATTTAGCCTTTCTAAAATCAACCCATATACCATTTATAATCAGAAAACATAAAACATATTATGATCTGTTCAACAGCCCATCTGTTTTAATTTAGTTTGTATTTTTTATTATTCATAAGACAACCTTTCAGTTTTGTAAATATTTTAGTTATAGTGTGTTAAGTCTTACTTTAGGTTAAACGTTTTTGAGAATTTGACCATCCAGCTTAGATAAATGTTATGTCATTGATAAAATCTGGATTAAGGATATTTTATTATATAATTATATATATATATATATATATATATATATATATATATTTATTTTTTTTTAGTTTCCCCCTGAGGGATTGCCACCTTATTGTGGTCTGGGGGTTTGCGTGCCTCAACACAATTCAGCAAATACAATACTGTTACTATACAGTAAGGCCAGGTAAAAACAGTGCTCGAACATGATGCCCCCCTCCCCCCACCCCGTGTTGTCTGGTCTAGAACGGCGCTGCCTCTGACCGTCTTTTGTCTTGTAAATGAGTATTCTCACTCACCTTCCAATCCCCCCAGCGCACACACTCTGTTTGTACTGTAAACTGTACTGTAACTGTGTTTGCTAGGGCACTTGGTTATACACAGTACTTTAATGTATGGAACACTTACTTAACTTACTGGTTTGGTTTAAATATCGCTTATTACCTTATTCAACAAAATAAATTCATTATTAACGTATTGAAGTATTTTAGTTAAGGACAAAAACTGTGCTTGTGTTTAGAACTGCTGAACAGCCGAAAACACACACACACCCATCCCCCCGCCAAAAACACACACGCACACACAGAGCAATTAACACCATGTCCTACTCAGGAGTGGAAGGTGAGAAACCTCAATGGAGAATACCAAGTTTGTCATTGCTCTTTTGGAGTTCTTAAAACCCAAAACATTTATTTATACTGAGAAAAAATTATTATGGGTCACAATCACAAACACAAATACATATAATCAAGTGTTTAACTGGTTTCATTTGTTTCTATGATCAATAATAATTATTATTATTTTCAGCCCAACTCTTTGACTATTTAAAACAAAGTTGTGTCCCATTTTTTGCCCATTGAAGTTGTTGGTTCAACTAAACAATTTTTAAATACCTAAACAATCCCCCAAAATTAAAACACGCAAAACATGACTTTAACAATTCAATTTATTCTTCCAAAACTAGTCAAAGTTAAAACAGTAATTTATATAAAACAGATGAATACATGTTGTCTTTTTGCTTAAAGTTCATTAAACAACCCGGATACACCAGCTGCTTATAAGTCTCTATCTATAGTCCTTTTACATTAAAATAAAAAATTTTCAAATATCAAAACTATTACATATTTGTTATTAATAATGTTATTACTTAACAGTTTAAGTCTTTGTTTCCCCCAAAGTACTGTATCAGACATTTTGCAGTTCTATGTTCAGAATATACAGTAGACCTGATCAAACATCATTCTAAAGCTGTCGGACTGTGACGTCATCGCTACCGCAGATCAGTTCATCAACTTGTAATATATACATTTTAGGAATATATTAACATGTGCAGACATTTAAGGGTGCGCTGCCCTCTCTTGCCCCTGCGTAGAGCCTACACACACACACACACACACACATCTATCTATCTATCTATTATATAAATACACATTTGGAATCTGCATCTACATTTTCTGTTACAAGTATAGAATTAGGTTCAGCTGAGACTCATGATCAATGGTGTTAGGGTACTTATGTAGTTTCAGCCAGATCAGTAAAACTAACAATGGACTATGACACTCTTGAGAGGGGATATGAAGGTGTTATTCATTTATTTATTCTCTACAAGGGTGCGAACAACAGTACAGACCAAACTATAACTCTCTCTTACTACTATAAAAATTCTAGATATAAACAAACAAAATACAGCTTTTTTTCCTCAGAGGTAAACGGAAAAGTGAAGTTGTTCAGCTGTTCACTGTCACTGCAGCTTCTTCAAAGTCTTCCCACTCCGTGACCACTGAAATCGGACACGACACCACGTTAGGCTACGTCTTGACTCATTTGTATACCGACGGTGATTGGATGTTTCCCGAGGGCTCAGGGGAGTGTGTGTGTCTGTGTGTGTGTGTGTGTGTGTGTCTATGTGTGTGTGTCTTGTGTGTGTGTGTCTATGTGTGTGCGTGCGCGCGAGTACTTGTTCTACTGTTATAAAAACTCTAAATATAAACAAACAAAATACAGCTTTTTTTTCAGAGGTAAACGGAAAAGTGAAGATGTTCAGTGTCACTATGCAGATGTTACACTCAGTGGAGTTACCGAAATCATTGGTTTAGTCCTCATTGAGCTTTTGTTCCTCTTATGTGAGCATAAACAGTGAAACATTCCACAGGTTTATAATACACCGCGGCCAAGTGAACCACGTTCCCGTCGAACGAAACGAGGCATAATCGTGGTGTTTGCTTCGCTTATGACACACCATAGTTTATTACCTGCTGTGGTAGATCTGAATATTTATTCAAACACAATAAAAAAGCTTTATATCCTCAGGAGGGCTCAGTACATTGTTTTAGCGATAGTTTCACGGAAGCGAGTTCAGAACTAATCTAACCAAACCAAAAAAAAAAAACATCCGAAGCTTCAAATAGAATGAACGAACTAATGAAATTGATATATATGTAATTGATATACTGTATATACAGACGTGTGTGTGTCATTTTAATTCAAATGAACATTTTAATGCTTTCTGATACACTTATCAACTTATCCACATAAACTTATCAACACATACTCTCCGTGCACGCACATACAATCTCTAAAAAAGTAAAATTAATAACATACATATACAAATAAACAAAAATATAAACGTCTATGTATATTGAAGTTTACGGTGAACGCAGAGTCGGCTAAGCACATGTGATGACGCGCGCGCCCTCACCTCTTGTTACGACTGCCTATTTGGCCAAAAAATAATTGAACGATATGCCTGGTCCTGGAAAGAGACAATAAATATATATATTTTTTTATACATTTATTGCATTGTTTGTTGTTTACAGTCAAGCCATCAACATACAATAAAATGTAAACATGAGATCTAAACTAAAAACTGTGCTCCCTGTGCTGGTGCTGGCAATATAATCTCTTTGTTCTGCTGTCTCCGGCTCCCTCCCTGGTCCTGAACCGTACCATACATACCAGATCAAGAACTTGAAGATGAAGATTATATCTCTGGTCTTCTCTCTGACGGGTTCCTCCCTAGTTTCTGATGATCTCAATTAGTTTGTAGTGTTGCTTGTCCAAGGAAACCAGTAATCTTGCTTGAAGTGGAGCAGATATAATTCTCAGAAACTCATTACTGATCTTTAAAAAAAACAAAAAAAAAGGTAAAAACAAAAATTGGACTGGCTCAAGTTCTTATGTTAGCAAATCTTAATTACAGTGTGTATAAAGTATAGAAAGCAGTACACTACAAACAGCACTCACTCCAAATTAGCTTGTTCTATGTTTACGTCACTTTCCTATTAATTTTTACATCGTTAACCAACGGTACTTAAATATAATTATTTTCTTCGGCGCCGCTGACTTACTGTATAAACTCCGGTGTTTTTGAAAATCACCACGTTAGTTAGCTAATGCTAATGCAGGTAATATAGGTGGTTTTAGCTACAGTAGCAAACACGGACACAAAACTCAATCTACAAAGTAGTTGTTCCTGACATAAATCATGAATTTGCTCATAGAAGAGATACATTTAACATAGAAATGACATGAGTTTGCTTTCTTACCTGGTTTAAAGGAGTTTTCTTTGAGAATCTCCACCCGCATGTGATTCAGTCCGTGAAAATGCTGCGTCATGAGACACGGTATGAAGCAGAAATGTCCTTTGTGAATGGATTAGATTTAAGTTTAATCAGGGGCTTTAACTAACAGTAACTGAAATACAGGTTCTGATATCCTTCCTTACTTGTTTCAACGTCATGCTCCGGTTTGAGGCGGAAATAAAATTATACCGGCAAAACTATGGTCTAAAGACTGCGCATGCGCAAATCACACTCAACCTAATAAGAGTACCTTGATCAAAATGAAATATTTCACTTTGGTTTCCTGCTGTAAACAGCATTATACTAAAAAAAAAAAAAAAAAAAGATTCACCCATAAGCATAAATTAGACACTTCAGTTAAAAAGAGCAAATTATTTTTTTTACTAATGGAATGAGAAAAAAAAACACATTAAACTAGGTTTACTTTTTTCAGTGGATCCCTCAATAATTTCTGTCTCCTTTGCCTGTGTTTGATAATGTGAAGCACATATACACTCATTCATCATGAAATATCTATTATAAAACTAAATAAAATTCATGTTCCCTAGCAAGGCTACACTCGATGCTGCGTGAAAACGCTATGGGAACCAGTTTGTCGCGTTGCCGGTCGTTGAAGCATGCTGTGAAAACACGCCAAAGTTTTTGGCTATATATAACCTCCACAGGTGACGTCATCTGATTAGATGTAGGTGGAGGTTATAAAAACAGGTGAGCCGGCAACGACCTCAGATCATTTGTCTTCAGTGCCTAGTTGTGAAGCGTGCTTGTGATAAACCAGCAAAATAAGAAGGTGTTTAACTCACCGATTTGACGAGTTTAATCCCTCCGTGTGTGATAATCCATATCGGAGTGCGATCTCTACACTGCTCCGACTAGTGCTGCGCGCGCCGCGCATTCCGTGAGAAGCTGCGAGCCGCCGCGCGTTCCTGGCTTAAAACTCGTGCATCTGACAGAGCTGTGGCAGACGGAAGTAAGAAAACTCCTTTCTTCCACGTCGTCATCACGAGGATTTCTCTCTTTTTTACCGGAGATGAAAATAGCCTTAAGCACTAAAACAAGCAGTAGACGGCAGCTTCTGTCGGGTGGCTGGGGGGCGGAGCCTCAATGACGCGCTCTCTCCCCCCCCACCCCCTCTCAGCTCTCTTCATATGAGTTAACCCTTTCATGGAGTAGGCTGTATTCATGCTGTGTTTTTCATGCCATCGACTTATTTGTTTATTTAAATATAGTCGATATGGAAACGCGGGATTGTATGATGACGCCCAGATAGCAGAGACGCTTCACAGGCTATCTCTCTCCTGGGACATCATCCTCCCTGGTAGGCTTATACTTCCTTTCTAGCTGTGTAGACTTTTATCTGCCCTAGAGGGAAAAGCTTTTCAGGCAGTGGGTCAGCTTGGTGCTCTACTGCACACAGGAGGTCAGACTGATTAAAAATAATAATAATAATATATATATATATATATATATATATATATATATATATATATATATATATATATATATATATATATGTGTGTATATATGTATATATATATATATATATACATGTGTGTATAAAATAAAATAAATGGGGGTGGCCCCCCCAATAGGGAAGGCACCCAGAATTCCTTTTTAACGAATATGTGTTCTCCCTGGCACCCCCAGGAGGTCGGTGTTTGCTCCGCCACCACTGGTGTTCGGGCAACACCAGTCTCCAATAGGCTGTTAGTTCTTGGGTTTTTCCTGCCATGCTTCAGGATGCCGAACATCTAACATCCTCCCCCCCCCCCCCCCTGTTTAACCAAGCTGCCGAAACTTTTGCCCTTTTATGAGAAACTGGCAGCGTGGAAGCTACTGCCAAGAATATCTCCTTGGGTACTAAGCACTGGAGAGAGGAACTACAGGATTCAGTTCTCACTTCACCTTCTGTGTTTTCAATGGCGTGGCCTCCACTTCCATGAAACCAGAAAGTGCGCATCTGCTGACAGGCTGCCGGGAAGGGGGCCATGGAACATGTTCCCCCACCAGACAGTGAGTCAGGCTACTACAGTCGGTATTCTTGGTTCCCAAGAGGAACGGGGGCTGCGTCCAATATTTCAGATTCTGCGGGCTCTCCCGCTACCTGAAAATCAATTAATACAGTTCAGTTCTTGACTGTAAAGGTGATTGCTCTCAACCCTACCAAGCGATTGTTTCTGACAATCGATTTAAGGACGCTTACTTTCATACAGAAACATTGCCACAACACAGGGAGATCCTGAGGTTCGCTTTCGGGGGCGAAGCTTACCAGTATCGGGTCCTTCCATTGGTCTAGCTCACCCGCACACATACAAAATGCACGGATTTAGCCCTGGCTCTTACGGGAGTCCCAGGGCATCCGGTGGCTAGTGCTTCGACATCAGTATGTCGTCCTAGCTCATCTCTGTTCTCAGGACTGGGACCCAACGCCACGAAAGCGTGCTCTTTCCTGTGCAGAGGACAACACATTGGGTGCTATATGGGATTCGGTCGTAAGCGGGCACAGCTGTCTCCCGCTCGTATCAAACCCATTCTCAACACCCTCAAGGAAAACAAGCTAGACCAGAAAGTGACCATCACTTTCAGACATCCTAGCTCTCATGGCAGCTGTATCCACGGTGACACCTTTGGACCTTCTGCACATGAGAGCATTCTAAGTTGTGGCTAAGAACCAGGGGATATTACTAGGGCCAATCCCCAATATGGGTTACGCGCCAGGTGCTTCGTACCCTTTCTTCGTGGTTCAGACCCCGGTCTCTACTCTGGGTCCCACTCTAAGTTCATCTTGTCGTCGCTGAGGCTAACGACAGATGCTTCCCTCATAGGCTGGGGTGCGGTCTCTGATGACTGTCCAGCCCAAGGGAGCTGGAGAGGCTATCTTCTCGCATGGCACAGCAATTGCCTCGAAATGATGGCTCTATTTCTGTCCCTAAAGCACTTCCTCCAGCAGTTGAGAGGCTGCCATGTCCTAGTGCGGGGGACAACACTATGGCAGTCTCATATGTTATCGCCAGGGCGGACTGTGCTCGCGCCGCTAACAGCTAGCGCACCAGGTTCCTGTCCCTCAGAGCGATTTACATTCCAGCATGGATGCGGGAGCAGTAGTACTGTCCAGTCTATCTCTGACACACGGGGAATGGTAACCCCACTCCGAAGTAGTCAGAGAGAGATTTTCATGTAGCAAGGCGGACCTTTCGCCTTTTACTGCTCTTCAGATTTACGTCCACCGCATCAGCTAGTGGCGTAGGTCAGAGCAGCTTCTACATGTTTTGGATGAGAGATGCTATTGCCCTCTCCTATGAGGCGCGTGGGTTCACTTCGCCTCTGGGAATCAGGGCTCTTTCAACCCTGGGGATTGCCTCATCTATTGCATTAGCAAGAGGAATTCCCCTGCAGGAAGTATATGCTAAGCAGGTAAACCCAGTCCACTGCCGAATTGTTTCAGTGCTGGAGTTTCCCTCCTCGGGTCTGTGCCCTAGTACTCTCAGGACGTACGTGACTGCATCCTCTCTCAACTATCTTCAGAAAGCTCCATAAGCCCAACAGGCACCCTATTGCTCTTGAAGCCTTCTGTCCTCCGCGCTTACAGCTTCGGAGCAGGAGAGACCTCACTGGCTGTGTCCAGCTTGTGCTCTTCAGATCTACGTCCACCGCATCAGCTAGTGGCGTAGGTCAGAGCAGTTTCTACATGTTCTGGATGAGACATGCTATTGCCCTCTCCTATGAGGCGCGTGGCCTCACTTCGCCTCTAGGAATCAGGGCTCTTTCAGCCAAAGGGATTGCCTCATCTATTGCACTAGCAAGAGGTATTCCCCTGCAGCAAGTGTCTGCTAAGCAGGTAAACCCAGTCCACTGCCGAATTGTTTCAGTGCTGGAGTTTCCGTCCTCGGGTCTATGCCCTAGCACTTTCAGGACGTGCGTAACTGCATCCTCTCTCAACTATCTTCCAAAAGCTAACTATAAACCCAACAGGCACCCTATTGCTTTTGAAGCCTTCTGTCCTCCGCGCTTACAGCTTCGGAGCAGGAGAGACTTCACTTGCTGTGTCCAGCTTGTGCTCTTCAGATCTACGTCCACCGCATCAGCTAGTGGCGTAGGTCAGATGCTATTGCCCTCTCCTATGAGGCGCGTGGGCTCACTTCGCCTCTAGGAATCAGGGCTCATTCAACCAGGGGATCGCCTCAGCTATTGGATTAGCAAGAGGTATTCCCCTGCAACAAGTGTGTGCCAAGCAGGTAGACCCAGTCCACTGCCAAAATGTTTCAGTGCTGGAGCTTCTGCAGTAAAAGCTTGTCCTTGGGCTTGTGCCCTAGTACCCTCAGGATTTTCTTAGCTGCATTGTTTGAAGCCTTCTGTCCTCCGCCTTTTACAGCTTCGGAGCAGGAGAAACTTCACTTACTATCCAGTATGTGCTCTTCAGATTCACGTCCACCGCATCAGCTAGTGGCGTAAGTCAGAGCGCCACTATACTGGGTGAGAGATGCATATTGCCCTCTCCTATGAGGCGCGTGGGTTCACTTCGCCTCTGGGAAGCAGGGCTCACCCAACCAGGGTGATCATCCCAGTCTCACCAGCAGGAGGTATCCCCTGCAGTAATTGTGTGGCGCGAAGGGTTGGTTCCTCCCCGCACACATTTCTTACATTTATAAATCTGGATGTTCATGCTACTCCGGGCTCACTGCCCCTGAGTTAGCTGCCCAGGCATAGCTCTGAGACCTTCTTGGCTTTGTGCGCACACGCTACACAACCTTGGGGTCCAGACACCTGTAGTGCGGCGGCGTTGGTATTCTCGTTCCCATAGCGTTTTCACGCAGCATCGAGTGTAGCCTTGCTAGGGAACGTCTCGGGTTACATTTCTGTAACCCTGTTCCCTGAAAGGCGGGAACGAGATGCTGCGTCGCAATGCCGCACTACCACGTGACCGGACGGCTGTTCAGACAAATTAATCTGAGGTCGTTGCCGGCTCACCTGTTTTTATAACCTCCACCTACATCTAATCAGATGACGTCACCTGTGGAGGTTATATATAGCCAAAAACTTTGGCGTGTTTTCACAGCATGCTTCAACGACCGGCAACGCGACAAACTGGTTCCCATAGCGTTTTCACGCAGCATCTCGTTCCCGCCTTTCAGGGAACAGGGTTACAGAAATGTAACCCGAGACGTTCGCTTCAGCACTGTTCATCCGCGTCCTTACATTCATTGTTGTACTTGGTCCGGCTTTTAGATAAAGTCCTTCCATGCGCCATCTGGCGGATATTCAGTGAAGCGCAACACATTTATTTAAAATTCCCGAATGTTGCCTCCGGCAAGACGCGGCACGCCGCGCGCTAAATTGCGGCATCCCGCGGGAAAACACGCAGGGTTTTAAGGGCGACATCTGTACCAACATCGACACACTAGGTGGGGACAAAGCGTCGGGTCAGTAGTCCGGAGACCCAGATCTTATTTCCCCGGACCGTGGTGGTACCGATGTTACACTTTTCTAATTACACATGATAAAATCTAAAGGCTCACTGTGTTAACATTTACTTTGCTTAAATTTTATCCTAATAAGATTTCATCTAATTTAAATTCTAAATTTAATTACTTGATTTTATCTGCTCCTACGTGCAGCTCTAAAGGAGCTGCGGCTCTTTAATCCTTGAGAGAATGAACTAAGGCCTGAGGCGTCAGTCTACAGTTATACAGCACCACTCAGTGGTAAAAGCCAGCAAATGCACAAACCCAAATGCTAAAAGTTACCTAATAGTAACAAGTCGCTCGGCCTGTGCTTCAATTAGCTTTTCTGGCACCAGGAGAGACTCAGTCAAATGCACACATTCTCTGTCAGAAAGGTATCTGTTTATTAACAGCAAAAGATAGGGTTTTTATATGCTTGACCAAATGCCTGTGCCATCGACATATGTTACTACAAAGAACATTAACCAATGTAAATGTCCTAGTGAGATTCTGAAAAATAAATGAGTGGAAGTTAGATAAGTCTCCATCCAGAGACAAATCAGGAGGTGTTGGCTTGAGTTAGGGGGAGAGGGGGAAAGACACAGATAGAGAAAGAGACATGAAGAGAAAATGAGATATAGAATAATTGTCTTACACTATTGTTGTATTTTTTTTTAATCTACTCATTTGAATTCATCAGCTTAATTGCATAACAAAAAGTTTTTGTCTTAAAGAAGGGTTTCTCTTGTTCTGCTAATTTCTCTTGTCTGCTTCTGTTTGTCCTGTCAACTGTGTTACTTTTATCATTTGTATTAATTTCTATGTCAACTGTGTTACGTATGTTTTTTGTTATAAATCTTTTAATTGATTGCTAAACTGTATCGAAAAAGATGTGGGGTATTTCTGGAAAAGGAACTCAGTATAAATTCAGCATTATGTGGATTTATGTTGAAAAAATATTTGTATGTCATGATAGTATCCCACGGAATGTATTTGTAAAGTATTTGGTGAAAAGACTACTCAAGTACTAACTGTTTCATTGTTATTGTCACGTTTCCCCTTACGTCTGTGTCGGCCGTGTGTGCGAGGCATGATCGCAGAGGCGAGCTGACGGTTAACAAAGTCCTTTTATTTTTTGAATTCCAAACAAAACATAAAACAAAAACACTCCAACACAAACTAAACTTTCGGTAACGGTTGCTAGACGCCTGACTGGAGTTCAGCCAGGCTATTTAAAGAACTAAACAAAACTAATTATCAAATTAACTTCCCTCGGTTCAGGTGAGCTTCTACGTCACCTGACCGAGGTGCAAACTGGGAAATGAAGTGAAACTTAACTCAAAACAAAACTACAACTCAAGAATCCAACAAAAATACAAATGGCGTTCTGGCGCCATCTAGGGGTTAACCGTTACATTACCCCCCCTCTAAAAAATGCTCCTCCCGGAGCATCACCGGAGGCCCCGGACACCCAACCCAATGTTCTACCTTTAGCCTCCTATCCAGGAGGCTGGGTGACGGGGCTGGAGGCATGCTCTGCGGCTGCTGGGCTGGAAGCGAGCTCGGCGGCTGCAGAGCTGGAGAAGTGCTCGGCTGCTGCAGAGCTGGAAGCGTGCTCGGCTGCTGCAGAGCTGGAGAAGCGCTCGGATGCTGCAGAGCTGGAGAAGCGCTCGGATGCTGCAGAGCTGGAGAAGCGCTCGGATGCTGCTGAGCTGGAAGCGTGCTCGGATGCTGCTGAGCTGGAAGCGTGCTCGGATGCTGCTGAGCTGGAAGCGTGCTCGGATGCTGCTGAGCTGGAAGCGTGCTCGGCGGCTGCAGGGCTGGAGAAGTGCTTGGCTGCTGTAGGGCTGGAAGCGTGCTCGGCTGCTGCTGAGCTGGAAGCGTGCTCGGCTGCTGCTGAGCTGGAGAAGCGCTCTGCTGCTGCAGATCTGAAGAAACGCTCGGCGGCGGCAGGGCTGGAGAAGCGCTCGGCTGCTGCTGAGCTGGAAGCGTGCTCGGCTGCTGCTGAGCTGGAGAAGCGCTCGACGCAGGCGTTGGAGCGGTCACTGCGCTCGACGCAGGCGTTGGAGCGGTCACTGCGCTCGACGCAGGCGTTGGGGCGGTCACTGCGCTCGACGCAGGCGTTGGGGCGGTCACTGCGCTCGGCGCAGGCGTTGGGGCGGTCACTGCGCTCGACGCAGGCGTGGGAGCGGTCACCGCGCTCGTAGACGGCGTGGGAGCGGTCACCGCGCTCGTAGACGGCGTGGGAGCGGTCACCGCGCACGTAGACGGCGTGGGAGCGGTCACTGCGCTCGTAGACGGCGTGGGAGCGGTCACTGCGCTCGTAGACGGCGTGGGAGCGGTCACTGCGCTCGTAGACGGCGTGGGAGCGGTCACTGCGCTCGTAGACGGCGTGGGAGCGGACACTGCGCTCGTAGACGGCGTGGGAGCGGGCACGGCGCTCGACGACGATGTTGGGGCTGGGGTAGAGCTCCGCAGCGGCGGTGGAGCGTACTCTGCGCTCGACGACGACGTTGGAGCTTTTGCATAATTCACCAGTGGCGTTAGAGCTTGTCCTGCGCTCGACGGCGGCGTGGGAGTGTGCAGTGCGCTCGGATGTGACGTGGGAGCGTGCAGTGCGCTCGACGGCGGCGTGGAAGCGTGCAGGGCGCTTGGCTGCGGCTTAGGAGCGTGCAGGGCGCTCGACTGTGGTGTTGGAGCGTGCACGACGCTCGCTTGCGGCGTTGGAGCGTGCACGGCGCTCTCCTGCAGCGTTGGAGCGGGCACAGCGCTCTCCTGCAGCGTTGGAGCGTGCACAGCGCTCTCCTGCAGCGTTGGAGCGTGCACAGCGTTCTCCTGCAGCGTTGGAGCGTGCACAGCACTCTCCTGCAGCGTTGGAGCGTGCACGGCGCTCGACGGCGGCGTGGGAGCGTGCAGGGCGCTCGACTGTGGCGTGGGAGCGTGCAGTGCGCTCGGCTGCGGTGTGGGAGCGTGCAGAGCGCTCGGCTGCGGCGTGGGAGCGTGCAGTGCGCTCGACGGCAGCGTGGGAGCGTGCAGGGCGCTCGACTGCGGTTCTGGAGCGTGCAGGGCCTTCGATGACGGCTCTGGAGCGTCCTTGAAGCCGGGAGGTGGCGTCAGAACATGTGCGGGGAATAGCGGCTGCTGACATGCTAGCTCGCTGTCCTCGAAGCCGGGAGGTGGCGTTGGAGCGTGCACGACGCTCGCTTGCAGCGTTGGAGCGTGCACGGCGCTCTCCTGCAGCGTTGGAGCGTGCACGGCGCTCTCCTGCAGCGTTGGAGCGTGCACGGCGCTCTCCTGCAGTGTTGGAGCGTGCACAATGCTCTCCTGCAGCGTTGGAGCGTGCACAGCGCTCTCCTGCAGCGTTGGAGCGTGCACGGCGCTCTCCTCTCCGTGCAGACACGGCGCGGCGTCTTCCTCCTCGACAGCCTCAGGCAGTGGCCGGGGGGTGAGCGCATCGTCCAGACCCGGGAGGGGGAACGCTTCCGGGGCTACTGACTGGTTCTCCCGAACCTGGACGAGCTGCAGTTGGAGCTGCAGCACCTGCTCGCGCAGGTCACGAATGCGCTCCGGGTAGATCTCCGCCCACTGCCTGTAGAAGTCTGCCTCGTCGCGGTGCTGCAGCGACGTCCAGTCCTCCAGGCTCAGCTCCGGTGTGCTGTCCGCGCCACCTTCAGGCAGTGGCCGTGGGAGGAGTGCATCGTCCAGATTCAAGAGCGAGATCGCTTCCGGGACTACAGCTTGGTTCTCCCGAACCTGGACGTACTGCAGTTGGAGCTCCAGCACCTGCTCGCGCAGGTCATTCATGCACTCCTCGTTGCGTTCCGCCCACTGCCTGCAGAATCCTCCCGTCTCTCCCTCGGCTGCCACACCTCGTGGCGGTATGCGCCGGACGACGGGTCCGCAGCCTTCCCAGCTTCGCCTTGCCACTCTGTCTCGAGCTGTCATGCTGTCCTCCCCTGAGCTCGCTGGCTCGCTGTGCTCAATGTTTCTCCACCCTTGCCAAACTTCTACTTCGCCGGGCTCCTCGCTAGCCCGCAGCAGTTCCGCCAGCTCGTTGGAGATGATGATCTCTCCTCCTAAGTAACTCCTTAGGAGGAGATCCTCCGCCATGCCTCTTGGGTGGTCTAGCAATCTGTCACGTTTCCCCTTACGTCTGTGTCGGCCGTGTGTGCGAGGCATGATCGCAGAGGCGAGCTGACGGTTAACAAAGTCCTTTTATTTTTTGAATTCCAAACAAAACATAAAACAAAAACACTCCAACACAAACTAAACTTTCGGTAACGGTTGCTAGACGCCTGACTGGAGTTCAGCCAGGCTATTTAAAGAACTAAACAAAACTAATTATCAAATTAACTTCCCTCGGTTCAGGTGAGCTTCTACGTCACCTGACCGAGGTGCAAACTGGGAAATGAAGTGAAACTTAACTCAAAACAAAACTACAACTCAAGAATCCAACAAAAATACAAATGGCGTTCTGGCGCCATCTAGGGGTTAACCGTTACAGTTATATCCGATTTTTTTAGAAAAAAAATTTCTAGATTTTTTAGAAATTATGTAAGCGGCCAGAAAAATTATAATGTAATTCTGACATTTCCAAATAATAAAATAAATAAAATAGAAATGAGTTATTAGATGCTGATATGTCTGTCTGTTTTGGCAGACAGAGAAGACCCAGCATTATAAAGCTGTTATTTTGCACTTTGTGTAAGCCAAACATGATTTGTATATGAGGCCAGGGGTATTCATCCTCTTCTGTTGTAGCATTGGAGACAGATCCCTCTGCCATTTTTATGCTTTCATCCGCTGTCTACCATGGCTGAAGATTTTTTTTTCCCTGCTATACAGCCAGTATGTGTATGGTCATGTGATTACATGTGGTTATTGTTATTGTGGCTGATTGGTCAAATGGAGGCATGTGATTATTTTTGCTACATCTGATTGGTAAAACACAGTCATGTGGTAGATCCACTGGCTGCATTACTCTGGCTAAAATAATGAATATCTAACGCGTAAAATAAATGGTTAGAAAAGGAACGGGTCGAGTGTAGCCGAATGTAGCAGAGTAAGAGTAGCGTTTCTTCTTTGCAAATCTACTCAAGTAAAAGTAGAGTATGGTGTAGTAAAACTACTCATAGACTTAATTCAAAAAGTTTGTTAAGTAAATGTAACGGTGTAAATTTTACTTGTTACTACCCACACCTGGTTCAGGAGCACCTAATTAAATTTCTGAACAGTATGTTGTTTATTCTTATTTGAATTAAATGATTTATCATATCACACATGCTTTGTTCATTCTTTGTCTGCTTTCTCTTAGGTTGTTTAACACTGTTTCAATGTAACTCTGCTTTGCCACCAATCGTTTTATCTATCCCTAGTTGCCTAGATGGATTTTAGCAAACATTGATTTGTCTGTTTAGGCAGTGTTTAACTCTGCTTTGCCTGCACAGGTTTTGTCTAACCTTATAGCTCCCACTATCTTAAATTTTTACTGTATTTATAAGTTGGGCCAATTAAGGATATATTTGCTAATTAATAAATTTTTCATTAAATTTAGCTTAAAAGGCGATGTATTTGTGTTATTGTTTTGTTGCACACAGTTTTTGTGTTTTTTTGTTTTGTTTGTTTATTTGTTTTTTAATTAGGTTGAAGTTGATTTTACTTGTTTTGTTTAATTAATGTTGATTTTCCTGGTGGTTCCTGTCTTGGTTGCATCCCATCTTTTTTTGAAAATCATTGAGTTTGACTTTTTATTATTAAAAAATAATCTACAACAACAACAAGAACAAATCTTATTAGCACTGGTACAATGTAGCAAATGGAGCTAATCCATCATGTTGCCTCATACATAATATTCTAAACAAATTATAGACACACAAGGGACTGCAAGAACAGTATATAAAGAGACCAAGATCAGAGAAATAAGATTCTGGAATGTCCAGAAAGAACAAGGAAAGTCTATTAATCAATTTTGCCCAAAAACAAAAACATATTCCAGATTGTTTGTTTTTGCGTGTGAGTTTGGAGTGTAATTTTTCTTTAGTTGTGCAATTTTTTCCCAGCTGAAAATTTTAAATGTTAAATGATTTAATAATAATGGCTAGATATGAATAATTAATCTATAAACAAGTTAAAAAGTTTTATATAGCACCTTTATACTATGTAATTGGGAACAAAATAATTGTTTTGTAGTAGTTTTGGCAACCATACTACAATAACATGATACTTGTAACGTTATATTTTCTAATAATGATTGCGCCTTGAAGGAACTGTCCAGCTTTCAAGGTCTTTGATAACAAAATATGGAAAATTGTTAAAATAATTTTAAATGTTGACAAATATTTTATTTGAATTTGCATTCATGTATAAAGCATTAACATTTTTGACGACCACAGACTGTTTATATTTTTACATAAGAGGCGGCAAATCTAAAACTTTAGAAATCTTCAGATGATGTTGGCTCCTCTAAAAAATATTTCATTCACAACATTTACACTTACTGGTTTTCATGATTTGGGAGAATGGGGGCCATTTCTATCGATTCCCTATCTTCTTATGTTTTTATTGTCCTCTACTTCAAACCTTATAATCATATACATAATAATATCTCAGAGGGCTCTACACAATCCTATGTGTATTCTAATTGGTCTTAGGGCAGTCGTGGACCTTACTTTGCCAATATTTTTTATACCAAATATGCTGCTAAATTTATTTTTTAATTGGAAAGGAATCTCACTTGTGGGCTGTTTGGTACAAATGTTTTGCATTCATTGTGTTGGTACATTTCAATGCACTATACTGCTTTGGATGGCTGTGGATCGTTTTTTTGCTATATGTAAACCTCTTAATTACCACAAATACATGGCAATTACCAACTTTCTAAAATACATCATATTTCCAGTTATCAGAAATGTGTTCTTGATTACTACAATGGTTTCTTGGGCTGGAAAATTAACTTTTTGTGCAATTAATGAAATAGACCATTGTTTTTGTGAACACATGGCATTGGTGCAGCTGGCATGTGGAGATATTACCATTAACAACATATTGGGGCTTTTGGTTATTTTTCTCACCATGACTGCTGATTTTATTTTCATTACCATATCCTATATAATAATACTTTTTTCTGTCTTGAGATCTGGTAGAACACGTTTAAAGGCTTTTAATACATGCATTACTCATATAATTGTCATGACAGTTAGTCTGACTTTTGCCTTAGTTGCTTTTATGTCATACAGGATAAGAAACAACTTCTCTCCTTCCAGCCGTGTCTTCCTGAGTACAATGTACTTACTTTTTCCAAGCTGTTTTAATCCAATTATTTATGGAGTAAGGACCAAAGAAATAAGACAACAGTTTCTGAAATTGATTAATCATTTCAAGGTATTTCCAAAGTAACCATATAATGTATATGGCATCACATAAATATGTAAAGGTAACCTTTCCAACATACAAGTTAGTTTATAATAAAGTTCATTTGTTTTCATGTAATGTAAAATGGGTGTGTATACATAGAGTTAACTGAAATGAAAATATAGAAATATAAAAGAAATATATACATGAAGATTTTTTGAAGCTTACAACAAACTGAGAATGTACTGAAACTGAGACTTTCTTTCAATAGCTATACTATACACATTAAATTGATTGCAACAGTTTCAACATTACAACAGGTGTCAGCTCTGTGACCATGGCTATTTATGTGTAACCTCCACAATTAATCCCTAGTACTTGCCTATTGCACAGAAATTAGGCATTAGAAAGGGCAAAGTCTACAATTCAATGTATCTTTTCAAACTGTTGCTTAAGCATCATAATAAATTAATTGACAATGTTTGAATAGATTAATGAAGTGAATATCTGCCTTCTTTTTTATACATGAGCTCACAGATGGAGTCTTTTTTTTGTAAGTATGATATTAAATTCCTGACGACAGTTTACTATTGCATTTTGTTCATTCAGACTTTGATGATTTGATCAGGAGATTCTTGATCTACTGTCATGGGTTGAGGATACCAGACGAGGCATATATGCAAAGATCAAGATTTTAATAAAAATTTAAACATAACCAAAAAGAATACAAAATAACTGCAGGTAACAAAACAGCACATATTACTAAAACTGGTTAAAACTGATAAAAGCCATATAAGGCTTCGTTTACACTGCAGATCTCGATGCCTAATTCTGATTTGTTGTCTATATCTGATTTTTTTTGCCTGTCTGTTTACAAGTTCTTTTAACTATGACTCATATCCGATACATGTGTTTACACTTGCCATACCATCTGAAACATCGTGCATACTTAAAGGGAGGTTATTGTGCTACAAACTAGCTAAGATAGACTAAGGTGAAATATGCTTAACGCTAGCTCTGCGATATATGCAAAGTTGTCTCCAAAGAAATGTCTCCATGGTTTTAAAATGGAGGAGGAGGAAAAAAACTGCATAATTGCAGCCTACGCATATGCTTGATTAACCAAATACCGATTCCTTAATGTTATTTAGCCCAAATAAGCATTAACACAAGGCGGGGTGTGTGTGTGTGTGTGTGTGGGGGGGGGGGGTTCTTTTCCTCTTCCATGTCACCTGGGATGTTATCATTCCACACACGCTTCCACTGGAGAATAACAATATGTCATTAAACCGCGAAGAAGTCGCAGTTTTAATGACGTACAGAACACAACGACTCAGGTAATCCGATCTGTCTGTTTACAATCACATTAGCACATATCTGATTTATATCTGAATTATTTCCACATATGAAGGAGGCCTGAAACCGTTCTCGAAATATCGGAATGCATATCCGATATGTGTCACATACAGTTGGAGCCACGCCAAATAGCCGCGACCGTGTAAATGACATGTGAATGGCGTGTGGCTGCCCTGTGCACGCCGTAATCCCCCCTCCTTTTTCTGCCAGAAAGGCATGTCAAGATTTCATAGTAAACACGCCCATTCAAGCCGTATTTATTCATTTACCTGGTTCCACCACCAGATGGCGCTTCGTTCTAAAGAACATGTTAAAACAAGCCAGCAATTTAGCTGCGCTGCGTTGCAATCACGTGATTTTAACAATTCGCCCCCACCCCCGCTGAACTGACGTTACCAAACTGCACTACAGAGATGAAGATGATGGCTTAATGGACTATTCACGGTAAGTGGTGTTTTATTTCATAAAATTTGTTTGGGGTAGTTTACAGTTTATTTCCCAGTTTAGTTTTTTATTGGCAGTTTTGAAAATCACTGGCAGCCCCAGCAGCAGTCAGATGTGACGTTAGATAACTTAATCATCTGTTTACCAAGTCTGGAGTTAACATTACAGCTTACTGTCAGTGTCACAAACTGACAGTGTCACTCCTCTTTAACTCAAAAAGATGCTAAAACTTCGAAAATGCTATTAATGTCCCTAGTACAAAAGCTGCACTACCCGATGGAGAGTGTTTGTGCTCTCTGAAAATACTGAGAGAATCTGACCGCATGTTGTCTGGATAAATTCACCATTTATTTATTCTTTGGGTAAGAGTTAATCTGCAGGTTATTTCTGTGACTGGAATATAATTTGACGCAATTGATGAGGGACACAAGATGAGGATAGATGTACAGGAGCTAGTAACGCTCATAACCAGGTTTATATTTTATCCACTTTGGCCATTAGTTTGCACAGTAGCGCAAGCGCTTAGTTAACGAGCTGGATAAAAACACTGAAGTGTTTATCAGTTAAGGAGTGGGGGAGGGGAGTTATAGTTTGGCTTTAGGGATGAACTAATGCTCATATACGAGTCTTATATCGCTTAACTTATTTGTATGAAAACCGCATTAAATAAATTCTCGGCTAATTTAATGCTGACGATAATACAGACAGACAGTGGTTAACACTAACAAAGTTCACTGGTTAACATTAGCACAGGCAGCTTATTTACATTCCAGAATTCCCCAAACAGTATTTTACACACTCTGTGGTGTAGGTTTACTAATATCTTTTACTTTTATTACAACTAGATATTCTGTAAAGTTTATTTATCTTTGTCTTCACTAAATTCTCCTGTTGTCTTTAAGCAGAGCTCCGCTGTGGAGGATTGGGGAGTCAGACGGCTGACGGTTTGCTTTTTGGAGGAGCCTGAGGGAGCTGTAGGAGGGATGACATCACAGTGCAACAGCTTTAGAATGATGTTTGGTCAGGTCTACTGTATATTCTGAACATAGAATTTCAAAACGTCTGATACAGTACTTTGGGGGAAACAAAAGTACTTTAAGTGAACTTTAAGCAAAAATACAACAATGTATTCACCTGTTTTATACAAATTACTGTTTTAAATTTGACTAGTTTTGGAATTTGAATTGTTAAAGTCATGCTTGTGTGTTTTAATTGTTGGGGGATTGTTTGGGTATTTAAAAAACGTTTACTTGAACCAACAACTTCAATGGGCAAAAAAATGGGACATAACTTTGTTTTAAATAGTCAAAGAGTTGGGCTGAAAATCATAATAATAATTATTATTATAATTATTGGTCATAGAAACAAATGAAAACAACAGTTAAACACTTGATCATATGTATCTGTGCTAGTTTGTGTTTGTGATTATGTTACCCATAATAATTTTTTCTCAGTATAAATAAATGATTTGGGTTTTAAGAACTTAAAAGGAGTGGAAGGTGAGACACCTCAATGGAGAATACTGAGTATAAGATGGTGCTAATTGCTCTGTGTGTGTGTGTTTTTGGCGGGGGGAGGGGGTGTTTTTGGTCTTTCGGCTGCTCCCGACAAGTGGTCGCCACAGCGGAATATCCAGTCCGCGCTACAACTTATGTGCGTGTGTTAAAAAGCCAACGGAGAATTGCAGGAGCGCGTGCGCATACACACACACACCCCTCTCCATCCACAAATGCTTTAACTGTTGTCTTGAAAAATCGTTGATTAAACCTATGAACACAGCTGTTCAGCAGTTCTAAATACAAGCACAGAGTCTGATTTTGTCCTTAACTAAAATACTTCAATACGTTAATAATTATAAATATTGCTTATTACCTTATTATAATTGAATAAGGTAATGAGCAATATTTAAAATAAAACAAACCAGTAACCAGTAAGTTAAGTGTTCCAGACATTAACCCTCTGAGGTCCGCGAACGCATATATGCGTTTCGAGGTGTTTTCCCCTGATGACGCCAATAAGAATATAAATTACACTTTCAGTTTTGATCGTACAGACAAGATCTATATATTAATTGAATTTGTAAAATGTCTACTTTTTTTTGTATGCACACATGTTAAAAATAAAACTTTGTGCATTAATAAAATAAATAAATTAAACCAGGTGCGCTTTCAGCCGTCTCAGTCTCCGCGAAAATCTTTTTGAAACACGTCACTAAAATGAACTGAAATTCCGCGAATACTGCACACACAGACATGAGAAATATATCTATAGAAAGCTTAAAGGGTCTACTTTTAAATGATGCAAGTCCCAGTGAAAACAAATAATCAGTATTTTATGTAATCCGTATGAAAGTAAGGAGTGGTACAGATTCTCCTGTATCGGCTCATTACAGCTAATGCGCTCCCGCCTCCCTGCGCGCACGCTATTCATATGGAAATGAACTGAGGTGAGGCAGGTAATCATCTACACGCCCCCATGGCATAAGACAACAAGCTTCATCATAGACTTACTTACAGTTTCTGCGCGT
Source organism: Channallabes apus (assembly GCA_030522415.1). Lineage (NCBI taxonomy): Eukaryota > Metazoa > Chordata > Actinopteri > Siluriformes > Clariidae > Channallabes > Channallabes apus. The sequence continues at coordinate 22,676,610 of CM060126.1, forward strand.
TTGAATGATGTCACGCTACACGGGTGAAGAAGCGCTTCAGATGGATCTGGACAGCGATGAAGAATTTACTTTCTCATCAGAGGAAGAGCAAGAGCAAGACAAGCAACGTCTTTATTTAGAACAACGTCTGGACTCAACGGAGGATGTCATTCCTGACGAGTAAGTCTTTTATTCTCACCATCATTGCTCTATATTTTATATGTACATTTGGAAAATACTAAATACCAGCAAGAGTAAAATTGGTTAAAATATGAAATATGTACATTACTTACAAGCCCGCAATAAAATCTGATTACGATCTGTCTAAAGTTTATATTTATTTATTTATATATATAAAAACGTGTTTTGTATTGTTTATACCGTGTTTCAAATGGTCAAATTGTTCACCAGCTGTTGTTTTGATTGATTGTATGCGCGTCCATTCTTCAACTTTCAATTTTTGTTTTTGTTTAGGACTGTGGCTGCATCACCGGCGCCGTGCACAAGACAGTCACGTGAGTGTCGTTCAGTTTCGAGTTCACTGGAGAACCACGAGTAAGTGCACATTCAGTACATCATAGATGTTAGTTAAATATAACTATATTATATAAATATATAATACAATACTGTATATTCATCATAGTAAACTGTAGTGTATTCTAGAAAAAATGTAGTACAGTATTGGTAAAGTCATTTGTTCTGGTAATTACAAAGAGCTGTTGTTGTTTTCTATATTATAATATATATATATATATATATATATATATATATATATATATATATATATATATATAGTGTGTGTGTGTGTGTTTTATATATATATATATATATATATATATATATATATATATATATATATATATATTATTGTTAGCTATATTTTCTGTTATAGTGACTGCAGTAATGCTGCTAAAAAGTTAACTTTGATTGTTCCTAATAAACTGTTTAACTGAACTCACAAATGAATCTCAAGATTTTTTGTGTGTGTCAAATACATTCTCAAATAACCTAAACACTGAAAATATATAAACTTATTTTATCCTCAGATTCTTTCTTGTAACTCTCCTCTCTCAGTCACATACCTGTCTGATGGCTCATTATGCAGATCAGTATGCAGGCCTTTGTCTTCTCAGGTGTGAATCACTGCATTAGTAATGATGGATCACTCCTTCTCGCATAGACCCTTTACACTCAAAAAGTGACTTAAAAAGTGTTAATCACTATATTGTTTTCTGTGAGCAAGTAAACAAGATCATTTTCACATCATTTTGAAGCAAAAACACTAGTCCACCAGCCCTTGTGAAACAATGTCTTGTGAACAAATTGTCTGTATGAGTTTCATGGCCTTATTTCAGCTACTTTTTTTCACAAAACTTACTAACCACGCATAATATTTTTTTCCTAAAAAATGCAAACACATACATTCATTTTGGTCATGTATTATTGTAGAACAGTTTGTACTGATTACAAGAAAAATACAGGTTGGTCAATAATATATTATAAGTAGCTGAAAAAAGCACAAATATCAGAGCATGTCCGAACATCTCAAGGGCCCCAAAATCACCTCGGACCTCAGAGGGTTAAAGTACAGTGTATAACCAAGTGCCCTAGCAAACAAAGCTACAGTTTACACTACAAACAAAGAGTGTGTGCGCTGGGGGGATTGGAAGGTGAATGAGGATACCTCATTTACAAGACAAAAGACGGTCAGAGGTGTGAATGTGCATCTTCGCTTTGCTCTTCGGTGTGTGTGTGTGTGTGTGTGTGTGTGTGTGTGTGTGTGTGTGTGTGTGTGTGTGTGTGTGTGTATTTGTGTTTTAGGTTCCTAGGTGTGCATTCTTAAATTCAGTCTGTCTGAATCTTTATAAACGCCAAGTTGGGAAAATCATGTTTGAGAAAACGACAACAACAATTAAACACTTGATCATTTGCGTCTGTGTTATTTTGTGCTTAAGTGACCCATATTTATTTTTTCTTAGTTTAAAAAATGCTTTGGCTTTAAAGAACTTCATTAAAAGACAAACGTAGGAGAATTGGAATGTGAGAAACCTCAATGGAGAATGTCCTGACTCAGCCCACTGCAAACCTGATGAATGCAGGAGCACACACACACCTTGTGGCACTCTAACCGTCTTGTAAAATAGCTGATTAAACCTACAGTATGAACACAGCTGTTCAAAAAAAATACTAAACAGACACATGGTCTATTTTGTCTGCAAGTGAAATACATCAATACGTTAATAATTTACACCATGATAACATTAGTGGAGAAGGATCTGAAGAGACTTGTCTCTATTACATCATGACTTGGAGATGTCCACAGTATATTCAAATGTAGACAGTGTTTATTTTGCTGAGCATTAAAAAACAGCCATGTTTAATAAAACAGTGCATCTTTAATAAGCCATATTGCTTTCGAGTCAGAAGTAAAATTGACGAAAGACTGCGAAACCCCGTAAACTTGATCCTGAACAGCCACAGGCTGACCTCAGTAATAGTTGATTGTTTTTATATTTATATTTTTTGTATATATTTTTAAATGTTCAAATGAACGTTTCAGAGTATATAATTTGTCATGTCACCTGTTTACAGCGTTGGCTGATTTTGTGATTGAGACTCATGGGTTACATTGAAATAATTTTTATTAGTAGTGGTAAGCCAGGTTTTAGTAACCTCGGACAAATCACAATGTAAGCCCTTTCTTGCACACACACATATACGCACACAGAAATAATACATGCAATCGCGTAAAACCAAATGAAACTAGGGCAAAAATATTTAAGCAGTGAAAAATACAGTAGTATCCTGTAGGTGATTTCTGTCCTGCGAAAACAGGCGCTAGCCCTCTGGAACTGTTTAGTTCTTTTAGTATTGTTTTCAAGTGTGAATGTTTATGGGGATTAATTCTGTCTCTGCTGCCGCATCTATTCACAGTTGTGATGTGATTAATGCCCCATACGATCTTTGATGTGAGACGTTATGCTGGTTAAATGACTAACGACATACTGATCCATATGGACAGATATTTGTTCCAGATATTATTTATTATCCGTATGGACAGATATTTGTTCCAGATATCAATTTGTTATGCCAATTTGACTATCAGCAAAAAAAATACCAGCGAAAACATAAAAAATATAACGAAAACAAACTAAGCAGAAGCTTTACTTTGCAGCAAAATATTATCTACCAGTGTATTAAACGGAAATAGATCAAATACACCGTAATGTAAAATACTGTACATAGCCTGCATTTGTATTCCATACCTACAATGATTGGTATAGATAAATTACAGACCTTACCGTGTCTTTAAGGATTATTTCAGGATGTCTTAAAAAATATTCCACTAAGTAGTTTTATTCATCATTATTTAATAATAAATAGCATAATCATCATGGGTTGTGTATTGAGTGATTTAACAAATCTGTTTTATTAATCGTTTTTTTCCTCTCTTTTTTTAAATTTTTTTTTAAATCTATCTTTTTCATCTATTTATGAAACTATGTTGAAATTATGTTATGAATTGAATATAGTATACGGCTGCTTGTACACTACAGTTAACTGAAGCAGTCAATGCTCCATCTGGCGGGATTATACAGCATTGCAACCATCTTTTTAGAAAGCGCATGGGGGCATTTATGGGGCGGGGCATCGTTAACTGCGTCATCGCGGGGGATCACATTCCGTGCACGGAGCATGCATGGTCCTGTCATGATCCTGTCATGCTCCAGGTGGCTGTTTGACGTGGCTCCCACTGTATGATCAAAAAATCGCAATTGGGTCACATTTACCTGACAGTGTAAACGTAGCCTAACATAACATAACAGAACAGATGCACGACAAAGAACCAAACCTAGGTCATAACTACTTAAAACAAAGATAATTAGCAAATTCGGCTCAGGTGTGTCCCCCCCCCCCCCCCCACCAGGGTTCTAGGAGCCGACATGGCCCTCAGAAGGTCTAGCAGCAACTTCAGGGCCTACACTGAGGCAAACAGGAACTTCTGGTCCTACATTGAAGCTAACAGGTAAAGATTGCACTCTTATATTTTCTTCAGACTGGGCTTTGAAGATTGGACCACTCTGCTCCTCGGGTACGGCCCGAGTCATCTCAGTGCTTGACCTCATGCAGAGCTACAGATCTGGGCCCGGTTTCTCGAAAGCTTCTTATCTCTAAGTAGTTCTTAAGTCTTACCTTAACCTCTCTCTTAACTTTATGGCGCATTTCTTGAAACGTTCTTACGCTAAGTATCTCTTAGCTAAGTCAGACGTTCGTAAGGTTGGTCTGGACCAACCTTAACTCATACTTAGCGTAGTTTCAGCTCAAGACGCTAGTCGCCGCCACTGAGCAGCAGTCTTTATAAATCAGTGGTGTATGCAAGCACATTATGGCACGTTATCAAAGTCGTATTAATGATGGAATATACTGTAGACCTGTTTAAGAATATTATTTTATTTGATATCAGAACTAATAGAGTGACTTTTAATTAGCCTATTTCATAATGTGACTAATGCATTAAAATTGCCAATCACAATTAATATTAAACAGGTGGCGAACAATTAGGCAGCGATACAGCGTGGTGTTGTGTTAAACTGAAGACGGCGCCGTCCGTGGAGCCGTGTGAGTCATGTAAATTTTTCCTTTAGACAAAACTTCAGCCCTTTTCATATTTTCCCCGTGGCCGTTATTAAAAAATATATAAAATAAACATTTTGCCTTAAAAGGCAACAGATTATGGAGCTTCTTGAGCTGCTCAGACCTGCGCGTGCCAGGCCAACGCGTCGTACTTACTGTACACTCCCCGTCCCGATGTCCAGCTGCTCGCTGCTTTTTGTTTAAAATATGTTTCATTGCTCATTAGCCATTATCCATGACTTTATGGGTTTTTCTTTTGACACGTTTTATTTTTATGAAATTTGATTTAGTTAAATGAGAAAATAACCTTGGGAGTTTCAAACCCCGCATCCATTCATTTTTCTGTGTGATTGTAATGTTTAATACCCCTACAGTATTCACTCATGCGGTTTGACTCGCTATGAGATGCAGTGTGTTATACCCCTATCTCACCTGCGCGGGCTCGCGCTGTGGCCGTGATGTGATCATGATTCACCCCGAGTTTTTGCGCTGTGATTACGTTTCCATCTTTCCGCGTGAAAAATTCAACGTTTAATTTTTTGCTGGTCCTCGCGGTAGCTTGCAGACTTTGCAGAACGTCGCGGAACGTTAAAGGAACGTCGTGGGCAATCGCGGCAGCTCACGGAGATGAGTCAGGCCGCACAGGTGAGAGAGGGGTATTAGGCACCGTGATTTGCCTCGAGTGACCGGCGCCCGACGGTCCGCGAAGATCTGCCAGGTCCGCGAGCTTCCGCATGTTTATTTTTTTTGCGTGGTAAAATGGAAACGTAATAACAGCACCAAAACTCGCGCCGAATCATAATGAACCGCACTTACGGCCCCGCGTAGGTGAGATAGGGGTATTAAACCTCCACCCTGTCATCTCATCGTATTCATTCCATAAGTGCGCTATACAACCCCAACAACTGACACTTCACATTGTTTCTGAAGCTGGTGAAGAGTGTTATCAGCTGTTTGTCCATCAACTATGATTGTAAACCCGGTTCGTTTCACCGCCACATGTTACATGAAAATATTAGCGATATTAATTAATTCATTCATTAATATTAATTTATATATTTGTCTATTATGGCATGTTATTGTTAAGTTGTTAAGAAATAAACGCTATTAAAATAATTTAGTGCAATGTTTAATTTGCATAGAAAGTGCCGTGTTTCTTAACACTGTCATGCAAAAGGAGTGAAAAATCGATTCCTGAGCCACCGATGTCCGCTAATTCAGGACCTTCACTGTAGACAGCGCCGCGTAACGTCGGACGTAAGAGGCAGCGACTTAAGAAGAATCCTAAGAGACAGTTCGAGAAATACACTTAGAAAAGTTATCACTTAACGTAAGATATATCTTAAGAGTCTTCTTAGCGCGCGAATAGTGTGCGTTATCGAGAAACCGGGCCCTGGCCATTAAGAACGGTAGCGCTGTGAAAATGTCATTCTTTACCTGTAGGGGGCAGTCGTGTTTCAGTCTTAAGTATTGCGTGTCTACTGAAGCCGAAAATATGTTCTCTTTTTAAATCTATTTTATGTTTTGCTGGGGAAATAAAATTTAGGCAGAGACCTCCGCTTTGTCTTGTTAATTCATCTAACCCCCCCTACAGTATTTGCCAACAGCGCACACAGATTGATAAATTCACACCTATCATAAATGAAAGTGAGAAGAGATTCCGCAGAATCTTCTGACACAATGCTGGCTCTGAAGGACTATATTCGACAAGAATATAGAGAATAAGAATCAAATTTATAATAAGGTAATTAATTAAATAGTACAATTATATCAAATAATGACTTTTTCTAAAAGCCAGACCAAATTTCTCATTCACTGCTGACGTAGTTAAATATGCTTATACTGTAGATACGTAGGTTATATTTTAAAAGTACAATTGCAAGTAAATTACTAACTACATGTGATGTAAAATATGAATAAAACAGTATTGGACACAAATATATGGTAGTATATACAATGAAAAAGCTATGTACACATGAGTGCTCAAATGTAAAACAAACGCAATTATTCATTTATTGTGTATATTTAATTTCATTCAGCCGTTTAAGTTATATGAAAAATAACGTGTCTACCTGCCCACTATTATTTTCTGTTCAAAATTAAAGATCACGCGTGTGCAAAAAGACGAAGTACAACAAAGAATATGAAAGTGTATAATCTTTAGCCTAAAACAATATTGTTTCCAATGCTGAAGCAAACATGATTTTTTTTGTTTATTTGCTGAATACAATGTGACAGCGCGCTCCGAGGTGAACACACCCCAGTTACTGCCCCAGTGAAAAAAAAAACACTTTAGTGTATTACAAATATACTGAAATCCTTGATAGTACACTGCAAATATACTAACAAAAATTGTGCCATCATAGTTCATTCATTCATTCATCTTCTATACCGCTTAATCCTGTGTTCAGGGTCACGGGGGACCTGGAGCCTATCCCAGGAGACTTCGGGCACTAGGCGGGGTACACTCTGGACAGGGTGCCAATCCATCGCAGGGCACACACACATACACACACTCACACACTACGGGCAATTTGGGAACGCCAATTAGCCTAACCTGCATGTCTTTGGACTGTGGGAGGAAACCGGAGTACCCGGAGGAAACCCACCAAGCACGGGGAGAACATGCAAACTCCATGCACACAGAGACGGGAATCGAGCCTGGCCGGGGAATCGAACCCAAACCCTGGAGGTGCAAGGCGACAGTGCTAACCACTACACCACCGCGCCGCCGCCATCATAGTTAATATATAAAAAGTATACTAACATGCTTTTACCAAATTTTGGAATTAAACTTTAAATATACTTAAAAATAATTGTATTATAGTACACTTTCCAAAAATATATTATCAGAAAATATACTTTAAGTAAAAGGTTGGTCTAATTTCCAAAGTATACCTATTTAAACTTGTTTTTCAATGTATTTTTGGTATATATATTTTTAAAAAGTGCTCGAAATAATCATTGTACAAATGTACAGAAAGTATACATTAGAATACAATTTTTAATATATGATAGTCACAATATATTCATTCATTCATTTTCTATACCGCTTAATGGTGCGAGGACCTGGTGGTGCTGCAACTGTACTGTAGCCCCGGATAAAGCGACGATAGAAATTCGCAAACCCAAGAAACTGTTGAAGCTGTTTGAGTGTCCTGGGTAGGGGCCAGTGACGTATAGCTTCGAGCTTCTGTGGGTCCATGGCCACACCCTGAGGCGAGATGACAAAACCCAGGAATGTGGTGGAGTGCTTGTGAAAGACACATTTTTCCAGCTTGCAGTACAGTTGGTGAGCGAGCAATCTCTTTAGGACGGCCCGAACGTGTTGGATGTGTTCTTTGAGGTTGTGTGAGTAAATGAGAATGTCGTCTAAGTAGACGAACACCCATTGGCCCAGCATATCCCTGAGGACGTCGTTGATAAACTGTTGGAAGGCCGAGGGTGCGTTGCAGAGTCCAAAGGGAATGACCAGGCTCTCGTAGTGTCCGGTGGGTGTGATGAATGCCGTTTTCCACTCATCACCCTCTCTGATGCGCACCAAGTTGTAGGCGCTCCGGAGGTCCAACTTCGTGAATACGGTGGCACCAGAGAGGGCGTCCAGGGCCGAGATGGTGAGCGGTAGCGGGTGTCGGTTTTTTATGGTGATCTTGTTTAGCCCCCGATAATCGTCACACGGGCAAAGTTTGCCCCCTTTCTTCTTAACCCTCTGAGGTCCGAGGTGATTTTGGGGCCCTTGAGATGTTTGGACATGCTCTGATATTTGTGATTTTTTCAGCTACTTATAATATATTATTGACCAACCTGTATTTTTCTTGTAATCAGCACAACCTATTCTACAATAATACCTGACCAAAATGAATGTATGTGTTTGCATTTTTTAGTTAAAAAATATTATGCGTGGTTAGTAAGTTTTGTGGAAAAAAAAGTATCTGAAATAAGGCCATGAAACTCATACAGACAATTTGTTCACAAGACATTGTTTCACAAGGGCTGGTGGACTAGTGTTTTTGCTTCAAAATGATGTGAAAATGATCTTGTTTACTTGCTCACAGAAAACAATATAGTGATTAACACTTTTTAAGTCACTTTTTGAGTGTAAAGGGTCTATGCGAGAAGGCGTGATCTATCATTACTAATGCAGTGATTGACACCTGAGAAGACAAAGGCCTGCATACTGATCTGCATAATGAGCCATCAGACAGGTATGTGACTGAGACAGGAGAGTTACAAGAAAGAATCTGAGGATGAAATAAGTTTATACATTTTCAGTGTTTAGGTTATTTGAGAATGTATTTGACACACACAAAAAAATCTTGAGATTCATTTGCGAGATCAGTTAAACAGTTTATTAGGAACAATCAAATTTGACTTTTTAGCAGCATTACTGCAATCACTATAACAGAAAATATAGCTAACAACAATAATATATAAAATTATATATATTATAATATAGAAAATAAAAACAGCTCTTTGTAATTACCAGAACAAATGACTTTACCAACACTGTACTACATTTTTTCTACAATACACTACAGTTTACTATGATGAATATATATACATAATAAAATAATATTATTATATTATAATATTATATAATATATACATTTATATAATATAGTTATATTTAACTAACATCTATGATGTACTGAATGTGCACTTACTCGTGGTTCTCCAGTGAACTCGAAACTGAACACTCACGTGACTTTCTTGTGCACGGCGCCGCTGATGCAGCCACAGTCCTAAACAAAAAAGAAAATTGAAAGTTGAAGAATGGACGCGCATACAATCATTCACAAACAACAGCTGGTGAACAATTTGACCACAAAACACGTGTATATATATAAATAAATAAATATAAACTTCAGACAGATCGTAATCAGATTTTATTGCGGGCTTGTAAGCGTGCATATTTCATATTTTAACCACTTTTACTCTCGCTGGTATTTAGTATTTTCCAAATGTACATATAAAATATAGAGCAGTGATGGTGAGAATAAAAGACTTACTCGTCAGGAATTACATCCTCCGTGGAGTCCAGACGTTGTTCTAAATAAAGCCGTTCCTCGTCTGAGTCTCTTCCTCTGATGAGAAAGTAAACTCTTCATCGCTGTTCAGAACCATGTGAAGCGCTTCTTCACCCGTGTAGCGTGACAGCATTCAAACGTGCAGAAACAGTAAGTAAGTCTATGATGCAGCTTGTTGTTTTATGCCCTGGGGGTGTGCACGTGATCACCTGCCTCACCTCAGGTCATTTCCATATGAACAGCGCGCGCGCAGGGAGGTGGGAGCACATTAGCTGTAATGAGCCGATACAGGAAAATCTGTACCACTCCTTACTTTCATACGGATTACATAAAAACAGATCATTTGTTTTCACTGTGACTTACATCATTTAAAAGTAGACCTTTTAAGCTTTCTATAGATATATTTCTCATGTCTGTGTGTGCAGTATTCGCGGAGTTTCAGTTCATTTTAGTGACGTGTTTCAAAAAGATTTTCGCGGGGGCTGAGACGGCTGAAAGCGCACCCGGTTTATTTTATTTATTTTATTAATGCACAAAGTTTTATTTTTAACATGTGTGCATACAAAAAAAAGTAGACACTTTACAGATTCGATTAATATATAGATATTGTCTGTCCGATCAAAACTGAAAGTGTAATTTAAGTTCTTATTGGCGTGATCAGGGGAAAACACCTCAAAACGCATATATGCGTTCGCGGACCTCAGAGGGTTAACGAAGAAGAACCCCACGGCTGCTGGCGAGGAGGAGGGCCGGATGGTGCCATGACGTAGGGCATTGGCGACGTACTCCTCCATAGCTTGCATCTCGGTGGTCGATAGGGAGTAAAGGTGGCCGCGGGGGGAACGGAACCTGGCTGAAGTTCTATCGCCAGTTCGTATGGGCGGTGCAGTGGTAGGTGGGTGGCTCTTCTCTTGCAGAAGGCTTCAGCCAGGTCCCTATATTCAGGTGGAGTCAATGAAATTGCCAGTGGCACCAGAGTGGATGAACGCGGTACTTCGGACCCGTTTGTGGCCAAACTGGAGGGCTACCTGAACCGTGAGGCGGGATGTGGTGGCGTTGGTAGTGGTGGAGAGGTGGATGGTTCCCGGTGAGTCTCTCCTCCTGCTCACCGGGGCTGCGCGTTTCCCGGACGCAGTGGGCAGATTGCTCGGTGGTGGGCCGCCAACCCACAGTAGGCACACAAACCCTCTCAAAACCGGCGTTCTCGTTCCATCACGGTCAGGGAGGCGCGCCCTAATTGCATGGGTTCCCCGGCTCCGGTGTTAACCACGGCAGGAGGTGGAGATCCGACATGTTCAGTGGTGGCGGGAGTGAAGGTGGTTGGCGGTCGAGATGGAGTGTGGGCATAGGTGGAAGTAGGCGGCAGGGTCCTCGGTGCTGGCTTCAGACGAGAGAGGAGGAGTTGGTCAATGCGGAGGGCCTGCTGAATTAATCCCTCCCAGTTTGGCTGGGAGCTCTCGTCCGGCTAGTTCGTCCTTAATACGAGAAGCCAGTCCCTCGTAGTAGGATGTCCGGAGCGTGGCATCTCCCCAAGATGTCTGTACCGCGAGGGTGCGGAATTCTGCAGTGTAGCGGCTCACGGACGATCCTCCCTGCCGCAGGTGGTAAAGCTTGGTGTCGGTCTCCACCTCGCCCGCAGGGTGTTCAAAAGTCATTTTGAGTTGACGGGTGAACTCATTGTAGGAATGGGCGGTGTCAGAATCTGATCGAAGTACTGCCGTGGCCCACTCAGCTGCCTGCCCGGATAGCAATGAGACAAGAAGAGCAATGCGTAGCCGATCGGTGGAGTACTTGGTGGAATTGAACTCAAACACCAGATTTAGTGATGTCAAAAACACACTGCATCTCCCGTCTGTGCCATCCCATTTATCTGAAAGTGCAAGAAACACATCAGAAGGAGGGGGGGGGGCGGGGTTGGTGCGACGGGAGGCCGACTAGCCGCGTTATCTACAGCCACGTGGAGATCCGCGTTCTCCCGCCGTTCTCAAGGCTGCGACGTCTTGGAGGCCCCGGAGCAGATTAGCGATCTCTCTGGTTAGCCTATCGATAAGCGCAGCGTGCTGATCTACAACGTCGCAGAGGCGCGCATCATTCTGTCAGGATGAACTAACCTCGGTGACCAGAAGATGCAGCTTTAGCAGTTAGCCCAATGTAGCGTGGATGGTAGACTCAAACGCGGATGTAAGCGAGTAGGCAGGATAACCACGCGATTTAGTTTAAGGACTCTCACGAAAAGGGAGCAAGGGAAAAACACAAATTTAACCCATGTCCTATAAATACACACACAATATCAGGAAGCAAACCAAAGATGGTGAGTACTCACGGTTTAGCAGATGGACAGCCTGAACCGACATGGGCCGAAACTCAATGACTGAGCGTTATGCTATGGTTTGTTTACTCCTCTTATACTTCCTGGTTCGCGACCGCATTACTTCCAGGTCCTAGTGCCGGCCGCGGATTGGGTGTGCATGACAGATTCCAGCCAACTGAAGACTAGAATCGGCGACCCGCCAGTCAATCAGAGACTGGAGGTGGGCAGATTCGGACTGTCCGTTCTCTGATTGGCTCCCCAGTCCTCCGCTTAACGGCTGAAGCTGCATCATTGCGTGCGTTAGTTCGTATCGTTATTATTTTATTTACATCGGCATAAGGTAAATTTAACATTTTTTGTTAGGTAATTTGTCATTAAGTATATACTTTAAGCTGTAGAATGTATTGTCTAATGTGTTGTTGCTAAATCTTATGTACTTTGCTTGTGGTATAATGGCTCTGTAGCTCTCTGCCTGTTTTCAGTCTCTGTGTAACAGAATCAACACACCAGGTTTAAACTAATACTGTACCTGTATATTCTAATACTAATGTCTGTCTGTGTTCAGACAACAGTTAAAATTTTAGTTTGTGTTTTTGTAAGACAACCTGACTTTAGTTGAACACAAATAAACTATAGTAGTGCTTTTTTATTTTAAATTAAATTAAATCTGTTGAACTCATTAATAAAATCTGCCTCATAATTACTTATGTAATGTGTTTCAAAAAGATGTTATAGTGTAGAAAATGCATTTAGCATTTGTAAATAATCCTAAACACTTAATGTACTGGTAACACATTTGCAATACAGTATTATAGAAGGTTGTGTGTACTGTATGATACAATAAAGTATATTTGTATTAACCACAAAGTGTACTTTTTTTAGTATTTGTAATTGTCCAGGGCCCGGTTTCTCGATAACGCACAATATTCGCGCGCTAAGAAGATTCTTAAGATATATCTTACATTAAGTGATAACTTTTCTAAGTGTATTTCTCGAACTGTCTCTTAGGAGTCTTCTTTAGTCGCTGCCTCTTACGTCCGACGTTACAAGGTGCTGTCTACAGTGAAGGTCCTGAATTAGCTGACATCGGTTGCTCGATTTTTCACTCATTTTTCACGACAGCGTTAAGATAGACGGCACTTTCTATGCAAATTAAACACTCCACTTAACATTCTTTTAATAGCGTTTACTTTGACATGGGTTAACTTAACAATAACATGCCATAATAGACAAATATATAAATTAAATCACCAAACTGTCGCTAATATTTTCATGTAACCTGTGGCCGTGAAACAAACCGGGTATACAATCATAGTTGATGGACAAATAGCTGATAACACTCTTCACCAGCTTCAGAAACAATGTGAAACATGTCAGTTGTTGGGGTTGTATAGCGCACTTATGGAATGTAGGCTATACGATGAGATGACAGAGTGGAGGTTTAATACCCCTATCTCACCTACGCGGGGTCATAAGTGCGGTTCATCATGATTCAGCGCAAGTTTTGGTGCTGTTATTACGTTTCCATCTTACCACGCAAAAGAAAATAAACATGTTTAACATGTGGCAACTAACGGACCTTGCAGATCTTCTCAGACCGTCGGGCGGTCATTTGAGGCGGATCACGGTGCCTCTCTCACCTGTGTGGCCGGACTCATCTCCGTGAGCTGCCGCGATTGCCCGCGACGTTCCTTTAACGTTCCGCGAAGTTCTGCAAGGTCTGCAAGCTTCCGCGAGGACCAGCAAAAAATTAAACGTTGAATTTTTCACGTGGAAAGATGGAAACGTAATCACAGCACAAAAACTCGGGGTGAATCATGATGAACCCTACTTATGGCCAGAGGGCGAGCCCGCGCAGATGAGATAGGGGTATAACACCGCATCTCACAGCGAGTCAAACCGCATAAGTGATTAGGGGTATTAAGCATTTACAATCACCCAGAAAAAGTAATGGATGCGGGGTCTGAAACTCCCATGGTTATTTTCTCATTTAACTAAATCAAATTTCATAAAAATAAAACGTGTCAAAAGAAAAAAACAAAAAGTCATGGATAATGGCTAATGATCATTCATTTTCTATACCGCTTAATCCTGTGTTCAGGGTCGCGGGGGACCTGGAGCCTATCCCAGGAGACTTCAGGCACTAGGCGGGGTACACCCTGGACAGGGTGCCAATCCATCACAGAGCACACACACACACACACTACGGGCAATTTAGGAACACCAATTAGCCTAACCTGCATATCTTTGGACTGTGGGAGGAAACCAGAGTACCCGGAGGAAACCCACCACAGGGAGAACATGCAAACTCCATGCACACAGAGACGGGAATCGAGCCTGGCCGGGGAATCGAACCCAGACCCTGGAGGTGCAAGGCAACAGTGCTAACCACTACACCACCGTGCCGCTGGCTAATGATCAATGAAACATATTTTAAACAAAAAGCAGCGAGCAGCTGGACATCGGGATGTAGAGCGTTCAGTAAGTACGATGCGTTGGCCTGGCACGCGCAGGTCTGAGCAGGTCAAGAAGCTCCATAATCTGTTGCCTTGGAAGGCATAACTTTTTTTTTTTTTTTTTTTTTAAATAACGACCACGGGGAAAATATGAAAAGGGCCGAAGTTTTGTCTCAAGGAAAAATTTACATGACCCACACGACTTCGCGGACGGCGCCATCTTCAGTTTAACACAATACCACGTTCGCTGCCAAATTGTTAGCCACCTGTTTATATTAAAAGTGATTGTCAATTTTAATGCATTAGTCACATTATGAAATAGGCTAATTAAATGTCACTCTATTAGTTCTGATATCAAATAAAATAACATTCTTAAACAGGTCTACAGTATATTCCATCATTAATACGACTTTGATAACGTGCCATAATGTGTTTGCATACACCGCTGATTTATAAAGACTGCTGCTCAGTGGCGGCGACTAGCGTCTTGAGCTGAAACTACGCTAAGAATGAGTTAAGGTTGGTCCAGACCAACCTTACGAATGTGTGACTTAGCTAAGAGATACTTAGCGTAAGAACGTTTCGGGAAATGCGCCATAACGTTAAGAGAGAGGTTAAGGTACAACTTAAGAACTACTTAGCGATAAGAAGCTTTCGAGAAACCAGGCCCAGAAGTATAACTGCACACTACTGCTGCAATAAGAATATACTCATAGTACTGTATATTAATCATGTATTTTAATATAGTAAAAAATACCTGTAATGTACTAATGCTATTTTAATACATTAAATATATACAGTACTTAAATTTCATTAATTACTGTCAGGTATGTATGTTAGTACACACACAGCCATATACTTTAAGTGTACTAAGTATACTTAAAGTTGTTCCACTTTAGCAGACAAAGGTATACTTAATACACTTAGAATTGTGCTTTTGTACAATTTTATTACAACTTAAATACACTTAGTACAAAATTAGTTGTTACAAAATAGTAAACTTCAAGTATACTAGTCATTAGTCTGGCTGCAAGTACATTTAAGTATGCTTTGGCATGCTAGGATTTAATATACTTATCATACTTCTTTTTTTTACTAAGGTGTAATCCCTATCCTCACCTTTCATTCACGATAGGTGTTATATCAAATCGGTTTCGCTGCTGGGGGAATTCACAGAATTGATGTTACGCTGTGACAGTTTTAATTCTCAAACTGCCACAAACAATTTGGTGGTCAAGTCTACATTAATAAACAGTTGATAACTTTAAATGTGGACTACATATTAACTAATACATATTTCCTGTTAAAGAAATGAAGATTTGATATAGTACTCAGTTATAGAATGGATTTTTTATACACTTATTACTGAAGCTACTTCTGAACAATTTCCAAGGTAAAATATTCCCTTATATGAGAAGCCATACTCATTCTGGTGACATTGGATATATAAATCCCCTATATTTTGTAAGATTTTTATTATGCCCTCATTTGTACATTGTATATTTGTACAACTATTTTACTAGTTAAATTTATTTTCTTTAGTATTCCTTTTTATTAATATTTATTCCTTACGTATAAGCTTTTATTTTCTTTTTAAGGTCACTGGCTGTCGTACAAGCATTTCACTGCATATCGTACTGTGTATGACTGTGTATGTGACAAATAAAATTTGAATTTGAATCAAAGGAGAGGAAGATAGGTGGAAGGAGACAGAGAGAGAGAGAGGGAGAGAGAGGCAGAGTATGGGAAGGTGAGCATGAATGAACAGATGCAAGAGGAGACAGGAAGATAGCAGCAGGGAAGATTTAACATGTTAATATCAGATCTATGAGGAAGAGAGCAAGCGAGTAGAAATAACTCCTTTATATATAAAATAATTCTAACATCATGTAAAATTATTTTTAACTGTTTTTTAAATATTTTTAACTGTTGTCAAAGCTATACCCCACTTGTATTGTGAAGACACGCCCCACAGAACTGGGGGGCGGGTTCAGTAGAGGTCATTAACATTTAAAGAAGCATGTACTGAAACAGGTTGCTGAGAACAGAGCTACTTTTTACCAGGTAAAAGTAATGTTTTTTTTACACAACAATTGAGAATTTTTAATTAAAGTATATTACAAACTTTTCATTAGGACCCTAAAGAATCATATTAACCTATGCAAAATTGAGACTGTATGTGTCCTTTAAAAAATGTTAGATTTAAAGACATCAAACTCTAAATATAGAAATAACTGGAAAAATAGCCTTTCAGAATAAAACATTAGAATAACTCAAAGAATACACTTTAAAAAATGCTGGGTTGTTTCTGTAAACACCTGGTTGGGTTATTTTGACCCAACAACTGTTTTATTCTTTATTCTCTGGTTTCTCGAAACAGCCTGCAACATTTAAAAAATATTACTGTTATTGTATCACAAAGTGGAGTTGTTTAGGCAAGAATGCATGTGTGTACAGCTCAAAAGCTCCATCCGTTATTAAACATTCAAGATTCAAGATTCAAGATTCAAGAGAGGTTTATTGTCAATACAGCAATATACACAGTATACATTGTATTGAAATGCCGTTTCACACAGACCCTCCGTGGTGCCTTAATAAGAAAGAAATAGAAAACAAGAAATTACAACTAAATTATATCTAACTAAGCTAAACTAACTAAGTGACTATTTTTAAATAAACTATCTGTACACTAACAGGACAGGAAGACAATACAGTGCAATGATACAAAGTGAACATGTGCAATTGGTTCAGAGTACAGCGTGCGGGTTCAAGTTATTGTAGGAGTATTGGACGAGACAAGACAAGACATGTGCAAATTGCGACTAGTGCAAATCAGCATGAGGTAGAAAATTTCTTGGACAAAAATACAGTATGCAATACAGGGTGTACAATATGTGTGTTGTACCACAGTCCAATTTGTGTGTTTTTGTCTTTGGTGTACATGTAGCATATTGTATGAGGGTTTAGTTGTTTAGGTGAGTTTATAAATATAGGAGTCCATTATGTGTTTATGTTGAATGTGTGTTTCGTATGTTTGTTCAGTTCTATGTTGTCAGTAAGTTGAGAGCCCTTACTGCTTGTGGAAAGAAGCTCTTGCAGTGTCTGGCAGTCACAGTTCTGATGCTGCGGAACCGTCTGCCTGATGGGAGGAGGGAGAACAGTGCATGTGAGGGGTGAAAAGAGTCTTTCACTATGCTGCTCGCACGGCGGATCAGGTGTTTGTCGTAGAGTTGGGAGATGGCTGGGAGAGGGACCCCGATGATACTCTCTGCTGTCTTCACTATCCGCTGCAAGGACTTCTTTTCAGCGGTGGTGCAGTTTCCGTACCAGACGGTGATGTAACAGCAGAGAACACTCTCGATGGTCCCTTGATAGAATGAGGTGAGGATGGGAGGTGGAAGACTGGCCTTCTTCAGTTTCCGAAGAAAGTGAAGACGTTGTTGTGCTTTCTTGGTGATGGTGGTGGTGTTCAGGTTCCAGGAAAGATCATCTGCCATGTGCACCCCCAGAAACTTCACACTGCTGACAATCTCGACAGCAGATCCGTTTATGTACAGGGATCTGTATGGGGCATAGGCCTTCGAGCTCTTCCTGAAGTTAACAACCATCTCTTTAGTCTTCTGAACATTAAGAGACAGGTTGTTATTTTGACACCAGTCCACCAGATGTTTTACCTCCTCTCTGTACGCAGACTCATCGTCGTTGGTGATGAGACCCACTACTGTTGTATCGTCTGCAAACTTTATGATGTGATTTGAACTGTGCTGTGCAGCACAGTCGTGCGTTAGCAGAGTGAAAAGCAGTGGGCTAAGCACACAGCCCTGTGGGGAGCCTGTGCTCAGTCTGAGGACCCCGGAGGAGTTGTGGCCTATGAAGACAGTCTGCGGCCTGTCAGTGAGGAAGTCCAGGATCCAATTACAAAGAGGAGTGTCTATACCTAGAAAGTCCAACTTCCTTACCAGCCTTTGGGGAATTATTGTATTGAATGCTGAGCTGAAGTTGATAAACAGCATTCTGACGTAAGTGTCCTTTCTGTCGAGATGGGAGAGGGTAAGTTGAAGAGCAGATGAGATGGCGTCATCTGTGGAGCGGTTTGGTCGATATGCGAATTGTAACGGGTCCAGAGAATGTGAGAGCTTAGACTTCATGTGACTCAGTACCAGCCTCTCAAAGCACTTCATGATGATAGATGTGAGTGCTATGGGGCGGTAGTCGTTAAGACAAGACACAGTTGACTTTTTTGGCACTGGGACGATTTTGGTGGTCTTCAGGCATGTAGGTATAACAGCAGAGCTCAGTGATGAGTTGAAGATGTCTGCAAAGATGACCGCAAGCTGATCAGCACATTCCCGGAGCACCCGGCCAGGTATGTTGTCTGGTCCTGCAGCTTTTCGTGGGAGAGTCGACCTGACGTCTGCTGTGGATAGATGTAGTACCTGGTCGTTGGGGAAGGTGGTCATCTTCCTCGCTGGTGCCTCATTCTCTGCCTCAAATCGTGCAAAAAAGTTATTCAGCTCATCTGGTAGGGAGGGATCACTGCTACATTCCAATTGTGTTGGTTTGTAGCCCGTGATGGTCTGGATGCCCTGCCACATGCGCCGCGTGTCTCTTGAGCTTGAGAAGTGGTTGCTAATCTTCTCTGCATACGCCCACTTTGCCTCTTTGATGGCCCGTGACAGGTTGGCTCTGGCTGCGATGTAAGCTTCCCTGTCTTTGGACTTGAAGGCTCTGTCCCTGATTTTCACCAGGCTGCGCAGCTTTGCAGAGAACCAGGGTTTATGGTTTGCCCGGGTGACAACAGTCTTTGAGACAGTAACATCCTCAACGCACTTGCTGATGTAACCAGTCACTGAGGCTGCGTACTCTTCCAGATCGACTGAATGTTCATAGGTGGCTGCTTCTCTGAACATGTCCCATTCTGTGCAATCAAAGCAGTCCTGAAGGGCAGACATGGCCCCCCGTGGCCACGTTCTCACCTCTTTCATGGCTGGTCTGAACTGTTTGTTTATTGGGTACTAAATAGATGCTAAACATAGCATCTATTTAGATGTTACACAAAGCAGTTTCTCCAGCATACTGTTTTTGTCATGTCAGATTGATGGACGTGAGTCCTCATCTGTGAATTTTTTGAAAACAACAATTTTTTTTCATCCCACATTTAATCAATAATATAAAAAAGTTATATGCTTCTTGTTCTTAAATTTATTTTGAAGTAAATGAAATAATAATAGTAGTAAAATAAATAGTTTAATGGTTTAAATAGTTTATATAAAAAATATTAAGATGGGGAATGTTTGATGTCATGTGGGCATTATAAAATTTGTATTGAAAAGGGCTAACCCTGTGTCTCTCCTTGTCTGTGTCTCTCCAGGGGGGTTTTCAGAAAGCAGGTTATGTGACATAGCCGGATAAGTTAAAGAGTAAGTTAGTGGATAACCTCAACTTTCGGTTACAAAAATGGAGGTAACTTTCTGGGTATGTATGTAGCCATAGCAACTTACTCTCTGAAGATAACCTGCTCGGTAGCAGGTTATGTTCCAGGGTAAGTTTGTTTCAGAAGGTTATTGAGCATGGCGCACCCTTTTGATGATGATCCTGTGGACGTGGAGGCACAAATTATACAAGGATTGTTTCTGCCGGGAGAGAGTTATAAGATGTCTTTTCATTTCCCAATGATTATTTAAAAAAGCGTTATAATTTTTTAAGGGAATCATTAATTTACTTAACACATCTCTTGAAACTGCATATTGCACGTGTCACAAACCATGGGTCTGCGCTTAGAACAGAAAACATTCTGTGCATAGAACTTACATTTTTTTTGCGTCAGGGAATTTTTTGTACAATGTGTGGGCGGTGCGAAGCATGTGGGAAAGGCAACTGTGTGTAGAGCGGTTCGTACAGTATGTCTGGCACTTAAAGTTCCCTGCACATAAACCTCTGCATGTTATTAAAGAGGAATTCCACAAAGTGTCAGGTTTGTCCTTTGTAGTAAAATCGATGACGCATATTTAATATGTAGTCATACTATTTATATCTATACATGTATTCATCCTGCACACACACTTGATCCTTCCATATATGACTTTCTATTTCAGGGTTTCCAAATGTAATTGGGTGCATTGATGGCACCCACATTCCTTTTAAAGCTCCTTCATTAAATGAGGGAGACTATGTTAATAGGAAATCTATTCATAGTATCAATGTTCAGGTAACAACTTGATTTTGTGTCCTTAATTTTATGCCTTGTTAAAATCATTAAACTCATTACTTTTTTCCACTAACAATAGGTAATATGTGAGGCAACTCACATCATTACTAATGTTGAGGCCAAATGGCCAGGATCTGTGCATGATGCCAGAATTTTCCACGAGTCATCATTATGCCAGACATTTCAGCAGGGTATGTTTTGCGTTATACACTTTTTTCTTTCTTTTTACAAATTTGTATTGTACACTTTAATCATTACAGGACAGTACAATGGTTATTTGATGATAGAGGATGCCCTTGTTTGCCCTATTTAATGATACTCTACCCTGATCCTGGACCGCAGACACGCTTTAAGCTGGCTCACAGCCGAACATGGGCCAAGGTGGAGATGACCATAGGGATCCTAAAGTCTAGGTTTCAGTGTCTGCGTGGGCTCCGGGTCAGTCCGGAGAGAGCTATAAGAGGAGAGAGCCACCCTCCTTGTATCGAAGAAGATGGCCCAGAGGAACCCATACAGATTTGTGCACACAGAGATAAAAGACTTTTGAGATGTCAAAATGTATTTTATTAAATTGTTTGTACTGGTCTGTTGTGCAGTTCATTTCTTTATTTCCTGAAAAACAATGAAAGTAAAATTAAATAAAATGTGGTGTTTATTACATTACTTTAAATAAACAACACTTTTAACATGCAACAGATTAATATATGCACAAGTTCTCATATTAAGGCGATGCTCCAGTAATTCAATTTCTAGAGTAGCTTTTTTAATGGATAGCCTTTTTTCTTCCATTTGAAGTTGTATAAGGTCCATCTACATGGCACTTTTTCTTGTATGTTTTTGAAGATGGACCTTATACAGCTCCTTTGCTGGCAACTAGGAAGGCAATAATAATTAAATAAATGACATTCCATCAGACAATAAAATTAACATACAGTGGTCACCTAATCGGAGCGGCGGTTTTACCGTCGCGGCGCTTGGCGACAGCATTTGGGTTTGTGCGTTTGCTGGCTTTTACCATTGAGTGGCGCTATATTGTAACAAACTCGCTACTGCTATTAAAACACTAACTAGCCGTTAACAGAATCAGGGGGTAGGATAAGGACCACCAGAGAAACAGCTGTAGCATTCAAAGTGTATTTACATTCAATATTGTGCTGTACATTACACCATTCATACACGCCGGCCACTCATACCGCACACTCGCTCAGTCCGTGCTCGTGGTGATTATACATAGAGTCCTTCTCTTAATCAAAAGTCCATAAAGTAAAACAATAGAACCAGGGTACGTCCCGCTTCGTGAGCTGATATCTTCCCCGCGAGTGACGTCCCTTTGATGGTGGCGCACGAGTAGCCGAGCCCTCGGCTCCGCGCGCACCTGCCGCTGACGTGTTTGATCCCAGGGAAACAGCCGACACACTCCAGCTCCCGGCCTACGCACAGACATGGAACAACAGCAAAAGGGAAACAAAAACCCTCCTGCATAGCCACAGCAGGAGGGACACCATAAGTACACTCAAAGTACAAACGATATAATATATACGCCTCGGCGGGCCTTATACATTTAAACATAAACAAAACAAACCCCAAAATACTCACATGCGCTTCGGACAATGCTATCCCGCATTCGGGTTTATTAAAGACTTAGCTTTTAGCATAAGCAATTATCATAGGCTGTGTAATGGCTGCTGTTACCTGGCCCAGCCTCTCTTCCTCTTTTATTAAAGTTACCTAATTAGTGGCCGCAGCGCCCCCGCTGGCCAGGAGCGCGTAACTAGGCAACCGCCTGTTACACCATAACTATAGAATGATGCCTCATCCCTTAGTTCATTCTCTGCCGGATTAATGATACGGGCTCCTTTAGAACTATACGTAATAGCTGATAAAAACAAGTGAAACACTGTAGTTAAACGAATTCATAATCACAGTACTAAAATTACAGTACAAATGTAGAATTCAAATTAAATCAAATCTTATTAGGATCAAATTTAAGCACAATAAATGTTAACACAGTGAGCATTGAGATTTTATCATGTGTAATTAGAAAAGAAGTGTATAGGGTTTTGTGTCATCTTATTTCTTGTGTTCTTTAAATTTATAGTAGATTTATTAACTGAAATAAATGTCCATAAAATTAAAACATTGTCAGGACGTTCTCCTGCGTCTGCGTCTTAACAGAGCCAAGTGAAAAGAATAAAATCAATAGCCTAATTACGGCTTCCAAGTGGCGCAGTGGGGTAAAGTGCTTGCCCTATCTTCCAGAGATGCGGGTTCGATCCCCGGTTGATGCAGTTTTTTTAATTAATTAATTTTTTATTTATTCAAAAAATATAGTCAAATTACAATGATTGAAGACATAACAACAGAACATTTGTTATTCAGAGCTCGATATACAACCATAATGAGTCCTGTAACCGGCTTATACAGCTGTCATGTGACCAACGTATTCAACCGTGAGGAGTCCAGTGGCTGGCTAATACAGACGTGTATAGTCGCGTTGAGACCGATGACTGACGGACATACCAGTGAGAGCTGCTTTACTGGTAGCGTGCGAGTTTGCTGTTTTTTCTATAATATGCTGAGGAAAAATTTAAATAAAACATTTTATTTTTATTTATTTAAATTTTGCTATAATTAAAATAAAACAATTTTAAAACAGCATCACCCAGGGTTCGAACCCGGATCTCCAGATGATAGGACAAGCACTTTACCCCACTGCACCACTCGGAAACTGTAATGCTGCTATTGATTTTATTCTTTTCACTTGGCTCTGTTTTTGGTGAACTTGAGCGCGTCAGAAAATGAATGCAAACGTTTTTTTAACCCTCTGGGGTCCGAGGTGATTTTGGGTCCCTTGAGATGTTTGGACATGCTCTGATATTTGTGCTTTTTTCAGCTACTTATAATATACTATTGACCAACCTGTATTTTTCTTGTAATCAGCACAACCTGTTCTACAATAATACGTGACCAAAATGAATGTATGTGTTTGCATTTTTTATGAAAAAAATATTATGCGTGGTTAGTAAGGTTTGTGAAAAAAAGTAGCTGAAATAAGGCCATGAAACTCGTACAGAACATTTGTTCACAAGACATTGTTTCACAAGGGCAGGTGGACTAGTGTTTTTGCTTCAAAATGATGTGAAAATGATCTTGTTTACTTGCTGACAGAAAACAATATAGTGATTAACTCTTTTTAAGTCACTTTTTGAGTGTAAAGGGTCTATGCAAGAAGGTGTGAACTATCATTACTAATGCAGTGATTCACACCTGAGAAGACAAATATCTGCATAATGAGCCATCAGACAGGTATGTGACTGAGAGAGGAGAGTTACAAGAAAGAATCTGAGGATAAAATAAGTTTATATATTTTCAGCGTTTAGGTTATTTGAGAATGTATTTGACACACACAAAAAAAAACGTCTCGGGTTACTTTGCAGTAACCCTGTTCCCTGAGAGGCGGGAACGAGATGCTGCGTTAGAACACTTATGGGAACTATCTTGTCGCATTGCCGGCCATGAAGCATGTGTGGAAAAACGCCATTATCTGGATATATATAACCTCGGTCAGGTGACGTCATCTGATTAGATTAGGTGGAGGTTATAAATACTGGAAAGCCGGCAACAAAACTTCAGATTATTTGTCTGAATGACGTCCGGTCACATGGCAGTGCGGCGTTCGGACGCAGCATCTCGTTCCCGCCTCTCAGGGAACAGGGTTACTGCAAAGTAACCCGAGACGTTCCCTTTTCGAGGCTTCACTCAATGCTGCGTTAGAACGCTTATGGGAACGAGAATACCAACGCCGCCGCACTACAGGTGTCTGGACCCCAAGGTTGTGTAGCGTGTGCGCACAAGGCCGAGAAGGTCTCAGATTCATGTCCGGGAAGCTGACCCGAGGACTCGTGAGCCTGGAGTGGCATGGACATCCAGACTATAAAATCTTATAAATGTGTGCAGAGAGGACCAACCCGCTGCGTCACACACTTGTTACAGGGGAGTACCTCTTGCAAGAGCAATAGATGAGGCGACCCCTCTGGTTGAATGAGCCCTGACTCCTAGGGGTGAAGTGAGTCCATGCGCCTCATAGGAGAGGGCAATAGCATCTCTCACCCAGTGTGACAGAGTATGTGTGGTGGCGGCCGCCCCCCGGTTGCGGCCTCCATAACATATGAAGAGTTGCTCTGACTTACGCCACTGGCTGGTGCAGTGGACATAAGCCTGAAGAGCACGTACTGGGCACAGTAGGTGAAGTTTCTCCTGCTCCGAATCCGCATAGGGCGGAGGACAGAAGGCTTCCAGGACGACAGGATACATGGTAGAGAAAGGAACTTTCGGTAGATAGTTTGGGTGAGGATGCAGAATGGCCTTGACTAGCCCAGGGGCAAAGTCCAGGCAAGATGGGGAGACTGACAATGCACGCAGGTCTCCGATCCTCTTTAGAGAGGTGATGGCCATAAGAAGAACCATCTTGAGAGTCAGAAGCCTGTCAGGCGCTGACTCTAGCAGTTCAAAAGGAGTGTCGATCAGACCTTCGAGCAAGATAGATAAATCCCAAGAGGGAGCCGTGACTCTAGTGGGTGGCCTCAACCGTTTAGCTCCACGAATGAAACGGGCAACTAAAGGGTGATTTCCTACAGTAACCCCTTCAGACAGGACGTGGCAGGCTGAAATAGCGGCCACGTACGTTCTGAGGGTACTAGGGCACAAGCCCGAGGACAATTTCTCTTGCAGGAATTCCAGCACTGAAACAATTTGGCAGTGGACTGGGTCCACCTGCTTTGCCATGCACCAGCTCTCGAATACCTTCCATTTGAAGGCATAAATCCTTCTAGTGGAGGGAGCCCTAGCACTTAGGATTGTGTCAATTACGCCGGCTGAAAGGCCGGCTTAACTCAATTGGTCCCGTTCAGGGGCCAAGTGTGAAGGTTCCAAAGCTCGGGCTGGGGATGAAATATTGTCCCCTGCGCCTGAGATAGAAGATCCCTCCTCACTGGAATCATCCAAGGTGAGCCGTCGAGGAGCGATATTATCTCTGAGAACCATATTCGGGCCGGCCAACGGGGCGCTATCAATAAGAGGCGCAAACCGTGTTGACGGACCCTCGCCAGGACTCCCGGGAGCAGAGCTATCGAAGGGTACGCATAGAGGCATAAATTGGGCCACGTATGGGCCATCGCGTCCAGACCCAGGGGAGCTGGATGAGTCAGAGAGTAGTAGAGGGGACATTGTGCAGTCTCCTGTGAGGCAAAGAGGTCCACCTCTGCTGTAGAGAATCTCTCCCAGATTTGAGTGACTACTTCGGGGTGGAGTTTCCATTCCCCGTGATTCACAGCTTGTCTGGACAGAAAGTCTGCTCCCACATTCCTGTACCCTGGAATGTGAATCGCCCTGAGGGACAGGAACTTGTCCTGAGCCCAGAGCAGAACCTGATGTGCTAGCTGGTTCAAGCGTCGCGAACGCAGGCCGCCCTGGCGATTTATGTAGGAGACTACCGATGTGCTGTCCACCCGCACTAGGACATGGTAGCCTCTCAGCTGCTGGAGGAAATGCTGTAGGGCTAAAAATAGAGCCATCATTTCGAGGCAATTGATGTGCCATGCGAAAAGGTGGCCTCTCCAGACCCCTTGGGCTGGACGGCCATCCAAGACCGCGCCCCAGCCGGTAAGGGAAGCGTCTGTCGTTAGCATTTTGCGACGACAAGACGGACCTAGAGTGGGACCCAAGGCGAGAAACCGGGATCTGAACCACATAGAAAGGGTACGAAGTCCTTTGCGCATAACCCTTATCCGCCTTCGGGGATTTGTTCTCGTGTGAACTCCCCTGGCTCTTAACCAGAGCTGAAAAGCTCTCATGTGCAGGAGACCCAAGGGTATCACCATGGACGCAGCTGCCATGAGGCCTGAACATTTTTGTAAGTGATGTACAGTCACTTCTTGGTCTAGTCTGATTTCCTTCAGAGCGTTGTTTATGGATTCGACGTGAGCAGGAGACAGATGTGCCTGCATATCGATCGAATTCCACCTGACGCCCAAGTAGGTTGTCACTTGTGCTGGAAAGAGAATGCTTTTCGTGGCGTTGAGTCTCAATCCCAGCAAGTGAAGATGAGCTAGGACGACATCTCGGTGTCGAAGTGCTAGCTGCTGAGACTGGGCCAGGATTAGCCAGTCGTCTATGTAATTCAGAATGGGGATGCCCTGGAGTCTCAAAGGAGCCAGAACTGCATCCATGCATTTAGTGTATGTGCGGGGTGATAAGGCTAGACCGAATGGAAGAACCCGAAATTGGTAGGCTTTTCCCCCAAAAGCGAACCTCAGGAACTTCCTGTGCTGTGGCAAAATTTCTATGTGGAAATATGCGTCCTTTAAATCTACTGTCACAAACCAATCCTGTGGTTGGATTTGTGAAACAATAGTCTTTATGGTCAACATTTTGAAGTTGCATTTTTTGAGATAGCGGTTCAAACCGCGAAGGTCCAGAATTGGACGCAGACCCCCGTCCTTTTTGGGGACCAGGAAGTACCGACTGTAGTAACCTGACTCCATGTCTGGAGGAGGAACCTGTTCTATGGCTCCCTTCTGCAGTAATTTCTGGAGTTCGGAACTCAGAAAATGCGCCCTTTCCGGTATCATGGAAGTGGAGACCACGCCGTTGAAACGCGGAGGGCGATATGCAAACTGGATCCTGTATCCTTTCTCTACAGTCTTTAAAACCCAGGGGGATATGCCTGGCAGTAGTTTCCACGCTGCCAGCTTCTCCGAAAGGGGTGCAAGTACTTCTACTGGGCTGGGGGTGTTAGTGGTTCGGTGTCCTGGAATATAGCAGGATGCGACCGAAGGACTAACGTGTCGGAGACCGGTGTTGTCCGAAACACCAAAGGAGGCGGAAACTGAACATCGATCTCCTGGGGGTGCCCAGGGGGGCATGCTCCTATGTGCCCGTCCCCGGGGGGGGGGGGGTCACCCCCACGGTCCTGAGCTCTGCTATCAGGGACGCTTCTTCCCGAAGAAGACAGAGCGGTCTATTTTTTTGGGGGCGGCCTGAGGGGGGCGCCGAGCCGTACCCCAGTCCTTACGGGGGGGTGCGCGGCTACTGACGCTTTCCTTCTGCGCCTCTCGTCTAGCGAGACTCAGATCGGGTCGAGGTTGGGTGGCCGATGGCCTCGACACCTGGGCACGGCGTGGGATAAATTTCCCAAAAGCTTGTTCATAGAGACTGGCCTCTCTAAATCTGGTGGCAACAGTATTTACAGCTTCGCCAAATAGGCCTGAGGGTGAGATGGGAGCATCGAGAAGGAATGACTGATCTTTGTCCTTAATGCCAGTTAGATTTAGCCAGAGGTGCCTCTCTGCAGACACCAGGGAGGCCATAGAACGGCCAATAGCACGGGCTGTCTGTTTCGTCGCACGCAGGGACAGATCAGTAGCCCGGCGTAATTCTATGAACGCTTCCTGATTCATATTGCCGCTCGTGCTCAGATCATTTAGCAGGTCGGCCTGATACGCCTGCAAAACCGGCATGGTGTGCAAGGAAGCGCCGGCCTGACCAGCTGCTTGGAACGCCTTCCCTAACAGGGTAGAAGAAGTTCTACATGCCTTGGAGGGAAGGGTTGGCTTTTTTAATGAGGATGATGTTCCAGGAGCGAGATAGCCCGCGAGCGTCTCCTCAATCTGGGGCATCATCACATAACCCTGTGCTTTTGCATCAACAATATTCGAATAAAACGAAGTTGAAGGTACAAAAATACGGGAAGAAAAGGGACGTCTCCATGAACGAGATAACTCGTTGTGGAGATCATCAAAAAAGGGGAGAGAACGGCGTTGTGGCGCCATCTCCTGGCCACCCGACAGAAATCTGTCATCCAGTTTGGAACGTTTTGTATGAGCTTGCTCTTGTGGCCAGTCAATATGTAAACGTTCAACTGCTCGTGTTATAACCTCAATTAATTCCTCATACTCTTTATCATCCCTAGAGGATCGTTCTGAGGTAGTTACATCCATTTCAAATGAAGCAAGAGAGTGAGTCTCTCCCAAACACAGGGGGGGCTCCGTCTCTCGTGCCTCGGCCAAATCAACCTGTGAGCCCCAGGAGTGCAGAGCGGCTCGTGGCTCCCTAAAGAACGCGAGACGCGCTCGTAGCACTTTCATCTGGAGATTATCACAGTGCACACACTCTCCTTCAAGTCCAAGGAGAGCGTGGCTTTCACCCAAACACTCGAAACAGAGATTATGGCTATCGTCATGAGAAAGACGGTTACCGCACGGGCATGATACACTAAACTCGGCCATTATATCTGGTGAGTTTTTTTTTTTTCTCTCTGTAAAGAATGGTTTCTTTTTTTTTTTTTTAAATGCTTGCTGCACACACGCGATCACAAGTCGGCATGAAGACAAATGATCTGAGGTTTTGTTGCCGGCTTTCCGGTATTTATAACCTCCACCTGATCTAATCAGATGACGTCACCTGACCGAGGTTATATATAGCCAGATAATGGCGTTTTTCCACACATGCTTCATGGCCGGCAATGCGACAAGATAGTTCCCATCAGCGTTCTAACGCAGCATTGAGTGAAGCCTCGAAAAGGGAACTTGAGATTCACTTGCGAGTTCAGTTAAACAGTTTATTAGGAACAATCAAAGTTGACTTTTTAGCAGCATTACTGCAGTCACTATAACAGAACATATAGGTAACAATATTATATCAAATTATATAATTCAGTTAATTACAAAGAACTGTTGTTGTTTTCTATATTACAGTGGGAGCCACGCCAAATAGCCGCGACCGTGTGGTTGAAGTGTGAATGGCGTGTGAATGCCCTTTGCACGCCGTAATCCCCCCTCCCTTTTCTGCCAGAAAGGTGTGTCAAGATTTCACAGTAAACACGCCCATTCAAGCCCTATTTTTTCATTTACCTGGTGCCACCACTAGATGGCGCCTCGTTCTCAATAACACGTTAAAACAAGCCAGCTGCGCTGAGTTGCAATCACGTGATTTTAACAACCCGCCTCCACCCTCGCCGAACTGACGCTGCCAAACTACAGAGATGAAGATGGTGACTTAACGGACTATATGTGGTAAGTGATGTTTTATTTTATAAAATGTGTTTGGGGTAGTTTACAGTTTATTTCACAGTGTAGTTTTTTGTTGGCCGTTTTAAATATCACTGGCAGCACCAGCAGCGGTCAGATGTGACTTTAGAGAACTTAATGTTCTGTTTACCAAGTCTGGAGTTAATATTACAGCTTACTGTCAGTGTCACACACTCACAATGTCACTCCACTTTAACTCAAAAACATGCTCAAGCTTCGACAATACTATTAATGTCCCTATTACAAGAGCTGCACTACCCGATGAAGAGTGTTTGTGTTCTCTGTAAATACTGAGAGAATCTCACCGCGTGTTGTCTGGATAAATTCAGCGGTTATTTATTCTTTGGTTAAGAGTTAATCTGCAGGTTATTTCTGTGACTGTAATATAATGTGATGCAGTTGATGAGGGATACAGACTGAGGGTAGCTGTACAGGAGCTAGTAACGCTCATAACCGGGTTTATAT
The DNA here is from genome assembly GCA_030522415.1 of Channallabes apus. Lineage (NCBI taxonomy): Eukaryota > Metazoa > Chordata > Actinopteri > Siluriformes > Clariidae > Channallabes > Channallabes apus. The sequence goes on from CM060126.1 coordinate 22,706,777, forward strand.
TTTACACACTTTGGCCGGGACTTTCCGGGGTAGCGCGAGCGCTTAGTTAACGAGCTGAATAACAACACTGAAGTGTTTATTAGTTAAGGAGGAGGAGGGGGGAGGTGTGTGTGTGTGTGAGGGGCTTCAGTAAGTTATAGTTTGGCTTCAGGGATGAACTAATGCTCATATATGAGTGTTATATCGCTTAACTTATTTGTATGAGAAGCGCATTAAGTAAATTCTTGGTTAATTTCATACAGACGATAATACAGACAGTCACTGGTTAACACTAACACTGTTCACTGGTTAACATTAGCACAGGCAGTTTATTTACATTCCAGAATCCCCAAAACAGTATTTTACACACTTTGTGGTAAATAGGTTTATTAATTTATATTATTTTTATTAGAACTATATGTTCTGTGAAGTTTGTCTTTGTCTTGACTAAATTCTCCTGTTGTCTTTAAGCAGAGCTCCGCTGTGGAGGATTGGGGGGTCAGACGGCTGACGGCTGGACTTTTGGAGCTACAGGACTGCAGGAGCCTGAACAAGCTGTTGAGGGAGCTGTAGGAGGGATGACGTCACAGTCCGACAGTTTTAGAATGATGTTTGATAAGGTCTACTGTATATTCTGAACATAGAACTGCAAAATGACTGATACAGTACTTTGGGGGGAACAAGGCCTTAAACTGTTCCATGTTTAATAGTTTTGATATTTGAAAAATGTATATTTTAATATAAAAGGACTATAAATGGAGACTTATAAGCAGCTGGTGTATCCGGGTAGTTTAATGAACTTTAAGCAAAAAAGACATGTATTCACCTGTTTTATATAAATTACAGTTTTAACTTTGACTAGTTTTGGAAGAATAAATTGCATTGGTAAAGTCATGTTTGCGTGTTTTAATTGTTGGGGGATTGTTTGGGTATTTAAAAACCGTATAGTTGAACCAACAACTTCAATGGGCAAAAAATGGGACACAACTTTGTTTTAAATAGTCAAAGAGTTGGGCTGAAAATCATAATAATTTTTGGTCATAGAAACAAATGAAACCAGTTAAACACTTGATCATATGTATTTGTGTTTGTGATTATGTGACCCATAATAATTTTTTCTCAGTATAAATAAATGTTTTGGGTTTTAAGATCTCCAAAAGAGCAACGACAAACTTGGTATTCTCCATTGAGGTTTCTCACCTTCCACTCCTGAGTATGACATGGTGTTAATTGCTCTGTGTGTGTGTGTGTGTGTGTGTGTGTGTGTGTTTTTGGCGGGGGGATGGGTGTGTGTGTGTGTGTGTGTTTTTGGCGGGGGGATGGGTGTGCGTGTTAAAGCCAACGGAGAAATGCTGCAGAGCGCGCGCGTATATACACACACACATCTCTCCATTCATCCATCATTGATGAAACCTATGAACACGGTTGTTCAGCAGTTCTAAACACAAGGGCAGGGTCTGTTTTTGTCCTTAACTAAAATACTTCAATACGTTAATAATTTATTTATTTTGCTGAATAAGGTAATAAGCGATATTTAAATCAAACCAGTAAGTTAAGTAAGTGTTCCATACATTAAAGTACTGTGTATAACCAAGTGCCCTAGCAAACACAGTTACAGTTTACAGGACAAACAAAGAGTGTGCGCTGGGGGGATTGGAAGGTGAGTGAGAATACTCATTTACAAGACAAAAGACGGTCAGAGGCAGTGCCGTTCTAGACCAGACCATATGGGGGAGGGGGGCGCAGTCAGAAATGTGAAGGGGGCATCATGTTCGAGCACTGTTTTTCCCTGGGCTTACTGTATAGTAACAGTATTGTATTTGCTGAATTGTGTTGAGGCACGCAAACCCCCTGACCACAATAAGGTGGCAATCCCTCAGGGGGAAACTAAAAAATTAAAAAAATAAAATATCCTTAATCCAGATTTTATCAATCAATGGTCAAATTCTCAAAAACGTTTAACCTAAAGTAAGACTTAACACACTATAACTAAAATATTTACAAAACTGAAAGGTTGTCTTATGAATAATAAAAAATACAAATTAAATTAAAACAGATGGGCTATTGAACATATCATAATATGTTTTATGTTTCCTGATTATAAATGATAGATGTGTTGATTTTAGAAAGGCTAAATGAAATAGCTAGTTTTTGGTCATGTCAGTCCAGCAACTATACTATGTAAAAGTAATTATAATATGAATTAATTAATGGCAGGACCTAATCTAATGTTAATAATTTACACCATGATAACATTAGTATTAATGTTTTTGTATATATTTTTAAATGTTCAAATGAACGTTTCAGAGTATATAATTTGTCGTGTCTGTGATTGAGACCCATGAGTTAAATTGAAATAATGTTTATAGGTAGTAAGCCAGGTTTTAGTAACCTTGGACAAATCACCATGTAAGCCCTCTCTCGCGCACGCGCTGTCACGCTATCTCTCGCACTCACACACACACTGTACACACACAGACACACATAACACATGAACACATGAAATCGCGTAAAACCAAATGAAACTAGGGTAAAAAATATGAGCAGTAAAAATACAGTAGTATCCTGTAGGTGATTCCTGTCCTGTGATAACAAGCACTAACACTCTAGAACTGTTTACTTCTGTTAGTTTTGTTTTCAAGTGTGAATGTTTATGGGGATTAAATTGGTCTCTGCTGCTGCATCTATACACAGTTGTGATAAGTGATTGATGCCCCATCAGATCTTTGATGTGGGATGTTATGCTGGTTAAATGACTAAAGACACACTGATCCGTATGGACAGATATTTGTTCCAGATATTATGCGCCATTAATCAATTTGTTATGCCAAGTTGACTATCAGCGAAAACATTAAAAATATAACGCAAACAAACCCAAGTAGAAGTTAAATTTTAAGCTTTACTTTCAAATAAAAATTTGATTTGTCACATACACAGTGCGATATGCAGTAAAATACTTTGGGTGCTTTAGGTGAGGCTCGAACTCGGCATTGCTTCACCTGGACCGCTTTATAAGTGTCACGCGCTAACCGATTGCGCCACTGGAGCCACACGGAAGTTGCTCTTGTCAGAGTATCCTCTCTTTCGTGCACACACACACACACACACACACACACACATGAAATTGCGTAAAACCAAACAAAATATAAGCAGTAAAAAAACAGTAAAAATACATTAGTATAACAGGCGCTAACCCTCTGGAACTTTTTTACTATTGTTTCCAAGTGTTTATGGGGATTTAATGTGTCTCTGCTGCCGCATCCATTCACAGTTGTGATAAGTGATTAATGCCCCATCAGATTTTTTGACGGGGGAGCATTATGCATGATTAAATGACTAAAGAAATACTGAACCATATGGGCAGATATTTGTTCCAGGTTGCATGCCCCGTTAATTGCCTTTCTTATGCCACTTGTAGACTATCAGTGAAAAAAAAAATCAGCGAAAACATCATCAAAAATATAACGAAAACAAACCCAAGCAGACGTTACATTTTGAGCTTTATTTTGCAGCAAAATATTATCTACCAGTATATTAAATGGAACTAGGTAAAATACACCGTAATGTAAAATACTGTACATAGCCCGCGTTTTTATTCTGTACCTACAATGATCGGTATAGACAAATTACAGACGCTACCATGTCTTTAAGGATCATTTCAGGATGTCTTAAAAAATATTTCACTAACTAATTTTATTAAGTCATTATTAAATAATAAATAGCATAATCATCATGGGTTGTGTATTGAGTGATTTAACAAATCAGTTTTATTAATCGGTTTGTTGTTGTTTTTTTTTACCACGTCATCTATTTATGAAACTATGTTGACAATACAAGAACTCTCTGTATATTAAAGATACGGTATTGGGTTTCCTGGACACTGCAGTTAACTGTGCCAGTCAATGCTCCATCTGGCGGAATTATACGGCATTGCAACCATCTTTTTAGAAAGCGCATGGGGGCGTTTATGGGGCGGGGCATTGTTAACTGCGTCATCGCGGGGGATCACATTCCATGCACGAAGCGTCCATTAACCCTTCATGAACCTGCCATGGAGCCGTCATGCTCCAGGCGGCTGTTCGACGTGGCTCCCACTGTATAATATATATATATATATATATATAAAACAACAAGAGCTCTTTGTAATTACCGGAACATGTAAAGCTGACAATACTTAGAACAAATGACTTTACCAATACTGTACTACATTTTTTCTACAATATACTAGAGTTTACTATGATGAATATATATATATAAAATACAATAATAATCAGATTTTATTGCGGACTTGTAAGTAGTGTACATATTTCATATTTTAACCAATTGTACTCTTGCTGGCATTTAGTATTTTCCAATTGTACAAATAAAATATAGAGGAATGATGGTGAGAAAAAAAGACTTACTCGTCAGGAATTACATCCTCCATTGAGTCCAGACGTTGTTCAAAATAAAGACATTGCTCGTCTGAGTCTTGCTCTTCCTCTGATGAGAAAGTAAATTCTTCACCGCTGTCCAGAACCATTTGAAATGCTTCTTCACCCATGTAGCGTGACATCATTCAAACGCATAAAAAGTAAGTAACTCTATGATGAACCTTGTTGTTTTATGCCATGGGGGTGTGTAGATGATTACCTGGCTCACCTCAGTTCATTTCCATATGAACAGCACGCGCGCAGGGAGGCGGGAGCACATTAGCTGTAATGAGACGATACAGGAGAATCTGTACCACTCCTTACTTTCATACGGATTACATAAAAACTGATTATTTTTTTTCGAGTTGAATTGGTTAATGTAAAAGTAGACAATTCAAGCTTTCTATAGATATATTTCTCATGTCTGTGTGTGCAGTATTCGCGGAGTTTCAGTTCATTTTAGTGACGTGTTTCAAAAAGATTTTCGCGGAGACTGAGACGGCTGAAATCGCACCCTGTTTGTTTTCATTATTTTATTAATGCACAAAGTTTTATTTTTAACATGTGTGCATACAATAAAAAGTAGACACTTTACAGATTCGATTAATATATAGATCGTGTCTGTACGATCAAAACTGAAAGTGTAATTTAAGTTCTTATTGGCATCATCAGGGGAAAACGCCTCAAAACGCATATATATGCGTTCGTGGACCTCAGAGGGTTCAAATGGTCACAGTCAGTTTGCTTGCTTTTTTTCCCGACGCATTCATAATCATTAGATTACTTCTGCTGGTGCGCTCTGGAAAACTTAATGCATGCGTTTTAGCGCTGATTTAGACTACGTAGGAAATTAAAGACGGGGATTACGATGCCGAGCCCATACCTCATTTAAATTAAATGAACAGATATTATAAGTAATAAAAACATAGCCCACGTTTAGAAAACGTTTAGAAATTCTTTCCGACATGAGTTGGCCCGGTGTTATGCACACAGCACCGGGAGATTTCCTGAAGCTCCGAAATCACTGGGGCATTTTTTCTAAATAGACGCCATCTTTAATAACTGATGGAGGTTTTGAGCTGTATACACGCATTCCTGCCTAAACAACTCTTAAAACTACGCCTGTGACACAATAAAAGTAATATTTCGAACATGTTGCAGGCTGCCATTTGGAGAAACGAAAGAATAATGAATAAACTGTTTTCATTCATTCATTCATCTTCTATACCGCTTAATCCTGTGTTCAGGGTCGCGGGGGACCTGGAGCCTATCCCAGGAGACTTCGGGCACTAGGCGGGGTACACCCTGGACAGGGTGCCAATCCATCGCAGGGCACACACACGAATAAACTGTTTGTTGAGTCAAAATTAAATAACAATAAACAGATACAGAGATATGCTATATAACAGTTATACTTTGTACAAATCAAATTGTCAGCTAGTGAACTTGATCTAAACAACATTTAACCAATGTTTTTTTTTTACTCATTATTGTACAGTACATATCAATAGCTCTGGTTCAGATTTTTCATGTTTGTTGTGTAAAGTACTGGTGGAAAGTACCATCACTATTGTATTTACTGCGATGAGTGAAAATGTCACTTTGCGCCATCTGGCGGCCATTTTACGAATTACTGTGAATTGCAACTGATTTATTTTGGCCGCTGTCGCCTTTAACCGGTGATGAGCGCGACGGTAATAACCATTCCGATTGAGTAACCACTGTATGGACAACTCCACACAAATTTTTACACTGCTTAGATCGTGCACTGAGGTTGAAGGACCCTCATCTGTTGGTAAATCCCCTGGTATGTACAGTGAAAGAACAATGACTGTACAATTAATCTAATGTAAAAAGGGGGCATGCATTATAATGGTATGCATCATACCTCAATGGATCCCCCAGCATTGTCCACTTCTGTCACAGCAGATGTGGTCTCTTCATCGCCATCTTCATCCTTCAGTGGAAATATGCAAGTATACATTATCTGGCAAAAAAAACCCCTAAATATCTAAAAGTACCTGACAACAAAACACTTACAACTAGAGATGTTCCGATACCATTTTTCCCCTCCCGATACCGATTCCAATACTTGGGCTCAGGGTATCGGCCGATACAGAGTACTGATCTGATACCTGGATGTGTATCTGTACAGTGTGTGTGTGTGTATATATATATATATATATATATATATATATATATATATATATATATATATATTTCTTTTTTTAAGTAAAATACTACTAGCCCAGTGTAACGGGTTCGGCCCTAAGTGCACGGGCGACACCATGAAACACGGACACGAGGCGAGGTCTTACAGGAAAAAGGGTAATTTATTTAGAAAAATTGGTAAGGAAAGGGTTAAAGGCTCTCTGCGGCCTTTTCCACTTCGGCGGCAGGGATGCGAAGGTGGGCTCTACGCAGAAGTGAAGGTGCCGCGGGAGCTCGCGCAGCTCATTCATGCGCTCCTCTCGCGGAGATCAAAGGCGCCCACCTTTTTAAAGTCTCTGGGGCGCATTACATCATCCCGCTCTTGTGCCACTGTCGCTCATAAAATCCACCGCGTCGCAAAGTCCAGCTTCCCAACAGTCAGACCCCGAACTACACTCCCCGCTGTGTTTTATAGCGCCGGGATCATTAGCGGCGATAGCTCATGGGCCGTTGCCTGATTCTGCGGCTCTGCTCCTTCACATACCTAAAGGGGGAGGAGGCCGCCTAACTAGTGAGTTTATATTTATTTATATATACACGTGTTTTGTATTGTTTAGACCGTGTTTCAGATTGTCAAATTGTTCACCAGCTGTTGTTTGCGAATGATTGTATGCGCGTCCATTCTTCAAGTTTCAGTTTTCTTTTTTATTTAGGACTGTGGCTGCATCACCGGTGCGTGCACAAGAAAGTCACGTGAGTGTCGTTCAGTTTCGAGTTCACTGGAGAACCACGAGTAAGTGCACATTCAGTACATCATAGATGTTAGTTACATATAACTATCTTATATAAATATATAATACAATACTGTACAGTGGGAGCCACGTCAAACAGCCGCCTGGAGCATGACTGCTCCGTGGCAGTTCCATGAAGGGTTAATGCAAGGTTCGTGCATGGAATGTGATCCCCCGCGATGACGCAGTTAACGATGCCCCGCCCCATAAACGCCCCCATGCGCTTTCTAAAAAGATGGTTGCAATGCCGTATAATTCCGCCAGATGGAGCATTGACTGGCACAGTTAACTGCAGTGTCCAGGAAGCCCAATACCGTATCTTTAATATACAGACAGTTCTTGCATTGACAACATAGTTTCATAAATAGATGAAAAAACAACAACAACAAACCGATTAATAAAACAGATTTGTTAAATCACTCAATACACAACCCATGATGATTATGCTATTTATTATTTAATAATGAATTAATAAAATTAGTTAGTGAAATATTTTTTAAGACATCCTGAAATGATCCTTAAAGACACGGTAGTGTCTGTAATTTGTCTATACCGATCATTGTAGGTACGGAATAAAAACGCAGGCTACGTACAGTATTTTATATTACTGTGTATTTTACCTCGTTCCATTTAATATACTGATAGATAATATTTTGCTGCAAAGTAAAGCTCAAAATGTAACGTCTGCTTGGGTTTGTTTTCGTTATATTTTTGATGATGTTTTTGCTGATTTTTTTTTCACTGATAGTCTACAAGTGGCATAAGAAAGCCAATTAATGCCGCATGCAACCTGGAATAAATATCTGCCCATATGGATCAGTATTTCTTTAGTCATTTAATCATGCATAATGCTCCCCCGTCAAAAGATCTGATGGGGCATTAATCACTTATCACAACTGTGAATGGATGAAGCAGCAGAGACAGATTAAATCCCCATAAACACTTGGAGACAATAGTAAAAAAGTTCCAGAGGGTTAGCGCCTGTTATTCTAATATATTTTTACTGATTTTTTTTTTTTTACTGCTTATATTTCGTTGGTTTTTACGCAATTTCATGTGTGTGCGCGCGCACGAGAGAGAGGATACTCTGACAAGACCAACCTCCGTGTGGCTCCCGTGGCGCAATCGGTTAGCGCGTGACACTTATAAAGCAGTCCAGGTGAAGCAATGCCGAGTTCGAGTCTCACCTAAAGCACCCAAAGCATTTTACTGCATATCGCGCTGTGTATGTGACAAATCAAATTTTACTTTGAAAGTAAAGCTTAAAATGTAACTTCTGCTTTGGTTTGTTTTCGTTATATTTTTGATGTTTTCGCTGAAAGTCAAATTGGCATAACAAATTGATTAATGGCGCATAATATCTGGAACAAATATCTGTCCATACGGATCAGTGTGTCTTTAGTCATTTAACCAGCATAACGTCCCACATTAAAGATCTGATGGGGCACAAATCACTTATCACAACGGTGTATAGATGCAGCAGCAGAGACAGATTTAATCCCCATAAACATTCACACTTGAAAACAAAACTAACAGAAGTAAACAGTTCTAGAGTGTTAGTGCCTGTTATCACAGGACAGGAATCACCTACAGGATACTACTGTATTTTACTGCTCATATTTTTTACCCTAGTTTCATTTGGTTTTACGCGATTTCATGTATTATTTGTGTGTGTACAGTGTGTGTGTGTGTGTGTGTGAGTGCGAGAGATAGCGTGAGAGCGCGTGCGCGAGAGAGGGCTTACATGGTGATTTATCCAAGGTTACTAAAACCTGGCTTACTACCTATAAAAAATATTTCAATTTAACTCATGGGTCTCAATCACAGACACGACAAATTATATACTCTGAAACGTTCATTTGAACATTTAAAAATATATACAAAAACACGAATACTAATGTTATCATGGTGTAAATTATTAACATTAGGTTAGGTCCTGCCCTTAATTAATTCATATTATAATTACTTTTACATAGTATAGTTACTGGACTGACATGACCAAAAACTAGCTATTTCATTTAGCCTTTCTAAAATCAACCCATATATCATTTGTAATCAGAAAACATAAAACATATTATGATCTGTTCAATAGCCCATCTGTTTTAATTTAGTTTGTATTTTTTATCATTCATAAGACAACCTTTCAGTTTTGTAAATATTTTAGTTATAGTGTGTTAAGTCTTACTTTAGGTTAAACGTTTTTGAGAATTTGACCATCCAGCTTAGATAAATATTATGTCATTGATAAAATCTGGATTAAGGATATTTTATTATATAATTATATATTTATTTATTTTTTAGTTTCCCCCTGAGGGATTGCCACCTTATTGTGGTCTGGGGGTTTGCGTGCCTCAAAACAATTCAGCAAATACAATACTGTTACTATACAGTAAGGCCAGGTAAAAACAGTGCTTGAACATGATGCACCCCTCCACCCACCCCGTGTTGTCTGGTCTAGAACGTCCCTGCCTCTGACCGTCTTTTGTCTTGTAAATGAGTATTCTCACTCACCTTCCAATCCCCCCAGCGCACACTCTGTTTGTACTGTAAACTGTAACTGTGTTTGCTAGGGCACTTGGTTATACACAGTACTTTAATGTATGGAACACTTACTTAACTTACTGGTTTGGTTTAAACATCGCTTATTACCTTATTCAACAAAATAAATTCATTATTAACGTATTGAAGTATTTTAGTTAAGGACAAAAACTGTGCTTGTGTTTAGAACTGCTGAACAGCCGAAAACACACACACACCCATCCCCCCGCCAAAAACAGACACACACAGAGCAATTAACACCATGTCCTACTCAGGAGTGGAAGGTGAGAAACCGCAATGGAGAATACCAAGTTTGTCGTTGCTCTTTTGGAGTTCTTAAAACCCAAAACATTTATTTATACTGAAAAAAAATTATTATGGGTCACATAATCACAAACACAAATACATATAATCAAGTGTTTAACTGGTTTCATTTGTTTCTATGATCAATAATTATTATTTTCAGCCCAACTCTTTGACTATTTAAAACAAAGTTGTGTCCCATTTTTTGCCCATTGAAGTTGTTGGTTCAACTAAACAATTTTTAAATACCCAAACAATCCCCCAAAATTAAAACACGCAAACATGACTTTAACAATTCAATTTATTCTTCCAAAACTAGTCAAAGTTAAAACAGTAATTTATATAAAACAGATGAATACATGTTGTCTTTTTGCTTAAAGTTCATTAAACTACCCGGATACACCAGCTGCTTATAAGTCTCTATCAATAGTCCTTTTACATTAAAATATTAATTTTTCAAATATCAAAACTATTAAACATGGAACAGTTCAAGTCTTTGTTTCCCCCAAAGTACTGTATCAGACATTTTGCAGTTCTATGTTCAGAATATACAGTAGACCTGATCAAACATCATTCTAAAGCTGTCGGACTGTGACGTCATCCCTCCTACAGCTCCCTCAACAGCTTGTTCAGGCTCCTCCAGTCCTGTAGCTCCAAAAGTCCAGCCGTCAGCCGTCTGACCCCCCAAATCCTCCACAGCGGGGCTCTGCTTAAAGACAACAGGAGAATTTAGTCAAGACAAAGATAAATAAACTTCAAAGAACATATAGTTCTAATAAAAATAAAATATATTAATAAACCTATTTACCACAGAGTGTGTAAAATACTGTTTTGGGGATTCTGTAATGTAAATAAACTGCCTGTGCTAGTGTTAACCAGTGAACAGTGTTAGTGTTAACCAGTGAACAGTGTTAGTGTTAACCAGTGACTGTCTGTATTATCGTCTGCATTAAATTAACCGGGAATTTACTTAATGCGCTTCTCATACAAATAAGTTAAGCGATATAACACTCGTATATGAGCATTAGTTCATCTCTGAAGCCAAACTATAACTTACTGAAGCCCCTCTCACACACACACACACACACACACACACACACACCTCCTCCCCCTCCTCCTTAACTGATAAACACTTCTGTGTTGTTATTCAGCTCTTTAACTAAGCGCCCGCGCTACCGTGGAAAGTCCCGGACAAAGTGTATAAAATATAAACCGGGTTATGAGCGTTACTAGCTCCTGTACAGCTCCCCTCAGTCTGTGTCCCTCATCAACTGCATCACATTATATTACAGTCACAGAAATAACCTGCAGATTAACTCTTAACCAGAGAATAAATAAGCGCTGAATTTATCCAGACAACACGCGGTGAGATTCTCTCAGTATTTACAGAGAACACAAACACTCTTCATCGGGTAGTGCAGCTCTTGTAATAGGGACATTAATAGTATTTTTCGAAGCTTGAGCATGTTTTTGAGTTAAAGTGGAGTGACATTGTGAGTGTGTGACACTGACTGTAAGCTGTAATATTAACTCCAGACTTGGTAAACAGAACATTAAGTTCTCTAAAGTCACATCTGACCGCTGCTGGTGCTGCCAGTGATATTTAAAACTGCCAATAAAAAACTAAACTGGGAAATAAACTGTAAACTACCCCAAACACATTTTATAAAATAAAACATCACTTACCACGAATAGTCCGTTAAGCCGCCATCTTCATCTCTGTAGTTTAGTAGCGTCAGTTCGGCGGGGGTGGAGGCGGGTTGTTAAAATCACGTGATTGCAACTCAGCGCAGCTGGCTTGTTTTAACGTGTTCTTGAGAACGAAGCGCCATCTAGTGGTGGCACCAGGTAAATGAATAAATAGGGCTTGAATGGGCGTGTTTACTGTGAAATCTTGACACGCCTTTCGGCCAGAAAAGGGAGGGGGGACTACGGCGTGCAAAGGCCATTCACACGCCATTCACACTTCAGCCACACTGTCGCGGCTATTTGGCGTGGCTCCCACTGTATATTCATCATAGTAAACTGTAGTGTATTCTAGAAAAAATGTAGTACAGTATTGGTAAAGTCATTTGTTCTAAGTATTGTCAGCTTTACATGTTCCGGTAATTACAAAGAGCTCTTGTTGTTTTATATATATATTATACAGTGGGAGCCACGTCGAACAGCCGCCTGGAGCATGACGGCTCCATGGCAGGTTCATGAAGGGTTAATGGACGCTTCGTGCATGGAATGTGATCCCCCGTGAAGACGCAGTTAACAATGCCCCGCCCCATAAACGCCCCCATGCGCTTTCTAAAAAGATGGTTGCAATGCCGTATAATTCCGCCAGATGGAGCATTGACTGGCACAGTTAACTGCAGTGTCCAGGAAACCCAATACCGTATCCTTAATATACAGACAGTTCTTGTATTGTCAACATAGTTTCATAAATAGATGACATGGTAAAAAAAAACAACAACAAACCGATTAATAAAACTGATTTGTTAAATCACTCAATACACAACCCATGATGATTATGCTATTTATTATTTAATAATGACTTAATAAAATTAGTTAGTGAAATATTTTTTAAGACATCCTGAAATGATCCTTAAAAACATGGTAGCGTCTGTAATTTTTTCTATACCGATCATTGTAGGTACAGAATAAAAATGCGGGCTATGTACAGTATTTTACATTACGGTGTATTTTACCTAGTTCCATTTAATATACTGGTAGATAATATTTTGCTGCAAAATAAAGCTCAAAATGTAACGTCTGCTTGGGTTTGTTTTCGTTATATTTTTGATGATGTTTTCGCTGATTTTTTTTTTTCACTGATAGTCTACAAGTGGCATAAGAAAGGCAATTAACGGCGCATGCAACCTGGAACAAATATCTGCCCATATGGATCAGTATTTCTTTAGTCATTTAATCATGCATAATGCTCCCCCGTCAAAAAATCTGATGGGGCATTAATCACTTATCACAACTGTGAATGGATGCGGCAGCAGATACACATTAAATCCCCATAAACACTTGGAAACAATAGTAAAAAAGTTCCAGAGGGTTAGCGCCTGTTATACTAATGTATTTTTACTGTTTTTTTTACTGCTTATATTTCGTTTGGTTTTACGCAATTTCATGTGTGTGTGTGTGTGTGTGTGCACGAGAGAGAGGATACTCTGACAAGAGCAACTTCCGTGTGGCTCCAGTGGCGCAATCGGTTAGCGCGTGACACTTATAAAGCGGTCCAGGTGAAGCAACGCCGAGTTCGAGCCTCACCTAAAGCACGCAAAGTATTTTACGGCATATCGCACTGTGTATGTGACAAATCAAATTTTTTTTTGAAAGTAAAGCTTAAAATTTAACTTCTACTTGGGTTTGTTTGCGTTATATTTTTAATGTTTTCGCTGATAGTCAACTTGGCATAACAAATTGATTAATGGCGCATAATATCTGGAACAAATATCTGTCCATACGGATCAGTGTGTCTTTAGTCATTTAACCAGCATAACATCCCACATCAAAGATCTGATGGGGCATCAATCACTTATCACAACTGTGTATAGATGCAGCAGCAGAGACCGATTTAATCCCCATAAACATTCACACTTGAAAACAAAACTAACAGAAGTAAACAGTTCTAGAGTGTTAGTGCTTGTTATCACAGGACAGGAATCACCTACAGGATACTACTGTATTTTTACTGCTCATATTTTTTACCCTAGTTTCATTTGGTTTTACGCGATTTCATGTGTTATTTGTGTGTGTCTGTGTGTGTACAGTGTGTGTGTGAGTGCGAGAGATAGCGTGAGAGCGAGTGCGCGAGAGATGGCTTACATGGTGATTTGTCCAAGGTTACTAAAACCTGGCTTACTACCTATAAACATTATTTCAATTTAACTCATGGGTCTCAATCACAGACACGACAAATTATATACTCTGAAACGTTCATTTGAACATTTAAAAATATATACGAAAACATTAATACTAATGTTATCATGGTGTAAATTATTAATGCCCCCATGCGCTTTCTAAAAAGATGGTTGCAATGCCGTATAATTCCGCCAGATGGAGCATTGACTGGCACAGTTAACTGCAGTGTCCAGGAAACCCAATACCGTATCTTTAATATACAGACAGTTCTTGTATTGTCAACATAGTTTCATAAATAGATGACGTGGTAAGAAAAACAACAACAAACCGATTAATAAAACTGATTTGTTAAATCACTCAATACACAACCCATGATGATTATGCTATTTATTATTTAATAATGACTTAATAAAATTAGTTAGTGAAATATTTTTTAAGACATCCTGAAATGATCCTTAAAGACATGGTAGCGTCTGTAATTTGTCTATACCGATCATTGTAGGTACAGAATAAAAACGCGGGCTATGTACAGTATTTTACATTACGGTGTATTTTACCTAGTTCCATTTAAAATACAGATGTCGCCATTAAAAACGCGCATTTCGAGAAAAGGGATCCCGTGACTTGCCGCGGCTTTGCGCGGCTGCGTGCGGGAAGCTGAGAACATGCCCTTCATTACCTGTAGGGGGCAGTCGTGTTTCAGTCTGAAGTATTGTGTGTCTACTGAAGCCGAAAATGTGTGCAAATTAAACTGCGCATGCGTGTTTGGAGACGCTGTGCCCGCGCTGTGGATCAGTCGGTTGTGGATCATCACGGAGGTACAACACGGCGTGGCTGCAGCTGGAGTTTGTCGTGTTCGAGGTAAGTTTAGCTTTCTTTTTTGGATGTGATTGTCGCTTTCATGACTCCCAAATAATGTTCATCTTAATCTCAGGACGTACAATTAGCAATTTCAGTTTTAATAGTGTGGAGATTTACAAAACACCGTTTTCGTGTAAAAACCTGAACCTACGGAGCCCCCCAGGGGTCCTGTGGTAAGTAAATAAATAAATAAAATAATAACGAACCGAGCGCGCGGATTAATACACCGAGATGTGTGTTTCTTACCCCCACCCCGAGTGAAAACGGTGTGTTCAGACAAAGGCTCGCCAGTTAGATGCCATTTCTGAACAAACTGAGTCGTGTGTGTTAAAGCATTAAATGGTAAAAGAGCACTAGCAATAAACGTTTTTTTTTCTGAAGCCGAACTTTATTAATGAGTTACGAGTAAAGAACCTGTACATATGTTCATACAGTATTGACAGCAGCTCTAATTTGTCTAAATCGCATTGCAGACAATAAAAATACGTCGAGTCATCCTGTGACCCTGCATGCTTAATCTTTCCACACATGATTCTTGCTTCTCACTTTTTCCTTAATCCCTCGCTGATCTATCTTGTATTTTTCTAACGGTGTCAGAAACTTTGTTAGTAGCACTGCTTGACATGCTTGATGCCTTCCTCTTTTGTAATTTGCTTTGGATAAAGGCAAATTTACAAAAGATGAAGAAATGCCTAAATGTAGTTGTACGCAGGGATTAAAGTTCTCCATCGTTACGACGGATTTCCGTCAATCACACTGTTCCGCCTGTCCTTAATGTTTAAAATTCACTTTTCATAATTTTAATGCTGTGTATATATAGGCTTACATGGGTCTTAAATTAAGGAAAGACAGTGTATTCAGCCTGCTGAGGAGGATGTGATCAAAGCCTGGAGTGGAGCGAATGCATGTTCCTCTCTCCACTCCAAGCGTTTTGTTATCACTCCGGTATGGATCCACTCCGGGTTTTGGTTTAGTTTTGAAGCACTACATGTCAGGCTGAGGTATAACTATATTTAAGATAGCATGGACACACTTAATGCAGGAAGGCTCCGATGTTTCGGAGATTGATAAAAGTGTAAAAAAAATAAAATAAATGGAGATGGCCTTGGCTTAGCGAAATTGGGGAGAATGGCAAGCCTTTTAGTTCGTGCACTAAAAAAATCAAACATCCAGGTAGGTGTCTCTGCACAGTATGCCACAGGAAACTTCAATATGGCAATAATGGCAAAAAAAGGTGCTAGTTCGCCATCAGTCAGCAGCTCGTCACAATGCTGCGGTTCGTGCTCTAACAGTACACATGCTCCCTGTCTGGTGCGACAAGAACCACAACGGAGATTCAGACATCTGTGGCCGACCATGTGCGCGATGTAAAAATTCGCCTATGTTCTTTCATATCGGAGCATGACCTGTCGCTCACAGTCTCACAACCACTAGTTAATTTAATGAAATCAGTTGTCAAAGACAAGACTGCACTTTCAAGATTGTCTATGGCTACGTTTACACTGCCAGGTCTCGATGCTTAATTCCGATTTGTTGCCTATATCTGATATTTTTGACCGTCTGTTTACATGTTCTTTTAACTATGACTCATATCCGATTCATGTGTTTACACTCGCCATACCATCTGAAATATCGCGCATACTTAAAGGGAGGTTCTTACGCTACACACTAGCCAAGATAGATGAAGGTGAAATATGCTTAACACTCTGCTATATACAGTATGCAAACTTCACGAACCGTCACCATGGTTTTAAAACGGTGGAGGAGGGAAAAAAACAGCATAATTGCAGCCTGCACATATGCTTAATTCATCAAATACTGATTTAATGGGGGGGGGGGGCGTTGTTCTTTTCCTTTTCCATGTCACCTGCGATGTTGTAATTCAACACGCGCTTCCACCGGAGAATAACATTATTATATTACTATATTATTATATACGTTATTCTCCGGTGGAAGCGCGTGTTGAATTACAACATTGCAGGTGACATGGAAAAGGAAAAGAACACCCCCCCCCTGTGTTAATGCTTATTTGGGCTAAATAACATTAAATCAGTATTTGATGAATAAAGCATATGTGCAGGCTGCAATTATGCCGTTTTTTTTCTCCTCCTCCGTTTTAAAACCGTGGTGCGCGAACTTTGCATATATAGCAGAGCTAGCGTTAAGCATATTTCACCTTCATCTTTCTTGGCTGTTGTGCAGCGCAAGAACCCTCCTTGTATGCGCGATGTTTCAGATGGTATGGCGAGTGTAAACACGTGAATCGGATATGAGTCATAGTGGAAATAACGTGTAAACAGACGGTCAAAAATATCAGATATAGGCAACAAATCAGAACTAAGCATCGAGACCTGCAGTGTAAACGTAGCCAAGGAGGCCTGAAACCGATCTCTAAATATCGGAATGCATGCGTTTTTTTCCTGTTTACACGGACATAGAACATATCCGATATGTGTCACATATAAGCAAAAAATCGGAATTGGGTCACATTTACCTGGCAGTGTAAGGCTATGTTTACACTGCCAGATAAATGTGACCCAATTCCGATTTTTTGCTCATATGTGACACATATCGGATATGTTCCATGTCCGTGTAAACAGGAAAAAAACGCATGCATTCCGATATTTAGAGATCGGTTTCAGGCCTCCTTCATATGTGGATATAAATCAGATATGTGCTAATGTGATTGTCGTGTAAACAGGCAGATCGGATTTCGTGAGGCATTGTGTTCTGTACGTCATTAAAACTGCAACTTCTTCGCGGTTTAATGACGTAATGTTATTCTCCGGTGGAAGCGCGTGTGGAATTACAACATCGCAGGTGACATGGAAGAGGAAAAGAACAACCCCCCCTCCAACACACACACGCCTTGTGTTAATGCTTATTTGGGCTAAATAACATTAAATCAGTATTTGATGAATAAAGCATATGTGCAGGCTGCAATTATGCCGTTTTTTTTCTCCCCCTCCGATTTAAAACCATGGTAACGTTTAGCGAACTTTGCATATATCGCAGAGCATTAAGCATATTTCACCTTCTTCTATCTTGGCTAGGTTGTAGCGCAAGAACCTCCCTTTAAGTATGCGCGATGTTTCAGATGGTATGGCGAGTGTAAACACGTGAATCGGATATGAGTCATAGTGGAAATAACGTGTAAACAGACGGTCAAAAATATCAGATATAGGCAACAAATCCGAATTAAGCATCAAGACCTGGCAGTGTAAACGTAGCCTAAACATAGCCGCTTACTGGAAATCAGAATTGTCATCTAAGCTGAAAACGAAGATGTTTTCTTTGGCTACGTTTACACTGTGGTATATGGTTGATTATTTGTCAAGGTATATTTTCTTTCAAAGATTACAAATAGCTTTTAAAATATGCAAACTGGCAATATTAAAGCAGTTTAATCTCCCCTAACGCTATTGGTCTCGACTATTTAAATAAAGTGTTTGTTAAAGTAATATGGCTTGGCCTGAAAAAAGTTCAGTCAGAAGATTTTTTTTCACTTTAATCCCTGTGTACGAATAAAAGATTATGTAATGATACAATGTAAATATTTTCACAGAAACAAAGCGTAAAGATGAGACGTGAATCTGAAGAGGATCTCTTTGATGATTGCCTGGTAAAGCATTGTTTTCTTATTAATTATACAATTTATTAATACCTTGAATATAGTGTTTGTTGTATTGGACAGAAGCATATAAATGCAAATGAATATATAAATGAGTAATCATTGAACGAATTTTCATGTTTGGACTAACCCTTTAAATACAAACTCAGCATTCATCATAGGATTTCCTGACACTGTAAAGGTGCAGAGTAATCTATGGAGTGTAGCCATCTCATGCCATGTTTTACAATGTTTTAGTGATGCAAGATTATTGCTAAAGCAATTTAACCCAAGTTTAACAATCTGAAGTATATGAAGTGATGGTCATTTTTTATTATCAATTATTTTTATTATTATTTTTTTCTCTGTGAAATGAAGTCAGCACAGGTTGAAGCAATTCAGATTTTTTTTTGTTTCTCAAAATAAATTATTTATTTTCTTGTACATTTTATGCAGGGGTCCCCCTGCACTTCGGTCCCCCAGACGAAGTGATGCCAGTATGCACCTTCTTAAAATCCTTGTCGTCTGTGCTGTTGAAGGGGAAGAACCGGTTGGTGTATCCATAATCCTTGAAGGAGAGGAAATTTTGCAAGAATGTGGCAATAGCTCCGAGCACTGCGCTACACATTTGAGCTATTTTCAGAAAGTTCTTCTAGAACTTGATGGGATTAAGCTATCACCAAAAGTGCAAGCTTTAAAGATGAAGTTATCTTAAAACATTTGATTTGGCTTGACTACAAGTCTTTACATGTTGTGTTTGCATGTTCAGCTTAATGTTTTAATGCGTTATGGTTTCAATGGCATACTTTTAAGTGCACTAGTCCAGAGTGCTGATTTGAATGTTGCAACTTCACTGCTTCCGAGGGCTATTACGTTTTAACGTTTATTCTACAGTTTGTTTAATGTATTTTCTGCTTTATTTTATTTCTAAATGAATGCTGTATTTTATTTATTATTATTTTACACAATTTTGTTTAAAACAAGTATTTCAGGCCCTGGTGCCGTGCAGTTTTTTTCTATGGATGCAAAATTTAGCTGAATGCACTTTTATTAAAAAGACAACTTGGATCTAGACTGTGAATGTCACAAATATTTGGTAATGTTGGTGAATAAACTGTTTAATTATATTTTAGTTGTGTGATTTATGAAAGATATAGATGAAATAATTACTTAAGTTTCTTTCCAAAACATAAATTAGCAATGTTTACATTATTATAGGGAGTAATATAAATTGATAAAACCAAGTTAAGGGAAAATCTCACAAAACAAAATGATAGTAATTTCATAAAATTAAGGTTCCTGCTGATACAATAATGAATTAACTTTACTTGATTATTTTAAATAAATCTAATTTGTGCATTAAATATAATTATGTAACTTTTACTTGATTTCTTTTATTGTTAATTTAATTAAGTAAATTTTACCTGACAATTACGGGTGAGTTTTACTTAGGCTGAATCACAATTCTATTTTCTTCCCCTTGTCCCTTGAAACGAAGTGGAAAGGGGAAGGGTATAAATATTTCCCCTAAGAAATGGGACAACACTGTTATACGTCATCATACGTTGTCGCTGGTTCCTAATGTTACGTCAGAGGACATGCGCCGATGTTTATCACACATTCCAATAAGAGAGATTACTCACTCCCAAAGGTTTTTTGCGCCGTATTTCGATTTTTAAAAAAGTTGCTCATTTTCACCACGAACACGGATGAGTCTTCGGGTTTCCTCAGCCGTCCATATACAGAATATAAATTACAAAACTGTGGTCACGTTGCAATAAGTAAGAATAGTGTAAGCAAAACATCTCGGTTACTTTGCTGTAACCCTGTTCCCGGAAAAGCGGGAACGAGATGCTGCGTTGGAAACGCTATGGGAAACATGTTGGCGGCTGTGAAGCATGTGTGTACAAACACGCCAAATTTTGGCTTATATAACCTCGGTCAGGTGACGTCATCTGATTAGACTCAGCTGCAGGTTATAAATATCGGTTAGCCGTCAACGACCTCAGATTCATTTGTCTGAACGGACGTCCGGTCACGTGGCAGTGCGGCATTGCGACGCAGCATCTCGTTCCCGCTTTTCAGGGAACAGGGTTACAGCAAAGTAACCGAGATGTTCCCTTTCAAAGCTAACTCGATGCTGCGTTGGAAATGCTATGGGAATGAGAATACCAACGCCGCCGCACTGCAGGTGTCTGGACCCCAAGGTTGTGTAGCATGTGTGAACAAGGCCGCGGAGTCTCAGAACTATGTCTGGGAGCTACGTGGACATCCAGACTATAAATTTTGCAAATGTGTGCGGGGAGGAAAAAACCTGCCGCATCACACACTTGCTGCAGGGAATACCTCTTGCAGGAGCAATAGATGAGGTGACCCCTCTGGTTGAAAGGGCCCTGACTCCCAGAGGCAAAGTGAGCTCATGCGCCTCATAGGAGCGGGCAGTAGCATCTATCATCCAGTGACAAAGTATGTGTAGTTGTGGACGCACCCCGCCCCCGGTTGCGGCTCCATAGCACACAGAAAGTTGCCCTGACCTTCGCCACTGGCTGGTTCGGTGGACGTAGGTCTGAAGGGCACATACTGGGCAAAGTAGGTGATGATGCAGAATTGCCTGACTGCCCAGGGGCAGGTCCAGGCAAGATGGGGAGACTGACAAGTACGCAGATCTCCGATCCTCTTGGGAGAGGAAACGGCCATAAGAAAAACCATCCTAAGGGTCAGAGGCCTGTCAGGTGCTGACTCTAGTGGCTTCAATCAGAACGTGGCAGACTGAGATAGCGAATGCGTACGTTCTGAGGGTACTAGGCACAAGCCTGAAGACAATTCTTCTTAGAGAATCTCCAGCACTGGAGCAATTCAGCAGAGGACTGAGTCAACCTGCTTAGCACACACTTGCTGTAGGAGGGATACCCCTTGCTAGTGCAATATATGGGGCGATCCCCTTGGTTGAATGAGCCCTGATTCCTAGAGGTGAATTGAGCTCATGTGTCCCATGGGAGGGGGCAATAGCACTCTCATCCAGTATAGTTGGTTGCGGTTCCAAACATGTAAAAACTGCTCTGGTTTACGCTACCAGCTGATGTGGTGGACGTAAATCTGAAGAGCGTGTACTGGACATAGTCAGTGAAATCTCTTCTGTTCTGAAGCTGTAATGGCGGAGGACAGGATGTTTCAAAAACAATGTCAGACGATAGTTGAGTGAGAATGCAATTAAGTACGTCCTGAGAGTACTAGGGAACAAGCTCGAGGACAAACTTTTTTTTTTTTTTTTTTTTTTCAGCAGCAGCAGTTCCAGCACTGAACACTTCAGCAGTGAACTGAGTCTACCTGCTAGAGGTGACGTGGTACTGTGAGGCTCATAGGCTCTTTCACCCAAAGGGCACATACTGGACACTGTGGATGAAGTCTTACCTGCTCCGAAGCTGTAACAGGCGGAGGACAGAGGCTTCAAGCTACAGTATATGGGCTGAAACACTTCGTATGTACAAATCTTTCACATACATTCATTTCTGAGGGCATAAGCTCTTCTAGGAGAGGGAGCCCTAGAATATTCTTAATTACGCTGACTGGAAGACCAGCTTGACTTAGACTCCCGGAAGCAGCGTTATCAGGAAAAATGTATAGAGATGTAACCTGGGCCGCGTAAGGGCCAAGGTGTCCAGACCCAGGGGTGGGGCTGGAAAAGTCAGAGAGCAGCAAAGGGGACATTTTCTGGTCTTTCGAGGTAAAGAGGTCCACCTCTGCTAGCTGAAATCTCTCCCAGATTGACTGACTACTTCGGGGTGGGGTTTCCAATCCCCATGTGTCAGAGCTTGACTGGACAGAACAGATGCTCCTTATTTATATGCCCTGAAATGTAAATCGCTCTGAGGGAGAGGAATCTGGTGCGCTAGCTGTTTGTGGCTGCAATAGTGTTGCACATCCACACTAGGGCATGGTAGCCTCTCAATTGCTGGAGGAAGTGCTTTAGGGCCAGAAATAGGGCCATCATTTCGAGGCAATTGATGTGCCGTACGAGATGAAAGCCTTTCCAGCTCCGTGGGGCTGGATGGTCATCCAAAACCGCATCTTAGCCCGTAAGGGAAATGTCGTTAGCATCTGTGATGACAAAATGAACTTAGAGTGGGACCCAAAGTAGAAACCGGGGTCTGAGCCACCTAGGGAGGGTACGAAGCACCTGGTGCGTAACCCTTGTTGGGGATTGGCCCTAGATTGAACTCCCCTATCTTAGAACCAAAAATGAGCTAGGACGACATGCTGATGTCGAAGCGCTAGCTACTGAGACTGGGCCAGCCAGTCATATATCTAATTCAATACATTCATGTAGAGAGCTAGGTAGAAATGGAAGGATCTGATACTGGTAAGCTTCGCTCCCGAAGTGAACCTCAGGTCCTTCCCTGTGTTGTGGCAATATGAAAATAAGCGTCCTTCAATCAATTGTCACAAATCAATCACTTGGTAGGATTTGAGAACAATCACTTTGACAGTCAATTTTGAAACTGTATTTATTTATTTAGATGTTGGTAAAAACCACAAAATCTGAAAAATTGGACACAGCCCCACTGTTCCTATAGGAACTAAGCAATACCTGACTCACTATCTGGTAGGGGAACATGTTCTATGGCCCCGTTCCTCCAGCAGCCTATGTCAGGAGATGCACACTTTCCGGTTTAATGGAAGTGGAGACCACGCCATTCTGAAAACACGGAGAGTGATGTAATGCTCTCACTCATCATTTGATGAGTCATGGGGGATCATGTTAGCTGTTCGGCATCCTGGAATACAGCAGGAATTTAACCGAATGAGCTAAGATGTCGTTGAGGACCGGCGTCGTCCGAAACACCAAAGGCGGCGGAACTAAACATCGGTCCCGTGGTTTGCCCGGAGGGGGGACATGTTCTTAAAGAAGAAAATTACATGCTCTCCCCCGGGGAAGACCCCACAATCCTTCAGGGCCTCTTCTTAGAGAAGAAGACGGCGCGGCGGTCTGAGCTTTTAGAGGCGATCTGTGAGGGGCGGTGAACCGTACCCCAGTCCTTACGGGGGGGTGCGCGGCTACTGACGCTCTCCTTCTGCGCCTCTCGCCTTTCTGCGAGACTCAGCTTTGGTCGAGGCTGGGTGGCCGACGGCCTCGGCTCCTGAGTACGGCGGGGGAGGAATTTCCCAAAAGCCTGTTTATAGACATTGGCATCTCGAAACTTGGTGGCAACGGAATTAACGGCGTCGCCAAATAGGCCTGATGGTGAGACAGGGACATCAAGGAGGAATGATCGATCCTTATCCTTGATGCCCGTCAGATTAAGCCATAGATGTCTTTCTGCACACACTAGGGATGCCATAGAACGGCCGATAGCACGGGCTGTTCCCTAGCAAGGCTACACTCGATGCTGCGTGAAAACGCTATGGGAACCAGTTTGTCGTGTTGCCGGTCGTTGAAGCATGCTGTGAAAACACGCCAAAGTTTTTGGCTATATATAACCTCGACAGGTGACTGTCATCTGATTAGATGTAGGTGGAGGTTATAAAAACAGGTGAGCCGGCAACGACCTCAGATCATTTGTCTTCAGAGCCTAGTTGTGAAGCGTGCTTGTGATAAACCAGCAAAATAAGAAGGTGTTTAACTCACCGATTTGACGAGTTTAATCCCTCCGTGTGTGATAATCCATATCGGAGTGCGATCTCTACACTGCTTCGACTAGTGCTGCGCGCGCCGCGCATTCCGTGAGAAGCTGCGAGCCGCCGCGCATTCCTGGCTTAAAACTCGTGCATCTGACAGAGCTGCGGCAGACGGAGGTAAGAAAACTCCTCTTTCTTCCGCGTTGTCATCACGAGGATTTCTCTCTTTTTTACCGGAGATGAAAATAGCCTTAAGCACTAAAACAAGCAGTAGACGGCAGCTTCTGTCGGGTGGCTAGGGGGCGGAGCCTCAATGACGCTCTCTCTCCCCCCCACCCCCTCTCAGCTCTCTTCATATGAGTTAACCCTTTCATGGAGTAGGCTGTATTCATGCTGTGTTTTTCATGCCATCGACTTATTTGTTTATTTAAATATAGTCGATATGGAAACGCGGGATTGTATGATGACGCCCAGATAGCAGAGACGCTTCACAGGCTATCTCTCTCCTGGGACATCATCCTCCCTGGTAAGCTTATACTTCCTTTCTAGCTGTGTAGACTTTTATCTGCCCTAGAGGGAAAAGCTTTTCAGGCAGTGGGTCAGCTTGGTGCTCCACTGCACACAGGAGGTCAGACTGATTTAAAAAAAAAAAAAAAAATATATATATATATATATATATATATATATATATATATATATATATATATATATATACATATATGTGTATAAAATAAAATAAATGGGGGTCGCCCCCCCAATAGGGAAAGGCACCCAGAATTCCTTTTTAACGAATATGTGTTCTCCCTGGCACCCCCAGGAGGTCGGTGTTTTGTTCCGCCACCACTGGTGTTCGGGCAACACCAGTCTCCAATAGGCTGTTAGTTCTTCGGTTTTTCCTGCCATGCTTCAGGATTCCGAACATCTAACATCCTCCCCCCCCGTTTAACCAAGCTGCCGAAACTTTTGCCCTTTTATGAGAAACTGGCAGCGTGGAAGCTACTGCCAAGTATATCTCCTTGGGTACTAAGCACTGGAGAGAGGAACTACAGGATTCAGTTCTCACTTCACCTTCTGTGTTTTCAATGGCGTGGCCTCCACTTCCATGAAACCAGAAAGTGCGCATCTGCTGACAGGCTGCCGGGGAAGGGGGCCATGGAACATGTTCCCCCACCAGACAGTGAGTCAGGGTACTACAGTCGGTATTCTTGGTTCCCAAGAGGAACGAGGGCTGCGTCCAATATTTCAGATTCTGCGGGCTCTCCCGCTACCTGAAAATCAATGAATACAGTTCAGTTCTTGACTGTAAAGGTGATTGCTCTCAACCCTACCAAGCGATTGTTTCTGACAATCGATTTAAGGACGCCTACTTTCATACAGAAACATTGCCACAACACAGGGAGATCCTGAGGTTCGCTTTCGGGGGCGAAGCTTACCAGTATCGGGTCCTTCCATTGGTCTAGCTCACCCGCACACATACAAAATACACGGATTTAGCCCTGGCTCTTACGGGAGTCCCAGGGCATCCGATGGCTAGTGCTTCGACATCAGCATGTCATCCTAGCTCATCTCTGTTCTCAGGACTGGGACCCAACGCCACGAAAGCGTGCTCTTTCCTGTGCAGAGGACAACACATTGGGTGGTATATGGGATTCGGTCGTAAGCGGGCACAGCTGTCTCCCGCTCGTATCGAACCCATTCTCAACACCCTCAAGGAAAACAAGCTAGACCAGAAAGTGACCATCACTTTCAGACATCCTAGCTCTCATGGCAGCTGTATCCACAGTGACACCTTTGGACCTTCTGCACATGAGAGCATTCTAAGTTGTGGCTAAGAACCAGGGGATATCACTAGAGCCAATCCCCAATATGGGTTACGCGCCAGGTGCTTCGTACCCTTTCTACATGGTTCAGACCCCGGTTTCTACTCTGGGTCCCACTCTAAGTTCATCTTGTCGTCGCTGAGGCTAACGACAGATGCTTCCCTCATAGGCTGGGGTGCGGTCTCTGATGACTGTCCAGCCCAAGGGAGCTGATTCAGATTCAGATTCAAATTCAGATTCAAAGAACTTTATTAATCCCAAAGGGAAATTGCTTAAAGATAGCTGGAGAGGCTATCTTCTTGCATGGCACAGCAATTGCCTCGAAATGATGGCTCTATTTCTGGCCCTAAAGCACTTCCTCCAGCAGTTGAGAGGCTGCCATGTCCTAGTGCGGGGGACAACACTATGGCAGTCTCATATATTATCGCCAGGGCGGACTGTGCTCGCGCCGCTAACAGCTAGCGCACCAGGTTCCTGTCCCTCAGAGCGATTTACATTCCATCATGGATGCGGGAGCAGTAGTACTGTCCAGTCTATCTCTGACACACGGGGAATGGTAACCCCACTCCGAAGTAGTCAGGGAGAGATTTTCATGTAGCAAGGCGGACCTCTTGCCTTCTAAGATATGCTTCGCCTTTTACTGCTCTTCAGATTTACGTCCACCGCATCAGCTAGTGGCGTAGGTCAGAGCAGCTTCTACATGTTTTGGATGAGAGATGCTATTGCCCTCTCCTATGAGGCGCGTGGGTTCACTTCGCCTCTGGGAATCAGGGCTCTTTGAACCCTGGGGATTGCCTCATCTATTGCATTAGCAAGAGGAATTCCCCTGCAGCAAGTATATGCTAAGCAGGTAAACCCAGTCCACTGCCGAATTGTTTCAGTGCTGGAGTTTCCCTCCTCGGGTCTGTGCCCTAGTACTCTCGGGACATACGTGACTGCATCCTCTCTCAACTATCTTCAGAAAGCTCCATAAACCCAACAGGCACCCTATTGCTCTTGAAGCCTTCTGTCCTCCGCGCTTACAGCTTCGGAGCAGGAGAGACTTCACTTGCTGTGTCCAGCTTGTGCTCTTCAGATCTACGTCCACCGCATCAGCTAGTGGCGTAGGTCAGAGCAGTTTCTACATGTGCTGGATGAGACATGCTATTGCCCTCTCCTATGAGGCGCGTGGCTTCACTTCGCCTCTAGGAATCAGGGCTCTTTCAGCCAAAGGGATTGCCTCATCTATTGCACTAGCAAGAGGTATTCCCCTGCAGCAAGTGTCTGCTAAGCAGGTAAACCCAGTCCACTGCCGAATTGTTTCAGTGCTGGAGTTTCCGTCCTCGGGTCTATGCCCTAGCACTTTCAGGACGTGCGTAACTGCATCCTCTCTCAACTATCTTCCAAAAGCTAACTATAAACCCAACAGGCACCCTATTGCTTTTGAAGCCTTCTGTCCTCCGCGCTTACAGCTTCGGAGCAGGAGAGACTTCACTTGCTGTGTCCAGCTTGTGCTCTTCAGATCTACGTCCACCGCATCAGCTAGTGGCGTAGGTCAGAGCAACTTCTTCATGCTCTGGATGAGAGATGCTATTGCCCTCTCCTATGAGGCGCGTGGGCTCACTTCGCCTCTAGGAATCAGGGCTCATTCAACCAGGGGATCGCCTCAGCTATTGGATTAGCAAGAGGTATTCCCCTGCAACAATTGTGTGCCAAGCAGGTAGACCCAGTCCACTGCCAAAATGTTTCAGTGCTGGAGCTTCTGCAGTAAAAGCTTGTCCTTGGGCTTGTGCCCTAGTACCCTCAGGATTTTCTTAGCTGCATTGTTTGAAGCCTTCTGTCCTCCGCCTTTTACAGCTTCGGAGCAGGAGAAACTTCACTTACTATCCAGTATGTGCTCTTCAGATTCACGTCCACCGCATCAGCTAGTGGCGTAAGTCAGAGCGCCACTATACTGGGTGAGAGATGCATATTGCCCTCTCCTATGAGGCGCGTGGGTTCACTTCGCCTCTGGGAAGCAGGGCTCACCCAACCAGGGTGATCATCCCAGTCTCACCAGCAGGAGGTATCCCCTGCAGTAATTGTGTGGCGCGAAGGGTTGGTTCCTCCCCGCACACATTTCTTACATTTATAAATCTGGATGTTCATGCTACTCCGGGCTCACTGCCCCCGAGTTAGCTGCCCAGGCATAGCTCTGAGACCTTCTTGGCTTTGTGCGCACACGCTACACAACCTTGGGGTCCAGACACCTGTAGTGCGGTGGCGTTGGTATTCTCGTTCCCATAGTGTTTTCACGCAGCATCGAGTGTAGCCTTGCTAGGGAACGTCTCGGGTTACATTTCTGTAACCCTGTTCCCTGAAAGGCGGGAACGAGATGCTGCGTCGCAATGCCGCACTACCACGTGACCGGACGGCTGTTCAGACAAATTAATCTGAGGTCGTTGCCGGCTCACCTGTTTTTATAACCTCCACCTACATCTAATCAGATGACGTCACCTGTCAAGGTTATATATAGCCAAAAACTTTGGCGTGTTTTCACAGCATGCTTCAACGACCGGCAACACGACAAACTGGTTCCCATAGCGTTTTCACGCAGCATCTGGTTCCCGCCTTTCAGGGAACAGGGTTACAGAAATGTAACCCGAGACGTTTGTTTAGTCGCACGCAGGGACAGATCAGTAGCCTGGCGTAACTCTGTGAATGCTTCTTGATCCACATTGCCGCTCGTGCTCAAATCATTCAGCAGATCAGCCTGGTACGCTTGCAAAACCGCCATGGTGTGCAAGGAAGCGCCAGCCTGACCTGCTGCTTGAAACGCCTTCCCTACCAGGTTAGAAGAAATTCTACACGGCTTGGAGGGGAGGGTTGACTTCTTAAATGATGATGTTCCAGGAGTGAGATAGCTAGCTAGCGTCTCCTCAACCTGTGGCATCATCACATAGCCCCGTGTCTTAGCATTAATAATGTTGGAACAGAACGAGGTTGGTGGTACAAAAATACGGGATGAAAAAGGTTTATCCCATGAATGGGATAGTTCACTATGGAGATCATCAAAAAATGGGAGAGAGCAGCGTTTTGGCGCCCTCTCCTGGCCACCCGACAGAAATCTGTCGTCTAATTTTGAGTGTGTGGTGAGAGCTTGCTCCTGTGGCCAGTCAATGTGAAGCCGTTCGACTGCACGCGTTATGACTTCCAGCAACCTTTCATATTTTCTGTAATTACTAGAGGGTCGTTCTGAGGTGGCTGCTGCCATTTCTACAGAAGCAAGGGACAGGGTCTCCTCCATCGACTCACTAGAAGCACAGGAGTGCGCTCGTGAAGTGGAGGGAGAGACTACGTGATCGGGGGAGGAGTCGAGAGAAAGGAGAGGCTCCGACCCTCGTGCCTCGGCCAGATCAACCTGTGATCCCCAGGAATGCAGCGCGGCGCGTGGTTCCCTGAAGAACGCGAGGCGCGCGCGGAGCACTTTTACCGGGAGATTGTCACAATGCTCACACTCTCCTTTAAATCCATCGAGAGCGTGGCTCTCACCCAAGCATTTAAAACAAAGAGTGTGCGTGTCGCCTTCGGAGAGAGAGTTCTCACACGGACATACAGCGCTAAACTCTGCCATTATCTCAGTGATAATTTTAATTTTTTAAAGATATTTGTTTTAAATGTCGTTTTTTTTTTTTTTTTTTTTTGTGCTTGCACACGTTGCGTTCACAGTATCGTGAAGACAATGAATCTGAGGTCGTCGCCGGCTAACCGATATTTATAACCTGCAGCTGAGTCTAATCAGATGACGTCACCTGACCGAGGTTATATAAGCCAAAATTTGGCGTGTTTGTACACACATGCTTCACAGCCGCCGACATGTTTCCCATAGCGTTTCCAACGCAGCATCGAGTTAGCTTTGAGAGGGAACAATAGTGTATGGCCGTAAGCAAAACAAACAATGCGTTATCAAATGCTCGGCAAAATGCCGTGGTACTGAACTTTCATATTTGTTTGTAGCATGCAGTAAAGTGTATGTGACATAAAAATATATATTTGTAATATAGTGCAATATGTGCTATCCGCTAGCAAACTTTAGCGATTTTTTTTGCAAACGTTTCTTTACAGAACATCACCATAAACACAAACACAAGACTAAAGGTAATATACATATAATGAAAACTTGTCATAAAAATCTTTATTAATGGCAAAAATGACTTAACATTTATGGGTCTGCTTGCTCGAGTGAGCAGCCACGTTGAAAACTTCGCTTAGCCCTTCGTTTGAAGTGAGGTCCTGAAAAATCTTCGTTTGGAGGGCTATCTGGCCCTTCCCCCCTCCCCCTACACCTCCAACCAAAAGAGAAATGAGACACCACTACCCCTGCACGTGAACGCGTCAAATGGAAGGGTAGAGGGAAGGGGTAGAAATGGGATTCAGCCTTAATATTGGAGCAATAAAATTTACTTAAAATCTGTGTCCAAATTGTTATGAGGATTTTATCAGGTAAATCTTATAAGTTCTTTTTTTCAGTGCATGGGTGAACACGATGTTTTAAGAATTTAATTATATATATATTTATTGTGTGTGTGTGTGTGTGTGAGACCGGTGCAACTCACACGTCCTATTCCATTGTCACTCATACTGCCGTAGTTTTTAGAGCCCTAAAAAAGCATTCGCTAGTAAGTAAGTAAATAAAAGACAAATGAATAAATAGTTTTAAATTTTATATATATACAGGGGCGTAGATTTAGGGTGGACGGAGGGGATGTGTCCCCACCAATATCCTCCGACCACTGAAATGTCCCCACCAATAGTTTAATCCACTTTTTTTCTTATCGTTCTGTCAACATTAACCTAGACACGCAGAAAGGGATAAATCACGTTCTCTCCTTGAGTCCTCCCGCCCCGAAAACACATATGAACATTTTGATTGGCTGTGCCTTTCCCTGCCATCATGTGATAGACGATTGGCTGCGTTCAGACACAAGCAGCGCCAAATGCAGTGGACTCACATTCAGTACAGCAGGCCAGGTTATAGTCTGTGAATACGGACGTAAAACTAACAGCAGATTAAACAGCTAAATGTAAAAGTATAAATATGATCCCTGTCAGTCTCCTAATCTAGTGACTGTTTGTCAGAAATCAGTATTGTGAAAGAAATTGATAAATTAATATACTAATATTGCCATATGGCTAGAATTTCGTTGACACCAATAGACAACCCAGATAGCAGAACAACATTGAATCATCGTTGAATCAACATTAAAGCATCAACCAACTTGTCATTGAATCAATGTTGAAATTTCAATGTTAAACGTTGATTTTTCATCAGGTTTGCACCTTGAAATAATGTTATTTCAATGATGAAAAATAGATCAAGATGGGCATAAAATCAATGTTTGTTCAACGTAAATTCAATCACTTATTTTACATTGAATCAACATTGAATCAACATTGAAGCAATTATAGTTTAGTCTTGCTTTATGAACAGCAAGATTCTATGACAGTAAATCATGTCCGTTTTGGTTTATTTCTTTAAATCAGAGACCATGTAGGGCTGAAAAACATTTTTTTTTAACAAAAAGTCAGTAACTCAACATCCTTCAGTTTACATGTAAACATATTTATTTATTTATGCTCCATACCCATTTAAACAGGAAGTAACATCACAATTACAATAAAACAACTATATAATAAAACACACTACAGCTTACATACAAATTATTATAAACTGGATGACAAAATGAGTTTTTAGAAGAGAACTATTAGAAGAGATTGTTAATTCTGAATTCATAAAACAGAATCTAACTGCCAAGAGAAGAGACTGGAAAACCATAATATAAAAATGGCAGCCTGCCTCAGCAAAATTCAGTCAAATGCAAATAGAAACAACCAAGTCAGAAACACAACAGATGACTGAAACATTATTCGTAAGTTGAAATGTATTTACGCAGCAAAACAGATAAGATAACAAGCAAAACAAGGCATAAGATAATAAGAGATAATAAGAGAGTCTGAACTTATGGTTTTCCACCACGAGCAATTCCCCCCAGCCGTTCTGGGACATAACGAAGCCATTTCTGAACTGTTGAAGCAAAGAAACTCTGTAAAAAACATTGATACAGTCTTTTTAACATTAAGGCACAAGCATGAATCATTCAGCCATTTTTGTAAGTCATCTAAGGCTAATGAAAGCTGATGGGCTGCATCATCAGCACTTTTAGCTTGTGTAAAAATTACCGTATCATCTGCATACATGATCATGTCCACATGTCCAAATTCTGTGCCTCTCCTTGGTTTCATACGGATTACATAAACTGAGAATATTTGTTTTCAATGTGACTTGCATCATTTAAAAGTAGACACTTTAAGCTTTATATAGATATATTTCTCATTTCAGTTAATTTTAGTGACGTGTTTCAAAAAGATTTTCACGGAGACTGAGGTTTCATATATGTGCATATATCCTCATATACTGTATGTGGCCAATTAGGATTAGTTTTTTGCATTTTTTTTTGTTAGTTCTTAGTTATTGCCTTGATAATAGAAAATATGAGCTAGGCATCATGTATGACAGTTGCCAAAGTGAGATATGAGCTAAAATGACCAGATCCTGCCATAGGAGACATATCTTGTATGTACATATAGGGCTTATATGTGGATATAAAGAAGCAATACAGGAGACCTACAGTATATGGCCTGTATATGCACATATATGCACCTCAATGTTGCCTACATGTGGCATATATACGCATATATGCAGCATATATATTATCATATATATGCATATATACTGCATATAGGTTTCATATATGCGCATATATCCTCATATTTACATTTACATTTAGGCATTTGGCAGACGCTCTTATCCAGAGCGACTTACATTTTTATCTCATTATACATCTGAGCAGTTGAGGGTTAAGGGCCTTGCTCAAGGGCCCAACAGTGGCAACTTGGTGGTTGTGGGGTTTGAACCTGGGATCTTCCGAACTGTAGTCCAAGGCCTTAACCACTGAGCTACCCCTGGCCCCATATAGGTGCGGTTATATGCGCATATATACTGCATATAGGTTTCATATATGCACATATGTCATCATATAGGTGCGGATATATGCGCATATATACTGCATATAGGTTTCATATATGCGCATATATCCTCATATAGGTTCTTTCCATGTGGGGCACGCACACTGCTCTGGGTCAGACACAGACAACGGGAAACAGGAACTAAGCTCTCAAACAAATGCTTCCCAACAGAATACCGTAGGTCGCATCGCCAAAATTCTTTCACCGTGAGTGGCAGGAACTTCCAGACTACAACATATTGAATTCTCATGCCTGTAGAGTGTATTATAATGATGTGGCGACAGTGTAAAAACACCTTCCGATGTTAAATGCGAGGCGAAAATTGAGTACTTTTGAACGGCAAACAGGAATTAAGCTCTCAAGTGAGTAAACTACACCCTAAAAAATGCTGGGTTAAAAACAACCCAATCTGGGTTGTTTTTAACCCAGCTGCTAGGTAAATATAGGACTAACTAAATGCTGGGTTAATGTAACCCAGCAAGATGGGTTATTTGTTTAACCCAACAAGATGGGTTAAATATTCAATCCAAATGCTAGGTCATATTTAACTATAATGCTGGGTTAATTCCACGACATAAATTGGTCTATTTGTGAGGTAGAATTGGGTTAATTCTACCTCACAAATAGGTTATTATTATTTTCATGTTTTACAGTGAATCTGTAAAAAAAAAAAAAAAAAAACACGCATGTCTATTAAACAGTTAAATTACTTTGATATACTGGTCTATTACAAAAAACATACATGTATGCAATAAACATCATCCTATTAAATGTTCTTAGAAAAAACATTTATTTTTCAAAAGCACAAGAACAGATAATCAACAGTGACATCATTACTATACTATTACTGATAAGAGCAGAATGGAGTAATTGAACAAATAGGCTGAAGCAACTTCTACAGAGCAGGATCAAAACTATCCAGCCCTGGTCTCATTTTACATACAAACACTGTCTGTCTATGACTTTTCAGGTAGGTCTCGCTATTTCATAGCAACATTACAACATTACTGAGAGCAGCGCTGGTCATTATCTCCCAACGTCAGGATGTAGGGGTACGGCCTTGACACTTCAGCCTGCTGGAGGTATTCCACCATGTTGGTTCCAACCTTAGAAAGAAAGAAATGAAAAAGTTAAAATTTTGTTGAATAGCAAAGATTAAACTGAATAAGACTCTCAATTTCGTGTGAAATAGGATTGATACTAAAAAATTACAAAGCTGCCCATTAAGATAGGGTATAGGTAACCAGAAACAAAAACATGGAGACAGCTACTACCAAACATAAAACAGCAAAATAAGCATGGCTTTTAGGATACAACTCTTTATGTCAGACTAGTTGATATTGTAGTCTGCATTGATTTTAAGCTAATTACCGAAAAAATTTTATAGCTGGTGTCATACTGGTACATTACAATCACCAAAATATTAATACTTCATCTAGTAGTTACCTGTACAGCTGTGGTACTTTTTCCTGTAGTTGGCGCGCTGACTGATAGTTAATTTAACTTTGGTTAAAGAGAGGTACCTGGTTAGCTTACATGCTATTACTGGTGATACATTTGCATACTTGCCAAAGGGGGAAAGGTGTAAAATATTGTTATAACTCGGGAGAAACGCAGGAGAAATTTGACCGCAGAGTAAATTACTAGCTAGTGAAAAACGGGAGGGTTAGCAGGTCTGTATATTTGTGAGAGGGTCAGTGGTTTGTAACACACCAGCAATTTATTGTCTCAAGCAGTGAGATTAATAAAGTTCTAAAGTGGTTGCTAATGCTAGCAAACTAACTAAATGCCTGGTCATGGTAGCCCTACAGTTAACAGTTTAGCGTTCATTCATCACTTCACCATCTTCGTAATCCTGCAAACATTCTACAGAGAAAGCTAAAAAGCTCAGACATCTTAGCCGTTTCTTTCATACACAGGTGGGGAGGCTAGCAGCTATTCTCAGCTAAATTATCATCCAGTACCTCAGACCAGCCGGAAAGTTTGTGTGTAACCTTAACACGGTAACAGTAATAAATATTACATATAGTAATAATTTTTCAGTCATATGTGAATTAGGTGAGTGAACATGTGTATACAGACCTTGTATTTAACGCCATTTCCCCTTAAATGTCCGAGGAGGATGAACCGTCATCAGCGGTGTGGGAGCTCAAGAGACACGAAGCTGAGTGACAGCCGCTGAATCCACCGGTGAACTTTGGGGGAGGGGCCAAGCAAACTTCAACCCAGCAGCTGGGTTACACAAAAACTACCCAACTCTCTGAAAATAACCCAGAAAAATGACCCAACAGCGGCAACCCAGCGTTTGGGTAGAAAAAACAACCCAGCATTTTTTAGAGTGTAGGCAGCAAGGTAAATACACAAAACTTACCGTCAAATTATTTTTTTTCCTTAATAACTATATATATATATATATATATATATATATATATATATATATATATATATATATATATATATATATATATTTTTTTTTTTTTTTTTTTTTTTTTTTTTAATTATTTTATTTATTTATTTATTTTATTTTTTTAAGCACCATGGCAAATCTCTCGTAGTCAATTTTTTAACCTGTTTTAAACACATACACACATGCATACACATTTTTATAGAAATGCACTTAGTTAATTTAATTTGCCTTACATTGTTGAATGAGGATGGGTTCCACAACCAAAAATCAACATTGATTCAATGTTTGTCTTTTCAACACAGAAAAGCATTGAATTATCAACATTGATTCAACATTATTTAGCATTGAAAAATCAACCTCAACCAAAATGATGATTCTGATGAAATTTCAACATTGAATCAATGTCACCTTGCTATCTGGGAATCCACTTCAGAAAAATAGTTTTTAAAATACATTCACTTACTTGGCGAACATTAATGATTTGATTCGAGGTTTGCACACTAAGACTCAGAAAAAGTTAAATAAAATGATTGCTGTTTAAATGGCATGTGTTTATCCTGTTTTGTCAGGTAACAGAACCTAAACACCTGTGCTGTATATCAGACAGCGATGGAGAGAGTGTAGATTACACACAGGTGCTCTCTAGTCATTAGCACTCATCAGGCAATGTCTATGGCCAACTGACTGCACTCAGACCAAAGGGGGCTGAATAATTACACACACCCCACTTTTCAGTTATTTATTTGTAAAAAAAAAATGTTTGAAATCATGTATGATTTTCGTTCCACTTCTCGCGTGTACACCACTTTGTATTGGTCTTTCACGTGGAATTCCAATAAAATTGATTCATGTTTGTGGCTGTAATATGACAAAATGTGGAAAAGTTCACGGGGGGGGGGGGAATACTTTTGCAAGCCACTGTAGTTGTCCTGAGATTTAACATTGTTACCAATAATAGGCTGAGGCATTCTCTGTCCATGCTCATAAGGAATCCCTCAATGTTTTTCAATTAGGGGACAGAAGCAGATCAGCCATGTTGTAGTTCAGGTGAAGAGGCGAGGTCACAGGAGGTCAATCTGAATGTTGATTATACAGTACATAACATATAATATGTGTGCGTGTATTATACATGTTGATTATACTAATATTTAGCATTATGAGGAGTGATAGGCTGAGGATGTAAGTGATTCATTAGTGTTTTTGGCAAAAGTTTTGAACTGACATTTCACTTTTTTGTCACGCTATTTCATCAGGTGGCAATGCTGTCCGGTCCTAGTGCAGTCAGAGGGGAAGAGTTAGGGTCAAAGCCATTGTTCACCCCCAAAAAAACTTTACTCACTATTTACTCCTTAAGTGGTTCCAAACTTTAATGATTTTCTTTATTTTGTTGAATACAAAATAAGATATTGGGGGAAAAAGCTGAAAACATTGACTTCCGTAGCAGGAAAAACAAATACTATGTAAATCAATGATTACAGGTTTTCAGCATTCTACAAAATATCATCTTTAGTGTTTATCAGAAGAAAAAAAGAACAGCCTGGACAATATTGATGTCAAACAAATATGCCAGCAGTTTATTTTTGTTAACGAGAGGCGAAGGCATGTTTTTGTCTCCTTCATATAGGAGCAATAGGCATTGAGCTGTTGTGTGGTACTCTACCTAGTAGTTCATGTTTAGATGTAATCTACGTTTATATATATACAGATGATTGAGATGTTTCATTTGCACTAGGGCTCAATAAAGAATAGTTTTTATTTTATTAAAGACTATCTTTTTGTCAGTTATGAAACATTCCTTTAACTTTACACTATTCCTTAATTTAACTTAATGAATTGCATTTCGAGTGGATTAATATCAATCGAAGCATTGCTAGTATTAATGTAAAGTGATTTCGCACCATATTAAGAAAAACATGTATTCAGTGGACATAGTTGGGGTGGGAGGTTGGTAGGTGGATGGGGCAGGGGGTTGGGGGTTGGTGAGTGGAAAAGAGGATTGGGAAATGGGGTATTAGTTGGAGTCATAGGTAGCAAACCTACGCCCTTGTGTGTGTGTGTGTGTGTGTGTGTGTGTGTGTGTATATATGGAAATATAATTAATATTTTCGTGTTTAATTACAAAAAAAAACATTTTAATGGTTAGTGATTGTTGCAGACATTTACACTATTTTTGAGAACTATTAAGTTCTCCTTCAACGTGTCATAGCCGATAACTGCCCCTTTGATCTGCTGGGTATGGCGGGGCGTCAACTGCTGATCAGTGTGTGTAAAGTACGCTACTTTACACTGATCAGCCGTCGTGTGCAACAGCGCGACAAACATTACCTGTCCTTTTATGAACTGCACAAGTAGTGGTGGTCATTAACTGCTAGCTAACTGTGTAAGGGGGTTACAGTGGGGTCTGTAGCTCTGTGTCCAGAGCTCCGTTTTAGGGACCATGTTTAGTTTTAAAGTAAGTTACAGTTTTATTTCACTAAAAGCCATCTAATATGGATACCCACATAATTATGGATTATTATATTTGTTATAAAAATAAACACTGTTTTTAAAGAAAATATATTAAGTAACAGATAATATTAGGTTTATATATCAAATTAGATAAAATGCTGATTTTCCAGCAGTAAAATTATTGTATCTCTACAGTTTACAAAACCTCCGCTGCGTGTATTCATTCACAGGCTCCAGAGAACGCACAGAGAAATAGGAGACTGTGGTTTAGGAGTGGATTGGAGAGAAGAGAGCTGTTCAGTTACTATAAAAAAAAATCTAAAAATAAATATATAAAAACATAATATGATCTTTTTGAGTTATGAGGTTTTTTTATTATACATAAGACAACCTTTCAGTTTTGTAAATATTCTAGTTATAGTGTGTTAAGTTTTTCTTTAGGTTAAACGGTTTTGAGAATTAGACCATCCAGCTAAGATCAATATTATGTCGTTGATTGATAAAATCTGGATTAAGGATATTTTATTTTGTTTTATTTATTTAATTTGTATTTTTCATCTTCCCCCCTGAGGGATTGCCACCTTATTGTGGTCAGGGGATTTGCGTGCCTCAGTGCTTGGATGTTTACCGAGGGCTCAAGGGAGGTGTGTCTGTGTGTGTGTGCTCGTGCGCTGTAGCCTGTCCTTTTTTCAGCGGATTTTTCCGCTACCGCAGATCAGTTTATCAACTTGTAATATATAAATTTTAGGAATATATTAACATGTGGAGACATCATTATATGTTGAATGGAACTTGTAAGCCTTTGAATGGTGTTAAAAATACTTGCAAAACAAGTATTGCAGCTATACATTGGAGGGAACTTCTGAGGTGGTCAGTGATTGATGGCACGGTCGGTCGGAGGGGGTTGTGATCACACCTATAGATCTTTTGTTCTAGGCTATCGGTCAAATATCTCTCCACTTGGAAGCAAAAACATGCAAGGTATTTCAGCATCTCGACGCACATACTAAGCTGTTTATAAAGTAGACACTGTTTGTTTTTTCATTTTGTAATCTTTCCCGTGTTTACTGTGTACTGTACAATGTATATTCATTTTTTTATGAATTACTGTAAATAAACTACACATTCTGTTGATTTACCAGAAATGACTTTTCTGTTTTTTGTGTGTGCTAAACTAAACTTCAGGGTCAAAGTAATAGCGATTTTATTTGAAAAGTATTATATATCTACAATGCTGATAAGTTCAAGCTTAGATTCATATATAAACTGCTTCAAAGTCTTTCCACCCCGTGACCGCTGAAATCCGACAGACGCAGGGCTCAAGTGAGGTGTGTCTGTGTGTGTGTGTGTGTGTGTGTATGTGTGTGTGTGTGCGCGTGCGCTGCAGCCTGTCCTATTTTCAGCGGATTTTTCCGCTACCGCAGATCAGTTCATCAACTTGTAATATATACATTTTAGGAATATATTAACATGTGCAGACATTTAAGGGTGCGCTGCCCTCTCTTGCCCCTGCGTAGAGCCTACACACACACACACACACACACACACATCTATCTATCTATCTATCTATCTATCTATCTATTATATAAATACACATTTGGAATCTGCATCTACATTTTCTGTTACAAGTATAGAATTAGGTTCAGCTGAGACTCATGATCAATGGTGTTAGGGTGTCACACTTATGTAGTGATAATTAGTTTCAGCCAGATCATTAAAACTAACAATGGACTATGACTCTCTTGAGAGGGGATATGAAGGTGTTATTCATTTATTTATTCTCTACAAGGGTGCGAACTACAGTACAGACCAAACTGTAACTTTCTCTTATACTACTATAAAAATTCTAAATATAAACAAACAAAATACAGCTTTTTTTCCTCAGAGGTAAACGGAAAAGTGAAGTTGTTCAGCTGTTTACTGTCACTGCAGCTTCTTCAAAGTCTTCCCACTCCGTGACCGCTGAAATCCGACACGACACCACGTTAGGCTACAGTGGTGTGACAACCAGACTGCTCATTACCGTCGCACTCACCGCCGTGGAAAGCGGCAGCGGCCAAAATAAACCAGGAGCATTTCAAAATAATTCGTGAAATGACCGCCAGGTGGCGCAAATTGACATTTTCCGTCGTATCGGTTTTTAAATATATTCAGAGCTTAAGTCATAATAAAGTCAAAACAATATGTTGTAGCGAAGTAATACTACAATTATGATAATTTACACATCCAACAAACATGAAAAACTATAAATATAAAAAATATGAGTTAGAAAACATTGGTTTTATTTTGTTTAGACAGACTCTCTGTTTTTATCTGTTTAGTGTTATTATTAAAGAAAACAGCACAAACAACAGCACTAGGGCTTTAAAAAAATTTATTTCGACAATACTTACAGTTGTTAGAGTTTAAGACATCAAGATTTAAATATAGAAATAACTAAAACAAATAGAGCAAACTTCCAGAATAGATAATAAAAAAATAAATCAATAAAAAAGATGTATGCAGTATAATCGGGGCCTCTCATTACATTACTTCGTCTGGCACTGAACCA
The DNA here is from genome assembly GCA_030522415.1 of Channallabes apus. Lineage (NCBI taxonomy): Eukaryota > Metazoa > Chordata > Actinopteri > Siluriformes > Clariidae > Channallabes > Channallabes apus. The sequence goes on from CM060126.1 coordinate 22,747,169, forward strand.
AAATATATTGTCTTACATTTGTGAATAAAATATCATTGTTTTATTCAGAGATTTACAGTATTTGTGCAAAATAATAGTTATGCAATATAATTACAGGCTCTGGATTCGTTTTTCGTTTGCAGTATAAAACCAAAATACATCTTACTATTTTTGAGAGATTCGTCGTAAAAATTATTTTTTTTTTTCAGATATTTGTCTGTCCAAAATAATATTTATGCAATATTTATATATTTATGTACTGAATGATGTTTATGCAGTATAATCAAGCTCTCTTATTTCGTTATTTGTTCACATTTGGCAAATAAATTTGCACACTACTCCAAGCGTGGCAACGCATGCTTGGTTTAAGTTGGACATTGACGCACATATTGTAAATGAATGTGAATCGTAGGGCATTATATTCCTGCCACTATAATTCTCACAGCGGCACAGTACAGTATGTATTGAAATAATAACAATAGTGTTTTTCTTTATTGAATAGAAATATAATTGCGCAACTGTTAAGCATTAGCCCGTACCTGATAACACAAAAACACAAGCGCTGGTCCCTCCCCCAAACCGCGCAGCGAGGAGCATTTACATTTAAACAGGTTTTACAGGTGTGCTTTGCGAAGTCAGACATACCAATGCAAATAACCTGTGAAAAGCTGTTCTCACCTACAGTATACACTCGGAGAAACTAAAATCCCTCGAATGAGATTTTTCTTACCATAACATGTAGTGTTATTAATCACTCTACACTGTTTTTAATTACTTTTAATTTTATCTATAAATAAACAAACCAAATAAAATTATTCCATGTGTATTTACCCTTTGTAAAATTGCATTAAAAATGATGGGTCGTGTATCGAGCGATTAAAAACAATACAAGGCACGTTATGATAAGGAACCTTTCTACAGTATCTCTTCCATTTCAGTGATTAAAAAACGGTAAAAATATAAATTTTGGAATCCACAGACGCTCAAACAGCAAAAGAACATGATAATAATAATCAAAATAATATTATTATTCTTTTTGCTTTTTATGTCCACCATTTATTAATGATTTAATTATCAATAATTAAAGCTGCTCACATCGCGCGCTTTCACTTTAAAAATGCAGTGTTTAATCAGCAAGTATATGTCGCCTCTCTTTATGATTGATAAATATTCTGACTGAGACAAATCTGCTCGTGTCGGATTGTTCATTTTTTATGAAAGAGGAGAGTAGCACAATGCATGTGTGAATGGCTGAAACGTTAAGTCAGATGAACGCGCGCGCCGATATGAGAGATTAGATCTTTCAGCACGCCGATGTCAGTCACTACAGTAGCAAGGAGCATTTACTGATCACATTTAAACAATTTATTCATACAGATGTACATGTTTTATAGGTTTGTTACTGAAGAACTATGGCAGCGGGCACACCTAAAAATAAACGCAGGATTATTTTTTTATATAGTTTTATATAAATAAAAATGCTTTTATAAATGTGGGCTACTGTTATCTACTTCAAATATTTGTTAAAACAGCCAGGAAACTCACTCTGACCATTTTAATAATTCATTGATAAGTTAGTGATTCCTTTGGTTACGGCTGTGCTGATCATGTCATCTCGTCGTCAGTGAGCGCGCCTATACAGTAATTCACTTCTCATACGAATTACATAATCTAATATTTTTTTTTCATTAGTTTATATTAAAGCAGATATTTCTCTTTCTATAAGTATATATTTTTCACGTCTGTGCGGCGAGTATACACGGAGTTTGGGTTCATTTTCTGACGCGCTCAAGTTCACCAAAATCAATACAGAACCCCGTTTACTTTATTTATTTAATAAAATCATAAAGTTTTTTCCGTCATTGTGTGTGCACCTAAATAAAAGTAGAGTCTTATAAAAGCTACAAATTTAAAGAACACAAAATATAAGATGACACAAGACCCTACACGTGTAGCCTTTCTACTGTAATTAAATAGTTTACAATGTTTACGTTGCTTAAATTCGATCCTAAAAAACTGAATTTAATTTTAATTATAAATTTGTACTGTAATGTTACTACTGTGATTATGAATTCGTTTATTTACAATGTTTCACTTTATTTTATCTGCAACGACGTGCAGCTGTGGACGACCTGCGCCTCATTAAGCCTGGAGAGAACGAACTGATGCCTGAGGCGTCAGTCTATAGTTATATAGCGCCACTCAGCGGTAAAAGCCAGCAAACGCACAAACCCAAATGCTGACGCCATACACGCCATACACCGGCGACGGTAGAAGTTGCATACTGCCTGTGCACCCACTGTACGTCTTGACTCATTTGTATACCGATGGTGATTGGATGTTTCCCGAGGGCTCAGAGGAGTGTGTGTGTCTGTGTGTGTGTGTTTGTGTGTGTGTGTCTATGTGTGTGCGTGCGCACGGGTACTTGTTCTACTGTTATAAAAACTCTAAATATAAACAAACAAAATACAGCTTTTTTTTCAGAGGTAAACGGAAAAGTGAAGATGTTCAGTGTCACTATGCAGATGTTACACTCAGTGGAGTTACCGAAATCTTTGGTTTAGTCCTCATTGAGTTGCCACACATCATTTCCACATTTCACTCGCTTTTATTCCTCTTATGTGAGCATAAACAGTGAAACATTCCACAGGTTTATAATACACCGCGGCCAAGTGAACCACGTTCCCGTCGAACGAAACCAGGCATAATCGTGGTGTTTGCTTCGGTTATGACACACCATAGTTTATTATCTGCTGTGGTAGATCTGATTATTTATTCAAATACAATAATAAAGCTTTATATCCTCAGGAGGGCTCAGTACATTGTTTTAGCGATAGTTTCACGGAAGCGAGTTCAGAACTAATCTAACCAAACCAAAAAAAAAAAAAAACATCCGAAGCTTCAAATAGAATGAACGAACTAATGAAATTGATATATATGTAATTGATATACTGTATATACAGACGTGTGTGTGTCATTTTAATTCAAATGAACATTTTAATGCTTTCTGATACACTTGTCAACTTATCCACATACACTTATCAACACAAACTCTCCGTGCACGCACACACAATCTCAAAAAAATTAATATTAATAACATACATATACAAATAAACAAATGTAGGTGTAATAAAAGTAGTCGTGATGTCAGTACTCGCCCAGCAAACCAGCCTTTTGCAGCGGCTTAAAACGTATGAATTACCTTCAAATATACAAAAAAAAGCGAAAAGACACTCGATTATTATGCATAGGTTATTTGTTTAATTCAAAAAGTTCATAAAAACACTTTAAAACGAGAGAAAAACTATTAAAATCCTCGTTCGCCTTCTCAGCGTTAGGTGGCGAGTGACGTCATGATTTGAATCTGCGCGCCACCGGGCAAACATAGGGAAACTAACTTTCCCGGACCACCGGCTTTTAGATAAAGTCCTTCTATGCGCCATCTGGCGGATATTCAGTGAAGCACAACACATTTATTTTAAATTCCCGAATGTTGCCTCCGGCAAGTCGCGGCAAGCCGCGCGCTAAATTGCGGCATCCCGCGGGAAAACTCTTAAAGGCGACATCTGTACTGGTAGATAATATTTTGCTGCAAAATAAAGCTCAAAATGTAATGTCTGCTTGGGTTTGTTTTCGTTATATTTTTGATGATGTTTTCGCTGATTTTTTTTTTCACTGATAGTCTACAAGTGTATCCTCAGAATCTTTCTTGTAACACTCCTCTCTCTGTCACATACCTGTCTGATGGCTCATTATTCAGATCAGTATGCAGGCCTTTGTCTTCTCAGGTGTGAATCACTGCATTAGTAATGATAGATCACGCCTTCTCGCATAGACCCTTTACACTCAAAAAGTGACTTAAAAAGTGTTAATCACTATATTGTTTTCTGTGAGCAAATAAACAAGATCATTTTCACATCATTTTGAAGCAAAAACACTAGTCCACCAGCCCTTGTGAAACAATGTCTTGTTGAGTTTTGACAAATTGAACAAATTGTCTGTATGAGTTTTATGGCCTCATTTCAGTTCCTTTTTTTCACAAAACTTACTAACCACGCATAATATTTTTTTCCTAAAAAATGCAAACACATACATTCATTTTGGTCACGTATTATTGTAGAACAGTTTGTACTGATTACAAGAAAAATACAGGTTGGTCAATATTATATTATAAGTAGCTGAAAAAGCACAAATATCAGAGCATGTCCAAACATCTCAAGGGCCCCAAAATCACCTCGGACCTCAGAGGGTTAACCCTCAACTGCTCAGATGTATAATGAGATAAAAATGTAAGTCGCTCTGGATAAGAGCGTCTGGTAAATGTGTTTCAAAAAGATTTTCACGGAGACTGAGGTTTCATATGTGGGCAATTAGAATACCAATTTCATGTGTTCGCACATAAGTTTTTTGCATTTTTTTTTAAGTTAGTTCTTAGTTATTGCCTTGATAATAGAAAATATGAGCTAGGCATCATGTATGACAGTTGCCAAAGTGAGATATGAGCTAAAATGACCAGATCCTTCCATAGGAGACATATCTTGTATGTACATATAGGGCTTATATGTGGATATAAAGAAGCAATACAGGAGACCTATATGGTCTGTATATGCACATATATGCACCTCAATGTTGCACCTCATATAGGTGCGGATATATCCGCATACATATTGCATATAGGTTTCATATATGCGCATATATCCTCATATAGGTGCGGATATATGTGCATATATACTGCATATAGGTTTCATATATGCGCATATATCCTCATATAGGTTCGTTCCACGTGGGAAATCAATGCTATTTAAGCATATTATTTGAAGTATCACTGAACATACAGTGGGAGCCACGTCAAACAGCCGCCTGGAGCATGACTGCTCCGTGGCAGTTCCATGAAGGCTTCGTGCATGGAATGTGATCCCCCGCGATGACGCAGTTAACGATGCCCCGCCCCATAAACGCCCCCATGCGCTTTCTAAAAAGATGGTTGCAATGCCGTATAATTCCGCCAGATGGAGCATTGACTGGCACAGTTAACTGCAGTGTCCAGGAAACCCAATACCGTATCTTTAATATACAGACAGTTCTTGTATTGTCAACATAGTTTCATAAATAGATGAAAAAACAACAACAAAACCTATTAATAAAACAGATTTGTTAAATCACTCAATACATAACCCATGATGATTATGCTATTTATTATTTAATAATGAATTAATAAAATTAGTTAGTGAAATATTTTTAAGACATCCTGAAATGATCCTTAAAGACACGGTAGCGGCTGTAATTTGTCTATACCGATCATTGTAGGTACGGAATAAAAACGCAGGCTACGTACAGTATTTTATATTACTGTGTATTTTACCTAGTTCCATTTAATATACTGATAGATAATATTTTGCTGCAAAGTAAAGCTCAAAATGTAACGTCTGCTTGGGTTTGTTTTCGTTATATTTTTGATGATGTTTTCGCTGATTTTTTCACTGATAGTCTACAAGTGGCATAAGAGGCAATTAATGCCGCATGCAACCTGGAATAAATATCTGCCCATATGGATCAGTATTTCTTTAGTCATTTAATCATGCATAATGCTCCCCCGTCAAAAGATCTGATGGGGCATTAATCACTTATCACAACTGTGAATGGATGCGGCAGCAGACACATTAAATCCCCATAAACACTTGGAGACAATAGTAAAAAAAAGTTCCAGAGGGTTAGCGCCTGTTATACTAATGTATTTTTACTGATTTTTTTTTTTTTTTACTGCTTATATTTCGTTGGGTTTTACGCAATTTCATGTATGTGTGTGTGTGTGTGTGTGTGTGTGTGTGTGTGCGTGCGTGCGCGCACGAGAGAGAGGATACTCTGACAAGACCAACTTCCGTGTGGCTCCAGTGGCGCAATCGGTTAGCGCGTGACACTTATAAAGCGGTCCAGGTGAAGCAGTGCCGAGTTCGAGTCTCACCTAAAGCACCCAAAGCATTTTACTGCATATCGCGCTGTGTATGTGACAAATCAAATTTGAATTTGAAAGTAAAGCTTAAAATGTAACGTCTGCTTTGGTTTGTTTTCGTTATATTTTTGATGTTTTCGCTGAAAGTCAAATTGGCATAACAAATTGATTAATGGCGCATAATATCTGGAACAAATATCTGTCCATACGGATCAGTGTGTCTTTAGTCATTTAACCAGCATAACGTCCCACATCAAAGATCTGATGGGGCACAAATCACTTATCACAACGGTGTATAGATGCAGCAGCAGAGACAGATTTAATCCCCATAAACATTCACACTTGAAAACAAAACTAACAGAAGTAAACAGTTCTAGAGTGTTAGTGCCTGTTATCACAGGACAGGAATCACCTACAGGATACTACTGTATTTTACTGCTCATATTTTTTACCCTAGTTTCATTTGGTTTTACGCGATTTCATGTATTATTTGTGTGTGTCTGTGTGTGTACAGTGTGTCTGTGTGTGTGTGTGTGTGTGTGTGAGTGCGAGAGAGGGCTTTCATGCTGATTTATCCAAGGTTACTAAAACCTGGCTTACTACCTATAAAAAATATTTCAATTTAACTCATGGGTCTCAATCACAGATGACACGACAAATTATATACTCTGAAACGTTCATTTGAACATTTAAAAATATATACAAAAACACGAATACTAATGTTATCATGGTGTAAATTATTAACATTAGGTTAGGTCCTGCCCTTAATTAATTCATATTATAATTACTTTTACATAGTATAGTTACTGGACTGACATGACCAAAACTAGCTATTTCATTTAGCCTTTCTAAAATCAACCCATATATCATTTATAATCAGAAAACATAAAACATATTATGATCTGTTCAATAGCCCATCTGTTTTAATTTAGTTTGTATTTTTTATTATTCATAAGACAACCTTTCAGTTTTGTAAATATTTTAGTTATAGTGTGTTAAGTCTTACTTTAGGTTAAACGTTTTTGAGAATTTTACCATCCAGCTTAGATAAATGTTATGTCATTGATTGATAAAATCTGGATTAAGGATATTTTATTATATATATATATATATATATATATATATATATATATATATATATATATATTTTTTTTTAGTTTCCCCCTGAGGGATTGCCACCTTATTGTGGTCTGGGGGTTTGCGTGCCTCAACACAATTCAGCAAATACAACACTGTTACTATACAGTAAGGCCAGATAAAAACAGTGCTCGAACATGATGCCCCCCTCCCCCCACCCCGTGTTGTCTGGTCTAGAACGGCGCTGCCTCTGACCGTCTTTTGTCTTGTAAATGAGTATTCTCACTCACCTTCCAATCCCCCCAGCGCACACACTCTGTTTGTACTGTAAACTGTACTGTAACTGTGTTTGCTAGGGCACTTGGTTATACACAGTACTTTAATGTATGGAACACTTACTTAACTTACTGGTTTGGTTTAAATATCGCTTATTACCTTATTCAGCAAAATAAATTCATTATTAACGTATTGAAGTATTTTAGTTAAGGACAAAAACTGTGCTTGTGTTTAGAACTGCTGAACAGCCGAAAACACACACACACCCATCCCCCCGCCAAAAACACACACACACACACAGAGCAATTAACACCATGTCATACTCAGGAGTGGAAGGTGAGAAACCTCAATGGAGAATACCAAGTTTGTCGTTGCTCTTTTGGAGTTCTTAAAACCCAAAACATTTATTTATACTGAGAAAAAATTATTATGGGTCACAATCACAAACACATAATCAAGTGTTTAACTGGTTTCATTTGTTTCTATGATCAATAATTATTATTATTATTATTATTTTCAGCCCAACTCTTTGACTATTTAAAACAAAGTTGTGTCCCATTTTTTGCCCATTGAAGTTGTTGGTTCAACTAAACAATTTTTAAATACCCAAACAATCCCCCAAAATTAAAACACGCAAAACATGACTTTAACAATTCAATTTATTCTTCCAAAACTAGTCAAAGTTAAAACAGTAATTTATATAAAACAGATGAATACATGTTGTCTTTTTGCTTAAAGTTCATTAAACTACCCGGATACACCAGCTGCTTATAAGTCTCTATCTATAGTCCTTTTACATTAAAATATTAATTTTTCAAATATCAAAACTATTAAACATGGAACAGTTGAAGTCTTTGTTTCCCCCAAAGTACTGTATCAGACATTTTGCAGTTCTATGTTCAGAATATACAGTAGACCTGATCAAACATCATTCTAAAGCTGTCGGACTGTGACGTCATCCCTCCTACAGCTCCCTCAACAGCTTGTTCAGGCTCCTCCAGTCCTGTAGCTCCAAAAGTCCAGCCGTCAGCCGTCTGACCCCCCAATCCTCCACAGCGGAGCTCTGCTTAAAGACAACAGGAGAATTTAGTCAAGACAAAGATAAATAAACTTTACAGAACATATAGTTCTAATAAAAATAAAATATATTAATAAACCTATTTACCACAGAGTGTGTAAAATACTGTTTTGGGGATTCTGTAATGTAAATAATCTGCCTGTGCTAATGTTAACCAGTGAACAGTGTTAGTGTTAACCAGTGAACAGTGTTAGTGTTAACCAGTGAACAGTGTTAGTGTTAACCAGGGAACAGTGTTAGTGTTAACCAGTGACTGTCTGTATTATCGTCTGCATTAAATTAACCGGGAATTTACTTAATGCGCTTCTCATACAAATAAGTTAAGCGATATAACACTCGTATATGAGCATTAGTTCATCTCTGAAGCCAAACTATAACTTACTGAAGCCCCACACACACACACACACACACACACCTCCCCCCTCCTCCTCCTTAACTGATAAACACTTCTGTGTTGTTATTCAGCTCTTTAACTAAGCGCTCGCGCTACCGCGGAAAGTGTATAAAATATAAACCGGGTTATGAGCGTTACTAGCTCCTGTACAGCTCCCCTCAGTCTGTGTCCCTCATCAACTGCATCACATTATATTACAGTCACAGAAATAACCTGCAGATTAACTCTTAACCAGAGAATAAATAAGCGCTGAATTTATCCAGACAACACGCGGTGAGATTCTCTCAGTATTTACAGAGAACACAAACACTCTTCATCGGGTAGTGCAGCTCTTGTAATAGGGACATTAATAGTATTGTCGAAGCTTGAGCATGTTTTTGAGTTAAAGTGGAGTGACATTGTGAGTGTGTGACACTGACAGTAAGCTGTAATATTAACTCCAGACTTGGTAAACAGATCATTAAGTTCTCTAAAGTCACATCTGACCGCTGCTGCTGCTGCCAGTGATATTTCAAACGGCCAATAAAAAAACTAAACTGGGAAATAAACTGTAAACTACCCCAAACACATTTTATAAAATAAAACATCACTTACCACGAATAGTCCGTTAAGCCGCCATCTTCATCTCTGTAGTTTGGCAGCGTCAGTTCGGCGGGGGTGGAGGCGGGTTGTTAAAATCACGTGATTGCAACTCAGCGCAGCTGGCTTGTTTTAATGTGTTCTTGAGAACGAAGCGCCATCTAGTGGTGGCACCAGGTAAATGAATAAATAGGGCTTGAATGGGCGTGTTTACTGTGAAATCTTGACACGCCTTTCGGCCAGAAAAGGGAGGGGGGATTACGGCGTGCAAAGGCCATTCACACGCCATTCACACTTCAGCCACACTGTCGCGGCTATTTGGTGTGGCTCCCACTGTATATTGGGTCATATTAGTAAAACAAAGAAACAAAGGAAAGAACATCAAGACAAACATATAAATCTATAAAGACAATATTTTACAAAGAATGGCAATAAAACAGGTAAGCTGAAATAAAATCAGTATCAAACTAGTTACTTATTTTAATTATTATGGTAGTCAATATTCATTCGAAATAAGGCTAAGAAACATTATTTTTAATTAATATTGTCTACCATAATAATTACTAGCACGAGTTAATGCTGCTACTGATTTTATTCCAGCTTACCTGTTTGATTGTGATTCTTTTTACTTGGCTCTGGTAGATCAGGGGAGAAGTGTTGGTCATCATCAGCAGGCACTGGTTCATCATCACTGACCTGCTGCACTTACAGTTTACACTGATGAGTGGTATATCTTACACTGTATCACGATGATACCCCCTGCGAAATGTTCATGATATCGCACAAACAAAAAGGCCAATTTGTCTTTTCCTCAAAGTGTTTAGGTGAAATTCCACCCATACAATGTGACAAATATGCAAAGAAAAAAATCAGGAAGGGGCAAATACTTTTCCATGGCACTGCACATGTAGTCAGATTGTTCCACTAGGATGGAACTGTGCCAGGTGGAGTTATAGCACTTTTAAAATCATACTAACTTTACACTGATCTGAATAACTTGAATGATGAACTTATTGTTCTTTCCTTTGTTTCTTCTTCTTTTTTTTTTTTTTTTTTACAAATACGACCCAATATATGTTCAGTGATACTTTTTTATTTACGTTTTTATTTGTGTTATATTTTAATACTAGTATATGTTTTTAAAAATTAATCTCCACTATAATGAGCCAGTGGATTATGATGTGGGATGTGGAAAGCTGCTGGATCCAGCCTCGCTGTCCCTGACAGTAATGTTAGAGCAATCAGAGCCTGCGGAACTGGAACTTTCCTTCACACCAAAGGCAGAATCTGTTCATTTGAAGCATTTCACAGCATTTACCTCTAAAGCTTTTTCTTATTTCCATGTACTTTTCAGCTCCACATTTTCTTCTTCCTCCTTTTCATTCATTGAAATTATTATTACTTTGCTCAAAGAAATTCACTGCATTGAGAAAGGATCAATTTCTCTCCCTCCGTAAATTAAAAGTGAATCGAGGGAGCAATACATCCGCATGCGCAGAAACATAAACACACTGTTAGCTTCTCCACTTTATTTTTAATGTTGCTCGTGGCAGCCCGTTAATTCATGCACTGATGAGAAGGACAAACTGGTCAATGCCCGTTCTTTTTACATAAAAAATACTTTTTGGGCAGAGACGTCTGCTCGGCAGTGGCAGTTTTAGGTAGCGTGGCATTTTTTCATGTCTCGTGGGGGGGTGGCAAACGAACCTGCAGAAGGTGCCGCACAGAAGCTAAGCGAGCGGAGAGGAGAGGGATGCCGGGGGTTGGGGAGGCGATGATGGGGGGCGCCGGGAGGGAGTCTCGCCCGGGGAGCAATTCAGTGTAGAACCACCACTGCTGCTCAGTCTTGTTTAAAAAAAAATTTTAAACCCCCAATTTTGCAAATTCCCCCAGCAGCGAAACCGGTTTGATAACTTCTCACCTCTCTGAATGAAGGGTGAGATGGGGGATTACAGTAACTGTGGGTGCGCTTCACCTCGGAGCGCGATGTCGCGTTGTATTCAACAAAATCATGTTTGCTTCATCATTGGAAACAATTGTGAGGGTTGCCCACTAGAGGGCACTGTATTTAAGTTGTAGTTTTTGTATGTAGACTCAGTTTCCCAGAAGGCTCCTCGGTCAGGTGACGCGGATGCTCACCTGAACTGAGGAAGCTCATTAGCATTGTTATAAATACCTGTTTGTTCTGGGAAACTGGGTCGAGCATAATTTCAGTTCTGTTAAGTGGGTTTTGTTTGATCTCGTTCTGTTTAGTTTAATTATCGTTGGCCTTTTGGTTTCTGGAGCTCTTTAAGTTTGTATTTGTATAAATTTAGTTTATGTCTCTTTGTCTCCTAGCAGGATTAGCCTCTAGGAGAATTAGCCTTTTGTGTTTACCCTCATGTGTGAGTAACTTCCTTTGCATGTCTAGATCTTAGTCTGTATAAATACTAATGAGGGCACTATTAACCTGATTAGCTCTTAGTCTGTTTAGGTACTAAACTGTTTATCAACTAACCTTTAGAGTTCTTAGTCTGTTTTATACCTAGTCTGCTGTGTACCTTGTCTGTTCATCCCTTGGGTCTCAGGCTACTAGCCTGTTTAGCAATTGGTTTGTTTGGCTACTAGCTAGCTTAGCAGCCAATGGGCGTAACAGCTAGTAGACCTAGCCAAGCCTGTCTTGTGTGTGTTTATCCCTTGCATGTATAGTCCCTAGTGTTTAGTCCGCTAGTCTGTTTAGTGTGTCTTGTCTCATCCAGTCGGTATCCCATGTCTGTATTGTATTAGTGTGTGTATAATCCCTAGTCTGTGTATGTTTTAGTTTCTTATGAGTTTTCGTTATAGTTTGCTCCAAGTTCAAGCCAACTTCCTTTGTTCATGTTTGTTTGGATTATGATTGTTAAAGACTGTTACATACAAAGATAACATTAGAATAGTTGTTGTTTCCTTCCTTTTAATTCCTTCGTGCAGAACTCACAATGTACAGACTTTGTATTTAAGTGGCCTTTTCTTACATTGTTGTAGGCTTGTTTCGTATCTTTGTATTGTATGTGTGTGTGGTCAAACTGTAACAAAATACAAATTTCACTTAGAATACTGTATCACATTATAAATTCAGGAAATCACAATCCTTCTCTATATAAACTCTTAAACATTAGGCTTTATCTTCAATATCTCAAAAAACATCAAATCAAACATCTTTAGAACATTTTCGCTTTTCAGTAAAACCCAAATAAACCTATAAACACAGTTAAATAACAACTGCGTCACATTAGGCGCTAAGACGCTAATTATCCATAGCAAACTCAATTAACCTTAACATAAACCAGAAATGCATTGTAAACAACAATAAAATATGCTCACCACGTTGGGATCAGGAAAGAATAAAATATATAAGGCAATCGGTTATTAATTAGATAGTTTTAAATCTTTTAAAGTCTAAATTAGATCAAGTTTAAAGTCTTTTAGCAACATGAATTCCGTGTTGTGAATCGACTCTCTGAATGATTCAGAATCATGTACGCTCTAAAGCATTGCATTCTTAAAGGGGCAGAACCCAACAGACTCTTTTGTTACACCTCATCCCCCTCTGTGCCTACAGTATGCCTCACCTTCATGCCCACAGTCCTACATCTAGCAGAACGTGACAACAATATTGTATTAGGGTAACTTAATACAAATATTTGTAATTTTTAATAATCTGTTCACACACGCGGGCATCTTTAAATTTGAACACAAAATAATAGTGGGCTGGTAGGCACGTTATTTTTCATATAACTTACGGCTGAATGAAGTTAAATATACACAACAAATTAATAATTGCGTTTGCTTTACATTTGAGCACTCATGTGTAAATAGCTTTTTCATTGCATATATACTACCATATCATATATTTTTCAATTTCAATTCAATTCAGTTTTATTTGTATAGCGCTTTTAACAATTGACATTGTCTCAAAACAGCTTTACACAATCAAAAGAATTATTTAAGTTTGTATGGAATGTGAATGTGTATGAATCAAAATGTTCAGATAGTCCCTGGTGAGCAAGCCCGAGGGCGACAGTGGCAAGGAAAAACTGAGATGGTAATAGGAAGAAACCTTGAGAGGAACCAGACTCGACAGGGAACCCATCCTCATCTGGTGAAAAAGATAGCAGGAAATGATCTGCATTTATACAGTGTTAGGTTCAGCTATAATAGTTGATGTTAATTGATGTTATAATAGTTGATGTAAAATGGAGTCCAGTAGTTATTCGAGACTCAGATAGACTTGTAGAAAGTTCCAGTCCTGAACTATCGAATTGTCAAGTCCTCAGAGAAACAGCTGACAACACCAGTCGAGGCCAGAACCATCTTCTAAGTAGATAGAATCATCCCCAGACACCAGACGCATCCTAAAGAGACACACGGGGCATTATTTGTGTCTAATACTGTTTTATTCATATTTTAAAATGTAACCTACGTATCTACAGTATAAGCATATGTAACTACTTCAGCAGTGAATGAGAAATTTTGGTCGGTCTGGCTTTTAGATAAAGTTCTTATTTGATACAATTTTATTATTTAATTAATTATCTTATTATAAACATGATTCTTATTCTCTCTATTCTTGTTGAGCATAGTCCTTCATGTCTGCATTTTTCGCACGAATTTATCATCCTTTTGATCAAAACGCTGCCTTTTGTTAAGGCTGTCGGTTTATACAAGCCGATGAATGAATTTTAGATGAATTTTAAAGCATCTTTTTAGGCCTAAATATTTTTCTTCAAATGTGCTTCCAACCAACCAACTCTGGTATAGGATCTCCAATAAAATTTCCCTCTCGGATATTAAATGGCATAAAGCCTGGCTTTTGCCTAATAAATACTGCATCTCTAACATCTCTGTTCATTTTAAGATTCTCCACAAAATCTACCCTGTAAACTCAGTTTTATCTAAATACTTGGAGGTAGAGGATTAATGTTCTTTTTGTGATACGTTAAATGAATCTCTGATTCATTTGTTCGTTGAGTGTGAGAAAACAAAAAAAATTCTTAACTCTTTGAAAAGACCACCTCTTGAACCACCTTAATGTATCTAACTCCTTTACTATTAAAGATATAATCTTTTATTATGAGAATGTGGAAAATAAACCGCATGAATTTGTTTATTTTACATGCAAAATGCTTCATACATAAACAGAGAATTAAAAAGGAACAATTGTACTTCCATCTTTTCCTTCTAGAAATGACCTAAATTTTAAACTCTCTTAAATTAATTCAAATTTAATAAGAACAATAATATACTTCTAGATTATTATTATATTACTTTTTATTGAAGTGTCTCTTGCTACATCTTTTCATGGTTTATACTTAATTTCAATCCTCTCGTGTATTTTAACCTTTCTTAGGACTCTCAAATCTATAGTTCTTTGTCCCTTATATTTTATTTGTTCTAAATAATGTTTATTTTTTCCTGTATAAATGTGACACAAAATAAACATTATACAAGATTTAATGGAAACATGGAAAGCGAATTACCTACCACTGAGCCACCAGTGCCCGTGTATATTTAAAGCGCATAAATCTTTTTAGTCTTTTTGCACACACTCGCAGATGCGTTACAATAATAATAACAATAATAATTCGGAGAACTATACTACTAATAATAATTATACAGTCAAAGAAGTACCATCATTGAAGGAGAGAAGAAAATGAATAAATACATATTAGTTTGAGCTTGACATGTTTATGAGCTCTGTCGCTTGCTGTCAATGGGCGCCTAAGGGACATAAAAAAATTTTCGGCTTCAGTAGACAAACAATACTTCAGACTGAAACACGACTGCCCCCTACAGGTAATAAAGGGCATTTTCACAGTTTCCCGCGCGCACCCGCGGGAAGTCGCGGGATCCCTTTCCTGAAAACTTGCATTTTTAAAGGCCAGACCTGTAATCACTGCTCTGTCTGCAAACTTATTTAACAAGGAATCTCTCTAATAATACTTGCTTTTGTTTCCTTTAAGGATTTCATGGAAATGTGATTTTTACATTACGTTACATTTACGTTACATTTTCGTTAAACAGATTCATCTCCCGCAATGCTACAGCCTTTTTAACCTTTGTTTTTCTTGAGAGGGCCATTGTTGTAGTACAGTTACTAAAGAACAGTCACTACAATTGGACACAAAATTTTAAAAAATGCTTTATATGAGCAAAAAAGAGAAGAACCATTGGCTCAGACAAAGCACATACTACCCATATTAAAAGACCTCGCTCATTTATCAATTTTTGCTATCTTGTAAAAGGCTCGCAGACCAAGTTACTCGGAATCCAAGGTTCCATAAAATTAATGGCACAGAAAAATAAGCAATTGTACTGTATTTTCTTAGTGATTTGTTTATCTGTATATGTAAGTATTGATGCAGGAGAAAGCCTCAATATGGCCAAAATGATTTGGGCATCTGACCATCACAACCACATGTGGTCAAAACGTATATGTACGTACATATGTAGAGTTTGTCAATATTTTAATATTTGTTTATATATTTTCATATTTTTCAATTGATAAATAAATATTGGCAAACATCCTCTTACTAAGATAATTCAAGACGTTAATTGCAATTAACCTAAATAAAAAAAATTTAAATTTAAAGTTTTGTAGTAGAAGAGGCGAGTTGCTCGGTCTGTCCGCTGTGCTTCGGTAAGCTTTTCTGGCACCAGGAGAGACTCAGTCAAACACACACACACGTTGTCTGTCAGAAAGGTCTCCCTCCGTTTATTAACAACAAAAGATGGGTTTATATATGTTTGACCAAACACCTGTGCTATAGACATATATTACTACAAAGCGCATGAACCATTGTAAATGTCCTGGTGAGATCCTGAAGAATCAAAGGAGAGGAAGATATAGAGGTGTCCGTGCAGAGACAGATCACAAGATGTTGGCTCGAGTTTGGGGGAGAGGGGGAAGGAGACAGAGGGAGATAGCGAGAGAGGGGGAGAGAGAGAGACATAAACAGAGTATGGGAAGGTGACCGTGGGAGCGTTCACACCTTTAAGAACAGATGCAAGAGGAGACAGGAAGATAGCAGCAGGAAAGATTTAACACGTTAATATCAAATCTATGAGGAAGAGAGCAAGAGAGTAGAAACAGCTCCTTTATATATAAAATAATTCTAACACAAATAGTACACAATTTTAATTTGCAATCGTGTTATGTACGCAAATAATTCCAATGTATTTTTTTTTATTAAATCATGCAGCCCTAGTAAATAGTAATCTTTTAATCTTACCTTTTGGATTAAGTCTGATTGTTTTTTGTACAGATGGGCCTTCAAACATCACCTGATCTTGGAGAGATTCCATGCAAAGAGTCAAAAATTCCCTTTTCAGTCCACCAACATCAATTCCAGGTTCAGGCACACCTGAATCATCAGAGAATTTTACAAAGACATCACTGTCTCCCTGGAAGGTTTTTCTCCTTAGAGCGATAACCGGGCTACCCTAAACATCTTCTCGGTTGATGAAAAATTTTGAACAAGAATCCTTCCTTATTTGGGTGTATAAGATAGCCACAATGTCTTCAATTGTAACCAGATCACTGGTGGGGAAAGAATAAGGGGAGGTAATAAAATAATGGCACGTGTTATAAATAATAGTATCTACTGAACTGCCCAACAACAAAACAATGACAGCATTAGTAATACAGTGAAACTGTATGAGCCCGCTTCTGGAACGAATTATACTCATAATCCAAGGTTCCACTATACACGTAACATCCTGCATGGTGCAAGCCTCTGCAATTGATTCCTACAGCTACTTTTTACAGAATTGTTTTATCATAACACTTGGCTGATGATAGGCATGGTTTTGGATAATCAGACTTTCATCAAAAAAATATTAAAGAATTAACACCAATATGAAGTTCACCAAATTTTAACTCCAAGTATTATGACATTTATATAATGTTTTTTTTCTTGATGTTCTACTAATATTCTGTCTCTATCCTTTAAAATAAACCTCTAATAAAAAGGCATTATTGTCCCCACTGTATCATGTACCTATAAAAGGCTATAATAACAAATATTACATTTTGTATGTGTTTTAAAAAAAAATACCTGTCTACAGTTGTTGAACAGGAAGTAACTACAGAAGTATCTTCGTCACTGCTGCTACTGTGGTTGCATATCTCAGTTGCAAACATTCTTGTGTATTTCCTGAAAAAAATAAAGGACAAAGAATTAAAAACATAATTAAAAACAATTGTGAATTAGGAAATGTACAGAAACTAATTACAGATGTCGACTGCGCATGTTCCCGCGAGAGGCCGCAATTTAGCGCGCGGCGTGCCGCGACTTGCCGGAGGCAACATTCAGGAATTTAAAATAAATGTGTTGTGCTTCACTGAATATCCGCCAGATGGCGCATGGAAGGACTTTATCTAAAATCCGGACCAAGTACAAATGAATTGTGTATAAGGTTAACCGTTAACCTAAAACAATATTGTTTCCAATTCTGTAGCAAACATGAATTTTATTTTGTTTTACAACAGATATTTCATAATGAACGTGTGTATATGTGCTTCATGTTATTTTCATAATGATGAAATGAGATGCCCAAATTCGTGCTTTAAAAGATTCTTATATAGTTTTTGTAATGTCTTAACAGGTACAAAATAATGTTTAAATGGTCTTGACATTAATTTAATTTCCTGATAGTAGGCTATCTGATAGTGTTAACTATGCGAATATCCTGATTCATCAATATGCCAACATGTCTCATTTAAAACATAAAAATGTGTCGCCATCATCAGAAGACATGAATTAACAATGTGTATATGTTTGTATGTGCATATATTATATAAGTATGTGTTTGTGTGCGTGTCTCATATGTAACATTCATATAAAATGCAATTCATGATAAGTGTATGTTGTTAAAGTATTTGTGGATATGTATGTAACGACGCAGCTCGTGCGAGGGGCGGAGCTGTGCATAAACTGTTCAGAACAGGCCGGGTCGTGATACGGCGACACTCCGTGTGATCATTCGGTCGCACCAGTAAAAGGTGTCAGTGCCAAAGACAAAGCGCGCTGGAGAAGACACAAGCAAAGCCCAAGCCTCTGTCTGTCTAAGACACCTGAGAGAGAGCGACACGCATCAGTTTAGCGTGCGCTCTCGGGTTAAAGTGCACAAAGCACAAACTCTACTCTCTCTCTTCCTATAAATCCTCAGTAAAGCCATAAGTCCCGAGAGCATCTTTAGTTTTTTGTTTTAGTTTCCAGAATCCCGTGCGTTCTCGCATAGATGGCGGAGCTCTGGTTACTTTGTGTTTTCAGTTTTCTTTTGAAAAAAGATTCATTACAAAACAATGAAAGACATGACAATGCCTTGGTTTAAATGGTCTTGAAATTAATTTAATTTCCTGATAGGAGGCTATCTGATAGTGTTAACTATGCGAATGTCCTGATTCGTGAATATGCCAACATATATTATTTAAAACGAAATAATGTGTCGCCATCATCAGAAGACATGAATGAACAATATATATATATATGTGCAGAGACGTTTAAAGGGGCGGGTGCTCAAAGTTAAAAAAGATAGAACATGCTGAATAACAACAACTCACATTCATGACGAATCTAATATGGAATTGCATCATACTGTATGACTGTCATCAGGTCGGGACAATGCAAGCAAATGTAGCCTATGTTTTACCTGATGGCGTACAATGTTGCTGTTGATTATTATATTATTAGTAATAATTTTAAAAAATCTATAAACATAAAACACACAAACATGCACATGCAGTGCTTATTAAATGTTTACACTGTAGAGATACAATAATTTTACTGCTGTAAAATCAGCATTTTATCTAATTTGAAATATAAACCTAATATTATCTGTTACTTAATATATTTTCTTTAAAAACTGTGTTTTTTTATATCATAAATATAATAATCCATAATTATGTGGATATCCATATTAGATGGCTATTAGTGAAATAAAACTGTAACTTACTTTAAAACTAAACATGTTCCCTAAAATGGTCGACACAGAGCTACAGACCCCCCTGTAACCCCCTTACCCAGTTAGCTAGCAGTTAATGACCACCACTACTTATGCAGTTCATAAAAGGACAGGTAATGTTTGTTGCGCTGTTGCACAAACAGCACGCTCATTTATTTCAATTCATTTGTTGTTATAGACTATAGTGTGCGCTCTACACCCTATTTACTGTTTTGTTACAGTCTGCACCTTCCAATTAATTTGCCTGCTTCTCCTACAGCTCCGCACCGCCCAGCCTGCAGAAAATGCGCGTGCACTTTGCGTGCTCATACCCGGCTCGTAACGAGCGCGGTCTGCCCTCAAGGGCGCGAGCATTGGTTAATGGCAGGCATGTGACTGAAGCCAGATCCTTTTATTTAGCAAAATTGAGATTAATAGTTACATTTTATTGTTGAGGGGCAAAGACAGGGCTCCATACGCACATACACATAAAAAAAAGGGCACTTGAGGCATCCTGGAGGAAAGGGGCAAAGCCGCGGCAAGTCGTGGGATCCCTTTTCTCGAAACGTGCGTTTTTAATGGCGACATCTGTACTTAATTACACCCAAGAGTAAATGTGCTAATGTGTAGTTAAGATTTAAATGAAAGGCAACAATATACTTATTGAAAATCCACAGAAAAATCATTGTTTTATTCCATCAATATTTGTACTGCACAAGTGTCTGTACATCCTTTTAAACCGACTAATGAAAAACACGTTTGTAAAATTTTAAGGTTTCTCTTTGTGTCATCTTGTCTTTGCCACAACTATACCACAAAGTCCGCATACAGGAAACAGAAAGCATATTAGTTCTTATCTGAAACATGCTAAAAATGTGACACATAATTAAGTTAGCTTTCCCATTATAATGATTGCACATGGATCCCTGTAATGAGAATACCCTATATTTGCTAACAATTAAGTAGGTGCATTTATAAGACCATTATGCAGAATGAATAATGCATAAATACCTATAACAATCCATCGCATGTCCTCGAGAAGTGTAGTACTCATTATTTAATCATTTTTGGCCAGGCAGCTGTAGATCAGAAGAGAGTGAAAAGATATTAAACAATTCAGCACTCAGTCATATGTTTTGTGAGGTGGTATCACCTACTGGAGAACTATTTGGTAGCCTTTTGCTTAGGAATGTTTATCTGAATTGTTGATTTTGTTTTATTGTTAATGTGTTACTGTCACATACCAGCCAGATCAACCCAGCACCTCCAGACCCTAGAATTCCACTCCAGGTTTTTTCCCCAGCAAGCTCACCTGCCGCTCTAGCACACCTATAACCGATCATGCAATCACCTCTAGGCCTTTTAAGCACGCTGAGAAAAGCATTCAGTGACACAGTATCTTACTCGTGTGCCTCACGTTTGTTTTGTCAAAATGATTTTCAAGTCTACCTAGCCTGTTGTCTACCCTGCCTGTTTCACTGATTTTTCTCTTGCCTACGCCCCTCCTGGTACCGCTGCTGTTATCGGACTGATTAATGTGTATGACCTCGCATGTTTTCAAGACTTCGGATTTGTACTCACGATTTGGATTGATTCGCTCTCGCTGCTGGATTTCCGGATATCGACCCTTGCCTGGACAAAGACGATTCTTATAGCCACCACTTTCGCCTCCTTCATCAGTCGGCTTCCTCCTCCGACGCGATCATCCCCGCTTTCGAGCACTCTCGCATGCTCACGGAGAAAAGACATCCACGGTGAGCGCTTGATCTTCACATCCGCCGAAGAGAATAATCCGTTGCACTCCATCCTACGTGCTAAACGGATCGATAATAAGGAACCACTCGCAAGAACACGAGAAGATTCCCCGTGTTCGGCTTACGGGATTGTGGAGATTCCCCCGCGTCATAGCCCCGCCTCCTCACTCGTCACTAAAGGCTTCCCCAGTCACCAAGCACACACAGCCTCTACTTCTCTCCCCTGCTCCTGCTGCAGTGGCTTACCCAAGTTCTGGTATATATATATACATTAAAGGATTAAATACCATTTTCTATCATTTAATTCCTGTTTGACTGCTATTGGGTTCATTGTCATTCAATCATCTGTGAATCGCCCGTGACAGTTAAAAGGTGTGGGAAAATCGCCATAAATTAGAAGGGCTGTTCATTTACTTTCAGCCATGCAGGGTGTAACACTACAAAGTTAATAAGACATTTTAGTTACTTTCAATGTATTTCAAAATCAAAATTCCAAACATTAGGTAATTGTCTATACTTTAAATTGAGGTACAGTGGTTACAAAATTGGAATGGCGATCTCGCCGCGTATACCGCCGTTTAAAGGCAACAGCGGCCAAAATAAATCAGTTGCATTTCAAAGTCATTCGTAAAATGGCCGCCAGGTGGCGCAAAGTGACATTTTCATTCATTGCAGTAAATACAACAGTGATGGTAATTTCCACAACAACCATGAAAAATCTGAACCAGAGCTATTGATGTGTACTGTACAATAATGAGTAAAAAAAATTATAGTAGATTTATTAACTGAAATAAATGACCATATTTTTCAAGAGAATTTTCAAGCCCCACTCATCAAACAAAATTATAACGAAATCGGCCAAGTTTACTATTTATTTAAATATAAATTTATAAACCAATAAGATCAAATAACACCAAGTTATTATTATAACAGGCTTACTTCGTCACTTATCCAGAGCTTGCTTTATTAACCTTGCCTTATTTAACGTTACTTGGGTGCATCGTCTTTAAGTGCTCACTTGGTGTAGCGGTTAGAGCCCATGGTCAGTAATACATAAAGCGCCGGTTCGAATCCCGAGGGATGATGTTTTAATTTTTTTTATTTTAATTATAGCAAAATTAAAATAAAAAAAATTGTTGTATTTTGATTTTGCTTCAGCATACTATAGAAAAAACAGCAAACTCGCACGCAACCAGTTTGTATTCTTTAAATTTAGGGGAGTGACGGCTCGGTCTGCTGCTGCTGCTGTGTGTGTGTGTGTGTCATTATACTGATGAAAAGTGGTGGCCATCTGGAGTACCGGGAGTTTTGATTTACGACAGCTGTTTACGGCAGTGTAGTCCAGTGCGGGAAATGAGGTCCGGTGTTACATCTGTTACATTTTTGATAACAATAGTTTTTTTACAAACATTTCTAAACTAATAAGATCAAATGACACCAAGTTTAAAACAGATAAAATACACGTGCAAATAGTATAATTGTATAACAGGCTTACTTCGTTACGTATTTAACGCTTGCTTTCAAAGAAGTCGAGTGGCTTATTAACGTCACGGAGGTTTGTTGTCTCTTAGTGCCTGGTTGGTGTAGCGGTTAGAGCGCTCGGTCAGGGATTTACAAAGCGTCGGTTCGAATCCTGAATGATGCTGTTTTAAAAAATTGTTCTATTTTAATTTTACTCAGCAAACAAACAGCAAACAAAAAAATTTATTATTCAGAGCACGATATACAACCGTAATGAGTCCCTTAACCGGCTTATACAGCTGGCATGTGACCAACGTATTTAACCGTGATGAGTCCATAAAATCAGTAGCAGCTAATAATTACTAATTACTTTAGTTAATGCTGCTACTGATTTTATTCCAGCTTACCTGTTCAGGTTGATTACGATTCTTTTTAAAATATTGTCTCAGTTTTATATGTTGTTCGTCTTGATGTTTGTCTTCTTTTCACTTGGCAACACTCAAATGCAAATTATTCACCGAGAATCAGCTGTTCTCACCTATACATTCAGAGAAACTGAATGAGCTGAAATGAGCCTTTGTTTCACGACCGCGACACCCCTCTCTCTCACGCACATACAGTACAGAGTAGACCAAATCATTACAGTACATACTTTATCCATCGAACATGAAAAATATCCACATAATGATGAGTTAAGAAGCATTGCTTAATTTTCGTTTAGACAGACTGTTTGTATCTGATTATTGGTATTATTAAAGAACAGCAGCACAAACAACAACACAAGGGCTTGTACAGCAAGACACATTTTTATTATTTTGCAAAGAGTTAAATTTGTAACAGTAAAAGGCATCCGAATTTAAATATATGAATTACTAGAAACAAATTGAGCACACTATGTCACGTATCCTTCCCTTACTGTGTCTGTGTCGGCCGTGTGGGCGAGGCATGATCGCAGAGGCAAGCTGACGGTTAACAATGTTCTTTATTTTTTTAAATCCAACAAAACATAAACATAAAACACTCCAACACAAACTAAACTTTCAGTAACGGTTGCCAGACGCCTGACTGGAGTCCAGCCAGGCTATTTATAACTAAACATAACAATCAAATTAACTTCCCTCGGTTCAGGTGAGCTTCTACGTCACCTGACCGAGGTGCAAACTGGGAACTGAAGTGAAACTTAACGGAAAAACAAAACTACAACTCAAAACACAACATAAATATAAATGGCGCTCTGGCGCCATCTAGCGGTTAACCGTTACATTACCCCCCCTCCCAAAAATGCTCCTCCGGAGCATCACCGGAGGACCCGGACACCCAACCCAATGTTCTACCTCTAGCCTCCTATCCAGGAGGCTGGGTGACGGGGCTGGAGGACTGCTCTGCGGCTGCTGGGCTGGAAGCGTGCTCGGCGGTTGCAGAGCTGGAGAAGGGCTCGGCGGCTGCAGAGCTGGAGAAGTGCTCGGCGGCTGCTGGGTTGGAAGCGTGCTCGGCGGTAGCAGAGCTGGAGAAGTGCTCGGCTGCTGCAGAGCTGGAGAACTGCTCGGCTGCTGCAGAGCTGGAGAAATGCTCGGCTGCTGCAGAGCTGGAGAAGTGCTCGGCTGCTGCAGAGCTGGAGAAGTGCTCGGCGGCTGCAGAGCTGGAAGCGTGCTCGGCGGCGGCAGAGCTGGAGAAGCGCTCGGTTGCTGCAGAGCTGGAAGCGTGCTCGGCTGCTGCTGAGCTGGAGAAGCACTCGGCTGCGGCAGAGCTGGAGAAGCGCTCGGTTGCTGCAGAGCTGGAAGCGTGCTCGGCTGCTGCTGAGCTGGAGAAGCACTCGGCTGCGGCAGAGCTGGAAGCGTGCTCGGCGGCGGCTGAGCTGGAGAAGCGTTCGACGCAGGCGTGGGAGCGGTCACTGCGCTCGACGCCGGCGTGGGAGCGGTCACAGCGCTCGACGCAGGCGTGGGAGCGGTCACTGCGCTCGTAGACGGCCTGGGAGCGGTCACTGCGCTCGTAGACGGCGTGGGAGCGGTCACTGCGCTCGTAGACGGCGTGGGAGCGGTCACTGCGCTCGTAGACGGCGTGGGAGCGGTCACTGCGCTCGTAGACGGCGTGGGAGCGGTCACTGCGCTCGTAGACGGCGTGGGAGCGGTCACTGCGCTCGTAGACGGCGTGGGAGCGGTCACTGCGCTCGTAGACGGCGTGGGAGCGGTCACTGCGCTCGACGACGGCCCTGGAGCGTGCAGTGCGCTCGACGACGGCCCTGGAGCGTGCAGTGCGCTCGACGACGGCCCTGGAGCGTGCAGTGCGCTCGACGACGGCCCTGGAGCGTGCAGTGCGCTCGACGACGGCCCTGGAGCGTGCAGTGCGCTCGACGACGGCCCTGGAGCGTGCAGTGCGCTCGACGACGGCCCTGGAGCGTGCAGTGCGCTCGACGACGGCCCTGGAGCGTGCAGTGCGCTCGACGACGGCCCTGGAGCGTGCAGTGCGCTCGACGACGGCCCTGGAGCGTGCACGGCGCTCTCCTGCAGCGTTGGAGCGTGCACGGCGCTCTCCTGCAGCGTTGGAGCGTGCACGGCGCTCTCCTGCAGCGTGGGAGCGTGCACGGCGCTCTCCTGCAGCGTGGGAGCGTGCACGGCGCTCTCCTGCATCGTGGGAGCGTGCACGGCGCTCTCCTGCAGCGTGGGAGCGTGCACGGCGCTCTCCTGCAGCGTGGGAGCGTGCACGGCGCTCTCCTGCAGCGTGGGAGCGTGCACGGCGCTCTCCTGCAGCGTGGGAGCGTGCACGGCGCTCTCCTGCAGCGTGGGAGCGTGCACGGCGCTCTCCTGCAGCGTGGGAGCGTGCACGGCGCTCTCCTGCAGCGTGGGAGCGTGCACGGCGCTCTCCTGCAGCGTGGGAGCGTGCACGGCGCTCTCCTGCAGCGTGGGAGCGTGCACGGCGCTCTCCTGCAGCCTGGGAGCGTGCACGGCGCTCTCCTGCAGCGTGGGAGCGTGCACGGCGCTCTCCTGCAGCGTGGGAGCGTGCACGGCGCTCTCCTGCAGCGTTGGAGCGTGCACGGCGCTCTCCTGCAGCGTTGGAGCGTGCTCGGCGCTCTCCTGCAGCGTGGGAGCGTGCACGGCGCTCTCCTGCAGCGTTGGAGCGTGCACGGCGCTCTCCTGCAGCGTGGGAGCGTGCACGGCGCTCTCCTGCAGCGTGGGAGCGTGCACGGCGCTCTCCTGCAGCGTGGGAGCGTGCACGGCGCTCTCCTGCAGCGTGGGAGCGTGCACGGCGCTCTCCTGCAGCCTGGGAGCGTGCACGGCGCTCTCCTGCAGCGTGGGAGCGTGCACGGCGCTCTCCTGCAGCGTGGGAGCGTGCACGGCGCTCTCCTGCAGTGTTGGAGCGTGCACGGCGCTCTCCTGCAGCGTTGGAGCGTGCTCGGCGCTCTCCTGCAGCGTGGGAGCGTGCACGGCGCTCTCCTGCAGTGTTGGAGCGTGCACGGCGCTCTCCTGCAGCGTTGGAGCGTGCACGGCGCTCAACGACGGCTCAACGTCGTCCTCAAAGCCAGGAGGCGGTGGTAAAACGGGTGTGTCGGACAGCAGCTGTAGATACGCTGGCTCGCTGTCCTCGAAGCTGGAAGGCGGTGGTGAAACGGATGCGTCGGACAGCAGCTGTAGACACGCTGGCTCGCTGTCCTCGAAGCCGGGAGGCGGTGGTAAAACGGGTGCGTCGGACAGCGGCTGCTGACATGCTGGCTCGCTGTCCTCGAAGCCGAAAGGCGGCAGTAAGACGGGTGCGTCGGACAGCAGCTGTAGATACGCTGGCTCGCTGTCCTTGAAGCTGGAAGGCGGTGGTGAAACGGATGCGTCGGACAGCAGCTGTAGACACGCTGGCTCGCTGTCCTCGAAGCCGGGAGGCGGTGGTAAAACGGGTGCGTCGGACAGCAGCTGCTGACATGCTGGCTCGCTGTCCTCGAAGCTGGAAGGCGGCGGTGCGTCGGTCAGTGGCTGCTGACACGCTAGCTCGCTGCTGAGTGTCTGCGAGAGAGGAGAAAGCTCCGAGCCCGCTTCGCGGTTCTCCTCGAAGTGGAGGATCATCTGCTGGAGCTCCTTTACATACTCCAGCATTTCACTCACCCGCTCCGGCTCCGGAATCCACCACCTGAGCTCCTCCTCTCTCTGCTGCTGCTCTGCCTGGGGTTTTCTTTCCCCCTCGTCACCGCCGTACTTGGGCTTCCTCGCCCTTCTCTTCCGGCCAGTGCGGGGAACCACGTGACCCCGTGCCGCGTCGCCCCTGAATGGCGTCCGCCGAATGGCGAGCCTGCAGCCCTCCCAGCTTTGTGGTGTGTCTCTCTCTCTCTCCTCGCTGCTCTCTCGTAGGTGCTCCTGCTCCTCCAGCAATCTGTACTCGCAGCTGCGGTACATCTCCTCCTCGTCCTCTACCAGCCCGATGTTATAGTCCCAGCCGTAGTCCTCCTCCTCGCTGTACCGCCAGTTCGTCAGCTCGGGCAAGATGGCCACTGCGCCCCCCCCAAAAAACTTCAGGAGGGGATCCTCCGCCATGCCTCTTGTTTGGTCTGGCAATCTGTCACGTTTCCCCTTACGTCTGTGTCGGCTGGGTGTGCGAGGCATGATCGCAGAGGCAAGCTGACGGTTAACAATGTTCTTTATTTTTTTAAATCCAACAAAACATAAACATAAAACACTCCAACACAAACTAAACTTTCAGTAACGGTTGCCAGACGCCTGACTGGAGTCCAGCCAGGCTATTTATAACTAAACATAACAATCAAATTAACTTCCCTCGGTTCAGGTGAGCTTCTACGTCACCTGACCGAGGTGCAAACTGGGAACTGAAGTGAAACTTAACGGAAAAACAAAACTACAACTCAAAACACAACATAAATATAAATGGCGCTCTGGCGCCATCTAGCGGTTAACCGTTACACACTATCAGAATAAAAAATAGAACAAATCAAATGTTTTTTACACATACACAAGGAGGATAATGATACCGAGTTTATATTAAAATATCAAATATTGTAATATTGTTTTTGTGTTATTATAAATAATGAAATGCAGTAGGCTGTTATGGTCATCATCAAAAGAAAATATATTAAGTAACAGATAATATTAGGTTTATATTTCAAATTAGATAAAATGCTGATTTTCCAGCAGTAAAATTATTGTATCTCTACAGTTTACAAAACCTCCGCTGCGTGTATTCATTCACAGTCTCCAGAGCACGCACAGAGAAATAGGAGACTGTGGTTTAGGAGTGGTTGGAGAGAAGAGAGCTGTTCAGTTACTATTAAAAAAAAAATCTAAAAAAATATATAAAAACATAATATGATCTTTTTGAGTTATGAGGTTTTTTTATTATACATAAGACAACCTTTCAGTTTTGTAAATATTCTAGGTGTAGTGTGTTAAGTTTTTCTTTAGGTTAAACGGTTTAGAATTAGACCATCCAGCTAAGATCAATATTATGTCGTTGATTGATAAAATCTGGATTAAGGATATTTTATTTTGTTTTATTTATTTAATTTGTATTTTTCATCTTCCCCCCTGAGGGATTGCCACCTTATTGTGGTCAGGGGATTTGCGTGCCTCAGTGCTTGGATGTTTACCGAGGGCTCAAGGGAGGTGTGTCTGTGTGTGTGTGTGTGTGTGTGTGTGCGCGTGCGCTGTAGCCTGTCCTTTTTTCAGCGGATTTTTCCGCTACCGCAGATCAGTTTATCAACTTGTAATATATAAATTTTAGGAATATATTAACATGTGGAGACATCATTATATGTTGAATGGAACGTGTAAGCCTTTGAATGGTGTTAAAAATACTTGCAAAACAAGTATTGCAGCCATACATTGGAGGGAACTTCTGAGGTGGTCAGTGATTGATGGCACGGTCGGTCGGAGGGGGTTGTGATCATACCTATAGATCTTTTGTTCTAGGCTATCGGTCAAATATCTCTCCACTTGGAAGCAAAAACATGCAAGGGATTTCTGCATCTCGACGCACATACTAAGCTGTTTATAAAGTAGACACTGTTTGTTTTTTCATTTTGTAATCATTCCCGTGTTTACCGTGTACTGTACAATGTATATTCATTTTTTAATGAATTACTGTAAATACTACACATTCCGTTGATTTACCAGAAATGACTTTTCTGGTTTTTGTGTGTGCTAAACTAAACTTCAGGGTCAAAGTAATAGCGATTTTATTTGAAAAGTATTATATATTTACAATGCTGATAAGTTCAAGCTTAGATTCATATATAAACTGCTTCAAAGTCTTTCCACCCCGTGACCGCTGAAATCCGACAGACGCAGGGCTCAAGGGAGGTGTGTCTGTGTGTGTGTGTGCGCGCGTGTGTATGTGTGTGTGTGCACGTGCGCTGCAGCCTGTCCTATTTTCAGCGGATTTTTTCCGCTACCGTAGATCAGTTTATCAACTTGTAATATATACATTTTAGGAATATATTAACATGTGCAGACATTTAAGGGTGCGCTGCCCTCTCTTGCCCCTGCGTAGAGCCTACACACACACACACACACACACACACACACATCTATCTATCTATCTATCTATCTATCTATCTATCTATCTATTATATAAATACACATTTGGAATCTGCATCTACATTTTCTGTTACAAGTATAGAATTAGGTTCAGCTGAGAATCATGATCAATGGTGTTAGGGTACTTATGTAGTGATAATTAGTTTCAGCCAAATCATTAAAACTAACAATGGACTATGACACTCTTGAGAGGGGATATGAAGGTGTTATTCATTTATTTATTCTCTACAAGGGTGCGAACTACAATACAGACCAAACTATAACTCTCTCTTACTACTATAAAAATCCTAAATATAAACAAACAAAATACAGCTTTTTTTCCTCAGAGGTAAACGGAAAAGTGAAGTTGTTCAGCTGTTTACTGTCACTGCAGCTTCTTCAAAGTCTTCCCGCTCCGTGACCGCTGAAATCCGACACGACACCACGTTAGGCTGCGTCTTGACTCATTTCTATACCGACGGTGATTGGATGTTTCCCGAGGGCTCAGGGGAGTGTGTGTGTCTGTGTGTGTGTGTGTGTGTGTCTGTGTGTGCGTGCGCGCGCGTACTTCTTCTACTGTTCTAAAAACTCTAAATATAAACAAACTAAATACAGCTTTCTTTTCAGAGGTAAACGGAAAAGTGAAGATGTTCAGTGTCACTATGCAGATGTTACACTCAGTGGAGTTACCGAAATCATTGGTTTAGTCCTCATTGAGTTGCCACACATCATTTCCACATTTCACTCGCTTTTATTCCTCTTATGTGAGCATAAACAGTGCAACATTCCACAGGTTTATAATACACCGCGGCCAAGTGAACCACGTTCCTGTCAAACGAAACGAGGTATAATCGTGGTGTTTGCTTCGGTTATGACACACCATAGTTTATTATCTGCTGTGGTAGATCTGATTATTTATCCAAAAACAATAATAAAGCTTTATATCCTCAGGAGGGCTCAGTACATTGTTTTAGCGATAGTTTCACGGAAGCGAGTTCAGAACTAATCTAACCAAACCAAAAAAAAAACAAACATCCGAAGCTTCAAATAGAATGAACGAACTAATGAAATTGATATATATGTAACTGATATACTGTATATACAGACGTGTGTGTGTCATTTTAATTCAAATGAACATTTTAATGCTTTCTGATACACTTATCAACTTATCCACATACACTTATCAACACAAACTCTCCGTGCACGCACACACACACAATCTCTAAAAAATTAATATTAATAACATACATATACAAATAAACAAAAATATAAACGTCTATATTGAAGTTTACGGTGAACGCAGAGTCGGCTAAGCACACGTGATGACGCGCGCGCCCTCAGCTCTGTTACGGCTGCCTACAGTATTTGGCCAAAAGAATTATAATAATTGAACGATATGCCGGGTCCTGGAAAGAGACATCAACAGTCCGGCGCTGAGAAACGAAAGAACCGAAAGAAAAAAAAGCCTAAGATGAAGCCCGTGCATCAATTCCAGAAGTAAAACTTTACTTCATTCTGTCGACGTTAATAATGTAATAACGTAACATTAACGTGAAATAACGCAAATTTCATTTAACAGCAGGGGGGACAATAAATATATATTTTTATAAATGTATTGCATTGTTTATGTTGTTTACAGTCAAGCCATCAACATACAATAAAATGTAAACATGAGATCTAAACTAAAAACTGTGCTCCCTGTGCTGGTGCTGGCAATATCATCTCTTTGTTCTGCTGTCTCCGGCTCCCTCCCTGGTCCTGAATCTGCCCCTTCCTCTACTCTCACTGTCTCAGAACAGACTGACTCCTGAAGCAGAAAAAAAATGCAGGAAATTATGTTTTCTAACATGCGTTAGATAGTTTTTTTTTATCACTCTATACACAATACTTTGATATTTTTATAGATGTTGAGCATCGTGAGCAAGCCCGAGATCATATTAACGTTAATTATCACCAGCCGGCATGAATAGCACACGAGTAACGTGAGTTGGACGCACACCAATCGATTCGACTATGCTTAATCGCTCACTCCGTAGGCTCCCTGAATAGGCGGGAAAGGGATGGAGCCGCGCATTCGTCCCGGCAGGAAAAAAAAAACTAAACAGATCTAACAGATGAGGACTCAGATTAATGTGCAAAAAATATATAATAAAACTATATAAGTCTACATAGCCTTTATAAGACTCTACCTTAAGCGCACTTAAAACATTTTATTTAGTTTTAAAATAAAACAATTTTAAAATATCTCTCGGGATTCGAACCGGCGCTTTGTAGATCACTGGCCGAGTGTTCTAACCGCTACACCAAGCGGCCACTTAGAGACAATACACACCAGAGACGTTAATAAGCCACTCGACTTCTTTGAAAGCAAGTGTACGTCTTTGATAAGTGACGAAGTAAGCCTGTTATAATAATAACTTGGTGTTATTTGATCATATTGGTTTAGAAATTTATATTTAAATAAAACCCTACACACTTCTTTTCTAATTACACGTGATAAAATCTAAAGGCTCACTGTGTTAATATTTATTGTGCTTAAATTTGATCTTAATAAGATTTGATTTAATTAGAATTCTACATTTGTACTGTAATTATAGTACTGTGATTATGAATTCGGTCAACTACAGTGTTTCACTTGATGTTATCGGCTATTACGTGTATTATTGAGGCAGAGAATGAACTAAGGCATGAGGCGTCAGTCTGTAGTTATATAGCGCCACTCAGTGGTAAAAGCACTTGCACAGCAAATGCACATCCCGTAATGCGGCGGCGACGTTACATACGACGCTCCGATTTTGTAACCACTGTATGTAACAAAGATAACAGTTATTTATGTAAACCATACTGACCTCAGGACATCCCTCTTTTTCTTTATTTGGTGGTAATCTAAAATGACAGAAGTTGTCAGGAGGTTAAATCATGTCAACCGCACATCTTTTAGTTGGTTTAAATGGATTGCCCACACTAAACACTGCATGTGTGTTTATATGCAAAGTGCAAAGGAAATTCTAATACGCTAAAAACATATATATCAATATGTTTGTGTTTTTTTTTTTATCATGTAAGCATATTTTAATTACATATATTTGTGCATGCAGTAATATTACAGAAAACTATTAATTTTATCTTATGGATGTCAGGTGAAGTGAACAGAGTTGAACCAAGGACAATGTGATGTCATAGTAGCAAAGACATCATGTGATGTTCAGTATACAGTATGCACCCAATGAACCTTAGACTAGCAGCCATCTTAGAGATGTCATAGTAACCCTAGAAACGACACAAAATCAGCAGATATGACGCAGCCCCACACATGATGTAATCTCAGACATGGGGTGATCTTAACTGTGATGTAACAGGTATTGGATGCACAAGCAACATGTCAAATTAAATAATCAGAAGAGACACACAGTGATATGAATAATAAGTTTAATAAAGAAATAGACACAAAATAGTATGTGCATCTATATAGTGAATATTATACAATACAAAGTATTAGGCACAACATAAAAAAAGCATAAAAAATACATGGGGCCTGGGTAAGCATCAGTAGCAAAATAAAATGCAAGTCAATTAGCAAAACGTCCTGTGAGGAAGTTGTGGTGGAAATTCTGAAAACAATATTATTAAGACAAGTAATCCATACACTGGGTAAGAGCAAAGTAACAAAGGTTTTCTTTTAAACTTCTGCAGAAGGACCAGTCTCATACAGCAAACAGTTTTTTTTTTTTTCTGCAGCCAGTCTGAAATCATGCAACAATTCTTTTCATCAACAGTTTTTGTAAAAGGCCTTTTATAATTTGAAATGTCCAATATTAAAGTAGTTTATACTGCCAAATTTGATTCAATTAAAGATTGTTCTTGCTTCCGGAGTTCAACTAAGTGCACTGTGGGTCAGTAGACCCTTCCCATGAGTGTATAGCTCACTGGGGCCTCGAGGATTGTATAGATCAAAATAACTTTTCTGTAATAAAACACTTTTACTTTTTACATTTCTACTTTAGCGTCAATTTTGGACTACTACTGTACTTGGATCCAAAGTTTTATCTTGTCCCAAAACAATTTGACCTAAGATATGACTTATCTGTCGAATTGTAGCTTTTATGTGGTTTGCTTTATGACTTTGTTCTGCTGGACAATAAGAAGTTGCTGATGTTTACCATGACAACAGCTTTAAAATAAAGAATTAAACACCTGAATTATTTCAGTTAAAGACTCGGGTAGATACAGTATGAAGTTTGTAGGGCCTAAATTTTACTTTGGGGTGATCACCGCCAGTTCACTTCCCTTAATTAAACCTACATCGTGCTTGCCATTAGCCCATACATTTTAGTGAGTAATTATAAACATAAATTCTTTTTAAAAAAGAAAAGAAAAAGCTCTGCATGCTGATAACTTAATTTTTTCTGCCTGGCCAGGTCTTGTGACTGTAGGTACTGTAATATATAAAGTTCTTTTATACTTTAACACATTATTTTTCAGCATTGCATCAGCATTTGTTTCTCTGTGGCTGTAATGTAATGTCAGATAAGACGTTCATTCTCAATCACTCTCATTCATACCACATGTCACTCAAAGGCCCAATAATTTATTTATTTATTTATTTTTTCCCTCATCCTTATTACTTTTATCCAATAACACATTAGGGGTGTCCCTACTGTGATTAAGCGACATTACTGTGACACTTGTGCTACATTTTCTCATGTGCACACTGCTTATCTCCACATTAACTACACATCTGAGCTTATCGTTAAAAAAAGAGATATGTGACACATATCTAATATCATAATGTGTTTACTGGTATATATTTGTCTATCACCGTAGCATTTACTGAACTCACAGTTGAAGTGCAGAGCTTCCATTCATACACATACAACAGGGGCAACGGATCACATTTCACAAGAGTGAAATCCTCAGGCTCAATACTGGTTTAGTCTCAAGAGATTTATACCTAATTTACATATGAAATCTTCACCCCAATAGATTTACTGGGCAGCAATAAGAGCAAAAAAAATCTAAATTTATCATGTACACCTGGAAAAAGCCACACGCTTGGCTTTATGAGGCTCTTTTCAGCTGCATGTCCTGAAGTGCCCACAGAGTTCAGGAATCTGCCACTCTGTTTCACTAAACTGTCAAATTCACACACTTTAATGACTGAATGACCTGCATGGAATGTAGCAAAATGAATTTTGTTTGTCATGGAGCTGCAATTCCATTGTTGGCATTTTACTGATACTGTATACTTCAAGATCATACGTAGCATGTGTGGATGTTTCTAAGATACAAACGTGAATTGAATCATTGAAAAAGATAGCAAGCTTTTCTTCATTGCGATCAGAGCAAGAAGTGTTAGTAGGAAAAATAATTATTTTTGACTCACCCTCTCCTTCGGGTCTGCTCCCCACTCCCCCGGCCTTTTTCTGTCAATTTCCACCCTGATCCTCACCTCTCCTAATCCATTCCTCTCCTCTGCTCCTTCTCGGACAGTCTCTAATCCAATGGTCTTCACTTCCGCATGCATAACAGCCATTTGTTCTCCCACGTCCACGTCCACGGCCTCCTCGTCCTCTTCCACGTCTCCTGTACTGTACATCCGCAGTTTGTCTTACCATCTGCAACACTACCAGCTGTGCATTGTGACTCTGGTCTTCTCTCTTCTTGTTGTGCTTATCTTGTTCTTGTTCTTACCAGCTTTTCCGCGTGTATTGCATGTTGTTCAATGAGACTAAGTTTTCCAGTGTCCCATCCAACGCATGTGTTTTTCACCTTCTGAGCGATGTCCTCCTGTAATCCATTCATGAAACTGTTCCTCAAATGTGCTTCATACGGTGAAATTGCTGCCACAGACATGTCTGCCTCTCCAACCCGCTGTTCGCATCATGTACCTCAGTGAGACGGGTGAGATAGTGTGACACTCCTCTCTCCTGGTTGTTGTTTGCACATTGATATTTTAGTCATATCCATTTTGCTGGGAACGCTTCTTTACACGCTGCTGTAAGGGACACCACAAAACCGTTAAATGCTTGGTTTTCTTCATGATCAGCCTGAGCTCGCCGTGCGAAAACATTGTCCGTTGGCCAGGAATACTTAATCTTTGCAAAGTCCGCACCTAGTTTTCTCCCCAAAAGTCGTCGCATTTCATAAGATGTCGGGCGAAACTCTGAGCAAAATCTGCTCATTTCATCACCGAATTTCTGTCCTCCCCCCTCTCTCGGGTCTGGGAGTTGTCCATGTGCATTTTCGATGTCCTTTATTGTCCATGGTCGGTGAACAAGCATCGCTGTGCCATCCGCCCCTGCTACTTCCATCATTGGAGCAGTGATTTCTTGATGAACACTTCCTGTAGCTCCTAAGAGTTCCTCTCTCTCGTCCTCGCTGTCATCAGGTGGTGGTTGTCGATCAGCCTTTTCTCTTTTCAGCTGAACCTTGGTTCGAGTATGTGATGAAATTGGAGACAGAGCCGTGCTTGCTGTGCTGGCTGTGCTTGCTGTGCTGGGGCCTGGGCCTGCTGAGAAGTCTCTTGTCCATGCTGTCTTACTGGATCTGCTGAAGGGGCTATCTGTCTAATAGCTGGGGGTCGCGGGGGGCAGCCGTCCAGGTCGGGATCTGAAACAAACTTAACACACTGAAAAGAATCAATGTTTTGTGCTTGCATTTTAGGTTGTATGCGTTTTTCTCTAGGTTATGCTTCTGCCTTCCACATATTAAATCCTACCCAATTAATGTTTACTTTGTTATTCTTTTTGTTATTGTAATTATCTATCTACACATGATTCACACATCCACAACTCAAAAGCAATCTCAGTAATTAATAATTCTACATTTCTCTTTTTTTTTCTTTTGTTTTTGTTTTCCCTGGATTTCCACATTTCTCAAACATTTCTCATAACATAATTTAGATTTTATCTTTACCAAGGAACGCCACAAGCGTAACAATCTTTTTTTTTTTTTTTTTTTTTTTTTTTTTGCTGTTACCCATGATTTTTACTTGTCAATTTACGCGTGCCACTAACTCACAGTGAGCTCTCACAGTCTCCCTGACTGCTACCGGTGCAGCGGTTTGCACTCTGCCATAAAGTCCTCTTG
This sequence comes from Channallabes apus, assembly GCA_030522415.1. NCBI lineage: Eukaryota > Metazoa > Chordata > Actinopteri > Siluriformes > Clariidae > Channallabes > Channallabes apus. Next base: position 22,783,278 of record CM060126.1, read on the forward strand.
ACTTTACCGGTGCACTTTACACTCTACCTTAATTTACCTCAACAGTCCCCTTGACTGTTTTTCCCGTAAAGTCCTCTTGACTTTTACGTGTGCACCTTGCAACCCTGCACTCTGACTTGCTTTTACCTCCGGAGGTCCTCACACCGAGCACGTCTGCTGCGGGGCCAAGTTTTTCGGAAACGAGGCGAAACCAGTACCCTATCTCTCTCTTTTGTGCGCCTTTGCACTTTTTTGGGTACTTTTCACGAATCCCAGACTCGTGTGATAGATCCAAGTTTAAATCTATCCCAGCCACTGTGAGAAAGTGCACTTCTTACTCAATTACAACTTACTTTAACTTTAACAATTACAACTTAAAGACTTACAACTTAAAAAATTTCCTTACCACACTATTTTAGTTCTTTTAACTCCGGTGTTGAGGTGATATGGTGAATCCCCGGTCCTCTCACGCTCGATTGCCAATTAAGCGTTTGAGATGAAGTGAAAAGCCTTCAAGGCGTCAGCGCTTACGCCTCCCCGGGAATCTCCAATGCCTTCCCCAAACACGGAGAACTGCCGACAACGCCAAGTTGTGGTGGAAATTCTGAAACCAATATAAAGACAAGTAATCCATACACTGGGTAAGAGCAAAGTAACAAAGGTTTTATTTTAAACTTCTGCAGAAGGACCAGTCTCATACTGCAAACAGTTGCAGCATAGAGAAAGGTGATCTCTTTCTCTTTATTCTATTTTATTACTTTGCTCTTAAAAAAAAAAAAAAAAAAAAAAAAAAAAAAAAAAAAAAAAAGATTGTTACGCTTGTGGCGTTCCTTGGTAAAGATAAAATCTAAATTATGTTATGAGAAATGTTTGAGAAATGTGGAAATCCAGGGAAAACAAAAAGAAAGAAAAAAAAAGAGAAAAGAAAAAAAAAACAGAGAGAAAGAGAGAAAAACAATGAGATCTTTATCTCACTTCTTAGCCAAATCAGATCCTGTAGCAGCAGGATCACCCATGTGTTTATGTCCAGTACCAGAAGTTGAGGAGGCAGGTACAGAATAAAGATATATAGTGGGCTACAGTAATTTGACATTTCTAGTTCATGAAGTTTCAGTATCTTTTATACAGAGAAGAATCACACTTATTTACAACAGAGTGGTTAAAGTACAATACTAAATTATAAATATCAATGTGGAAAGATGTATAGTTCTAACCCTCTAACTCCTTTCTTTCACTGTTAAACAACTATGTTCCACTAGGATTGATCCACAGTAAGCGCCACTACAGAATCCGGATATAAAATGAACGTGGATGGAACAATATTTTGTGATAGAGAAATAGGTGCTAACAGGAGCTTGTCATAGTTATAGCACATGAAATTTAAATAGTGTACATGTAATGCTCAAACTAACAAATTAGATTCTATTTCAGAAAAGCAGATGGAGCAGCGAAGGCCGTGGCCAAACATCCCCTTTCCTATAACCATAACATGTGTGTGTCTAATGCTCTCACCCCCACAGCTAACCTTGAAGAGCTTCAGAGCACAGTCACTCCAGGAGAGGAAACACTCTGGAGAAAAGCGGGATGTGTTTTGACAGAAGGGGTTTGGTACGACCCCAATCACAAGCCATGTCTACCTATAAAGCTATTTCTTTCTATGCTAAGTTGACACACGTGTAAGGACCATGTATCAAAAGGGGGAATAAGCATTTGTGTTACTAATAACATACTGTACTGTAGATAAAGGAATTAAGATGAAGCCAGAGCACACGAAAAGTAAAAGGACATTGTGAAGATGAAATGTTATGTTATTGTGCAAAACTCTTTGAGGATTTATTTTTAATACAGGCCCACTGACAGTGCTCCTAACACCACAAAAAGAAGTCAAAGTAGTGGAAACAGAGATGGGGTACACGCCAGCACCCCAAACATGTTCCAGAACCTAAGAGAAAACAACACCGAGGTCACCAAGGGTGAACAGTGAAGTGCTAGTAACCTCTCCTGTAAACCCCAACAGACCTTCACCTGCACGCAAAGTGCATGGGTCAGAAGAACCAACGAGAGTGACAGAAACAACGCAGAACCACAACTCTCCACTCAAATTCATCGCAAGAATAAGTACACTACATTTGAGGACAACACATGAAGAAATTGTAAGGTGTCAAAGTAGCAGTAGCACTGAGTAACATTGGTGACATATAAAAGTAATTAGAGTTAAAAGTAAGTGTTGTAACTACTGACAGGATAGAAGACTGTTTTAGAGGACGGAGTATATTAGTGACTGAGATTATTCACACTACAGACATTGAATTAGCTGGACTGGACCCTTGGTTACAAATGAGAAAACACCCCAAAGCAATTTGGGTAACTTTAGGAGTAATAATAGTTATGGTTATCCTGATATGCTTTACTGAGAACACTGAAAGAAACGGACATGATAAAGTCTATTTAACAAACTCAAGCCACATGCATTTAACTAGAATAAAGAGAAGAGACAGCATGATAAAAAGGCATAACGCTAATCTCAATAGATGTGTTGGGAATTGGGGATGTGCTCTATCATTAGACATTGCTGATAATATGACAGATATACACAATGGCTCGTGCTGGATATGCCATGCCATGTCCTCGAGCTGGGTAGCATTGCCCCTTAATAATGTCACAGCAGCAGAAGCAAATGCAGACAACACGTCTTGTATTATACCGATAACCACCATGGCCATCTTACAGATATCTGAATACTACAAACAAACAGGGAGGCCAAACCCAGCAGTCCCTGAGTGTAATTATTCCAATAACCTATGTTTTGATGCCCCAGGGAGCTATTGCTCCCCATTGCCTGTTAAGGTATTTCAATTGGACAGGCTCATGTTATCCTGCATATGTAACTCCTAGTGTGTCAGTACACACAGAAAATCCGTGGGGGCCACGGATGTCAGAGAATAGAAGAAAAAGAGATGTCCCTATTAAATTTCATGGCTACACTTTAGGAGACCCGTGGACTAGCCCAGGAGCAAATGTAGGCTGGTCACTCTTCCTCGGCGGAGGAACAGCTGTAGCCCTAAACAAGGTAAATGGTTTAGCATACATGTTACTGATACTAAAAAATGACACCGTAAAGGCCTTTCACGCCTTTCAATGATGATCATCAGAATATCAGCAACATCATAAAATACATGAAGAAGGCTTTGCAACCACCTCCCCAAGTAGAGTCTTGGATCTCGTGGTTAACGCAATTATGGGGAGGCTGGGGTTATTGGCTGGTCTATAGTGTTCTACCAATTGGGATTATAATTTTGTTAGGCCTCTGTATAACACCCTGTATTTGCAGATGTATACAGGGACTAGTTTCTGAACACAGTAAATTATTAAATGTTAAGACAGACTGACAACATAAAACGGAAACCGGACTGGGACGACCCGACTTCTGACAGAGTTCAAAATTCCGGTGACTATCATTTTGAATGTTTAGATCATGATATGGAAGAAGACATAATGTAAATCTTTAGAGAAATGTCAAGCATGTATATTTAAGTAGGTTGCAAATTTTTTTTTATGCTTTTGTGTCAGGGGTCTATCCCCATAAAGACAGCTGTAGTGTCCTCTGTGTGCATTAGAGTGCTAGTGATGATGTTGTTAAAAACCCAGAAGGGAGAGAGAATATCTGATGAAATTTACCTAATGCATAGCTTATTAGTATTGTTTTGAATTGTAGAATTAAAATATTTAGGTTGTCATAGAATGACAAAAGGGGGAAATTGTAATGGAAAAATCATATTTTAATTATATGTATTAATTCTATTTGATTCTTGTAGTAAGTGTGTAACGTAGGCCTTAGAAGTTTGAACTTAGTTGTCGAAGCTTAGAGACAAGGCAGAGAACAGAATAGAAACAACCTGATTGTAGTTGTCCCTGAATAAATGATAAGGTATGGACATCTGGTCTGGGGCAGATAGAGTCATGAGTTTGAATGTAGGAACTTCACGTACGGGGCGTTGATTATGTTAACAGAGATGTTTGTGTATAAAATAGGTCAGCTAGAGAAAGAGATCACCTTTCTCTATGCTGCAACTGTTTGCAGTATGAGACTGGTCCTTCTGCAGAAGTTTAAAATAAAACCTTTGTTACTTTGCTCTTACCCAGTGTATGGATTACTTGTCTTTATATTGGTTTCAGAATTTCCACCACAACGGACAACACTAATTTAAGAATCAGTGAAAGGAAATAGAAACAGAAATGCCGCGATTTGTATTTGGCACAGGTGCGGAAGGAAAATCTGTTTGGATACCAACAGACACTTTAACATCGGTCTGGGTGCCAACACTTACGTGACAAACAGGTTTTAAGACTGGTGGAGCTGGCGTTGTAGATTCAGGTCGTACGGACCTAAAAGAAAAGGATAAGGGCTATCCGAACGCGGCCTATTCGAAGGACCAGGCTTGGGGTCAACATTCTTGGAAAAAGTGAGCCCTGTCTCCTCTAGGAACTGCAGTAACGATGCAGACGGCTCGGGCTCATCCTCAGTAAAACTCACAGAGGCCCGGTCCATGACAGGTTGAGTAGGAGTGTAGCCAGTAGGACTGTGAGCCGGACTGCTCTGGCTGTCAGAGTCGTCCAAAGCGACGTGGTGATCATTCGTGCAGATGCGATTAGCTATAAGAATAAAAATATAAGAATAAAAATACGTAAATACAATAAAAGTCACAAACTTAGACAAATAATTAAAATAATATGTAGAAGATGCTTACCCATGGCCTGTCTCTTGAAAACTGTAGAGTAAAGCGGAAGCACCAAGAATTTATAGCAGACGTAAGTGCCACCCTAATATTTTTTAAGTTGAACAAAAAAAGTGAAAAGATAATGGAAACTAATTTGTAAGGAAAATAAGTTATATTGGAAGACAAAATTGGTAAAAGATGGAGTCAGATGACGAGGTATATGACGTATAATGCAAATGTAATTTTAGTGGTTGAAAATTTTGATGAGGAATGAGAAAAAAAATGAGCAAATGAGGGGGCCAGATGAGTGTCCCGCCCCCTGAAAACAGTATAAAAGAAGGCACCTATGTCACAGTAGATCAGTCTGTTCTTGGTGATGCTCTGATCCACATCTTAGGCATTTTCAAGACTGGCTCACTTTGTTTTATTGTTGCAATAAAACTTTATCCTTACTTCATCTAGATCTGCACGGAGTCCGGAGTCTTTCTTTGATTTCTTTTACTAAAAGTTACAGTATTTGGTTAATGTTTTAAATCAGGGCAACTTCGGTGTGGGGAGAATAAAATATCCACCACAATCAGAAACAGTAAAATAAATACATTCATGTATTTTGTATTTATATTACATAGCATTTATATTGTGCACAGAATTTATATTGCAAAGCATTGAAAAGCATTATAAAGCATTGGAAGGCTCTACAACTCAAGCTGAGGTCAAGAAGTGATTTCTGGCTGGGATAATAAGTACGACGTGATAACCTAACTATACCTAACAAAAGCCATTAACACTAGAAGCGCCGAGCATGGTCATTTTGACCGCGGGGTGCATGCTTAAATTTTCTAAATCGCACCAGTAAAAGCCAGTATAAAGCTATTTTGCTCTTATTTACGTGAAATTCCTGACAGCTGCGTGGCGGCATGAGGTTTCCTGCTATAGACAGGCTCTAAAAACTGCTAGGACTGAGCATCTTAGCCAACTGATAGCAAGAAACCAAAACAATCCCAGGTTCTTATTTAGTACAGTGGCTCGCCTAACAAAACCTAAGATGCCCGCAGAGAGTATCCCATCACAGTTTAGAAGTGAAGACTTTATGGACTTCTTTAATGAAAAAATCAATAATATCAGGAAGAAAATAATGGAGGTTCAGCCTCTAATAGTATCTCACGATCCAGTTCAGCCTATAGCTTCACATTTAGATTTTCAGTGCTTTACAGGTATAGGACAGGAAGAGCTGTATAAACTCATCACCTCGGCTAAATCAACAACGTGCCTGTTAGACCCAATCCCAACCAGATTTTTAAAAGAAGTGATGCTTACGGTTGGAGAACCACTTCTAAACATTATTAATTCTTCATTACATCTAGGTCACGTCCCTAAACCTTTCAAGTTAGCAGTTATTAAGCCGCTTCTTAAAAAAATCTAATTTGGACGCGAATGAAATAACAAATTACAGACCGATTTCAAACCTTCCGTTCATATCAAAAATACTAGAAAAAGTAGTATCAGCTCAAATTTGCACATTCTTGCAGGATAACAACATCCTTGAAGAATTTCAGTCAGGTTTCAGGCCCCATCATAGCACAGAAACTGCACTAGTTAAGATTACAAATGACTTGTTTTTAGCTTCAGACCAAGGCTGCATCTCATTGCTAGTCCTGCTCGATCTTAGTGCTGCATTCGACACTATAGAACATAATATTCTCATAGATCGCTTACAAAATTATATAAGTATTCAGGGACAGGCATTAAAATGGTTTAGATCTTACCTGTCTGATCGCTACCATTTTGTAGATCTAAATGGAGAACCGTCTGGTGTAATGCCAGTGAAATATGGGGTCCCACAAGGGTCAGTTTTAGGACCTCTGTTGTTCTCAATATACATGCTTCCCTTGGGCAACATCATAAGAAGACATGGGATTAGTTTCCATTGTTATGCTGATGATACCCAATTATATATCTCAACTAAACCGGACGAAATACCTAAGTTGTCTAGATTAACTGAGTGTGTCCAGGACATAAAAGATTGGATGACCAATAACTTTCTTCTATTAAATTCAGATAAGACAGAGATATTACTTATTGGCCCAAAAACCAGCACACAACAGCTTTCACAATTCAGCCTGCGCTTAGAAGGATGTACTGTTACTACCAGCTCAGCAGTAAAAGACCTGGGCGTAATATTAGACAGTAACTTGTCTTTTGAAAATCACATTTCAAATATCACAAAAACAGCCTTTTTCCATCTTCGAAATATTGCTAAACTTAGGAACATCTTATCCGTATCTGATGCAGAAAAGCTAGTTCATGCATTCATGACCTCCAGACTGGACTATTGTAATGCATTACTAGGTGGTTGTCCTGCATCCTCAATAAACAAGCTTCAGTTAATCCAAAATGCAGCTGCCAGGGTTCTCACTAGATCCAGAAAATATGATCATATAACCCCAATATTATCATCCCTGCACTGGCTACCTGTTCAGTTTAGAATAAATTACAAAATAGTATTACTTACATACAAGGCGTTAAATGGTTTAGCTCCCACATACCTAACCAGTCTTCTGATGCGCTACAATCCACCACGCACCTTAAGATCACAAAGCTCCGGACTTCTGGTAGTTCCCAGAATTTCAAAATCTACAAAAGGGGGTAGGGCTTTTTCATATTTAGCTCCAAAGCTTTGGAATAGCCTTCCAGACAGTGTTTGGGGAGCAGACACGGTTTCTCAGTTCAAAAGTAGACTCAAGACGCATCTTTTTAATCTGGCATACACATACCTCATCCCATAATCTCATACTCCAGTACACCTATACCGAATGGCAACTACGCTAATTCTCCCCATCTGTTCTGTATTTCTCTACCCATCCCAAGGCATCGGAAGATTTTGCCAGCTTCAGTAGACAAAGGCCGACCCTGCGAGGTTCCTGAGGCATCCAGAGAAGGACCAGCTCCAGCTGGATTCAGCTTTATGATGGTTGGAGCTACACATGCTGCTCCTGTGCTTCCAGTGATCCAGACCTCATCTGCCCTCTGCAACTACTGACTCGTCCCTATGCTGAACTGGTCTTCATGTCAATTTAAATAATTTCTGTCATATTGAATTTTCACCTGCACAACACACAAGATGTTATATAATTTCTATCTGTTATCGCCCAAATGAGGATGGGTTCCCTGTTGAGTCTGGTTCCTCTCAAGGTTTCTTCCTAATGCCATCTCAGGGAGTTTTTCCTTGCCACCGTCGCCGCCACCCTTGGCTTGTTCATCAGAGAAATTTCATTCATTCGTCTCATTATTATGTAACGCTTGGATTTTATCAACCGCTTGGTTACAAAAAAACGGATTCGGGAATCTAAACAGGGGCTCGAATACAACACTTCCGGTATTGCGCAACCGCAGCTGGACAAAACACGACGCGACACAAAACAATTATAATAAATTAAACCAAGTGTATTATACAAGACAGACAGATAAATAAACAAACACGGTGCACCACAAACCAATATATACAAATATAATACAAATATAACGAGTGAGTGTGTGATGTATGCGGGTGTGTGAGTGAGTGTATGATAGTCCAGAGTCTGAAAAAACGGCAATTGGGGTGAAATGGTGAGTTGGAGAGATGGGTCAATCTCACCAGATAAAGATGGTAGGTCTGGGAGATCGACAAACGGAATGAGCTGGGTACTGAATGAAATTAACAAAAGGTAATCCACACGCAGTCGCTCAGCTTCAAAAAACATGCAGCGCGCTGTCTTCATCTCTCCGTGCTGGCTTCTCTGCCGGTTCCGGCTTTATGCCGGATCATGTGACCCACGTCACTTCCGGGTTCCCTTGCGACGCGATCGCGCATGCGCGGGAACTTGCCCGGTGACCAAAACACTGTCCATGGGGAAAAGGAAATCGCTAGGGCACGCCTTCGGCCACAGGTGAGCAGCATTAGCTCCATAACCAATTCCCTGTTGTTGAAAACGCCCCTTTTGTGTGGCTGTGCTACATAGACCCCCCCCCCAAGCCTCCGGCGTCTGAGGAGAACGTCCGCACAAGCACTTTAAATTCGCCACATGATACCGATCGGCTTTTTGTGGGTATCCCCAAGACATTGTGTATTTATTCGGTCCTCTTTGTACTTCTGCTGGACCCTCCCACTGGGGCGCTCGCCTTGCAGAATATCTTTTTGTTGTAGAGGAGGGAGGTCGAGTTTTGACCCAAACCAGTTCTCCCGGTTCGAAGTGCGCTGCTTCCCCCCGGGTATTGTGACATCTGGCTTGTCTGGATCTGCGATGTTCTGCTCTTTGTTGGCCCTCCTCCATGATAGGTCTTAATCGGGGTGATGATGGATGTTGTGTCTTGTGTCGTTGGCAAACGCTGCAAGATTTGGTGTATTGCCAGACGTCTTTCCGCACAGTCGGCCACCACGCCACCTCTAATAACCTCAGCAGGGTTTTCAGTTGTCCCCAGTGTCCTCCCAGTGGATTGTCGTGATAATAACTTAGAAAGTTTTTTGTAAGCGACTGGGGGACTACTAGCTGAAGTTTCTCTCCTTTCCTCACTGGTACCCGGCGATATAACATGCCCTGATGACGTTCGAAGGTGACCCTCTGATCTGGTATGCTCCTTGGATGATCTTTGGAGAGCAGCTTCGTGATAATTGGGTCGTTCTGTTGGGCGTTGATGATCTTGCTCAGGTCTCTCGGGAAGCTGGAGGCCTCTTTAGTGGACGTGGTGGGTAGACGTGGGGTGTCAGCTCCATTCAGCGGCGGGGGTGCTCGGGGTATGGCATCTGGACCCGGATTAAAGCGGTCCACGCCGTCTTTCTCTCCCCTAGCGCCTCTCTCCACCTGCTTTTCCACGGTGCTCACCGCTCCTCTTAACGCCACTCTCGTGATGATGTTCTCCTGGGTTCGCCCCACTAGTTCTTCCTCGGAGATATCAGGTTTTCCCATGAGACAGAGGGCGGGGTGGTCATCGGCGTAGTCTCCCTGGCGTTGCCCTGGCTGCCGTACCGGAGACCTCAAGTTGTCTTCCTCTTCGTCGAGGTCGTCATCCAGTATAAACGCCGCCAGGAAAGCCTGCTTAAAAGACTGCCAGTCCTTCACCTTGCCCTTCTCCGCCTTCCACCAACTGAGAGCCGGCCCTCGGAGCACTGAGCCGAGGGTTCCCAGCAGCTCTGGTCGGGTCAGGGGTCTAATCTCCATGTACTTCTCCGCTTGTTCGATGAAATTCCTCACCTCAGCTGTCTCTGACGCGTCGCAGAAGGCTGGGAACTCCACACAGATGGATGGATGATCATGCAGAGAAGAAGAAGAAGAAAGTGGGGAGGAGAGCAGTGCCGAGGAGTGTGCTGGAACACCCGGAGGAACGTCGGCGATGGCATGAGTGCTTGGAAGCTTTACCTTGGCTGTTGCTGTAGTGGTTGGAGTGCTGGGCAGATGTTGTGTAGGAGATGGAGGGGATGTAGGGGTGCAGGCCTGTAACCTGTGTGGGGTGGGCGTACTAGTGAGATGCAGTCTCTTCATCCGGTTTTCCCAGATGACGTCACGGCGTAGAAAACAGTCAACGATGGCTCTCTCCATTTTTTCGAGAGCCTCCTGGCAGTAGCGCTGCAGCCCTTCCAAGCTCGCGTCCACTGCGTCACGAAGACTGCTTTCCCTGTTGAGACTGCTGTCTATGGATTGTCTATAATCCTTCTCCATAGAGCTCACTTTATCAGTAAGCGCCCCCAAGTCCATCTTACATTGAAATAGTTCTTTTTGTAGTGTGTGCACTACCCCCATATCAGTCCCATGAACAATAATATTATTATTATCATCATCATTGTCATTATCATGGTTATCAGATAAATATAAAGAACTAATCAATGAAGTTAAGTCTGTTGTAGGGTTACGGCGTGTATTAAATGCATCCTCTACCGGCATGTTATTATGCACTACACAGTCGGCCTTAGCAGCACTACTAGCATTAGCCTTAGCATTAGCGTCCATCTTGTTCAGCCACATTACACAAAACCGGAAAATATCCCTAAATACAGATTCCCCGTATGGGCCACCACTATGTAACGCTTGGATTTTATCAACCGCTTGGTTACAAAAAAACGGATTCGGGAATCTAAACAGGGGCTCGAATACAACACTTCCGGTATTGCGCAACCGCAGCTGGACAAAACACGATGCGACACAAAACAATTATAATAAATTAAACCAAGTGTATTATACAAGACAGACAGATAAATAAACAAACACGGTGCACCACAAACCAATATATACAAATATAATACAAATATAACGAGTGAGTGTGTGATGTATGCGGGTGTGTGAGTGAGTGTATGATAGTCCAGAGTCTGAAAAAACGGCAATTGGGGTGAAATGGTGAGTTGGAGAGATGGGTCAATCTCACCAGATAAAGATGGTAGGTCTGGGAGATCGACAAACGGAATGAGCTGGGTACTGAATGAAATTAACAAAAGGTAATCCACACGCAGTCGCTCAGCTTCAAAAAACATGCAGCGCGCTGTCTTCATCTCTCCGTGCTGGCTTCTCTGCCGGTTCCGGCTTTATGCCGGATCATGTGACCCACGTCACTTCCGGGTTCCCTTGCGACGCGATCGCGCATGCGCGGGAACTTGCCCGGTGACCAAAACACTGTCCATGGGGAAAAGGAAATCGCTAGGGCACGCCTTCGGCCACAGGTGAGCAGCATTAGCTCCATAACCAATTCCCTGTTGTTGAAAACGCCCCTTTTGTGTGGCTGTGCTACAATTATTATCTGCACATTTTTCTCACACATCCACACTTCCAATTATTTTCTTTTCTATAATTATAATTATTATTATTTTATTTTATTATTATTTTTTTTTGTTAAATTTCTTTAATTTTTGTGAAGCTGCTTTGAGACAATGACCATTGTTAAAAGCGCTATATAAATAAAATTGAATTGAATTGAATTTTACAACCTGCGATTCTCATTACTCTCAGCAGATGGTGCAACGGATCGCGCATACTATCTATGCGTCATTCAGTGAGTATATGGGGAACTATCTCAAGTTTCACTCCATATATGCAGTTTATAAAATATGCTTCCGTGAAATATCGACAATTCGCCATTCATTCCCGCATTGATAATCAGCGATATTTGATAAGGAGATTTAGGGATTTAGCTCTAGTTAATTTCATAATGTATATAACTTATAACGTTAGTTCGTCCAGTCTATTTGAAGCTTCTGAACATCCCGGATGTTTTTTTTTGTGTGTGACTGAGGATATACAGTGGTTACAAAATCGGAATAACCATCCCGCCGCGCATACCGCCGTTTAAAGGCAACAGCGGCCAAAATAAATCAGTTGCATTTCAAAGTCATTCGTAAAATGGCCGCCAGGTGGCGCAAAGTGACATTTTCATTCATCGCAGTAAATACAACAGTGATGGTAATTTCCACAACAAACATGAAAAATCTGAACCAGAGCTATTGATGTGTACTGTACAATAATGAGTAAAAAAAAAAATTATAGTAGATTTATTAACTGAAATAAATGACCATATTTTTCAAGAGAATTTTCAAGCCCCACTCATCAAACAAAATTATAACGAAATCGGCCAAGTTTACTATTTATTTAAATATAAATTTATAAACCAATAAGATCAAATAACACCAAGTTATTATTATAACAGGCTTACTTCGTCACTTATCAAAGAAGTACACTTGCTTTCAAAGAAGTCGAGTGGCTTATTAACGTCTCTGGTGTGCATTGTCTCTAAGTGGCCACTTCGTGTAGCGGTTAGAACGCTCGGCCAGAGATCTGCAAAGACCCGGTTCGAATCCCGAGTGATGATGTTTTAAAATTGTTTTATTTTAAAACTAAATAAAATGTTTTAAGTGCGCTTAAGATAGAGTCTTATAAAGGCTATGTAGACTTATATAGTTTTATTACATATTTTTTGCACATTAATCTAAGTCCTCATCTGTTAGATCTGTTTAGTTTTTTTTTTTGCCGGCTTTGCGCGGCAGCGTACGGGAAGCTGTGAAAATGCCCTTCATTACCTGTAGGGGGAAGTCGTGTTTCAGTCTGAAGTATTGAGTGTCTACTGAAGCCGAAAATGTGTCCAAATTAAACCGCGCATGCGTGTTTGGAGACGCTGTGCCCGCGCTGTGTATCAGTCGGTTGGGAATCATCATGGAGGTACAACACGGCGTGGCTGGAGCTGGAGTTTGTCGTGTTCGAGGTAAGTTTAGCTTTCTTTTTTGGATGTGATTCTCGCTTTCATGACTCCCAATTAATGTTCATCTTAATCTCAGGACTTACAATTAGCAATATTTCAGTTTTTAATAGTGTGGAGATTCACAAAACACCGTTTTCGTGTAAAAACCTGAACCTACGGAGCCCCCCAGGGGTCCTGTGGTAAATAGAAAAATAAAAAAATAACGAACCGAGCACGCGGATTAATACACCGAGATGTGTGTTTCTTACCCCCACACCTCGTGAAAACGGCGTGTTAATAAGTTACAAGTTAAATTTCAACTGTAAAGAACCTGTACATATGTTCATACAGTATTGACAGCAGCTCTAATTTGTCTAAATCGCATTGCAGACAATAAAAATAAGTCGAGTCATCCTGTGACCTTGCATGCTTAATCTTTCCACACATGATTCTTGCTTCTCACTTTTTCCTTAATCCCTCGCTGTTCTTTCTTGTATTTTTCTAACGGTGTCAGAAACTTTGTGTTAGTAGCACTGCTTGACATGCTTGATGCCTTCCTCTTTTGTAATTTGCTTTGGATAAAGGCAAAACTTACAAAAGATGAAGAAATGCCTAAATGTAGTTGTACGAATAAAAGATTATGTAATGATACAATGTAAATATTTTCACAGAAACAAAGCGTAAAGATGAGACATGAATCTGAAGAGGATCTCTTTGATGATTTCCTGGTAAAGCATTGTTTTCTTATTAATTATACAATTTATTAATACCTTGAATATAGTGTTTGTTGCATTGGACAGAAGCATATAAATGCAAATGAATATATAAATCTGAGTAATTATTGAACGAATTTTCATGTTTGGACTAACCCTTTAAATACAAACTCAGCATTCATCATAGGATTTCCTGACACTGTAAAGGTGCCATGTTTTACAATGTTGTATTGATGCAAGATTATTGCTAAAGCAATTTAACCCAAGTTTATGAAGTATCTGAAGTATATGAAGTGATGGTTATTTTTTATTATCAATTATTTTTATTTTTTTCTCTGTGAAATGAAGTCAGCACAGGTTGAAGCAATTCAGATTTTTTTTTTGTTTCTCAAAATAAATTATTTATTTTCTTGTAAATTTTATGCAGGGGGACAGACGAAGTGATGCCAGTATGCACCTTCTTAAAATCCTTGTCGTCTGTGCTGTTGAAGGGGAAGGACCAGTTGGTGTATCCATAATCCTTGAAGGAGAGGAAATTTTGCAAGAATGTGGCAATAGCTCCGAGCACTGCGCTACACATTTGAGCTATTTTCAGAAAGTGCTTCTAGAACTTGATGGGATTAAGCTATCACCAAAAGTGCAAGCTTTAAAGATGAAGTTATGATCTTAAAACATTTGATTTGGCTTGACTACAAGTCTTTACATGTTCAGTGTTAACGCATTAAAACATTTTAAGCTGAACATGTAATGGTTTCAATGGCATACTTTTAAGTGCACTAGTCCAGAGTGCTAATTTGAATGTTGCAACTTCACTGCTTCAGAGGGCTATTAAGTTTTAACGTTTGTTCTACAGTTTGTTTAATGTATTTTCTGCTGTATTTTATTTCTAAATGAATGCTGTATTTTATTTATTTATTTATTATTATTATTATTTTACACAATTTTGTTTAAAACGAGTATTTCAGGCCCTGGTGCCATGCAGTTGTTTCTATGGATGCAAAATTTGCTGAATGCACTTTTATTAAAAAGACAACTTGTATCTAGACTGTGAATGTCACAAATATTTGGTAATGTTGGTGAATAAACTGTCTAATTATATTTTAGTTGTGTGATTTATGAAAGATGTTCCTAATGTTACGTCAGAGGACATGCGCCAATGTTTATCACACATTCCAATAAGAAGAGATTACTCACTCCCAAAGGTTTTTTTGCGCCGTATTTCGATTTTTAAAAAAGTTGCTCATTTTCACCACGAACGCGGATGAGCCTTCGGGTTTCCTCAGCCGTCCCTATAATATAAATTACAAAACTGTAGTCACGTTGCAATAAGTAAGAATAGTGTAAGCACCGTTCATTTACATGTACACATATGGCCGTAAGCTAAACAAACAATGCGTTATCAAATGCTCGGCAAACAGCCGTGCTACTGAACTTTCATATTTGTTTGTAGCATGCAGTAAAGTGTATGTGACATAAAATATATATTTGTAATATCGTGCAATCTGTACTATCCGCTAGCAAACTTTAGCGATTTTTTTGCAAACGTTTCTTTACAGAACATCACCATAAACACAAACACAAGACTAAAGGTAATATACATATAATGAAAACTTGTCATAAAAATCTTTATTAATGGTAAAAATTAACATTTATGTCTCTGCTTGCTTGAGTGAGCAGCCATGTTGAAAACTTCGCTTAGCCCTTCGTTTGAAGTGAGGTCCCGAAAAATCTTCATTTGGAGGGCTATCTGGCCCTTCCCCCTCCCCCTACACCTCCAACCAAAAGAGAAATGAGACACCCCTACCCCTTCACGTGACCGCGCCAAGTGGAATGGTAGGGGGAAGGGTAGGATTGGTATTCAGCCTTAATATTGGAGCAAATTGTTACGAGGATTTTATCAAGTAAATCTTACAAGTTCTTTTTTTCAGTGAATGGTGAACACGATGATTTAAGAATTTAATTAAACATGAATATATATATATATATATATATATATATATATATATATATATATATATATATATATATATATATATATACGGTGGCCCAGAAGGGCAAATCATCTTTCCCATATATGTGTGTTTTTTCCCTTGTAAAAGTTTTTTTTCCCTTGAAAGAAAATTTTTTTTCCTTGAAAAAAAAAATGTTTCCCTTGAAAATGTGTGCTTTTTCTCTTGAAAATGTGTGCTTTTTCTCTTGAAAATGTGTGCTTTTTCTCTTGAAAATGTGTGCTTTTTTTCTTGAAAATGTGTGCTTTTTCTCTTGAAAATGTGTGCTTTTTCTCTTGAAAATGTGTGCTTTTTCTCTTGAAAATGTGTGCTTTTTCTCTTGAAAATGTGTGCTTTTTTTCTTGAAAATGTGTGCTTTTTCTCTTGAAAATGTGTGCTTTTTCTCTTGAAAATGTGTGCTTTTTCTCTTGAAAATGTGTGCTTTTTCTCTTGAAAGAAAATTTTTTTTCCTTGAAAAAAAAAATGTTTCCCTTGAAAATGTGTGCTTTTTCTCTTGAAAATGTGTGCTTTTTCTCTTGAAAATGTGTGCTTTTTTTCTTGAAAATGTGTGCTTTTTCTCTTGAAAATGTGTGCTTTTTTTCTTGAAAATGTGTGCTTTTTCTCTTGAAAATGTGTGTTTTTTCCTTGGAAATAAAAAGTATTTTTTTCTTGAAAAAGTTTTTTTTTCCTTGAAAAAAAGTTTTTTTTTCCTTGAAAAAAAAAATTATTTTCCTTGAAAAAAAATTTTTTTTCCTTGAAAAATTATTTTTTTTTTTCTTGAAAATGTGTGCGTTTTCCCGTTTGTGCGCAACCGCTTTTCCCCGTGTGAAAAACTATCTTTCTCCCGTATTTTGCAAGCTAAATGCTAAAGCTAACGCGCAAAGGACTATGGGAGTTGAGGTCCAAACGCAATTAAACACGGAAGCTCCACAACACCACCATTGGAATGTACAGTGAATTATAGCGCGATAACGTTATAATTTTCCCTAATTTTTCAACTGGACACATTTACCAGGTAATGTTTAATATATAAAATTAATTAGATGTTACTGTTTTAGGCACTAATGATAACTTTGTAGCAGTGTTAATACTTTTGGAGTGTTTGGGGGAAATGCTGAGCCGAGTGTAAATGTCAGTGATTAAAAGGAAGATAATCTCATTTAGACCATTAAACACTGATATAAACCATCAGCTCCATGCCATCTCTGTAATATACATCCACATATGGATTTATAAGCAAGCTAATATCACTATGCTAACCGCTAGCGCTTAGCATGGGGAAACTAGCATGTTCATTAACATATATTAATTTAATAGTGTATTTGGACACATATACGTGATGTAAACAGTTAGCTCCATTTTTCTGTAAAACACCTGTCCAAATATGGAGCCATAAGCAAGTTAATATCATTATGCTAAGCGCTAGTTTACTAAAAGAGCTAAGATAGCAGAATGTCCACTGTTGACTATCAACTATTGCTAATTATCCCTGAGCTAATTCTTAGCTGCTCCTGTTATGGGTTAAATGTTACAGATGGTTAATGAATTGTTGTATGCAGTTTATTGGAGCTCATGAGTTCCATATAGTGTATAATACTGCAGTGTAATGTAGTGGTATTATCATAGCTAGAGCTCTTCTGAGTAGTTAGCTATGTGTTTACACAATGTACAGTATGTAACAGTCAAGAAAAGGGGCTTTTGTTCAGGTTCTATCTATTCTATTATAAAGTCATTAAATATGTGTTTATACTCCTTATAACATGTGTGCTTGTGTGTTTTCCTTTTCACAGTGAACTGTATGTAAATCATCAACTGCCTGTGTATCAGCTGATTTCTACACCAGGTGTACATCCTGAGCAGAAGGTGAGTGTTCAGAAGTATTCACCCCTCTTTTCAAGAACACCACTGAGCACATCTTAATCTGGGAACAGGGGCAAATTTCTCTTCATGATGTGTGTTAACGAATGGTGTAGATGGGGCCAAATTCTGCAGCAATCCTTAATGACAAAACCCAATAATTGTACACAGCATTACTAAAAGCTTGCGTTCTATGAAATATATAAAATGTTGTGTGCGTGCCTGCCTGCATGCGTGTGTGTCAACCTGCATAGTAACATCATGAAGTCTTTTTACTAGACACTTACATTAACATGTCTTTATTTCTCCCCTGTTGTAGATTGTCGTGGAGAAGACATACCCTTGATGATCTGCCTTCTTGCACCACCAATACATGCATGTATTTAATTAATTTGTAAATAAAGGGTTTAATGTAATTTATAGTTGAGTATTTATTTCCAGTTTGCTTATTCTTTAGCAAAACAGTTAAAGTGCATGTAAAGCATTGCTGCAAATGACATTGAATAGAATCAGATGTTACTCCACTCTGTGTAAGGGTACAGGCTTATATAAAGTATGTGATTTTAGCATCATTAATGTTGTTCTGCTAACTTGTACATGCTGCCTTGGAGATATTAGTTACATCTCTGTTTCAGTTCGAACAACATATTCCATAATATTTATGAATAAATTAATCCCATATGTTAAGCAGTTAAAACAGAGGTTCTTTGCATTTCCAAAAATTCATTTCTATGTTATTCAAAAAGTAAAACTTTTTGGTTTCATTTAAATGATTACTGCTTACACCTCCATGAAAATCAAAAATCCAGTATGTCAAAATATTAGAATATTTCACTGCGATCATGGGGAAGACTGCTGACCAAACAAGTTGTCCAGAAGATGATCATCTACACCTTCCAGAAGGAGTGTAAGCCCCCTAATGTCAAACACTACCACCAACTATTTTGCTGACCATTTAGTTGCTTGATTGGCCAGCCATCTCACCTGACCTGACGTTTCATGGGAAAGATGAGCTGAAATCTGGGATAAATTTACAAGCTGAATGCTTCAAGTGTTATCTGCACATTCATGCACACTTTTGCACTATAGATTTATATTTCCATTTATGGACCACAGCACAAATCACTTTAATAATAAGGCAATTTAAGAAGTCACTTTTATGCATATTTGCACACCCCAGTCATTTCTACATTTCTAATTTGGACAAATTTCTATTTTCTTCTTTTATATTTCTTATTGTTATATTGATATTTTGTTCGTATTTGTACAGTATATTTTACTAGTTAATTTCATTTTCTACCGTTTTTTTACGGTGGCCCAGAAGGGCAAATCATCTTTCCCGTATGTGTATGTTTTTTCCCTTGTAAGGGCCCCCCCTCCACCCCATAATTTTATAATTTAAACACTTTTGCATGATATTCTATTTTTTTTTTAGATAAACTGTATTTCAAATGTCACACTCATTGTTTACATGTGTATTTTAATTATTTGGCAATTTATGATACTTTTATTCTTGAACATTTCATTCACAGTACATATATATAAGTAGTATTCATAAGCCTACATGTTTTTATGTAACCCATTGCATTAAGCTGTTAAGCATGACACCCTGGTTATGTTTCAAATTCAAAACTAAAATTTAATTTGTCACGTACAGAGTCATACATAGTACGATATGCAGTGAAATGCTTATACGACTGCCAGTGACCTTAAAAATAAAAAGCTTAAACTTAAGAAATAAATATGAATAAAAGAAATATGTTAAATAAAATTAACTACTTAAGGTTTCAGTGGGCTAAAGAAAGACAATCTTGGACTGCGGATGACTGGATGAGAGTTAGAGTCAGTGATGAATCAAGAATCTGCATTACGCAGGGTGATGATGCTGGAACTTTTGTTTGGTGCCGTTCCAATGAAATTTATAAAGAGAACTGCCTGAAGAAAACATGCAAATTTCCACAATCATTATTGATATGGGGTTGTATGTCAGGTAAAGGTATGGGAGACATGACAGTCATTACATCTTCTATAAATGCACAAGTTTATGTTGAGATTTTGGACACTTTTCTTATTCCATCAATTGAAAGGATGTTTGGTGATGGTAGCATCATTTTTCAGGATGATAATGCATCGTGCCATAGGGCAAAATCTGTGAAAACATTCCTACAGGAAAGACATATAATGTCAATGGCATGGCCTGCAAATAGTCCAGACCTTAATCCAATTGAAAATCTGTGGTGGAAATTAAAGAAAATGGTCCAGGACAAGGCTCCAACCTGCAAAGCTGATCTGGCAACTGCAATAAGACAAAGCTGGAGACAGACTGATGAAGTATACAGTTTGACATTAGTTAAATCCAGGCCTCAGAGAATTCAAGCTGTTATAAAAGCCAGAGGCGCTGCAACAAAGTACAAGTAGTGTTTTTATTTGGTGATTCCATATTTTTTTCCTCTGTTTGAGTTGTTAAAACAGTTGTCATTGACTATAGTTATCTTTCTTTGTTTTTTTAAAGTGTTTTATACAGCCAGAAGTTTGGATTGTTGAGTGAAAATAGTTTTGTGGCATGTATGTGCTTGTTTTTTTTCTACACAATTAAACATTTGAATGAACATCTTCTGAGAGGGTGATTCCATCATTTTTGCCAGGGGTTGTAGAAATATAAAAGAAGAAAATAGAAATTTGTCCAAATTAGAAATGTAGAAATGACTGGGGTGTGCAAATATGCATAAAAGTGACTTCTTAAATTGCTTTATTATTAAAGTGATTTGTGCTGTGGTCCATAAATGGAAATATAAATCTATAGTGCAAAAGTGTGCATGAATGTGCAGATAACACTTGAAGCATTCAGCTTGTAAATTTATCCCAGATTTCAGCTCATCTTTCCCATGAAACGTCAGGTCAGGTGAGATGGCTGGCCAATCAAGCAACTAAATGGTCAGCAAAATAGTTGGTGGTAGTGTTTGACATTAGGGGGCTTACACTCCTTCTGGAAGGTGTAGATGATCATCTTCTGGACAACTTGTTTGGTCAGCAGTCTTCCCCATGATCGCAGTGAAATATTCTAATATTTTGACATACTGGATTTTTGATTTTCATGGAGGTGTAAGCAGTAATCATTTAAATGAAACCAAAAAGTTTTACTTTTTGAATAACATAGAAATGAATTTTTGGAAATGCAAAGAACCTCTGTTTTAACTGCTTAACATATGGGATTAATTTATTCATAAATATTATGGAATATGTTGTTCGAACTGAAACAGAGATGTAACTAATATCTCCAAGGCAGCATGTACAAGTTAGCAGAACAACATTAATGATGCTAAAATCACATACTTTATATAAGCCTGTACCCTTACACAGAGTGGAGTAACATCTGATTCTATTCAATGTCATTTGCAGCAATGCTTTACATGCACTTTAACTGTTTTGCTAAAGAATAAGCAAACTGGAAATAAATACTCAACTATAAATTACATTAAACCCTTTATTTACAAATTAATTAAATACATGCATGTATTGGTGGTGCAAGAAGGCAGATCATCAAGGGTATGTCTTCTCCACGACAATCTACAACAGGGGAGAAATAAAGACATGTTAATGTAAGTGTCTAGTAAAAAGACTTCATGATGTTACTATGCAGGTTGACACACACGCATGCAGGCAGGCACGCACACAACATTTTATATATTTCATAGAACGCAAGCTTTTAGTAATGCTGTGTACAATTATTGGGTTTTGTCATTAAGGATTGCTGCAGAATTTGGCCCCATCTACACCATTCGTTAACACACATCATGAAGAGAAATTTGCCCCTGTTCCCAGATTAAGATGTGCTCAGTGGTGTTCTTGAAAAGAGGGGTGAATACTTCTGAACACTCACCTTCTGCTCAGGATGTACACCTGGTGTAGAAATCAGCTGATACACAGGCAGTTGATGATTTACATACAGTTCACTGTGAAAAGGAAAACACACAAGCACACATGTTATAAGGAGTATAAACACATATTTAATGACTTTATAATAGAATAGATAGAACCTGAACAAAAGCCCCTTTTCTTGACTGTTACATACTGTACATTGTGTAAACACATAGCTAACTACCCAGATAGCAGAACAACATTGAATCATCGTTGAATCAACATTAAAGCATCAACCAACTTGTCATTGAATCAATGTTGAAATTTCAATGTTAAACGTTGATTTTTCATCAGGTTTGCACCTTGAAATAATGTTATTTCAATGATGAAAAATAGATCAAGATGGGCATAAAATCAATGTTTGTTCAACGTAAATTCAATCACTTATTTTACATTGAATCAACATTGAATCAACATTGAAGCAATTATAGTTTAGTCTTGCTTTATGAACAGCAAGATTCTATGACAGTAAATCATGTCCGTTTTGGTTTATTTCTTTAAATCAGAGACCATGTAGGGCTGAAAAGCTTTTTTTTTTTTTTTTTAACAAAAAGTCAGTAACTCAACATCCTTCAGTTTACATGTAAACATATTTATTTATTTATGCTCCATACCCATTTAAACAGGAAGTAACATCACAATTACAATAAAACAACTATATAATAAAACACACTACAACTTACATACAAATTATTATAAACTGGATGACAAAATGAGTTTTTAGAAGAGAACTATTAGAAGAGATTGTTAATTCTGAATTCATAAAACAGAATCTAACTGCCAAGAGAAGAGACTGGAAAACCATAATATAAAAATGGCAGCCTGCCTCAGCAAAATTCAGTCAAATGCAAATAGAAACAACCAAGTCAGAAACACAACAGATGACTGAAACATTATTCGTAAGTTGAAATGTATTTACGCAGCAAAACAGATAATAAGACATAAGATAATAAACTAAAAACATACATGTATGCAATAAACATCATCCTATTAAATGTTCTTAGAAAAAACATTTATTTTTCAAAAGCACAAGAACAGATAATCAACAGTGACATCATTACTATACTATTACTGACAAGGGCAGAATGGAGTAATTGAACAAATAGGCTGAAGCAACTTCTACAGAGCAGGATCAAAACTATCCAGCCCTGGTCTCATTTTAACATACAAACACTGTCTATGACTTTTCAGGTAGGTCTCGCTATTTCATAGCAACATTACAACATTACTGAGAGCAGCGCTGGTCATTATCTCCCAACGTCAGGATGTAGGGGTACGGCCTCGACACTTCAGCCTGCTGGAGGTATTCCACCATGTTGGTGCCAACCTTAGAAAGAAAGAAATGAAAAAGTTAAAATTTTGTTGAATAGCAAAGATTAAACTGAATAAGACTATCAATTTCGTGTGAAATACGATTGATACTAAAAAATTACAAAGCTGCCCATTAAGATAGGGTATAGGTAACCAGAAACAAAAACATGGAGACAGCTACTACCAAACATAAAACAGCAAAATAAGCACGACTTTTAGGATACAGCACTTTATGTCAGACTAGTTGATATTGTAGTCTGCATTGATTTTAAGCTAATTACCGAAAAAATGTCATAGCTGGTGTCATACTGGTACATTACAATCACCAAAATATTAATACTTCATCTAGTAGTTATCTGTACCGCTGTGGTACTTTTTCCTGTAGTTGGCGCGCTGACTGATAGTTAATTTAACTTTGGTTAAAGAGAGCTACCTGGTTAGCTTACATGCTATTACTGGTGATACATTTGCATACTTGCCAAAGGGGGAAAGGTGTAAAATATTGTTATAACTCGGGAGAAACGCAGGAGAAATTTGACCGCAGAGTAAATTACTAGCTGGTGAAAAACGGGAGGGTTACCAGGTCTGTATATTTGTGAGAGGGTCAGTGTTTTGTAACACCACAGCATTTTATTGTCTCAAGCAGTGAGTTTAATAAAGTTCTAAAGTGGTTGCTAATGCTAGCAAACTAACTAAATGCCTGGTCATGCTAACACTACAGTTAACAGTTTAGCGTTCATTCATCACTTCACCATCTTCGTAACCCTGCAAACATTCTGCAGAGAAAGCTAAAAAGCTCAGACATCTTAGCCGTTTCTTTCATACACAGGTGGGGTTGTTTGGCTAACTAGCAGCTAATCTCAGCTAAATTATCATCCAGTACCTCAGACCAGCCGGAAAGTTTGTGTGTAACCTTAACACGGCAACAGCAATAAATGTTACATATAGTAATAATTTTTCAGTCATATGTGAATTAGGTGAGTGAACATGTGTATACAGACCTTGTATTTAACGTCATTTTCCCTTAAATGTCCGAGGAGGATGAACCGTCATCAGCGGTGTGGGAGCTCAAGAGTCACGAAGCTGAGTGACAGCCGCTGAATCCACCGGTGAACTTTGGGGGAGGGGCCAATCAAACTTTAACCCAGCAGCTGGGTTACACAAAAACTACCCAACTCTCTGTAAATAACCCAGAAAAATGACCCAACAGCGGCAACCCAGCGTTTGGGTAGAAAAAACAACCCAGCATTTTTTAGAGTGTAGGCAGCAAGGTAAATACACAAAACTTACCGTCAAATTATTTTTTTTCCTCAATTTATATATATATATATATATATATATATATACATATATATTTTTTTTTAATTATTTTATTTATTTATTTATTTTATTTTTTAAGCACCATGGCAAATCTCTCGTAGTCAATTTTTTAACCTGTTTTAAACACATACACACATGCATACACATTTTATAGAAATGCACTTAGTTAATTTAATTTGCCTTACATTGTTGAATGAGGATGGGTTCCACAACCAAAAATCAACATTGATTCAATGTTTGTCTTTTCAACACAGAAAAGCATTGAATTATCAACATTGATTCAACATTATTTAGCATTGAAAAATCAACCTCAACCAAAATGATGATTCTGATGAAATTTCAACATTGAATCAATGTCACCTTGCTATCTGGGTACTCAGAAGAGCTCTAGCTATGATAATACCACTACATTACACTGCAGTATTATACACTATATGGCACTCATGAGCTCCAATAAACTGCATACAACAATTCATTAACCATCTGTAACATTTAACCCATAACAGGAGCAGCTAAGAATTAGCTCAGGGATAATTAGCAATAGTTGATAGTCAACAGTGGACATTCTGCTATCTTAGCTCTTTTAGTAAACTAGCGCTTAGCATAATGATATTAACTTGCTTATGGCTCCATATTTGGACAGGTGTTTTACAGAAACAATGGAGCTAACTGTTTACATCACGTATATGTGTCCAAATACAACATTAAATTAATATATGTTAATGAACATGCTAGTTTCCCCATGCTAAGCGCTAGCGGTTAGCATAGTGATATTAGCTTGCTTATAAATCCATATGTGGATGTATATTACAGAGATGGCATGGAGCTGATGGTTTATATCAGTGTTTAATGGTCTAAATGAGATTATCTTCCTTTTAATCACTGACATTTACACTCGGCTCGGCATTTCCCCCAAACACTCCAAAAGTATTAACACTGCTACAAAGTTATCATTAGTGCCTAAAACAGTAACATCTAATTAATTTTATATATTAAACATTACCTGGTAAATGTGTCCAGTTGAAAAATTAGGGAAAATTATAACGTTATCGCGCTATAATTCACTGTACATTCCAATGGTGGTGTTGTGGAGCTTCCGTGTTTAATTGCGTTTGGACCTCAACTCCCATAGTCCTTTGCGCGTTAGCTTTAGCATTTAGCTTGCAAAATACGGGAGAAAGATAGTTTTTCACACGGGGAAAAGCGGTTGCGCACAAACGGGAAAACGCACACATTTTCAAGGAAAAAAAATTTTTTTCAAGGAAAATAATTTTTTTTTTCAAGGAAAAAACACACATTTTCAAGAGAAAAAGCACACATTTTCAAGAAAAAAAGCACACATTTTCAAGAGAAAAATCACACATTTTCAAGAGAAAAAGCACACATTTTCAAGAAAAAAAGCACACATTTTCAAGGGAAACATTTTTTTTT
Organism: Channallabes apus; assembly: GCA_030522415.1. NCBI lineage: Eukaryota > Metazoa > Chordata > Actinopteri > Siluriformes > Clariidae > Channallabes > Channallabes apus. The sequence goes on from CM060126.1 coordinate 22,808,706, forward strand.
TTCAAGGAAAAAAAATTTTCTTTCAAGAGAAAAAGCACACATTTTCAAGAAAAAAAGCACACATTTTCAAGAGAAAAAGCACACATTTTCAAGAGAAAAAGCACACATTTTCAAGAGAAAAATCACACATTTTCAAGAAAAAAAGCACACATTTTCAAGAGAAAAAGCACACATTTTCAAGGGAAACATTTTTTTTTTCAAGGAAAAAAAATTTTCTTTCAAGGGAAAAAAAACTTTTACAAGGGAAAAAACACACATATATGGGAAAGATGATTTGCCCTTCTGGGCCACCGTATATATATATATATATATATATATATATATATATATATAGTGTGTGTGTGTGTGTGTGTGTGTGTGTGTGTGACCGGTGCAAGGGCCATTGTCACTCATACTGTCGTAGTTTTTAGAGCCCTAAAAAAGCATTCGCTAGTAAGTAAGTAAATAAAAGACAAATGAATAAATATAGGGTGTTTCATAAAGTACGCAGTTTTTTAATTGCGCGGGATTTTTTTTGTTTGAAGATTGTCAGCACTGTTCCTATCATTTTCGTTATCTATTATCACTCCGATTAGAAGACCATTTGTCGTTTCTCCATTTTGTAGCCATGGAGCGGTTCAGTATCGAGCAACGCATTCTTATTGTGAAAACTCATTACAAAAACGGGGAGTGCTACGCAGAGACTGTCCGTAAACTTCGCGCGATCTTTGGACGTGACAATGCCCCGACCGCAACAACTTCTTTTTATGGGGATATGTGAAGTCACAAGTTTACGTGAACAAACCTCAAACGATTACCGAACTGAAGATGGAAATTCAACGGGTAATCGGTGAAATCGACAGGGACGTCTGCGAAAGAGTTATCGTTAATTTCAACGATCGGATGACTGCCTGCAGAGAAAGTGGAGGTGGACATATGCTCGATATCATTTTTCATTATTAAATCGAAGTATATGTTGAATGAAATTAAATAAAAATTTTGAATTTTGCTTCGATTTTGGCTGATTTATTGCATTTTTAAAAATTGCGAACTTTATGAAACACCCTATAGTTATAAATTATATATATATATATATATATATATATATATATATATATATATATATATAATGGAAATATGTATTAAGAAAATATAATTAATATTTTCATGTTTAATTACAAAAAAAAAAAAAATTTTAATGGTTAGTGACTGTTGCAGACATTTACACTATTTTTGAGAACTATTAAGTTCTCCTTCAACGTGTCATAGCCGATAACTGCCCCTTTGATCTGCTGGGTACGGCGGGGCGTCGATTGCTGATCAGTGTGTGTAAAGTACGCTACTTTACACTGATCAGCACTCGATGCCCCGCCGTACCCAGCAGATCAAAGGGGCACACTCATAAACTCTCCGTGTGCACACACACAAACTCTCCGTGCACACACATAAACTCTCCGTGCACACACACACACACACACACACGATTTATAGATAAAATGCAGACATGAACACGCCACCCCCCAGGAAAACAACAAACACAAATATATAGACTACAGTACTCGCTTTTCCAACACGCTAGCGCGCTCCGATGTGAGCCGATTTATTCAAGTCATAATTAGAGAATATAGAGAGATTAATAACAGAGAAAGCATAATAAGATGTCTATACAGTAAATAAAAAGAAAAGTATCAAATCCAACTATTAAGTGTGATTTTATTGCTATCATAAACCATTTATGTTATATATTTATTTTATATTATTTTATTTTATATTACATTATTTTTTATATATTATATTTACACAATGCTTGCTCTGAAGGACTTTATCTAAAAGCCAGACTGACCAAGTTTCTAATTCACTGCTGACGTAGTTAAATATGCTTATACTGTATATACGTATAGGTTACATTTTAAAAGTACAATCACAAGTAAATTAGAAACTGAATGTAATGTAAAATATGAATAAACCAGTATTAGACACAGATATACGATATGGTAGTATATACAATGAAAAAGCTATTTACACGAGTGCTCAAATGTAAAGCAAACGCAATTATTAATTTATTGTGTATATTTAACTTCATTCAGCCATTTAAGTTATATGAAGAATAACGTTCCTAACCCACTATTATTTTAATCTTAAATAAAGTTGGCCTAATACAATATTGTTTGCAATGCTGAAGCAAACATGATTTTGTTTTAGTCTATTCGCTGAATACAACGCGACCCACATCACCTCTTGGTGAAGACCCACAGAAACCGTTACTGTAATCCCCCTTCTCACCTACAGTATCCTTGGTGTGAAAGTTATCAAACCGGTTTCGCTGATGGGGTAATTCTGCTTCAAGCACTTTCCGATGCTGTTGCTAGGAAATTCCACCCCACAGCCCACAACAACAAGCAAATAAGAGACATAATTAACGAACTTCTTAGAAAGAAAAGATTGAGTTTTCTCTTTTCTAAAAAAAAAATAATTAATGAATACTCTTGCTTTTGTAAAGATTTTGAGTGACCATTTTCCATATACAGTACGGCCTGCTTTATTATATATTTAATAAAACTTTATTGGAACAAAATTGTGTGTGTGCCTTATTGAATATTTAATAATGCTTCCGGAACATTGTTGTCCATACGTTTTACAGTATGTACAGTATATTGAAAACAGTGAAACATAAAACACAAACCGAAAGGACAAATTAAGGAATGTACGAAACATTAACACCTTTACCGTGTTCAAATAAATACTGTAGAGTTATTGCATTATGTTTCAAGACATCCTTAATTTTAAAAAAATTTCCCTAATTATATGTCCACAAATACTTTGACAACATACACTTATCAACTTATCCACATAAACTTATCAACACAAACTCTCGCACGCACACACAATCTCTAAAAAATTTATATTAATAACATACATATACAAATAAACAAAAATATAAACGTCTATATTGAAGTTTACGGTGAAAGCAGAGTCGGCTAAGCAGACGTGATGGTGCGCACGCCCTCACCTCTGTTACGGCTGCCTACAGTATTTGGCCAAAAGAATTATAATAATTGAACGATATGCCTGGTCCAGGAAAGAGACATCAACAGTCCGGCGCTGAGAAACGAAAGAACCGAAAGAAAAAAAAAGCCTAAGATGAAGCCTGTGCATCAATTCCAGAAATAAAACTTTACTTTATTCTGTTGACGTTAATAATGTAATAACGTAACGTTAACGTAAAATAACGCAAATTTCATTTAACAGCAGGGGGAACAATAAATATATATTTTTATAAATTTATTGCATTGTTTATGTTGTTTACAGTCAAGCCATCAACATACAATAAAATGTAAACATGAGATCTAAACTAAAAACTGTGCTCCCTGTGCTGGTGCTGGCAATATCATCTCTTTGTTCTGCTGTCTCCGGCTCCCTCCTGGTTCTGAATCTGCCCCTTCCTCTACTCTCACTACAGGGATTAAAGTGAAAAAAAGTCTTCTGACTGAACTTTTTTCAGGCCATGCCATATTCCTTTAACAAACACTTTATTTAAATAGTCGAGACCAATAGCTTTAGGGGAGATTAAACCGCTTTAATATTGCCAGTTTGCATATTTTAAAAGCTATTTGTAATCTTTGAAAAAAAAATACCTTGACAAATAATCAACCATCTACCACATATCTTTTCAGTGCATGTTTTTATTTATCTTATAACACCAAACAATGTTTTGTGAAACTCTTAATAATTAACAGAAAAAAGTAATAGCACCACCATTAAATTCCAAACAGTGCATTTTCAGTGCATGTTTTATGTATCTTAAAGAAAACATCTTCGTTTTCAGCTTAGATGACAAATCGGATTTCCAGTAAGCAGCAATGCCATGTGTGCAAGTAGTAGGCATGTGCATTAGACATAGACAATCTTGAAAGTGCACTCTTGTCTTTGACAACTGATTGCATTAAATTAACTAGTGGTTGTGAGACTGTGAGTGACAGGTCATGCTCCGCTATGAAAGAACATAGACGCACTTTTACATCGCGCACACGGTCGGCCACAGATATGTGAACCTCCGTTGTGGTTCTTGTCGCAGCAGACAGGGAGCATGTGTACTGTTAGAGCACGAACGGCAGCATTGTGACTAGCTGCTGACTGATGGCGAGCTCGCACTTTGTTTTGCCATTATTGCCATATTGAAGTTTCCTGTGGCATACTGTGCAAAGACATCTACCTGGATGTTTGATTTTTTTTTAGTCCACGAACTAAAAGGCTTGCCATTCTCCCCAATTTTGCTAAGCCAAGCCCATCTCCATTTATTTATTTTTTTACACTTTTATCAATCTCCGAAACATCGGAGCCTTCCTGCATTAAGTGTGTCCATGCTATCTTAAATATAGTTATACCTCAGCCTGACATGTAGTTCTTCAAAACTAAACCAAAACCCGGAGTGGATTCATACCGGAGTGATAACAAAACGCTTAGAGTGGAGAGAGGAACGTGCATTCGCTCCACTCCAGGCTTTGATCACATCCTCCTCAGCAGGCTGAATACACTTTGTCTTTCCTTAATTTAAGACCCATGTAAGCCTATATATACAGCATTAAAATTAGGCCACTTAGGAACAATGCACCCCAGAGACGTTAATAAGCCACTCGCCTTCTTTGAAAGCAAGTGTACTTCTTTGATAAGTGATGAAGTAAGCCTGTTATAATAATAACTTGGTGTTATTTGATCTTATTGGTTTAGAAATTTATATTTAAATAAAACCCTACACACTTCTTTTCTAATTACACGTGATAAAATCTAAAGGCTCACTGTGTTAATATTTATTGTGCTTAAATTTGATCTTAATAAGATTTGATTTAATTTGAATTCTACATTTGTACTGTAATTATAGTACTGTGATTATGAATTCGGTCAACTACAGTGTTTCACTTGATGTTATCGGCTACTACGTGTATTATTTAATGGGACGCGTCTCATTAATGAGGCAGAGAATGAAGTAAGGCATGAGGCGTCAGTCTGTAGTTATATAGCGCCACTCAGTGGTAAAAGCCAGCAAATGCACAGCAAATGCACATGCCGTAATGCGGCGGCGACGCTAAATACGACGCTCCGATTTCGTAACCACTGTAAGGCTTTATTATTGTGTTTGAATAAATCAGATCTACCACAAACTGAACAACTTCACTTTTCCGGTATGGTAACATAAGCACCTCGGATACCTGTCGCTGCTGCTGTGGAAATATTACGCTACTGATATTAAATATAGAATATATATTGAAACAAAAACTACCATTATAAAATATATAACTTATTGAAATGTTTATAACTTATCGAAAATTATTTGATTGATTTACAAGATGTATGTTATATAATACTAAGGGTTTCTGGGGTGTGTTTCGCCTGCCATGTGGGAGACCCGGGTTCGATTCCCAGCCGGTGACCAAGAACAATAATGCTAATTGGGTTTCTAAATTAAGTTGAAATGCAAATTATTGTGTCCTATTTATATGATGTCCTCGGTAATGATTATAATAAATATATAAATAATACAGTAAACAATAAACACTGCCTTGTGCAAAGTGAAAGTGAGTGCCGATGGAGCAGGAGCAGCGATTTAGTTCTGAACACACTTCCGTGAAATTATCGCTAAAACAATATTAAATTTGAATAAATCAGATAGCATAGTTTATTGTCTATCTATAATAAACTATGCTATGTCATAACTGAAGCAAACACCACGATTATGCCTCGTTTCGTTCAGTGTTGCTAGACAACGCACCGGCGCCTAATCAGCGGGAACGTGGTTCACTTTTTCATTCACCTCTGAGAAAAAAACACACACGCATACACACTTGCACTTTTTTCAGTTACAACAAGCACAGCGATGAGTCCACGTCCGCTGACTTCGACAGACTGAAGACAAATTACCGTTGTCTGACAGACCCCTATACGTAAAGCCTATAGTAAACGCCTAAGTAAATGAATATAGTCTAATTTACCTCGTGTTTTCTACTATAAGATTATCATAAACCAAATTTAAGCTAAGCGTTACATTTTTAAGTTCTTGTCCAGTTGGCAGGAATCCACTATAGTAAAAGCCTATAGTAAATTTGACAATATCCATCTACTTAGAGCTGTTCATTTACGATAAAAAATTAAAAAATACAAAAAAAAAAAAACTAAATCTAAATATCTGCTTTAACTTTTTTTTTATTCATGAGACAACCTTTCAGTTTTGTAAATATTCTAGTTACAGTGTGACAAGTCTTACTTTAGGGTAAACGTTTTTAAGTATTAGACCATCCAGCTAAGATAAATGTTATGTCGTTGATTAATAAAATCTGGATTAAGCATGTTTTATTTTGTTTTATAGTGACACTAAACAGCTGAACAACTTCCCTTTTTTGAGAATTGTTTTTCAACATTTTGGAGAATTAGAACATCCAGGTTAGTTTTTTTAAATCATTATTATTAAACTAATTATCACAACATAACTAACTGTCATGTTTCTCTCTATGTCTGCGTCGGGTGTGTGTGCGTGGCATGATCACGGAGGCGAGCTGACGGTTCAATAAAGTCCTTTATTTTCACAACAATGAACATAAACAAAAACCAGTAACTCCCAACACAAACTAAACTATATCAACAAATGCTAGACGCCTGACTGGAGTTCAGCCAGGCTATTTATACAACTAAATATAATCAGCAAATTAACTTCCCTCGGTTCAGGTGAGCTTCTACGTCACCTGACCGAGGTGCAAACTGGGAAATGAAGTACCAACAAAACTACAACTCAAAAACAAACCAAAACATATACGGGCGTTAAGCGCCCTCTAGGGGTTAACCGTTACATTATCCCCCCCCAAATAATGCTCCTCCGGAGCATCACCGGAGGCCCCGGACACCCACCCCAATGTTCTACCTTTTGCCTCCCGACGAGGAGGCTGGGTGACGGGGCTGGAGGCGTGCTCGGCGGCTGCTGAACTGGAGACGTGCTCGGCGGCTGCTGAACTGGAGACGTGCTCGGCGGGTGCCGACGCGCTGGAGACGTGCTCGGCGGCTAGCGACGCGTTGGAGACGTGCTCGGCGGCTGCCGATGCGCTGGAGACGTGCTCGGTGGCTGCCGACGCGCTGGAGACGGCATTGAGCTCGACGGCGGCGGCGTTGAAGCTGACTCGGAGCTCGACGGCGGCGACAGAGCTGGCTCGGAGCTCGGCGACGGAGCTGGCTCGGAGCTCGGCGACGGAGCTGCCTCGGAGCTCGGCGACGGAGCTGGCTCGGAGCTCGGCGACGGAGCTGGCTCGGAGCCACTTGGTAGGTCTAGCATTCTGTCATGTTTCTCTCTGTCTGCGTCGGGTGTGTGTGCATGGCATGATCGCGGAGGCGAGCTGACGGTTCAATAAAGTCCTTTATTTTCACAACAATGAACATAAACAAAAACCAGTAACTCCCAACACAAACTAAACTATATCAACAAATGCTAGACGCCTGACTGGAGTTCAGCAAGGCTATTTATACAACTAAACATAATCAGCAAATTAACTTCCCTCGGTTCAGGTGAGCTTCTACGTCACCTGACCGAGGTGCAAACTGGGAAATGAAGTACCAACAAAACTACAACTCAAAAACAAACCAAAACATATACGGGCATTAAGCGCCATCTAGGGGTTAACCGTTACACTAACCCAACAACATTGATCATTGATTCAGCTGAAACTAATTCTATACATGTAACAGAAAGTGTAGATGCAGATTCCAAATGTATAAATATGCATGCTATATATATATATATATATATACATTCCTCTATATGTCTTCCTCTAGACCTCCTGCCTGGCAGTTACAACCTCAGCATCCTTCTACTGATATATTCACAATCTCTCCTCTGAACATGTCCAAACCACCTCAATCTGGCCTCTCTGACTTTATCTCCAAAACATCTCACATGGGTTGTCCCTCTGATGAACTGATTCTTGATCCTATCCATCCTTGTCACTCCCAAAGAGAACCTCAACATCTTCAGCTCTGCTACCTCTAGCTCTGCCTCCTGTCTTTTCTTCAGTGCCACTGTCTCTAAGCTGTAGAGCATTGCTGGTCTCACAACTGTCCTTAAGCGCACTTAAAACATTTTATTTTGTTTTATTTTAATTTTGCTATAATTAAAATAAAACAATTTTTAAAACAGCATCACCCAGGATTCGAACTGGCGCTTTGTGGATCTCTGACCGAGCGCTCTAACCGCTACACCACTCGTGCCAAATCTGGGGACCAATAGTCTGTTTGAGGGGGGGAAGAGGGCGAAAAGAAGGGGAAGAAGGGGGAAAAGGGAAAAAGGAGAAAAAAGGAAGAGAAAAAAGGAAAATTGAGGAAAAAATGAGGTGAAATGAGAGTTATTACCATCTTTGATGTTTCCCTCTAGTTATAGACTGCTAATGTGATTGTAATTTTAAGATTTGCATCAAAAATGACCATTTTTATGCATTCTGCAGGGGGAGGTTGTGGATCCAAAGGTCCCAGGTTCGATTCCCGCGTATGACGTTTTTTTTTGTCACAAAAATTTAAAATACTGCCTAATTAATCGTAACATGAGGTTAGATTCTTGTAAAAGTATTAGAGATTGTTGTTAAACGCTTCATGTTGTGTCACACAAAAAGTGAATTTGTATTCAAATTAATAATTAATAGAATAAACATGAAAAGCAATGCAACAGTGTATTTGCCTTCTCTATATGACTGTGTCCTGCTGGAATGAAGGCAAATTCATTACAAATGAAATATTAATCTGGTGATGTACTTTAAAGAGAATCATATTCTGTTATTTTTTCATTTTTAGTCTATAAAAAAAAGCAAAACTCTAATTGACTCCTGTTTGTACAGATATTTGTGATAGAAATAAATCATAAAGCTTCTTTAAAAATATAATGCAAATTTATTAGCAAATTATGGTATCATTATACAGTTATACAGTGGTGTGAAAAACTATTTGCCCCCCTCCTGATTTCTTATTCTTTTGCATGTTTGTCACACAAAATGTTTCTGATCATCAAACACATTTAACTATTAGTCAAAGATAACACAAGTAAACACAAAATGCAGTTTTTAAATGAGGGGTTTTATTATTTAGGGAGAAAAAAAATCCAAACCTACATGGCCCTGTGTGAAAAAGTAATTGCCCCCTGAACCTAATAACTGGTTGGGCCACCCTTAGCAGCAATAACTGCAATCAAGCGTTTGCGATAACTTGCAACGAGTCTTTTACAGCGCTTTGGAGGAATTTTGGCCCACTCATCTTTGCAGAATTGTTGTAATTCAGCTTTATTTGAGGGTTTTCTAGCATGAACCGCCTTTTTCAGGTCATGCCACAACATCTCAATAGGATTCAGGTCAGGACTTTGACTAGGCCACTCCAAAGTCTTCATTTAGTTTTTCTTCAGCCATTCAGAGGTGGATTTGCTGGTGTGTTTTGGGTCATTGTCCTGCTGCAGCACCCAAGATCGCTTCAGCTTGAGTTGACGAACAGATGGCCGGACATTCTCCTTCAGGATTTTTTGGTAGACAGTAGAATTCATGGTTCCATCTATCACAGCAAGCCTTCCAGGTCCTGAAGCAGCAAAACAACCCCAGACCATCACACTACCACCACCATATTTTACTGTTGGTATGATGTTCTTTTTCTGAAATGCTGTGTTACTTTTACACCAGATGTAACGGGACACGCACCTTCCAAAAAGTTCAACTTTTGTCTCGTCGGTCCACAAGGTATTTTCCCAAAAGTCTTGGCAATCATTGAGATGTTTTTTAGCAAAATTGAGACGAGCCTTAATGTTCTTTTTGCTTAAAAGTGGTTTGCGCCTTGGAAATCTGCCATGCAGGCCATTTTTGCCCCGTCTCTTTCTTATGGTGGAGTCGTGAACACTGACCTTAATTGAGGCAAGTGAGGCCTGCAGTTCTTTAGATGTTGTCCTGGGGTCTTTTGTGGCCTCTTGGATGAGTTGTCTCTGCGCTCTTGGGGTAATTTTGGTCGGCCGGCCACTCCTGGGAAGGTTCACCACTGTTCCATGTTTTTGCCATTTGTGGATAATGGCTCTCACTGTGGTTCGCTGGAGTCCCAAAGCTTTAGAAATGGCTTTATAACCTTTACCAGACTGATAGATCTCAATTACTTTTGTTCTCATTTGTTCCTGAATTTCTTTGGATCTTGGCATGATGTCTAGCTTTTGAGGTGCTTTTGGTCTACTTCTCTGTGTCAGGTAGCTCCTATTTAAGTGATTTCTTGATTGAAACAGGTGTGGCAGTAATCAGGCCTGGGGGTGACTACAGAAATTGAACTCAGGTGTGATAAACCACAGTTAAGTTATTTTTTAACAAGGGGGGCAATCACTTTTTCACACAGGGCCATGTAGATTTGGAGTTTTTTTTTCTCCCTTAATAACGTAAACCTTCATTTAAAAACTGCATTTTGTGTTCAATTATGTTATCTTTGACTAAAAGTTAAGGGTTTTTGATGAGCAGAAACATTTAAGTGTGACAAACATGCAAACGAATAAGAAATCAGGAAGGGGGCAAATAGTTTTTCACACCACTGTATATTGCACTCACTCATTATCTCTCCACCTTCTTCCAGTTCTTTAAAACTAAAAATATCTCAAATTACAGATGTCGCCTTTAAGACTGCGCGTGTTTTCCCGCGGGATGCCGCAATTTAGCGCGCGGCTTGCCGCGACTTGCCGGAGGCAATATTCGGGAATTTAAAATAAATGTGTTGTGCTTCACTGAATATCCGCCAGATGGCGCATAGAAGGACTTTATCTAAAAGCCGGTGGTCCGGGAAAGTCAGTTTCCCTATGTTTCCCCGGTGGCGTGCAGATTCAAATCATGACGTCACTCGCTACCTAACGCTGAGAAGGCGAACGAGGATTTTAACAGTTTTTCTCTCGTTTTAAAGTGTTTTTATGAACTTTTTGAATTAAACAAATAACCTATGCATAATAATCGAGTGTCTTTTCGCTTTTTTTTTTGTATATTTGAAGATAATTCATACGTTTTAAGCCGCTGCAAAAGGCTGGTTTGCTGGACGAGTACTGACATTACGACTACTTTTATTACACCTACATTTGTTTATTTGTATATGTATGTTATTAATATTTATTTTTTAGAGATTGTGTGTGCGTGCACGGAGAGTTTGTGTTGATAAGTGTATGTGGATAAGTTGATAAGTGTATCAGAAAGCATTAAAATGTTCATTTGAATTAAAATGACACACACACACGTCTGTATATACAGTATATCAATTACATATATATCAATTTCATTAGTTCGTTCATTCTATTTGAAGCTTCGGATGTTTTTTTTTTTTTTGGTTTGGTTAGATTAGTTCTGAACTCGCTTCCGTGAAACTATCGCTAAAACAATGTATTGAGCCCTCCTGAGGATATAAAGCTTTATTATTGTATTTGAATAAATAATCAGATCTACCACAGCAGGTAATAAACTATGGTGTGTCATAACCGAAGCAAACACCACGATTGTGCCTCATTTCGTTCGACGGGAACGTGGTTCACTTGGCCGCGGTGTATTATTAACCTGTGGAATGTTTCACTGTTTATGCTCACATAAGAGGAATAAAAGCGAGGGAAATGTGGAAATGATGTGTGGCAACTCAATGAGGACTAAACCAAAGATTTCGGTAACTCCACTGAGTGTAACATCTGCATACTGACACTGAACATCTTCACTTTTCCGTTTACCTCTGAAAAAAAAGCTGTATTTTGTTTGTTTATATTTAGCGTTTTTATAACAGTAGAACAAATACCCGCGCGCACGCACACACACACACACACACACACACACACAGACACACACACTCCCCTGAGCCCTCGGGAAACATCCAATCACCGTCGGTATACAAATGAGTCAAGACGTAGCCTAACGTGGTGTCGTGTCGGATTTCAGCGGTCACGGAGTGGGAAGACTTTGAAGAAGCTGCAGTGACAGTAAACAGCTGAACAACTTCACTTTTCCGTTTACCTCTGAGGAAAAAAAGCTGTATTTTGTTTGTTTATATTTAGAATTTTTATAGTAGTATAAGAGAAAGTTACCGTTTGGTCTGTACTGTAGTTCGCACCCTTGTAGAGAATAAATAAATGAATAAGACCTTCATGTCCCCTCTCAAGAGTGTCATAGTCCATTGTTAGTTTTAATGATCTGGCTGAAACTAATTATCACTACATAAGTACCCTAACACCATTGATCATGAGTCTCAGCTGAACCTAATTCTATACTTGTAACAGAAAATGTAGATGCAGATTCCAAATGTGTATTTATATAATAGATAGATAGATAGATAGATAGATAGATAGATGTGTGTGTGTGTGTAGGCTCTACGCAGGGGCAAGAGAGGGCAGCGCATCCTTAAATGTCTGCACATGTTAATATATTCCTAAAATGTATATATTACAAGTTGATAAACTGATCTGCAGTAGCGGAAAAATCCGCTGAAAATAGGACAGGCTGCAGCGCACACACACACATACACATGCGCGCGCACACACACACACACACACACACACACACACAGACACACCTCCCTTGAGCCCTGCGTCTGTCGGATTTCAGCGGTCACGGGGTGGAAAGACTTTGAAACAGTTTATATATGAATCTAAGCTTGAACTTATCAGCATTGTAAATATATAATACATTTCAAATAAAATCGCTATTACTTTGACCCTGAAGTTTAGTTTAGCACACACAAAAAACAGAAAAGTCATTTCTGGTAAATCAACGGAATGTGTAGTTTATTTACAGTAATTCATAAAAAAATGAATATACATTGTACAGTACACGGTAAACACGGGAAAGATTACAAGATGAGAAAACAAACAGTGTCTACTTTATAAACAGCTTAGTATGTTCGTCGAGATGCTGAAATCCATTGCATGTTTTTGCTTCCAAGTGGAGAGATATTTGACCGATAGCCTAGAACAAAAGATCTATACGTGTGATCACAACCCCCTCCGACCGACCGTGCCATCAATCACTGACCACCTCAGAAGTTCCCTCCAATGTATGGCTGCAATACTTGTTTTGCAAGTATTTTTAACACCATTCAAAGGCTTACAAGTTCCATTCAACATATAATGATGTCTCCACATGTTAATATGTTCCTAAAATTTATATATTACAAGTTGATAAACTGATCTGCGGTAGCGGAGAAATCCGCTGAAAAAAGGACAGGCTACAGCGCACGCGCACACACACACAGACACACACAGACACACCTCCCTTGAGCCCTCGGTAAACATCCAAGCACTGAGGCACGCAAATCCCCTGACCACAATAAGGTGGCAATCCCTCAGGGGGGAAGATGAAAAATACAAATTAAATAAATAAAACAAAATAAAATATCCTTAATCCAGATTTTATCAATCAACGACATAATATTGATCTTAGCTGGATGGTCTAATTCTCAAAACCTTTTAACCTAAAGAAAAACTTAACACACTATAACTAGAATATTTACAAAACTGAAAGGTTGTCTTATGTATAATGAAAAAAACCTCATAACACAAAAAGATCATATTATGTTTTTAAATATTATATATTTAGTAACTGAACAGCTCTCTTCTCTCCAATCCACTCCTAAACCACAGTCTCCTATTTCTCTGTGCGTGCTCTGGAGCCTGTGAATGAATACACGCAGCGGAGGTTTTGTAAACTGTAGAGATACAATAATTTTACTGCTGGAAAATCAGCATTTTATCTAATTTGAAATATAAACCTAATATTATCTGTTACTTAATATATTTTCTTTAAAAACAGTGTTTTTTTATATCATAAATATAATAATCCATAATTATGTGGGTATCCATATTAGATGGCTTTTAGTGAAATAAAACTGTAACTTACTTTAAAACTAAACATGGTCCCCAAAACGGAGCTCTGGACACAGAGCTACAGACCCCACTGTAACCCCCTTACCCAGTTAGCTAGCAGTTAATGACCACCACTACTTGTGCAGTTCATAAAAGGACAGGTAATGTTTGTCGCGCTGTTGCACAAACAGCACGCTCATTTATTTAAGAGAGAGTTTATGAGAGTTTATGAGTGTGCTGCTTTGATGTGCTGGGTATGGCGGGGCGTCGACGGCTGATCAGTGTAAAGTAGCGTACTTTACACACACTGATCAGCAGTTGACGCCCCGCCATACCCAGCAGATCAAAGGGGCAGTTATCGGCTATGACACGTTGAAGGAGAACTTAATAGTTCTCAAAAATAGTGTAAATGTCTGCAACAATCACTAACCATTAAAATGTTTTTTTTGTAATTAAACACGAAAATATTAATTATATTTCCATATATACAAACAAACACACACACACACACACACACACACACACACACACACACACACACACACACACAAGGGCGTAGGTTTGCTACCTATGACTCCAACTAATACCCCATCCCCCAATCCCCTTTTCCACCCACCAACCCCCAACCCCCTGCCCCATCCACCTACCAACCTCCCACCCCAACTATGTCCACTGAATACATGTTTTTCTTAATATGGTGCGAAATCACTTTACATTAATACTAGCAATGCTTCGATTGATATTAATCCACTCGAAATGCAATTCATTAAGTTAAATTAAGGAATAGTGTAAAGTTAAAGGAATGTTTCATAACTGACAAAAAGATAGTCTTTAATAAAATAAAAACTATTCTTTATTGAGCCCTAGTGCAAATGAAACATCTCAATCATCTGTATATATATAAAAGTAGATTACATCTAAACATGAACTACTAGGTAGAGTACCACACAACAGCTCAATGCCTATTGCTCCTATATGAAGGAGACAAAAACATGCCTTCGCCTCTCGTTAACAAAAATAAACTGCTGGCATATTTGTTTGACATCAATATTGTCCAGGCTGTTCTTTTTTTCTTCTGATAAACACTAAAGATTATATTTTGTAGAATGCTGAAAACCTGTAATCATTGATTTACATAGTATTTGTTTTTCCTGCTACGGAAGTCAATGTTTTCAGCTTTTCCTGAAATTTATATTCTGTATATGGACGGCTGAGGAAACCCGAAGACTCATCTGTGTTCGTGGTGAAAATGAGCAACTTTTTTAAAAATCGAAATACGGCGCAAAAAACCTTTGGGAGTGAGTAATCTCTCTTATTGGAATGTGTGATAAACATCGGCGCATGTCCTCTGACGTAACATTAGGAACCAGCGACAACGTATGATGACGTATAACAGTGTTGTCCCATTTCTTAGGGGAAATATTTATACCCTTCCCCTTTCCACTTCGTTTCAAGGGACAAGGGGAAGAAAATAGAATTGTGATTCACCGGTAATTGTCAGGTAAAATTTACTTAATTAAATTAACAATAAAAGAAATCAAGTAAAAGTTACATAATTATATTTAATGCACAAATTAGATTTATTTAAAATAATCAAGTAAAGTTAATTCATTATTGTATCAGCAGGAACCTTAATTTTATGAAATTACTATCATTTTGTTTTGTGAGATTTTCCCTTAACTTGGTTTTATCAATTTATATTACTCCCTATAATAATGTAAACATTGCTAATTTATGATTTGGAAAGAAACTTAAGTAATTATTTCATCTATATCTTTCATAAATCACACAACTAAAATATAATTAAACAGTTTATTCACCAACATTACCAAATATTTGTGACGTTCACAGTCTAGATCCAAGTTGTCTTTTTAATAAAAGTGCATTCAGCTAAATTTTGCATCCATAGAAAAAACTGCACGGCACCAGGGCCTGAAATACTTGTTTTAAACAAAATTGTGTAAAATAATAATAAATAAAATACAGCATTCATTTAGAAATAAAATACAGCAGAAAATACATTAAACAAACTGTAGAATAAACGTTAAAACTTAATAGCCCTCGGAAGCAGTGAAGTTGCAACATTCAAATCAGCACTCTGGACTAGTGCACTTAAAAGTATGCCACTGAAACCATAACGCATTAAAACATTAAGCTGAACATGTAAACACAACATGTAAAGACTTGTAGTCAAGCCAAATCAAATGTTTTAAGATAACTTCATCTTTAAAGCTTGCACTTTTGGTGGTAGCTTAATCCCATCAAGTTCTAGAAGAACTTTCTGAAAATAGCTCAAATGTGTAGCGCAGTGCTCGGAGCTATTGCCACATTCTTGCAAAATTTCCTCTCCTTCAAGGATTATGGATACACCAACCGGTTCTTCCCCTTCAACAGCACAGACAAGGATTTTAAGAAGGTGCATACTGGCATCACTTTGTCTGTCCCCCTGCATAAAATGTACAAGAAAATAAATAATTTATTTTGACAAACAAACAAACAAAAAAAATCTGAATTGCTTCAACCTGTGCTGACTTCATTTCACAGAGGAAAAAATTAAAATAATTGATAATAAAAAATGACCATCACTTCATATACTTCAGATTGTTAAACTTGGGTTAAATTGCTTTAGCAATAATCTTGCATCACTAAAACATTGTAAAACATGGCATGAGATGGCTACACTCCATAGATTACTCTGCACCTTTACAGTGTCAGGAAATCCTATGATGAATGCTGAGTTTGTATTTAAAGGGTTAGTCCAAACATGAAAATTCGTTCAATAATTACTCATATTTATATATTCATTTGCATTTATATGCTTCTGTCCAATACAACAAACACTATATTCAAGGTATTAATAAATTGTATAATTAATAAGAAAACAATGCTTTACCAGGCAATCATCAAAGAGATCCTCTTCAGATTCATGTCTCATCTTTACGCTTTGTTTCTGTGAAAATATTTACATTGTATCATTACATAATCTTTTATTCGTACAACTACATTTAGGCAATTCTTCATCTTTTGTAAGTTTGCCTTCATCCAAAGCAAATTACAAAAGAGGAAGGCATCAAGCATGTCAAGCAGTGCTACTAACACAAAGTTTCTGACACCGTTAGAAAAATACAAGATAGATCAGCGAGAGATTAAGGAAAAAGTGAGAAGCAAGAATCATGTGTGGAAAGATTAAGCATGCAGGGTCACAGGATGACTCGACTTATTTTTATTGTCTGCAATGCGATTTACACAAATTAGAGCTGCTATCAATACTGTATGAACATATGTACAGGTTCTTTACTCGTAACTCATTAATAAAGTTCGGCTTCAGAAAAAAAACGTTTATTGCTAGTGCTCTTTTACCATTTAATGCTTTAACACACACGACGACTACTTCCCTCGCGATACCAAAGGGGGGAGAGACCCACCGGCCTGATGGTATTGCCGGCGGGCGGGTCGACCCGGGGGGCGCGGTGCGGGACGATCCGGCCGAGCCCGGTGAAACTCAGAAATGAGATCAGGGCTTAGGATGTCCTTTGCCGGCACCCAGCTGCGTTCCTCCGGTCCGTACCCCTCCCAGTCCACGAGATATTGGAGGGAGCCCCCCCGCCTTCGGGAGTCCAATAATTGCTGGACTCTGAACGCTGGAGCGCCCTCGATCTCCACAGCCCCGGGGAGCGAAGGGTCTACGACACCTCCGTCCAGCGGCCCCCGTATCACTGGCCTGAGAAGAGAAACATGAAACACTGGGTTAATACGCATGTGTGTGGGTAATTTTAACTTGAAGGACACATGGTTAACTTGGGCGATGATGGGAAAGGGACCGATGAATCGAGGGGAGAGCTTACGACAGGGGAGGTTGAGAGAGAGGTCCTTTGTCGAGAGCCAAACCCGATCTCCTACCTGGAGCGGAGGACTTTCCCTTCGCCGCCTATCGGCGAATTGTTTGAATCGGCGAACTGCTTGGGAGATGTGAGTGTGAGCCCCCTCCCATACTTTTTCCGCTTTTTTGAACCACTCGTCCACCATAGGGATATTGGTGGGAGTGGCATCCCATGGACAGAGCGGTGGCTGATATCCGAGCACACATTGGAACGGCGTTAGGCCGGTAGAAGAGTGTCTTAAAGAATTTCGCGCATATTCCGCCCAGAATAAACAGTCTGCCCACTCGTGTTGTCGACTACTACAATATGCGCGAAGGAACCTCCCGAGGTCTTGAACAGTCCGCTCTGCCTGCCCATTAGACTCAGGGTGATAGCCTGAGGTTAGACTAACAGTAGTCCCCAATTTCTGGAAAAAAGCTTTCCAGAACTTAGCGATGAATTGGGGACCCCGATCTGAAACAATGTCCTCCGGGATACCGTAGTAGCGAAACACTGTATTGAATAAGGCATCAGTCACCTGGGCGGCGGTAGGGAGAGAGCAGAACGGAATAAAGCGACAGCCCTTAGAGAAGCGATCCACTACTACCAAGACTATCGTGTACCCTTTTGACACTGGCAAATCCGTGACAAAGTCCACCGCTAGGTGGGACCACGGTCTATTAGGTGTTGGCAAGGGCATTAATTTCCCAACTGGCAACCCTCGGGGACTTTTAGTGGCTGCACAAATAGCACAAGACGAAACGACTGTTTTCACTGTTTCGCGCATATTTGGCCACCAGAACTTTGGTTCCAGTAGTTTTAATGTTTTAGCTTCGCCGGGATGTCCGGATGAGAGATTTATGTGGGCTTCCCCTGTCACTCGTTCTCGCAGTGCGTCCGGCACATAGGTTCGACCCGGCGGACAGCCCGGCGGCACGGGGTCGGACCGTGCCTCTCGGGCTATCTCCGTGTCGAAGTCCCACGTGATCGGGGCAACCACGAGTGACGGGGGCAGAATAGGCTCCGGTACCGATGGTCGGTCCGGCGACGCAAAATGGCGGGAGAGAGTGTCCGCTTTGATATTTTTCGAACCGGGGCGATATGTAATATGGAAATCGAAACGAGTGAAAAACAGTGCCCAGCGGGCTTGACGAGGGTTTAGTCTCTTAGCTTGTTGGAGGTACTCAAGGTTCCGGTGATCGGTCAGTACCGTGAAAAGATGTTCTGCTCCCTCCAACCAATGTCGCCACTTTTCTAACGCCGCTTTGATTGCTAGCAGTTCGCGATTACCGATATCATAATTGCACTCGGCAGGTGTCAATTTCCTCGAAAAGAAAGCACAGGGGAATAATTTCTCTGGGTGGCCATGACGCTGTGACAGCACCGCCCCTAGTCCTACCTCCGACGCGTCGACCTCCACTACGAAGGTCTTACTAGGGTCGGGAAGTTTTAAGATGGGCGCTGATGTAAAGGCTTGTTTTAGACGCTGAAAAGCGTGGCGCGCTTCCAGCGTGAAGGTGGTCAAGCGCTTTGGTTTCCCTTTTAATAAATTAGTGAGCGGTGCTGCCAACGTACTGTAGCCCCTAATAAAGCGTCGGTAAAAATTGGCAAACCCAAGGAAACTTTGTAGCGCCTTCACTGAGGTGGGTTCCGGCCATTGTAGAACCGAACTGACCTTGGCGACGTCCATCTGAACCCCCAGTGGCCCTATGCGGTAGCCCAGAAATGCGACCTCCTTTTGGTGAAACTCGCAATTCTCCGCCTTCGCATAGAGCCCATGTTCCCTTAGGCGACGGAGGACGGCAGTCACATGACCAACGTGCTCGTGATATGACCGGGAGTATATCAAGATATCATCTAGATACACTATAACATAACGGTTTAACATATGTCGGAACACGTCGTTCATGAACCCCTGAAACACCGCAGGTGCGTTTACCAGTCCATAAGCCATTACATTATATTGGTAATGCCCTGATGTCGTGCTAAACGCAGTCTTCCACTCGTCTCCCTTGCGAACACGAACGAGGTTATAGGCGCTGCGGAGGTCCAGTTTAGTGAAGATGGACGCGCCGCGGAGCAGGTCGATCGCGGCCGGTACCAGAGGCAGTGGGTGCTTATACTTTATTGTGATGGCATTGAGTCCCCTATAATCAATGCAGGGTCTGAGGCCCCCGCCTCTCTTTTCGATGAAAAAAAAAACCGGCCGATGCAGGTGACGTGGAGCGACTAATGAGTCCCTGCTGGAGAGCCTCACTCACGTATTCCTCCATCGCCCTGGTCTCGGTCAGGGACAACGGGTAAACACGGGAGCAGGGCGGTGCTTTCCCCGGCAGGAGGTCAATAGCGCAATCCCACGGGCGATGAGGGGGAAGTCGTGCAGCTGCCCTAACACTAAACACGTCTGAAAATGCAGTGTACTCGGATGGCACGAGAGTAGACACTAGGGCGCGGGGACTTTCGACTGTAGTAGTTTGGACCATTAATGGGGATGGTATGCATAATTTAGCACATCGAGGGGACCAGGAGATGATGCGAGATGCTGCCCAATCAAAATTAGGGTTATGGGCGCAGAGCCATGGGAGGCCCAGCACGACGGACTGACTCACCTGGGGGAGAACATAGAATTGTAACTCCTCCGTGTGGCCAGGAAAAGTTAATCGTAGGGGCACGGATAGCATATAAACTGGCGATTGATTTAAAGGTTTGCCATCCAGAGCCTTAATCTCGATCGGGGTTGGAAGCTTCGACACTGGAGCATGTAGCGAGGAAAGAAGAGAAAGTGAGACAAAGTTCCCAGCCGACCCGGAATCTATTAAGGGGGAAACAGACACAACATGATCATTATACGATAAGGTGGCATTAACACAAAATGACTGAGTGGTGCGTGTTGGTGTGCATGGAGTTACTTTTATAATAGGACAGTCCTTATATAGATGTCCCTCTCCTCCGCAGTACAGGCACAAGCCTGTCGTGAATCGGCGGCGTCTCTCTTGCGCGGACAGCCGGGAGGTGCCCACGTCCATGGGTTCCGCAGGTGCTCTGTCGTGCGACGGTTGCGCGGGTCGAGCCTGCCCCCTGCCGTCCGTGTCGAGGGCTGCCGTTTTTGACTGCGGAGATGTTGGTCAAGCTTAATGGCCAGCTGGATACTGTCATCGAGGTCCATCTCTGCATCTCTGCAGGCCAGTTCCAGCTGGATGTCCGGTTGCAGTCCATCTCGAAACCGGGCGAGCAGGCTCTTCTTGCACCACTCGCTCTCAGCCGCCAGGATTTTAAACTGGACCGCATACTCCGCCACGGTGGCTTGTCCTTGTCTTATCCTCATCAGTTTTTGTTCTCCACTCCTTCCCTGATCAGGGTGGTCAAACACCGCGCAGAAAGCCCGTAGGAACCGCCCATAGTCGCACGTCTCCCGGCCACCCGTGCTCCACATAGCCATGGCCCAGTCCATGGCTGGCCCTGTGAGCCGTTGGGTGACGAATCTGATCTTTCCTTGGTCATCCAGGTCAGGATAATCCACAAAGTAAAGTTCGCAGGCCAGGAGGAATTTTTTGCAGCCTTCGGGGTCCCCCGCGTATCTCTCCGGAGGCGCCGCTCGTGGAGGTGATCGTGCGCGGCGCGGGGACCCCGCAGGGGGGGTGACTGCCCGGTGGCGATGTCCCGGACACTATGAGCCAGGTCATTGATAGCTCGGGCCAGGCTGTCCATCTGCCCCTGCTGCCTGCGGATGTAATCCATCATCGGCACCGTGTCTCTTGGCAGGGGCGTTCCTGCTGCGTTTCGATGATTGGTCTGGTCATCTGTCATGTTTCACTCTCTCTGTGGGAATCACACACACGTCAACGCAAGTGCAGGAAGGTACAGTGTTTATTTATTTCTTTTGCTTTTCACTCGAACAACGAAAAAACGTCTTTAAGCTCTTTCACAGAACATTCACTTAGCCCAGCGTTCACTACGCTGATTGCCAGGCGCGGTCTGCAGGCGGGTTAACTCAAAACTTTTCTCAAAACAGAAGAATGTCATCTGACAAAAACATAATCACAAAAACCCTCTCTGTGTCATCTTTTTGAGTTATGAGTTGTTGTTTTTTTATTATTCATAAGACAGCCTTTCAGTTTTGTAAATATTCTAGTTATAGTGTGTTAAGTCTTTCTTTAACGGTTTTGAGAATTAGACCATCCAGCTAAGATCAATATTATTAATATTAAACATTTTATTTCTATTTATTCTATGTTTTGCTGGAGAAATATATTTTAGGTAGAGACGATTGTGGCAATTCCCCCATCCGAAACCGGTTTGATAACTTCACACCTATCGAAGGTGAGAAGAGGGACTGAGCTGTAACTGAGCGCGCTTTCATGTTGTATATATTGCACACACACACACACACACACACACACATATACAGGCACGTGCAGAGGGGGGAGGGCGGCGGGTGCTTGAGCACCCGCCCCTTTCCTCCAGGATGCCTCAAGTGCCCTTTTTTCTGTGTATGTGTGTATGGAGCCCTGTCTTTGCCCCTCAACAATAAATTAATCTCAATTTTGCTAAATAAAAGGATCTGGCTTGCATCAGTCACATTAACATTACCATTAATCAATGCTCACCCTTGAGGGCAGAGCGCGCTTGTTACGAGCCGGGTACGAGCACGCAAAGTGCACGTGCATTTTCTGCAGACTGGGTGGTACGGAGCTGGAGGAGAAGCAGGCAAATTAACTGGAAGGTGCAGACTGTAGCAAAACAGTAAATAGGGAGTACAGCGCACACTATAGTCTATAACAACAAACGAATTGAAATAAATGAGCGTGCTGTTTGTGCAACAGCGCGACAAACATTACCTGTCCTTTTATGCACTGCACAAGTAGTGGTGGTCATTAACTGCTAGCTAACTGGGTAAGGGGGTTACAAGGGGGTCTGTAGCTCTGTGTCCACCGTTTTAGGGAACATGTTTAGTTGTATAGTAAGTTACAGTTTTATTTCACTAAACGCCATCTAATATGGATATCCACATAGTTATGGATTATTATATTTATGATACAAAAAAACACTGTTTTTAAAGAAAATATATTAAGTAACAGATAATACTAGGTTTATATTTCAAATTAGATGAAATGCTGATTTTACAGCAGTAAAATTATTGTATCTCTACAGACTTCTACTTCTTTGTCTTTCGGCTGTTCCCTTTCAGGGGTCGCCACAGCGAATCATCTGCCTCCATCTAACCCTATCCTCTGCATCCTCTTCTCTCACACCAACTAACTTCATGTCCTCTCTCACTGCATCCATGAATCTCCTCTTTGGTCTTCCTCTAGACCTGCTGCCTGGCAGTTCCAACCTCAGCATCCTTCTACCGATATATTCACAATCTCTCCTCTGAACATGTTCAAACCACCTCAATCTGGCCTCTCTGACTTTATCTCCAAAACATCTCACATGGGTTGTCCTTCTGATGAACTGATTCTTGATCCTATCCATCCTTGTCACTCCCAAAGAGAACCTCAACATCTTCAGCTCTGCTACCTCTAGCTCTGCCTCCTGTGTTTTCTTCAGTGCCACTGTCTCTAAGCCGTAGAGCATTGCTGGTCTCACCACTGTCCTGTACACCTTTCCTTTCATTCTCGCTGATGCTCTTTTATCGCACAACACACCTGACACTTTTCTCCACCCATTCCAACCTGGCTGTACTCGTCTCTTCACCTCCTTTGAACACTCTCCGTTGCTCTCGACCGTTGACCCTAAGTAATGAAAATCCTGCACCTTCTTTACCTCTGCTCCCTGTAGCCTCACTGTTCCTCTTGGGTCCCTCTCATTCACACACATGTATTCCGTCTTGCTGCGGCTAACCATCATTCCTCTGCTTTCCAGAGTGTACCTCCACCTCTCCAAATTTTCCTCTACCTGTTCCCTGCTCTCGCTACAAAGCACAATGTCATCTGCAAACATCATAGACCATGGAGACTCCTGTCTAACTTCATCTGTCATCCTGTCCATCACTAGAGCAAACAAAAAGGGGCTTTGAGCCGATCCTTGATGCAGACCCACCGCCACCTTGAACTCTTCTGTCACACTTGCAGCACATCTCACCACTGTCTTACAACTCTCATAAATGTCCTGCACCACTCTAACATACTTCTCTGCCACTCCAGACTTCCTCATACAACACCACAGCTCCTCTCTCGGCACCCTGTCGTACGCTTTCTCTAAATCTACAAAGACACAACGCAACTCTTTATTACCTTCTCTGTACTTCTCCATCAGCATCCTCAAAGCAAATACTGCATCTGATGTACTCTTTCTAGGTATAAAACCATATTGCTGCTCACAAATTCTCACCTCTGCCCTTAACCTAGCTTCCACTACTCTTTCCCACAGCTTCATTGTATGGCTCATTAGCTTTATACCTCTGTAATTGCCACAGCTCTGCACATCTCCCTTGTTCTTAAAAATCGGCACCAATACACTTCTCCTCCATTCCTCTGGAATCCTCTCACTCTCCAAGATCAAACTAGTCAGAAACTCTACTGCCACCTCTCCTAAGCACTTCCATACCTCCACAGGTATGTCATCAGGACCAACAGCCTTTCCACTCTTCATCCTCTTCAACGCCCTTCTCACCTCACTTTTACTAATATTTGCTACTTCCTGCTCCACAACAGTCACCTCTTCTACTCTTTGTTCTCTTTCGTTTTCCTCATTCATTAACTCCTCAAAGTACTCCTTCCATCTTCCCATCACCCTCCTGGCATCTGTCAGTACATTTCCATCTCTATCTTTAATCACTCTAACCTGCTGCACATCCTTCCCATCTCTATCTCTTTGCCTCGCCAACATGTACAGATCCACCTCTCCCTCCTTACTGTCCAGCCTAGAATACAAGTCCTCATATGCTCTTTGTTTGGCCTTTGCCACTTCTACCTTCACCTTACGGTGCATCTCCCTGTACTCCTGTCTACTCTCTTCAGTTCTCTCAGAGTCCCACTTCTTCCTAGCTAGCCTCTTTCCCTGTAGACACTCCTGGACTTCCTCATTCCACCACCAAGTCTCCTTGTCTCCTTTTCCCTTACCTGATGATACACCAAGTATCCTCTTACCTGTCTCCCTGATCACATTGGCTGTATTTGTCTAGTCAACTGAAAGCACCTCCTGACCACCCATAGCTTGTTTCAACTCCTCCCTAAAGACTACCCAACATTCTTCCTTTCTCAGCTTCCACCACTTTGTCCTCTGCTCTGCCTTTGTCCTCTTCACCTTCCTCAACACCAGGGTTATTTTACACACCACCATTCTGTGTTGTCTGGCTACACTCTCCCCTACCAACACTTTGCAGTCACTAATCTCTTTCAGATTACAACGTCGACATAAGATGTAGTCCACCTGAGTGCTTCTGCCTCCGCTCTTATATGTCACCCTATGTTCCTGCCTCTTCTGGAAGAAAGTATTTACTACTTTTTTTTTTACTTTTTTATCCTCTTTGCAAAGTCCACCACCATCTGTCCTTCTACATTCCTGTCCTGAAGACCAAACCTGCCCATCACATTTTCATCACCTCTGTTCCCTTCCTCAACATGTCCATTGAAGTCTGCACCAATCACAACTCTCTCACCTCTGGGGATGCTCTGCATCACTTCATCTAACTCACTCCAGAATTTCTCCTTCTCTTCTAACACACATCCTACCTGTGGAGCATAACCACTAACAACATTGAACATCACACCATCAATTTCCAGCTTCAGACGCATCACCCTATCTGATACTCTCTTCACCTCTAGGACATTCCTTATAAACTCCTCTTTCAGAATAACTCCTACTCCATTTCTTTTCCTATCCACACCATGGTAAAACAACTTGAACCCTGATCCTAAGCTTCTAGCTTTGCTACCTTTCCACCTGGTCTCCTGGACACACAGTATATCTACCTTCCTCCTCTGCATCATATCAACCAACTCTGTTCCCTTCCCTGTCATGGTCCCAACATTGAAGGTCCCTACTTTCACTCCTAAACTCTTGCCTTTCCTCTTCTCTCTCTGCTTTCGAACACGCCTTCCTCCTCTCCTTCTTCGACCAACAGTAGCCCAATTTCCACCGGCACCCTGTAAGTCAACAGCACCAGTGGCGGTCGTTGTTAACCCGGGCCGCGACCGATCCGGTATGGAAATGATATTTCTGATTCGCATCATGGATTTGGCAAATGTTTTACGTCGGATGCCCTTCCTGACACAACCCTCTGCATTTATCCAGACTTGGGACTGGCACAAGAAGACACTGGATTGCGCCCCCCCATGGTTGCATTTGTATCTCTACAGTGTAAACATTTAATAAGCACTGCATGTGCATGTTTGTGTGTTTTATGTGTATAGATTCTTAAAAATTATTACTAATAATATAATAATCAACAGCAACATTGTACGCCATCAGGTAAAACATAGGCTACATTTGCTTTGCATTGTCCCGACCTGATGACAGTCATACAGTATGACGCAATTCCATATTAGATTCGTTATGAATGTGAGTTGTTGTTACTCAGCATGTTCTATCTTTTTTAACTTTGAGCACCCGCCCTTCTAAACGTCTCTGCATGGCCCTGCACACACACACACACACACACACACACATACATACATACATACATACATACATACATATATATATATATATATATATATATATATATATATATATATATATATATATATTGTTCATTCATGTCTTCTGATGATGGCGACACATTTTTTCATTTTAAATAATATATGTTGGCATATTCACGAATCAGGACATTCGCATAGTTAACACTATCAGATAGCCTACTATCAGGAAATTAAATTAATTTCAAGACCATTTAAACCGAGGCATTGTCATGTCTTTCATTGTTTTGTAATGAATCTTTTTTCAAAAGAAAACTGAAAACACAAAATAACCAGAGCTCCGCCATCTATTCGAGAACGGACGGGATTCTGGAAACTAAAACAAAAAACTAAAGATGCTCTCGGGACTTATGGCTTTACTGAGGATTTATAGGAAGAGAGAGAGTAGAGTTTGAGAGTGCTTTGTGCACTTTAACCCGAGAGCGCGTGCAAAACTGATGCGTGTGTCCCTCACTTTCTCTTAGACAGACAGAGGCTTGGGCTTTGCTTGTGTCTTCTCCAGCACGCTTTGTCTTTGGCACTGACACCTTTTACTGGTGCGACCGAATGATCACACGGAGTGTCGCAGTATCACGACCCGGCCCGTTCTGAACAGTTTATGCGCGGCTCCGCCCCTCGCGCGAGCCGCGTCGTTACATACATATCCACAAATACTTTAACAACATACACTTATCACGAATTGCATTTTATATGAATGTTACATATGAGACACGCACACAAACACATACTAATATAATACTGTACATGCACATACAAACACATACACGTTGTTAAATGTTTAGCTTCCTCTATGTTTAGGACACTGCATGTTTAGCTTCCTATATGTTTAGGGCACTGTATGTTTAGATTCCTATATGTTTAGGACATAGTATGTCAAATCAAATTCAAATTTTATTTGTCACATACACAGTCATACACAGTACGAAATGCAGGGAAATGCTTGTACGACCGCCAGTGACCTTAAAAAATGTAAAATAAAAAATAAAAACTTATGTGTAAGGAATAAATATGAATAAAAAGAAATACTAAAGAATAATAAGAATAAATTTAACTATTAAAATAAACCTTACAAATAAGGGCACGATAAAAAAAACATTACAAAATATAGAAATATAGATATTGAAATATAGAAATATTTGAAAGTGGCAGTGGTTGTGCAAATATGCATAAAAGTGACTTATTAAAATGTCTTATGCAAAATATGTAGTGCAAGTGTGTATGAATGTGTCCATGATTGTCTCGTCCATGATGGAAGTTTAAAAAGATGTTATTAATCCTGTGCGGTGGTGTGATTGAGAGACCTTATTGCCTGTGGGAAGAAGCTCCTCCTCAGTCCCTCTGTATTGGCCTTCAGGGAGCGGAATCGCTTCCCAGACCGCAACAGAGAGAAACAGTCCATGGTAGGGATGGCTGAGGTCCTTCACTATCTTCCTGGCTTTGGTCCAGCACTGCTTGCTGTAGATCGAGTGCAGGTCAGGGAGCTCGGTGCGGATGATGCGCTCAGCTGATCGCACCACCCTCTGTAGAGCTCGTCTGTCCTGCATGGTGCTGTTTCCAAACCAGGTCGTGATATTACCCGTCAGGATGCTCTCTATGGTACAGGAGTAGAAATTCCTGAGCACCTTAGAGGGCAGTCTGAAGTCTCTCAAGCGTAGAGACGCTGTCGGGCCTTTTTCGCCACGGTGTTGATGTGACAGGACCATGACAGGTCCTGCGTGATGTGAACACCGAGGTATCGGAAGCTGTCCACTCTCTCCACTGGGCTCTTGTTGATGACGGGGGTCCACAATCAGCCCCCCACAAAGCCACAAAGTCCACAATCAGCTCCTTTGTCTTGCTGATGTTCACAGGAGGAGATTGTTCCTCTGGCACCAGTTCTCCAGATTTCCAAGCTCCTCTAGGTAGGCAGACTCATCATTGTTGGTGAGTGTGTCGTCAGCAAACTTGATGATGGTGGTGGAGTTGGTAGTGGCCACGCAGTCATGGGTGTACAGAGAGTACAGCAGGGGGCTCAGAACACAACCCTGGGGGGCTCCAGTGCTGAGAGTGAGTGAGGCTGAGACATGTCCGCCCATCCTCACTGCCTGTGGTCTGCCAGTCAGAAAATTGGAGATCCACTGACACATAGATGAGCTGAGTTCCAGGTGCTCCAGCTTGGTGGTGAGTGCGGAGGGAATTATGGTATTAAATGCAGAGCTGTAGTCGATGAAGAGCATTTTAACATAATTCCCCTTCCTAGTGTCCAGGTGAGTGAGTGATGTATGGAGTAGATGAGAGATTGTTTAGCTATTGGTAAGTTAGCTAGTTGTATTTTTAGCTATTTGGTAGGTGTAGCTAAGGGTATGTTAGGCTAAAGGCATGGTTAGCTGATTGCCATGTCTTTAGCCTTAGTCCAGTCTCTGTGTGTCCAGTCCATCCTCTCTGTGTGTCCAGTCCAGTTTCTGTGTGTCCAGTCCAGTCTCTATGTGTGTCTAGTTTTGTTTTGTCCTGTTTCAGCTCCATGCTTAGTGTAAGTGCCATATCGCACGTGTTATGAATTTGTTGTTGTGTTTATTCTATTTTATTTTATTTGCTGTTATTTCATTTATTCTACCTTGTTCTATTCATTAGTAAAGCATTAAGCATTAAGTTTGTTACATAAGCCATAAGCTTTATATTTCTTAGTCATGCATCATAAGTTGACAATCGTAAGTTGGTCTGTGATGTCATTCTACTATTACATGCATTTGTGTGACTGTCATATGTTAGAGAGGTCAGTATAGATGTGGAAGGCTACGGAAACACAAGCTTTTGACCGTCAGCTAATGAGAGCTCCCGGTAAGCTAGAAATGTAAGATACAGCAACTAGGTTGTTGTAACCGTAAGCTAACGTAAGCTGGGAATGTAAGATACAACGAGAGTGTTGTTATATACCCAAGCCAAGATTGTAATCTACTAGATACAGCAAATAGGTTGTTGTAAAAGTCAGACATTTGCAAGATGCAGCAACTGGTGTCTGTAATCACAGTGGATTTACTCAAGACGACTGTATGAAGTGTTGATTCTTTGATGCTGACAAATAAACTACAAGAGACAAAGAGATCTGACTTCTGTCATGTGAGTGAAACTTTACGACATTAGCTACGCGTCAAAACTGGTGAAATAATATGACCGCATCGACATAAAGTCAAAAGCTTTTCCGCTGTTTGAACGAAAACAAGTGAACGCTGAAAGGGAAAGTGAAAGAGAATAGCCGTCGAACTTCACCATGCCGAACAACGAGGACGACGCTCCCAGCACTTGGCTGGGGAGCCTAACGGCGCTCCACGAGATGAACAGAAAGAACCTCAACGAGGCGCTGGATGCAAGAAAAGGCAAGCGAATTCGACTGAATGCAATGTCTACTGCATTAAAGACACCTATGATCTATGCACGTAAGATAGACATCGTTGAAACTGAGTACAGAAGAGAGAACTTCATGAGAAGTAACGTTGATGTGCTTGTGTACACTCATAAAGACGAACACAGATGCGATCAGGTCACTTGCGGCGCACCTGAGGCTCAAGGCCGCACAGAATTCATAGCTAAGGTGGGTCGCTGGATAGCGGACACCAAGGACACTAAGGGCCACTCTGTGACGTCGCGAATACGTGAAGCTGTCTCGCCGGGCGTCAGCGTGTCACTGATAACGGCAGCATCCAAAAGGTCTGTAACTTCTACATCATCCTCAGCCCTACTAAAGAAAGAAGAAGCCGACAGAGCAGCGCTGTTAGCAAAAGCTGCAACCTTGGAGGAACGTCTCCAACTAGAAATAGAGGAAGCACAAATAATGGCACAACTAAAGGCGAAAAAAGAACGTCTCCAACTAGAAATAGAGGAAGCACAACTAATGGCACAACTAAAGGCGAAAAAGGAACGACTGGAAACCAAAACGGTGCTTGCTATGCATGATGCCAAATTGAGAGTGCTTCAATGTCAAGATCGCAAATACGACAGCCGATCGCCCAAGAGCAAGAGCGCACTCATTGAATCGAGCAGCGCGCGTCCGAGCAGCGCGTGCCCGAGCAGCGCGCACTCCCATGTTTCCAACTCAACATGCAACAGCCGAGCGGAGCCTGCGAACGAGAGCGCAGTCACTGAATCGAGCAGCGCGTGCCCGAGCAGCGCGCACTATCACCTCTCCAACTCAACATGCAACAGCCGAGCGCAGCCTGCGAACGAGAGCGCAGTCACTGAATTGAGCAACGCGCACCTGAGCAGCGCGCACTCTACGGACCTGGACGCCGCAATCAGCGACGGAAAACCCTGTTACACATCCCTTCAAGGACCCAAACAAAGGGGCCAAGGAGAACCCAGGATCAGCGTCGCAACCGAGGACAGACAGGTTGGTAAAATTCACAAAGACTTGATTACAATGAAGAATGCCGGTACATTACCTGTCAGCGCCTTCACTAAACCGTGCGCACATTGCAAAGTGGAGCATACCTTAGACGATTGCTTCCAATTTAATGATAAGACACACAAAGACAAAGTAGAATTCTTAAAAAGAAACGGATTCTGTTTCGGATGTTTAACAAAGGGTCATTTGTGGAAAGACTGTACCAGAAAAATTATATGTTCATTGTGTTCAAAGCCACATCCGCGCATGTTACACAGCGCAGTGCCAGACACGGCGCAGCCAGTTCTGACGAGAACGAAACCGAAAGTGACACAAAAAATACACCACCGGCAGAGAGTCACGAATCAAATGCGTTCACTGGGGCTGGAGGTAATTGCATCCTCCCCATTGTGCCCGTTAAAATAAAGTCCAAGAAAAGGGACACAATCGTAACAGCCACGTACTATCACGTGAAAGTCCCCGAGAAGGACACAGATCTGCTGCGCTTCCTATGGTGGCCGAATGGAGATGTGAACCAAGACTTAGTTGAACACAAAATGGTAGTTCATCTGTTCGGTGCAAAATCGTCGCCTAGTGTTGCTAACTTCGCCCTCAGAAAGACAGCAGAAGAAAACCGCAGCAATGCATCTGCTGTGGCAGTTAATACAGTGCTTAAAAACTTTTACATAGACGACTGCCTGAAATCTGTTTCGAGTCATGACCAAGCAGTCGCCCTAAACAATGATCTCACAAGTCTCTGTACAAGCAGAGGCTTCAACCTCACTAAATGGGCAAGCAACAGCCGTGCCCTACTGACTGTCATTCCCGAGAGTGAAAGGATCAAAGACATGAGAGACTTAGACTTGAGTAAAGATGCACTGCCCATAGAGAGAGCTCTGGGGGTGCTGTGGTGCATTGATTCAGACATGTTCAAGTTTAAGATTAGTTTAAAGGAACGACCTGTGACAAGACGAGGAATTCTGTCAATCACCAGTTCAATTTATGACCCTTTAGGGTTTCTCGCGCCTGTCATACTGCCAGCCAAAACTCTAATGCAACAGCTATGTAAAGAAAAACTTGCTTGGGATGATTACATTCCCAAGCAGTTTGCTAAAGCATGGAAAACCTGGCTGCAAGAGCAGCACAGAATGTCCGAGTTCAGCATAGCAAGGTGCATAAAACCAGCCGACTTCGGAGTTACAGCTACAGCACAACTCCACCACTTCTCGGATGCAAGTGAAATGGGATACGGAGCTGTCTCATACCTCAGGTTAGTAAACGCTGATGGACTTACACATTGTGCATTCATGATGGGGAACTCCCGTGTAGCACCCCTGAAACAAACCACCATTCCACGAATGGAACTGACTGCGGCAGTGGTCGCTGTAAAAAATTACAAAATGTTGAAAGAACAGCTAGAATTGAAATTGCTGGACTCTATGTTCTGGACCGACAGTACAACTGTTTTGAGATACGTTGATAACGAAACACTTCGTTTTAAAACCTTTGTGGCCAACAGAAGCGCCATTATAAGAGAGTCAACCAAGCCACAGCAATGGAGGTACGTTAATACCTCACAAAACCCAGCTGACTCCGCCTCCAAGGGGGTATCTTGTGAAAAGTTCATGAAAAATGTCAACTGGATCCATGGTCCCTCCCTTCTTAAAGAAGCAGAGTGCAAATGGCCTGAAAATATTCATGACACATCAATAAAAGAAAATTTTGATGAAAATGCTGATGAAGTTAAGCTCTCAGCTTTAGTGAATATTATGAGCATTACCAAATACACAGACACAGACGCAGTGAGTACTGTAAACTGATTAATCATCACTCTGACTGGCACAAGTTAAAAAGATCCGTTGCATGGATCCTTCGCATCAGAGACATGCTCAAACAAAAAACAGAAAGGGTTAAAACACAAGTAGATAACCCAAAGACACAAAATCACAAGTCGCTAACAGTTCAAGAACTAACAAAAGGAGAAAACGAAATCATTAAGTTTACTCAAAGACAAAATTTTAAGGAAGAAATTCTCACGTTGCAAAAGAATAAAGCAGCAGCAGAACTCAAACAGGGAATTCACACACAGGAAAAACGCAAGGCATCTGTAAAAAGAAACAGTTGCTTGTCCAAACTGGACCCAGTGCTACAGGATGGATTGCTGAGAGTCGGAGGACGTCTCGGCACGTCCGCAATGCCAGAGCACGTTAAACGCCCAGTCATTGTACCTAAAGACTCACATATCACAACGTTAATATTAAGAGATGTTCATGACAAGATAGGACACAGTGGCAGAAATTACATGCTTGTAGAATTGCGGCAGAAATACTGGATTCCGACTGCTAACTCACTCGTAAGACAGTTTCTCTCCAGGTGTGTAATATGCAAGAAGTCTAAAGCGAAAGCATGTGAGCAAAAAATGGCAGAATTGCCACTCGACAGAATAATACCAGACCACCCACCCTTCACTAATGTGGGAGTAGATTACTTCGGACCCTTCGAGGTCAAACGTGGCAGAAGTAACGTTAAAAGATATGGCGTATTTTTCACTTGTCTGACAACAAGAGCCGTGCACATTGAAATTGCTCATTCGCTGGACACAGACTCTTGTGTCAATGCCATGCGACGCTTCATAAGCAAGAGAGGTCAGGTGTCAGTGATGCGAAGTGACAATGGAACAAACTTCACAGGCGCTGAGACTGAACTGCGCGAGGCTATTCAGCAATGGAATCAGTCACAAATTGAAAGCTTCCTCACTCAAGGGAACATACAGTGGACATCTAACCCGCCCTCTGGATCTCACTTTGGCGGAATATGGGAAAGACAGATCAGGTCAGTTAGAAAGATTTTGAGATCAGTGCTGAAAGAACAAACATTAACTGACAAGAGCCTGCATAAATTCATGTGTGAAGTAGAAGCGATAATGAATAATCGACCCCTCACTACTGTTTCGGAGTATCCCACAGATCTGGAACCCCTGACATCTAACCACCTGCCGCTGATGAAAAAACAGCCAAACCTTCCCCAGGGATCTTTCAAAAGGGAAGACATCTATGCACGTCGCAGGGAGAAGCATATCCAGCATCTATCAGAACTGCTCTGGAAGCGGTGGGTGCGTGAACACTTGCCCTTTCACCAGGAATGGCAAAAATGGTTAAAAAAAATAAATAAAAAAACCTCTCGCTTGGAGATATAGTTTTAACAACTGATGAGTCGTCTCCAAGAAATGCATGGGTCATGGGAAGAATCACGAAAGTGTTCCCCGACAAAGGTTAAAACTAAGACCAACACTCTGGAAAGACCCATCGACAAGCTGTGCCTCATATATGAAATGGACTGTTAAATGTGTGGTAATATGTTATGAAATTTGATATGCAAATATAAACACCTGAGATAAATATTACACACTTAAAAGATTTAAAACGTTTTAGAAGGATAAGAATGTTTGATTTCATGGCTTTATAAAAAAAAAAAAAAAAAAAAAACACAAAATTGTAATTGTCAGTCTCCATGCCTGTCAATTAGGGGCTGGAATGTAAGTGCCATATCGCACGTGTTATGAATTTGTTGTTGTGTTTATTCTATTTTATTTTATTTGCTGTTATTTCATTTATTCTACCTTGTTCTATTCATTAGTAAAGCATTAAGCATTAAGTTTGTTACATAAGCCATAAGCTTTATACTTCTTAGTCATGCATCATAAGTTGACAATCGTAAGTTGGTCTGTGATGTCATTCTACTATTACATGCATTTGTGTGACTGTCATATGTTAGAGAGGTCAGTATAGATGTGGAAGGCTACGGAAACACAAGCTTTTGACCGTCAGCTAATGAGAGCTCCCGGGTAAGCTAGAAATGTAAGATACAGCAACTAGGTTGTTGTAACCGTAAGCTAACGTAAGCTGGGAATGTAAGATACAACGAGAGTGTTGTTATATACCCAAGCCAAGATTGTAATCTACTAGATACAGCAAATAGGTTGTTGTAAAAGTCAGACATTTGCAAGATGCAGCAACTGGTGTCTGTAATCACAGTGGATTTACTCAAGACGACTGTATGAAGTGTTGATTCTTTGATGCTGACAAATAAACTACAAGAGACAAAGAGATCTGACTTCTGTCATGTGAGTGAAACTTTAAGACATTAGCTACGCGTCAAAACTGGTGAAATAATATGACCACATCTACACTTAGTTTGTGGGTAATGTCATGTCTGTCATCATTAAGCCTGTGTCACAACATAGAGCTTATGTTGTGTGTAAAACATCTTAGAGCCTGCTTTTCACCATAGAGCCTATGCCTTGTATGGACCGCCACTGTGCCGGTGTCTCGCCATAGCACCTGTTCCCTAGCAAGGCTACACTCGATGCTGCGTGAAAACGCTATGGGAACCAGTTTGTCGCGTTGCCGGTCGTTGAAGCATGCTGTGAAAACACGCCAAAGTTTTTGGCTATATATAACCTCGACAGGTGACGTCATCTGATTAGATGTAGGTGGAGGTTATAAAAACAGGTGAGCCGGCAACGACCTCAGATCATTTGTCTTCAATGCCTAGTTGTGAAGCGTGCTTGTGATAAACCAGCAAAATAAGAAGGTGTTTAACTCACCGATTTGACGAGTTTAATCCCTCCGTGTGTGATAATCCATATCGGAGTGCG
The DNA here is from genome assembly GCA_030522415.1 of Channallabes apus. Taxonomy (NCBI): domain Eukaryota; kingdom Metazoa; phylum Chordata; class Actinopteri; order Siluriformes; family Clariidae; genus Channallabes; species Channallabes apus. The sequence continues at coordinate 22,844,059 of CM060126.1, forward strand.
ATCTCTACACTGCTTCGACTAGTGCTGCGCGCGCCGCGCATTCCGTGAGAAGCTGCGAGCCGCCGCGCGTTCCTGGCTTAAAACTCGTGCATCTGACAGAGCTGCGGCAGACGGAGGTAAGAAAACTCCTTTCTTCCGCGTTTGTCATCACGAGGATTCCTCTCTTGTTTACCGGAGATGAAAATAGCCTTAAGCACTAAAACAAGCAGTAGACGGCAGCTTCTGTCGGGTGGCCGGGGGGCGGAGCCTCAATGACGCTCTCTCCCCCCCCCCCCCCCCCCTCTCAGCTCTCTTCATGTGAGTTAACCCTTTCATGGAGTAGGCTGTATTCATGCTGTGTTTTTCATGCCATCGACTTATTTGTTTATTTAAATATAGTCGATATGGAAACGCGGGATTGTATGATGACGCCCAGATAGCAGAGACGCTTCACAGGCTATCTCTCTCCTGGGACATCATCCTCCCTGGTAAGCTTATACTTCCTTTCTAGCTGTGTAGACTTTTATCTGCCCTAGAGGGAAAAGCTTTCAGGCAGTGGGTCAGCTTGGTGCTGCACTGCACACAGGAGGTCAGACTGATTTAAAAATATATATGTATATGTGTATATATATATATATATATATATATATATATATATATATATATATATATATATATATATATATAAATATAAATATATATGGATATATGTGTGTATAAAATAAAATAAATGGGGGTGGCCCCCCCAATAGGGAAAGGCACCCAGAATTCCTTTTTAACGAATATGTGTTCTCCCTGGCACCCCCAGGAGGTCGGTCTTTTGCTCCGCCACCACTGGTGTTCGGGCAACACCAGTGTCCTATAGGCTGTTAGTTCTTCGGTTTTTCCTGCCATGCTTCAGGATGCCGAACATCTAACATCCTCCCCCCCGTTTAACCAAGCTGCCGAAACTTTTTGCCCTTTTATGAGAAACTGGCAGCGTGGAAGCTACTGCCAAGTATATCTCCTTGGGTACTAAGCACTGGAGAGAGGAACTACAGGATTCAGTTCTCACTTCACCTTCTGTGTTTTCAATGGCGTGGCCTCCACTTCCATGAAACCAGAAAGTGCGCATCTGCTGACAGGCTGCCGGGGAAGGGGGCCATGGAACATGTTCCCCCACCAGACAGTGAGTCAGGCTACTACAGTCGGTATTCTTGGTTCCCAAGAGGAACGGGGGCTGCGTCCAATATTTCAGATTCTGCGGGCTCTCCCGCTACCTGAAAATCATTGAATACAGTTCAGTTCTTGACTGTAAAGGTGATTGCTCTCAACCCTACCAAGCGATTGTTTCTGACAATCGATTTAAGGACGTTTACTTTTATACAGAAACATTGCCACAACACAGGGAGATCCTGAGGTTCGCTTTCGGGGGCGAAGCTTACCAGTATCGGGTCCTTCCATTGGTCTAGCTCACCCGCACACATACAAAATGCACGGATTTAGCCCTGGCTCTTACGGGAGTCCCAGGGCATCCGGTGGCTAGTGCTTCGACATCAGCATGTCGTCCTAGCTCATCTCTGTTCTCAGGACTGGGACCCAACGCCACGAAAGCGTGCTCTTTCCTGTGCAGAGGACAACACATTGGGTGCTATATGGGATTCGGTCGTAAGCGGGCACAGCTGTCTCCCGCTCGTATCGAACCCATTCTCAACACCCTCAAGGAAAACAAGCTAGACCAGAAAGTGACCATCACTTTCAGACATCCTAGCTCTCATGGCAGCTGTATCCACGGTGACACCTTTGGACCTTCTGCACATGAGAGCATTCTAAGTTGTGGCTAAGAACCAGGGGATATCACTAGGGCCAATCCCCAATATGGGTTACGCGCCAGGTGCTTCGTACCCTTTCTACGTGGTTCAGACCCCGGTCTCTACTTTGGGTCCCACTCTAAGTTAATCTTGTCGTCACTGAGGCTAACGACAGATGCTTCCCTCATAGGCTGGGGTGCGGTCTCTGATGACTGTCCAGCCCAAGGGAGCTGGAGAGGCTATCTTCTCGCATGGCACAGCAATTGCCTCGAAATGATGGCTCTATTTCTGGCCCTAAAGCACTTCCTCCAGCAGTTGAGAGGCTGCCATGTCCTAGTGCGGGGGACAATAGTATGGCAGTCTCATATGTTATCGCCAGGGCGGACTGTGCTCGCGCCGCTAACTGCTAGCGCACCAGGTTCCTGTCCCTCAGAGCGATTTACATTCCAGCATGGATGCGGGAGCAGTAGTACTGTCCAGTCTATCTCTGACACACGGGGAATGGTAACCCCACTCCGAAGTAGTCAGGGAGAGATTTTCATGTAGCAAGGCGGACCTCTTGCCTTCTAAGATGTGCTTCGCCTTTTACTGCTCTTCAGATTTACGTCCACCGCATCAGCTAGTGGCGTAGGTCAGAGCAGCTTCTACATGTTTTGGATGAGAGATGCTATTGCCCTCTCCTATGAGGCGCGTGGGTTCACTTCGCCTCTGGGAATCAGGGCTCTTTCAACCCTGGGGATTGCCTCATCTATTGCATTAGCAAGAGGAATTCCCCTGCAGCAAGTATATGCTAAGCAGGTAAACCCAGTCCACTGCCGAATTGTTTCAGTGCTGGAGTTTCCCTCCTCGGGTCTGTGCCCTAGTACTCTCAGGACGTACGTGACTGCATCCTCTCTCAACTATCTTCAGAAAGCTCCATAAGCCCAACAGGCACCCTATTGCTCTTGAAGCCTTCTGTCCTCCGCGCTGACAGCTTCGGAGCAGGAGAGACTTCACTTGCTGTGTCCAGCTTGTGCTCTTCAGATCTACGTCCACCGCATCAGCTAGTGGCGTAGGTCAGAGCAGTTTCTACATGTTCTGGATGAGACATGCTATTGCCCTCTCCTATGAGGCGCGTGGCCTCACTTCGCCTCTAGGAATCAGGGCTCCTTCAGTCAAAGGGATTGCCTCATCTATTGCACTAGCAAGAGGTATTCCCCTGCAGCAAGTGTCTGCTAAGCAGGTAAACCCAGTCCACTGCCGAATTGTTTCAGTGCTGGAGTTTCCCTCCTCGCAACAGGCACCCTATTGCTCTTGAAGCCTTCTGTCCTCCGCGCTTACAGCTTCGGAGCAGGAGAGACTTCACTTGCTGTGTCCAGCTTGTGCTCTCCAGATCTACGTCCACCGCATCAGCTAGTGGCGTAGGTCAGAGCAGTTTCTACATGTGCTGGATGAGACATGCTATTGCCCTCTCCTATGAGGCGCGTGGCCTCACTTCGCCTCTAGGAATCAGGGCTCTTTCAGCCAAAGGGATTGCCTCATCTATTGCATTAGCAAGAGGTATTCCCCTGCAGCAAGTGTCTGCTAAGCAGGTAAACCCAGTCCACTGCCGAATTGTTTCAGTGCTGGAGTTTCCGTCCTCGGGTCTATGCCCTAGCACTTTCAGGACGTGCGTAACTGCATCCTCTCTCAACTATCTTCCAAAAGCTAACTATAAACCCAACAGGCACCCTATTGCTTTTGAAGCCTTCTGTCCACCGCGCTTACAGCTTCGGAGCAGGAGAGACTTCACTTGCTGTGTCCAGCTTGTGCTCTTCATATCTACGTCCACCGCATCAGCTAGTGGCGTAGGTCAGATGCTATTGCCCTCTCCTATGAGGCGCGTGGGCTCACTTCGCCTCTAGGAATCAGGGCTCATTCAACCAGGGGATCGCCTCAGCTATTGGATTAGCAAGAGGTATTCCCTGCAACAAGTGTGTGCCAAGCAGGTAGACCCAGTCCACTGCCAAAATGTTTCAGTGCTGGAGCTTCTGCAGTAAAAGCTTGTCCTTGGGCTTGTGCCCTAGTACCCTCAGGATTTTCTTAGCTGCATTGTTTGAAGCCTTCTGTCCTCCGCCTTTTACAGCTTCGGAGCAGGAGAAACTTCACTTACTATCCAGTATGTGCTCTTCAGATTCACGTCCACCGCATCAGCTAGTGGCGTAAGTCAGAGCGCCACTATACTGGGTGAGAGATGCATATTGCCCTCTCCTATGAGGCGCGTGGGTTCACTTCGCCTCTGGGAAGCAGGGCTCACCCAACCAGGGTGATCATCCCAGTCTCACCAGCAGGAGGTATCCCCTGCAGTAATTGTGTGGCGCGAAGGGTTGGTTCCTCCCCGCACACATTTCTTACATTTATAAATCTGGATGTTCATGCTACTCCGGGCTCACTGCCCCCGAGTTAGCTGCCCAGGCATAGCTCTGAGACCTTCTTGGCTTTGTGCGCACACGCTACACAACCTTGGGGTCCAGACACCTGTAGTGCGGCGGCGTTGGTATTCTCGTTCCCATAGCGTTTTCACGCAGCATCGAGTGTAGCCTTGCTAGGGAACGTCTCGGGTTACATTTCTGTAACCCTGTTCCCTGAAAGGCGGGAACGAGATGCTGCGTCGCAATGCCGCACTACCACGTGACCGGACGGCTGTTCAGACAAATTAATCTGAGGTCGTTGCCGGCTCACCTGTTTTTATAACCTCCACCTACATCTAATCAGATGACGTCACCTGTCGAGGTTATATATAGCCAAAAACTTTGGCGTGTTTTCACAGCATGCTTCAACGACCGGCAACGCGACAAACTGGTTCCCATAGCGTTTTCACGCAGCATCTCGTTCCCGCCTTTCAGGGAACAGGGTTACAGAAATGTAACCCGAGACGTTTTCACAACATGCTTTTTGTGATAGTTTAAGTTTTTTTTTTTTTTTTTTTGGTTTTGTCTTTTCATTGTGCTGGGCTAATGTTATTGTTTCATTAAAGACTCTCTTGGTTAAAAAAATCCCTCTGTGCCTATGCCTGCCTTTTATGCCCACGTCAACACCATCAGCCATTACAAACCAGTCATGACAGTTAGCAAATAGTTATTTTATGTTTTCTGTCTTTTAATTGGATAAATAAAAGTACAACAAAAGGAAAATGAAATGTATGGTTTCAAAGAGGGTAATAAATGTGTTTGGAGGAAAACGTTTGTTCATTTTCTTTTAAAAATGTAACTTTTTTTAAAAAAGGTTACTTAATTCATAAATGAACTTTATTGGCTTAGAGATTATTACATTTCTTTCTTATTTCAGAAAGACTGTATATATATATATATATATATATATATATATATATATATATATATATATATATATATATAAAGTGATATTTTTCTACTTTCTAACAACTTGATTATAAGTTTTACTGGCCTAAGACATTGAAATAACTTTTGTTTCTGATTTGGATGGATTAATTTATTTTGCTTTGGGGAAACTTAAAATTAATATTAAATAAAAATGAAACCTTAAATAATCTTAACATTTGATTTGTGAGAAAGTAAAAAAAAATGCTTGTAACAAATTTAAGCAATTCTTAAGTTGATCCAAAGTATCATTTTTTCAGTTTATATTGAGAAATAATGTTATATGTAATTGAATATATTACACTCTAAACACTTAAGACTTTTCTCATCTCTACAACATCAAAGCATGCAGAGGTGAGTGCACACCACTGCACAGATTTCAGGTTGTAACTGAATTACACATGTTTTATTTAATTTTGCCTTATATTTCCCCAGAACAAAAGAATAATTTCTTGTTCTGAGGGACAGGTAAACGTGATGTATATATGCATATAATGAAGTTCAATGTACATGTCTGGGGTTTAAAAAACCAAGTGAAAATTCTGCCAAATAGGTTGTTTGTAAGATAGTTATATGATTGAAGAATGCAACACTTGACTGCTACAGTATCTGCTACTAAGTCCTGCAAGAGCGCAATAATTATGGTTAATGCTCTTGTTAAAGAAAATATATACATTCAACAACAACAAAAATAATTTATTAGAATTATTTATTAGTACATATTCATGTTTTCTAGTTTTATAAGTGGGCACTCCTAATGCCTAAGGACAATGGTACACATGCATTTTTAAACAGAATGTAATACACAAATACCACCTGTCTATTTGAGTATCATATATAAATCTAAGAATCCAAATAAATTAAAAGTCATACTACCAAGAATATACTGTGTATTCAGATGCTGTTTTATACATATGCAAATGTCAACATTCACACTTGGCTTATTACATTTATCATTTCAAGATCTTATAAAACACATCTTAAAAATTAAATTATACATATTGCAACCTACCGTATATAGAGGCATAGATTTTAAAGAAACCATTGTGGTCCAGCAGTGGTTAATTCTACATCAGCATTTCAGAGACCATTGACCATAGGGGATGTTTTTCTTTAGGATATAAATATATATTTTCTTTCTCTATTTGCCATAATGAAATTTTCTCTTCAGAAAGCCAGAGGATATTTTTTTGCTACTTTTAAATCTGACATTCATTCTTTAACAACAACAACAACAACAACAACAATCCATTAAAACATAACCAACTGGAAAACAAAGCAAACATTTCTACTTCAAATATAAATGTTTTTGAAACGCTGCCTTTATCTTAGACAACCTCATACCATACATAATAGGATTTAGAAGGGGTGGACAGATAATAAAATATACTGAAATTATCACACGCAGCAAAGGCGGCATGTGTATCTTATCAAATCGACTTGAGAAAAGCTCAAATGAACAGCCAAGAGAGAAATTTAGGAGCGACACAAGGTGCGGTGCACAGGTGCTCATGGACTTTTTGGGAGTCTCTACAGAGGATATTAAGCATTCTCTCAAAATCTTTATGTATGAGTATAAAATAAGCAATAAGGGAAGAATTATTGTGATTATGCCACCAATTATACCATAAATGTTATTCACATTGGTGTCAGAGCAAGCAAGTTTCACAAGAAGATAATTGTCACACCAGACTTTCTCTATTACATTTCCACATAATTCTAATTGTAAACTTAAAAAAATGTTTATCATGAACTTTAAAAAAGATAAAACCCAAATCAGTACAATCAGTATGCATACCTTATTACAAGTCATTATACTACTGTATAGTAAAGGATAACATATAGCCATATACCTGTCATAAGCCATAACTGCTAAACTTCCAAATTCCACAGAAACATATGTGTACAGACAAAATATCTGTCCATAACAAGAGGCAATTTTAACTTCATGGGATGCAGTTAATATATTCGTTAAAATAAAAGGGAAAAATGCAGAACTGCCATATAATTCATTAAGTGACAAACAACACAGAAAAGTATACATGGGTTCATGTAGGGATCTCTCAACACATATAACACTAATAAGTAATGAATTTGCTAATATGATCGTTATGTACAATACAATTAAAAGAACAAAATAAATATAGGTATTCTGTCCTACATCTAAGTAGCCAGTCAATAAAATAGTGGTAAAACGTGTTGAGTTAACCATGATTGAAGATTAAATTAATGATTTAAGAATACTAACTTTAATACATGTAAAATGAGATAGTAAAGGTACGTAAATAGAACACGGTTTTTAAAGAAAAAAAAATATATATACACACATTAAAGAGATTATTAAGTATGCTTATTTGCTTATCTTACAAATGTCTTTTAAACCGGTGCCCTCTGTAGTTCCGTGTTGGAATGAAAGGTTGAAAATTTCCTTTTAATTTCTGTAAAATTGCAGGTAAAGGTTATTTATAAACATGACAGATTTGTTTAAGGTAAATAATCTGAGGTAAATAATAATAATAATAATAATAATAATAATAATATAAAACAAAATTACTTACTTAATTTCAAAACTTCGGGCTGAATGGAAAGATCACTCTGCACAAAAGTTTATTTAATAATAAAAAAAAATCTAATAAAAATCACAAATGGCCTTTTAAAAGAGTTACGCAGAGAACTTATTTGATATGTTGCCACAGTATAAAATCACCTGTATTTATGTACTGGGATAGAGTGATGGGTGTTTTTGTTGTTTGCCAAAAAGTCCAGGGATTCCATCTGTCATGACGTGCGCCTGTGATGGGCGTGGCCCCAATTCACTAGTTAGGCGGCCTCCACAGGGAGTGTAGCTCGGGGTCCGACTGTTGGGAAGCTGGACTTTGCGATGCAGTGGATGCTTTAAAAGACAGTGGCACACGAGCGGGGCAATGTGATGCGCCCCAGAGACTTTAAAAGGGGGGAATGCCCCCTTGATCTCCGCGAGAGGACAGAGCGTGAACAAGCTGCCCGAGCTCCCACGGCACCTTCACTTCCGTGTCGAGCCCGCCATCGCATCCCTGCCACTGAAGTGGAAAAGGCCGCAGAGAGGACTGCGTTAGGGCCCCCAATCCCAGCCGACGGATGTCCAGGAGAGACTCCCGCCTGAGGCCGCGCCCAGAGAGAGCTGGGAGGGGCCGGTCTTGGCTCGCGTTCAGCGGGAGAGGTCGCCATCATGGGAGTGTGCAGAAGCGCTACCACCACGTGCTCCAAAGTCGCCGCTCTGCCCACCGTCACCACTCACCAGCCTGTGCCTGCATGCCAGCGGGGCAACTGCCAACCAGACCTGCACATGCAACCCTTTCCTTCCCCATTTTTTTCTAAATAAATTACCCTTTTTCCTGTAAGACCTCGCCTCGTGTCCGTGTTTCATGGTGTCGCCCGTGCACTTAGGGTAGAACCCGTTACACATCATTGATTGTTTTTCAGTTACCAGATCACATCAAAAGCCCTTTGGTTTGTTGTTAGATCAGTACTTTCTTTAACAAAGTAAATGTTATCTTAATAGCAACATTTTTTCATTCCTAAATTAATAATTAGATCTGAAAGAAGTCAATTATTTATAAGAAAAATAGAAAAAAAATATTCAGATAGAGATATTAATCTATTTTACAACATATTTAGAACAGATAAAAAAAAGATACATTCTTTATTCAGTCTTTACCTAAACATAGCAGATGGTAGATTAGCTATTTTTAATGTGAGCGATTTTTTTAATGTACATGTACAATGTGCTTTGTAAAAGACTACCATACTGTATATATACAGTATATACTGTAAAGCTCTGTAGTGGGCACAGAAATCACAGGCACGTGGATTGACTGCAGTGAACGTAGGTGCTCTTTATTCATATTTATTTTTCAGTGCTCTGTGACAGAAAAAGCATGCAGCATTTATACACTCTGCAGAGAGAGGAAAACAATATGAATGTAACCTCGAGCGGAAAGTGAAGAAAAACTAAATTAGAAGTTTTTAGAATTGCATATAAAGACAGTACAGCATGTCCAGCTAAAAACAGACTCTAAAAGTTGCTAGGGCTGAGCATCTGAGCAAAATAATAACAATAAACCAAAACAATCCGAGGTTCTTATTTAGTACAGTTTTTGTGTGTGTGTGTGTGTGTGTGTGTGTGTGGGATGGGTGGGGTTAGTCCAAGTACTGGAGAAACAGATGCGTCTTGAGTTGTCATTTAAAGATAGTCAAAGACTCTGATGTATGGACATCTAGAGTAAGTTAATTCCACCACCTACAGATGTCGCCTTTAAAACTGCGCGTGTTTTCCCGCGGGATGCCGCAATTTAGCGCGGGGCTTGCCGCGACTTGCCGGAGGCAACATTCGGGAATTTAAAATAAATGTGTTGTGCTTCACTGAATATCCGCCAGATGGCGCATAGAAGGACTTTGAAGAAGCTGCAGTGACAGTAAACAGCTGAACAACTTCACTTTTCCCTTTACCTCTGAGGAAAAAAAGCTGTATTTTGTTTGTTTATATTTAGAATTTTTATAGTAGTATAAGAGAAAGTTACAGTTTGGTCTGTACTGTAGTTCGCACCCTTGTAGAGAATAAATAAATGAATAACACCTTCATATCCCCTCTCAAGAGAGTCATAGTCCATTGTTAGTTTTAATGATCTGGCTGAAACTAATTATCACTACATAAGTGTGACACCCTAACACCATTGATCATGAGTCTCAGCTGAACCTAATTCTATACTTGTAACAGAAAATGTAGATGCAGATTCCAAATGTGTATTTATATAATAGATAGATAGATAGATAGATAGATAGATAGATAGATAGATAGATAGATAGATAGATGTGTGTGTGTGTGTGTGTAGGCTCTACGCAGGGGCAAGAGAGGGCAGCGCACCCTTAAATGTCTGCACATGTTAATATATTCCTAAAATGTATATATTACAAGTTGATAAACTGATCTGCGGTAGCGGAAAAATCCGCTGAAAATAGGACAGGCTGAAGCGCACGCGCACACACACACACATACACACGCGCACACACACACACACACACACACACAGACACACCTCCCTTGAGCCCTGCGTCTGTCGGATTTCAGCGGTCACGGGGTGGAAAGACTTTGAAGCAGTTTATATATGAATCTAAGCTTGAACTTATCAGCATTGTAAATATATAATACATTTCAAATAAAATCGCTATTACTTTGACCCTGAAGTTTAGTTTAGCACACACAAAAAACTGAAAATTCATTTCTGGTAAATCAACGGAATGTGTAGTTTATTTACAGTAATTCATTAAAAAATGAATATACATTGTACAGTACACGGTAAACACGGGAAAGATTACAAAATGAAAAAACAAACAGTGTCTACTTTATAAACAGCTTAATATGTGCGTCGAGATGCTGAAATCCCTTGCATGTTTTTGCTTCCAAGTGGAGAGATATTTGACCGATAGCCTAGAACAAAAGATCTATAGGTGTGATCACAACCCCCTCCGACCGACCGTGCCATCAATCACTGACCACCTCAGAAGTTCCCTCCAATGTATGGCTGCAATACTTGTTTTGCAAGTATTTTTAACACCATTCAAAGGCTTACAAGTTCCATTCAACATATAATGATGTCTCCACATGTTAATATATTCCTAAAATTTATATATTACAAGTTGATAAACTGATCTGCGGTAGCGGAAAAATCAGCAGAAAAAAGGACAGGCTACAGCGCACGCGCACACACACACACACACAGACACACCTCCCTTGAGCCCTCGGTAAACATCCAAGCACTGAGGCACGCAAATCCCCTGACCACAATAAGGTGGCAATCCCTCAGGGGGGAAGATGAAAAATACAAATTAAATAAATAAAACAAAATTAAATATCCTTAATCCAGATTTTATCAATCAACGACATAATATTGATCTTAGCTGGATGGTCTAATTCTCAAAACCGTTTAACCTAAAGAAAAACTTAACACACTATAACTAGAATATTTACAAAACTGAAAGGTTGTCTTATGTATAATAAAAAAACCTCATAACTCAAAAAGATCATATTATGTTTTTATATATATATTTTTAGATTTTTTTTATAGTAACTGAACAGCTCTCTTCTCTCCAATCCACTCCTAAACCACAGTCTCCTATTTTTCTGTGCGTGCTCTGGAGCCTGTGAATGAATACACGCAGCGGAGGTTTTGTAAACTGTAGAGATACAATAATTTTACTGCTGGAAAATCAGCATTTCATCTAATTTGAAATATAAACCTAATATTATCTGTTACTTAATATATTTTCTTTAAAAACAGTGGTTTTTTATATCATAAATATAATAATCCATAATTATGTGGGTATCCATATTAGATGGCTTTTAGTGAAATTAAACTGTAACTTACTTTAAAACTAAACATGGTCCCTAAAACGGAGCTCTGGACACAGAGCTACAGACCCCACTGTAACCCCCTTACCCAGTTAGCTAGCAGTTAATGACCACCACTACTTGTGCAGTTCATAAAAGGACAGGTAATGTTTGTCGCGCTGTTGCACAAACAGCACGCTCATTTATTTAAGACAGAGTTTATGAGAGTTTATGAGTGTGCTGCTTTGATGTGCTGGGTATGGCGGGGCGTCGACGGCTGATCAGTGTAAAGTAGCGTACTTTACACACTCTGATCAGCAGTTGACGCCCCGCCATACCCAGCAGATCAAAGGGGCAGTTATCGGCTATGACACGTTGAAGGAGAACTTAATAGTTCTCAAAAATAGTGTAAATGTCTGCAACAATCACTAACCATTAAAATGTTTTTTTTTTTTGTAATTAAACACGAAAATATTAATTATATTTCCATATATACACACACATACACACACACACACACACACACACAAGGGCGTAGGTTTGCTACCTATGACTCCAACTAATACCCCATCCCCCAATCCCCTTTTCCACCCACCAACCCCCAACCCCCTGCCCCATCCACCTACCAACCTCCCACCCCAACTATGTCCACTGAATACATGTTTTTCTTAATATGGTGCGAAATCACTTTACATTAATACTAGCAATGCTTCGATTGATATTAATCCACTCGAAATGCAATTCATTAAGTTAAATTAAGGAATAGTGTAAAGTTAAAGGAATGTTTCATAACTGACAAAAAGATAGTCTTTAATAAAATAAAAACTATTCTTTATTGAGCCCTAGTGCAAATGAAACATCTCAATCATCTGTATATATATATATAAAAAAAAAGTAGATTACATCTAAACATGAACTACTAGGTAGAGTACCACACAACAGCTCAATGCCTATTGCTCCTATATGAAGGAGACAAAAACATGCCTTCGCCTCTCGTTAACAAAAATAAACTGCTGGCATATTTGTTTGACATCAATATTGTCCAGGCTGTTCTTTTTTTCTTCTGATAAACACTAAAGATGATATTTTGTAGTATGCTGAAAACCTGTAATCATTGATTTACACAGTATTTGTTTTTCCTGCTACGGAAGTCAATGTTTTCAGCTTTTTTCCCCAATTTCTTATTTTGTATTCAACAAAATAAAGAAAATCATTAAAGTTTGGAACCACTTAAGGAGTAAATAGTGAGTAAAATTGTTTTGGGGGTGAACAATGGCTTTGACCCTAACTCTTCCCCTCTGACTGCACTAGGACCGGACAGCATTGCCACCTGATGAAATAGCGTGACAAAAAAGTGAAATGTCAGTTCAAAACTTTTGCCAAAAACACTAATGAATCACTTACATCCTCAGCCTATCACTCCTCATAATGCTAAATATTAGTATAATCAACATGTATAATACACGCACACATATTATATGTTATATACTGTATAATCAACATTCAGATTGACCTCCTGTGACCTCGCCTCTTCACCTGAACTACAACATGGCTGATCTGCTTCTGTCCCCTAATTGAAAAACATTGAGGGATTCCTTATGAGCATGGACAGAGAATGCCTCAGCCTATTATTGGTAACAATGTTAAATGTCAGGACAACTACAGTGGCTTGCAAAAGTATTCGCCCCCCGTGAACTTTTCCACATTTTGTCATATTACAGCCAAAAACATGAATCAATTTTATTGGAATTCCACGTGAAAGACCAATACAAAGTGGTGTACACGCGAGAAGTGGAACAAAAATCATACATGATTTCAAAATTTGTTTTTTTAAAAATAAATAACTGAAAAGTGGGGTGTGTGTAATTATTCAGCCCCCTTTGGTCTGAGTGCAGTCAGTTGGCCATAGACATTGCCTGATGAGTGCTAATGACTAGAGAGCACCTGTGTGTAATCTACACTCTCTCCATCGCTGTCTGATATACAGCACAGGTGTTTAGGTTCTGTTACCTGACAAAACAGGATAAACACATGCCATTTAAACAGCAATCATTTTATTTCACTTTTTCTGAGTCTTAGTGTGCAAACCTCGAATCAAATCATTAATGTTCGCCAAGTAAGTGAATGCATTTTAAAAACTATTTTTCTGAAGTGGATTGTCTATTGGTGTCAACAAAATTCTAGCCATATGGCAATATTAGTATATTAGTTTATCAATTTCTTTCACAATACTGATTTCTGACAAACAGTCATTAGATTAGGAGACTGACAGGGATCATATTTATACTTTTACATTTAGCTGTTTAATCTGCTGTTAGTTTGACGTCCGTATTCACAGACTATAACCTGGCCTGCTGTACTGAATGTGAGTCCACTTCATTTGGCGCTGCTTGTGTCTGAATGCAGCCAATCGTCTATCACATGATGGCAGGGAAAGGCACAGCCAATCAAAATGTTCATATGTGTTTTGGGGGCGGGAGGACTCAAGGAGAGAATGTGATTTATCCCTTTCTGCGTGTCTAGGTTAACGTTGACAGAACGATTTAAAAAAAAGTGGATTAAATTATTGGTGGGGACATTTCAATGATCGGAGGATATTGGTGGGGACACATCCTCTCCGTCCACCCTAAATCTACGCCCCTGTATATATATAATTTAAAACTATTTATTCATTTGTCTTTTATTTACTTACTTACTAGCGAATGCTTTTTTAGGGCTCTAAAAACTACGGCAGTATGAGTGACAATGGAATAGGACGTGTGAGTTGCACCGGTCTCACACACACACACACACACACAATAAATATATATAATTAAATTCTTAAAACATCGTGTTCACCCATGCACTGAAAAAAAGAACTTGGAAGATTTACTTGATAAAATCCTCATAACAATTTGGACACAGATTTTAAGTAAATTTTATTGCTCCAATATTAAGGCTGAATCCCATTTCTACCCTTCCCCCTACCCTTCCATTTGACGTGTTCACGTGCAGGGGTAGAGGTGTCTCATTTCTCTTTTGGTTGGAGGTGTAGGAGGAGGGGGAAGGGCCAGATAGCCCTCCAAACGAAGATTTTTCAGGACCTCACTTCAAACGAAGGGCTAAGCGAAGTTTTCAACATGGCTGCTCACTCGAGCAACCAGACCTATAAATGTTAAGTCATTTTTGCCATTAATAAAGATTTTTATGACAAGTTTTCATTATATGTATATTACCTTTAGTCTTGTGTTTGTGTTTATGGTGATGTTCTGTAAAGAAACGTTTGCAAAAAAAATCGCTAAAGTTTGCTAGCGGATAGCACATATTGCACAATATTACAAATATACATTTTTATGTCACATACACTTTACTGCATGCTACAAACAAATATGAAAGTTCAGTAGCACGGCATTTTGCCGAGCATTTGATAACGCATTGTTTGTTTTGCTTATGGCCATACACTATTGTTTTGCTTACACTATTCTTACTTATTGCAACGTGACCACAGTTTTGTAATTTATATTCTGTATATGGACGGCTGAGGAAACCCGAAGACTCATCCGTGTTCGTGGTGAAAATGAGCAACTTTTTTAAAAATCGAAATACGGCGCAAAAAACCTTTGGGAGTGAGTAATCTCTCTTATTGGAATGTGTGATAAACATCGGCGCATGTCCTCTGACGTAACATTAGGAACCAGCGACAACGTATGATGACGTATAACAGTGTTGTCCCATTTCTTAGGGGAAATATTTATACCCTTCCCCTTTCCACTTCGTTTCAAGGTACAAGGGGAAGAAAATAGAATTGTGATTCAGCCTAAGTAAAACTCACCCGTAATTGTCAGGTAAAATTTACTTATTTAAATTAACAATAAAAGAAATCAAGTAAAAGTTACATAATTATATTTAATGCACAAATTAGATTTATTTAAAATAATCAAGTAAAGTTGCAGGAACCTTAATTTTATGAAATTACTATCATTTTGTTTTGTGAGATTTTCCCTTAACTTGGTTTTATCAATTTATATTACTCCCTGTAATAATGTAAACATTGCTAATTTATGTTTTGGAAAGAAACTTAAGTAATTATTTCATCTATATCTTTCATAAATCACACAACTAAAATATAATTAAACGGTTTATTCACCAACATTACCAAATATTTGTGACATTCACAGTCTAGATCCAAGTTGTCTTTTTAATAAAAGTGCATTCAGCTAAATTTTGCATCCATAGAAACAACTGCACGGCACCAGGGCCTGAAATACTTGTTGTAAACAAAATTGTGTAAAATAATAATAATAAATAAAATACAGCATTCATTTAGAAATAAAATACAGCAGAAAATACATTAAACAAACTGTAGAATAAACGTTAAAACTTAATAGCCCTCTGAAGCAGTGAAGTTGCAACATTCAAATTAGCACTCTGGACTAGTGCACTTAAAAGTATGCCATTGAAACCATAACGCATTAAAACATTTTAAGCTGAACATGTAAACACAACATGTAAAGACTTGTAGTCAAGCCAAATCAAATGTTTTAAGATAACTTCATCTTTAAAGCTTGCACTTTTGGTGATAGCTTAATCCCATCAAGTTCTAGAAGAACTTTCTGAAAATAGCTCAAATGTGTAGCGCAGTGCTCGGAGCTATTGCCACATTCTTGCAAAATTTCCTCTCCTTCAAGGATTATGGATACACCAACCGGTTCTTCCCCTTCAACAGCACAGACGACAAGGATTTTAAGAAGGTGCATACTGGCATCACTTCGTCTGTCCCCCTGCATAAAATGTACAAGAAAATAAATAATTTATTTTGAGAAACAAAAAAAAAATCTGAATTGCTTCAACCTGTGCTGACTTCATTTCACAGAGATAAAAATAATTGATAAAAAATAACCATCACTTCATATACTTCATAAAGTTGGGTTAAATTGCTTTAGCAATAATCTTGCATCAATACAACATTGTAAAACATGGCATGAGATGGCTACACTCCATAGATTACTCTGCACCTTTACCGTGTCAGGAAATCCTATGATGAATGCTGAGTTTGTATTTAAAGGGTTAGTCCAAACATGAAAATTCGTTCAATAATTACTCAGATTTATATATTCATTTGCATTTATATGCTTCTGTCCAATGCAACAAACACTATATTCAAGGTATTAATAAATTGTTTAATTAATAAGAAATGTCTCATGTCTCATCTTTACGCTTTGTTTCTGTGAAAATATTTACATTGTATCATTACATAATCTTTTATTCGTACAACTACATTTAGGCATTTCTTCATCTTTTGTAAGTTTTGCCTTTATCCAAAGCAAATTACAAAAGAGGAAGGCATCAAGCATGTCAAGCAGTGCTACTAACACCGTTAGAAAAATACAAGATAGAACAGCGAGGGATTAAGGAAAATGTGAGTAGCAAGAATCATGTGTGGAAAAATTAAGCATGCAGGGTCACAGGATGACTCGACTCATTTTTATTGTCTGCAATGCGATTTAGACAAATTAGAGCTGCTGTCAATACTGTATGAACATATGTACAGGTTCTTTACAGTTGAAATTTAACTTGTAACTTATTAACACGCCGTTTTCACGACTTGTGGGGGTAAGAAACACATCTCGGTGTATTAATCCGCGTGCTCGGTTCGTTATTTATTTATTTATGAATCTCCACACTATTAAAAACTGAAATATTGCTAATTGTAAGTCCTGAGATTAAGATGAACATTAATTGGGAGTCATGAAAGCGAGAATCACATCCAAAAAAGAAAGCTAAACTTACCTCGAACACGACAAACTCCAGCTGCAGCCACGCTGTGTTGTAGCTCCGTGATGATCCACAACCGACTGATACACAGCGCGGGCACAGCATCTCCAAACACGCATGCGCGGTTTAATTTGGACACATTTTCGGCTTCAGTAGACACTCAATACTTCAGACTGAAACACGACTGCCCCCTACAGGTAATGAAGGGCATTTTCACAGCTTGCCGCACGCAGCCGTGCAAAGCCGGCAAAAAAAACTAAACAGATCTAACAGATGAGGACTCAGATTAATGTGCAAAAAATATATAATAAAACTATATAAGCCTACATAGCCTTTATAAGACTCTATCTTAAGCGCACTTAAAACATTTTATTTAGTTTTAAAATAAAACAATTTTAAAACATCATCACTCGGGATTTGAACCGGGGCTTTGCAGATCTCTGGCCGAGTGTTCTAACCGCTACACCAAGCGGCCACTTAGAGACAATGCACACCAGAGACGTTAATAAGCCACTCGACTTCTTTGAAAGCAAGCGTACTTCTTTGATAAGTGACGAAGTAAGCCTGTTATAATAATAACTTGGTGTTATTTGATCTTATTGGTTTATAAATTTATATTTAAATAAATAGTAAACTTGGCCGATTTCGTTATAATTTTGTTTGATGAGTGGGGCTTAAAAATTCTCTTGAAAAATATGGTCATTTATTTCAGTTAATAAATCTACTATAATTTTTTTTTACTCATTATTGTACAGTACACATTAATAGCTCTGGTTCAGATTTTTCATGTTTGTTGTGGAAATTACCATCACTGTTGTATTTACTGCGATGAATGAAAATGTCACTTTGCGCCACCTGGCGGCCATTTTACGAATGACTTTGAAATGCAACTGATTTATTTTGGCCGCTGTTGCCTTTAAACGGCGGTATACGCGGCGAGATCGCCATTCCAATTTTGTAACCACTGTATAGTACAAACTTTCGGGTAGATCCTGCTATTAAATCAAACTAAAAACGAGTGAAAAGAATACAAAACTCAGCCTCTATATCCCAGATACCCATCTCGCGTCCAACTTCACACACACCGGACCACATTACCCACAATGCATCTCCCGCACTGGACTACACTCCCGTAAACAGCTGTCGTAAAATCAACCACTCTCTCTCTCCTGCAACAACACGCTCTTTGTCGGCGGCGCCCGCACACTCCTGCATATGATTAGGAAAGAGATGCAATATTATGGTTTCATAATAGAAAAGAAATACCTTTTATTTGGGGTTAAGTGACTGATGTGCCTAACACCTTTCAGCTGAGCCTCGTTTCACTGAATAATCCACCACACACAATCAGTATAATGACACACACACACAGAGTCGTCACTCCCCTAAATTTAAAGAATACAAACTGGTTGCGTGCGAGTTTGCTGTTTTTCCTATAGTATGCTGAAGCAAAATCAAAATAAAACATTTTATTTTGTTTTATTTTTATTTTGCTATAATGAAAATAAAACAATTTTAAAACATCATCACTCGGGATTCGAACCGGCACTTTGTAGATCGCTGGCCAAGCGCTCTAACCGCTACACCAAGCGGGCACTTAGAGACAATGCACCCCAGAGACGTTAATAAGCCACTCGACTTCTTTGAAAGCAAGCTCTAGGTAAGTGACGAAGTAAGCCTGTTATAATAATAACTTGGTGTTATTTGATCTTATTGGTTTAGAAATTTATATTTAAATAAATAGTAAACTTGGCCGATTTCGTTATAATTTTGTTTGATGAGTGGGGCTTGAAAATTCTCTTGAAAAATATGGTCATTTATTTCAGTTAATAAATCTACTATAAATTTTTTTTTACTCATTATTGTAGAGTACACATCAATAGCTCTGGTTCAGATTTTTCATGTTTGTTGTGGAAATTACCCTCACTGTTGTATTTACTGCAATGAATGAAAATGTCACTTTGCGCCAGCTGGCGGCCATTTTACGAATGACTTTGAAATGCAACTGATTTATTTTGGCCGCTGTTGCCTTTAAATGGCGGTATGCGCGGCGGGATGGTTATTCCGATTGTGTAACCACTGCATGGGATCGTTGGAAACGTGGAACTGGACTTATAAGATCATGGCAGGGCTGTAGCTTGATGGGTCATGACAGTACCCCCCCCTATGAACGCCACCTGGCCTTCTAGCAGGTGCCTCAGGGTGGAGTCTATGAAAATCAGTGATAAGGGAACGATCCAGGATGTACCTGGCTGGTACCCAACTCCGCTCCTCAGGGTAATAGCCCTCTCAGACCACGAGGTACTGGAGACCACGACCAAGCCGGCGAGACCTGAGGAGTCTATGGACTGTGAAGGCTTCACCTCCGTCTATGGATGGGGGGGGGGAGGGTTGGATAGGTGGAGATAGTGGACAGGGGACCAGTCGACGGATCTGGGAGACGTGAAATGTCGGATTGATTCTGCGCATGGAGAGTGGTAGGGCATTTTCAGACGGAGCATGGGTTTATGATCCGAGTGATGGTCAAAGGTCCGATAAATATTGGTGAAAGTTTTAGACGTGGTCTTGAGGGGGAGGTCACGTGCAGACAGCATGACCCTTTGGCCGACACGATATCTAGGGGCTGTTGACCGATGACGATTTGCCTGGCATTGGAAGGCACTTTTGGTTTGGTCGTCATGGGTCAGAGTCACGGAGAAGCATGATCGTTGGTCCGGGGATAGGCTCGCGTGCAGCCTATCTGCATGGGTTAAGGGAGGGACTGGAGGATGGCCAAGGTCGGTGCAGAGGTGAGTGGTCCGTGACAGGTCTGACGCACGTTTCTTCATACCCGAGCCACTGGAGATCTGAGGGAAGTTCTTGGGCCGTAAGCTCATCCTTAATTGGGTCCGAGAGTCCATGGAGAAAACAGTCAAACAATGCCTTCTCATCCCAAGCACAAGAAGGAGCCAGGGTGTGGAAATCTATGGCATAGTCAGAGACAGAGCGAATTCCCTGATGTAGCTAAAGTATTTGACTTGCCGCCTGATGCCCCGTAGAGGAGCAGTCGAAGACTCTTCTCATCTCATCTGTGAAGGTGAAGCAGCATGGTTCTTGGGCATCCCATAACTCTGTTCCCCACTCTCTCACCTTTCCTGAAAGGAGGGTGATGATGTAAGCGACCTTTGATCGCTTTGTGGGGAATGACGTGGCCTGTAGTTCTATGACGAGGGAACACTGGGATACGACAAGTGGCTGGGTCTCCAGGTGGGTGGAGCAGGGAGGTGGGGCGAGACAGCACCGGGGGGGGGGGGGGGGTCGAGGAATGGGGGCAGGGGGTGGTTGATTCTGAACCTGGGTGGAAAGGGACCGTAAAGTTTCTGTGGGGGTTTGGAGGGTTTCAGTGATGTGTCTTATTTCCTGCTGGTGGGAGCCTAGGAGGGCTCCTTGACTTTCCAGTGCCCCACTAAGGTGAGCTGCTTCTGCTGGATCCATTTTTGCCAGATTACTGTTAGGCTCAACAAGTAGGCAAGGAGAGAGTCCATAATCCGAGTTCATTGTCGTTAAATACATGCAGTGGTCGAAAAATTCCGTGAGCAGTCTGTGAGCATGGAAATCCAAGACCTGAGGTCGGGAAAAACAAAGCGTGGTCAGTAACAAGAAAAACTTAGCATAGAAAATTGCAGGAAAATTGGGCTAAGGAGAGCACTCAATAATCTGGCAATGTGATGGTGGCAGAGTGAGGTTTAAATAGGTAAGGAGGATGATTGGTGATAGCTCACAGGTGTGTTGAGAGCGGAAGGTTGTAAGGGGTAAGGGGTGGTTGGGAACGTGGAACCAGAGAGCTTATAAGATCATGGCAGGGCTGTAGCTTGACGGGTCATGACACTTTCAGTCTCCTGCTAATTCCCTATCAGAAAAGTTTTATTGTTTTTTTTCAACATATGCAATACAGGAAATGCAGTGATTTGGACATAAAAACATAGCATTTTAATCTTCAACTTAATACTGCAATACTACTGGAGTAATTGTACTTGTTATACTTGTTTCATTTGTGAATAACAAAATTTGGAAAGAGGTCACCCCCTTCCTAACCATGATTTGTAAACTGTGATAACCTTCTCAATGGCAAAGCTTTGCACATCTAAACTATGCAATATTTGCCCAATTTTCTTTGCATAACTGAGTTGGGCTAAATTTTAGGTTGATCATTGGACTGCAGTATTCAAGTCATGCCACAGATTTTCAATGGGGTTTAAATCTGGCCTTTGATTAGGCTGGGCTGTCTGCTTTGGGTCATTGACATGACAGTATTTTGCCATGTCTATTTTTCTTCTATCCTTTCAAATGCTCCAGTGACTGCTGCAGAGAAACACACCATAACAGGATATTACTCTTCCATGTTTTAATGTAGGAATGATGAGCTGTATTGGATTTCGGTGTTGTGCAAACAGAAGTTACCAGCCAGGATAACAATGGATGGATGGATGGAATGGATGGTAGATTGGTGTGGTTAATTAGCTTTTTCTACATTATGTACACCCTCACTGTACAGTAGATAGTAGGTAGAGCGTTAATCAAAACTTTAATGCATAACAACTGTGGTCAATGTTTTTGTTTCAAAGAGCTCACCAATGGGACTAATTAAAAATGAACTGCAATTAACTACAATTTGTTTCTCTATTTAAAGGTCTGTCCAAATACACCCATTGGGAGATGGTGGATGCAGAGCTCACCTGAGGATAAGGAACTACAGAAACATTTGAGATACTGGAAAATAATAATATTGATTTATAATAGTGTTTCATATTTTTAGGCAAAGTGAATTTACTGAATTATGCTTTCATGCTTATTTAACAGACTTTATGTAAACATTTTAATAATGCAACATTTAAGTCTATGATACAATATGATCTATTGTAATGAGGCTTTTAATATGTTCCTGAATAATAAACCATTTGTAACAAAAGTACCTTAAAAATGAAAAATCAGATTAGTTATTAGGATTATGTAGTGTATTGGAAATATTCCATCATCATTTGTCATCTCCTTTCTTATTTCTGGGCAATGGTGGCTCAGTCGGTTAAGGCTGTGGGTTACTGGGTTACTGATCGGAAGGTTGGGGGTTTGAACCCCAGCATCGGCAAGTTGCCTCTGTTGAGCCCTTGAGCAAGGTCCTTAACCCTATCTGCTTCAGGGGCACTGTAAGCTGGCTGACCCTGCGCTCTGACCCCAGTTTCCTAATTGGGAATATGCGAAGAAGAAATTTTGCTGTGCTGTAAAAAAGTACATGTGCTTCTTCTGAAGCAGAATTATTGCCATGTGTATTTTGCCATATTGTATTAAGTTTCTAATCTCTAATGGAAATGTGTAAATGGCATTTTTATTTTATACAGGAAAATATATTGTAGAATGATGTGATGGTGCCAATCAGAATACCTACTTATGACCAGGAAACATGAGGAAAAGTTCTTCTTACAAACAACAAATATGGAGAGGAAAATGTAATCAGGAGCATGCACTGAGTGGATTTGTAATTAGTGAGGGTTGGTGTACAGTAGGTGTGCTAGTGGGCCCGTGGTCTGGTTGCTGAGTCTTCTTTCTGTCACGCCAGGCACTCCCATTCCGTACTTAATTCCACTCCTTGTCTTTTGACACCTCACTCACCGCTCTGAGCTCACCTGTTCTCAATTACTAATCATCACAGCTCCCTATTTAAACTGCACTCAGACAACAGTCCTCCACCAGATTATTGTGCAATATCCATGCATAGTATTCCAGCATTCTTTTCTGTTTTGACCTCACGAATGTCAACCTTGCTTGGTTTACTGATCTGCTACTTTTCATTACAGTGATAATTAACATTGATGGCTAACCAGCCGTGCTTAATTCCACGGCCCCGCTCCTTTGCACACCAGCAGAAAGGGAGGCCGCCTAGCTAGTGAGCGAGGAACGATATTAGATTTGGTCGCACACCCATCACAGGTGCATGGCCGCCGCTGGCACTGCCAATTAAGCCCCCAGCCTTGATCGGGACTCAACCCAAGGTCCGTGCCAGGTGCCCCCATTCTCCACCAGTGTGACGGGTTCGACCCTTTGTTGCACAGGCAGCACCATAAAGCATGGACACGAGGCGAGGTCTTACGGGGAGAAGGGTAATCTAGTAAGGAAAATGGGGAAAGGAAAGGGTTAAAGGAGGGAGGATGGAAAGAAAGGTAAGGAGTGTTGTGCACGTGCAGGCCTGGTGGGCAGTGCCCTGCTGGCATGCAGGCACAGGCTGGTGAATGGTGGACAGCAGGCAGCATCTCCTGTGCACTTTGCTCTCGCTGACTCTCCTCTGACGTCCGGCGGCTTTCCCCGGCTGGGAACAGGGGCCGTGACAGAGATAATTTGCATTTAATTTTGTCTGATATCAACTCACTAGGTAACAAAATCACATCTATCTAAATGAACTCAAACTGCATATAAAAGGAATCAGAACTGCTAGTGCTAGTTATATAAATTTTAAATATTCTATTAGAAGTACCAAAAGTACCAAAGAAAGATGCTGTCCATCTTTTTTTCCAAGATGGCGCCGGTGAGGTCGGCTGCCGTCACGACTGCTCTGACCACCTTTTCTTTGTTTTTGTTCTTTAAGCTAGTTTTCAGTGTTTTAAAATCGGCAAAATCACCACTGAGTACATTACATTGAGTACATTAGGTATGATAGAGACACTCTTGTTTCTATTGGTATACAATGTACTCACAATTCGACGTTTTTAACTCCGGATCCGAGCTGGCCGAGTGAGATCCTGAGGGAGAACAATGGACGCGATGCGAAGCGACGAACCCGAGGGAGACGAGCTGGTGTGAGGAACCGGCTGAGAACCCGTGCACACCGCACACCTCTGCCTAGCATCCTGCTCGCCAACGTCCAGTCACTGGAGAACAAGCTCGATGACCTCAGGGCCAGGATAAAGTTCCAGAGAGACATTCGGGACTGCAATCTCCTCTGCTTCACCGAGACATGGCTGAACCCAGCGGTGCCAGACCACGCCATACAGCCGGCCGAGTTCTTCTCGGTTCACCGCATGGACAGGACGCGGGACTCGGGGAAGTCAAGAGGAGGCGGCGTGTGCTTAATGGTGAACAACAGCTGGTGCAACAGCGCGAGCGTTGTTCCTCTTACACACTCCTGCACACCAAACCTGGAACTACTGTCCATCATGTGTCGTCCATTTTATCTTCCACGGGAGTTCGCATCGGTCATAATCAGTGCCGTTTACATCCCTCCACAAGCAGACACAGACAAGGCCTTATGCGAGCTGCATGAGGCGCTCACACAGCACCAGACACAACACCGGGACGCTGCGCTCATTGTGGCGGGGGATTTTAATAGTGCCAACCTCAAATGCGCAGCGCCGAACTTTTATCAGCACATCACCTGCCCCACCAGGGGCGAAAGGACACTGGACCACTGTTATACCACGGTCAAAGACGGTTACAAGGCACAATCTCGTCCAGCGTTTGGTAAATCCGACCACGCCGCCATTTTCCCCATGCCAAAATAAAATCGGTTGCCGCGTTACAGGACGCACTCGATGACGCAGACTGGGACATGTTCAGAAACAGCTCCGATGATGACGTCAGCGTGTTTACGGAAGCGGTTGTGGGATTTATTGAAAAGCTGGCAGACGATACGGTAGAGAAAAAGACTATCAGAACGTTTCCCAACCAGAAGCCGTGGGTGGATAAAACCATCCGCGACGCTCTGAGATCTCGCACCGCTGCCTACAACACGGGACTTGCGTCGGGGGACATGGAACCGTACAAGGCTGCGTCATACAACGTCCGGAAGGCGGTGAAAGAGGCGAAGCAGCGCTACGGGAGAAAACTAGAGTCACAGCTTCAACAGAGTGACTCTAGGAGCCTGTGGCAGGGATTAAGAACAATAACGGATTATAAAGCACCAGCATCCGGTATGACGAACGCGGACGCGACTCTGGCAGACGAGCTGAACACATTTTACGCTCGCTTCGAGGCTGCAGCTAAAGACGCTAGCAATGCTAATGCTAACGGCGCTAATGCTAACGGCGCTAATGCTAGCGGCGCTAACGGCTGCAGACAGGAAGACACAGCCAGCACCGGGAACGCGCTCATCATCTCCGAGCACGACGTGAGGAGAGCCTTCAAGAGAGTGAACACCAGGAAAGCAGCAGGACCAGACGGCATCTCAGGTCGTATTCTCAGAGCCTGCGCAGACCAGCTAGCACCTGTGTTCACTGAGATATTCAACATCTCTTTATCTCAGTCGGTGATCCCCAAATGCTTCAAAGAGTCCATCATTGTTCCTGTTCCAAAGAAACCACATCCTGCTTCCCTCAATGACTATCGCCCTGTAGCTCTCACCTCAGTAGTGATGAAGTGCTTTGAACGCCTTATCAGAGACTTCATCATTTCTTCACTACCCGACACACTGGACCCACTACAGTTTGCATACCGTCAGAACCGCTCCACAGACGATGCAATCTCTCATCTCCTCCACACATCACTCACTCACCTGGACACTAGGAAAGGGAATTATGTTAAAATGCTCTTCATCGACTACAGCTCTGCTTTTAACACAATAATTCCCTCCACACTCACCACCAAGCCGGAGCACCTGGGACTGAGCTCATCTATATGTCAGTGGATCTCCAATTTTCTGACTGGCAGACCACAGGCAGTAAGGATGGGCGGACATGTCTCAGCCACACTCACCCTCAGCACTGGAGCCCCCCAGGGTTGTGTTCTGAGCCCCCTGCTGTACTCTTTGTACACCCACGACTGCGTTGCCACTACCAAATCCACCTCCATCATCAAGTTTGCTGACGACACCATCGTGGTCGGACTGATCACCAACAATGATGAGTCGGACTACTTAGAGGAGATTGGAAATCTGGAGAACTGGTGCCAGAGGAACAATCTCCTCCTGAACGTCAGTAAGACAAAGGAGCTGATAGTGGACTTTAGCACAAAGCAGGAGAGGAACTACCAGACCCCCGTCATCAACAGGAGCCCAGTGGAGAGAGTGGACAGCTTCAGATACCTCGGTGTTCACATCACGCAGGACCTATCATGGTCCTGTCACATCAGCACCGTGGTGAAAAAAGCCCGGCAGCGTCTCTACCACCTCAGACGCTTGAGAGACTTTAGACTGCCCTCCAAGGTGCTCAGGAACTTCTACTCCTGCACCATAGAGAGCATCCTGACGGGAAACATCACGACCTGGTTCGGGAACAGCACCATGCAGGACAGACGAGCTCTACAGAGGGTGGTGCGATCAGCCGAGCGCATCATCCGCACTGAGCTCCCTGACCTACACTCCATCTACAGCAAGCGGTGCTGGACTAAGGCCAGGAAGATCATGAAGGACCTCAGTCACCCCAGTAATGGACTGTTCTCTTTGTTGCGGTCTGGGAAGAGATTCCGCTCCCTAAAGGCCAACACAGAGAGACTGAGGAGGAGCTTCTTCCCGCAGGCGATAAGGTCTCTCAATCACACAATCACACCACAAACACAGGACTAATAACATCTTTTAAGCTCACAACACTGACTGGACAATCATGGACACATTCATACACACTTGCACTAAATACTCATACATCTGGACAATTGCACATGTCACCTCCATGCATACTTGCACAACCACTGTCACTTTAATCCTATATTTTTGCAATATTTTATTATGCCCTTATGCACAGTTAATTTTACTAGTTAAATTTATTTCTTTAGTATTTCCTTTTTATTGATTATTTATTTTACGTACAAGCTTTTATTTTCTTTTTTTAAGGTCACTGGCGGTCGTATAAAGCATTTCACTGCATATTATACTGTGTATGATTGTGTATGTGATCAATAAAATTTGAATTTGAATTTGAAAATGATTCCTGGTAAAAAAAAAAAAAAAGCTGAAAAAAAAGGGGGCATGTATAGAATGATTAATACAATATAATGCATGTTATGATAAGGAAATTCTCTCTTTCGTTTGTGATTAAAAAACAGTAAAAAATATGCACGCCTTTCTCTGGATACATAATTTTCACGAGGGTGGGGTTAAATAAAAATACATCTTGATGACAGAACCAAATTTCGACAACTTTGACTAATCAGTGCGCTCGGTTATTCCACACGTATGGTTTATTTATCCATGTCCTCGGTTTAGTAATTTGCGTTGATGGTTTAGTAATCCCAGTTCCTGGTTTAGTAATCAGAGCCCTCGGTTTAGTATTCAGTGTGCAGGGTTTGTTCACACGGTTCTGTACTTTCATTCAATTTTTACTCATGTGAACTCAAGCCAGTCTGGCTGAAGACTATATTTTGACTCTTCATGCCTGCTGACATTTGGCCAACACTAAAATCTTTTTCAGACTCATCAGTCCAAATGTTTGGCACTACATCTTCCACCTGCTCACCTCCTTCTTGTTCCCAAACACACAAGGCCCACATGGTGAAAACAAATTGCTCAGTGACATGTTAGCAGTTACACATGTAGTGTAATGTATTATACGTTAAATAAAATGAAATTAGTATGTTATACATTGACTTGTAGATGCACAATGAATTCTTAGATATTTGTTGATTGTTTTTTTTATGTAATTTGCTGTACAGAAATGATCGACCAAAATGGCAACTTCTTGCTAAAACTGATGCATTGTGGGATATGGTTGGCAAAAATAGTGGTGCCACGTAGTGCACAGAACTGTTAGAGCACGCCCACATGGAAAGAACCTATATGAGTATATATGCGCATATATGAAACCTATATGCAGAATATATGCGCATATATCCTCACCTATATGAGGATATATGTGCATATATGAAACCTATATGCAGTATATACAGTATGCGCATATATCCGCACCTACATGAGGATATATGCGCATATATGAAACCTATATGCAGTATATATGCGCATATATCTGCACCAATATGAGGATATATGCGCATATATGAAACCTATATGCAGTATATTGTAGCGTTTTTAGACGCTAGCAGGGATCTTGGAGGACGAGTGAGCTTGGTGGCTACCCAATGTAATGACTGGGAGTAGTTTATTATTCAGCACAATACACAGACACAGGTAAGCACACATACACACTACTTAAACTTGGCTGAAGCCGCTAACCTAAAACAAACGTCCCACCCAGGGTGAACACAAAACAGAACTCTGGCCCAAAACCGGCGGTTGCCAGCCCCGCCCACGCCACACTGCCCCCACCCGAGCTGTGACTGTCCCCAGTCACCCCTAATACTTCAGTCTCTGAGGCATGCAGGCGGTCGGCGCTGGCGCTGTGAACGCCGGATCCCTGCTGTAGAAGGAACGTGAACATTATCCTGAGGCGGTCCGGCCTCCGCAGCAGTTGAGGTCTCGCCGGCATGCGGCTGGTAAGGAGCGAGACGTTCCCGGTGAAGCACAATCACCCGAGCTCGCCCCGCCAGCCGCACTCGGTAGGCGACATTGGAAAGCTGGGCGATCACCGTACAGGGTCCCACTCAGTGGGACATAAGTTTGGGTGATAGCCCTTTCTTCCTTCTAGGGAAATAGACCCATACCTGCTCTCCCGGCGCAAAGCCTCGCCCCCGGCTGTGAGTGTCATAAACCCGGCGCTGCTTAATACCGGCGTCCGCCAACTCGTGAACACGAAACAATTTTTCTTTTAAAGAACAAAAATAATCCAACCCAGGTTCCGTGGGTAAATCCGGTTGTGGAGGTGGTCCGAAAACAAGGTCCACTGGAGTGCGCAGCTCGCGGCCAAACATTAGAACAGCTGGCGTTAGCTGCGATGACTCCTGCACTGCTGTGCGATATGCCCAAAGCACGAGAGGCAAATGTTCGTCCCAGTCGCGTTGCCGATCGCTGGTAAGTAGGGCGAGTTGTGTGGTAAGCGTCCGATTAAAACATTCCACGAGGCCGTCACTTTGTGGATGAAGGGGCGTGGTGCGGGTCTTTTTCACCCCGAGGCGCTCGCACACCGCTGCAAACACCTCCGCCTCGAAGTTGTGCCCCTGATCGCTGTGTAACTGCTCGGGAGCGCCGAATCGGCTGAACACCTCATCCACTAGCACTCGGGCCGTGGTGGAGGCGCTCTGATCAGGCACAGCGAAAGCCTCTGGCCACTTTGTAAAATAATCCACGGCGACCAGCACATAACGGTTACCCCGATCGGAAACGGGGAATTGTCCAAGGATGTCCACGCCCATACGCTCCATGGGTGCCCCCCCCCCAAAAGTCCTGCAGTGGTGCTCGCGAGCGCTGGGTAGGGCCCTTCTTTGCTGTGCACGAGTCGCATCTGTGAACAGAGTTCGCTATCAGTATGACAGCCAAGCCAGTAGAAACGAGGGCGCAACCGCTGCAAAGTTTTTGTCACACCGAAGTGTGCCGAACTCGTATGCCCATGAACCAACCCCAGCACGCATGCCCTCAAAGTCCTGGGTACCAGAAGCTGAAAACACTCGCCAGCGCCGCACGGCCGCTCCCAGCGGCGGTAGAGTAAACCTTCCCACAACGCTAGGCGGGTAAACTGCGAGTGGAGAGCCTTTGCCTCTAGCCCCAGGTGAGCGATCGCCGTATAATCCGGTCTCAGGCCCGCTTTAACCCAACCCAGTACTTGCTGCAGAACCGGAACACTCTCCTGCTCGGCTGAAAGCTGATCATTGTCCAGCTGTGGCACAGGTGAGATGACGGTGGGCGGTGCCCTAGACGAGGCAGTGACTCAGCTGCATGCCGGAACGGTCGGCTGATCACCCCCGGGGGGTCCGGAGGATTGAACGGGAGGGATGTTGTGCATTTGTGATTCCGGAGATTGGCCACGTTAGCGTGTAGCTTCCCGGCTCGGTGTTCAATAGTGAAGCTATAATCCTGTAATCGCTCCAGCCAACGCGCTAACTGCCCCTCGGGTTCTTTAAAACTAAGCAGCCAAAGTAGCAAAGCGTGACCAGTCCGCAGCAAGAAGGTTTGCCCGTATAAGTACGGCCGGAAATGTTTGAACGCTGCGACGACAGCTAACAGCTCGCGCTGCATTACACAATAATTCCGCTCGGGTCCAGACAACGCTCGGCTGAAATACGCGACAACCCGCTCTTGGCCACCGGAGACCTGAGACAGTACGGCCCCCAGCCCTACATCGCTCGCGTCTGTGTCAAGGATGAACGCGCGTGATGCATCCGGATAACCGAGGATGGGACACATGACCAAGGCTTCACGCAACTGGGCGAACGCGCGCGCATGTACAACCTCCCAGCGGAACGGCTGGTTCTTCTTTGTCAACCCGTGCAACGGACTTGCGACAGTGGCGAAGTCTTTCACAAACCGGCGGTAGTACGAGGCTAACCCGAGGAAAGTGCGCAGCTGCGACACATTTACCGGTTCTGGCCAATTCTGTACTGCAGCGATTTTGGTTGGGTCGGTAGCAATCCCGTTCACACTAATTATGTGGCCCAGAAACGCAGTCTCTCGACGCAACAGCTGGCACTTCCTAGGATTGAGCCGCAAGTTCGCCCGTCGGATAGCCAAAAATACCACCTGGAGATTAACTAGCGCGACCTCAAACTCCTTGCCGTGCACCAGCAAATCAACCGTTCAAACGTAGCCGGGGCATTGCATAGACCGAAAGGCATACGCCGGAATTGCCATAGCCCTTGCCCGATCGAGAAGGCGGTTTTAGGGTGGTCTTCCGGAGCGAGCTCTACTTGCCAATATCCGCTAGGCAGATCCAACGAGCTAAACCAAGCCGAGCCTGCGACATGTTCCAGCGCATCATCTATCCGCGACAATGGGTATGAGTCCTCTGCTTCTGCCGCGCCGCCTTTTTTGTGCTGGCATCGTCCGGAAGGTGCTTCCTCTGCAGGAGTTCTGCTGCCACTCGGCGGCCCTCTTTAATCTTCTTCAGATCCTCCGCCGTTCGCTCCAACTCAGACATCTCCATCCCACTTCTGACACCAAATGTAGCGTTTTTAGACGCTAACAGGGATCTTGGAGGACGAGTGAGCTTGGTGGCTACCCAATGTAATGACTGGGAGTAGTTTATTATTCAGCACAATACACAGACACAGGTAAGCACACATACACACTACTTAAACTTGGCCGAAGCCGCTAACCTAAAACAAACGTCCAACCCAGGGTGAACACAAAACAGAACTCTGGCCCAAAACCGGCGGTTGCCAGCCCCCCCCACGCCACAATATATGCATATATATGATAATATATATGCATATTTATGCCACATATAGGCAAAATTGAGGTGCATATACAGGCCATATAGGTCTCATGTATTGCTTCTTTATATCCACATATAAGCCCTATATGTACATACAAGATATGTTTATGGCAGGATCTGGTCATTTTAGCTCATATCTCAACTGTCATACATGATGCCTAGCTCATATTTTCTATTGTCAAGGCAATAACTAAGAACTAACTTAAAACAAATGCAAAAAACTTATGTGCGAACACATGAAATTGGTACCCTAATTGCCCACATACAGTATATGAGGATATATGCACATATATGAAACCTCAGTCTCCGTGAAAATCTTTTTGAAACACGTCAATAAAATGAACTGAAATGAGAAATGAGAAATATATCTATAGAAAGCTTAAAGTGTCTACTTTTAAATGATGCAAGTTACATTGAAAACAAATATTCTCAGTTTATGTAATCCGTATGAAACCAAGGAGAGGCAGAATTTCTGTCGCACTTATCTGCTAATGACCCGAGGCAGGACACGCCCACACGCCAATCACAAGGAAATCAGTCCGGATAATTTACATACTAGGCCATGCCCCCAGACACCGGCATGATCAACACACACACAGAGACAGGCTTGAAAACACTCAGATTCAGTGAGTTTTTAGGAAAAATTTTTTCCTCACTTCAGCTAGCTCTTGTCAGCTTGTGTGACACATTGGCTTTCAATGCCATTTATATAATTTAGGTAAATCATGCTAACATGCTGCCTCATGTAGCACAAACATGATATTTCCCGGTGGCTAAGCTAATTCATTATGGAGTTTACAGATGTTTATAAATGTTCTAATGTATTTCACCTTGTTTTGGATAGCTCTAGATTATGGTTATGTGGCGAAGCGCTGGGGCAAGATAAAGTTTATTAAGATTAGAATTCCGATTATGCCACCCTGGATACGGGCCAGGGAACCCAATTAAGTAAATCTCGTCTAAAGGCTCACAGGTCAGTTCACAATATATGGCAAGAGACTAGGATATCCAAAGGTATAACATTTTATTACAAATAATAATTAACACAATTGAATCACAAAAAAGAAAAAGAAAACTAAAAGACAATTAATAATGAAAAGTGCTGGGACAAGTGGTTCGCATGGCATACACCGGTGGACAACCTAGACATCCAGGACTTCAAATACAGGAACCGGGGCCGGCAGGAGGGCTTAAAAACACAACCGGCCTACACAGCACCACAACCTGATACTACACTAGTGGCTCATACACACATGTGCTCATATTCATCACACTGAAAAAAGAAGACCAGGATACCACTGCTGCTATGGGCGCCGGCTCCTGTAACAGAAGGGGTTAGAATTGCAATACTCCACAAGTGTGGTCACACACACACACCAATAAACCCGGTTGCCCACCCTTTCAACTGGCCCTTTACACAAAACAATAAAAAAAAAGAAATACAATAAATAAATGAAAAAAAGCAACAAGGAAATACACGCTCCTCCTCTACCCACAGCACCTCTCTCACTCTCACACACACACACACACACACACACACACACACACACACACTCTCACACAGTGATTTACAATCGTTAAAAACCCGATACTCACTTCTCATTCACAAAAAGAGATGGGGGAAGACACACGCGCACACCATTCAATCACACACGCGCACACACACACACACAATGTTTTACAACCACAGGGCTGTAAATCCCCAAAGAAACACACACCAAAAAAAAAACAGAAAACACAGCTAGACTTTGAGGGGAACCCTCAAATCACACAGGGCAATGATGAGAGGGACAAAGGGAGAACACAAAAACCAAAAGACTGTAAATAAAAAAACTCAGTTAAACTCAAAAACAATATGACACCAACATTAATACCAACATTAACCCCGCTTAGATCGCACACAAAACAAAATTTAAAACAGCCACAACAGCAGCCGAATGGCAAAACAGCAGCCCCCTACGATTGGGCTCTCACGTCGCTCCACCACTGGAAACCAATCCACGTCGCGCCATTACAAATCTGTTACATAGAAATTGCGATTATAATCAAATCGCTGCAAACATGCTGCATAAGCATGAAAAAACTGAATTACATACCCGGTAACTTGGTGACAAGTTTCACTAGGATGGCAACTAACCCACTTTCCGGGAAGCTGAGAGCTCATCCAGTCCAACAGGAAACGGACAGTTTATCGGGAGGAACCACATCCACGACACCAGATGAATATCCGTGTCCACGGACTAAATCAGGCTTCTAAACTGTATAAATACCACAGACGAGACACTGCTATAATATACATATTCCGACTAAACCACACACCGCAATTGAAATCCTTACCTGTACAAAAGCAACCTCGGTCAAAAGCCAGCATAGGACTTCCAAGTTCCATTCCGGATGTAACGCACACCGACGGAAGAAAAAGGGAGCGAGACCCGTAAACCCAAGCCACCTTACCAACCGGCTTAAATAGTCTTACCAAGCCCATGATAGGACAATCAATCAACCACGGCCAACCAGAGACAGGTAGGAAGAGCTTTACGTGTCCTGTCACAGTTGCTAATATGTATTTGGCTCTGTTTTGGTTACCTTATAACACTGCTATCGGTAATGTTATTTAGCTCAAACAAGCTAGTTCCAGTTGGCTAAAATACTGCCTTATGTAGCTAAGTGATGCTTATGAATTTTTCTTTGGTGTAAATATATATAATCAGTTTTGTTTAGCATGTATTTACAAATGCCTGATAAGATGTAATTGTTTAGAATGTGTTCAATGTGTGTAATGTACAATGGATGGTGTTATGTCTCAGGTGTAAATGTTTGAGATGTACTACATGGTCTATGGTCCATCAACAGATATTTGTCCAGCCTATTGCCCATGAACAAATACAGAGGGGCACAAAAATGTATACACACTTTCACAATTGTTATCAATGGCCTTTTTTAAAACACAAATTGAATTATGGCAGCAGTGTGTAGTATTATCTAATGTCAGTTGTATCACCATCATTGATGCTGTCATGTGACTTACAGAAGAGAGGTGTATATTTTTCATGTTGAAGTGTGGATACATTTTTTGGGCCTCTCTGTATATATTGTGCATCCATATTAATTGAACATCCATTCACTCTGAACAGTATAGGCTAACATTTTTTTATTTATTTGTTTTTAGGAATGTGTCTGCATCACCCTTGCCTTCACCAGCCCCTTACATCAGGACACGCAAGCACCGTTCAGATGGACCTCTTGTATTTGTGAAGTGGATGGACACACGAGAAGTATCTACCTGTTCTACCATCCATTCTGCTTATACAGTAGATGCGGTGAAGATGAGGGTGAAATTACAAGGTACATGGACTACAAAGACATTTCCATGTCCTGTGACTACGTACAACCAGCACATGGGGAGTTGATCACTCTTAGCAGCTATTACAATACTATACTACACAGCACAAAACAATGAAGTCGTACAGAAATATTTCTCTACACTGCTTGGACATTGCTCCCACCAATGCTTACCCTGCATGTATGTTTTGTACAGTTTTTTTTTTATCTTGCACTGTTTTACTCTGAATGTCCATCTTTTTTCAGTTTTTATTTTGCACTGTTCCTGTTGCATTTTTACCCTGCAAGTATCGTTATCATTAATCTGCATTTATACATAAAATCCTATTAACTATTGGGAAGCTAAACATAAGAATCAGTATGAAACATGAAAAGTTTCTAAAAGTTGCCAATAAATTAATATTGTGATGTGAAATTATTTTTCAGATTGAAGTTATAAAGGGCTCTGGGGTGTTTTGCCAGGCAGAAGTGTGGAGAGCAGCCTGCCTTGCCACCTCTGCTACTGCCATGGTACGGAATCTGCTTCTGGGCACCTTCGACCTGGAGACTTGACCAAATTAAAAAGGTAGCCATTATTGCTGAGTAAATGCATAATGCGTTGAGAAGGGAAAACAAAACATTTAAGACTTTATAAGTTCACCACTTTAACCATAGCCTACTTGTATCAATGTTTATTAGGCACCAATGGAGACTACATAAGGTAGGGCACCCATTATTATTACTGTATCTGCTTGGGACCTACAGATGTCGCCATTAAAAACGCGCGTTTCGAGAAAAGGGATCCCGTGACTTGCCGCGGCTTTGCGCGGCTGTGTGCGGCAAGCTGTGAACATGCCCTTCATTACCTGTAGGGGGCAGTCGTGTTTCAGTCTGAAGTATTGAGTGTCTACTGAAGCCCGAAAATGTGTCCAAATTAAACTGCGCATGCGTGTTTGGAGACGCTGTGCCCGCGCTGTGTATCAGTCGGTTGGGAATCATCACGGAGGTTACAACACGGCGTGGCTGCAGCTGGAGTTTGTCGTGTTCGAGGTAAGTTTAGCTTTCTGTTTTGGATGTGATTCTCGCTTTCATGACTCCCAATTAATGTTCATCTTAATCTCAGGACGTACAATTAGCAATATTTCAGTTTTTAATAGTGTGGAGATTCACAAAACACCGTTTTCGTGTAAAAACCTGAACCTACGGAGCCCCCCAGGGGTCCTGTGGTAAATAAATAAGTAAATAAAATAATAACGAACCGAGCGCGCGGATTAATACACCGAGATGTGTTTCTTACCCCCACCCCGAGTGAAAACGGCGTGTTCAGACAAAGCCTCGCCAGTGAGATGCCATTTCTGAACAAACTGAGTCGTGTGTGTTAAAGCATTAAATGAAAGAGCACTAGCAATAAACGTTTTTTTCTGAATCCGAATTTTATTAATAAGTTACAAGTTAAATTTCAACTGTAAAGAACCTGTACATATGTTCATACAGTATTGACAGCAGCTCTAATTTGTCTAAATCGCATTGCAGACAAGAAAAAGAAGTCGAGTCATCCTGTGACCCTGCATGCTTAATCTTTACACACATGATTCTTGCTTCTCACTTTTTCATTAATCTCCGGTTCGGTTCTGGTTTCGGTCTGTTCTCATGAGTTCTGAAGCGAGAGGAACAAAGTATAAATATTGTTCATTTGCTAAATTAAGTATCATGAATTTTAATTGAATATCTACAGTGGTGTGAAAAACTATTTGCCCCCCTCCTGATTTCTTATTCTTTTGCATGTTTGTCACACAAAATGTTTCTGATCATCAAACACATTTAACTATTAGTCAAAGATAACACAAGTATACACAAAATGCAGTTTTTACATGAGGGGTTTTATTATTTAGGGAGAAAAAAAATCCAAACCTACATGGCCCTGTGTGAAAAAGTAATTGCCCCCTGAACCTAATAACTGGTTGGGCCACACTTAGCAGCAATAACTGCAATCAAGCGTTTGCGATAACTTGCAACGAGTCTTTTACAGCGCTCTGGAGGAATTTTGGCCCACTCATCTTTGCAGAATTGTTGTAATTCAGCTTTATTTGAGGGTTTTCTAGCATGAACCGCCTTTTTCAGGTCATGCCACAACATCTCAATAGGATTCAGGTCAGGACTTTGACTAGGCCACTCCAAAGTCTTCATTTTGTTTTTCTTCAGCCATTCAGAGGTTGATTTGCTGGTGTGTTTTGGGTCATTGTCCTGCTGCAGCACCCAAGATCGCTTCAGCTTGAGTTGACGAACAGATGGCCGGACATTCTCCTTCAGGATTTTTTGGTAGACAGTAGAATTCATGGTTCCATCTATCACAGCAATCCTTCCAGGTCCTGAAGTAGCAAAACAACCCCAGACCATCACACTACCACCACCATATTTTACTGTTGGTATGATGTTCTTTTTCTGAAATGCTGTGTTACTTTTACGCCAGATGTAACGGGACACGCACAGTCCAAAAAGTTCAACTTTTGTCTCGTCGGTCCACAAGGTATTTTCCCAAAAGTCTTGGCAATCATTGAGATGTTTTTTAGCAAAATTGAGACGAGCCTTAATGTTCTTTTTGCTTAAATGGTTTGCGCCTTGGAAATCTGCCATGCAGGCTGTTTTTGCCCAGTCTCTTTCTTATGGTGGAGTCGTGAACACTGACCTTAATTGAGGCAAGTGAGGCCTGCAGTTCTTTAGATGTTGTCCTGGGGTCTTTTGTGGCCTCTCGGATGAGTTGTCTCTGCGCTCTTGGGGTAATTTCGGTCGGCCGGCCACTCCTGGGAAGGTTCACCACTGTTCCATGATTTTGCCATTTGTGGATAATGGCTCTCACTGTGGTTCGCTGGAGTCCCAAAGCTTTAGAAATGGCTTTATAACCTTTACCAGACTGATAGATCTCAATTACTTTTGTTCTTATTTGTTCCTGAATTTCTTTGGATCTTGGCATGATGTCTAGCTTTTGAGGTGCTTTTGGTCTACTTCTCTGTGTCAGGTAGCTCCTATTTAAGTGATTTCTTGATTGAAACAGGTGTGGCAGTAATCAGGCCTGGGGGTGACTACAGAAATTGAACTCAGGTGTGATAAACCACAGTTAAGGTATTTTTTAACAAGGGGGGCAATCACTTTTTCACACAGGGCCATGTAGATTTGGAGTTTTTTTTCTCCCTTAATAACGAAAACCTTCATTTAAAAACTGCATTTTGTGTTCAATTATGTTATCTTTGACTAATAGTTAACGGTTTTTGATGAGCAGAAACATTTAAGTGTGACAAACATGCAAAAGAATAAGAAATCAGGAAGGGGGCAAATAGTTTTTCACACCACTGTATCTCTATTTTTTTCACAGCAGTGACTGAAAGTGTGTCTGCATCTGACTTCAGGAGTTTCCTGACCAACCGGATCTAACGGTCATATTTAAAAATCATAACGTACAAAACGTTTCTGTTAGTGTTTAATTTTGTTTCTATGATTAATACTTATTTGTGGTGTTTTATGTTTTGTACATCTTTTCAAATTGAGACCTCATTTGTAAGTTACTGTTTTCTCGTTTTTCTATAAATTAATCAAATGTTTGCTTGTTATTAAATGTATTTTTTATTAAAAAAATAAACGAATCTGTTTTATTATTTGCTGAGAGTGTGGTTTATTTATTTATCATATTTGGTCATTGTAACATGCATTAGGGAGCATTATCTCTGCGAAGTGTGTCTGCTATCTGGCAATTAATTACCTTTACTTGGCTATTTTAAATAAATCTAATTTGTGCATTAAATATAATTATGTAACTTACTTGATTTCTTTGATTGTTTCTTTGATTATGTGTAAAGAAAATACAATTTATATATTCGTGTTTAATTACAAAAAAAACATTTTAATGGTTAGTGATTGTTGCAGACATTCACATTATTTTTTGGGGAAGAGCTTGGCTTGTACAGGCTACTCATCAGCAGTCGGCGCCCCGCTGTAACCAGAAGATCAAAGGAGCAGTTATCGGCTGACACGTAGCCTTCTGAGTTTGGAGACCCACAGAACCCCCACTGTATTATAATGCCTCTTCTCACCTTTCATTCATGATTTCGCTGATGGGGGAATTCGTACAATTTGGGGTTTTTAAAAACAATTAACAAGGCCGAGTAGACGTCTCTGCCTAAAATGTTTTTCGCCAGAAAACACCTCTCTCTCTCTCTCTATATATATATATATATATATATATATATATATATATATATATATATATATATATATATATATATATATATTCACAATCACATTCCAGCTCTTATTCCCAGCCGTGGTCAAATAATGGATGAAATAATTATTCAATGCTGGACACAAACAGCAAAAATTATGAAAAGCCCTAATCACTTTATTGCTTTTCATCATGTTTTTTGCTGTTTGTGTCCAGTATATATATATATATATATATATATATATATATAAAAACATATGATCTTTTTGAGTTATGAGTTGTTTTTTATTATTCATAAGACAACCTTTCAGTTTTGTAAATATTCTAGTTATAGTGTGTTAAGTCTTTCTTAAACGGTTTTGAGAATTAGACCACCCAGCTAAGATCAATATTATTAATATTAAGCATTTTATTTCTATTTATTCTATGCTTTGCTGGAGAAATACATTTTAGGCAGAGATGTCTCGGTCTTGTTAAATAGTTTTAAACCCCTGAATTGTGCCAATTCCCCCATCCGAAACCGGTTTGATAACTTCTCACCTATCAAAGGTGAGAAGAGGGACTGAGCTGTAACTGAGCGCGCTTTCACGTTTTACTGTAAAGACACACACACACATACAGGCACGTGCAGAGGGGGGAGGGCGGCGGGCGCTTGAGCACCCGCCCCTTGCCTCCAGGATGCCTCAAGTATGGGCGTAAATTTCATTTAACAGTAGGGGGGACAATAAATATAAAATTTCTCATGAGCAATTTTTGAAGGGGACACATATAATACAGTCAAATTGTACTTATAAAGATATGTCCCCACAGTGAAAAAGTTTGCTTCTATCATTATTATTGTAGCACGGAGACTGCACCATTATGGTTATTTGCAAAGTTTTTCTCAGGTTCAATGACAAAGCAGATTTTTCTTCAAAACTATTTATTGCATTGTTTATGTTGTTTACAGTCAAGCCATCAACATACAATAAAATGTAAACATGAGATCTAAACTAAAAACTGTGCTGCCTGTGCTGGTGCTGGCAATATCATCTCTTTGTTCTGCTGTCTCCGGCTCCCTCCCTGGTCCTGAATCTGCCCCTTCCTCTACTCTCACTGTCTCAGAACAGACTGACTCCTGAAGCAGAAAAAAATGCAGGAAAAGATGTTTTCCATACTCATAATAACTTGTTTACATTACACTTGCTAAATTGAAAGATCATACTGTAAATTGGTGAACTTATTACTTTCTACTAAACAGCCACAACTCAAAAAACATTAAAGAAATTGTTCACCCCCCAAAAATTGTAAAAAATCTGTCATTATCCCTTCAATAAAAGCACCACACTTACCCAACACTGTACATCTGATTGACCCTGGTCTACCTGTCCCTCAATAATTTCTGTCTCCTTTGCCTGTGATTGATATTGTGACATTAGTATTTTCATAAGCACCCATTCTTAAAGCCAAATTTCCTTAATATGTGAACTTGTACTTACTTGGCGTTTAAGTCACTGAAAAATTATCTTATGTCCATTTATCTAGGACACTGCAAGGCAAGTTTATTTATACTGTAGCACATTTCATACACAATGGTCATTCAAATTGCTTTACATAAAGAAAGTAAAACTATCAAAAAATACTCACAACAATAAAAACAAGGAATAAAAAAAGGTTCAAAATTGTATTTAAAATTAATTAAGACACTTAGAACAGAATGGATATTGATTATACAAAAATATACAATTCGGACTAGGCACAGTGCTCATTTAGTAAATGTACAGCTGAACAATATGCTAATTGTGGCCGTTAATGTTAAGTTAACATTATGCCAAGTCGTCACAAATAAAACACTGCATGGGAAACGGTGTTTGTCGTGTTAGTTGCAGTGCACTTTTTTCAGCGGATTTTTCAGTTCAGTTTATCAACTTGTAATATACAGTATCTCGCAAAAGTGAGTACACCCCTCACATTTTTGTAAATATTTTATTATATCTTTTCAAGGGACAACGGTAAAGATATGAAACTCTGATAGAATGTAAAGTAATCAGTGTACAGCTTGTATAATGGTGTAAAGTTGATGTCCCCTCAAAATAACTCAACACACAGCCATTAATGTCTGAACTGCTGGCAACAAAAGTGAGTACACCCCTAAATGAAAATGCCCAAATTGTGCCCAATTAGCCCTTTTACCTTCCCGTTGTCATGTCACTCGTTAGTGTTACAAGGTCTCAGGTGTCCTTGGGGATCAGGTGTGTTAAATTTGGTGTTATCACTCTCACACTGGTCACTAGACGTTTAACATGGCACCTCATGGCAAACAATTCTCTGAGGATGTGAAAGAAAGAATTATTGCTCTACACAAAGATGGCCTAGGCTATGAGAAGATTGCTAACACCCTGAAACTGACCTGCAACACGGTGGCTAAGACCACACAGCGGTTTAAAAGGACAGGTTCCACTCAGAACAGGCCCTGCCATGGTAGACCAAAGAAGAAGAAGAGTGCACATGCTCAGCGTCATGTCCAGATGTTGGCTTTTGAAAATAGACGTGTGAGTGCTGCCAGCATTGCTGCAGAGTTTCAAGGGATGGGGAGCCAGCCTCTCAGTGCTCAAACCATATGCCGCACACTGCATCAAATTGGTCTGTATGGCTGTCGTCCCAGAAGAAAGCCTCTTCTAAAGATGGTGCACAAGAAAGCCCGCAAACAGTTTGCTGAAGACAAGCAGACTAAGGACATGGCATACTTGAACCACATCCTGTAGTCTGATGAGACCAAGATAAACTTATTTGGTTCAGATGGTGTCAAGCGTGTGTGGCGGCGACCAGGTGAAGAGTACAAAGACAGATGTGTCTTGCCTACAGTCAAGCAAGGTGGTGGGAGTGTCATGGTTTGGGGCTGCATGAGTGCTGCCGGCACTGTGGAACTACAGTTCATTGAGGGAACCATGAATGCCAACATGTACTGTGCCATACTGAAGAAGAACATGATCCCCTGCCTTCAGAAACTGGGCCGTAGAGCAGTATTCCAACATGATAATGACCCCAAACATACTTCCAAGACAACCACTGTCTTGCAGAAGAACCTGAGGGTAAAGGTGCTGGACTGGCCAAGAATGTCTCCAGACCTAAACCCTATTGAGCATCTGTGGGGCATCCTCAAACGGAAGGTGGAGAAGCACAAGGTGCCTAACATCCACCAGCTTCGTGACATGATCAAGGAGGAGTGGAAGAGGATTCCCATGACAACCTGTGAAGCTCTAGTGAACTCCATGCCCAAGAGAGTTAAGACGGTGCTGGAAAATAATGGTGGCCACACAAAATACTGACACTGGGCACAGTTTGAACATTTTCATTTAGGGGTGTAATCACTTTTGTTGCCAGCAGTTCAGACTTTAATGGCTGTGGGTTGAGTTATTTTGAGGGAACATCAACTTTACACCATTATACAAGCTGTACACTGATTACTTTACATTCTATCAGAGTTTCATATCTTTAGCGTTGTCCCTTGAAAAGAAATAATAAAATATTTACAAAAATGTGAGGGGTGTACTCACTTTTGTGAGATACTGTATATATCTATATATGAGATACTGTATATATGAATATATTAACATTTGCAGACATCATTATATGTTGAATGGAACTTGTAAGCCTTTGAATGGTGTTAAAAATACTTGCAAAACAAGTATTGCAGCCATACATTGGAGGGAACTTCTGAGGTGGTCAGTGATTGATGGCACGGTCGGTCGGAGGGGGTTGTGATCACACCTACAGTATAGATCTTTTGTTCTAGGCT
The DNA here is from genome assembly GCA_030522415.1 of Channallabes apus. Lineage (NCBI taxonomy): Eukaryota > Metazoa > Chordata > Actinopteri > Siluriformes > Clariidae > Channallabes > Channallabes apus. Next base: position 22,886,833 of record CM060126.1, read on the forward strand.
ATCGGTCAAATATCTTTCCACTTGGAAGCAAAAACATGCAAGGGATTTCAGCATCTCGACGCACATACTAAGCTGTTTATAAAGTAGATACTGTTTGTTTTTTCATTTTGTAATCTTTCTCGTGTTTACTGTGTACTGTATGTATATTCATTTTTTAATGAATTACTGTAAATAAACTACACATTCCGTTACCAGAAATGACTTTTCTGTTTTTTGTGTGTGCTAAACTAAACTTCAGGGTCAAAGTAATATCGATTTTATTTGAAAAGTATTATATATTTACAATGCTGATAAGTTCAACCTTAGATTCATATTGTAGCGTTTTTCGACGCTAGCAGGTATCTTGGAGTACGAGTGAGCTTACTTGCTCCCCAATGCAAATGGCTGGGGAGTAGTTTATTACCACAGCACAAGCACACATACACAGGTCAAGCACACACACATAACACGCACCCAACATGGCCGAAGCCACTAACACAAACACCCTTCTCTCTCATGGTAGAGACAGAGAAAACCCCCGCAAAGCATGACGGTCGTCAGCCGCGGCCCCGCCCACGCCACACTGCCCTCACCCGAGCTGTGACCGTCCCCGGTCACCATGACTCTCAGTCTTGCAGGCGTGAAGGCGGTCGGTGTGGTTCTTTTGTGGAGAAGCACATTGTCCCGGAGGCGGTCCGTCCTCCGCAGATTTCGATGTCTCGCCGGCGTGCGGCTGGTAAGGCGCAAGACGGTTTCGGTGGAGCAACACTTGCGCCCGCCCCGCCAACCGCACCCGGTAGATGAACTCGGCGAGCTGAGCGATTACCGTACATGGGCCCACCCAGTGAGACATGAGCTTGGGTGAACGCCCTCTCTTCCTTCCGGAACACACCCACACCTGCTCACCAGCCGCAAAGCCTCGCCCCTGGCTGTGAGTGTCCACGCCCACACGCTCCACAGGTGCCCCCACCCGAAAGTCCTGCAGCGGTGCCCGCGAGCGCGGGGTGGGGCCCTTCTTTGCCATGTAGCGGACAAAACGTTCACTGACCAGCGGCGGTGCAGGTGAAACGACTGCGGGCGATGCTCTCGGCAAGGGAGTAACTCGGCACACGCGCTCTTTACCTCGCTCGCAGTACCGATGACGTGCTTTGCTGCCCGGATGTTCACCTGGCGCTCGTCCGACGGCGGCTGGGGTACGCTGTCCCTCAAACCCAGGAACGTTGCCTCGGCATCGCCGCGAAACCCCAGAGACTATTCTGTTGTCTAGCCGGGACGGGTAGCCCTGTCCCCGGCTAGATTCACCTACCGAGTGCCCCCGAGCTGCGGGCGGTCGCTCGGCTCTTTCGCCGTGATGCACCGCAGTTGTGGGTTCAGCGCGCTGTGCTGCGCGTAGCGCCTCGGTGAGGGAAGCTGGTGCTGCTAACCTGGTGTGCTCACGGAGCCGCGGCGGTCGGAGTCCTCGAAGAAAAGCGCGATACGCTAGCTCTTCCTGCTTATTGGGCTCGCACTCTGGATAGCCCCGGCGCGCCAGGCCTCTTAAGTCCATGGCGAATGCGCCCAGTGGCTCAGATGCGCGCCGCTCGCGGACCGCCAGCTCCTCGCACGCTGCTTCTTGACGGTCACCGGCGCCGAACCGGAGGTGAAGCGACTCGCGAAGCTTTGCCCAGTCCTTCCGATCATCGGCCCGGAGGTCTTGCAGTGCCCGGAGCGCGGCGCCCTTCAGCGAGAGAGCAACCCTTACGGCCGTTTCCGCCGGAGACCAGCCTGCGAAGTCGGCGGCTAGCTCCACTTGGGCGAAGAATGCGTAGGGCTCGACGGCGCCGTTGTAGGAAGGAAGGCGCAGCTGCAGCGCACATCGCCGGCACGGAGCTGTAGCTTGCTCCGACACTTGCACAGCGTCACCGTTGGGCTCCGTTCCGAGATCCAGTGCCGGGATCCTCATCTCGCCGCTCCATTTTCGTCGTGCCGCTTTGCTGGCACTGGTTCCGTCCGGGAGATGCTGCTTCCGGAGTCGTGCTACAATTCGGCGGTACTCCTGAATCTTTCGCAGGTCCTCCACCGTTCGCTCAAACTCAAAATTCTCCATCCCACTTCTGACACCAATGTAGCGTTTTTCGACGCTAGCAGGGATCTTGGAGTACGAGTGAGCTTACTTGCTCCCCAATGCAAATGGCTGGGGAGTAGTTTATTACCACAGCACAAGCACACATACACAGGTCAAGCACACACACATAACACGCACCCAACTTGGCCGAAGCCACTAACACAAACACCCTTCTCTCTCATGGTAGAGACAGAAAACCCCCGCAAAGCATGACGGTCGTCAGCCGCGGCCCCGCCCACGCCACACTATATAAACTGCTTCAAAGTCTTTCCACCCCGTGACCGCTGAAATCCGACAGACGCAGGGCTCAAGGGAGGTGTGTCTGTGTGTGTGTGTGTGTGTGTGTGTGCGCGCGTGTGTATGTGTGTGTGTGCGCGTGCGCTTCAGCCTGTCCTTTTTTCAGCGGATTTTTCCGCTACCGCAGATCAGTTTACCAACTTGTAATATATACATTTTAGTAATATATTAACATGTGCAGACATTTATTTGAGGGTGCGCTGCCCTCTCTTGCCCCTGCATAGAGCCTACACACACACACATCTATCTATCTATCTATCTATCTATCTATCTATCTATCTATTATATGAATACACATTTGAAATCTGCATCTACATTTTCTGTTACAAGTATAGAATTAGGTTCAGCTGAGACTCATGATCAATGGTGTTAGGGTACTTATGTAGTGATAATTAGTTTCAGCCAAATCATTAAAACTAACAATGGACTATGACACTCTTGAGAGGGGATATGAAGGTGTTATTCATTTATTTATTCTCTACAAGGGTGCAAACTACAATACAGACCAAACTATAACTCTCTCTTACTACTATAAAAATTCTAAATATAAACAAACAAAATACAGCTTTTTTTCCTCAGAGGTAAACGGAAAAGTGAAGTTGTTCAGCTGTTTACTGTCACTGCAGCTTCTTCAAAGTCTTCCCACTCCGTCACCGCTGAAATCCGACACGACTCCACGTTAGGCTGCGTCTTGACTCATTTGTATATCGACGGTGATTGGATGTTTCCCGAGGGCTCAGGGGAGTGTGTGTGTCTGTGTCTGTGTGTGTGTGTGTCTGTGTGTGTGCATGCGCGCGCGTACTTCTTCTACTGTTCTAAAAACTCTAAATATAAACAAACAAAATACAGCTTTTTTTTCAGAGGTAAACGGAAAAGTGAAGATGTTCAGTGTCACTATGCAGATGTTACACTCAGTGGAGTTACCGAAATCGTTGGTTTAGTTCTCATTGAGTTGCCACACATCATTTCCACATTTCACTCGCTTTTATTCCTCTTATGTGAGCATAAACAGTGAAACATTCCACAGGTTTATAATACACCGCGGCCAAGTGAACCACGTTCCCGTCGAACGAAACGAGGCATAATCGTGGTGTTTGCTTCGGTTATGACATAGCATAGTTTATTACCTGCTGTGGTAGATCTGAATATTTATTCAAATACAATAATAAAGCTTTATATCCTCAGGAGGGCTCAGTACATTGTTTTAGCGATAGTTTCACGGAAGCGAGTTCAGAACTAATCTAAAAAAAAACATCCGAAGCTTCAAAAACATCCGAAGCTTCAAATAGAATGAACGAACTAATGAATTTTCTTAAAACGTTAGAAAATTAAGTAGAGCTAAATCCCTAAATCTCCTTATAAAATATCGCTGATTATCAATGCGAGAATGAATGGCGAATTGTCATATGGCGAGAGATAGGCTTCAGTGAAATTGATATAATTGATATATATGTAATTGATATACTGTATATACAGACGTGTGTGTGTCATTTTAATTCAAATGAACATTTTAATACTTTCTGATACACTTATCAACTTATCCACATACACTTATCAACACAAACTCTCCGTGCACGCACACACAATCTCTAAAAAATTAATCTTAATAACATACATATCCAAATAAACAAATGTAGGTGTAATAAAAGTAGTCGTGATGTCAGTACTCGCCCAGCAAACCAGCCTTTTGCAGCGGCTTAAAACGTATGAATTATCTTCAAATATAAAAAAAAAGCGAAAAGACACTCGATTATTTTGCATAGGTTATTTGTTTAATTCAAAAAGTTCGTAAAAACACTTTAAAACGAGAGAAAATCTGTTAAAATCCTCGTTCGCCTTCTCAGCGTTAGGTTGCGAGTGACGTCATGATTTGAATCCACCGGGGAAACATAGGGAAACTGACTTTCTCGGACCACCGGCTTTTAGATAAAGTCCTTCCATGCGCCATCTGGCGGATATTCAGTGAAGCGCAACACATTAATTTTTAATTCCCGAATGTTGCCTCCGGCAAGTCGCGGCACGCCGCGCGCTAAATTGCGGCCTCTCGCGGGAAAACGCGCAGTTTTAAAGGCGACATCTGTATAATACTAATTCATCGCTTGCTCACTTCTTAATCCCATCTTTCCTCTTCTAAAGCTACATTTCTGGGGTATTGCGCTGTAGGGTGTGTAGTCCTCTATTTTGTAGAATATATAGTGTTGCAAATAACCTCATGGCACTAATTGTTGTCGTCTGAAGTTTTAATAAATAATCATTTATTATTATTATACTGTCTGATTATTTTGGTCTTCTCTAGATGCTACATTGAAGAAGTGGCCGGCAGCCACCCAAGGGCAGATCATCTATCAATTCAAAGCTCACGGAGCTGGGAAGATCCACAAAATATATATATTTTTCTTCTTCTTCAGTTTGTCTAATTTTTGTTCGTTTACTAGTTGATTGCTCTTAAGAAAATTTAAATTTTTAATTTCTACATTTTGGGCTTTTATTTATGTTGTCTAGCAGCTATGGATTTTAATAATTTTACTAATCTAGGTAAACATATGTCTATATATGCACGCATATACAGTGGTGTGAAAAACTATTTGCCCCCTTCCTGATATCTTATTCTTTTGCATGTTTGTCACACTTAAATGTTTCTGCTCATCAAAAACCGTTAACTATTAGTCAAAGATAACATAATTGAACACAAAATGCAGTTTTTAAATGAAGGTTTACGTTATTAAGGGAGAAAAAAAAACTCCAAATCTACATGGCCCTGTGTGAAAAAGTGATTGCCCCCTTGTTAAAAAATAACTTAACTGTGGTTTATCACACCTGAGTTCAATTTCTGTAGTCACCCCCAGGCCTGATTACTGCCACTCCTGTTTCAATCAAGAAATCACTTAAATAGGAGCTACCTGACACAGAGAAGTAGACCAAAAGCACCTCAAAAGCTAGACATCATGCCAAGATCCAAAGAAATTCAGGAACAAATGAGAACAAAAGTAATTGAGATCTATCAGTCTGGTAAAGGTTATAAAGCCATTTCTAAAGCTTTGGGACTCCAGCGAACCACAGTGAGAGCCATTATCCACAAATGGCAAAAACATGGAACAGTGGTGAACCTTCCCAGGAGTGGCCGGCCGACCAAAATTACTCCAAGAGCGCAGAGACAACTCATCCGAGAGGCCACAAAAGACCCAGGACAACATCTAAAGAACTGCAGGCCTCACTTGCCTCAATTAAGGTCAGTGTTCACGACTCCACCATAAGAAAGAGACTGGGCAAAAACGGCCTGCATGGCAGATTTCCAAGGCGCAAACCACTTTTAAGCAAAAAGAACATTAAGGCTCATCTCAATTTTGCTTAAAAAAACATCTCAATGATTGCCAAGACTTTAGGGAAAATACCTTGTGGACCGACGAGACAAAAGTTGAACTTTTTGGAAGGTGCGTGTCCCGTTACATCTGGTGTAAAAGTAACACAGCATTTCAGAAAAAGAACATCATACCAACAGTAAAATATGGTGGTGGTAGTGTGATGGTCTGGGGTTGTTTTGCTGCTTCAGGACCTGGAAGGATTGCTGTGATAGATGGAACCATGAATTCTACTGTCTACCAAAAAATCCTGAAGGAGAATGTCCGGCCATCTGTTCGTCAACTCAAGCTGAAGCGATCTTGGGTGCTGCAGCAGGACAATGACCCAAAACACACCAGCAAATCCACCTCTGAATGCCTGAAGAAAAACTAAATGAAGACTTTGGAGTGGCCTAGTCAAATTCCTGACCTGAATCCTATTGAGATGTTGTGGCATGACCTTAAAAAGGCGGTTCATGCTAGAAAACCCTCAAATAAAGCTGAAATACAACAATTCTGCAAAGATGGGTGGGCCAAAATTCCTCCAGAGCGCTGTAAAAGACTCATTGCAAGTTATGGCAAACGCTTGATTGCAGTTATTGCTGCTAAGGGTGGCCCAACCAGTTAATAGGTTCAGGGGGCAATTTCTTTTTCACACAGGACCATGTAGGTTTGGATTTTTTTTCTCCCTAAATAATAAAACCCCATTTTGTGTTTACTTGTGTTATCTTTGACTACTAGTTAAATGTGTTTGATGATCAGAAACATTTTGTGTGACAAACATGCAAAAGAATAAGAAATCAGGAGGGGGGCAAATAGTTTTTCACACCACTGTATGCACATATAATATAGGAAAACGGCCAATTCTATATATGTCACATATATTAAAAACCTATATCAAAACCTATATTAAAACATATATGTTTATATAGGTTATTTCCGTATATGTAGATGTGTAATAGTTGTCTAGATTATTATTGTAATTATTAGATAATTATCTGATAGACATCTATATAATGTCTATAGGCATCTATGAGAAAATAGCTATCATATAGATGTCTAATAGATGTGGTCATATCAAGAAGGATTATGCATTTTACTGTTTTAAGTTGAAACTTTCAGTGCAATTAACATGAAGCAAAAATAACAAATATATTGATTTTAATTACATATTGAATTAAAGACAGAGTAATGAAAAAGTCACAATTGTAAACTGAAATGTAAGGTATTGATGTTATCAGCAAATATCTACAGTATATTGATATTAGCACTCTTGTTTACAAGTTTACAAGTGCAAGTTTAAAAATTAAATCAGATTCTATGTTCAAGTTTATCAGTGCCTTTATATGCAGAAACAAGTCATACTATATTTTGAATATTGTTTTTGATATTTTGATGGTGTATGCCTCAAATAAAGTGGCAAACACACTCCATAGCAAAGCCTTTTTTTTATATTCTCTCAAATGCAACTTTTTTTTATTGCACAAGAGAATAGGTTATCTATAAATTTTGTAGTGTTTTGTGAAAAGGTCCTCCCACAGTTTTTGACACAATTTTTGATCAGCCTACAGTTATGCTTGTAGTTATTTAAGTATGCAGTTTAGTATCATTAATACAGTATGTTCTTTAAGCTCCTTAATTAAGTTCTATCAACTTGTTCTTTAATGCTAAGAAGTAATAAATATATAGCAAACTCAAGTATTGATGCTTAGGTTCACAAGGAGCAATGCAAAAATATCAATCGGGCTCATACAGGCCATGAGTTGATACACCCACAAAATGCTCCCCACAACACAGAATCCTGTACTTTGCAAGCCCTACCATCTGTAAGTCCAAAAGCTCATAATAATCAATGTTTAATTTGACACTTTTTTTTAATTGAATAGATTATCACTTTTAAAAACTTTCTAAGATTTATGGCGATTTTAAACATTACATACAAACAACTAATAAGAAACAACCGACAGCAACGTCATTACATGAATACAAAGGGAAATCCTTAGTGACATGTCATATACTCCAGTATATAAGCTCAGACAAGCGTTGAATGTTTTTGTATTCACATGGACCCTTCTGGTGCAAATATTGGTATGGTACCTTCTTTACAGTTAAAATAAATAAATAAATGATACAGTATTAATTGTTTTATTTTTATTTTATAATTTTAAAGCTACTTTCATAATAATGTGTGTAATATGCGTTTATTAATATTAATATGCATATATTATTTATTTATTTATTTCAGGTCAAGGCAATGACAAAGTTCTTAAGTGCAATGGAAAACTATACAATTCTTTATTTTTCCATGTTTGAAAACCTGGGCTATTTTCGATACATTTACTTTATTATAGCATGTCTCCTATACTGCACTATCTTATTCTTCAATGTTGTTATTATTTTTGTAATATTTGTGGAATCTCCTTTGCACCACCCAATGTACATTTTGATAGCGTGCTTATCAATCAATTCTCTTTATGGCACTGCTGGCTTCTTTCCAAGATTACTAACTGATTTGTTACTATTTTCTCACTCAATCACTCGTTCTGACTGTCACGTACAAACATTTGTCATTTATACCTATGCATCATATGAATTCACAATTTTAACATTAATGGCATATGATAGATTTGTTGCTATAAGTAAGCCACTGCAATACCACACCATTATGACACCTAAGGTGCTTACTGTTATGTTAGCTATTTCTGGGCTTTATCCAATGCTTTCTATTGGTTTTGGGATCATTTTCACAGCTAGACTAAGACTGTGTGGTAATGACTTAAGAAAATTGTACTGCAACAACTGGATCATTGCTAAGCTTTCTTGTGAAAATGCTACTTTTGAAAACATTTATGGTTTTGCTGTCCTAGTAACTACAGTTTTGATCCCATTTATTTTCATTCTGTATTCTTATATTAAAATTCTTATGGTTTGTCAGAAATGCTCAAAAGAGTTAAAGACCAAAGCATATCATACTTGCCTTCCCCATCTAGTAACTTTTGTTAACTATTCGATTACAATATTTTGTGAAATGACCTTCACACGTTTTGAAAATTTACCTCCAGTAATAGCTATCATTCTGTCATTAGAGTTTCTGATTATACCTCCTCTCCTCAATCCTGTTGTTTATGGCCTTAATTTTCCTGAAATTCGCCGAAAAATTCAACATCATCTAAAACTATAAAAAAAAAAAATTACTAAACAATTAAAAAGAAATAAATAAACTGCTACAACATGAAGGACCATTTGAACATCTGTAAGAAGATTCGCTATGCAATCATGTAAGGAGTAGCCACCATGAATTGCTAATTTTAGGAAATATTTTCACAAAATGAATGTGAACCATTATTGATGGTGAACTGTAATTAATACTGAACCTGTACTGAATAAGATGCATTATTTGTTCATAATGCCAAGTGGGAAGATTGTTTTAATTATTTATTACATTTAATTATTAGAACAATTTATATATATACATATAATAGAACAATTAAATTATTGTTCTATTACATTTCAAAGTCTTTTCCCATACTTTATTATTAATGATTACTATAAGTTTTACAATTAGAAATGTAGGGGGAAAATGACAAATATTGTTTGTACAATATTATTTTTAATGATGTCAGTTACAAACAAAAATAAACGATAATGTTTATGAAAATATAAAGAAAACATTTATTTGGATAAAATAAATTGTCCAATTTTAGAATTTTTCACCATCATTGTGTGAGGTACAGCAAAGTTGTCTCAAATAAATTTGTTCATTTTTAAATTTCAGTTGACAACCAGACATACAGGACGTCTGTGAGTTGGAAACCATAAATGAACCATACTGTATTCTGTTGCCAATATGTCAGCAAACATGACACATCAGAAGTCAGTGTTGCATGGAAAGCAAAAGTCTCATCTACCCTACAACAGTAATTTTCAAGTTACTCTTGTGAGGCATGCAGCTGAAGGGATTTTACAGCCCTACATCATGTGTCATGCTTAGTAGCGGGTATAAAATTCTACAAATAAAATCACATGGTAACTTCATGTTAGTATTTCACTGTGACATGCATTTGTCCAAAGGTGGCAGTATGCACCTAAACGTTTACACAGTTTTGTCACGAAGCGGGTGTAATGGCTGGTGGTGTAGCCGTGGGCATAAAAAGGGCAGGCATAAACGCAGAGGGTTCTTTGCAAAATAAAGAGTATTTTATTAACAAACTAAACACACTGAACCTGAAACAAAATACTGGCTCTGATACCTTGGACTCAGGCTAAAAGACATGGCAATCAACTAGACATGGCTACTAGCTGAACATGGTTATTAGCCAACCCTGGCAGTCAGCTACACATACATCTAGCTAAGCATGTCTTTAGCCTGACATGCACATAGCTACACTTACCTAATAGCTAACCATACAATACTAGGGACTCAGCACACAGAAGTACAAGGGCTAGGCTAGGGGACACGCAGAGGCTAGGCTAGGGGACACGCAGAGGCTAGGCTAGGGGACACGCAGAGGCTAGGCTAGGGGACACGCAGAGGCTAACTACTTACCTATTCTAGAACAAACACCACAACTTGACTCAACACCATATCAGCTCCACACACACTAAACACCATGAACATATCACGCACACGTAGAAGGCACACAGGCTTAGAGCTTTTACTAACGACAGGGAGAGACACTAGAGAAACAAACAGGAGTCACTGGAAACAATAAGACACTAAATACACTTCACAATACTTACATAAACACAGGTAAAACCAAAGATACCTGTGTACATACAACCCAGAAAACAAACCTACAGAGCCAGTTCAACATAAATAAATAAACAAAACTAAAGCCCACTAGACAATGTAAATGCTCGACCCGGTTTCTCAGAACTACCAGCCTTTTATAAGGTTTCTAATGATCCACCTCGGCTCATGTGAACTTCGTCATCATCTGACCGAGTTGCCTTCTGGGAAACTGAGTCTTCTAACAGAACTACAAACAAAAAACACACAGCCACACTGCCCACTAGGGGCAGTCCCTTACAAGTTTAAGCCTTAAAGTCTTCTCATCTTCTTAGTACTCACTGCCTTTGAGGGCATTGGCCCACAAGTTTATGGAGTAGAAATGTGCCTTCACCACTCCTATCTGTGAAATTAATCATTTAAGATCATATACCACCCAGACAGCAGATGTCGTGCCGATGCCGGCCTCAGAGTGGCACATCGGCCTCCTATTTATAACATCTGATATTTTTGCAGCTCTATTTTCCAGGCTCAAACATCTCAGTTTTGGGTCAGTCCACTATCTGTGCTTGCAACACATAAGAGAAGATGCTACTCTCTGCTCTGGCAACCCACGAGAGGGAAAAGGGAGATTCCCTGCAACAATAATGGTTTTCAGTATTTTTTTTTTGTTAATTCTATAAAGCTTCTATTAAGGCTACAACATCTTCACCTGTGATTCTACAGGTGAAAAGTACAGATGCTGACTCATTTCACTTTCGTTAGTAAGCTGGTCATGACCTTAAAAATTACTTAAACATACAGATGTCACCATTAAAAACGCACGTTTCGAGAAAAGGGATCCCGTGACTTGCCGCGGCTTTGCGCGGCTGTGTGCGGCAAGCTGTGAACATGCCCTTCATTACCTGTAGGGGGCAGTCGTGTTTCAGTCTGAAGTATTGTGTGTCTACTGAAGCCCGAAAATGTGTCCAAATTAAACTGCGCATGGGTGTTTGGAGACACTGTGCCCGCGCTGTGGATCAGTCAGTTGGGAATCATCATGGAGGTACAACACGGCGTGGCTGGAGCTGGAGTTTGTCGTGTTCGAGGTAAGTTTACCTTTCTGTTTTGGATGTGATTCTCGCTTTCATGACTCCCAATTAATGTTCATCTTAATCTCAGGACGTACAATTAGCAATATTTCAGTTTTTAATAGTGTGGAAATTCACAAAACACCGTTTTCGTGTAAAAACCTGAACCTATATAGTTAATTCATGTCTATGATCTAAAAAAATATAAAAACATGATCTTTTTGAGTTATGAGTTGTTGTTTTTTATTATTCATAAGACAACCTTTCAGTTTTGTAAATATTCTAGTTATTTGTTTTAAGTCTTTTAAGTGTTTTAAGTCTTTCTTAAACGGTTTTGAGAATTAGACCATCCAGCTAAGATCAATATTATTAATATTAAGCATTTTATTACTATTTATTCTATGCTTTGCTGGAGAAATACATTTTAGGCAGAGACGTCTCGGTCTTGTTAAATAGTTTTAAACCCCTGAATTGTGCCAATTCCCCCATCCGAAACCGGTTTGATAACTTCTCACCTATCAAAGGTGAGAAGAGGGACTGAGCTGTAACTGAGCGCGCTTTCACGTTTTACTGTAAAGACACACACACACACATACAGTGCAGAGGGGGGGGGGGGCGGCCCCTTGCCTCCAGGATGCCTCAAGTATGGGCATAAATTTCATTTAACAGTAGGGGGGGGACAATAAATATAAAATTTCTCATGAGCAATTTTTGAAGGGGACACATATAATACAGTCAAATTGTACTTATAAAGATACAGTATGTCCCCACAGTGAAAAACTTTCAAATTCAAATTTTATTCATCACATACACAGTCATACACAGTACGATATGCAGTGAAATGCTTACACGACCGCCAGTGACCTTAAAAAGAGAATTAACCCTCTGAGGTCCGCGAACGCATATATATGCGTTTTGAGGCGTTTTCCCCTGATGACGCCAATAAGAACTTAAATTACACTTTCAGTTTTGATCGTAGAGACAAGATCTATATATTAATCGAATCTGTAAAGTGTCTACTTTTTTTTGTATGCACACATGTTAAAAATAAAACTTTGTGCATTAATAAAATGAATAAAATAAACCGGGTGCGCTTTCAGCCGTCTCAGTCTCCGCGAAAATCTTTTTGAAACACGTCACTAAAATGAACTGAAACTCCGCGAATACTGCACACACAGACATGAGAAATATATCTATAGAAAGCTTAAAGGGTCAAGTTTTAAATGATGCAAGTCACAGTGAAAACAAATAATCTGTTTTTATGTAATCCGTATGAAAGTAAGGAGTGGTAGAGATTCTCGTGTATCGGCTCATTACAGCTAATGCGCTCCCGCCTCCCTGCGCGCGCGCTGTTCATATGGAAATGAACTGAGGTGAGGCAGGTAATCATCTACACGCCCACATGGCATAAAACTACAAGCTTCATCATACAGTTACTGTACTTACTGTTTCTGCGTTTGAATGATGTCACACTACACGGGTGAAGAAGCGCTTCAGATGGACAGCGATGAAGAATTTACTTTCTCATCAGAGGAAGAGCAAGACTCAGACGAGGAACGGCTTTATTTTCAATAACGTCTGGACTCAACGTAGGATGTAATTCCTGACAAGTAAGTCTTTTATTCTCACCATCACTGCTCTATATTTTATATGTACATTTGGAAAATACTAAATACCAGCAAGAGTACAATTGAGTAAAATATATATGCACACTACTTACAAGCCCGCAATAAAATCTGATTACGAGCTGTCTAAAGTTTTATTTATTTATTTATATATACACACGTGTTTTGTATTGTTTATACCGTGTTTCAGATGGTCAAATTGTTCACCAGCTGTTGTTTGTGAATGATTGTATGCGCGTCTATTCTTCAAGTTTCAATTTTTGTTTTTGTTTAGGACTGTGGCTGCATCACCGGCGCCGTGCACAAGAAATTCACGTGAGTGTCGTTCAGTTTCGAGTTCGCTGGAGAACCACGAGTAAGTGCACATTCAGTACATCATAGATGTTAGTTAAATATAACTATATTATATAAATATATAATACAATATATTCATCATAGTAAACTGTAGTGTATTGTAGAAAAAAAATGTAGTACAGTATTGGTAAAGTCATTTGTTCTGGTAATTACAAAGAGCTGTTGTTATTTTCTATATTATATATATACACTTTTATATATTCTTGATAGCTATATTCTCTGTTATAGTGATTACAGTAATGCTGCTAAAAAGTCAACTTTGATTGTTCCTAATAAACTGTTTAACTGAACTCACAAATGAATCTCGAGATTTTTTTGTGTATGTCAAATACATTCTCAAATAACCTAAACACTGAAAATGTATAAACTTATTTTATCCTCAGATTCTTTCTTGTAACTCTCCTCTCTCAGTCACATACCTGTCTGATGGCTCATTATGCAGATCAGTATGCAGGCCTTTGTCTTCTCAGGTGTGAATCACTGCATTAGTAATGATAGATCACGCCTTCTCGCATAGACCCTTTACACTCAAAAAGTGACTTAAAAAGTGTTAATCACTATATTGTTTTCTGTGACCAAGTAAACAAGATCATTTTCACATCATTTTTAAGCAAAAACACTAGTCCACCAGCCCTTATGAAACAATGTCTTGTGAACAAATTGTCTGTATGAGTTTCATGGCCTTATTTCAGCTACTTTTATTTTCACAAAACTTACTAACCACGCATAATATTTTTTTCCTAAAAAATGCAAACACATACATTCATTTTGGTCACGTATTATTGTAGAACAGTTTGTACTGATTACAAGAAAAATACAGGTTGGTCAATAATATATTATAAGTAGCTGAAAAAAGCATAAATATCAGAGCATGTCCAAACATCTCAAGGGCCCCAAAATCACCTCGGACCTCAGAGGGTTAAATCTTACAGTAAGGAATAAATATGAATAAAGAAATAGGAAAATTTTAACTTAACTAGAATAAGAATGGAAATAAAAAATAAAAGTATACTGTACATAAAATAGAAATAAAAATAGAGATATACTGTACAATAGAGATTTTCTTTTAAAATTGAAATTTGGTGGAGGATGTATGGTGTGCAAGTAATTTGCATGGAAACATGTGTTAAGGTGCCTTATTAAAGTGACTTTTTTGCAAGGGTCCAGAATGTAAACATAAATATGAGTTCCAATGTCAGGGTAGATGTGCATGAAAGTGTCCATAGTGTCCGTTGACGTTAACTGGTTGTATCAGTTCTGTGTTTGTGGTGTGAATGTGGTATGGTTGAGAGACCTTATTGCCTGCGGGAAGAAGCTCCTCCTCAGTCTCTCTGTATTGGCCTTCAGGGAGCGGAAGCGCTTTCCTGACCGCAACAGAGAGAACAGTCCATTGTTGGGATGGCTGAGGTCCTTCACGATCTTACTGGCCTTGGTCCAGCACCGCTTGGTGTAGATTGAGTGCAGGTCAGGGAGCTTGGTGCGGATGATGTGCTCAGCTGAACGCACCACCCTCTGTAGAGCTCGTCTGTCCTGCATGGTGCTGTTTCCAAACCAGGTCGAGATGTTTCCCGTCAGGATGCTCTCTATGGTGCAGGAGTAGAAATTCCTGAGCACCTTGGAGGGCAGTCTGAAGTCTCTCAAACGTCTGAGGTGGTACAGACGCTGCCGGGCCTTTTTCACCACGGTGTTGATGTGACAGGACCATGACAGGTCCTGCGTGATGTGAACACCGAGGTATCTAAAGCTGTCCACTCTCTCCACTGGGCTCTTGTTGATGACGGGGGTCTGGTAGTTCCTCTCCTGCTTTGTACAAAAGTCCACTATCAGCTCCTTTGTCTTACTGACGTTCAGGTGGAGATTTTTCCTCTGGCACCAGTTCTCCAGATTCCCAATCTCCTCCAGGTAGGCCGACTCATCGTTGTTCGTGATCAGGCCCACCACGACAGTGTCGTCAGCAAACTTGATGACGGTGGTGGAGTTGGTAGTGGCCACGCAGTCGTAGGTGTATAAAGAGTACAGCAGGGGGCTCAGAACACAACCCTGGGGCGCTCCAGTGCTGAGTGTGAGGGAGGCTGAGACATGACCGCCCATCTTTACTGCCTGTGGTCTGCCAGTTAGGAAGTTGGAGATCCACTGACACATGGGTGAGCTGAGTCCCAGGTGCTCCAGCTTGGTGGTGAGTGTGGAGGGAATTATGGTATTAAATGCAGAGCTGTAGTCGATGAAGAGCATTTTCACATAATTTCCCCTCTTAGTGTCCAGGTGGGTGAGAGATGTGTGGAGGAGATGAGAGATTGCATCGTCTGTGGAACGGTTCGGATGATAAGCGAACTGTAGTGGGTCGAGTGTGTCCGGTATTGAAGAGATGATGAAGTCTCTGACCAGGCGTTCAAAGCACTTCATCACTACTGAGGTGAGGGCTACAGGGCGATAGTCATTGAGGGAAGCAGGATGTGGTTTCTTTGGAACAGGAACAATGATGGACTCTTTGAAGCATGTGGGGATCACCGACTGAGATAAAGAGATGTTGAATATCTCAGTGAACACAGGTGCTAGCTGGTCTGCGCAGGCTCTGAGGATACGGCCTGAGATGCCGTCTGGTCCTGCTGCTTTCCTGGTGTTCACTCTCTTGAAGGCTCTCCTCACATCGTGCTCGGAGATGATGAGCGCGTTCCCGGTACTGGCAGTGTCTTCCTGTCTGCAGCCGTTAGCGCCGTTAGCATTAGTGCCGCTAGCATTAGCCCCGTTAGCATTAGCGCCGTTAGCATTAGCATCGCTAGCGTCTTTAGCTGCAGCATCGAAGCGAGCATAGAATGTGTTGAGCTCGTCTGCCAGAGTCGCGTCCGCGTTCGTCATACCGGATGTTGGTGTTTTATAATCCGTTATTGTTCTTAGTCCCTGCCACAGGCTCCTAGAGTCACTCTGTTGAAGCTGTGACTCTAGTTTTCTCCCGTAGCGCTGCTTCGCCTCTTTCACCGCCTTCCGGACGTTATATGACGCAGCCTTGTACGGTTCCATGTCCCCCGACGCAAGTCCCGTGTTGTAGGCAGCTGTGCGAGATCTCAGAGCGTCGCGGATGGTTTTATCCACCCACGGCTTCTGATTGGGAAACGTTCTGATACTGTCTACTAGCTTCTCAATAAATCCCACAACCGCTTCCGTAAACACGCTGACGTCAACATCGGAGCTGTTTCTGAACATGTCCCAGTCTGCGTCATCGAGTGCGTCCTGTAACGCGGCCACCGATTGGTCCATCCAGCGCGCGACCTCCCTCTGAGCTGGCACTTCCTGTTTCAGCCTTTGTTTATATTTTGGCATGAGGAAGATGGCGGCGTGGTCAGATTTACCAAACGCTGGACGAGATTGTGCCTTGTAACCGTCTTTGACCGTGGTATAACAGTGGTCCAGTGTCCTTACTCCCCTGGTGGGGCAGGTGATGTGCTGATAAAAGTTCGGCGCTGCGCGTTTGAGGTTGGCACTATTAAAATCCCCCGCCACAATGAGCGCAGCGTCCCGGTGTTGTGTCTGGTGCTGTGTGAGCGCCTCATGCAGCTCGCATAAGGCAGTTTCAGTGTCTGCTTGTGGAGGAATGTAAACGGCGCTGATTATGACCGATGTGAACTACCGTGGAAGATAAAATGGACGACACATGATGGACAGTAGTTCCAGGTTTGGTGTGCAGGAGCGTGTAAGAGGAACAACGCTCGCGCTGTTGCACCAGCTGTTGTTCACCATTAAGCACATGCCGCCTCCCCTTGACTTCCCCGAGTCCCGTGTCCTGTCCATGCGGTGAACCGAGAAGAACTCGGCCGGCTGTATGGCGTGGTCTGGCACCGCCGGGTTCAGCCATGTCTCGGTGAAGCAGAGGAGATTGCAGTCCCGAATGTCTCTCTGGAACTTTATCCTGGCCCTGAGGTCATCGAGCTTGTTCTCCAGTGACTGGACGTTGGCGAGCAGGATACTTGGCAGAGGTGTGCGGTGTGCACGGGCCCTGAGCCGGTTCCTCATGCCGGCTCGTCTGCCTCGGGTCCGTCGCTTCGCGTCGCGTCCATTGCTCTCCCTCAGGATCTCACTCGGCCAGCTCGGATCCGGAGTTAAAAACGTCGAATTGTGAGTACATTGTATACCAATAGAAACAAGAGTGTCTCTATCATACCTAATGTACTCAATGGTGATGATTTTGCCGATTTTAAAACAAAGAAAACTAACTTAAAAAACAAAAACAAGGAAAAGGTGGTCGGAGCAGTCGTGACGGCAGCCGAACTCACCGGCGCCATCTTGAATCATCTTGAATCAACTTTGCTTCTATCATTATTATTGTAGCACGGAGACGGCACCATTATGGTTATTTTCAAAGTTTTTCTCAGGTTCAATGACAAAGCAGATTTTTCTTCAAAACTATTTATTGCATTGTTTATGTTGTTTACAGTCAAGCCATCAACATACAATAAAATGTAAACATGAGATCTAAACTAAAAACTGTGCTCCCTGTGCTGGTGCTGGCAATATCATCTCTTTGTTCTGCTGTCTCCGGCTCCCTCCCTGGTCCTGAATCTGCCCCTTCCTCTACTCTCACTGTCTCAGAACAGACTGACTCCTGAAGCAGAAAAAAAATGCAGGAAAAGATGTTTTCCATACTCATACTAACTAACTTGTTTCAATTACACTTGCTAAATTGAAAGATCATACTGTAAATTGGTGAGCCTATTACTTTCTACTAAACAGCCACAACTCAAAAAACATTAAAGAAATTGTTCACCCCCAAAAAATCTGTCATTATCCCTTCAATAAAAGCACCACACTTACCCAACACTGTACATCTGATTGACCCTGGTCTACCTGTCCCTCAATAATTTCTGTCTCCTTTGCCTGTGATTGATATTGTGACATTAGTATTTTCATAAGCACCCATTCTTAAAGCCAAATTTCCTTAATATGTGAACTTGTACTTACTTGGCGTTTAAGTCACTGAAAAATTATCTTATGTCCATTTATCTAGGACACTGCAAGGCAAGTTTATTTATACTGTAGCACATTTCATACACAATGGTCATTCAATTGCTTTACATAAAGAAAGTAAAACTATCAAAAAATAATCACAACAATAAAAACAAGGAATAAAAAAAGGTTCAAAATTGTATTTAAAATTAATTAATACACTTAGAACAGAATGGATATTGATTATACAAAAATATACAATTCGGACTAGGCACAGTGCTCATTTAGTAAATGTACAGCTAAACAATATGCTAATTGTGGCCGTTAATGTTAAGTTAACATTATGCCAAGTCGTCACAAATAAAACACTGCATGGGAAACGGTGTTTGTCGTGTTAGTTGCAGTGCACTTTTTTCAGCGGATTTTTCAGTTCAGTTTATCAGAGGGAACCATGAATGCCAACATCTACTGTGCCATACTGAAGAAGAACATGATCCCCTGCCTTCGGAAACTGGACCGTAGAGCAGTATTCCAACATGATAATGACCCCAAACATACTTCCAAGACAACCACTGTCTTGCAGAAGAACCTGAGGGTAAAGGTGCTGGACTGGCCAAGCATGTCTCCAGACCTAAACCCTATTGAGCATCTGTGGGGCATCCTCAAACGGAAGGTGGAGAAGCACAAGGTGCCTAACATCCACCAGCTTCGTGACGTGATCAAGGAGGAGTGGAAGAGGATTCCCATGACAACCTGTGAAGCTCTAGTGAACTCCATGCCCAAGAGAGTTAAGACGGTGCTGGAAAATAATGGTGGCCACACAAAATACTGACACTGGGCACAGTTTGAACATTTTCATTTAGGGGTGTACTCACTTTTGTTGCCAGCAGTTCAGACTTTAATGGCTGTGTGTTGAGTTATTTTGAGGGAACATCAACTTTACACCATTATACAAGCTGTACACTGATTACTTTACATTCTATCAGAGTTTCATATATTTAGCGTTGTCCCTTGAAAAGAAATAATTAAATATTTACAAAAATGTGAGGGGTGTACTCACTTTTGTGAGATACTGTATACATTTTAGGAATATATTAACATTTGCAGACATCGTTATATGTTGAATGGAACTTGTAAGCCTTTGAATGGTGTTAAAAATACTTGCAAAACAAGTATTGCAGCCATACATTGGAGGGAACTTCTGAGGTGGTCAGTGATTGATGGCACGGTCGGTCGGAGGGGGTTGTGATCACACCTATAAATCTTTTGTTCTAGGCTATCGGTCAAATATCTCTCCACTTGGAAGCAAAAACATGCAAAGGATTTCAGCATCTCGACGCACATACTAAGCTGTTTATAAAGTAGATACTGTTTGTTTTTTCATTTTGTAATTTTTCCCGTGTTTATTGTGTACTGTATGTATATTCATTTTTTAATGAATTACTGTAAATAAACTATTCCGTTACCAGAAATGACTTTTCTGTTTTTTGTGTGTGCTAAACTAAACTTCAGGGTCAAAGTAATATCGATTTTATTTGAAAAGTATTATATATTTACAATGCTGATAAGTTCAAGCTTAGATTCATATATAAACTGCTTCAAAGTCTTTCCACCCCGTGACCGCTGAAATCAGACAGACAAGGGAGGTGTGTCTGTGTGTGTATGTGTGCGGGTGTGTATGTGTATGTGCTTCGTGCGCTTCAGCCTGTCCTTTTTTCAGCGGATTTTTCCGCTACCGCAGATCAGGTTATCAACTTGTAATATATACATTTTAGGAATATATTAACATGTGCAGACATTTATTTGAGGGTGCGCTGCCCTCTCTTGCCCCTATGTAGAGCCTACACACATCTATCTATCTATCATATAAATACACATTTGAAATCTGCATCTACATTTTCTGTTACAAGTATAGAATTAGGTTCAGCTGAAACTCATGATCAATGGTGTGAGGGTACTTATGTAGTGATAATTAGTTTCAGCCAAATCATTAAAACTAACAATGGACTATGACACTCTTGAGAGGGGATATGAAGGTGTTATTCATTTATTTATTCTCTACAAGGGTGCGAACTACAGTACACAGACCACAAACTGTAACTTTCTCTTACTACTATAAAAATTCTAAATATAAACAAACAAAATACAGCTTTTTTTCCTCAGAGGTAAACGGAAAAGTGAAGTTGTTCAGCTGTTTACTGTCACTGCAGCTTCTTCAAAGTCTTCCCACTCCGTGACCGCTGAAATCCAACACGACACCACGTTAGGCTACGTCTTGACTCATTTGTATACCAACGGTGATTGGATGTTTCCCGAGGGCTCAGGGGAGTATGTGTGTCTGTCTGTCTGTGTGTGCGTGCGCGCGCGTACTTCTACTGTCCTAAAAACTCTAAATATAAACAAACAAAATACAGCTTTTTTTCAGAGGTAAACGGAAAAGTGAAGATGTTCAGTGTCACTATGCAAATGTTACACTCAGTGGAGTTACCGAAATCTTTGGTTTAGTTCTCATTGAGTTGCTACACATCATTTCCACATTCCACAGGGTTATAATACACCGCGGCCAAGTGAACCACGTTCCCGTCGAACGAAACGAGGCATAATCGTGGTGTTTGCTTCGGTTATGACACACCATAGTTTATTATCTGCTGTGGTAGATCTGATTATTTATTCAAGCACAATAATAAAGCTTTATATCCTCAGGAGGGCTCAGTACATTGTTTTAGCGATAGTTTCACGGAAGCGAGTTCAGAACTAATCTAAATAAAAAAAAAAAAAAACATCCGAAGCTTCAAATAGAATGAATGAACTAATGAATTTTCTTAAAACGTTAGAAAATTAAGTAGAGCTAAATCCCTAAATGTCCTTATAAAATTTCGCTGATTATCAATGCGAGAATGAATGGCGAATTGTCATATGGCGAGGGATAGGCTTCAGTGAAATTGATATAATTGATATATATGTAACTGATATACTGTATATACAGACATGTGTGTGTCATACCCCTGGCGCAGGGGTAACTCAGTGGTTAAGGTGTTGGACTACGGTTCGGAAGATCCTAGGTTCAAATCCCACAACCACCAAGTTGCCACTGTTGGGCCCTTGAGCAAGGTCCTTAACCCTCAACTGCTCAGTTGTGTAATGAGATAAAAATGTAAGTCGCTCTGGATAAGAGCGTCTGCCAAATGCCTAAAATGTAAATGTAAATTTTAATTCAAATGAACATTTTAATGCTTTCTGATACACTTATCAACTTATCCACATACACTTATCAACACAAACTCTCCGTGCACGCACACACAATCTCTAAAAAATTTATATTAACAACATACATATACAAATAAACAAATGTAGGTGTAATAAAAGTAGTCGTGATGTCAGTACTCGCCCAGCAAACCAGCCTTTTGCAGCGGCTTAAAACGTATGAATTATCTTCAAATATAAAAAAAAAAAAAAAAGACACTAGATTATTTTGCATAGGTTATTTGTTTAATTCAAAAAGTTCGTAAAAACACTTTAAAACGAGAGAAAATCTGTTAAAATCCTCGTTCGCCTTCTCAGCGTTAGGTTGCGAGTGACGTCATGATTTGAATCTGCGTGCCACCGGGGAAACATAGGGAAACTGACTTTCCCCGGACCACCGGCTTTTAGATAAAGTCCTTCCATGCGCCATCTGGCGGATATTCAGTGAAGCACAACACATTAATTTTAAATTTCCGAATGTTGCCTCCGGCAAGTCGCAGCACGCCGCGCGCTAAATTGCGGCCTCTCGCGGGAAAACATGCGCAGTCTTAAAGGCGACATCTGTATATGATTTTAGCTAGATACAGTATAACAGTATACAGTATATAAAATTTATTAAATAAAAGCTTTGAGATTACCATTTTGTCATATTTTTGTGTATAATATAATATATGATAATATTTGTATTTTATCTATTTGATGTTTTGAGAAAAAAATTTTAGGCAGAGACATCAGCTCTGTCTTGTTAATTCATCTTAAAACACCCAATTCGCCACTAGTGAAATTGGTTTGATAATTTCACACCTATCATGAATGAAAGGTGAGACGAGCGACTTAAACAAATAAAAAATGGCCTTTGTAATCCACTAAACAAATGTTCTATTTGTTATACGTAAAATTACTATTAAAATCAGGTCTGTGAACAGATTCAAGGAGCGAAAAATATGTATGTGCAATAAGGATGTGGTCCCTTTCAAAGGCTACTCTCGATGCTGCGTGAAAACACTATGGGAACCATTTTGTCATGTTGCCGGTTGTGAAGCAAATTTTTGGCTATATATAACCTCGGTCAGGTGATGTCATCTGATTAGACGCAGCTGCAGGTTATAAATACTAGTGAGCCGGCGACAAACCTCAGATCATTTGTCTTCAGACCGACATTGTGATCGCGTGTGTGCAGCAAGCATTAAGATCAATTCAAAACAGAGAAAAACAATAAAACTCACCAGACAAATGGCGGAGTTTAGAGTCACATGCCCGTGTGGTAACCGTCTTTCCGAAGGCGATACTCATATCCTCTGTTTCGAATGTTTGGGTGAAAGCCACGCTCTCCTTGGACTTGAAGGAGAGTGTGAGCAGTGTGATAATCTCCAAATGAAAGTGCTACCTGCGCGCCACGTGTTCTTTAGGGAACCACGAGCCTCTCTGCACTCTTGGGGCTCACAGGTTGATTTCGCCGAGGCACGAGAGACGGAGTCCCTCCTTTCTCTCGCCCCCCTACCCAGATCATGAAATCTCTCCCTGCCCTTCGCTCCCAGATTGAGGAGACGCTCGCGAGCTATCTCGCTCCTCGGACATCAACCTCACTAAAAAAGCCGACCCTGCCCTCCAAGCCGTGTAGAACTTCTTCTAACCTGGTAGGGAAGGCGTTCCAGGCAGCAGGTCAGGCCGGTGCTTCCTTGCACACCATGACGGTTTTGCAGGCGTACCAGGCTGAGCTGCTGAATGATCTGAGCACAAGTGGCAATATGAATCATGAAGCATTCACAGAATTACGCCGGGCTAATGATCTGTCCCTGCGTGTGAAGAAACAGACAGCCCGTGCTATTGGCCGTTCTATGGCCTCTCTAGTGACCACAGAGAGGCACCTGTGGCTAAACCCGACAGGCATTAAGGATAAAGATTGAGCATTCCTCCTCGATTCTCCTATCTCACCCTCAGGTCTATTTGGCAACGCAGTCAATACCGTCGCCACCAGGTTTAAAGAGGCCAGCCTTTATGAACAGGCTTTTGGGAAATTTCTCCCATGCCGCGCTCAGGAGTCGAGGCCGTCGGCCAACCAGCCTCGACCTGATCTGACTCTCGCCAGACGAGAGGCACAAAAGGAGAGCGTCAGTAGCCGCGCACCCCCCCTCAAGGACAGGTGTACGGCCCGGCGTCCCCGTTAGGCCGCCCCCAAGAGAGCAGATTGCAGCATCGTCTTCTTCACAAAGAAGAGTTCCTGAGAGTAGATCCCAGGACCGTGGGGGTGACCCCCCCCCCGGGGAGGAGCATATAAGAACATGCCCCCCCCGGGCACCCCAGAAGATCCCCCAAGAAGTTTCCGCCGCCTTAGGTGTTTCGGACAACACCGGTCTCCAACGTCACGTTAGTCGTTCGGTCGGATCCTGCCATTTTCCAGGACACCGAACCACTAACACCCCCCATACCAGTAGAAGTACTCATACTCCTTTCGGAGAAGCTGGCAGCGTGGAAGCTACTGCCAGGTGTATCTCCATGTGTCTTAAAGACTGTAGAGAAAGGATACAGGATTCAGTTTACATATCGCCCTCCGCGTTTCAACGGCATGGTCTCCACTTCCGTGATACCGGAAAAGGCACATTTTCTGAGTTCCGAACTCCAGACACTACTGCAGAAAGGAGCCATAGAACAAGTTCCTCCTCCAGATAAGGAGTCCGGCTACTACAGTCGGTACTTCCTGGTTCCCAAGAAAGACGAGGGACTGCGTCCCATTTTGGATCTTCACGGTTTGAACCGCTATCTCAAAAAATACAAATTCAAAATGTTGACTATAAAAACTATTTTCTCACAAATCCAACCACCGGATTAGTTTGTGACAGTAGATTTAAAGGACGCATACTTTCATATAGAAATCCTGCCATAGCACAGGAGGTTCCTGAGGTTCGCTTTCGGGGGAAAAGCCTACCAATTTTAATTTTTAATTTTTTTAATTTTTTTTTTTTTATAGAACTTTATTAATCCCAGAGGGAAATTGCTCAATTTTTCACATATCCCAATTAGGAAACTGGGGTCAGAGTGCAGGGTCAGCCAGCTTACGGAGCAGCGCCCCTGGAGCAGATAGGGTTAAGGGCCTTGCTCAAGGGCTCAACAGTGGCAACTTGGCGATGCTGGGGTTCGAACCCCCGACCTTCCGATCAGTAACCCAGTAACCCACAGCCTTAACCGACTGAGCCACCACTGCCCCACTTGGGTTCTTCCATTCGGTCTAGCCCTATCACCCCGCACATACACAAAATGCATGGATGCAGTTTTGGCTCCCTTGAGAATCCAGGGCATCCGCATCTTGAATTAAATAGATGACTGGCTAATCTTGGCCCAGTCTCAGCAGCTAGCACTTCGACAAAGGGATGTCGTCCTAGCTCATCTTCATTCGCTAGGATTGAGACTCAATACCACGAAAAGTGTTCTCTTCCCGGCGTAGAGGACAACATACTTGGGCATCAGGTGGAATTCGATCGCTATGCAGGCACATCTGTCTCCTGCTCGCGCGACTCCATAAACAACGCTCTGAAGGAAATCAGGCTAGACCAAGAAGTGACTGTACATCACTTACAAAAATGTTTAGGCCTCATGGCAGCTGCATCCACGGTGATACCTTTGGGTCTCTTGCACATGAGAGCTTTTTAGCTTTTTTGGCTAAGAGCCAGGGGAGTTCACACGAGAACAAATCCCCGAAGGTGAATAAGGGTTAAGCACGAAGAACTTCGTACCCTTTGTATGTGGTTCAGACCCCAGTTTCTCACCTTGGGCCCCACTCTAGGTCCGTCTTGTCGTCGCAAGATGCCAACGACAGACGCTTCACTTACCGGCTGGGGCGCGGTCTTGGATGGCCGTCCAGCCCAAGGGGTCTGGAGAGGCCACCTTTTCGCATGGCACATCAATTGCCTCGAAATGATGGCTCTATTTTTAGCTCTACAACATTTCCTCCAGCAGATGAGAGGCTACCATATCCTAGTGTGGGTGGACAGCACATCGGTAGTCTCCTACATAAATTGCCAGGGCGGCCTGCATTCGCGACGCTTGAACCAGCTAGCGCATCAGGTTCTGCTTTGGGCTCAGGACAAGTTCCTGTCCCTCAGGGCGATTCACATTCCAGGATTCAGGAATGTGGGAGCAGACTTACTGTCCAGACAAGCTGTGAATCACGGGGAATGGAAACTCCACCCCGAAGTAGTCACTCAAATCTGGGAGAGATTCTTTACAGCAGAGGTGGACCTCTTTGCCTCCGAAGGAGACTGCACAATGTCCCCTCTACTACTCTCTGACTCATCAAGCTCTCCTGGGTCTGGACGCGATGGCCCATACATGGCCCAATTTACGTCTCTATGCGTTCCCTCTAGTAGCTCTGCTCCCGGGAGTCCTGGCAAGAGTCCGTCAACACGGTTTGAGCCTCTTATTGATAGCACCCCATTGGCCGCCCCGAGTATGCTTCTCAGATCTAATATCTCTCCTCCATGGCTCACCTTGGATGATTCCAGTGAGGAGGGATCTTCTATCTCAGGCTCAGCGGACAATATTTCATCCCCGGCCCGAGCTCTGGAACCTTCACATTTGGCCCCTGAATGGGACCAATTAAGTCAAGCTGGCCTTTCAGCCGGCGTAATTGACACCATCCTAAGTGCTAGGGTATTCGAAAGTTGGTGCATGACAAAGCAGGTGGACCCAGTTACCTCCTCTGGGCAACATAATTTGTAAACATGGTATTAGTTTTCATTGCTATGCTGACGACACACAGATGCAGTGGCTTGCAAAAGTATTCGGCCCCCTTGAACTTTTTCACATTTTGTCACATTACAGCCACAAACATTAATCAATTTTATTGGAATTCCACATGAAAGACCAATACAAAGTGGTGAGAAGTGGAACGAAAATCATATATGATTCCAAACATTTTTTACAAATAAATAACTGAAACGTAGGGTGTGCGTAATTATTCAGCCCCCTTTGGTTTGAGTGCAGTCAGTTGCCCATAGACATTGCCTGATGACTGCTCATGACTAAATAGAGTGCACCTGTGTGTAATCTAATATCAGTACAAATACAGCTGCTCTGCGACGGCCTCAGAGGTTGTCTAAGAGAATATGGGAGCAACAACACCATGAAGTCCAAAGAACACACCAGACAGGTCAGGGATAAAGTTATTGAGAAATTTAAAGCAGGCTTAGGCTACAAAAACATTTCCAAAGTCTTGAACATCATACGGAGCACTGTTCAAGCGATCATTCAGAAATGGAAGGAGTATGGCACAACTGTAAACCTACCAAGACAAGGTCGTCCACCTAAACTCACAAGCCGAACAAGGAGAGCACTGATCAGAAATGCAGCGAAGAGGCCCATGGTGACTCTGGACGAGCTGCGGAGATCTACAGCTCAGGTGGGGGAATCTGTCCATAGGACAACTATTAGTCGTGCACTGCACAAAGTTGGCCTTTATGGAAGAGTGGCAAGAAGAAAGCCATTGTTAACAGAAAACCATAAGAAGTCCCGTTTGCACAGCACACATGTGGAAGAAGGTGCTCTGGTCAGATGAGACCAAAATGAAACTTATTGGCCAAAATGCAAAACACTATGTGTGGCGGAAAACTAACACTGCACATCACTCTGAACACATCATCACCACAGTCAAATATGGTGGTGGCAGCATCATGCTCTGGGGGTGCTTTCTTCAGCAGGGACAGGGAAGCTGGTCAGAGTTGATGGGAAGATGGATGGTGCCAAATACAGGTCAATCTTGGAAGAAAACCTCTTGAGCAAAAGACTTGAGACTGGGGCGGAGGTTCACCTTCCAGCAGGACAACGACCCTAAACATAAATCCAGGGCAACAATGGAATGGATTAAAACAAAACATATCCATGTGTTAGAATGGCCCAGTCAAAGTCCAGATCTAAATCCAATCGAGAATCTGTGGCAAGATCTGAAAACTGCTGTTCACAAACGCTGTCCATCTAATCTCATTGAGCTGGAGCTGTTTTGCAAAGAAGAATGGGCAAGGATTTCAGGCTCTAGATGTTCAAAGCTGGTAGAGACATACCCTAAAAGACTGGCAGCTGTAATTGCAGCAAAAGGTGGTTCCACAAAGTATTGACTCAGGGGGCTGAATAATTACGCACACCCCACTTTTCATTTTTATTGAAAAGTTATTATCACTTCCACTTTTATTTGTAAAAAATGTTTGGAATCATGTATGATTTTCATTCCACTTCTCACGTGTACACCACTTTGTATTGGTCTTTCACGTGGAATTTCAATAAAATTGATTCATATTTGTGGCTGTAATGTGACAAAATGTGGAAAAGTTCAAGGGGGCCGAATACTTTTATAAGCCACTGTATATGTCTCATCAAAACCAAATGAGAAAAACCAGCTCACTAAAGTTGAGCAATGTGTGTAGGAAATAAGAGATTGGATGCTAATTAACTTCCTACTGCTTAATCATGATAAGACTAGAATCAGAAGATATGAGCACATCACACCTATCTTATCTGCACTTCATTGGCTCCCCGTGAAATTTCGCATTGATTTTAAAATACTACTTTTGACATATAAAACATTAAATGGTCTCACGCCGCAGTATCTGAGTGACTTGCTAGTGTCCCACGCCTACTTCGATCAAAGATTGCAGGCTGCTTGTCAGTACCGCGTATTATGAAAACTACAGCTGGGGGCAGAGCTTTTTCTTACAAAGCCCCCAAATTATGGAATAGTCTTCCAAATAGTGTTTGGGACTCAGACACAGTCTCAGTGTAAAAACCTATTTATTTAGCCAAGCATTTTCATAAATAGATTTGCCATAGGTAAAGGAGCAGATCTGGGGGACTCATGGACGTAGAGTATTATGGTGAACTATTAGATGCTGTCTTCCTCACTCTCATTGATCACTCAGGTGTGTTGACTGTGAGGTGATTGTTTGCTTCACACTTCAGGGAGCCCTCATGTTTGTTTTTCCTTCTGGCTCTCCCTTTTAGTTATGCTATTATAGTTAGTCCTGCCGGAGTCTCTGCTTGCACTCTACAGTTAATATACATTCACATTATACATCGTATGACTGTGACCATACCTAACTGCCATCTCTACTCTTCTTCTCTTTCTCCCCCTCTTTCTCTTCCTTCTCTCCCCGTCTCCCCCTTTCACCCTCTTTCTCTCTGCCGAGCTACACATGTCGTTCCTGAGCTTCCAGTGGTCCAGACTCCCTCTGCTGTCCGGACCTGTCTGACCCATCCTGGTGCCCGGCTTCTGCTTGGAGATTTCGTCACATGGATGCCCCTTGTGTCTGGTGCCCCGCTTCTGCTTGGAGATTTCGTCACATGGATGCCCCGTGTGTCTCTTTGGGATGCGTCTGGTGTCTGGGGATGATTCTCTCTACCTAGACGACGGTTCTGGCCTCGACTGGTGTCGGCAACTGTTTCTCTGGGGACTTGACAGTCCGATAGTTCAGGACTGGTACGTCCTACAAGTCTACCTGAGTCTCCAATAACTACCTGGACTCCATATTAACACACTGTATGAATGCAGATCATTTCCTCCTTTCTGTTTCACCCAAATGAGGATGGGTTCCTTGTTGAGTCTGGTTCCTCTCAAGGTTTCTTCCTATTACCATCTCAGGGAGTTTTTCCTTGCCACTGTTGCACGCAGCTTGCTCACCAAGGACAAACTGACCATTTTGATTCATACAGATGTTGCCATAAAAAAAAGCATGTTTCGAGAAAAGGGATCCCGTGACTTGCCGCGGCTTTGCGCGGCTGCGTGCGGGAAGCTGTGAACATGCCCTTCATTACCTGTAGGGGGCAGTCGTGTTTCAGTCTGAAGTATTGTGTGTCTACTGAAGCCGAAAAATATGTCCAAATTAAACCGCGCATGCGTGTTTGGAGACGCTGTGGATCAGTCGGTTGGGGATCATCACGGAGGTACTACACGGCGTGGATGGAGCTGGAGTTTGTCGTGTTCGAGGTAAGTTTACCTTTCTGTTTTGGATGTGATTCTCGCTTTCATGACTCCCAATTATTGTTCATCTTAATCTCAGGACGTACAATTAGCAATATTTCAGTTTTTAATAGTGTGGATATTCACAAAACACCGTTTTCGTGTAAAAACCTGAACCTACGGAGCCCCCCAGGGGTCATGTGGTAAATAAATGAATAAATAAATAAATAAAATAATAACGAACCGAGCGCGCGGATTAATAAACCGAGATGTGTGTTTCTTACCCCGACCCTTCGTGAAAACGGCATGTTCAGACAAAGGCTCGCCAGTGAGATGCCATTTCTGAACAAACTGAGTCGTGTGTGTTAAAGCATTAAATGGTAAAAGAGCACTAGCAATAAACGTTTTTTTCTGAATCCGAATTTTATTAATAAGTTACAAGTTAAATTTCAACTGTAAAGAACCTGTACATATGTTCATACAGTATTGACAGCAGCTCTAATTTGTCTAAATCGCATTGCAGACAATAAAAAGAAGTAGAGTCATCCTGTGACCTTGCATGCTTAATCTTTCCACACATGATTCTTGCTTCTCACTTTTTCCTTAATCTCCGGGTTTGGTTCTGGTTTCGGTCTGTTCTGATGAAGCGAGAGGAACAAAGTATAAATATTGTTCATTTGCTAAATTAAGTATCATGAATTTTAATTGAATATATATCTCTGTATTTTATCACAGCAGTTTGTGACTGAAAGTGTGTCTGCATCGGACTTCAGGAGTTTCCTGACCAACGTATCTAACTGTCATATTTAAAAATCATGAAGTACAAAACATTTCTGTTGGTGTTTAATTTTGTTTCTATGGTTAATACTTATTTGTGGTGTTTTATGTTTTGTACATCTTTTCAAATTGAGACCTCATTTGTAAGTTACTGTTATCTCGTTTTTGTATAAATTAATCAAATGTTTGCTTATTATTAAATGTATTTTTTATTTTTTTAAATAAACTAATCTGTTTTATTATTAGCTGAGAGTGTGGTTTATTTATTTATCATCATATTTGGTCATTGTAACATGCATTAGGGAGCATTATCTCTGCGACGTGTGTGTGCTATCTGGGAATGAATTACCTTTACTTGATTATTTTAAATAAATCTAATTTGTTCATTAAATATAATTATGTAACTTTTACTTGATTTCTTTGATTGTTAATTTAATTAAGTAGATTTTACCTGACAATTACGTGTGAGTTTTACTTAATATTGGAGCAATAAAATTTACTTAAAATCTGTGTGTGCAAATAATTGTTAAGAGGATTTTATCAAGTAAATCTTACAAATTCTTTTTTTCCCTGCATGGGTGAACACGATCATTTAAGAATTTAATTAATCACGTATACATATATAAATATATAAACTTTTTTCTATGTACAGGTACAATCAGAAACATGTAACCAGAAAACAGCATATAACTTTAAACTTACATTGATTAGCAATATAAACAACACATCTATGAGACTGGACAATGGAATAAACTGTGTGGGTGCCAATAATATAAAATATTTATCTGTTAATTCTTTGACAATACTGCTGCTTTTTGTTGG
Organism: Channallabes apus; assembly: GCA_030522415.1. NCBI lineage: Eukaryota > Metazoa > Chordata > Actinopteri > Siluriformes > Clariidae > Channallabes > Channallabes apus. The sequence continues at coordinate 22,918,051 of CM060126.1, forward strand.
AAACTAGCAGACAAAAAATATGAAAAATACTTTAAATGAATATAAAGGGGACGATGGGCTAAAGCCCCCCTAAAATGGCCTAGCGATGCCCGTGTATATATAATGAAAATATTATGTGTAAAGAAAATATAATTTATATATTCGAGTTTAATTACAATTTTTTTTTTTTTTTTTTAGTGATTGTTGTAGACATTCACATTATTTTTTGGGGAAGAGCTTGGCTTGTACAGACTACTATACGCTCATCAGCAGTCGTCGCCCCGCTGTAACCAGCAGATCAAAGGAGCAGTTATCGGCTGACACGTAGCCATCTGAGTTTGGAGACCCACAGAACCCCCACTGTAATGCCTCTTCTCATGTTTCATTCATGATTTCGCTGATGGGGGAATTCGTAGAATTGGGTTTTTTAAAAACAATTAACAAGGTCGAGTAGACGTCTCTGCCTAAAATGTTTTTCGCCAGCAAAACACCTCTCTCTCTCTCGATATATATATATATATATATATATATATATATATTCACAATCACATTCCAGCTCTTATTCCCAGCTGTGGTCAAATAATGGATGAACTAATTATTCAATGCTGGACACAAACAGCAAAAAACATGAAATGCCCTAAGCACATGTTTTTTTGCTGTTTTTGTCCAGCATATATATATATAATTATTTTTTTTTTTTTTAAATTAGTTAATTCATGTCTATTTATGATAAAAAAATATATATAAAAACATAGTTTTTTGAGTTATGAGCTGTTGTTTTTTATTATTCATAAGACAACCTTTCAGTTTTGTAAATATTCTAGTTATAGTGTGTTAAGTCTTTCTTAAACGGTTTTGAGAATTAGACCATCCAGCTAAGATCAATATTATTAATATTAAACATTTTATTTCCATTTATTCTATGTTTTGCTAGAGAAATACATTTTAAGCAGAGACGTCTCGGTCTTGTTAAATAGTTTTAAATCCCTCAATTGTGCCAATTCCCCCATCCGAAACCGGTTTGATAACTTCACACCTAAAGTTGAGAAGAGGGACTGAGCTGTAACTGAGCGCGCTTTCACGTTGTATATACTTTACACACACACACATATAGGCACATGAAGAGGGGGGAGGGCGGCGGGTGCTTGAGCACCCGCCCCTTTCCTCCAGGATGCCTCAAGTGCCCTTTTTTCTGTGTATGTGCGTATGGAGCCCTGTCTTTGCCCCTCAACAATAAAATGTAACTATTAATCTCAATTTTGCTAAATAAAAGGATCTGGCTTACATCAGTCACATGCCTGCCAATAACCAATGCTCGCCCTTGAGGGCAGAGCGCGCTCGTTACGAGCCGGGTACGAGCACGCAAAGTGCACGCGCATTTTCTGCAGCCTTGGAGGTGCGGAGCTGGAGGAGAAGCAGGCAAATTAACTGGAAGGTGCAGACTGTAGCAAAACAGTAAATAGGGTGTACAGCGCAGACTATAGTCTATAACAACAAATGAATTGAAATAAATGAGCGTGCTGTTTGTGCAACAGCGCGACAAACATTACCTGTCCTTTTATGAACTCCACAAGTAGTGGTGGTCATTAACTGCTAGCTAACTGGGTAAAGGGGTTACAGGGGGGTCTGTAGCTCTGCCCACCATTTTAGGGAACATGATTAGTTTTAAAGTAAGTTACAGTTTTATTTCACTAAAAGCCATCTAATATGGATATCCACATAATTATGGATTATTATATTTATGATATAGAAAAACAGTTTTTAAGGAAAATATATTAAGTAACAGATATTAGGTTTATATTTCAAATTAGATAAAATGCTGATTTTACAGCAGTAAAGTTATTGTATCTCTACAGTTTAAACATTTAATAAACACTGCATGTGCATGTTTGTTTTATTTGTATAGATTCTTAAATTATTATAATAATCAACAGCAACATTGTACGCCATCAGGTAAAACATAGGCTACATTTGCTTTGCATTGTCCCGACCTGATGACAGTCATACAGTATGATGCAATTACATAGATTTGTTATGAATTGTGTTGTTATTCAGCATGTTCTATCTTTTTTAACTTTGAGCACCCACCCCTTTAAACGTCTCTGCACGGCCCTGCACACACACATATATTGTTCATTCATGTCTTCTGATGATGGCGACACATAGTTAACACTATCAGATAGCCTACTATCAGGAAATTTAATTAATTTCAAGACCATTTAAACCGAGGCATTGTCATGTCTTTCATTGTTTTGTAATGCATCTTTTTTCAAAAGAAAACTGAAAACACAAAATAACCAGAGCTGCGCTGTCTATGCGAGAACGGACGGGATTCTGGAAACTAAAACAAAAAACTAAAGATGCTCTCGGGACTTATGGCTTTACTGAGGATTTATAGGAAGAGAGAAAGTAGAGTTTGTGCTTTGTGCACTTTAACCCGAGAGCGCTGATTCGTGTTGCTCTCCTTTACTCTCTCTCCGGTGTCTTAGACAGACAGAGGCTTGGGCTTTGCTTGTGTCTTCTCCAGCGCGCTTTGTCTTTGGCACTGACACCTTTTACTGGTGCGACCGAATGATCACACGGAGTGTCGCGGGATCACGACCCGGCCCGTTCTGAACAGCTTATGCGCGGCTCCGCCCCTCGCGTGAGCCGCGTCGTTACATACATATCCACAAATACTTTAACAACATACACTTATAATGAATTGCATTTTATATGAATGTTACATATGAGACACGCACACAAACACATACTTATATAATATATGCACATACAAACACATTGTTAATTCATGTCTTCTGATGATGTTGACTCATTTTTACGTTTTAAATAAGACATGTTGGTATATTCACGAATCAGGACATTTGCATAGTTAACACTATCAGCCTACTATCAGGAAATGAAATTAATTTCAAGACCATTTAAACCGCGGCATGGCCATGTCTTTCATTATTTTGTACCTGTTAAGACATTACAAAAACTATATAAGAAACTTTTAAAGCACGAATTTGGGCATCTCATTTCATCATTATGAAAATAACATGAAGCACATATACACACGCTCATTATGAAATATCTGTTGCAAAACAAAATAAAATTCATGTTTACTACAGCATTGGAAACAATATTGTTTTAGGTTAATGGTTAAGCTTATACACAATTCATTTGTACTTGGTCTGGCTTTTAGATAAAGTCCTTCCATGTGCCATCTGGCGGATATTCAGTGAAGCACAACACATTTATTTTAAATTCCTGAATGTTGCCTCCGGTTTAAAACACGCGCAGTCTTAAAGGCGACATCTGTACGCATTCACATTCCATACAAACTTAAATAATTCTTTTGATTGTGTAAAGCTGCTTTGAGGCAATGACAATTGCTAAAAGCGCTATACAAATAAAATTGAATTGAATTGAAAAAGATTAACACATTATCGTCTTGAGTAGAAGCGCAATACCTGAGATTAAAATTCAACTGCCACCTATAGTCGTGGTAATGCAAGTCATGTACCTTTGAACTTCACAGCTGGCCGTTCATTGCCGGGGCAGCTTGTGAGACCCTTTTCTTTGAGACATGCATTCTTAATAGCCACATCTGTATACTGTTAATTTGCCTTAAAAACATTTTTTGTTGTTGTTTGTGTTAATACTTTTAACAATATTTAACTTGTGTGTTCATAGTAATTTAGAAAATATGTAAAATAATAGTGTTTCTCTGCTAAATGTCTACTGCTGTTTCTTTATTATATAAAGAAACAGCTTTATTGAGGGTGTTTGTCACAATTTAGGAAAAAACTAAAATGACAGCATTTTGCTGCTAAACCTCTAGTGCTGTTGCTTTAATGGTGTTTAATCATATACATTCTGGAAAAATCTTGAAAAAACAGTTTTATCTACCAACCTTCTAGTGCTGTTACTTTACTTAAGGTGTTTGAGAGCATAATTCACCTAAGACTATACAAGTATAACTACTTTACTGCTCAACATTGTGAAAAAACACTAAAAAGAACAAAAAATATATTATAGTATAATATACTGTGTATATATATATATATATATATATATATATATATATATATATATAACAATATGTAGGCCTACTATAAAATAAATAATATTAATTAATATTTAATGGGGTCAATACAATGAATAAGTAGGTTGTTTGGAAAGATCCAATAGCATATTCCAGGATAGTGCAATAGTTGGGAGGTTTTATTGAAACAATTAGGTGCAGGCAGAATAAAATACTCATTTTAGCAGACTATGCGATGGGTGGTAAACTGAGGCGAGTCTGTGTGTAGCAGGGTTGTTTTGGTAGTGATTAAGGTTCTTAGGACTACGTCAGCAACCTGCCAAAGTGCAGCGCCAGGAGAAATCGGCAGAGAAATGCAGAAAGACAGAAGACCATGGTCACTAATCCAATGTTCAGTTCTTCTCTCAAACAGACAAAAAATTAAAGGTAGATGCAAGCGGGCGAATTAAATATAAATGCAAATTACATAAAACATGCTGCCTAATACAGTGGTGTGAAAAACTATTTGCCCCCCTCCTGATTAATTGGTAATCATTAAGACGTTTTTTAGCAAAATTGAGACGAGCCTTAATGTTCTTTTTGCTTAAAAGTGGTTTGCGCCTTGAAAATCTGCCATGCAAGCCGTTTTTGCCAAGTGTCTTTTTTATGGTGGAGTTGTGAACACTGACCTTAATTGAGGTAAGTGAGGCCTGCAGTTCTTTAGATGTTGTCCTGGTGTCTTTTGTGGCCTCTCGGATGAGTTGTCTCTGCGCTCTTGGGGTAATTTTAGTCGGCCAGCCACTCCTGGGAAGGTTCAACACTGTTCCATGTTTTTGCCATTTGTGGATAATGGCTCTCACTGTGGTTCGCTGGAGTCCCAAAGCTTTAGAAATGGCTTTATAACCTTTACCAGACTGATAGATCTCAATTACTTTTGTTCTCATTTGTTCCTGAATTTCTTTGGATCTTGGCATGATGTCTAGCTTTTGAGGTGCATTTGGTCTACTTCTCTGTGTCAGGTAGCTCCTATTTAAGTGATTTCTTGATTGAAACAGGTGTGGCAGTAATCAGGCCTGGGGGTGACTACAGAAATTGAACTCAGGTGTGATAAACCACAGTTAAGTTATTTTTTTAACAAGGGGGCAATCACTTTTTCACACAGGGCCATGTTGATTTGGAGTTTTTTTTCTCCCTTAACAACGTAAACCTTCATTTAAAAACTGCATTTGGTGTTCAATTATGTTATCTTTGACTAATAGTTAACGGTTTTTGATGAGCAGAAACATTTAAATGTGACAAACATGCAAAAGAATAAGAAATCAAGAGGGGGGCAAATAGTTTTTCACACCACTGTAACTGCAAGGTCAGAGGCAAGCATGCACAGTGACTGTTCACAACAAAGAGATTGCTTCCTAAAGCAAGTGTAAATTAGTGTTCATTAAGCAGCGCAGAGGTGTAACGCTATCTAGTTGTAACAGAGTTTAAATACAATTTACTAATGATGTCATTGTCTGCTTGCTAGTCTCCTTGATTTACATACAGTAAACTAGTGACTGTGTTACCGTTGCTTTCTGTACTTTTTACATGTATGTACAGATGTCGCCTTTAAGACTGCCCGTGTTTTCCCGCGGGATGCCGAAATTTAGCGCGCGGCTTGCCGCGACTTGCCGGAGGCAACATTCGGGAATTTAAAATAAATGTGTTGTGCTTCACTGAATATCCGCCAGATGGCGCATAGAAGGACTTTATCTAAAAGCCGGTGGTCCGGGAAAGTCAGTTTCCCTATGTTTCCCCGGTGGCGCGCAGATTCAAACCATGACGTCACTCGCTACCTAACGCTGAGAAGGCGAACGAGGATTTTAACAGTTTTTCTCTCGTTTTGAAGTGTTTTTATGAACTTTTTGAATTAAACAAATAACCTATGCATAATAATCGAGTGTCTTTTCGCTTTTTTTTTGTATATTTGAAGATAATTCATACGTTTTAAGCCGCTGCAAAAGGCTGGTTTGCTGGGCGAGTACTGACATCACGACTACTTTTATTACACCTACATTTGTTTATTTGTATATGTATGTTATTAATATAAATTTTTTAGAGATTGTGTGTGCGTGCACGGAGAGTTTGTGTTGATACGTGTATGTGGATAAGTTGATAAGTGTATCAGAAAGCATTAAAATGTTCATTTGAATTAAAATGACACACACACGTCTGTATATACAGTATATCAATTACATATATATCAATTTCATTAGTTCGTTCATTCTATTTGAAGCTTCGGATGTTTTTATTTTTTGGTTTGGTTAGATTAGTTCTGAACTTGCTTCCGTGAAACTATCGCTAAAACAATGTACTGAGCCCTCCTGAGGATATAAAGCTTTATTATTGTATTTGAATAAATAATCAGATCTACCACAGCAGATAATAAACTATGGTGTGTCATAACCGAAGCAAACACCACGATTATGCCTCGTTTCGTTCGACGGGAACGTGGTTCACTTGGCCGCGGTGTATTATAAACCTGTGGAATGTTTCACTGTTTATGCTCACATAAGAGGAATAAAAGCGAGGGAAATGTGGAAATGATATGTGGCAACTCAATGAGAACTAAAGCAAAGATTTCGGTAACTCCACTGAGTGTAACATCTGCATAGTGACACTGAACATCTTCACTTTTCCGTTTACCTCTGAAAAAAAGTTGTATTTTGTTTGTTTATATTTAGAGTTTTTATAACAGTAGAACAAGTACCCGCGCGCACGCACACACATAGACACACACACAGACACACACGCACACACATAGACACACACACACAGACAGACACACACACACACACACTGTCGTGGCAAATTTGTTGTGAACTATGTAAATTTTCCAAACAAAATCAATAACTACTCAAGTACTGAAATAGCAAAAGAGTTTATTGCAACCAAAAGTAAATGGACGGCACTGGACTAGCCAGACAAAAGACGAACAGATAAAAACTGCAAGATTTCTCTCCTTTCCTCTCTCACTTCCTTAATTTTACAGGGTTTATATACCTTCACTTAACAATTACATCATTGTTTGCTCCTTCTTAAGTCACGAAACCTTTTTAATATTCATGAGATGTGAGCTAATTCTATTCTGATCAGGTTGATGTGGCACCTCCCAATTGCATAATTTTTCCTCTCATCTCATATTTATTCATGTCTGGGCAGGCCTAAGACGTTAGACGGTCTTACGTTCTCCTTTTTTGGAGAAAGTTTGGTTTATTCCTTTTTTTTCTTGACCGGACCATTGACCACCGTTGGTAACTTGGGTTTTTGTGGAAGCCGCAATCTTTCAAAATCTTCCTCATCAAGATGTGTAAGTATTATAATTTTGGTTGTTCTTATCATAGTTAATTTTATCTAATTTGTCTTTAACTGTCCATTATGTATTTACTTGTATAGAGATTATTTATCTATTAGTACTTTAATATATTCTGGTTATTCATTTTGATTATACATTAAACCTCTTTATATAACTAAATGATTATTTTAATGATTTTGAACATATATATCAATTAGTATACTTTTGTTTAATTTACTTAATTATTATAGGATAGATATTAAGATTAAAGATTAATTAAATCAGCTTAAATCAGTTCATTGATTAGGTTTGTTAATATTTATTTTTCATTTACCTACTGCTATTCCTATACTATGGTTAGTTCAAGACAATCACATTAATCTGATTATTGGTATGATTATTTATATTGCTAGTTCTTAGGTCTTATACTACTAAAATCAATAATGTAATGTTTCTTTTAATATGTGCAGAGTGCTTTTTTTCCCCCAGATTTACTAAACCCATGTTTACTAAATTCTCTTTAATTTTGTTTAATTCTAGCTCGCAGGCAGCGTTCTTCTCGCTCATCCTCTCATCTGAGATTCCTTCTGGGGGCAGGTGGTTACACCTTCCCCTACTCAAACCGAACCACCACAATTTGCATCTGGTTAGAACTCTGAGGGGCCTACCTCTGAGGATGATATTGCTGAAAATTACTGATTAATTAGATTTTTTCTTTATAACAAATATGATTTATGCTGTTTTTCTGCTTCTTAAAAGCAGAAGTCTGGCTTTTTTCACTTTGTGCCCCAATTAAAGCAGAACCGAAAGTTTATTTTTATAATTTTTATCGATGCTTGCATTTTCTGTATTTTTTCCTCCAATAAAGTTCCTTAATTTCTTGCACTCTGTGTGTACGGGTTGTTCTTGGGTCACACTTTGCATACTTTTTCTTTAATTATCATTAAAACAAACATTATCATAAACCACGTAGATATTACGAGTAGATATTATTAGTACATAATGATAAAATGTTAGTAAATATTATTGATATTGTTTTTTCTTTAGTTTTCTTGTCTGTTACCTATCCCTTGCCTCCTGCTGTCACGTTTCCCCTTATGTCTGTGTCGGCCGTGGGTGTGAGGCATGATCGCGGAGGCAAGCTGACGGTTAACAAAGTTCTTTATTCTTTTAAATAACACAAAACAAATACAATCCAACACAAACTAACGTAAATTAGACGGTTGCCAGACGCCTGACTGGAGTCCAGCCAGGCTATTTATAGCACTAAACACAAGCACTAATCAAATCAACTTCCCTCGGTTCAGGTGATCTTCTACGTCACCTGACCGAGGTGCAAACTGGGAAATGAAGTGAAAACTAAACGAAAAACAAACTACAACTCAAAAACCAACAAAAGTATAAATGGCGCTCTGGCGCCATCTAGCGGTTAACCGTTACATTACCCCCCCCTCCCAAAAATGCTCCTCCGGAGCATCACCGGAGGCCCCGGACACCCAACCCAATGTTCTACCTCTAGCCTCCTATCCAGGAGGCTGGGTGACGGGGCTGGAGGACTGCTCTGCGGCTGCTGGGCTCGAGAAGGGCTCGGCGGCTGCAGAGCTGGAGAAGTGCTCGGCTGCTGCAGAGCTGGAGAAGTGCTCGGCTGCTGCAGAGCTGGAGAAGTGCTCGGCTGCAGTGCACTCGACGACGGCCCTGGAGCGTGCACGGCGCTCTCCTGCAGCGTTGGAGCATGCACGGCGCTCTCCTGCAGCGTTGGAGCGTGCACGGCGCTCAACGACGGCTCAACGTCGTCCTCAAAGCCGGGAGGCGGTGGTAAAACGGGTGCGTCGGACAGCAGCTGTAGACACGCTGGCTCGCTGTCCTCAAAGCCGAAAGGCGGCGGTAATACGGGTGCGTCGGACAGCAGCTGTAGACACGCTGGCTCGCTGTCCTCAAAGCCGAAAGGCGGCGGTAATACGGGTGCGTCGGACAGCAGCTGTAGACACGCTGGCTCGCTGTCCTCAAAGCCGAAAGGCGGCGGTAATACGGGTGCGTCGGACAGCAGCTGTAGACACGCTGGCTCGCTGTCCTCAAAGCCGAAAGGCGGCGGTAATACGGGTGCGTCGGACAGCAGCTGTAGACACGCTGGCTCGCTGTCCTCAAAGCCGAAGGGCGGCGGTAATACGGGTGCGTCGGACAGCAGCTGTAGACACGCTGGCTCGCTGTCCTCGAAGCTGGAAGGCGGCGGTAAGACGGGTGCTTCGGACAGCAGCTGTGGATACGCTGGCTCGCTGTCCTTGAAGCTGGAAGGCGGTGGTGAAACGGATGCGTCGGACAGCAGCTGCTGACATGCTGGCTCGCTGTCCTCGAAGCTGGAAGGCGGCGGTGCGTCGGTCAGCGGCTGCTGACACGCTAGCTCGCTGCTGAGTGTCTGCGAGAGAGGAGAAAGCTCCGAGCCCGCTTCGCGGTCATCCCGGAAGTGGAGGATCATCTGCTGGAGCTCCTTAATATGCTCCAGCATTTCACTCACCCGTTCCGGCTCCGGAATCCACCACATGAGCTCCTCCTCTCTCTGCTGCTGCTCTGCCTGGGGTTTTCTTTCCCCCTCGTCACCGCCGTACTTGGGCTTCCTCGCCCTTCTCTTCCGGCCAGTGCAGGGAACCACGTGACCCCGTGCCGCGTCGCCCCTGAATGGCGTCCGCCGAATGGCGAGCCTGCAGCCCTCCCAGCTTTGTGGTGTGTCTCTCTCTCTCTCCTCGCTGCTCTCTCGTAGGTGCTCCTGCTCCTCCAGCAATCTGTACTCGCAGCTGCGGTACATCTCCTCCTCGTCCTCTACCAGCCCGATGTTATAGTCCCAGCCGTAGTCCTCCTCCTCGCTGTACCGCCAGTTCGTCAGCTCGGGCAAGATGGCCACTGCGCCCCCCCCAAAAAACTTCAGGAGGGGATCCTCCGCCATGCCTCTTGGTAGGTCTGGCAATCTGTCACGTTTCCCCTTATGTCTGTGTCGGCCGTGGGTGTGAGGCATGATCGCGGAGGCAAGCTGACGGTTAACAAAGTTCTTTATTCTTTTAAATAACACAAAACAAATACACTCCAACACAAACTAACGTAAATTAGACGGTTGCCAGACGCCTGACTGGAGTCCAGCCAGGCTATTTATAGCACTAAACACAAGCACTAATCAAATCAACTTCCCTCGGTTCAGGTGATCTTCTACGTCACCTGACCGAGGTGCAAACTGGGAAATGAAGTGAAAACTAAACGAAAAACAAACTACAACTCAAAAACCAACAAAAGTATAAATGGCGCTCTGGCGCCATCTAGCGGTTAACCGTTACACCTGCCTGCGTGTTTTCTCACTTCCTCAATTTGTCGTGCAGGCGCCTTTTCTGTTTTCGTAGCGAGTTGGATCAAGGCCTCTTAGACAGAGGCCTTCTGGGTATTTGGTACCTTACACTTGACTACAATTATAATACAATAAAATTTTTCCACAGTCCCCCCTGAAAGCCATAAATATGGCTTTACTCAAATTTCCACAGTCCCGCTTATCTTATACTTAAGGAGGAGCAAGTATGGATTATACACACATTTGCGAACAGTCATATAAAACATTAAATGACATATTTCTTGAACCTTTTAACAATTGCTATTTTCTATCCCTTTCTCGGATTGACCTTGTGGTCACTACCTTGTAATCAGGAGAGATTATAGCTAATCTTAGGTTCTCTGCTCAGGGGTAGGCGAAAAACCCTCATGGTCAAATTTTGAGGGAAAATTCCTACCCTGCCAGTGTTTTATCACTCGACAATGCATTAGCATCTGGTCAGAGGACTTGACAGCAATAAGGCAGTAATGATCTATGGATCATAAAAATGAACACAAAAATCATAAACAAAACATTAAGACAAAAATCAAAAACCTAACTATAAATTGAAATCATTAATACAATATATCAAACTTAATTAAAGTATTAACATAGAAATTACAATGAATCACATTTTTCTATTTGTTTATGGACCAGGAGTTCAAGGTTTTCGAAGTTGTCGGTAACGATAGTGTCTATGTATCCATGTTGGTAATGATATTGACAAATTGCTTACGTTCGTTGACCAAATATTTCTTATGCATCCATAGTCCGTTTTGTTTTTATTGGTATAGTACAGATTTGAATTATTTTGTGAGAATGTCCTATTTGGGGAGGTTGTTGGCAGACTCGCTAACCAGGCTTGTTGCTTTGGATTAGAGTTCCATAGCTCAAAATCGTTGATTGAGAAAGAGACAACGTTAAAAGTTCGGCATTGAAGAATGTCTTCTGAGATTAAGTATCCTTGATAATTTTCTGTCTCATAACACTCAGAGACAGACAATGTTCGCAAGCAGTACCACTGAGTTGTAGTAATACACAGTTCAGGAGTGGTATCTGCAACGTATTTTGTTTCAGTTTTGTCTCGTATCCACGTGTCTCGATTCAATATTAGATTTGAAAAGTCAAGTAGGAGTTTAGCAGGACGAAGACAGTAGTCCACTGTTTCAGATCTGTAAGGCTAAGATTCGGAATGTACTGTCCTACCCAAGGTGCAAGGCTTGTGTCAGAGTGGTGAAGACTTGCTTGCTGACAGACGTAGCATATTGTGCCACCTCCCTCTTTTTGGCATTCTTTATGGATCAGTTCATGTATGAACATGTCAACAGTGAGATGGTGGTCTCTGCCTCCTGTCGCCATAGTAATGTCTTGATCCTGCACACACTAAACTACATACATACTGATACATAATAATACAGTAAATCAAAGTTTTATAGCAATTATTATCATTATATATAGTCTATATTTTGTTAGTCTTGATTTTATAATATTCATAATGTTAGATCTGTTATATACTTTGCATATATGAATTCTGGATTGCATTTACATATTTACATGCCTGCATTTGTTTTAACATTTATACAGTACTGTCTTTTTCAATTTCCATGACTAAGCTAGTTCTCATAGTAGGTATTGTTTCATAGCTATGTTCAACAGTTGGTTCAGGTGCTTCAGTTTCACGTATTAGCATTACATATTGTCCTAGTAAATTATTTCCGATTTTACTGATTATTCCTCTTATTAGGGGTATAACACAACAGATTATTAGTAAAGTGGCTAACAGGACTGCTCCTATCATGGTGCCTATTCTAGTTAAGTATGCCTTCCAGTCGGCTGAGAAGAATCATGGTGTCCATGTTCTATGGGTGTCAATTGTATTTTTTACGTGTTCATCTCGTAGGGTTTTCATTCTTTCAGCTGTTGGTTGTATAGCTTTTACTCGTGCTCGGGTACGGTGTGCTGGACCATGTTCTTCATTTTCACTATCATCATCGTTGAAATGATTACTGTCGAAATGTTGTTCTGTCGAAGAGAGTTCTATGTCCTTTAGTGGTGTCTCAATGTCTTTCGGAACTTTAGCCTTGCAACAGTGATTTAAGTGATACCAGTGTTCTTTACCTTCTACCTTGATGGCTGTTGGAGTGGCAAGCGCCACCTTGTATGGTCCTTCTCTGCGGCCTTGTGCCCAGTGTTTTCGTCTAAATACTTTGATATACACCCAGTCCCCTATATTTGCTGATTGCAGTCCTTTCTTGTTAATTGTTCCTCCATGGGTTGCTTCGTTAGTCTGTGAAAATAGAACTTTATGAATATCCGTTAAATGTTTGACGTAACTCTCCATTTCATTTTCAAGTTGTTCCAGAGCAGGTCCATCATATGGTGTGCGAATGCGGGGAACAGACATTGGTCTTCCAGTGAGCATTTCGTGTGGAGTTAAGTGAGTTATGCGATTGGTTTGAGATCGCATCTTCATTAGTGCTAGGGGCAATGCGTCCATCCAAGATAATTTAGAACTCGCACAGATCTTGGCAATTTTAGTCTTTAATACTCCATTGGCGCGTTCTACCATCCCTTGTGATTGTGGATGATACACACATCCTAATTTGTGTGTTATGCATAAAGCCTCAGTGACGGATTTTATAACGTCATTTACAAAGTGGGATCCATTATCCGAACTTAATATATCTGGAATCCTAAATCGTGGAATTATTTCTCTAACTAGGAATTTTGCTACAGTTTTTGCATCTGCTTTAGCAGTAGGAGTAGCTTCTACCCATCGACTAAATCGGTCTTCCACGACTAAAATGTATCTTTTCCCTCCTTTGCGATCTATCATATCTACAAAATCCATTATTAAGTGTCTAAAGGGGCCCATGGGTTGAGGAATATGTCCTAGTGGAGTTGTTGATGCTTTTCTTATGTTATATTGACCACAAATTTCACATGCTGATAAATAGTTATCGATTTGGCTGGCAAGATAAGGTGACCACCATTCTGAGCGGATTGAACGTAGGATTTCCCCCCTGGCGCAATGATCAATTCCATGGGCGGACTTTATTAACATGGGGAGGTATGACGCAGGTGCTACAAAAAGCCCTTCGCAACTACGCCAGATGTTAGTATCTTGATCGAGTTTTGCTCCGCGCCTTGTCCAAATAGTTTTTTCATAAGCAGGGGCTGAGTTTTGCATTTCTGCAATGTGTTTTAAAGTTAATTCAGTATCAACAGGTTCTATGTCTCCCGTAACTACTGGGATCATGACGCAAGTAGAAGCAGATCCCAGGGCTGCCTTCTTTGCAGCTTCATCTGCTGCGGCATTGCCTCGTGAAATGAACGATCCATCTGACTTATGAGCACGGCATTTTACAACAGCTAATTTTGATGGTAGTGTCATAGCATGCAAGAGGTCAGATATTGCTTGTCCATGAGAAATTGGCGATCCGTCAGTTCGCAAAAATCCTCTCTGTGCCCATATTGTTCCAAAAATATGAATTACTCCATACCCATATGATGAATCAGTATATATAGTACACATTTTTCCAGCGCCAAGGTTACAGGCAGCTGTTAACGCTTTAATTTCCGCCAGTTGGGCAGAACATGGCTGAGGGATGAAGGTAGAGGAAACAACATGATACGTTTTATTGTCTACGGATGGCGACACTATAGCGTATCCAGCTTTATTTTCGCATTGGTCTCGGAAACACGATCCGTCTACAAAGAATACCTGCTCTGAATCTTTTAGCGGTTGGTTTTCTAAGTCCGGTCGGGCTTTAACAAATTTGTTTGACTCCTCTGAGCAATCATGAGGAGTTCCGTCTATTGGTAATACTATTAAGTTAGCCGGGTTCACGGTTTTACATCGTTCAATGGTTAGTTCGGATGCTGATAAGATGACGTCATACGCAGAACAACGTGCATTAGTTATCACAAACATTTGGCTAGTTAATAATGCATGTATTGCATGCGTAGTATACAGAGTGGTTGGATGTCCCATAGTGATGCTTGATGCTTTTTTATAAGCAAATGCAGCTGCTGCAAGACCTCTGTAACATGGGGGCATCCCTTTTTCAATGTTGTCGAGAGCAGTACTATAATACGCTATGGGTTGCTTGCCCATTCCATGCTGCGTTTGGGTTAGTACGGCAGAGCCAAATCCTTGTCGTTCTGAAACGTATAACTGAAATGGTTTGGTATAATCGGGACTAGCTAGAGCAGGTGCTGAAGCTAACGATGTCTTAATACAATTAAATGAAGCTAATGCTTCAGGTGTCCAGATGAGTGGCGAGTTGGGTTTGGTTCGAACAATAGTTTTAATCAGATCTCTTAAAGGTTGCACTTGGGACGCAAAATCACATATCCAGGGCCGACTAAACCCTGCCATTCCTAAGAATGATAGCATTTGTTTTACTGTTTGGGGCTGAGGAGCTTTTAAAATGACCTCAATATGGGTAGGTGAAATCTTTTTATTGGTTCCTTCTAACACTCGCCCTAAATATTCAACTGTCTGCTTACAGAACTGTAATTTATCTTTGCTTACCTTATGTCCATTTTCTGCCAGCATAGTCAACACTTTCACTGTGTCCCTTTGACATTGTTCTTTTGTTGGACTGCAAATTAAAATGTCATCAACATATATTAACAGACGGCTTGGTATCGAGAGCGTAGCCAAGTCACGCGCTAACACCTGGTTAAAGAGGGAAGGAGACTCCACATATCCTTGTGCTAAAGATTGGTACGTATATTGTTGACCTTCGTAAGTAAAGGCAAACAAGTACTGAGAGTCGGGATGCAGAGGAATGCTGAAAAAAGCGGAACATAAATCGATAACTGAGTACCACTTAGTCCCCTCTGGAATATTGGACAATATTGTGTGTGGATTAGGAACTACAGGAGTGTCTGCAATTACTATATTGTTAATTGCTCTGAGGTCATGAACCAATCTCCATTTTTTTTTTTTTTTTTTGAGTTTTCCTTTTGTAGCGGAAAAATAGGAGTATTACAAGGACTTGAAGTGGGAATAAGCACTCCAGCTTTCACCAGTCCTGTGATTGTGGGTCTGATGCCTTCAATTGCTTCGGATGACAGAGGATACTGTTTTACATATGGGAGCCGGGCATTAGGTTTAACTTGGACTTTTACTAAACCCGCTGATTTGACTAGTCCTACATCTGTATGATGCTTAGACCATAATATTTCTGGAACTTCTTGAAGTATCTTTTCCTCTAGTTCCCTTTCTTCATCTTCAATAACTGACATTTGTGCAATTGCCGTATCTTTATCATGTAATTCTATATCTACATGTGTGGCAACAACACTGCCTATGTTTTCTTGTGATATATACATGAATTTCCTATCAGGTGATAGATGTATGTATGCATTCAAAGTTGGTTCCCTTTCGCTTATTTGTTTGGCTTCCTTAACCATCTTACCTAGGTCTTTTTGTTCAAAATTTTCCGCAATCATCAGAGAGACATGCGGCACCACATGTTCAACTTGGTACCAATCTTGAACTTTTTCGGGCAGTTGTGCAATAGCTGCCACTCCTTGTGGGCCGACTATGATTTCCATGGTTTTCATGTCCATTTCACTGCCTTCTATCAAGTCTTCCCACAATGTGGCAAATTCTTCATCATGGTTTGAGTCATACTTTATGGTGCAATGTAGTGGTAAGTCTATTTCACTACAATCTGGTCGTAAATGAGTAATCCATGGTTTCCATTCTTGATAAGTGTTCCAGAGACCAGATGGTAGGTTGTATTCTAACCAATATACCACATTAACTTCTTTAGGTGTTGTATCTGGATTATGGATGAGTAGACATTGTGTTGCTAGGGTTTCTGGAAAGGTAACCCAGAGTCCTGTTGGTCCACAGTGTATTTTTGCTCCTAGTTTACATAATGTGTCTCTTCCCAAGAGGTTCATACTGTAGGTGCATGCGGGGAATAAAGTAGTGGAGCATTGATAGTTACCCCATCCAATGTTAGTTCTTGAGGTTCGGTAAACCGTAAAGTCTGAGTTTTTCCCGAGAAGCCCACTGTTTGTATTGCTTTACGGGTAAGGGGGAGTCTAGAGCCTGCTTGTCCAATGCTTGAGTATGTCGCTCCGGTGTCAATCATAAACGGTGCTTCTAGACATTGTCCTATTTTCACTGTCACCGTAGGTTCTTGAGCTGGATATAATGTGGTGACAAACTGCATAAGCTCCCCCTTATTAGGCTCCTCTGGGCATCTTCAGTAGTTAGGGTTTTGGCCTTCAGAGGGGCCTCCCCATTGTCCACTTTGACTTGGTGGAGGTGGTTGATCGTGTTTTTGGTTTGGTTGGTTTTGTCCTCTCCATGTGTCTGACCAGCCAGATTGTTGTGTAGCTGGCGAATTTTGGTCTGACTGTGGTCCTTGAGGTCCTCGGGGTCCTAATGTTTGTCCTTGCTGTTCAGATCTTTCCACTCTGTCTCTCCACAGGAAACTGACATGGGGACAGTCTCTTCTAATGTGGCGTAAATCACCACAAGCCCAACATCCTCTTCCTCGGCCTCTGCCATATTGGGGTGGTCTTGTCATTCGATGTCCTGATGTATACGTTTGTCTTGGAGGATTTTGAGGATAAGGTGATTGTGGATTCACCATAAGTGCAGCTTGTTTGGCAGCGGCTTCCTTCTCCTTCTTCTTTTCTTTTTCTTCTTGTTTGTTTCTTACAATTTCACCCAGTTGTGATTTACACAGTTGTGTCATCAAATTAGTGGACATTTCTTTTGCTTCTAATTTTGCCTTTCGATATTGATTGACGAAATGGATTATGTGGGCTTGAAATGTTTTCCAGGCCATGGTGTTGAGGCCAATCACTCCATCCAACTTTTCCTGTACTGAGAGTGGCAAAGTTTTCTTTAACATCATCCTGAACAAGCCCCTACTTGTATCATTTTCATCCCAATGACCACCAGTTTCATCTCTCCAGGCATCTTGGAAGTTTTGTATGAACTTGACTACATTTTCTTCTTCAGCCAGTTTGATAGTTTCCAACCGTCCTGGATCCATTTTTGTGGGATACATTTTCCTTAGAGCTTCCCAGATATTGTTTCTGTTGGGTCCCAATGGGAAATGATCATATCTGGCATCTTCAGCCTCAGGCGGCATTCCAGCTTCTTGAAGAACCTCTGTGGTTTTGTTTTTTCCGATGGTTTGACCTAGTATGGCCTTGATGTCTCCAAGGGCCAGTTGGTGGCCCATTGTTTTTTCTTCAAATTGGGTGATCCATCTTTGTGCTCCTTCACACAGATCTGGAAGCCTGCCTATGAGACCAGTCACATCCATAAAAGACCATGGTACATAGTGCAGTGCTGTTCCTTTTACTATTAGTGGACACTGGGATGAGGAGGTTGCAGGCTCATCTTCATCTATTTGCCTTCTCCTTTCTTTTTCCCTTTGGCATTCTTCATGTTGAAAACATGTCTTGTTGCTGTATCGATCTGGTTGTTTCAGAGTGGATCTATCTCTCAGTACTCTCATAGTTTGGCTGGCTTTTTCCCCTTCCACATCCATATTTTCTTCTGTGCGGCTTGTTATATTTGCGTCTTGATTCTGTGATCGTAGACCATGTAGCTGTTTCTCTCTTCCTGTTTGTTGTTCAATACTATCTTCTTTTTCATTTAAGTGTCTTAATATTTCTTCATCATTGGGCTCTTCGTTTACAGCAGAACACTGCTCTCGTGTTGCATTACTCTGCGACATATCCTTCATATTGTATGCCATTTCATTTAAAGCTTTTAATAAGCTTTGACTTTCCTTCAAGGCTTCTCTGTGTACCTCAGTTAGGTTTATTTGTTTTGTTAATTCAGTGACAGTTTTTCCATTGAAATCTTCAAGGATTTTCTGAAGAGATCTATCCTCTTCTTCTAATGGAGTGATTTTCACTTCTCCTTCCAGTTTGACTAATTGTCCTTGGTTGGTTACAGGTTTATCTTTTTCTTTGATGTTGTTTCTGTCAGGCGCGGGGGAAGGCAGGAGAGGGAAGAACCCAATAGCAGACACAGATTCTCTTAAAGGAATTTATTAGGGCACTAAAGGGTTAAATAAACAGCGACAGGAGGAGTGTGTATGTGTGGGTGTGTGCGTGTCTGTGTGAGTGAGAGAGTCAGCGCGCAGCAGGGAGCAGCGCGTGTATGTATGTGTGTGTGTGTGTGTGTGTGTGTGTGTGTGTGTGTGAGTGAGTGAGCGAGAGAGAGTCAGCGCGCAGCCGCGAGGGGGGGCGCGTGTATGTGTGAGCGTGCGTGTGTGCGTGTGTGTGTGTGTGTGTGTGTGTGTGTGTGTGTGTGTGTACGGGGCGAGAGAGAAAGTCGGTGCGTGCACAGGATGCTTCGGGGAATACCTCGTGATGAAACTAGAGGACTGGGTGAAGACGTCAGAGAATCCTCCGTGAACCTGGAAGTGGAAGCGCACGAATTATCCTCGGTTGTAGCGGGAGGAACGAGCGAGCGCTATGCGGTCCGCTTGTGATCAATCAGCGTCTTTAGCCAGGTAAGGGTCGATAACCAGAAGATCCAGCCACGTGAATGAACAAATCCAAAGGGCGAGTCCAGAATCAGATTCCTAATACAGGCAGGGTCATACACAAAAATCAGTCCGAGAATCAGGCAAGGTAACAGACGGAGAAGACGAAAGGATAATCCAAAGGGAGAGCTGGGTCGGCAACGAGTCAAAATACAGGGAATCAATAACACACTAGACGTAAGGCACACGAGTGAGACACTGCGGCGCCGGGTGGTTCTTTCAGTGTGCTTATAAAGCTAAGAGATAATTGACAGATAGGGTTCAGGTGTGCTGAGCGATAGGTGGGCGAGTAGGGAAAAAAAAGCGAAGTGGAATTTAGGATCTGGAGGTGCTGGGTTGAGCTAGGTGGCTCGTGACAGTACCCCCCCCCCTACGGACGCCACCTGGCGTTCTAGCCAGTGCGTTAGGGTGTTGGCGGTGGAAGTCATCAATGAGTGATGGGTCCAAGATGAATCTGGATGGAATCCAGCTTCTCTCCTCTGGGCCGTAACTCTCCCAATCCACTAGGTACTGGAGGCCTCTGCCTCGTCGTCGGACCTTCAAGAGTCTGCGTACAGTGAATGCCTCACCTCCATCGATGATTTGGGGAGGAGGAGCTGGGCGGGCGGGTGGATTCAGTGGGCAAGAGACCAGAGGTTTGATCTGGGAGACGTGAAAGGAAGGGTTTATCCGGCGCATGGTGGAAGGAAGACGAAGTCTGACAGTGCAGGGATTGATGACTCTAATGATGGTAAACGGACCAAGGAATCTGGGTGATAGTTTGCGAGAGGTGGTCTTGAGGGGGATATTCCGAGAGGACAGCATGACCCTTTGGCCCACTCGGTACGGCGGTGCCCTCGAACGGCGTCGGTCAGCTTGTCGTTTAAAGGCTGAGACAGACTGGCGGATTCTTGACCTTGCCTTCAGCCACACCTTCCGACATCGACGAACAAAAGCTTGGGCAGAGGGAACCGAGACCTCTTCCTCCTGAGAGGGAAACAGGGGAGGTTGGTATCCCAGACAGCACTGAAAAGGTGAGAGGCCAGTGGCCGATGTAGGCAAGGAGTTGTGGGCATATTCGATCCACGGGAGCATCCTATTCCAAGAATGGGGCTCCTTTGAAGTCATACACCGTAGGGCTGTTTCAAGGTCTTGGTTGGCCCGCTCGGTCTGGCCGTTGGTCTGTGGGTGATATCCAGACGATAGGCTTGGCGTGGCACCGATCAGCTTACAAAAGGCCGACCAGAAACGTGCAGCAAATTGTGGTCCGCGGTCCGATACGATATCCGTCGGGAGTCCATGAAGCCGGAAAACATGAGTGATTAACAGTTCCGCTGTTTCCTTGGCAGTGGGGAGACCGGGCAGGGGAACGAAGTGAACAGCCTTGGAAAAACGGTCTACTACTGTGAGGACGCAGGTGTGACCTTCTGAATCGGGGAGCCCAGTGACAAAGTCAAGGGCTATATGGGACCAGGGTCTATGCGGGATAGGAAGAGGTCTGAGATGACCAGCGGGAGGCTTGTTGCTGGTCTTACTTCTGGTACATGTGTCACAAGCGTTCACAAAGCGGCGGATGTCGTCCCTCATGGTGGGCCACCAGAAGCGTTGTTGGACCAGAGCTAATGTGCGAGCTGCTCCTGGGTGGCAGGCTAGTCTTGAGCTGTGCCCCCATTCCAATATACAGGGTCGCTCTGCCCTCGGGACAAAGAGTTTGTCCCTGGGTGTTGCTGGAGGGCTGGGCTCTTGATGGAGTGCGGCTCTGACTCGGGACTCAACGTCCAGAAGTGCTATCCCTACAAGGCATTGAGAGGGTAAGATGGTGGCCTCGGAAGCTTGATCCTGGAGTGGGGAGAAGTGACGGGAGAGCGCGTCGGGCTTGGTGTTCTTAGAACCCGGGCGATAGGACAGGGAGAAGTTAAAGCGGGAAAAGAACAGGGACCACCTTGCTTGACGGGAATTGAGGCGTTTGGCCGTCCTGAGGTATTCCAGGTTCTTGTGGTCCGTCCAGACCAGGAACGGCACCTCAGATCCTTCTAGCCAATGCCTCCATTCTTCTAGTGCGCGCTTCACTGCCAGTAGCTCCCGATCACCTATATTGTAGTTCTTCTCTGTGGGAGAGAGTCGGTGAGAGAGAAAACAACATGGGTGTAGCTTGTTGTCCTTGGCAGACCTCTGTGATAATACTGCCCCGACTCCTGAATCTGAGGCATCCACCTCAACGACGAACTGTAAGGAGGGATCGGGTTGAAGGAGAATCGGGGCCGAGGTGAAACGTTCCTTGAGCTCGTTAAATGCCTTGGCGGCTAACTCAGTCCAAGTGAATGCGACCTTGACAGAGGTCATAGAGATGAGTGGTGCGGCTACTGTGCTATAATTACGGATGAACCGCCTGTAAAAGTTGGCGAAACCCAGGAAACGCTGGAGCTCCTTGCGGGTGGTTGGGGCCGGCCAGTCAGTTACTGCTCGAACCTTGGCAGGGTCCATCTGAATCTTAGATGGGGCGACAATGAAGCCCAGAAAGGAGACCGTGCTACAGTGAAACTCACACTTTTCAGCCTTGACAAAGAGCTGGTTTTCGAGGAGCCTCTGGAGAACCTGGCGAACATGGAGCTTATGGTCCTCTAAGGAACAGGAAAAGATGAGAATATCATCCAGGTAAACGAAGGCGAAGACATTGATGAAATCCCGGAGTACGTCATTGACCAGGGCTTGGAAAACTGCCGGGGCGTTCGCCAGCCCGAAAGGCATGACCAGGTACTCATAGTGGCCAGACGGCGTATTGAAGGCAGTCTTCCACTCATCTCCCTTCCTGATTCTAACCAAGTGGTAGGCACTGCGGAGATCCAGCTTGGTGAAGACTTGGGCCCCCTGTAGGAGATCGAAGGCTGTGGACATCAAAGGCAGGGGATAACGATTCTTGATTGTGATATCATTAAGCCCCCTATAATCGATACAAGGGCGTAGGGACCCATCCTTCTTAGCCACAAAAAAGAAGCCCGCCCCAGCGGGTGATGATGATGGTCTGATGATCCCAGCAGCCAGGGATTCCGAGATGTACTTGTCCATGGCCTTTCTTTCATGTTGGGAGAGTGAGTACAGACGTCCCTTGGGAGGAGTCGTGCTGGGAAGGAGGTCGATCGCACAGTCATAGGGGCGGTGAGGAGGAAGAGAGACAGCCCGAGACTTGCTGAACACCATCCTGAGATCAGCATAATCCTGCGGAACCTTGGAAAGGTCAGGGAATTCCTCAGATGGGGCCGAAATGGGCGTGGGGCAGTGAGCAGACCTGAGACAGGAGGTCAAACAGAGGGAGCTCCATCCAAGAATGGAGTTACTCCTCCAATCAATCTGTGGGTTGTGACGGATGAGCCAGGGGCGCCCGAGGACTAGCTGGGATTGAGCCCTTTGCATTACCAGGAATGAAATCTCCTCCGAATGGTTACCCGATGTCCTTAGGGTGACTGGTGCAGTTCGCTGAGTAATTGGAGGAAGGAGCGTACCATCGAGGGCGCGGACTGATAATGGAGATTCCAGGGGAAGTGTGGGCACGTGCAGTTCTTTGACTTTCGCAGCACAGATTAAATTCTGGTCCGAACCGGAATCAATGAGAGCGTGAAGGACGCCGGAATGGTTATCCAGGAGAAGCATGACAGGGAAAAGTGAGCGGCTACTAGGCTGCTGCGCTTGGGGCGTCCCCTGCAGTGTGCCCAGGTTCACTGGTGGGGGTTGTTCCTTTAACGGGCAATGAAGGCGC
The DNA here is from genome assembly GCA_030522415.1 of Channallabes apus. Lineage (NCBI taxonomy): Eukaryota > Metazoa > Chordata > Actinopteri > Siluriformes > Clariidae > Channallabes > Channallabes apus. Next base: position 22,940,992 of record CM060126.1, read on the forward strand.
AGGTGTCCGATCTTCCCACAGTAAAAGCACGCCCCGACCTGACTTCGACGTTGCCGTTCCTCCAGAGAGATCCGAGCACGTTCACCTTGCATGGATACGGCAGGAGGGTTGGCTGAAGTGGGTGGAGTTAGGGGGATGCTGGCTCTGAATTGGGGATGGTTAGGTGTGTGATGCCTTTCTCTGAGGCGTGAATCCACCCGTCCTGCTAAATCCATTAAACCGTTTAGGTCCTCGGGAAGCTGCTGAGAAGCCAATTGGTCCTTGACTGAATCTGAAAGTCCGTTCAGGAAGGTGTCATAAGAGGACTGGGTGCTCCATTGAGTGGCGGCAGCCAAGGTTCGGAATTCAACAGCATAGTCATAAGCAGATCTGGAACCCTGGCGAAGCTCCAGTAACCGTCTCGCGGCCTCCCGGCCTGTGTGAGAGCGGTCGAATACTTTCCTCATCTCCTCGGTGAAAGCACTGAAAGTGGAGCAGCAAGGATAGTTGGCATCCCAAATGGCTGTCCCCCATTCACGGGCTCTTCCTGTGAGGAGGGTGATAATATAGGCCACTTTTGAACGTTCAGTGGGGAAGGTTGATGGCTGGAGCTCGAGTAACAAAGAGCTTTGCGACAGGAAGGAACGACAGGATCTGGCATCACCATTGTATGGCTGGGGATTGGGCAGACGAGGCTCGTGCGGAGCTGAGGGTGTTAGGGTGGATGGAAAAGCAGCACATAATTGTAAAAGCTGGGTAGATAACCGAGATAATGTCTGGGAAATTTCCTGGAGGTCCTGCTGATGAGCATTTATCAGGGATCTTTGCTGAGCAACAGTATGACGCAATTTAGCATTGGAACGGGTCCTAGACCTGAGCTGAACCTTAGGTCGGAGGCTAGGCCGTGGGTAAAAGATGTCTGCTGGGTCCGTCATGGCCGCAGTGTACTGTCAGGCGCGGGGGAAGGCAGGAGAGGGAAGAACCCAATAGCAGACACAGATTCTCTTAAAGGAATTTATTAGGGCACTAAAGGGTTAAATAAACAGCGACAGGAGGAGTGTGTATGTGTGGGTGTGTGCGTGTCTGTGTGAGTGAGAGAGTCAGCGCGCAGCAGGGAGCAGCGCGTGTATGTATGTGTGTGTGTGTGTGTGTGTGTGTGTGTGTGTGTGTGTGTGTGTGTGAGTGAGTGAGCGAGAGAGAGTCAGCGCGCAGCCGCGAGGGGGGGCGCGTGTATGTGTGAGCGTGCGTGTGTGTGTGTGTGTGTGTGTGTGTGTGTGTGTGTACGGGGCGAGAGAGAAAGTCGGTGCGTGCACAGGATGCTTCGGGGAATACCTCGTGATGAAACTAGAGGACTGGGTGAAGACGTCAGAGAATCCTCCGTGAACCCGGAAGTGGAAGCGCACGAATTATCCTCGGTTGTAGCGGGAGGAACGAGCGAGCGCTATGCGGTCCGCTTGTGATCAATCAGCGTCTTTAGCCAGGTAAGGGTCGATAACCAGAAGATCCAGCCACGTGAATGAACAAATCCAAAGGGCGAGTCCAGAATCAGATTCCTAATACAGGCAGGGTCATACACAAAAATCAGTCCGAGAATCAGGCAAGGTAACAGACGGAGAAGACGAAAGGATAATCCAAAGGGAGAGCTGGGTCGGCAACGAGTCAAAATACAGGGAATCAATAACACACTAGACGTAAGGCACACGAGTGAGACACTGCGGCGCCGGGTGGTTCTTTCAGTGTGCTTATAAAGCTAAGAGATAATTGACAGATAGGGTTCAGGTGTGCTGAGCGATAGGTGGGCGAGTAGGGAAAAAAAAGCGAAGTGGAATTTAGGATCTGGAGGTGCTGGGTTGAGCTAGGTGGCTCGTGACAGTTTCTTTCTTCAAATTCCGACCGCAGGTTGGCAGAATTTTTTGGTCGTGTACTTGGTTCACTTTGTCGACGGATGAGTAGTTCTTTTTCCAGGCTTGTTTTTTTCACCAGGATGTGGGATCCATTGAGGTTTCATGGTTCCTTGCCCTCGTGGAGAACTGGTACTAGGATATTCATTCCAATATGTTTGAGCATTCTTATCCATAACGTTTCTCCATGATTGGTCTGCAGGGAGGATTGAACTTTCTTCACTTGGTAATCCTTTGGTCGCATGTCGTTCTGAGATGCTTTTTGGATCTGATGATACTTTTTGAAAGTGTGCTCTTCTTCCAGCCCCTCTACCAGCAGAATTTGGATTTAATTCCTGATCTGCTGATCTTGCTATTCCATTCAGTGTCCCATGAAATTGCAATTCTACATTTGTCCATTCATCTTCTTCAATTGTTGTTACTCCCATCATCGGGATAGTAGGATATACTTTATTCTCCAGGGATTGTTCAGTGTTGTAGGGCGGTGGCCTCATGCACATCTCTGGTGATGGCGGAAATGTTTCTTTCTGTCCATCTTGCCTTTCTGTAAGTTCTTCTTGTTCACATTTGTCTTTCTGTTCTGTTTCCTTGATTTCTTTTTCTCTTTTTAATATTATATTCATCACTTGTTGTTCAGTTTTTTCCTGTTGCTTTTTCCGTCTACGCTGTCCTTCTTCTTTAAAATAGTCTATTATTTTTAACTTGAGTTTGAGTTTTTCTTCCATTTCTTTTTTCTTCTTTTCTGCTCCCCAGCTTATGATTTTCTGTCTTAATTGGGTACATATTTCCAAGTTGAATGACCCATTAATAGGCCATTGGTCTGAACATCCTTTTGTTTTGTCATGCCATTTCTTCATATATTTTCTGATATCTTTCTCTAGTAGATGGTGTTGTTCAATTATAATTTCTACTGGTTTATCCATTTTGGAATGATTCTATCTATCTATGATTCTATTCATTCATTCAAGATTTTATTTTAATTTTTCTAATTATTTAATTATTATTATTTATTTATCTTTAATATATTTTATAAATTCTTATTTATTCTTTATTATCTAGTATTTGTTTATTTATTTGTTGGTAACAGGATCCTCTGTTCCCCACACTATGAAAGCATTTCCCCTTGGAATCTAACAATGACATGTAATTTTTATAGGGTACACTAGATGGCGCCACAGAGAATTACAACATAGCAGTAGAAACTACAACAATGGCGTTGAATAATGAGATCCTCACGTGCTTCCTCTACTCCGCCTCTAGACGTTTCTAAATTAAGATCTACCACATGTTTTCACAGCCGCTTGCTTGTGAGCAGTTATGTTCCGTTTCTTTAGTTTAAATGGTTTTTAACATTGTATTTGAACATTTACAGACAAAAATTCTAGTAAATATAGGTTTATCAGTAGCAGTCGTTATAATATTGTTTTAACATATGTCCAGATTTCATCTATATTTATAATATAATATAATAATAGCTTTTATAAGAATTTTTACTATGTGAAGTCTTCTCCCTCAGCAACCAGGCGTCCAAGTTAATCAACCAGACCGCTCCTTTGCTCGCCACAGGAGATTTCTTTTCCTCAATGTTCGTGGTGCATGTTAGTCAGTCATGTGCACTGCGCCGCTGTTTTCCTGATTCACCCACAGCCATGTCTGCTTCAACTCACTCAAACACAATGTAATAACAATAATGGTTATCATTTTGATTAGATTCTACATATATATATATATACATATTTTATTTCTTTTATATTAATTAAATATTTATGTACTTTATTATTAATCTCATTTTTGCTTCCTCACTTCTTACTCTGTATTTTAACTTAAATAGTTCTACCACCGACATTTAATATGTACGTCTTCTTTTGAAGCCTTCTTTCTCTTCCCAAATAATATCTCCTTACAAACATATGCCCACCCCGAGCATGCGGGATTGAAAATATTATTTGCATCGGCAAGCATAACAAGTCCACGTTCATTGCAGTTAATGCAAGAGCTATTACATGTTCTGGAAACGGCGCATTCCTAAATAACTGCTCTTCCATCATCCGCTCTGTACCCCGTGTAACTCTAAGCATGTGCTGTTCGGACATGGGTGCTTGTGAGGGAACCATTTGATAATAATATGGAATCCAAAAATTGGCATGTGTGTGTGCAGGGTTGATGCTTGGTGACTGTACTCTTCGTCCTCTTCTTCTCAGATTACTTGGGTCTCTGTCTTCTCTCATTACTCTAATTGTCTCTGGATTATTTCTCCAGAGCTCATTCAATATACTAATGTCTTTTTCTATGTCTCTGGATTATCTCTCCAGAGCTCATGCAGCTTCTGCCCTCGTGCGCAGATACCTCTATTCAACTCTGCCAGATCTCACTTAAGAGATGTTCCAGGAGTGATATAGCTGTATTTGTCACCACAAGCAAGAAGCTATTCTATCTACTACGTCTCCGGATTATTTCTCCGGAGCTCATGTAACTTCCGCCCTCGTGCACAAGCACGTCTATCCAACTCTGCCAGATTCCATTTAAGGAATGTTCCAGGAGTGGTATAGCCACACTTGCCACCACAGGCAGGAAGTTATTCTACTTATGTTAATATTTAAATTTTAAATAATTACTTTCAATGGTGCATGTATATATGTATATATGTATGTCTAAATAACACCATACAGTGTGGAATACAGTATCTAAACTAAATATATTTAATTATTTATATCCAATTATATGTATATACAATATTTAACAGTATTTATATTTTATGTTGCATTTCTCTTTCTGGTTTTTCATTCACTTTCTAGCCGTACACGTTCCACAATTCAACAACACACTTACGCTTATACATCATACATTATACAAACCACGACTCACAAAATTGCAATCACAAATCAACACTATCTATTCTAATTTTCTAACCATGCATTTCCCCACCAGCCACCTGATCAGGAATTTCCACCTGTCACCCTAGCCCTGCTAAAGGAATTTTCCAGTCCCTAGAGCAGCGGTTCTACAGGAATTTTCCGCTGGAATTTTCTCACTCGCCCCGTTCAGACCTACCTATCACGCCAATCATTATACCTGGACGTACTATGGTATCATGATGGTAGCGGTATCCACGAGATTTCCTTTCACACCGTAGTTGTATACTACATATTACCACGGTACCTAGGTATATTGTAGTACACGGTTACTTGTACCATGCCAACGCATGCACGCACACCTACACAATCACACACCTACCTACCGGCATTTCTTATATCGACTCTTTCAATCAACACTGTTTGTTAATTGAAGGCAACCCTACTTGTAAAATGTTACACTCTTACACAATACAAATAACAACAACAAGCTCAAGCTCAGCAAGCACAAAAGCACATCAATTCACAAGCGCATACTTTTTTGCTATTTCATCAAAATAATAAAAATTGCATCATAACAACATTGCATCAAACATTAAATTACTCAATTATCGATTACTCAATTTGGTTCCCGGGGCCAGCAGTACGTCCCCCAAGAATCATTCGACCCCCACAGACAGCAGAAAAACTACAGCAGAATTTGAATAACAGGTTTCTGCTTACCTTGTTCCTATTGCCGGCAGTTCTGCTGACTGCGTAGGGCCGCCGACCCCAAGGGGCAGCAACGACCAGCCGTGGGTATCCTATGCCGACTACGCCAATTATGTCGTGGCAAATTTGTTGTGAACTATGTAAATTTTCCAAACAAAATCAATAACTACTCAAGTACTGAAATAGCAAAAGAGTTTATTGCAACCAAAAGTAAATGGACGGCACTGGACTAGCCAGACAAAAGACGAACAGATAAAAACTGCAAGATTTCTCTCCTTTCCTCTCTCACTTCCTTAATTTTACAGGGTTTATATACCTTCACTTAACAATTACATCATTGTTTGCTCCTTCTTAAGTCACGAAACCTTTTTAATATTCATGAGATGTGAGCTAATTCTATTCTGATCAGATTGATGTGGCACCTCCCAATTGCATAATTTTTCCTCTCATCTCATATTTATTCATGTCTGGGCAGGCCTAAGACGTTAGACGGTCTTACGTTCTCCTTTTTTGGAGAAAGTTTGGTTTATTCCTTTTTTTTCTTGACCGGACCATTGACCACCGTTGGTAACTTGGGTTTTTGTGGAAGCCGCAATCTTTCAAAATCTTCCTCATCAAGATGTGTAAGTATTATAATTTTGGTTGTTCTTATCATAGTTAATTTTATCTAATTTGTCTTTAACTGTCCATTATGTATTTACTTGTATAGAGATTATTTATCTATTAGTACTTTAATATATTCTGGTTATTCATTTTGATTATACATTAAACCTCTTTATATAACTAAATGATTATTTTAATGATTTTGAACATATATATCAATTAGTATACTTTTGTTTAATTTACTTAATTATTATAGGATAGATATTAAGATTAAAGATTAATTAAATCAGCTTAAATCAGTTCATTGATTAGGTTTGTTAATATTTATTTTTCATTTACCTACTGCTATTCCTATACTATGGTTAGTTCAAGACAATCACATTAATCTGATTATTGGTATGATTATTTATATTGCTAGTTCTTAGGTCTTATACTACTAAAATCAATAATGTAATGTTTCTTTTAATATGTGCAGAGTGCTTTTTTTCCCCCAGATTTACTAAACCCATGTTTACTAAATTCTCTTTAATTTTGTTTAATTCTAGCTCGCAGGCAGCGTTCTTCTCGCTCATCCTCTCATCTGAGATTCCTTCTGGGGGCAGGTGGTTACACCTTCCCCTACTCAAACCGAACCACCACAATTTGCATCTGGTTAGAACTCTGAGGGGCCTACCTCTGAGGATGATATTGCTGAAAATTACTGATTAATTAGATTTTTTCTTTATAACAAATATGATTTATGCTGTTTTTCTGCTTCTTAAAAGCAGAAGTCTGGCTTTTTTCACTTTGTGCCCCAATTAAAGCAGAACCGAAAGTTTATTTTTATAATTTTTATCGATGCTTGCATTTTCTGTATTTTTTCCTCCAATAAAGTTCCTTAATTTCTTGCACTCTGTGTGTACGGGTTGTTCTTGGGTCACACTTTGCATACTTTTTCTTTAATTATCATTAAAACAAACATTATCATAAACCACGTAGATATTACGAGTAGATATTATTAGTACATAATGATAAAATGTTAGTAAATATTATTGATATTGTTTTTTCTTTAGTTTTCTTGTCTGTTACCTATCCCTTGCCTCCTGCCTGCGTGTTTTCTCACTTCCTCAATTTGTCGTGCAGGCGCCTTTTCTGTTTTCGTAGCGAGTTGGATCAAGGCCTCTTAGACAGAGGCCTTCTGGGTATTTGGTACCTTACACTTGACTACAATTATAATACAATAAAATTTTTCCACAACACACACACACTCCCCTGAGCCCTCGGGAAACATCCAATCACCGTCGGTATACAAATGAGTCAAGACGTAGCCTAACGTGGTGTCGTGTCGGATTTCAGCGGTCACGGAGTGGGAAGACTTTGAAGAAGCTGCAGTGACAGTAAACAGCTGAACAACTTCACTTTTCCGTTTACCTCTGAGGAAAAAAAGCTGTATTTTGTTTGTTTATATTTAGAATTTTTATAGTAGTATAAGAGAAAGTTACAGTTTGGTCTGTGTACTGTAGTTCGCACCCTTGAAGAGAATAAATAAATGAATAACACCTTCATATCCCCTCTCAAGAGTGTCATAGTCCATTGTTAGTTTTAATGATCTGGCTGAAACTAATTATCACTACATAAGTACCTCAACACCATTGATCATGAGTCTCAGCTGAACCTAATTCTATACTTGTAACAGAAAATGTAGATGCAGATTCCAAATGTGTATTTATATAATAGATAGATACAGTGGGTGCACAGGCAGTATGCGACTTCTACCGTCGCAGCGTATGGCGTCAGCATTTGGGTTTGTGCGTTTTCTGGCTTTTACCACTGAGTGGCGCTATATAACTATAGACTGACGCCTCAGGCATCAGCTCGTTCTCTCCAGGCTTAATGAGGCGCAGGTCGTCCACAGCTGCACGTCGTTGCAGATAAAATAAAGTGAAACATTGTAAATAAACGAATTCATAATCACAGTAGTAACATTACAGTACAAATTTATAATTAAAATTAAATTCAGTTTTTTAGAATCGAATTTAAGCAACGTAAACGTTGTAAACTGTGTAATTATAGTAGAAAGGCTACGTGTAGGGTCTTGTGTCATCTTAGAGCTTTCATAAGACTCATAAGACTCTACTTTTATTTAGGTGCACACACAATGACGAAAAACTTTATGATTTTGTTAAATAAATAAAGTAAACGGGGTTCTGTATTGATTTTGGTGCGTCAGAAAATGAACCCAAGCTCCATGTATACTCGCCTCACAGACGTGAAAAATATATACTTATAGAAAGAGAAATATCTGCTTTAATATAAGCTAATGAAAAAAAAAAATTAGATTATGTCATTCGTATGAGAAGTGAATTATAGGCGCGCTCACTGACGACGAGATGACATGATCAGCACAGCCATAACCAAAGAAATCACTACCTTATCAATGAATTATTAAAATGGTCAGAGTGAATTTCCCCCGCTGTTTTAACAAATATTTGAAGTAGATAACAGTAGCCCACATTTATAAAAGCATTTTTATTTATATAAAACTATAAATAAAAATAATAATAATAATCCGGCATTTATTATTAGGTGTGCCCGCTGCCAAAGTTCTTCAGTAACAAACCTATAAAACATGTACATCTGTATGAATAAATTGTTTAAATGTGATCAGTGATTTATGTAAATGACTCAGTTTAGATGTAAGTAAATGCTAGGGACTGACATCGGCGTGCGTTTCTCCCAGCGCCGCATAGCGCTTATTTAACACCATTAATATGTGTTTGCTGAAAGAGATATCTAATCTCTCATATCGGCGCGCGCGTTCATCTGACTTTAGATCAAAACTCGGCAAAGACTCTACTTTTATTTAGGTGCACTCACAATGACGAAAAAACTTTATGATTTTGTTAAATAAATAAAGTAAACGGGGTTCTGTATTGATTTTGGTGAACTTGAGCGCGTCAGAAAATGAACCCAAACTCCGTGTATACTCGCCTCACAGACGTGAAAAATATATACTTATAGAAAGAGAAATATCTGCTTTAATATAAACTAATGAAAAAAAATATTAGATTATGTAATTCGTATGAGAAGTGAATTACTGTATAGGCGCGCTCACTGACGACGAGATGACATGATCAGCACAGCCATAACCAAAGGAATCACTATCTTATCAATGAATTATTAAAATGGTCAGAGTGAGTTTCCAGCCTGTTTAACAAATATTTGAAGTAGATAACAGTAGCCCACATTTATAAAAGCATTTTTTATTTATATAAAACTATATAAAAAAATAATCCTGCGTTTATTTTTAGGTGTGCCCGCTGCCATAGTTCTTCAGTAACAAACCTATAAAACATGTACATCTGTATGAATAAATTGTTTAAATGTGATCAGTAAATGCTCCTTGCTACTGTAGTGACTGACATCGGCGTGCTGAAAGATCTAATCTCTCATATCGGCGCGCGCGTTCATCTGACTTATTATTTCAATTCATACTGTACAGCTGTTAGAATTGGGGCAGGGATATTATGCCAATATTAAATATTATATACGATATTAAATTTCAAGTGAGTTGGGAGTTTGCAAGGCAGAGAAGGATGCTCTTCGGAGTGAGTTGCGAGTTTGATGAGACGGCATAAATATTTAATACAGCAAATTAAATATTTTGGTTTATATTTTGGTTTATATTATATGGTTAATGTATTTTGGTTTATATTGCAAACGAATAACGAATCAAGAGCCTGTGATTATATTGCATAAATATTATTTTGTACAGACAAATATCTGAATTTTTATTTATTTATTTTTTAGATTTTTTTTAAAAAACAAATCTCTCAAAAATAGTAAGATGTATTTTGGTTTTATACTGCAAACGAAAAACGAATCCAGGGTCTTGTGTCATCTTATATTTTGTGTTCTTTAAATTTGTAGTAGATTTATTAAATGAAATAAATTACACTAAACGGGGTTCTGTATTGTTTTCGGTGAACTTGAGCGCGTCAGAAAATGAACCCAAACTCCGTGTATACTCGCCTCACAGACATGAAATATAAGTACTGAAGTACTGTAGATAACAGCCCACATTTATAAAAGCATTTTTTATTTATATAAAACTATAAAAAAAATAATAATCCTGCGTTTATTTTTAGGTGTGCCCGCTGCCACAGTTCTTCAGTAACAAACCTATAAAACATGTACATCTGTATGAATAAATTGTTTAAATGTGATCAGTGATTTATGTAAATGACTCAGTTTAGATGTAAGTAAATGCTCCTTGCTATAGGGACTGACATCGGCGTGCTGAAAGATCTAATCTCTCATATCGGCGCGCGCGTTCATCTGACTTTAGATCAAAGTTAAAGGCGCACACGCGGGATCATAAAAAATGAACAATCCGACACGAGCAGATTTGTTTCAGTCAGAATATTTATCAATCATAAAGAGAGGCAACATATACTTGCTGATTAAACACTGCATTTTTAAAGTGAAAGCGCGCGATGTGAGCAGCTTTAATTATTGATAATTAAATCATTATTAAATGGTGGACATAAAAAGCAAAAAGAATAATAATATTATTTTGATTATTATTATCATGTTCTTTTGCTGTTTGAGCGTCTGTGGATTCCAAAATTGACATTTTTACCGTTTTTTAATCACTGAAATGGAAGAGATACTGTACTGTAGAAAGGTTCCTTATCATAACGTGCCTTGTATTGTTTTTTAATCACTCGATACACGACCCATCATTTTTAATGCTATTTTACAAAGGGTAAATACACATGGAATAATTTTATTTGGTTTGTTTATTTATAAATAAAATTAAAAGTAATTAAAAACAGTGTAGAGTGATTAATAACACTACATGTTATGGTAAGAAAAATCTCATTCTTGCTCATTCTAGTTTCTCCGAGTGTATACTGTAGGTGAGAACAGCTATTCAGTATCATTTGCATTTGTATGTGTCTGACTTTGCAAAGCACACCTGTAAAACCCTGTTTAAATGTAAATGCTCCTCGCTGCGCTGTTTGGGGGAGGGGCACGCTAATGACGATTTGGTCAGCTGTGTGAACGCTCGCCCTTTAGATGTTGCGCGCGCACTACACGGCTAAAAATATGTTAGTATATCATGACTGAAATCATGACTGAAATATATGTTAGTATATCATGACTGAAAAAAGTTTATGTAATTTGTATAAAACGTGGATTACTACAGCGCATCCACTCACAGCCGAAACCAAAGACATCAACGGCTCTGCCTATTCAGAGGCTCTGCCTATTCAGTAAAGAAAAACACTACTGTTATTATTTCAACTCATACTGTACAGCTGTTAGAATTGGGGCAGGGATATTATGCCAATATTAAATATTATATACGATATTAAATTTCAAGTGAGTTGGGAGTCTGCAAGGCAGAGAAGGATGCTCTTCGGAGTGAGTTGCGAGTTTGATGAGACGGCATAAATATTTAATACAGCAAATTAAATATTTTGGTTTATATTTTGGTTTATATTATATGGTTAATGTATTTTGGTTTATATTGCAAACGAATAACGAATCAAGAGCCTGTGATTATATTGCATAAATATTATTTTGTACAGACAAATATCTGAATTTTTATTTATTTATTTTTTAGATTTTTTTTAAAACAAATCTCTCAAAAATAGTAAGATGTATTTTGGTTTTATACTGCAAACGAAAAACGAATCCAGGGTCTTGTGTCATCTTATATTTTGTGTTCTTTAAATTTGTAGTAGATTTATTAAATGAAATAAATTACACTAAACGGGGTTCTGTATTGTTTTCGGTGAACTTGAGCGCGTCAGAAAATGAACCCAAACTCCGTGTATACTCGCCTCACAGACGTGAAATATAAGTACTGAAGTACTGTAGATAACAGCCCACATTTATAAAAGCATTTTTTATTTATATAAAACTATTAAAAAAATAATAATCCTGCGTTTATTTTTAGGTGTGCCCGCTGCCACAGTTCTTCAGTAACAAACCTATAAAACATGTACATCTGTATGAATAAATTGTTTAAATGTGATCAGTGATTTTGTTTAGATATAAGTAAATGCTCCTTGCTATAGGGACTGACATCGGCGTGCTGAAAGATCTAATCTCTCATATCGGCGCGCGCGTTCATCTGACTTAACGTTTCAGCCATTCACACATGCATTGTGCTGTTGTTTGTACACACTTACACACTTACACACTGGTTGTATAGCGCACTTATGGAATGAATACGATGAGATGACAGAGTGGAGGTTTAATACATCTATCTCACACGCGGGGCCATAAGTGCGGTTCATTATGATTCGGTGCGAGTTTTGGTGCTGTTATTACGTTTCCATCTTACCACGCAAAAAAATAAACATGTTTAACATGCGGAAGATCTTCGCGGAATTTTTCACGCGGAAACATGGAAACGTAATCACAGCGCAAAGACTCGGGGTGAATCATGATCAAGCCTACCGTCACAGCGCGAGACCGAGCAGGTGAGATAGGGGTACAGTATAACACACCGCATCTCACAGCGAGTCAAACCGCATACAGTAAGTGAATACTGTAGGGGTATTAAACATTACAATCACACAGAAACATGAATGGATGCGGGGTTTGAAACTCCCATGGTTATTTTCTCATTTAACTAAATCAAATTTCATAAAAATAAAACGTGTCAAAAGAAAAACCCATAAAGTTATGGATAATGGCTAATGATGAATGAAACATATTTTAAACAAAAAGCAGCGAGCAGCTGGACATCGGGACGGGGAGTGTAAGTACGACGCACGCGCAGGTCTGAGCAGCTCAAGAAGCTCCATAATCTGTTGCCTTGGAAGGCAAAACTTTTATTTATATATATTTTTTAATAACGACCACGGGGAAAATATGAAAAGGGCTGAAGTTTTAGCTTCAAATCTTCAAGTTTTAGCTTTTAACTTCAAATATTTGAAGTAGATAACAGTAGCCCAAACCTGTAACTTTCCATGTAAAACAGGTACATCTGTATGAATAAATTGTTTAAATGTGATCATCTGACTTTACAGTAGATCAAAACTCGGCAAAGCGCACTCTTTTCCATTCACACACAGCTGTTTGTTTATCTTTCATAAAAAATGCTCCCGATATGAGCCGACACGAGCAGCTTTAATTATTGATAATTAAAACATTATTAAATGGTGGAAATAAACAGCATTTGATTATTATTATCATGTTCTTTTGCGTCTGTGGATTCCAAAATTCCAAAAAACAGAGAGTCTGTCTAAACAAAATAAAACCAATGTTTTCTAACTCATATTTTTTTTTATATACAGTAAACATACAGTAAAACATCATTCATCATTAAAACATCACACAACTGAATCGCAGAAAAAAATCAGCAAAAATATTATTTAGTACAAGGCAATCTTTGGATCCTTGATGAGACGGCATAAATATTTAATACAGCAAATTAAATATTTTGGTATATATTTTGGTTTATATTATATGGTTAATGTATTTTGGTTTATATTGCAAACGAATAACGAATCAAGAGTCCGTGATTATATTGCATAAATATTATTTTGTACAGACAAATATCTGAAAAAAAAAACAGTTTTTTTTACGACGAATCTCTCAAAAATAGTAAGATGTATTTTGGTTTTATACTGCAAACGAAAAACGAATCCAGAGCCTGTAATTATATTTATATTTAATTATGTCATAACTATTATTTTGCACAAATACTGTAAATCTCTGAATAAAACAATGATATTTTATTCACAAATGTAAGACAATATTAGCTCGCACTTCGTCTGGCACTGAACCAAAATATAATGTAATGAGAGGCCCCGATTATACTGCATACATCTTTTTTATTGATTTATTTTTTATTATCTATTCTGGAAGTTTGCTCTATTTGTTTTAGTTATTTCTATATTTAAATCTTGATGTCTTAAACTCTAACAACTGTAAGTATTGTCGAAATAATTTTTTTGAAAGCCCTAGTGCTGTTGTTTGCGCTGTTTTCTTTAATAATAACACTAAACAGATAAAAACAGAGAGTCTGTCTAAACAAAATAAAACCAATGTTTTCTAACTCATATTTTTTATATTTATAGTTTTACATGTTTGTTGGATGTGTAAATTATCATAATTGTAGTATTACTTTGCTACAACATATTGTTTTGACTTTATTATGACTTAAGCTCTGAATATATTTAAAAACCGATACGACGGAAAATGTCAATTTGCGCCACCTGGCGGTCATTTCACGAATTATTTTGAAATGCTCCTGGTTTATTTCGGCCGCTGCCGCGTTTCCACGGCGGTGAGTGCGACGGTAATGAGCAGTCTGGTTGTCACACCACTGTAGATAGATAGATAGATAGATAGATAGATAGATGTGTGTGTGTGCGTAGGCTCTACGCAGGGGCAAGAGAGGGCAGCGCACCCTTAAATGTCTGCACATGTTAATATATTCCTAAAATGTATATATTACAAGTTGATAAACTGATCTGCGGTAGCGGGAAAATCCGCTGAAAATAGGACAGGCTGCAGCGCACGCACACACACACATACACACACACACACACACAGACACACACACACACACACACACACACACACACACAGACACACCTCCCTTGAGCCCTGCATCTGTCGGATTTCAGCGGTCACGGGGTGGAAAGACTTTGAAGCAGTTTATATATGAATCTAAGCTTGAACTTATCAACATTGTAAATATATAATACTTTTCAAATAAAATCGCTATTTCTTTGACCCTGAAGTTTAGTTTAGCACACACAAAAAACAGAAAAGTCATTTCTGGTAAATCAACGGAATGTGTAGTTTATTTACAGTAATTCATTAAAAAATTAATATACATTGTACAGTACACGGTAAACACGGGAAAGATTACAAAATGAAAAAACAAACAGTATCTACTTTATAAACAGCTTAGTATGTGCGTCGAGATGCTGAAATCCCTTGCATGTTTTTGCTTCCAAGTGGAGAGATATTTGACCGATAGCCTAGAACAAAAGATCTATACTGTAGGTGTGATCACAACCCCCTCCGACCGACCGTGCCATCAATCACTGACCACCTCAGAAGTTCCCTCCAATGTATGGCTGCAATACTTGTTTTGCAAGTATTTTTAACACCATTCAAAGGCTTACAAGTTCCATTCAACATATAATGATGTCTCCACATGTTAATATATTCCAAAAATTTATATATTACAAGTTGATAAACTGATCTGCGGTAGCGGAGAAATCCGCTGAAAAAAGGACAGGCTACAGCGCATGCGCACACACACACACACAGACACACACAGACACACCTCCCTTGAGCCCTCGGTAAACATCCAAGCACTGAGGCACGCAAATCCCCTGACCACAATAAGGTGGCAATCCCTCAGGGGGGAAATGAAAAATACAAATTAAATAAATAAAACAAAATAAAATATCGGCGGCACGGTGGTGTAGTGGTTAGCACCGTCGCCTTGCACCTCCAGGGTCTGGGTTCGATTCCCATCTCTGTGTGCATGGAGTTTGCATGTTCTCTCCGTGCTTGGTGGGTTTCCTCCGGGTACTCCGGTTTCCTCCCACAGTCCAAAGATATGCAGGTTAGGCTAATTGGCGTTCCCAAATTGACCGTAGTCTGTGAATGAGTGTGTGAATGTGCGTATGAGTGTGTGCCCTGCGATGGATTGGCACCCTGTCCAGGGTGTACCCTGCCTTGTGCCCGAAGTCTCCTGGGATAGGCTCCAGGTCCCCCGCGACCCTGAATAGAGGATAAAGCGGTACAGAAGATGAATGAATGAAAATAAAATATCCTTAATCCAGATTTTATCAATCAACGACATAATATTGATCTTAGCTGGATGGTCTAATTCTCAAAACCGTTTAACCTAAAGAAAAACTTAACACACTATAACTAGAATATTTACAAAACTGAAAGGTTGTCTTATGTATAATAAAAAAACCTCATAACTCAAAAAGATCATATTATGTTTATATATATTTTTTTTTTTTAGATTTTTTTTTTATAGTAACTGAACAGCTCTCTTCTCTCCAATCCACTCCTAAACCACAGTATCCTATTTCTCTGTGCGTGCTCTGGAGCCTGTGAATGAATACACGCAGCGGAGGTTTTGTAAACTGTAGAGATACAATAATTTTACTGCTGGAAAATCAGCATTTTATCTAATTTGAAATATAAACCTAATATTATCTGTTACTTATATATATTTTCTTTAAAAATAGTGTTTTTTTATATCATAAATATAATAATCCATAATTATGTGGGTATCCATATTAGATGGCTTTTAGTGAAATAAAACTGTAACTTACTTTAAAACTAAACATGGTCCCTAAAACGGAGCTCTGGACACAGAGCTACAGACCCCACTGTAACCCCCTTACCCAGTTAGCTAGCAGTTAATGACCACCACTACTTGTGCAGTTCATAAAAGGACAGGTAATGTTTGTCGCGCTGTTGCACAAACAGCACGCTCATTTATTTAAGACAGAGTTTATGAGAGTTTATGAGTGTGCTGCTTTGATGTGCTGGGTATGGCGGGGCGTCGACGGCTGATCAGTGTAAAGTAGCGTACTTTACACACTCTGATCAGCAGTTGACGCCCCGCCATACCCAGCAGATCAAAGGGGCAGTTATCGGCTATGACACGTTGAAGGAGAACTTAATAGTTCTCAAAAATAGTGTAAATGTCTGCAACAATCACTAACCATTAAAATTTATTTTTTTTGTAATTAAACACGAAAATATTAATTATATTTCCATATATACACACATACACACACACACACACAAGGGCGTAGGTTTGCTACCTATGACTCCAACTAATACCCCATCCCCCAATCCCCTTTTCCACCCACAAAACCTCCCACCCCAACTATGTCCACTGAATACATGTTTTTCTTAATATGGTGCGAAATCACTTTACATTAATACTAGCAATGCTTCGATTGATATTAATCCACTCGAAATGCAATTCATTAAGTTAAATTAAGGAATAGTGTAAAGTTAAAGGAATGTTTCATAACTGACAAAAAGATAGTCTTTAATAAAATAAAAACTATTCTTTATTGAGCCCTAGTGCAAATGAAACATCTCAATCATCTGTATACAGTGGGAGCCACGTCAAACAGCCGCCTGGAGCATGACGGCTCCGTGGCAGGTCCATGAAGGGTTAATGGACGCTTCGTGCATGGAATGTGATCCCCCGCGATGACGCAGTTAACAATGCCCCGCCCCATAAACGCCCCCATGAGCTTTCTAAAAAGATGGTTGCAATGCCGTATAATTCCGCCAGATGGAGCATTGACTGACACAATTAACTGCAGTGTCCAGGAAACCCAATACCATGTCTTTAATATACAGACAGTTCTTGTATTGTCAACATAGTTTCATAAATAGATGACGTGGTAAGAAAAACAACAACAAACCGATTAATAAAACAGATTTGTTAAATCACTCAATACACAACCCATGATGATTATGCTATTTATTATTTAATAATGAATTAATTAAACTAGTTAGTGAAATATTTTTAAGACATCCTGAAATTATCCTTAAAGACACGGTAACGTCTGTAATTCGTCTATACCGATCATTGTACGTACAGAATAAAAACGCGGGCTATGTACAGTATTTTACATTACGGTGTATTTTACCTCGGTCCATTTAATATACTGATAGATAATATTTTGCTGCAAAGTAAAGCTCAAAATGTAACGTCTGCTTGGGTTTGTTTTCGTTATATTTTTGATGATGTTTTTTTTTCACTGATAGTCTACAAGTGGCATGAGAAAGGGAATTAATGGCGCATGCAACCTGGAACAAATATCTGCCCATATGGATCAGTATTTCTTTAGTCATTTAATCATGCATAATGCTCCCCCGTCAAAAAATCACTAATTAATCACTTATCACAACTGTGAATGGATGCGGCAGCAGAGACAGATTAAATCCCCATAAACACTTGGAAACAATAGTAAAAAAAAGTTCCAGAGGGTTAGCGCCTGTTATACTAATGTATTTTACTGATTTTTTTACTGCTTATATTTCGTCTGGTTTTACGCAATTTCGTGTGTGTGTGTGTGTGTGTGTGTGTGTGTGTGTGTGTGTGTGTGCGCACGCGAGAGAGAGAGGATACTCTGACAAGAGCAAATCCCGTGTGGTTCCTGTGGCGCAATCGGTTAGCGCGTGGTACTTATAAAGCGGTCCAGGTGAAGCAATGCCGAGTTCGAGTCTCACCTAAAGCATCCAAAGCATTTTACTGCATATCGTGCTGTGTATGTGACAAATCAAATTTTTATTTGAAAGTAAAGCTTAAAATGTAACTTCTGCTTGGGTTTGTTTTCGTTATATTTTTGATGTTTTCGCTGAAAGTCAAATTGGCATAACAAATTGATTAATGTCGCATAATATCTGGAACAAATATCTGTCCATACGGATCATTCATTCATTCATTTTCTATACCGCTTAATCCTGTGTTCAGGGTCGCGGGGGACCTGGAGCCTATCCCAGGAGACTTCGGGCACTAGGCGGGGTACACCCTGGACAGGCTGCCAATCCATCGCAGGGCACACACACATACACACACTCACACACCCAATCCATACGGATCAGTATTTCTTTAGTCATTTAACCAGCATAACGTCCTACATCAAAGATCTGATGGGGCATCAATCACTTATCACAACGGTGTATAGATGCAGCAGCAGAGACAGATTTAATCCCCATAAACATTCACACTTGAAAACAAAACTAACAGAACTAAACCGGTCTAGAGTGTTAGTGCCTGTTATCACAGGACAGGAATCACCTACAGGATACTACTGTATTTTTACTGCTCATATTTTTTTACCCTAGTTTCATTTGGTTTTACGCGATTTCATGTGGTATTTGTGTGTGTCTGTGTGAGTGTGTGAGTGCGAGAGATAGCGCGAGAGCGCCTGCGCGAGAGAGGGCTTACATGGTGATTTGTCCAAGGTTACTAAAACCTGGCTTACTACCTATAAACATTATTTCAATTTAACTCATGGGTCTCAATCACAGATTACATGACAAATTATATACTCTGAAACGTTCATTTGAACATTTAAAAATATATACAAAAACATAAATACTAATGTTATCATGGTGTAAATTATTAACATTATGTTAGGTCCTGCGCTTAATTAATTCATATTATAATTACTTTTACATAGTAGTTACTGGACTGACATGACCAAAAACTAGCTATTTCATTTAGCCTTTCTAAAATCAACCCATATATCATTTATAATCTGAAAACATAAAACATTATGATCTGTTCAATAGCCCATCTGTTTGAATTTAGTTTGTATTTTTTATTATTCATAAGACAACCTTTCAGTTTTGTAAATATTTTAGTTATAGTGTGTTAAGTCTTACTTTAGGTTAAACGTTTTTGAGAATTTGACCATCCAGCTTAGATAAATGTTATGTCATTGATTGATAAAATCTGGATTAAGGATATTTTATTTTATTTCTTTAATTTTTATTTTTTAGTTTCCCCCTGAGGGATTGCCACCTTATTGTGGTCAGGGGGTTTGCGTGCCTCAACACAATTCAGCAAATACAATATTGTTACTATAAGCCCAAGGAAAAACAGTGCTCGAACATGATGCCCCCTTCACATTTCTGACTGCGCCCCTCCCCCCCCGGGTCTAGAACGTCCCTGCCTCTGACCGTCTTTTGTCTTGTAAATGAGTATTCTCACTCACCTTCCAATCCCTACAGCGCACACACTGTTTGTTTGTCCTGTAAACTGTACTGTAACTGTGTTTGCTAGGGCATTTGGTTATACACAGTACTTTAATGTATGGAAAACTTACTGGTTTGGTTTAAACATCGCTTATTACCTTATTCAGCTAAATAAATTAATTATTAACGTATTGAAGTATTTTAGTTAAGGACAAAAACTGTGCTTGTGTTTAGAACTGCTGAACAGCCGAAAACACACACACACACACACCCATCCCCCCGCCAAAAACACACACACAGAGCAATTAACACCATGTCATACTCAGGAGTGGAAGGTGAGAAACCTCAATGGAGGATACCAAGTTTGTCGTTGCTCTTTTGGAGTTCTTAAAACCCAAAACATTTATTTATACTGAGAAAAAATTATTATGGGTCACAATCACAAATACATATAATCAAGTGTTTAACTGGTTTCATTTGTTTCTATGACCAATAATTATTATTATTATGATTTTCAGCCCAACTCTTGACTATTTAAAACAAAGTTGTGTCCCATTTTTTGCCCATTGAAGTTGTTGGTTCAACTAAACAGTTTTTAAATACCCAAACAATCCCCCAAAATTAAAAGACGCAAACATGACTTTAACAATTCAATTTATTCTTCCAAAACTAGTCAAAGTTAAAACAGTAATTTATATAAAACAGATGAATACATGTTGTCTTTTTGCTTAAAGTTCATTAAACTACCCGGATACACCAGCTGCTTATAAGTCTCTATCTATAGTTCTTTTATATTAAAATATTAATTTTTCAAATATCAAAACTATTAAACATGGAACAGTTTAAGTCCTTGTTTCCCCCAAAGTACTGTATCAGACATTTTGCAGTTCTATGGTCAGTATATACAGTAGACCTGATCAAACATCATTCTAAAGCTGTCGGACTGTGACGTCATCCCTCCTACAGCTCCGTCAACAGCTTGTTCAGGCTCCTCCAGTCCTGTAGCTCCAAAAGTCCAGCCGTCAGCCGTCTGACCCCCCAATCCTCCACAGCGGAGCTCTGCTTAAAGACAACAGGAGAATTTAGTCAAGACAAAGACAAATAAACTTCACAGAACATCTAGTTCTAATTAAAATACAATATATTAATAAACCTATTTACCACAGAATGTGTAAAATACTGTTTTGGGGATTCTGGAATGTAAATAAACTGGCTGTGCTAATGTTAACCAGTGAACAGTGTTAGTGTTAACCAGTGACTGTCTGTATTATCGTCTGCATTAAATTAACCGAGAATTTACTTAATGCGCTTCTCATACAAATAAGTTAAGCGATATAACACTCGTATATGAGCATTAGTTCATCCCTGAAGTCAAACTATAACTTACTGAAGCCCCTCATACCCCCCCCCCACACACACACACCTCCCCCTCCTCCTTAACTGATAAACACTTCAGTGTTGTTATTCAGCTCGTTAACTAAGCGCTCGCGCTACCGCGGAAAGTCCCGACCAAAGTGTATAAAATATAAACCGGGTTATGAGCGTTACTAGCTCCTGTACAGCTCCCCTCAGTTTGTGTCCCTCATCAACTGCATCACATTATATTACAGTCACAGAAATAACCTGCAGATTAACTCTTAACCAGAGAATAAATAAGCGCTGAATTTATCCAGACAACACGCGGTGAGATTCTCTCAGTATTTACAGAGAACACAAACACTCTTCATCGGGTAGTGCAGCTCTTGTAATAGGGACATTAATAGTATTGTCGAAGCTTGAGCATGTTTTTGAGTTAAAGTGGAGTGACATTGTGAGTGTGTGACACTGACAGTAAGCTGTAATATTAACTCCAGACTTGGTAAACAGAACATTAAGTTCTCTAAAGTCACATCTGACCGCTGCTGGTGCTGCCAGTGATATTTAAAACGGCCAATAAAAAAACTAAACTGGGAAATAAACTGTAAACTACCCCAAACACATTTTATAAAATAAAACATCACTTACCACGAATAGTCCGTTAAGCCGCCATCTTCATCTCTGTAGTTTGGTAGCGTCAGTTCGGCGGGGGTGGAGGCGGGTTGTTAAAATCACGTGATTGCAACTCAGCGCAGCTGGCTTGTTTTAACGTGTTCTTGAGAACGAAGCGCCATCTAGTGGTGGCACCAGGTAAATGAATAAATAGGGCTTGAATGGGCGTGTTTACTGTGAAATCTTGACACGCCTTTCTGTCAGAAAAGGGAGGGGGGATTACGGCGTGCAAAGGGTATTCACACGCCATTCACACTTCAGCCACACGGTCGCGGCTATTTGGCGTGGCTCCCACTGTATATATAAAAGTAGATTACATCTAAACATGAACTACTAGGTAGAGTACCACACAACAGCTCAATGCCTATTGCTCCTATATGAAGGAGACAAAAACATGCCTTCGCCTCTCGTTAACAAAAATAAACTGCTGGCATATTTGTTTGACATCAATATTGTCCAGGCTGTTCTTTTTTTCTTCTGATAAACACTAAAGATGATATTTTGTAGAATGCTGAAAACCTGTAATCATTGATTTACATAGTATTTGTTTTTCCTGCTACGGAAGTCAATGTTTTCAGCTTTTTCCCCCAATATCTTATTTTGTATTCAACAAAATAAAGAAAATCATTAAAGTTTGGAACCACTTAAGGAGTAAATAGTGAGTAAAGTTTTTTTTGGGGTGAACAATGGCTTTGACCCTAACTCTTCCCCTCTGACTGCACTAGGACCGGACAGCATTGCCACCTGATGAAATAGCGTGACAAAAAAGTGAAATGTCAGTTCAAAACTTTTGCCAAAAACACTAATGAATCACTTACATCCTCAGCCTATCACTCCTCATAATGCTAAATATTAGTATAATCAACATGTATAATACACGCACACATATTATATGTTATATACTGTATAATCAACATTCAGATTGACCTCCTGTGACCTCGCCTCTTCACCTGAACTACAACATGGCTGATCTGCTTCTGTCCCCTACTTGAAAAACATTGAGGGATTCCTTATGAGCATGGACAGAGAATGCCTCAGCCTATTATTGGTAACAATGTTAAATCTCAGGACAACTACAGTGGCTTGCAAAAGTATTCGCCCCCCGTGAACTTTTCCACATTTTGTCACATTACAGCCACAAACATGAATCAATTTTATTGGAATTCCACGTGAAAGACCAATACAAAGTGGTGTACACGCGAGAAGTGGAACGAAAATCATACATGATTTCAAACATTTTTTTTTTTTTTACAAATAAATAACTGAAAAGTGGGGTGTGTGTAATTATTCAGCCCCCTTTGGTTTGAGTGCAGTCAGTTGGCCATAGACATTGCCTGATGAGTGCTAATGACTAGAGAGCACCTGTGTGTAATCTACACTCTCTCCATCGCTGTCTGATATACAGCACAGGTGTTTAGGTTCTGTTACCTGACAAAACAGGATAAACACATGCCATTTAAACAGCAATCATTTTATTTCACTTTTTCTGAGTCTTAGTGTGCAAACCTCGAATCAAATCATTAATGTTCGCCAAGTAAGTGAATGCATTTTACAAACTATTTTTCTGAAGTGGATTGTCTATTGGTGTCAACAAAATTCTAGCCATATGGCAATATTAGTATATTAGTTTATCAATTTCTTTCACAATACTGATTTCTGACAAACAGTCACTAGATTAGGAGACTGACAGGGATCATATTTATACTTTTACATTTAGCTGTTTAATCTGCTGTTAGTTTTACGTCCGTATTCACAGACTATAACCTGGCCTGCTGTACTGAATGTGAGTCCACTGAATTTGTCGCTGCTTGTGTCTGAACGCAGCCAATCATCTATCACATGATGGCAGGGAAAGGCACAGCCAATCAAAATGTTCATATGTGTTTTGGGACGGGAGGACTCAAGGAGAGAACGTGATTCATCCCTTTCTGCGTGTCTAGGTTAATGTTGACAGAACGATTAAAAAAAAGTGGATTAAATTATTGGTGGGGACATTTCAATGGTCGGAGAATATTGGTGGGGACACATCCCCTCTGTCCACCCTAAATCTACGCCCCTGTATATATATAATTTAAACTATTTATTCATTTGACTTTTATTTACTTACTTACTAGCGAATGCTTTTTTAGGGCTCTAAAAACTACGGCAGTATGAGTGACAATGGAATAGGACGTGTGAGTTGCACCGGTCTCACACACACACACACACACAGACACACACACACACACACACACACACACAATAAATATATATATAATTAAATTCTTAAAACATCGTGTTCACCCATGCACTGAAAAAAAGAACTTGTAAGATTTACTTAATAAAGTCCTCATAACAATTTGGACACAGATTTTAAGTAAATTTTATTGCTCCAATATTAAGGCTGAATCTCATTTCTACCCCTTCCCCCTACCCTTCCATTTGGCGCGTTCACGTGCAGGGGTAGAGGTGTCTCATTTCTCTTTTGGTTGGAGGTGTACGGGGAGGGGGGAAGGGCCAGATAGCCCTCCAAACGAAGATTTTTCAGGACCTCACTTCAAACGAAGGGCTAAGCGAAGTTTTCAACATGGCTGCTCACTCGAGCAAGGAGACCCATAAATGTTAATTCATTTTTGCCATTAATAAAGATTTTTATGACAAGTTTTCATTATATGTATATTACCTTTAGTCTTGTGTTTGTGTTTATGGTGATGTTCTGTAAAGAAACGTTTGCAAAAAATAATCGCTAAAGTTTGCTAGCGGATAGCACATATTGCACAATATTACAAATATATATTTTCATGTCACATACACTTTACTGCATGCTACAAACAAATATGAAAGTTCATTAGCACGGCAGTTTGCCGAGCATTTGATAAGGCATTGTTTGTTTTGCTTACGGCCATACACTATTGTTTTGCTTACACTATTCTTACTTATTGCAACGTGACCACAGTTTTGTAATTTATATTCTGTATATGGACGGCTGAGGAAACCCGAAGACTCATCCGTGTTCGTGGTGAAAATGAGCAACTTTTTTAAAAATCGAAATACGGCGCAAAAAACCTTTGGGAGTGAGTAATCTCTCTTATTGGAATGTGTGATAAACATCGGCGCATGTCCTCTGACGTAACATTAGGAACCAGCGACAATGTATGATGACGTATAACAGTGTTGTCCCATTTCTTAGGGGAAATATTTATACCCTTCCTCTTTCGACTTTGTTTCAAGGGACAAGGGGAAGAAAATAGAATTGTGATTCAGCCTAAGTAAAACTCACCTGTAATTGTCAGGTAAAATTTACTTAATTAAATTAACAATAAAAGAAATCAAGTAAAAGTTACATAATTATATTTAATGCACAAATTAGATTTATTTAAAATAATCAAGTAAAGTTAATTCATTATTGTATCAGCAGGAACCTTAATTTTATGAAATTACTATCATTTTGTTTTGTGAGATTTTCCCTTAACTTGGTTTTATCAATTTATATTACTCCCTATAATAATGTAAACATTGCTAATTTATGTTTTGGAAAGAAACTTAAGTAATTATTTCATCTATATCTTTCATAAATCACACAACTAAAATATAATTAAACAGTTTATTCACCAACATTACCAAATATTTGTGACATTCACAGTCTAGATCCAAGTTGTCTTTTTAATAAAAGTGCATTCAGCTAAATTTTGCATCCATAGAAAAAAACTGCACGGCACCAGGGCCTGAAATACTTGTTTTAAACAAAATTGTGTAAAATAATAAATAAATAAAATACAGCATTCATTTAGAAATAAAATACAGCAGAAAATACATTAAACAAACTGTAGAATAAACGTTAAAACGTAATAGCCCTCGGAAGCAGTGAAGTTGCAACATTCAAATCAGCACTATGGACTAGTGCACTTAAAAGTATGCCATTGAAACCATAACGCATTAAAACGTTAAGCTGAACATGTAAACACAACATGTAAAGACTTGTAGTCAAGCCAAATCAAATGTTTTAAGATAACTTCATCTTTAAAGCTTGCACTTTTGGTGATAGCTTAATCCCATCAAGTTCTAGAAGAACTTTCTGAAAATAGCTCAAATGTGTAGCGCAGTGCTCAGAGCTATTGCCACATTCTTGCAAAATTTCCTCTCCTTCAAGGATTATGGATACACCAACCGGTTCTTCCCCTTCAACAGCACAGACGACAAGGATTTTAAGAAGGTGCATACTGGCATCACTTCGTCTGTCCCCCTGCATAAAATGTACAAGAAAATAAATAATTTATTTTGAGAAACAAAAAAAAAAAATCTGAATTGCTTCAACCTGTGCTGACTTCATTTCACAGAGAAAGAAAAAAAAATAAAAATAATTGATAATAAAAAATGACCATCACTTCATATACTTCAGATTGTTAAACTTGGGTTAAATTGCTTTAGCAATAATCTTGCATCAATAAAACATTGTAAAACATGGCATGAGATGGCTACACTCCATAGATTACTCTGCACCTTTACAGTGTCAGGAAATCCTATGATGAACATGAAAATTCGTTCAATAATTACTCAGATTTATATATTCATTTGCATTTATATGCTTCTGTCCAATACAACAAACACTATATTCAAGGTATTAATAAATTGTATAATTAATAAGAAAACAATGCTTTACCAGGCAATCATCAAAGAGATCCTCTTCAGATTCACATCTCATCTTTACGCTTTGTTTCTGTGAAAATATTTACATTGTATCATTACATAATCTTTTATTCGTACAACTACATTTAGGCATTTCTTCATCTTTTGTAAGTTTGCCTTTATCCAAAGCAAATTACAAAAGAGGAAGGCATCAAGCATGTCAAGCAGTGCTACTAACACAAAGTTTCTGACACCGTTAGAAAAATACAAGATAGATCAGCGAGGGATTAAGGAAAAAGTGAGAAGCAAGAATCATGTGTGGAAAGATTAAGCATGCAGGGTCACAGGATGACTCGACTTATTTTTATCGTCTGCAATGCGATTTAGACAAATTAGAACTGCGGTAAAGCCAGCCGCGGTTCAGAAAAAAACGGTCAAGCCAGCCGCGATTGATTTTAGTGTGCGCACATATTACAGTGATTACGGTAGTTTCAGGAACGACACAGAGACAACGCGCTTTCAGAGCACTTTTCATTTAGACGCCCAGGACTGAGAGATAATACAACATGCTCGTCAATTTTTACTTGCTTATTTATTTGCATTTCTGCTTTAATATCCGTGTTATTTATTGGTGACTTTGACGGTTGTCTGTTACAATATTTTTCTTAAATATTTACCATTCAAATAATTGTTTTATGTAGATAAGTTACAGCAGAATTCGTAGAAAACAGACAAAATAATGTATTTAGTCTTTCTAAATACCAGAATTGATTTTTATTTTGTTTTACTGTTCAAAAGTAGCAGTTATTCTTCAATGAATGTTTTCTATAATGAGGATGAAAATGCTGCAGTAAAATTGTTTCATATTTGGTGTGTATATAGTATGGGGCGTCCTGATTAATAACTGATCATTGTTTTTTTTCTACTCATTAGAAATGGGGACTTTATACCCATTTAAAGTGTAATAATGTCCAATATCTCAAAAATGCTGCAGTAAAATTGTTTCATATTTGGTGTGTATATAGTATGGGATGTCCTGAATAAGAACTGGTGGTTGTTTTTTTCTACTTATTAGAAATGGGGTCTTTATACCCCTTTATCATGTAATGTCCAATATTTTAAAAATGCTGCAGTAAAATTGTTTCATATTCGGTGTGTATATAGTATGGGACGTCCTGAATAAGAACTGGTGGTTGTTTTTTTCTACTTATTAGAAATGGGGTCTTTATACCCCTTTATCATGTAATGTCCAATATCTCAAAAATGCTGCAGTAAAATTGTTTATGTGGTGTGTATATAGTATGGGACGTCCTGAATAAGAACTTATCATTGTTTTTTTCTACTTATTAGAAATGGGGACTGTATACCCCTTTAAAGTGTAATAATGCCCCATATCTCAAAAATGCTGCAGTAAAATAATTTCATATGAGGTGTGTATATAGTATGGGACGCCTCCTATGATAATTGGCCATTATTTTTTTTTACTTATTAGAAATGACGTCTGTATAGGCCTCTTTAGTGTAATGTCATTATTCTTGATATCACCTTTATGATAATTATAGATTAGTGATTCAGACTTTTAAACCTATTGTAAACTTATTTTGCTATTTACTTTCATTGCAGACATTACACCTAATGAATGCACTCAAAAATAACAGAAATTATAGAGCATTGGTCAAATGAATAAACAACTGAGGGATTAAAAATGAGTATATCATTTATTTTGTCTTCAATTTGCATATAATTTATCTGTAAACACAACTACATTTACAATGACTGTATAAGAAGAAATATACAGAAAACATTAGACATCGCACCTATAAACAATAAGGAAAACAAAAAATGCAAAACACCAGTTTCGAAACATGACATCTTTTTATATCACATCACAATCACGCTGGGCTTTTCAAGAAAAGCGCTCTGAAAACGCGTTCTCTCTGTGTTGTTCATGAAACTACCGTACTCACTGTAATATGCGCGCGCACTAAAATCAATCGCGGCTGGCTTGACCGTGTTTTTCTGAACCGCGGCTGGCTTTACCGCAGTAAATTAGAGCTGCTGTCAATACTGTATGAACATATGTACAGGTTCTTTACTCGTAACTCATTAATAAAGTTCGGCTTCAGAAAAAAAAAACGTTTATTGCTAGTGCTCTTTTACCATTTAATGCTTTAACACACACGACTCAGTTTGTTCAGAAATGGCATCTAACTGGCGAGCCTTTGTCTGAACACGCCGTTTTCACTCGGGGTGGGGGTAAGAAACACACATCTCGGTGTATTAATCCGCGCGCTCGGTTCGTTATTATTTTATTTATTTATTTATTTACCACAGGACCCCTGGGGGGCTCCGTAGGTTCAGGTTTTTACACGAAAACGGTGTTTTGTGAATCTCCACACTATTAAAAACTGAAATT
The DNA here is from genome assembly GCA_030522415.1 of Channallabes apus. NCBI lineage: Eukaryota > Metazoa > Chordata > Actinopteri > Siluriformes > Clariidae > Channallabes > Channallabes apus. The sequence goes on from CM060126.1 coordinate 22,969,803, forward strand.
GCTAATTGTACGTCCTGAGATTAAGATGAACATTAATTGGGAGTCATGAAAGCGAGAATCACATCCAAAAAAGAAAGCTAAACTTACCTCGAACACGACAAACTCCAGCTGCAGCCACGCCGTGTTGTAACCTCCGTGATGATTCCCAACCGACTGATACACAGCGCGGGCACAGCGTCTCCAAACACGCATGCGCAGTTTAATTTGCACACATTTTCGGCTTCAGTAGACACACAATACTTCAGACTGAAACACGACTGCCCCCTACAGGTAATGAAGGGCATGTTCACAGCTTCCCGCACGCAGCCGCGCAAAGCCGCGGCAAGTCACGGGATCCCTTTTCTCGAAACGCGCATTTTTAATGGCGACATCTGTACATACACGCACAGTTACTCACACATTACATTAACGAACAGTGGTGCCTGAATTTAGTACGGAGTTTACTGCTGCTACATACAGCAGTTTTGGATGAGACCTGTTGGACTGACAAAGTGCAACAGTAATGACGTTTTGTCTAGGCTTTTGATTGGCCCCCTTTTGGTTAGCAATGCTCCTAACAGCACTTTTGCTGTGGACAAGGATATTTTTGTTAAACGTAGGTCATGTGAACAGAATTATAAAAATAAAAAAATTAAGTAGAAAAATCTTTGTTTTTAAAAATACCTTAACTATACTGTAAATAACTTGTGGACATGGCCTTACACAGAAAGTAATCACCAGAGAACAATTGTACAGGAAACAAGACAATAGTCACACTAGAGAGATACTCTGACAAAGCCTGAAGTACTTGTCATCCATTTAGAGCTGGGAGTTGATTACCTGACAAGATTTGGCTACAAAAGCAAAGTGAAAATCTGCAGTGGACTTATGACCTGGATGTGCCAGCCTGATAAGGCTGACTCGTGACGCCTTCATAAGAATTCTTAACCAGATAAGGAAAGTTCTCAACATACAGTGGTTACAAAATTGGAATGGCGATCTCGCCGCGTATACCGCCGTTTAAAGGCAACAGCGGCCAAAATAAATCGACATGATATAAGTAGGACACAATAATTTAAACTTCAACTTAATTTAGAAACCCAATTTGTTGATCACTGGCGGGAATCGAACCCGGATCGTCCACACGGTAAGCAAATGACCACTGAGCCATCATTCCGATAAGCAGCAGCGACAGGAAAATGAAGTTGTTCCCTTTCAAGGCTACACTTCGATGCTGCATATCAATGCTATGGGAACCATTTTGTCGCGTTGCCGGTCGTGAAGCATGCTGTGTAAACACGCCAAAGTTTTTGGCTATACAGTGGTTACTCAATCGGGATTATCATCCCGCCGCGCTCACCGCCGTTTAAAGGCAACAGCGGCCAAAATAAATCAAATGCATTTCAAAGTCATTCGTAAAATGGCCGCCAGGTGGCGCAAAGTGACATTTTCATTCATCGCAGTAAATTCAACAGTGATGGTAATTTCCACAACAAACATGAAAAATCTGAACCAGAGCTATTGATGTGTACTGTACAATAATGAGTAAAAAAAATTTATAGTAGATTTATTAACTGAAATAAATGACCATATTTTTCAAGAGAATTTTCAAGCCCCACTCATCAAACAAAATTATAACGAAATCGGCCAAGTTTACTATTTATTTAAATATAAATTTCTAAACCAATAAGATCAAATAACACTAAGTTATTATTATAACAGGCTTACTTCATCACTTATCTAGAGCTTGCGTTCAAAGAAGTCGACTGCCTTATTAAGGTGACTGGGTTGCATTGTCTTTAAGTGCCCACTTGGTGTAGTGGTTAGAGCGCTCGGCCAGAGATCTACAAAGCGCTGGTTCAAATACTGAGTGATGATGTCTTAAAATTATTTTATTTTAATTATAGCAAAATTAAGATAAAACTAAATAAAATGTTTTAAGTGCGCTTAAGGTAGAGTCTTATAAAGGCTATGTAGGCTTATATAGTTTTATTATATATTTTTTGCACAATAATCTGAGTCCTCATCTGTTAGATCTGTTTATTTTTTATTTTTTCCAGCCGGCACGAATACGCGGCTCCATCCCTGTCCCGCCTATTCAGGGAGCCTATGGAGTGATCGATTAACCATAGTCGAATCGATTGGTATCGTTACTCGTGAGTCGGCCTATTCATGCCGGCTGGTGATAATTAACGCTAATATGATCTCGGGCTTGCTCACGATGCTCAACATCTATAAAAATAGCAAAGTATTGTGTATAGAGTGATAAAAAAAACACTATCTAACACATGTTATGAGTGCATTGTCTCTAAGTGTCTGATTTGTGCAGCAGGTAAGTCCGCGCCCTTTCACGCGGGGGACCTGGGTTCGATCCCTGCGTGATACTGTTTTAAATTGTTTATATTTTAATTATAGCAAAATAAAAATAAAACAAAATAAAATGTTTTATTTTGATTTTGCTTTAGCATACTATAGGAAAAACAGCAAACTCGCACGCAACCAGTTTGTATTCTTTAAATTTAGGGTAGTGACGACTCTGTGTGTGCGTGTCATTATACTGATGATAAGTGGTGGATTATTCAGTGAAACGAGGCTCAGCTGAAAGATGTTAGGCACATCAGTCACTTAACCCCAAATAAAAGGTATTTCTGAGTGTTATTATATAGTTGTAAAATAACAGATGTACAAACGGTGCGCACTGAATATTAAACCTATACCAGGCACAAGTTTTTTTTTAAATAAAAATACCAAGGAATATTGTTAACATTTTACAGATTAAAAACAATGCAATTTATGCTATCATAAGGAAAATCTCAATTTCTTCCATTCCAAGGATTAAAATAGGTAACAATGTCAACTTTAGAATCTAGAATCCAGAAGATTAAAATTACACAAATTTAAATCACTGAAAGCAGGGGCGGACTGGCCATCTGGAGTACCGAGAGTTTTCCCGGTGGGCCGCTGGCCAGTGAAGTCCGGCCCAGTCAGTACACAAATATATAAAAAATGACGGAAACCATAATATTGCATCTCTTTCCTAATCATATGGAGGAGTGCGCGGGCGCCGCCGACAAAGAGCGTGTTGTTGCAGGAGAGAGAGAGAGGTTGATTTTACGACAGCTGTTTACGGGAGTGTAGTCTAGTGCGGGAGATGCATTGTGGGTAATGTGTTCCGGTGTGTGTGAAGTTGAATGCGAATGCGAGATGTAAGCTGGGATATAGAGTGAGTTTTGTATTCTTTTCACTCGTTTTTAGTTTGATTTAATAGCAGGATCTACCCGAAAGTTTGTACTATAACCTGACAATATGCAGCAAAATAAAGAACGGACATCGACAAGTTTGTCCATCTCATCATTACGTGAATTAACAGGCTGTTACACTGCCGCGAGCAACATTAAAAACAAAGCGGAGAAGCTAACTGTGTTTGTTACTGCGCATGCGCATGTTTTGCTCCATCTATATTAACTAAACACCTTTCCTTTTAATTTACAGAGGGAGAGATATTGATCCTTTCTCGATGCAGCGAAGTTGTTTGAGCAAATTAATAATTTCAATGAATGAAATGGAGGAAGAAGAAAAGGTGGAGCTGAAAACTACATGAAAATAAGAAAAAGCTTTAGAGGTAAATGCAGTGAAATGCTTCAAATGAACAGATTCTGCCTTTTAAAAGGAGGAAGAAGAATTCACTGGCTCATTAAAGTGGAGATTATTTTTTAAAACCACATACTAGTATAGAAATATAACAAACAAAAATGTAAATAAAAAGTATCACTGAACATATATTGGGTCATATTTGTAAAAAATAAATAAAAAAAAAAAGCAAAAAACAGTAAGTTCATTATTCCACGTTATTCAGATCAGTGTAAAGTTAGTGGGATTTTAAAAGTGCTTAAACACCTGGCACTGTTTCATCCTAGTGGAACAATCTGACTACATGTGCAGTGCCATGGAAAAGTATTTGCCCCTTCCTAATTTTTTTCTTTGCATATTTGTCACACTTGTACGGGTGGAATTTCACCTAAACACTTTATGAGGAAAAGACAAATTAGATATCATGAACATTTGGCAGTGGGTATCATCATGATGCAGTGTAAGATCTACCACTCATCAGTGTAAACTGTAAGTGCAGCAGGTCAGTGATGATGAACCAGTGCCTGCTGATGATGACCAACACGTCTCCCCTGATCTACCAGAGCCAACTGAAAAGAATCACAATCAAACTGAACAGGTAAGCTGGAATAAAATTAGTAGCAGCATTAACTCCTGCTAGTAATTATTATGGTAGACAATATTATTTAAAAAATAATGCTGCTACTGATTTTATTTCAGCTTACCTGTTCAGTTTTATTGCCATTCTTTTTAAAATATTGTCTTTATAGATTTATATGTAGTTTGTCTTGATGTTCTTTCCTTTGTTTCTTTGTTTCACTAATATGACGCAATATATGTTCAGTGATACTTCAAATAATATGTTTAAATAGCATAGATTTCCGTATTGTGTTATTTTTTTTATACGAGTAACTGGTGTTAAAATATATCTCTACATTAATGAGCCAGTGTATTATGATGTGGGCTGTTGTGGGCCAGAAAGTCCAGGGCCACTTTTTGGTCCCAGTCCGCCCCTGACTGAAAGTCTGAGGCATAAGAGCCTCAGATTGGGGAAGTGGGGAGAGGTCCTGAATGTATAGGGGGAGGGTGAAAAATTTGCATTTGAATGTTGTCTGGCATTGTAAAGCACACACAGGACGCAGCAGTGGTTCTCAAACATTTTCTGTTATTCCCCACTTAAGGGAGTGGGAGAATTTTCAAGCCCCACTTGTCAAAGAATTAGAACGAAATCAGCCAAGTTTACTATTTATTGAAATATAAAGTTCTAAACCAATAAGATCAAATAACACCAAGTTGAAAACATATAGAATACACTTGCAATTATTATAACAGGCTTACTTCATCACAGTTATTTGTAGTTTATCTGAATGTAGAGGTGAGAAGGCATGGGGTGGCGTGAAGTATCTGCATTTGAATGGTGTCTGTCTGTGTAACGCAGACAGAGTAACACTAAAACAACAACTTAAAATTAATAAGAGGCCCTGATGCTGCATAAATATTATTTAGTACAACAAAACTTCTCCGCGCTCTGGAAAACTTTATTAGACTACGTAGGAAAATAAAAAGGAGGATAACGATACCGGCTTTATATTAAATTAACAAATATTGTATTTGTAAATCATCAGCACTCGTGTTTTTGCGTTATTATAAATAATGAAATGCAGTAGGCTGTTATGGTCATTATAATTTTCTTTAATAATTATTCATTCTATTTTTTTTATTCTGATAGTTTACTCAATTTGCTTTTTGGTTATTTATATATTTAAATTGGGATGCCTTCTACTGTTACAAATTTAACTCTTGTCAAAATAATAAAAATGTTTCTTAGAAGCCCTTGTGTTGTTGTTTGTGCTGTTGTTCTTTAATAATACAAATAATCAGATACAAACAGTCTTTCTAAACGAAAACTAACCAATGTTTTTTTTATTTTGCTCAGCATACTATAGAAAAAACAGCAAACAAACAAAAAAAACATAGTGCCTGGTATAGGTTTAATATTCAGTGCGCACCGTTTGTACATCTGTTATTTTACAACTATATAAGAACACTCAGAAAAACCTTTTATTTGGGCTTAAGTGACTGATGTGCCAAACATCTTTCAGCTGAGCCTCGTTTCACTGAATAATCCACCACTTTTCATCAGTATAATGACACACACACAGCAGCAGCAGCAGACCGAGTCGTCACTCCCCTAAATTTAAAGAATACAAACTGGTTGCGTGCGAGTTTGCTGTTTTTCCTATAGTATGCTGAAGCAAAATCAGAATAAAACATTTTATTTTGTTTTATTTTTATTTTGCTATAATTAAAATAAAAAAAATTTAAAACAGTATCACGCAGGGATCAAACCCGGGTACGCCGCGTGAAAGGGCGCAGACTTACCCGCTGCACCACTCAGACACACCCGTTGCACCACTCAGACACTTAGAGACAACACACCCCAGACTGTAAATAGCACCCATTCCTCCATACTGTTCTTTACAGATTTTCCTTATCATAACATGCGTTAGTTTTTTTTTTTATCACTCTACACACAATACTTTGCTATTTTTATAGATGTTGAGCATCGTGAGCAAGCCCGACATCATATTAACGTTAATTATCACCAGCCGGCCTGAATAGGCGGCTCACGAGTAACGTGAGTTGGGCGCACACACATTGATTCGACTATGGTTAATCGCTCACTCCGTAGGCTCCCTGAATAGGTGGGAAAGGGATGGAGCCGCGTATTCGTGCCGGCTGGAAAAAAAAAACTAAACAGATCTAACAGATGAGGACTCAGATTAATGTGCAAAAAATATATAATAAAACTATATAAGGCTACATAGCCTTTATAAGACTCTACCTTAAGTGCACTTAAAACATTTTGTTTTATTTGAATTTTGCTATAATTAAAATAAAACTATTTTTAAAAGGATCAATATCTCTCCCTCCGTAAATTAAAAGTAAAGGCGTCTAGTTAATATAGAGGGAGCAAAACATGCACATGCGCAGTAACAAACACAGTTAGCTTCTCTGCTCGATGTCCGTTCTTTATTTTGCTGCATTGTCAGGTTATAGTACAAACTTTCGGGTAGATCCTGCTATTATATCAAACTAAAAACGAGTGAAAAGAATACAAAACTCAGACTCTATATCCCAGCTTACATCTCGCATTCGCATACAACTTCACACACACCGGCCCTCATTACCCACAATGCATCTCCCGCACTAGACTACACTGCCGTAAACAGCTGTCGTAAATCAAAACTCCCGGTAGTCCAGATGGCCACCACTTTTCATTAGTATAATGACACACACAGACAGCAGCAGCAGACCGAGCCGTCACTCCCCTAAATTTAAAGAATACAAACTGGTTGCGTGCGAGTTTGCTGTTTTTTCTATAGTATGCTGAAGCAAAATCAAAATACAACATTTTATTTTATTTTATTTTTGCTATAATTAAAATAAAACAATTTTAAAACATCATCCCTCGGGATTCGAACCGGCACGTTGTGTATCACTGACCAAGCACTCTAACCACTACACCAAGCGGGCACTTAGAGACAATGCACCTCAGTGACGTTAATAAGGCAAGGTTAATAAAGCAAGCTCTAGATAAGTGACGAAGTAAGCCTGTTATAATAATAACTTCGTGTTATTTGATCTTATTGGTTTAGAAATTTATATTTAAATAAAACCCTACACACTTCTTTTCTAATTACACGTGATAAAATCTAAAGGCTCACTGTGTTAATATTTATTGTGCTTAAATTTGATCTTAATAAGATTTGATTTAATTTGAATTCTACATTTGTACTGTAATTTTAGTACTGTGATTATGAATTCGGTCAACTACAGTGTTTCATTTGATGTTATCAGCTACTACGTGTATTATTTAATGGAACGCGTCTCATTAATGCGGCAGAGAATGAACTAAGGCATGAGGCGTCAGTCTGTAGTTATATAGCGCCACTCAGTGGTAAAAGCCAGCAAATGCACATACCCAAATGCGGCGGCGACGGTAAATACGATGCTCCGATTAGGTGACCACTGTATATAACCTCGACCAGGTGACGTCATCTGATTAGATGTAGGTGGAGGTTATAAAAACAGGTGAGCTGGCAACAACCTCAGATCATTTGTCTTCAGAGCCTTGTTGTGAAGTGTGTTGTGTTTAAACCAGCAAAATAAGAAGGTGTTTAACTGACCAATATGACGAGTTTAAACTAGATATCCCTCCGTGTGTGATAATCCATATCGGAGTGCGATCTCTACACTGCTTCGACTAGTGCTGCGCGCGCCGCGCATTCCGTGAGAAGCTGCGAGCCGCCGCGCATTCCTGGCTTAAAACTCGTGCATCTGACTGAGGTGAGGGAGACAGAGGTAAGAAAACTCCTTTTCTTCCGCGTTGTCATCACGAGGATTCCTCCCTTGCTAGTGGAGATGAAAATAGGCTTAAGCACTAAAAAAAAAAAAAAAAAAGTAGACGGTAGCTTCTGTCGGGTGGCCGGGGGGGCGGAGCCTCAACGACGCTCTCTCCCCCACCCCCTCTTAGCTCTCTCCATATGAGTTAACCCTTTCTTGGAGTAAGCTGTATTCATCCCGTGTTTTTCCTGCCATGGACTTATTTATTTATTTAAATATAGTCGATGTGGAAACGCGGGGTTATATGATGATGCCCAGATAGTAGAGACGCTTCGCAGGCTATCTCTCTCCTGGGACATCATCCTCCCTGGTAAGCTTATACGTCCTTTCTAGCTGTGTAGACTTTTATCTTCCCTGGAGGGAAAAGCTTTTCACGCAGTAGGTCGGCTTGGTACTCCACTGCACACCAGGGCGGTTTTGCAGGCCTACCAGGCTGACCTGCTGAGAGACTTGAGAACTGGCGGGGCTCTTCAAGATAAGGCATATTGGAATTATCCCGAGCTACAGACTTGTCTCTTCGTGAAACGAAGCAGACGGCTCGTATTATCAGCTGTTTTATGGCTGCTACAGGTTTCACAGGAGGCACCTGTGGCTAAATCTCAGGCGCATCAAGGATAGGAGTGTGCATTTCTCCCTAATGCCCCTATCTCGCCTTCCGGCCTGTTTAGCGATGTCGTTGACTCAGCCGCCACTTGGTTCTGGGGCGAAGTTACAGATGTCGCCTTTAAGACTGCGCGTGTTTTCCCGCGGGATGCCGCAATTTAGCGCGCGGCTTGCCGCGACTTGCAGGAGGCAACATTCGGGAATTTTAAATAAATGTGTTGTGCTTCACTGAATATCCGCCAGATGGCGCATAGAAGGACTTTATCTAAAAGCCGGTGGTCCGGGAAAGTCAGTTTCCCTATGTTTCCCCGGTGGCGCGCAGAGTCAAATCATGACGTCACTCGCTACCAAACGCTGAGAAGGCGAACGAGGATTTTAACAATTTTTCTCTCGTTTTAAAGTGTTTTTATGAACTTTTTGAATTAAACAAATAACCTATGCATAATAATCGAGTGTCTTTTCGCTTTTTTTTTGTATATTTGAAGATAATTCATACGTTTTAAGCCGCTGCAAAAGGCTGGTTTGCTGGGCGAGTACTGACATCACGACTACTTTTATTACACCTACATTTGTTTATTTGTATATGTATGTTATTAATATTAGTTTTTTAGAGATTGTGTGTGCGTGCACGGAGAGTTTGTGTTGATAAGTGTATGTGGATAAGTTGATAAGTGTATCAGAAAGCATTAAAATGTTCATTTGAATTAAAATGACACACACACGTCTGTATATACAGTATATCAATTACATACAGATGTCGCCAGTAAAAACCTGCGTTTCGAGAAAAGGGATCCCGTGACTTGCCGCGGCGTTGCGCGGCTGCGTGCGGGAAGCTGTGAACATGCCCTTCATTACCTGTAGGGGGCAGTCGTGTTTCAGTCTGAAGTATTGTGTGTCTACTGGAGCCGAAAATGTGTGCAAATTAAACTGCGCATGCGTGTTTGGAGTCGCTGTGCCCGCGCTGTGTATCAGTCGGTTGGGAATCATCACGGAGGTTACAACACGGCGTGGCTGCAGCTGGAGTTTGTCGTGTTCGAGGTAAGTTTAGCTTTTACACTTATTAGAAATGGGGTCTTTATACCCCTTTGAAATGTAATAATGCCCCATATCTGAAAAATGCTGCAGTAAAATAGTTTCATATGTGGTGTGTATATAGTATGGGACGTCCTGAATAAGAACTGATCATTGTTTTTTTCTACTTTTTTTTTATTATCATATAATGTGTGTACATTATATGGGATAAAAACTGACCATGGCGTTTTATACTTACTAGAATTTATTTTTTCATAGGTCTCTGAAGTGAAATAAAGGCATTTTATTTAACTTTTTTTCCCCCATTGTGAACATTTGTTTATTTGACCTCTCTTCCAAAGCAGACGTTAATCCTCATTATAGAAAACATTCATTGAAGAATAACTGCTACTTTTGAACAGTAAAACAAAATAAAAATCAATTCTGGTATTTAGAAAGACTAAATACATTATTTTGTCTGTTTTCTACGAATTCTGCTGTAACTTATCTACATAAAACAATTATTTGAATGGTGAATATTTAAGAAAAATATTGTAACAGACAACCGTCAAAGTCACCAATAAATAACACGGATATTAAAGCAGAAATGCAAATATCTGTTTCTAACGGTGTCAGAAACTTTGTGTTAGTAGCACTGCTTGACATGCTTGATGCCTTCCTCTTTTGTAATTTGCTTTGGATAAAGGCCTAAATGTAGTTGTACGAATAAAAGATTATGTAATGATACAATGTAAATATTTTCACAGAAACAAAGCGTAAAGATGAGACGTGAATCTGAAGAGGATCTCTTTGATGATTGCCTGGTAAAGCATTGTTTTCTTATTAATTATACAATTTATTAATACCTTGAATATAGTGTTTGTTGTATTGGACAGAAGCATATAAATGCAAATGAATATATAAATATGAGTAATTATTGAACGAATTTTCATGTTTGGACTAACCCTTTAAATACAAACTCAGCATTCATCATAGGATTTCCTGACACTGTAAAGCCATCTCATGCCATGTTTTACTGATGCAAGATTAGTGCTAAAGCAATTTAACCCAAGTTTAACAATATGGAGTATATGAAGTGATGGTCATTTTTTTATTATCATTTATTTTTATTATTATTTTTTTCTCAATGAAGTCAGCACAGGTTGAAGCAATTCAGATTTTTTTTGTTTCTCAAAATAAATGATTTATTTTCTTGTAAATTTTATGCAGGGGGACAGACGAAGTGACACCTTCTTAAAATCCTTGTCGTCCGTGCTGTTGAAGGGGAAGAACCGGTTGGTGTATCCATAATCCTTGAAGGAGAGGCTATTTTCAGAAAGTTCTTCTAGAACTTGATGGGATTAAGCTATCACCAAAAGTGCAAGCTTTAAAGATGAAGTTATCATCTTAAAACATTTGATTTGGCTTGACTACAAGTGTTTACATGTTGTGTTTACATGTTCAGCTTAAAATGTTTTCATGCATTAAGGTTTCAATGGCATACTTTTAAGTGCACTAGTCCAGAGTGCTGATTTGAAAGTTGCAACTTCACTGCTTCAGAGGGCTATTGCGTTTTAACGTTTATTCTACAGTTTGTTTAAAGTATTTTCTGCTGCATTTTATTTCTAAATGAATGCTTTATTTTATTTATTTATTATTTTACACAATTTTGTTTAAAACAAGTATTTCAGGCCCTGGTGCCGTGCAGTTTTTTTCTATGGATGCAAAATTTAGCTGAATGCACTTTTATTAAAAAGACAACTTGGATCTAGACTGTGAATGTCACAAATATTTGGTAATGTTGGTGAATAAACTGTTTAATTATATTTTAGTTGTGTGATTTATGAAAGATATAGATGAAATAATTACTTAAGTTTCTTTCCAAAACATAAATTAGCAATGTTTACATTATTATAGGGAGTAATATAAATTGATAAAACCAAGTAAGGGAAAATCTCACAAAACAAAATGATAGTAATTTCATAAAATCAAGGTTCCTGCTGATACAACAATGCATTAACTTTAGATTTATTTAAAATAATCAAGTAATTTGTGCATTAAGTATAATTATGTAACTTTTACTTCATTTATTTTATTGTTAATTTAATTAAGTAGATTTTACCTGACAATTACGGGTGAGTTTGTTTGTAGCATGCAGTAAAGTGTATGTGACACAAAAATATATATTTGTAATATCGTGCAATCTCTGCTATCCGCTAGCAAACTTGAGCGATTCTTTTATTTTTTATATAATATAAAGTATGTTTACAGTATAAACTTTCTATGTACGGGTCCAATCAGAAAAATTTAACCAGAAAACAGCATATTACATTGATTACATTGGCCTGAGGCTGGACAATGGAATAAACTGTGGGATAAACTGTAGAACTGAACAGAATTTTTTTTTCCATGTGACTTGAAAAGCCTTTCATCTAGTTAAATATAAATATTAAAACTCTGATCATGTTATCTAGTTTAATTTCGTGTTTTCGCTACATAAATAAGACAATAGGTTCTCTATTCAACCCCTTAAAATTTCAAATGTAATCTAAAAATGGCCTAGCTTGTACAGGCTACTATACGCTCATCAGCAGTCGGCGCCCCGCTGTAACCAGCAGATCAAAGGAGCAGTTATCGGCTGACACGTAGCCTTCTGAGTTTGGAGACCCACAGAACCCCCACTGTAATTCCCCCATTTCACCTTTCATTCACATAAGAACATCACCATAAACACAAGACTAAAGGTAATATACATACAATGAAAACTTGTCATAAAAATCTTTATTAATGGCAAAAATGACTTAACATTCATGGGTCTGTTTGCTCGAGTGAGCAGCCATGTTGAAAACTTCGCTTAGCCCTTCGTTTGAAGTGAGGTCCTGAAAAATCTTCGTTTGGAGGGCTATCTGGCCCTTCCCCCCTCCCCCTACACCTCCAACCAAAAGAGAAATGAGACACCACTACCCCTGCACGTGAACGCGCCAAATGGAAGAGTAGGGGGAAGGATTGGGATTCAGCCTTAATATTGGAGCAATAAAATTTACTTAAAATCTGTGTCCAAATTGTTATGAGGATTTTATCAAGTAAATCTTACAAGTTCTTTTTTTCAGTGCATGGGTGAACACGATGTTTTAAGAATTTAATTTTATATATATATATATATATATATATATATTTATTGTGTGTGTGTGACCGGTGCAACTCACACGTCCTATTCCATTGTCATTCATACTGCCGTAGTTCTTAGAGCCCTAAAAAAGCATTCGCTAGTAAGTAAGTAAATAAAAGACAAATGAATAAATAGTTTTAAATTATATATATCCAGGGGCGTAGATTTAGAGTGGACGGAGGGGATGTGTCCCCACCAATATCCTCCGACCATTGAAATGTCCCCACCAATAATTTAATCCACTTTTTTTAAAATCGTTCTGTCAACATTAACCTAGACACGCAAAAAGGGATAAATCACATTCTCTCCTTGAGTCCTCCCGCCTCCAAAACACATATGAACATTTTGATTGGCTGTGCCTTTCCCTGCCATCATGTGATAGACGATTGGCTGCGTTCAGACACAAGCAGCGCCAAATGCAGTGGACTCACATTCAGTACAGCACGCCAGGATATAGTCTGTGAATACGGACGTAAAACTAACAGCAGATTAAACAGCTAAATGTAAAAGTATAAATATGATCCCTGTCAGTCTCCTAATCTAGTGACTGTTTGTCAGAAATCAGTATTGTGAAAGAAATTGATGAACTAATATTGCCATATGGCTAGAATTTTGTTGACACCAATAGACAATCCACTTCAGAAAAATAGTTTTTAAAATGCATTCACTTACTTGGCAAACATTAATGATTTGATTCGAGGTTTGCACACTAAGACTCAGAAAAAGTGAAATAAAATGATTGCTGTTTAAATGGCATGTGTTTATCCTGTTTTGTCAGCTAACAGAACCTAAACACCTGTGCTGTATATCAGACAGCGATGGAGAGAGTGTAGATTACACACAGGTGCTCTCTAGTCATTAGCACTCATCAGGCAATGTCTATGGCCAACTGACTGCACTCAGACCAAAGGGGGCTGAATAATTACACACACCCCACTTTTCAGTTATTTATTTGTAAAAAAAAAAAAAATGTTTGAAATCATGTATGATTTTCGTTCCACTTCTCGCGTGTACACCACTTTGTATTGGTCTTTCACATGGAATTCCAATAAAATTGATTCATGTTTGTGGCTGTAATGTGACAAAATGTGGAAAAGTTCACGGGGGGCGAATACTTTTGCAAGCCACTGTAGTTGTCCTGAGATTTAACATTGTTACCAATAATAGGCTGAGGCATTCTCTGTCCATGCTCATAACGAATCCCTCAATGTTTTTCAATTAGGGGACAGAAGCAGATCAGCCATGTTGTAGTTCAGGTGAAGAGGTGAGGTCACAGGAGGTCAATTTGAATGTTGATTATACAGTATATAACATATAATATGTGTGCATGTATTATACATGTTGATTATACTAATATTTAGCATTATGAGGAGTGATAGGCTGAGGATGTAAGTGATTCATTAGTGTTTTTGGCAAAAGTTTTGAGCTGACATTTCACTTTTTTGTCACGCTATTTCATCAGGTGGCAATGCTGTCCGGTCCTAGTGCAGTCAGAGGGGAAGAGTTAGGGTCAAAGCCATTGTTCACCCCCAAAAAATCTTTACTCACTATTTACTCCTTAAGTGGTTCCAAACTTTAATGATTTTCTTTATTTTGTTGAATACAAAATAAGATATTGGGGAAAAAAGCTGAAAACATTGACTTCCGTAGCAGGAAAAACAAATACTATGTAAATCAATGATTACAGGTTTTCAGCATTCTACAAAATATCATCTTTAGTGTTTATCAGAAGAAAAAAAGAACAGCCTGGACAATATTGATGTCAAACAAATATGCCAGCAGTTTATTTTGGGGATTGGGGGATGGGGTATTATTTGGAGTCATGGGTAGCAAACCTACGCCCTTGTGTGTGTGTGTGTGTGTGTGTGTGTGTGTATATATGGAAATATAATTAATATTTTCGTGTTTAATTACAAAAAAAAAAAACATTTTAATGGTTAGTGATTGTTGCAGACATTTACACTATTTTTGAGAACTATTAAGTTCTCCTTCAACGTGTCATAGCCGATAACTGCCCCTTTGAAGCCTTTGAATGGTGTTAAAAATACTTGCAAAACAAGTATTGCAGCCATACATTGGAGGGAACTTCTGAGGTGGTCAGTGATTGATGGCACGGTCGGTCGGAGGGGGTTGTGATCACACCTATAGATCTTTTGTTCTAGGCTATCGGTCAAATATCTCTCCACTTGGAAGCAAAAACATGCAAGGGATTTCAGCATCTCGACGCACATACTAAGCTGTTTATAAAGTAGACACTGTTTGTTTTTTCATTTTGTAATCTTTCCCGTGTTTACCATGTACTGTACAATGTATATTCATTTTTTAATGAATTACTGTAAATAAACAGGTTGATTTACCAGAAATGACTTTTCTGTTTTTTGTGTGTGCTAAACTAAACTTCAGGGTCGAAGTAATAGCGATTTTATTTGAAAAGTATTATATATTTACAATGCTGATAAGTTCAAGCTTAGATTCATATATAAACTGCTTCAAAGTCTTTCCGTGACCGCTGAAATCCGACAGACGCAGGGCTCAAGGGAGGTGTGTCTGTGTGTGTGTGCGTGCGCGTGTGTATGTGTGTGTGTGTGCGTGTGCGCTGTAGCCTGTCCTATGTCAGCGGATTTTTCCGCTACCGCAGATCAGTTTATCAACTTGTAATATATACATTTTAGGAATATATTAACATGTGCAGACATTTAAGGGTGCGCTGCCCTCTCTTGCCCCTGCGTAGAGCCTATACACACACACACACATCTATCTATCTATCTATCTATCTATCTATCTATCTATCTATCTATCTATTATATAAATACACATTTGGAATCTGCATCTACATTTTCTGTTACAAGTATAGAATTAGGTTCAGCTGAGACTCATGATCAATGGTGTTAGGGTACTTATGTAGTGATAATTAGTTTCAGCCAGATCATTAAAACTAACAATGGACTATGACACTCTTGAGAGGGGATATGAAGGTGTTATTCATTTATTTATTTTCTACAAGGGTGCGAACTACAGTACAGACCAAACTATAACTCTCTCTTACTACTATAAAAATTCTAGATATAAATAAACAAAATACAGCTTTTTTACCTCAGAGGTAAACGGAAAAGTGAAGTTGTTCAGCTGTCACTGCAGCTTCTTCAAAGTCTTCCCACTCCGTGACCACTGAAATCCGACACGACACCACGTTAGGCTGCGTCTTGACTCATTTGTATACCGACGGTGATTGGATGTTTCCCGAGGGCTCAGGGGAGTGTGTGTGTCTGTGTGTGTGTGTGTGTGTGTCTATGTGTGTGTGTCTATGTGTGTGTGTGTCTATGTTTGTGCGTGCGCGCGGGTACTTGTTCTACTGTTATAAAAACTCTAAATATAAACAAACAAAATACAGCTTTTTTTTCAGAGGTAAACGGAAAAGTGAAGATGTTCAGTGTCACTATGCAGATGTTACACTCAGTGGAGTTACCGAAATCTTTGCTTTAGTTCTCATTGAGTTGCCACACATCATTTCCACATTTCACTCGCTTTTATTCCTCTTATGTGAGCATAAACAGTGAAACATTCCACAGGTTTATAATACACCGCGGCCAAGTGAACCACGTTCCCGTCGAACGAAACCAGGCATAATCGTGATGTTTGCTTCGGTTATGATACACCATAGTTTATTACCTGCTGTGGTAGATCTGAATATTTATTCAAACACAATAATAAAGCTTTATATCCTCAGGAGGGCTCAGTACATTGTTTTAGCGATAGTTTCACGGAAGCGAGTTCAGAACTAATCTAACCAAACCAAAAAAAAAAAAAACATCCGAAGCTTCAAATAGAATGAACGAACTAATGAAATTGATATATATGTAATTGATATACTGTATATACAGACGTGTGTGTGTCATTTTAATTCAAATGAACATTTTAATGCTTTCTGATACACTTATCAACTTATCCACATAAACTTATCAACACATACTCTCCGTGCACGCACATACAATCTCTAAAAAAGTAAAATTAATAACATACATATACAAATAAACAAAAATATAAACGTCTATGTATATTGAAGTTTACGGTGAACGCAGAGTCGGGTAAGCACATGTGATGACGCGCGCGCCCTCACCTCTTGTTACGGCTGCCTATTTGGCCAAAAAATAATTGAACGATATGCCTGGTCCTGGAAAGAGACAATAAATATATATATTTTTTATACATTTATTGCATTGTTTGTTGTTTACAGTCAAGCCATCAACATACAATAAAATGTAAACATGAGATCTAAACTAAAAACTGTGCTCCCTGTGCTGGTGCTGGCAATATCATCTCTTTGTTCTGCTGTCTCCGGCTCCCTCCCTGGTCCTGAACCGTACCTGGCCCTTCCTCTACTCTCACTGTCTCAGAACAGACTGACTCCTGAAGCAGAAAAAAACAATGCAGGAAAAGATGTTTTCCATACTCATAATAACTAACTTGTTTACATTACACTTGTTAAATTGAAAGATCATACTGTAAATTGGTGAGCCTATTACTTTCTACTGAACAGCCCCAACTCAGAAAACATTAAAGAAATTGTTCACCCGAAAAAAAAAAATAATAATAATTATCAGTCATTATCCCTTCAATAAAAGCACCACACTTACCCACACTGTACATCTGATTGACCCTACTGAAAAAAAAAATAGCACTGGCTAAACTTAAAACAATTGAAGTAATCTGTCACACCTAATATTTGGGAAGTGACGTAATGTAAATAAACCTTTTACTCTAAGATTTAAGGCATTCATAATTTAAATATAAAAAAGCATAAGCATAAAAATAAGCATAAAAAACTTAATTACATATTGATTTACACTCAAAGCACATTTCTTTATATAAACATTTATTGTGGAATGAACATATTTTCATCCAAAATGTTAACATTACTCCATGAAATTACAAATAGTAACACTCAACTTTGCAACACACATTTATTAATTGGACTGAAAAGAAAATTAGAAAATGTTCTTGAAACAAAATCAGCGGAGGTAAAACATGGAACATTCATGTGCGACTGATGGAAACTCAAAAAGTCACAATCCCGATTTCCTGTGGAGGCTGAAGACAGTCCTCTTCCTACCTGAGGACAAACAGGGCCATTGTGCACCTCACAAGTTCTGCCTGAGCTTCATCTTTCTGAACAACCTAATAAAAGAAAGGACATTTGTTAGACAATTGCTCTATTTGGCAAAACAGTGTCTGATGTATGCATGTAAAATCACTTAATGCTCCCTATGAGTGAAAAAAACACCTAGGATTATGGTGCAGCATGATAAATGTAATTAGCTCAATGAATACGCCAAAATAACTGACATACATATACACACTATGTATTAATGATAAAGTTTATCATTTTAAGTATTAATTTCAGGAGGTAATCACCTCCAGGCTCTAGGGTCATAAAAACAAACATAGTATTGTTGGTTATGTTAGGCTTGTAAAGCGTGAAAAAATGAACATGGCAGACATTGAAACCTGTATTCAGACAGCATACATTAACCTGTGAACAAGTTAAACTAAAGTTTTATTCTGCTAGTTATGTTTTAATTTAGTGCATCACAGCCAACTTGATGTGGATGCCTTGCTCAGGTCCTGTGGCTTCCATTCACAAGATTACATTTGACACCAAGCTAATTTCTGCTTTTGAGCGAGTACATACCAGATCAAGAACTTGAAGATGAAGATTATATCTCTGGTCTTCTCTCTGACGGGTTCCTCCCTAGTTTCTGATGATCTCAATTAGTTTGTAGTGTTGCTTGTCCAAGGAAACCAGTAATCTTGCTTGAAGTGGAGCAGATATAATTCTCAGAAACTCATTACTGATCTTTAAAAAAAAAAAAAAAAAGGTAAAAACAAAAATTGGACTGGCTCAAGTTCTTATGTTAGCAAATCTTAATTACAGTGTGTATAAAGTATAGAAAGCAGTACACTACAAACAGCACTCACTCCAAATTAGCTTGTTCTATGTTTACGTCACTTTCCTATTAATTTTTACATCGTTAACCAACGGTACTTAAATATAATAATTTTCTTCGGCGCTGCTGACTTACTGTATAAACTCCGGTGTTTTTGAAAATCACCACGTTAGTTAGCTAATGCTAATGCAGGTATTATAGGTGGTTTTAGCTACAGTAGCAAACACGGACACAAAACTCAATCTGAATTTGCTCATAGAAGAGATACATTTAACATAGAAATGACATGAGTTTGCTTTCTTACCTGGTTTAAAGGAGTTTTCTTTGAGAATCTCCACCCGCAGGTGATTCAGTCCGTGAAAATGCTGCGTCATGAGGTCATGAGACACGGTTTGAAGCAGAAATGTCCTTTGTGAATGGATTAGATTTAAGTTTAATCAGGGGCTTTAACTAACAGTAACTGAAATACAGGTTCTGATATCCTTCCTTACTTGTTTCAACGTCATGCTCCGGTTTGAGGCGGAAATAAAATTATACCGGGAAACTATGGTCTAAAGACTGCGCATGTGCAAATCACACTCAACCTAATAAGAGTACCTTGATCAAAATGAAATATTTCACTTTGGTTTCCAGCATTATACTAAAAAAAAAAAAAAAAAAAAAAAAAAAAAAAGATTCACCCATAAGCATAAATTAGACACTTCAGTTAAAAAGAGCAAATTATTTTTTTACTAATGGAATGAGAAAAAAAAACACATTAAACTAGGTTTACTTTTTTCAGTGGATCCCTCAATAATTTCTGTCTCCTTTGCCTGTGTTTGATAATGTGAAGCACATATACACTCATTCATCATGAAAGATCTATTATAAAACAAAATAAAATTCATGTTCGCTTCAGCACTGTTCATCCGCGTCCTTACATTCATTGTTGTACTTGGTCCGGCTTTTAGATAAAGTCCTTCCATGCGCCATCTGGCGGATATTCAGTGAAGCGCAACACATTTATTTAAAATTCCCGAATGTTGCCTCCGGCAAGTCGCGGCACGCCGCGCGCTAAATTGCGGCATCCCGCGGGAAAACACGCAGGGTTTTAAGGGCGACATCTGTATATATCAATTTCATTAGTTCGTTCATTCTATTTGAAGCTTCGGATGTTTTTTTTTTTTTTGGTTTGGTTAGATTAGTTCTGAACTCGCTTCCGTGAAACTATCGCTAAAACAATGTACTGAGCCCTCCTGAGGATATAAAGCTTTATTATTGTATTTGAATAAATAATCAGATCTACCACAGCAGGTAATAAACTATGGTGTGTCATAACCGAAGCAAACACCACGATTATGCCTGTTTTCGTTCGACGGGAACGTGGTTCACTTGGCCGCGGTGTATTATAAACCTGTGGAATGTTTCACTGTTTATGCTCACATAAGAGTAATAAAAGCGAGGGAAATGTGGAAATGATGTGTGGCAACTCAATGAGGACTAAACCAAAGATTTCGGTAACTCCACTGAGTGTAACATCTGCATAGTGACACTGAACATCTTCACTTTTCCGTTTACCTCTGAAAAAAAAGCTGTATTTTGTTTGTTTATATTTAGAGTTTTTATAACAGTAGAACAAGTACCCGCGCGCACGCACACACATAGACACACACACACACACACACACAGACACACACACTCCCCTGAGCCCTCGGGAAACATCCAATCACCGTCGGTATACAAATGAGTCAAGACGTAGCCTAACGTGGTGTCGTGTCGGATTTCAGCGGTCACGGAGTGGGAAGACTTTGAAGAAGCTGCAGTGACAGTAAACAGCTGAACAACTTCACTTTTCTGTTTACCTCTGAGGAAAAAAAGCTGCATTTTGTTTGTTTATATTTAGAATTTTTATAGTAGTATAAGAGAAAGTTACAGTTTGGTCTGTACTGTAGTTCGCACCCTTGTAGAGAATAAATAAATGAATAACACCTTCATATCCCCTCTCAAGAGTGTCATAGTCCATTGTTAGTTTTAATGATCTGGCTGAAACTAATTATCACTACATAAGTACCCTAACACGATCATGAGTCTCTAATTCTATACTTGTAACAGAAAATGTAGATGCAGATTCCAAATGTGTATTTATATAATAGATAGATAGATAGATAGATAGATAGATAGATAGATAGATAGATAGATGTGTGTGTGTGTGTGTGTGTGTGTGTGTGTGTGTAGGCTCTACGCAGGGGCAAGAGAGAGCAGCGCACCCTTAAATGTCTGCACATGTTAATATATTCCTAAAATGTATATATTACAAGTTGATAAACTGATCTGCGGTAGCAGAAAAATCCGCTGAAAATAGGACAGGCTGCAGCGCATGCGCACACACACACATACACAAGCGCGCACACACACACACAGACAGACACACCTCCCTTGAGCCCTGCGTCTGTCGGATTTCAGCGGTCACGGGGTGGAAAGACTTTGAAGCAGTTTATATATGCATCTAAGCTTGAACTTATCAGCATTGTAAATATATAATACATTTCAAATAAAATCGCTATTACTTTGACCCTGAAGTTTAGTTTAGCACACACAAAAAACAGAAAAGTCATTTCTGGTAAATCAACGGAATGTGTAGTTTATTTACAGTAATTCATTAAAAAATTAATATACATTGTACAGTACACGGTAAACACGGGAAAGATTACAAAATGAGAAAACAAACAGTGTCTACTTTATAAACAGCTTAGTATGTGCATCGAGATGCTGAAATCCCTTGCATGTTTTTGCTTCCAAGTGGAGAGATATTTGACCGATAGCCTAGAACAAAAGATCTATAGGTGTGATCACAACCCCCTCCGACCGACCGTGCCATCAATCACTGACCACCTCAGAAGTTCCCTCCAATGTATGGCTGCAATACTTGTTTTGCAAGTATTTTTAACACCATTCAAAGGCTTCAAAGGGGCAGTTATCGGCAATGACACGTTGAAGGAGAACTTAATAGTTCTCAAAAATAGTGTAAATGTCTGCAACAATCACTAACCATTAAAATGTTTTTTTTTTTGTAATTAAACACGAAAATATTAATTATATTTCCATATATACACACACACACACACACACACACAAGGGCGTAGGTTTGCTACCCATGACTCCAAATAATACCCCATCCCCCAATCCCCAAAATAAACTGCTGGCATATTTGTTTGACATCAATATTGTCCAGGCTGTTCTTTTTTTCTTCTGATAAACACTAAAGATGATATTTTGTAGAATGCTGAAAACCTGTAATCATTGATTTACATAGTATTTGTTTTTCCTGCTACGGAAGTCAATGTTTTCAGCTTTTTTCCCCAATATCTTATTTTGTATTCAACAAAATAAAGAAAATCATTAAAGTTTGGAACCACTTAAGGAGTAAATAGTGAGTAAAGATTTTTTGGGGGTGAACAATGGCTTTGACCCTAACTCTTCCCCTCTGACTGCACTAGGACCGGACAGCATTGCCACCTGATGAAATAGCGTGACAAAAAAGTGAAATGTCAGTTCAAAACTTTTGCCAAAAACACTAATGAATCACTTACATCCTCAGCCTATCACTCCTCATAATGCTAAATATTAGTATAATCAACATGTATAATACATGCACACATATTATATGTTATATACTGTATAATCAACATTCAAATTGACCTCCTGTGACCTCGCCTCTTCACCTGAACTACAACATGGCTGATCTGCTTCTGTCCCCTAATTGAAAAACATTGAGGGATTCGTTATGAGCATGGACAGAGAATGCCTCAGCCTATTATTGGTAACAATGTTAAATCTCAGGACAACTACAGTGGCTTGCAAAAGTATTCGCCCCCCCCCCCCATCACCCCCCCTGTGAACTTTTCCACATTTTGTCACATTACAGCCACAAACATGAATCAATTTTATTGGAATTCCATGTGAAAGACCAA
This sequence comes from Channallabes apus, assembly GCA_030522415.1. Taxonomy (NCBI): domain Eukaryota; kingdom Metazoa; phylum Chordata; class Actinopteri; order Siluriformes; family Clariidae; genus Channallabes; species Channallabes apus. The sequence goes on from CM060126.1 coordinate 22,992,476, forward strand.
TACAAAGTGGTGTACGAGAAGTGGAACGAAAATCATACATGATTAAAAAAAAAATTTTTTACAAATAAATAACTGAAAAGTGGGGTGTGTGTAATTATTCAGCCCCCTTTGGTCTGAGGGCAGTCAGTTGCCCATAGACATTGCCTGATGAGTGCTAATGACTAGAGAGCACCTGTGTGTAATCTACACTCTCTCCATCGCTGTCTGATATACAGCACAGGTGTTTAGGTTCTGTCACCTTACAAAACAGGATAAACACATGCCATTTAAACAGCAATCATTTTATTTCACTTTTTCTGAGTCTTAGTGTGCAAACCTCGAATCAAATCATTAATGTTCGCCAAGTAAGTGAATGCATTTTAAAAACTATTTTTCTGAAGTGGATTGTCTATTGGTGTCAACAAAATTCTAGCCATATGGCAATATTAGTATATTAGTTTATCAATTTCTTTCACAATACTGATTTCTGACAAACAGTCATTAGATTAGGAGACTGACAGGGATCATATTATATATGATATTATATACATTTAGCTGTTTAATCTGCTGTTAGTTTTACGTCCGTATTCACGGACTATAACCTGGCCTGCTGTAATAAATGTGAGTCCACTGCATTTGGCGCTGCTTGTGTCTGAACGCAGCCAATCGTCTATCACATGATGGCAGGGAAAGGCACAGCCAATCAAAATGTTCATATGTGTTTTGGGGGCGGGAGGACTCAAGGAGAGAACGTGATTCATCCCTTTCTGCGTGTCTAGGTTAATGTTGACAGAACGATTAAAAAAAAGTGGATGAAATTATTGGTGGGGACATTTCAATGGTCGGAGGATATTGGTGGGGACACATCCCCTCTGGCCACCCTAAATCTACGCCCCTGTATATATATAATTTAAAACTATTTATTCATTTGTCTTTTATTTACTTACTTACTAGCGAATGCTTTTTTAGGGCTCTAAAAACTACGGCAGTATGAGTGACAATGGAATAGGACGTGTGAGTTGCACCGGTCACACACACACACACACACACACACACAATAAATATATATATATAATTAAATTCTTAAAACATCGTGTTCACCCATGCACTGAAAAAAAGAACTTGTAAGATTTAAGTGATAAAATCCTCATTACAATTTGGACACAGATTTTAAGTAAATTTTATTGCTCCAATATTAAGGCTGAATACCATTTCTAGCCCTTCCCCCTACCCTTCCATTTGACGTGTTCACGTGCAGGGGTAGTGGTGTCTCATTTATCTTTTGGTTGGAGGTGTAGGGGGAGGGGGGAAGGGCCAGATAGCCCTCCAAACGAAGATTTTTCAGGACCTCACTTCAAACGAAGGGCTAAGCGAAGGTTTCAACATGGCTGCTCACTCGAGCAAGCAGACCCATAAATGTTAAGTCATTTTTGCCATTAATAAAGATTTTTATGACAAGTTTTCATTATATGTATATTAACTTTAGTCTTGTGTTTGTGTTTATGGTGATGTTCTGTAAAGAAACGTTTGCAAAAAAAATCGCTAAAGTTTGCTAGCGGATAGCACATAGTGCACAATATTACAAATATATATTTTTATGTCACTTTACTGCATGCTACAAACAAATATGAAAGTTCAGTAGCACGGCATTTTGCCGAGCATTTGATAACGCATTGTTTGTTTGGCTTACGTCCATACACTATTGTTTTGCTTACACTATTCTTACTTATTGCAACGTGACCACAGGTTTGTAATTTATATTCTGTATATGGACGGCTGAGGAAACCCGAAGACTCATCCGTGTTCGTGGTGAAAATGAGCAACTTTTTTAAAAATCAAAATACGGCGCAAAAAACCTTTGGGAGTGAGTAATCTCTCTTATTGGAATGTGTGATAAACATCGGCGCATGTCCTCTGACGTAACATTAGGAACCAGCGACAACGTATGATGACGTATAACAGTGTTGTCTCATTTCTTAGGGGAAATATTTATACCCTTCCCCTTTCCACTTCGTTTCAAGGGACAAGGGGAAGAAAATAGAATTGTGATTCAGCCTAAGTAAAACTCACCCGTAATTGTCAGGTAAAATTTACTTAATTAAATTAACAATAAAAGAAATCAAGTAAAAGTTACATAATTATATTTAATGCACAAATTAGATTTATTTAAAATAATCAAGTAAAGTTAATTCATTATTGTATCAGCAGGAACCTTAATTTTATGAAATTACTGTCATTTTGTGAGATTTTCCCTTAACTTGGTTTTATCAATTTATATTACTCCCTATAATAATGTAAACATTGCTAATTTATGATTTGGAAAGAAACTTAAGTAATTATTTCATCTATATCTTTCATAAATCACACAACTAAAATATAATTAAACAGTTTATTCACCAACATTACCAAATATTTGTGACGTTCACAGTCTAGATCCAAGTTGTCTTTTTAATAAAAGTGCATTCAGCTAAATTTTGCATCCATAGAAAAAACTGCACGGCACCAGGGCCTGAAATACTTGTTTTAAACAAAATTGTGTAAAATAATAATAAATTAAATACAGCATTCATTTAGAAATAAAATACAGCAGAAAATACATTAAACAAACTGTAGAATAAACGTTAAAACGTAATAGCCCTCGGAAGCAGTGAAGTTGCAACATTCAAATCAGCACTCTGGACTAGTGCACTTAAAAGTATGCCATTGAAACCATAACCCATTAAAACATTAAGCTGAACATGTAAACACAACATGTAAAGACTTGTAGTCAAGCCAAATCAAATGTTTTAAGATAACTTCATCTTTAAAGCTTGCACTTTTGGTGATAGCTTAATCCCATCAAGTTCTAGAAGAACTTTCTGAAAATAGCTCAAATGTGTAGCGCAGTGCTCAGAGCTATTGCCACATTCTTGCAAAATTTCCTCTGCTTCAAGGATTATGGATACACCAACCGGTTCTTCCCCTTCAACAGCACAGACAAGGATTTTAAGAAGGTGCATACTGGCATCACTTCGTCTGTCCCCCTGCATAAAATGTACAAGAAAATAAATAATTTATTTTGAGAAACAAACAAAAAAAAAAACTGAATTGCTTCAACCTGTGCTGACTTCATTTCACAGAGGAAAAAATAAAAATAATTGATAATAAAAAATGACCATCACTTCATATACTTCAGATTGTTAAACTTGGGTTAAATTGCTTTAGCAATAATCTTGCATCACTAAAACATTGTAAAACATGGCATGAGATGGCTACACTCCATAGATTACTCTGCACCTTTACAGTGTCAGGAAATCCTATGATGAATGCTGAGTTTGTATTTAAAGGGTTAGTCCAAACATGAAAATTCGTTCAATGATTACTCATTTATATATTCATTTGCATTTATATGCTTCTGTCCAATACAACAAACACTATATTCAAGGTATTAATAAATTGTATAATTAATAAGAAAACAATGCTTTACCAGGCAATCATCAAAGAGATCCTCTTCAGATTCATGTCTCATCTTTACGCTTTGTTTCTGTGAAAATATTTACATTGTATCATTACATAATCTTTTATTCGTACAACTACATTTAGGCATTTCTTCATCTTTTGTAAGTTTGCCTTTATCCAAAGCAAATTACAAAAGAGGAAGGCATCAAGCATGTCAAGCAGTGCTACTAACACAAAGTTTCTGACACCGTTAGAAAAATACAAGATAGATCAGCGAGGGATTAAGGAAAAAGTGAGAAGCAAGAATCATGTGTGGAAAGATTAAGCATGCAGGGTCACAGGATGACTCGACTTATTTTTATTGTCTGCAATGCGATTTACACAAATTAGAGCTGCTATCAATACTGTATGAACATATGTACAGTTTCTTTACTCGTAACTCATTAATAAAGTTCGGCTTCAGAAAAAAAACGTTTATTGCTAGTGCTCTTTTACCATTTAATGCTTTAACACACACGACTCAGTTTGTTCAGAAATGGCATCTAACTGGCGAGGCTTTGTCTGAACACGCCGTTTTCACGAGGTGTGGGGGGTAAGAAATACACATCTCGGTGTATTAATCCGCGCTCGGTTCGTTATTATTTTATTTATTTATTTATTTACCACAGGACCCATGGGGGCTCCGTAGGTTCAGGTTTTTACACGAAAACGGTGTTTTGTGAATCTCCACACTATTAAAAACTGAAATATTGCTAATTGTACGTCCTGAGATTAAGATGAACATTAATTGGGAGTCATGAAAGCGAGAATCACATCCAAAAAAGAAATCTAAACTTACCTCGAACACGACAAACTCCAGCTCCAGCCACGCCGTGTTGTAACCTCCGTGATGATTCCCAACCGACTGATACACAGCGCGGGCACAGCGTCTCCAAACACGCATGCGCAGTTTAATTTGCACACATTTTTGGCTTCAGTAGACACACAATACTTCAGACTGAAACACTGAAACACACCTGCCCCCTACAGGTAATGAAGGGCATGTTCACAGCTTCCCGCACGCAGCCGCGCAAAGCCGCGGCAAGTCACGGGATCCCTTTTCTCGAAACGCGCGTTTTTAATGGCGACATCTGTATACGAACAAGCTTTTGGGAAATTCCCTCCCCGCCGTGCTCAGGAGTCGGGATTGTCGGCCACCCAGTCTCGACCGCGTCTGACTCTTGCGAGGCGTAAACACAAGTGTGTTCTTTTGTTTTGGAATTTAAGGACGCTTACTTTCATACAGAAACATTGCCACAACACAGGAAGATCCTGAGGTTTGCTTTCGGGGGCGAAGCTTACCAGTATCGGGTCCTTCCATTGGTCTAGCTCACCCGCACATATAGAAAATGCACGGATTTAGCCCTGCTTCTTATGGGAGTCCCAGGGCATCCGGTGGCTAGTGATTCAACATCAGCATGTCGTCCTAGCTCATCTCTGTTCTCAGGATTGGGACCCAACGCCACGAAAGCGTGCTCTTTCCTTGTCAGAGGACAACACATTGGGTGCCATATGGGATTCGGTCGTAAGCGGGCACAGCTGTCTCCCGCTCGTGTCGAACCCATTCTCAACACCCTCAAGGAAAACAAGCTAGACCAGAAAGTGACCATCACTTTCAGACATCCTAGCTCTCATGGCAACGGTATCCACGGTGACACCTTTGGGCCAACTGCACAAAGAGTATTCCAAGTTGTGGCTAAGAACCAGGGGATTTCACTAGGGCCAATCCCCAATATGGGTTACGCGCCAGGTGCTTCGTACCCTTTCTACGTGGTTCAGACCCCGGTCTCTACTCTGGGTCCCACTCTAAGTTCATCTTGTCGTCGCTGAGGCTAACGACAGATGCTTCCCTCATAGGCTGGGGTGCGGTCTCTGATGACTGTCCAGCCCAAGGGAGCTGGAGAGGCTATCTTCTCGCATGGCACAGCAATTGCCTCGAAATGATGGCTCTATTTCTGGCCCTAAAGCACTTCCTCCAGCAGTTAGAGGCTGCCATGTCCTAGTGCGGTGGACAACATTATGGCAGTCTCATATATTATCGCCAGGGCGGACTGTGCTCGCGCCGCTAACAGCTAGCGCACCAGGTTCCTGTGCCTCAGCGCGATTTACATTCCAGCATGGATGCGGGAGCAGTAATTCAATTCAATTCAATTCAGTTTTGTTTGTATAGCGCTTTTAACAATTGACATTGTCTCAAAACAGCTTTACACAATCAAAAGAATGATTTAAGTTTGTATGGAACGTGAATGTGTATGAATCAAAATGGTCAGATAGTCCCTGGTGAGCAAGCCCGAGGGCGACAGTGGCAAGGAAAAACTCCCTGAGATGGTAATAGGAAGAAACCTTGAGAGGAACCAGACTCAACAGGGAACTCATCCTCATCTGGGTGAAACAGATAGCAGGAAATTATCTGGATTTATACAGTGTTAAGTGTTAGGTTCAGCTATAATAGTTGATGTTAATTGATGTTATAATAGTTGATGTAAAATGGAGTCCAGTAGTTATTGGAGACTCAGATAGACTTGTAGAAAGTTCCAGTCCTGAACTATCGAATTGTCAAGTCCTCAGAGAAACAGCTGACAACACCACTCGAGGCCAGAACCATCTTCTAAGTAGATAGAATCATGCCCAGACACCAGACGCATCCCAAAGAGACACATGGGGCATCCATGCGACAAGACCTCCAACCAGAAACGGGGCACCAGGATGGATCAGACAGGTCCGGAGGGCAGAGGGAGTCTGGATCACTGGCAGCTCAGGAACGACATGTGTAGCTCGACAGAGAGAGAGAGAGAGAGAGAAAGAGGGAAAGGGGGAGACAGGGGGAGAGAGGAAAGAGAAAGAGGGGGAGAAAGAGAAGAGGAGGAGAGATTGCAATTAGGTATGGTCACAGTCACAGTATATAATGTGAATGTATATTTACTGTAGAGTGCAAGCAGGGACTCCGGCAGGACTAACTATGACAGCATAACTAAAAGGGAGAGCCAGAAGGAAACACAAACATGAGGGCTCCCTGAGATGTAAAGCAAACAATCACCTCACCGTCAACACCGTCACCTGAGTGATCAAATGAGACTGAGGAAGACAGCATCTAAACATACCAGTTCACCATAATACTCTATGTCCATGAGTCCCCCAGATCTGCTCCTTTTCCTTATAGAAAATCTATTTATAAAAAGCAGTAGTACTGTCCAGTCTATCTCTGACACACGGGGAATGGTAACCCCACTCCGAAGTAGTCAGGGAGAGATTTTCATGTAGCAAGGCGGACCCCTTGCCTTCCAAGATATGCTTCGCCTTTTACTGCTCTTCAGATTTACGTCCACCGCATCAGCTAGTGGCGTAGGTCAGAGCAGCTTCTACATGTTTTGGATGAGAGATGCTATTGCCCTCTCCTACGAGGTGCGTGGGCTCACTTCGCCTCTAGGAATCAGGGCCCTTTCAACCATGGGGATTGCCTCATCTATTGCATTAGCAAGAGGTATTCCCCTGCAGCAAGTATCTGCTAAGCAGGTAAACCCAGTCCACTGCCGAATTGTTTCAGTGCTGGAGTTTCCGTCCTCGGGTCTGTGCCCTAGTACTCTCAGGACGTACGTAACTACATCCCCTCTCAACTATCTTCCGGAACCTCTATAAACCCAACAGGCACCCTATTGCTTTTGAAGCCTTCTGTCCTCCGCGCTTACAGCTTCGGAGCAGGAGAGACTTCACTTGCTTGTGCTCACTGCCGAAATGTTTCAGTGCTGGAGCTTCTGCAGGAAAAGCTTGTCCTTGAGCTTGCGCCCTAGTACCCTCAGGATGTTCTTAGCTGCATTGTTTGAAGCCTTCTGTCCTCCGCCTTTTACAGCTTCGGAGCAGGAGAAACTTCACTTACTGTCCAGTATGTGCTCTTCAGATTCACGTCCACCGCATCAGCTAGTGGCGTAAGTCAGAGCGCCACTATACTGGGTGAGAGATGCATATTGCCCTCTCCTATGAGGCGCGTGGGTTCACTTCGCCTCTGGGAAGCAGGGCTCATCCAACCAGGGTTATTGTCCCAGTCTCACCAGCAGGAGGTATCCCCTGCAATAATTGTGTGGCGCGAAGGGTTGGTCCTCCCCATACATATCTTTCATTTATAATCTGGATGTTCATGCAACTCCGGGCTCACTGCCCCCGAGTTAGCTGCCCAGGCTAGTTCTGAGACCTTCTTGGCTTTGTGCGCACACGCTACACAACCTTGGGGTCCAGACACCTGTAGTGCGGCAGCGTTGGTATTCTCGTTCCCATAGCGTTTATACGCAGCATCGAAGTGTAGCCTTGAAAGGGAACGTCTCGGGTTACTTTGCAGTAACCCTGTTCCCTGAAAGGCGGGAACGAGATGCTGCGTCCGAATGCTGTACTACCACGTGACCGGACGGCCGTTCAGACAAATTAATCTGAGGTTGTTGCCAGCTCACCTGTTTTTATAACCTCCACCTACATCTAATCAGATGACGTCACCTGGTCGAGGTTATATATAGCCAAAAACTTTGGCGTGTTTACACAGCATGCTTCACGACCAGCAATGCGACAAAATGGTTCCCATAGCGTTTATACGCAGCATCTTGTTCCCGCCTTTCAGGGAACAGGGTTACTGCAAAGTAACCCGAGACGTTCAGCTGTGGTAGATCTGATTTATTCAAACACAATAATAAAGTTTTATATCCTCAGGAGGGGTCATTACATTGTTTTAGCGATGTTTAGGTGCTTATGTTACCATAACGGAAAAGTGAAGTTGTCTAGCTGTTTAGTGTCACCATGCAGATGTTACACCCCGTGTAGTTACCGAAATCTTTGATTTAGTTCTGAGTGGCCACACATCACTTCCACATTCCCGAATAGGCACGTGGTCCGTTGCCTAGCAACTCCGGTTTGACATAGCATAGTTTATTATCAGCTATGGTAGATCTGATTAATTCAAACACAATAATAAAGCTTTATATCCTCAGGAGGGGTCATTACATTGTTTTAGCGATAATTTCACGGAAGCGAGTTCAGAACTAATCTAAAGCACTGTCACACTAAAAAAACATTCGAGAAGTTCAGAAGCTTCAAATAGAATGAACGAACTAATGAATTTTCTTAAAAAACTTTATAAAATTAAGTAGAGCTAAATCCCTAAATCTCCTTATAAAATATTGCTGATTATCAGTGTGGGAATGAATGGCGAATTGTCGATATTTCACAGAAGTATATATTTGCATATATGGAATGAAACCTGAGATAGTTGCATATACGCACTGAATGACTCATAGATAGTATTCGCGATCCCTTGCGCCATCAGAAATGAGAATCGCAGGTTGGAAAAGGCAGGAAACGTGACGCCGCCGTGCAGCTGGCAGCAATTTCACGCAAATAAGAGCAAAATAGCTTTATACTGGCTTTTACTGGTGCGATTTTGAAAATTTAAGCATGCTTGGTGATTACGCTCACAGATCTAGGAAAAGTCATGAAAGGAGGGTCCTGGATTTTGATCGAGTGTGAAGTATTTTTCCCCCTTGCGGTCAAATGACCGCTGCTCGGCGCTTCTAGTGTTAATCACAGCTTTACAGTCAGGGGCATCTGTGAGCTTGCACATGCGGAGGGACCGGATAGCGCTGTCCTCCGAGTGTGTTACGCCGCCTCTAACGGTGAGCGAGCAGTTCGAAAAGATGCGGTCGGCTGGTGTCACGTGGTTCGGAGGAAACACTTGATAGTCTTCGGCCCTCCCGGCTGAGTGGTAGTAGTAGCCTTAATGTGGGAGCCCCCTAGTGACGGGGAGGAATTGGACATGACTAAATTAGGGAGAAAATCGCGGGAAAAAAAATAAAATAAAAAAGTAGTACAATGTTTTCACCACTCCAAATCTAAACTGGACCTTTTAATCAGTCTGATTCAGGTTAGTGCAATTTGTGAACTGAAATTACAGAAGGTTCAATGTTAGGACACTGATCACACATCTGTTCCTGTTTTCTAATACACATATAGCAAGCATGTTGCAAGCTGATTTATGAATGTTTTGCTGCTCAGAATACACACTGCATCTACCTTAAACCTTACCGCAATCCTTGATGCTCTGTATGACCAGAGCCAACAGACACATTTTAACAAACTGGCAAACTTCCCCTCTTCCATCTATTCAAAGGTAAATATCTGAAATAGTGTCTACTGTATCACCCAGAAAAATTAAGGTTCACGAGATTTAAATCCCTGGGTAAGGTTTTTATTTTTTATTACTTTATCTGTATGTGTATGTGTACCATTTTAATATTTTTTGTTTGATTTTGTCACTACTGTGCCCTATATGATATTCATCATTGATCAGGTTTATGACAATAATCATATGATGTTTCAACTGATCAGGTCTTGTGTTAGCAATGTTTCAGCTGACTGCCTCAATAAACTTGATGACTTGGTTATCTGTGGGGACATAGTTTTTGGAGGAATATTGAGAAATTAAAGTGGTGTTATTCTGTCCAGAGTAGGCTTAAATTTGTGGTTTATATGTAAAAATAAGACATGTTTAAATAAAATTATACACTGCTCATTTTGATGAGGCTGCCAAAATGTACCATAGCTGGGAAACAATATAGATACACAAGACATCTGAACTCTAACATATGGAGCCAACCCAGAGCAAAGAAAGCCACACCTTTGGGGAAAAAAAGCATAAAAATTTGCATAGTGGTTCACATAAAAAGGAGAATCTAACTGTGTAGTTGCTGTGGCCTAGAGGCAAAGAGCTAAAGGCTAAAGAGAGTTTGACAGGTATATACTTTTGCAGCATCTGTATATGGCAGTATAACCTTTACACCATTCATGCCCATTAATCATCTCCCCAATCATTTACAGATTCTACCACACAGGAAGAGAATAACAACTATCTACTATGGAGAATATTTCAACCATGTTGATGTTCACCCTCTCTGGTTTAGATGGAAACATGGAAAAAAGATACATGTTTTTTTCTTTGGCAGCATTGGCTTATAATTTTATATTAGTGTGTGATATAACCATCATTTTCTGCATTGCCTCAAGTAAGCAGCTTCATGAGCCCATGTACATATTTTTGTGTAATTTGTGTATAAATGCACTTTTTGGCACTTCTGGTTTCTACCCTAAATTAATGTATGATTTGCTCTCCAATATTCATTCCATTTCTTATGCAGGATGTCTCATTCAAATATTTGTGATTTATTCATCTGCTTTATGTGACTACTCAACTTTAACAGTAATGGCCTATGATAGGTATGTGGCAATATGTAGACCACTAACATACCATGCAGAAATGACAAACCACAAAATTGTAAAATGCATAATTTTTTGTTGGCTTGCACCATTTTTTTCCATGGCTGTTTTAGTCTTATTAACATCAAGACTAACATTATGTGGGTCAAATATTGAAAAACTATATTGTGAAAATTGGGCAGTTGTTAAACTAGCATGTTCCTCTACAACAGTGAATAATACAACTGGATACATAATTATAATCATGTATTTTGGACATGCGGTGTTGATTGTTAGCTCATATATCCAGTTGATTGAAAAATGTAAAAATTCACAAGAGGGAAAGAACAAATTCATGCAGACCTGTATGCCACACCTGCTGGCATTGTTCAATGTTACTATTGCCTTGCTATTTGATGTCCTTTATAGTCGATATGGTTCAACTACATTTCCACAGGGTTTAAGAATGTTTTTTGCGCTGGATTTTCTAATTATGCCCCCTATTTTAAACCCTATAATTTATGGACTAAAGCTGACTAAAATACGTAAACAAATAATAAGAATAGTATTCAGTCGTTACTGGTTTCAACATATAAAAAGTTAGGAGACTAAAAAGATCATATGCTTGAATCATAGTGGAAATCTTTGCCAGTTGGAAATAAGCATACTTAAGAATATAAACACGTAAAGTACATATAGTACAAGGGCTGTACTGAGAGTAATGCAAATTTATATTCATTATCATGATAACCATTACATAAATCTCAAGTCCTATACAAACTTGAAAAAAGGCTGGAAACCCCCCAAAAAAGGATACCATACATTACTCATAATTTTGTATTTTTTATTAAAGTTGTTTTTTTTCTTACAGTTTAGCTTCATTATTGATCTTGAAGAAGTAATAAGGTTGACAACATTTAAAGATGCATGCTGTTATTTTTAAACAGATTAAAAAGTTGTCTTATTAAATTAGATAAATTTTCTATAATTTGTAATTTCATTAATTTGAATTACAATTGCAAGGGTAAAAATTTATCCACAAGTTTCTTTTGTTTTTGTCTTTTTTGTGTTTCTTTCTCCTTTTCTGGATGTTTGTTTCTGGCTGAGGTTCTGAGGCTTCTTCATAGGTGAATGAGAGTTACCTTAATAATTTCCTCTCTTCATTCTCTGGTGGTATACCAGTGTACAAGGTCCCTCCAGAAATTTCTTTCTAAACCTTTTTTTTGTTTTATTCTATTTATTTTTAACACAACAGTATCAATAAACAAAGTTTTAATCAAACAAACACTTGTGTCAGAATTTCAGTGATACGGAGGTCATAGATTGTGTTTAGATGAGATTTCATCATGAATGTAGTGAGGATCAGATAACAGAGCTGCAAAAAACAGCAGCAGTTGTCTTTGTTCATATACACTTATCATAACACTTTATTAGTGTTCCCAGCAGCATTGCAATTCCAGAGTCGGAAGGTGCGCCCTTTCCAGTTTCACGGAAGTTGAGACCATGCCGTTGAAACACGGAGGGTGATTTGCGGACTGGATCCTGTAGCCTCTTTCTACAGTTCTTAATACCCAAGGAGATGCACCTGGCAGTAGCTTCCACGCTGTCTGTTTCTCTGAAAGTGGCAAAAGTCTTAAAACTTTGGATAGAGGCGGTGAGGGGGGAGGGGCATTTAGAAGTTCAGCATCCTAGACTACGGCAGGAGATAACCGAAAACTAACTTCATGTTAGAGACCGGTGTTGCCCGAAACACCAGCGGTGGCGGAGCATGAACACCGACCTCCTGAGGGTGCGCCGGTCTGATCTAATTGAGGCGGATTGTGAAGGGCAGCGAGCCGTACCCCAGTCTTTACGAGGTGGTGCGCGGCTGCTAACGCTCTCTTTCTGTGGCTTTTTTTTTTTATTGATGGGGGCATCAAGGAGGAATGCATGATTCTTATACTTGATTCCCGGGAGGTTTAGCCAGTGCTCAGATCTTTTGGCAGATCAGCTTGGTACGTCTGCAAGACCGTCATGGTGTGCAGAGACGCACCAGCCTGACCTGCTGCCTGAAATGCTTTTCCCAACAAGGGAGATGAAAGTCTACATGGCTTGGAGGGAAGTGTTGGCTTTTTTTTTTTTTTTTTAGCGAAGATGATGTCACAGGAGAGAGATAGAAGAGACGCTTGCGGGCTATCTGAGACATCATGGTATAACCCCACACTTTCACATCAACGATACTCAAATAAATCAAAGTCGATGGCATGAAAACACGGGATGAATAAGGCTTGCTCCAAGAGGTGTGGAGGTCGCTAAAGAAAGGGAGAGAACGTCGTTGAGCCTCTGCCCCCCGGCTACTCGACAGAAGTCTGTCGTCTAATTTAGAGCGTTTGGGAAAACTTGCTCCTGCGGCGCATTTATTACTTCAAGCAGCTCCCCAAACTCTCTGTCATCAATAGAGGAGGGTTTTGAGGGAAATACTTCCATTTCTGTAGAAGCAAGGGAGGAGGTCTCTCCTGCGCAATCACGAGAAGCGCCAAGGCGCGCTCGCGAGGTGGATGGATAAACTTCCCGATCAGGAGAAGGTGCGAGACAAAGGAGGGGAGACTCCGTCTTGTGCGCCTCTTCCAGAACTGCACGTGAACCCCAGCAATGCGCTGTGGGTCGTATTTTCTCTTTATAGAAAGCGAGCCGCGCATGAAGCACCTTTATCGGGAGGGGTCACAGTGCTCACATTCTCCTTGAGCCCAAGGAGAGCGTGATCTTCACCCAAACACTGGAAACAAAAAGTATGGAGGTTGCCCTCCGATAGGATTATATCATACGGAGGCACATATCTCCTTTGAAACTCAGCCATCTTATCGGTGACACTCTTTGTTCTTTGTTTTGCTTGCACATACACACAAGCAAATCAAAATACATACTGAAGACAAAAAGATCTGAGGAATGTTTCCGGTTCACTCCTATTTATAACCTGCAGGTGCACTTCATCAGATGATGTCACCTGACCGAGGTTATATATGCCAAAATTTGGCGTGTTTGATACACACATGCTTCACAACCGGCAACACAGAAAGATGTTCCCATAGCGTTTTCACGCAGCATCGAGTATCTTTTGAAAGGGAACACCTAATAAGATATTGTGATAAGAACACCTTAGTGTGTGGTTAAGCAATGTTTGAAAAATTGTAGGTCTAAGCAGATATAGCAAACTCAAAAAATGAGGGGGTAAGCATGTTGGAAATGTACAGTACATGTAACCAGGTAAAATATGAGAAATTGAGTATCAAAGTGCTACTCTGAAAAGTGATTTGTGGGGGAATACAATCACAAGTGTGTAAATGAACAATGAGTTTTAATTCATAAAATAAGTAAAATGAGACAGGATAAACTTCTGGTTTGCACAGATAGAAATTGTATATTATGCAAAAATAAAGTAAATTAGAATTCTAACAATAATAAAATAATAAAAAATAAGATTATATTAACTTACAAATAGTAAGTGAAAATGTAACACGGTATTTAGTCATATAATTAAAATTTAGCTGTATAAATAAAAGTTTGAAATAGCAAAACAGAAAGAATAATTTTGAAAATATTTGACAATAAAACAAGGAATAGTCGAGAATGAATCAAAATCACATACATCTAAATGCAGCTTTTGTTTACAGGAACTCTAACTGTAGTTGAAATAGCAAAACATAAAAGTAAACGGTAAAAAGCTTATATAAAGCAGTAAAGAGAGATGTTACCCAAGCTATGTGCTGTTTACAACTGAGGTTGAAAAATAGAAAGTCAGTCAGTGTACATGTATCAAAGCACCAGGGCCCGGTTTCTCGAAAGCTTCTCATCGCTAAGTAGTTCTTAAGTTGTACCTTAACCTCTCTCTTAACGTTATGGCGCATTTCCCGACACGTTCACACGTTAAGTATCTCTTAGTTAATCACAAGTTCGTAAGGTTGGTCTGGACCAACCTTAACTCACTCTTAGCGTAGTTTCAGCTCAAGACGCTAGTCACCGCCACTGAGCAGCAGTCTGTATAAATCAGCTGTGTATGCAAGCACATTATGACATGTTATCAAAGTCGTATTAATGATCGAATATACTGTAGGCCTGTTTAAGAATTTTATTTTATTTGATATCAGAAATAATAGAGCGACTTTTAATTAGCCTATTTCATAATCTGACTAATGCATTAAAATTGGCAATCACTTTTAATATTAAACAGGAGGCAAACTATTAGGCAGCGATGAATTTCATCATGAATGTAGTGAGGATCAGATAACAGAGCTGCAAAAAACAGCAGCAGATGCCTTTGCTCATATACAATTATCATAACACAGCATGTTGTGCTAAACCGAAGACGGCGCCGTACATGGTTCATGTAAATTTTTCCTTTAGGCAAAACTTCAGCCCTTTTCATATTTTGCCTGAGGTGGCTATTTAAAAAAAGGTTTCTTATTCCAAGGCAACAGATTATGGAGCTTCTTGACCTGCTCAAACCTGTGCTTGCCAGACCAACGCGTCATACTTATGCTCTACGTCCCGATGTCCAGCTGCTCGCTGCATTTTGTTTAAAATGTTTCATTGATCATTAGCCATCATTCATGACTGGATGGACTTTTCTTTTAACGTTTTATTTTATGATGAAATTTGATTTAGTTAAATGCGAAAATACACCATGTTCCAAATTATTATGCAAATGATATCTTTCCCTGATTTTCATAATTAGTCAATGCAAATGACAGTTAGTATAATTTTCAAGTCATCAATCATTATGGTATATTTAAAAAAAAATATTGAACAAACCTCCTAATGATAATATTTATTTCAACAAAAAAAAACATCTCAGGTTACTTTGCTGTAACCCTGTTCCCTGAAAAAGTGGGAACGAGATGCTGCGTGAAAACGCTATGGGAACATCTTTTCGTGTTGCCGGTTGTGAAGCATGTGTGTGTATCAAACACGCCAAATTTTGGCATATGTAACCTCAGTCAGGTGACGTCATCTGATGAAGCGCAACTGCAGGTTGTAAATTGGAGTGAACCGGAAACATTCCTCAGATCAATTTTGTCTGAAAGGACGTCCAGTCACGCAAGCAGTGCACCATTGGAGCGCAGCATCTCGTTCCCACTTTTTCAGGGAACAGGGCAACAGCAAAGTAACCCGAGACTTTCTCTTTCTAAAGCTACACTCAATGCTGTGTGAAAATGCTATGGGAACGAGAATACCAATGCTGCCGCACTGCAAGTGCCTGGACCCCCAAGGTTGTGTAGCATGTGCGCATAAAGGCCAAGGAGGTCTCAGAGGACTCGAGGACACGTGAGCCCGGAGTAGCATGAACATCCAGACTATAGAATCTCACAAATGTGTGCGGAGATGACCAACCTGCCGCATCACATTTTTGCTGCAGGGGAACCCCTCTTGCCAGGGCAATAGATGAGGCAATCCCCCTGGATGAATGAGCACTGTGTCCTAGAGGCGAAGTGTGACCACGTGCCTCGTAGGCTAGGGCAGTAGCATCTCTCACCGAATGTGACAGCGTTTGGCATAAAAAAGGCTGCTCTGACTTACGCCACTGGCTAGTGTGGTGGTCGTAAATCTGAAGAGTGTGTATTGAAGACAGTAGTGAAACCTTTCCTGCTCCAAAGCTGTAAAAGGCAGATGACAGAGGCTTCGAGGAAAACTGGGTGCATGGATAAGAATGAAAATAGTTCGGGTGAGGATGCAGAATAGCTCTGACTAGCCCAGGGCAAAGTCTAGGCAGGACGGAAGCCTGCAGATCTATTGAAAGAAGTAACTATAAGAAAAACCATCTTAAGGGTCAGAAGCCAGACAGGCGCTGACTCTAGAGGTTTGGAAGCGGTGCCAAACAGACCCATCGGTCAGAACGTGACAAGCCGAAATAGCGGCTACGTACATTCTGAAGGTACTAGGGCATAAGCCCGAGACAACTTTAGAGTGCGACCCAAAGTCAAAAACTGGGGTCTAAACCACATAGAAAGGGTACAAAGCCACCTGGCGTGTAACCCGTATTTTTTGGCTTTTAGCTTTTAGCTAGAACGTACATTGCCATGCGGGACAGGAACTCGTCCTGTACCCCAAGCAGAACCTGGTGCGCTAGCTTATTCAAGTGGCGCGAGCACAGTCCGCTCTGGTGATTATGTACGAGCTGGAGGAAGTGTTTTCAGGGCCAAATAAGCCATCAGTTCGGGGCCATAGCCATACTGTCTGGCGACGACAAAAACGCACATAGAGTGGGACCCAAAGTCAGAAACCGGGGTCTGAACCACATAGAAAAGTTTACGACGCCTCTGGCTACATATTGTTTATGATGAAAAATTAGACGGAACTAATTTTATTATGAAATAAACAATATAAAAGTATACATATTGTATATGAAAAAATATTTCTATTATATGATCTCGGGCTTGCTCCACATTAAAAAAGCAAGGGGCAGAGTTTAGTCCGAGGTCCGGGAAGTACGTGATGTGGTGGAGAATAGGCAGGAGCGGACTGGGACCAAAAAGTGGCATAAAAAGTAAAAATATAACACAATACGGAAATCTTTAATATAATAATAATAATAATAATCTTTTAATATTTAAACATATTATTTGAAGTATCACTGAACATATATTGGGTCATATTAGTAAAACAAAGAAACAAAGGAAAGAACATCAAGACAAGCTACATATAAATCTATAAAGACAATATTTTACAAAGAATGGCAATAAAACTGAACAGGTAAGCTGAAATAAAATCAGTAGCAGCATTAGCTCACGCTAGTAAACTAGTTACTTATTTTAATTATTATGGTAGTCAATATTAATTCGAAATAAGGCTGAGAAACATTATTTTTAATTAATATTGTCTACCATAATAATTACTAGCACGAGTTAATGCTGCTACTGATTTTATTCCAGTTTACCTGTTCAGTTTGATTGTGATTCTTTTTACTTGGCTCTGGTAGATCAGGGGAGACGTGTTGGTCATCATCAGCAGGCACTGGTTCATCATCACTGACCTGCTGCACTTACAGTTTACACTGATGAGTGGTATATCTTACACTGTATCACGATGATACCCCCTGTGAAATGTTCATGATATCTCACAAATAAAAAGGCCAATTTGTCTTTTCCTCATAAAGTGTTTAGGTGAAATTCCACCCATACAAGTGTGACAAATATGCAAAGAAAAAAAATCAGGAAGGGGCAAATACTTTTCCATGGCACTGCACATGTAGTCAGATTGTTCCACTAGGATGGAACTGTGCCAGGTGGAGTTATAGCACTTTTAAAATCATACTAACTTTACACTGATCTGAATAACTTGAATGATGAACTTATTGTTCTTTCCTTTGTTTTTTTTTTGTTTTTTTTTACAAATACGACCCAATATATGTTCAGTGATACTTTTTTATCTACGTTTTTGTTTGTGTTATATTTTTGTACTAGTATGTGGTTTTAAAAATTAATCTCCACTATAATGAGCCAGTGTATTATGATGTGCAATGTGGTAAGCTGCTGTATCCAGCATCGCTCTCCCTGACAGTAATGTTAGAGCCTGCGGAACTGTTCATTTGAAGCATTTCACAGCATTTACCTCTAAAGCTTTTTCTGATTTTCGTGTACTTTTCAGCTCCACCTTTTCTTCTTCCTCCTTTCTTTGAAATTAATATTAATTTGCTCAAAGAAATTTGCTGCATCGAGAAAGGATCAATATCTCTCCCTCCGTAAATTAAAAGTGAAGGTGTTTAATTAATACCGAGGGAGCAATACATCCGCATGCACAGAAACATAAACACACTGTTAGCTTCTCCGCTTTATTTTTAATGTTGCTCGCGGCAGCATAACAGCCCATTAATTCATGTACTGATGAGAAGGACAAACTGGTCGATGCTGTTGTGGAAAAATACTCAGAGTCAGGCTTTGCTTACAGAAGATTATGACCTTTATTATCATGCAATAATGGCCGGAGCTGAACCATGGACACAACTGAATTTCCTTGTCGTTTCCTCCATTAAATATGCAGTGCCTGCCCCACCCCCCTCCAACATCTGTTTCCCATTAGGGGGGAATTTCCCATTTGTCTCACAGTGAAGGTGCCCCAATGTAAAGCTCAGGTTTTCTATGCAAGCGCACACAAAAAAGCCTATGCCTCAGCTTGCACGCATATCCCCGATTATATACAGATAAGGTACCTTCTAACCCCCAAAAGTAAGTGAAATCAAATGAAATCAAATAAAAATTTCTCCCATATATCCCCCCTATGGGACTTATAAGTCCCACACTAATTGGTTAATCTAGAGTGCGACTCCATGAGTCAGTCTTCCTTATACTAACTGGTGATTAAATTAAATCACTGGACCTTTATCAATGACTGACCCATGGATTCGCCCTCTAGTGGAGAATCAGCCAAACCTCTCCTTCCACTCTTGACTAGGAATAGGAGTAAAAGACTCGACCTCCATGACATCATACTTTCCATTACTCAATAACATGACATGAACATGTACTTAATACAGTGATTTTCTAGGATTACATCAATTGGATAAATCATATAACCTACAACGGAACATACATAACACAATACAATTTTTAAGAATGGATATATTTTTAAACAGCCTTGTCGTAATATAATAGTGCTCAACCCAGATGCTTTGCGCATCGTAGAGAGTTTGTTGGAGCCCACAAGAGAGGTTGCCAGCACGTCATTGTGGGCTCATGCCGTGGAAGATATGCTTCAATATATGAACCAGTAAAGTCTCTTATTAGAGTTATATATGGCTGAGTTAGGGATATCCTTGATGACTGTGTCCGAAAATTCATCCTTGTCTGTTGTTGCTAGGAAATGCTGTTAATTTTAGAAAACCTTTGATTAAATATAAATCACATTCATAAATTTCATTAGACACAGTAAATCACCCATTAGCTGCTTCAATTAAATTTCTGCATCTACAATAAAAGAGAACGGTGTTTAGTGGCATTACACATTGTCATAATTTGTTTAAGGCTTGCTTCCTTCTCGTGCATTTTTCCTGTGGAGGAAATTAGAATTAGTCGTCGCTGCTGCTGTTTTATCTGTAAAAGCAATATAGTGTTAGTTAAAGGAGCCATACAGACTCAATTTTGCATAAGTTAATATGATTCTTTAGGGTCCTAATGAAAAGTTTGTTATATACTTTAATTAAAAATTCTCAATTGTTGTGTAAAAAAAACATTACTTTTACCTGGTAAAAAGTAGCTCTGTTCTCAGCAACCTGTTTCAGTACATGCTCCGTTAAATGTTAATGACCTCTACTGAACCCGCCCCCCAGTTCTGTGGGGCGTGTCTTCACAATACAAGTGGGGTATAGCTTTGACAACAGTTAAAAATATTTTAAAAAACAGTTAAAAATAATTTTACATGATGTTAGAATTATTTTATATATAAAGGAGTTATTTCTACTCTCTTGCTCTCTTCCTCATAGATCTGATATTAACGTGTTAAATCTTCCCGGCTGCTTATCTTCCTGTCTCCTCTTGTATCTGTTCATTCATGCTCACCTTCCCATACTCTGTCTCTCTCTCTCCCTCTCTCTCTCTCTCTCTCTGTCTCCTTCCACCTCTCTATCTTCCTCTCCTTTGATTCAAATTCTAATTTTATTTGTCACATACACAGTCATACACAGTATGATATGCAGTGAAATGCTTATACGACAGTCAGTGACCTTAAAAATAAAATAAATACGTAAGGAATAAATATCAATAAAAAGAAATACTAAAAAAAATAAATTTAACGAGTAAAATAGTTGTACAAATATACAATGTACAAATGAGGGCATAATAAAAATCTTACAAAATATAGGGGATATATAAATATTATTATTATTTTTTTTATTATATATATATATATATATATATATTTCTCCTATATTTTGTAAGATTTTTATTATGCACTCATATTTATATATATATAGTTATATATGTATATAAAATTTTTCATGTGAATCTGGTTGTAAAACTTTTTTGACTTCCCAGACCGGGAATTGAACTCGAGTTGCTGCGCTGAGAGCGCCGTATCCTAACCACTAGACCACAGAGGATTAATGGCTGCTGCTTGGAAATGCCGGCTATTCAACCCGCGACCTTATACACGCGAAGCATTGTTTTTTTCGGGATCTCACCAGGACATTTACAATGGTTCATTTGTAGTAACATATGTCTATAGCACAGCCGTTTAGTCAAACATATTTATACCGATCTTTTGCTGTTAATAAACAGAGACCTTTCTGACAGACAACGTGTGTGTGTGTGTCTGACTGTCATATAGATGCCGGGAATAGGACATCATACACGTGAAGCATTGTGTGTGTGTGTGTGTGTGTGAGTCTCTCCTTATGTCAGAAAAGCTTACCGAAGCATAGCGCACTCGCCTCGTTACTAAACGAAGTTTTAGAAAAACTTTATAAATATGTAGTGCAAAAAGCATGTGCCTTGAGGGGGAATCGAACCCGGGGCTACCGCATTAGAGCGCGGTATCCTAGCCACTAGACCACAAAGGATTAACGGTTACCACCGCGGAAATGCCGGCTATTCAACCCGCGACCTTATACACGCGAAGCATTGTTTTTTTTCGGGATCTCACCAGGACATTTACAATGGTTAATTTGTAGTAACATATGTCTATAGCACAGGCGTTTAGTCAAACATATTTATACTGATCTTTTGCTGTTAATAAACAGAGTCCTTTCTGACAAACAACGTGTGTGTGTGTCTGTGTGTGTGAATGAGGCATATAGATGCCGGGAATAGGACAACATACACGCGAAGCATTGTGTGTGTGTGTGTGTGTGTTTGACTGAGTCTCTCCTTATGTCAGAAAAGCTTATCGAAGCATAGCGCACTCGCCTCGTTACTAAACGAACTTTAGAAAAACTTTATAAATATGTAGTGCAAAAAAAAAGCATGTACCTTAAGCAGGAATCGAACCCGGGTCTCCCACGTGAAAGCGCCGAATCCTAACCACTAGACCACCACACTACTGCAAGGCTGCTGCAACAAACAGCACACCACACTCATGTAGGTGCCATTTTGCTCCAGTGTAGAAAAACAATGGCCGACGGTTCTTTTTTTCACTCGGGGCGGGTCTTTGCTAAAACACCAGTGTCAATCAACTTTAGTAGGAGCGGCCTCTGTCGGTGTGACTTCACACCGACAGGCTTTTGAAAACTGGCTGATTTCAGAAGGGGCATCTTATATTATTAAATTAAAAGAAAATCGCTGGGCGGCTCTTTATCACTGTAGAGTAGTTGTGTACACACTCTCCTAACACACAATGCAGTCCAAACAGCTTGAAAAAGTCCATGTAGCACCGTAGGTGCCCTTTAAACAGAAATGCATTTATACAATGTAGAGAACACAAATAGTTGTCACACATAATCTGTACAGTTGTTTGTCCTGTTAAGTGTGTCAGGGGAAAACTGGTCGAAGTCAGTCCATCAGTCAGTCTTGTTTGTATGAGAAGTAGATGCTGCTCTCAAGCAGATTCTCATACTTAATTTGGTGCTGCGGAGTGTTCAACGCTGCGCAATTTGGTATCCAACTTGTGCCAATAGTTGGTTATTTCCCAATAAAGATTTATGTACTGTAGATGCGGTCATATTATTTCACCAGTTTTGACGCGTAGCTCTGGTTTAAAGTTTCACTCACACGACAGAAGTCCAATCTCTTTGTCTCTTGTAGTTTATTTTGTCAGCATCAAAGAATCAACACTTCATACAGTCGTTTTGAGTAAATCCACTGTGATTACAACACCAGTTGCTGCATCTTGCAATTCTCTGACTTTTACAACCTATTTGCTGTATCTTATAAATTACAGTCTTAGCTTACGTATATAACAACACTCTTGTTGTATATACCTACTTACGGGAGCTTACGGTCAAAAGCTTGTGTTTCCGTAGCCTTCTGCATCTAAACTGAATTTTCTATCATGCGATAGTCATACAAATACATGTCATAGTGGAATGACATCACAGTCCAACTTACGATTGTCAAAATGGATGCTTAACTAAGAAGTTTAAAGCTTATGGCTTATGTAACAAACTTAATGCTTAATGCTTTACTAATGAATAGAACAAGGTAGAATAAATGAAATAACAACAAATAAAATAAAATAAACACAACAACAAATTCATAACAAGTACGATATGACTCTTACATTTTAATTTCTTTGCACTTTTCTGATGTTAGGTTCTTCTCTCTTTTTTCTATCGTTTTTGGTACTCATGTTTGGGGACTCATGTGTAATGGTTCAAGTGATACCACGTGGTATTGCCTTTCACTTGAATTACTGTTGGAGTGGCTGCCACACTTTATGGGGCCCCTCCCTCCTGGGCTTGTGCCACTTCCTCCTGAACACTCGCAGATAGACCAGGTCTCCTGGAGTGATGGGACAAGGAGCGTCTTTTCCTTCATCGTCTCCTTGCTCTTTTCCTGCACATAAGTTGCTTCAGATATGGCAGTTAGTTTCTTCATATAAGATTTTTGAAATTGTTTAAGCGGTGGGCCTTTATATGGCTTCTACAGAATGGCACAGGCATGGGTCGACCCGTAAGCATTTCATGCGGGGTTAGGTGTGTATTTGTGTTAGTTTGCATGCTTATTAGCTCATTGGTACAGAGGGTAAAGCATCAGTTAAAACCTAGTTAAGCATTGTACTACTACAAATATTATTAACCTTGGCTTTGAGATTGCCATTTATACTTTCTACCTTCCCCTGGCACTGTGGACTTACCCCAAATCTTAGCTTTGTTCCCAACCGTTGCAGCACCTTCCTTACATTTTCTAAATGAATACTGATCTGTCACGTACGCAGGCAGAACGGTATGAATCCAAGCGCGGTTACTGACTGTATAGAGATGTGGGGGCGTGGTCGGGGGCGTGAGCAAGGGTCGAAAGCCGTGAGTCCGTCAGCGAAGCGTCCAAAGCAAAAACACTAGACGAGAGCCGTAATCAAAAGGGAAAGCGCAAGGTCAAAACCGGGAAGACAATCAGCGAGGCAAAAACGAAACCAAAAGGACGAGAGACGGGAGTCGTAAATCAAAAGGGAGAAGCGTGGGTCGAGACCGGGAGATCAAAAGGGCAGGCGAACAATCCAAATCGGCAAGCAGAAAATCAAAAACGAGAAAAAACAAAGCGAGGTCGTAACGTGAAAGCCAGAGAAAAGAAAACGCGAGAGAATCGAGGTATAACACACACAATAATCCAGCAATCTGAGCAGCGCGCCGCGCATGCTTAAATCGCTGGAGTAATCAGTAAGGGAATGAGAAACAGGTGAGCAGACGGGGCGGAAACGGGGGCGTGGGAAATGCGCAAGATGGGCTAGGGAAAAAACATGAGCACGTGAGGAAAAGTGACAGCGTGGGAAAAAGACGGCCGACAGACCGTGACTCGTGACACTGATCCATTGTCGGAACTCATCTCTGATGGAATTTCAAATCTAGATATCACTTCCCTTGCGATTTGATAACTGTTCCTGCCCCTTCATCTGCAGATGTTATTGATTCTACTCATCTACTAAATCTGTCAGTTATTACAAGCATGTACCTTTCGCCCAGAACACTACTTTATCCTGCCCACATAAGTGCTTAAATGGTCATTCTGGTACCGGTATATAGCATATAGGTGTCGCTGTTTCCTTCCTGACATTATGCTTAGCACATATCTCACATGAAGCTAGGAACTCTTCAACCATAGAATGCAGATATAAAGACCAATACCCTTGTTGCTTAATTTTTCGCACTACCTCATCTCTTGCACAATGGCCAAGTCCATGAGCATTTAAAACCAAAAATGTTCAACAGTGCTGTGGGTGTTATGATCAGACATTCATGTGAACGCCAAATACCCTGTGCGTCCTTCTGCGCTCCCCTCTGGAGCCACATTGAGTGCTCGTACGAACCTGCTTGATGTTGAGTACAAATGATATCCTCTAACTGAGGCTGTGGTTCTATAAGGACTATGGGCGCTTGCACAGCTAGTTGACACTTTGATGCCCGCTTTGCTTCTAAGTCTGCCATGTTGTTACCCTTAGTAACATAGTCATTTCCCTTTTTACGGGTCTGACATTTAATGAAAGCCAATCATCTTGGTAGCATCATAGCAGACATTAGTTTACTTATTTGTTCAGCACGTTGAATGGGAGTTCCTTCACGCCTTTTAAACCTTCTTTGCTTCCACACGGCTCCAAACAGATGACATACACCATGGGAATAGGCTGAATCTGTAAAAATATTTGCCACTAGCCCTTTTGATAATTGGCAGGTGGCTGTTAGCATTTTTCAGCTCAGCTAATTGGGTAAGACAGGGTTACAAACAATTCTGAGATAAGATGGTTTAAAGTCGTCTACCTTCATCATTATTATTGAATGCCTATGGTGACTTTCTACATGGCCTCTAAACTAGACCCATCAACAAAGTAAGTGATTTCTGCATCAGATATCGGTTTAGACTTGATCAGACCGTAACCTAGTAAATGCCAATGAATTCGCCACAAAATCATGAGACACTCCTTTATAGGCTTAAGGGATTAATTTAGCTGGTTTAACTGTGTCACATCGCTTTATATTAATGTCGGGATATGTGAGCAGTGAAGAATATGCTAGAAGGCGAGCTTGGGTTAGAACACCTTCCCCTTGTTTTATCAATTTATACAACCTATCGGTAAATTGTAGTCAACGTAGATGCTTTTCTATATGCATAAGGTACAACTGCAAAACGCTGTTGGTAGCTTGGTGGATAACCTTGAGTTATATTATCTAGCTTAGTGCTGTAATAACTAGGGGCTGGTTTTTGCAATCACTGCAAGTTTCCTGCATCAACATAGCTGAGGCAGATCCATCAGCTTGGTTCACCACATACAGATAGAACGGTTTGGTATACTCAGGTACTGTATACCTAAAGTAGGTGCAGTCTGCATTTCTTTTTGATGGATTCAAATGCTAACAGTATATCTGTGTTCCAGTTTAAGGGAGCACTTAGGCTACGTTTACACTGCCAGGTAAATGTGACCCAATTCCGATTTTTTGCTCATATATATCGGATATGTTCTATGTCCGTGTAAACAGGAAAAAAACGCATGCATTCCGATATTTCGAGATCGGTTTCAGGCCTCCTTCATATGTGGAAATAAATCGGATATAAATCAGATATGTGCTAATGTGATTGTCGTATAAACAGACAGATTGGATTTCCTGAGTCGTTTGTGTTCTGTACGTCATTAAAACAGCGACTTCTTCGCGGTTTAATGACGTAATGAATTACAACATCGCAGGTGACATGGAAAAGGAAAAGAACAATGACCCCCCCCCCCCCCTCCAACACACACATGCCTTGTGTTAATGCTTATTTGGGCTAAATAACATTAATTCAGTATTTGATGAATAAAGCATATGTGCAGGCTGCAATTATGCTGTTTTTTTTCCTCCTCCTCCGTTTTAAAACCATGGTGTGCAAACTTTGCATATATCGCAGAGCGTTAAGCATATTTCACCTTCATCTTTCTTGGCTACTGTGCAGCGCAAGAACCTCCCTTTAACTTGGGGATGTTTCAGATGGTATGGCGAGTGTAAACACGTGAATCGGATATGAGTCATAGTGGAAATAACGTGTAAACAGATGGTTAAAAAAAATCAGATATAGGCAACAAATCGGAATTAAGCATCGAGACCTGGCAGTGTAAACGTAGCCTTAGATCTGGCAGTTCTTCTTTTCTCATTATTATCTCCCTTAGTGGAGCTGTTTTTTTCCTGCATATTCCTTACTCCAGTCAGCATGAAACCTGTTAACCCGAGAAAGGTCATCACTGTTTATCAGGCTGTGACACTGGTGCCTTACTTATGCCTTCTAATTGGGTAGGCACTACGGCAGTCGTATCATGTGAAATTAGTCACCTTAACAATTCAACTTGAGGCTTCCAGTATTGTAGTTTAGCTTATGACACTTTATGACCTCCCTGCTAGCTTACAGTGTACCTTAATGGACTCCCTATGGCATGCTTCTAATGATGATAAACATATTAAACAATCACCCATATGCTGACCAAGGCAATTTTCTATCCTTAAACCTCCTAAATCAGCTTCCAAGTCTGATTGCATATATGCAGTGAATGTTTGAACCTCTGTGGCATTTTTGGTACCTATATTGTCCCCCGGCACTTGTAAATGCAAACAAATACAGTAGTTACTCTTTTCTGCCATTGGAAGGCTGAAGAAGGCTGAACAAAGATCAATTACAATGAAATATTTGGCTTTGGGAGGGACATTAGTTAGCAGTGTGTGTGGATTTGGAGCTTCTGCTGGATACTTTCCTGTTATACTATTAAGTGTTCCAGACATTAACTGCATGCAATTCATGCACATGATGCCATTTATTTGTACCTGGCTTGATCACCGGGAAAAATAGGAGTATTGCAACAACTTGTCTCTTTTAGCACAGATGCTCTTAGTGTTCTTTATGCCAGCTTTTGCCTCAGGTCGTAAAGGATATTGTTTTACTCTGGGCAGTTTTACATCTGGTTTAAGTTGTACTTGAAGTGGGCTGGCTGATTTAAGTAGGCCTACAACTGTATCATGTCTAGACCATAATTCAGGTGGGACATGACTGTCCATTTCCCTATATAGCTAATTTCCTACAGTCTTAACTATCTCAGATGCTGATGCCAATTGTGTTTGTGACTTGTGGTTAACTACAACTTCTTAAGGAGTACCAATTAAATTATTACCACACAAGATTTTGATATAGTTTTTATCTGCAGAATGAAAATCAATGGGTTTATGGTTGAGTCCCACTGGACTTCTTCAGCTTACCTCATTATTGGTCCTAAGTCCTATGAGCTGCAATTTTATTTTACAGTACATACAATGTCACCTGCAGAACAGAATCAGATACATTGAACGACATCCTTACAAAATCACGCTCATCTACACTGATAGCTGCTCTTTGCCAGCCTATGATGATATGTTGTGTAATTAATTCAACCTTGTGCCCTTTTGTCTCTTCCTGCCATGTCCGTTCTAAGTCAGTATCCTTAGATGGGTCATACATCATTGTACAGTGAAAGTCTGACAAGGTAATTGTGCTTCAGGAATTTATGATCAACATACACAACTTCTGGAGAACACTATATTTGCAGTCCTAATTTACCTAATGATTCTCTTCCTAGTAAATTAACTTGTGTACAACTTGAGACTAATACAGGGATGGTCACACTTTTATTGTTAGTTTGCAGATGGACTGATGCGGTCATAGGATCTGCCTTTTACCCGAGAATCCTACTGTCTTGGCAAATTTTCCAGACATGGGGAGATGTGAGGCATGACTTAAATTTAAGCATGTATAAACAGCTCCTGTATCAACTAACATGGGTGTACTTTTACCATCTACCTCAGTGTGTAACATGAGTTCTTGTTCTGCACTAGTTGTCAAAATAGGTGATTAATTCTCTGGCCCCCCCAACTCCCCTGTTTTGGAACCCATGGTTTAGTTGGGACTGCAACTTGATCTCGAGGAGGCTACTGCCATCTCCCCTCCGGCGCACCCCTCAGGCTTTGGGGCCATGGATGTGAGAGGCAATTTGATCGGTTGTGTCCAGCCTGTCCACATCCCCAGCACACGCCTGGGGGGAAGTTAGACTAAGGGTTTCTTTGTCCTCGTGGTTGTTGATTGGCTCTCCACTCCCTCTGCCCTGGCCTTTGAGTGAAAACGTTATTGACAGGCGCAGGCATCTGGTTTGAGTTTGTAGAAAATGCTGCTGGTGCTGTCATCGCAGTGGCTACAGCTTGCTGGACTGTCGGTGTTGGATTACTTGGGGCCCTCATTGACATTTGCTCTGCTTCCTCCATTCTTAGCGTAGACTTTTTCCTTGTTTTACTTTGTTAGTTCTTTAAGCTGTAATTGAGCCAGTTTCCTTCGCAGCTCTTTTTCTTGGGCTTTCAACTTCTGCTAATTTTTTCTATACTGTTCATTTTTCTATACTGTTCACTAACTCTTTGTGTGATTTAGAAGTTAATCCGACCACATTTTCCAGTTTACTTTTCACTGGCTGAGGCATAGCATTTACTATGGTTTGTCTGAACAGCATAGACAACAGTGCATTTCCCTCAGGATCACTTTCAGTCTCTTGCTTCCATTTCTTTAACTGCTTCTGAATGTACAGTGTTGGATTCTCTGTTTCTTCACCTTTTAATGCTTTTGGGTCGACTGTCGTTGAATTGTCTGTATGCAAGGCATGCCACACAGACAGACGATAAGCATCAAAAACAGTTCCATCCATATGGTATGTATCCACGGCCTCACTCAGGTCGGAAGAATGGAGGACTTCTTCCAATTTTCCTACCCCCACAATCTGTCACGAGCCATCTAGCTCAACCCAGCACCTCCAGATCCTAAATTCCACTTCGCTTTTTTTCCCTACTCGCCCACCTATCGCTCAGACACACCTGAACCCTATCTGTCAATTATCTCTTAGCTTTATAAGCACACTGAAAGAACCACCCGGCGCCGCAGTGTCTCACTCGTGTGCCTCGCGTCTTGTTTGCAAAGTGTTCTTTTGTTTACTCTAGCCTGTTTTCGACCCTGCCTGTTTCCTGGATTTTTCTCTCGTCTTCGCCCCCTGGTACTTCGGCTATTATCAGACTGATTAACGTGTACGACCCTGCATGCTCTCTGGACTTTGTTGTAGTACTCACGATTTGGATTTGTTCACCCTCGCTGCTGGATTACTGGATACCGAACCCCCGCCTGGCAAAACGATTCCTCTCAGCCTTCGCATACTTCTCCACAAGCCAGCTTTTCATCCCGTGAGACGAGCACTTCCGCGTTTGACCTCCTCCGCATTCACGAACTTTGTGAAGATTGTGCGCGCTGCGAGCCGACCTCTGTTTCCACCGAGGAAATCAAGCTGCTTAATCCCGCTGTTCATCCACGACGCGCAGTGCGGCTCGACAGCGAGAGGCGCTCAACTAACCGGAGAGGATTCCCCACGTCTAGCTTCCGGGTTTGTGGAAACTCCCTCACGTAATAGCCCCGCCCCCTCTCTCGTCGCTGGGGGTTTCCCCACTCTCTCATTCCAGTCACTAAGCACACACACTCACTGCTTCTCTCCCCTGCTCCTGCTGCCTCTGCCTTTCTCAGACCTCTGTGTTTCCAATAAACATTGGACATCGCCGTTTGTTTGCTATTGAGTTCACCCCTGTTCAGCC
The DNA here is from genome assembly GCA_030522415.1 of Channallabes apus. Taxonomy (NCBI): domain Eukaryota; kingdom Metazoa; phylum Chordata; class Actinopteri; order Siluriformes; family Clariidae; genus Channallabes; species Channallabes apus. Next base: position 23,022,381 of record CM060126.1, read on the forward strand.
CCACCCTGACAGTACACTGCGGCCATGACGGACCCAGCAGACATCTTTTACCCATGGCCTAGCCTCCGACCTAGGTCAGCTCAGGTCTAGGACCCGTTCCAATGCTAAATTGCATCATACTGTTGCTCAGCAAAGATCCCTTATAAATGCTCATCAGCAGGACCTCCAGGAAATTTCCCAGACATTATCTCGGTTATCAACCCAGCTTTTACAATTATGTGCTGCTCTTCCATCCACCCTAACACCCTCAGCTCCGCACGAGCCTCGTCTGCCCAATCCCCAGCCATACAATGGTGATGCCAGATCCTGTCGTTCTTTCCTGTCGCAAAGCTCTTTGTTACTCGAGCTCCAGCCATCAACCTTCCCCACTGAACGTTCAAAAGTGGCCTATATTATCACCCTCCTCACAGGAAGAGCCCGTGAATGGGGGACAGCCATTTGGGACGCCAACTATCCTTGCTGCTCCACTTTCAGTGCTTTCACCGAGGAGATGAGGAAAGTATTCGACCGGTCTCACAGAGGCCGGGAGGCCGCGAGACGGTTACTGGAGCTTCGCCAGGGTTCCAGATCTGCTTATGACTATGCTGTTGAATTCCGAACCTTGGCTGCCACCACTCAATGGAGCACCCAGTCCTCGTATGACACCTTCCTGAACGGACTTTCAGATTCAGTCAAGGACCAATTGGCTTCTCAGCAGCTTCCTGAGGACCTAAACGGTTTAATGGATTTAGCAGGACGGGTGGATTCACGCCTCAGAGAAAGGCATCACACACCTAACCATCCCCAATTCAGAGCCAGCATCCCCCTAACTCCACCCACTTCAGCCAACCCTCCTGCCGTATCCATGCAGGGTGGACGTGCTCGGATCTCTCTGGAGGAATGGCAACATCGAAGTCAGGTCGGGGCGTGCTTTTACTGTGGGAAGATCGGACACCTGCGCCTTCATTGCCCGTTAAAGGAACGGCCCCCACCAGTGAACCTGAGCACACTGCAGGGGGCGCCCCAAGCGCAGCAGCCTAGTAGCCGCTCACTTTTCCCTGTCATGCTTCTCCTGGATAACCATTCCGGCGTCCTTCATGCTCTCATTGATTCCGGTTCGGACCAGAATTTAATCTGTGTGGCGAAAGTCAAGGAACTGCACGTGCCCACACTTCCCCTGGAATCTCCATTGTCAGTCCGCGCCCTCGATGGTACGCTCCTTCCTCCAATTACTCAGCGAACTGCACCAGTCACCCTAAGGACATTGGGTAACCATTCGGAGGAGATTTCATTCCTGGTAATGCAAAGGGCTCAATCCCAGCTAGTTCTCGGGCGCCCCTGGCTCATCCGTCACAACCCACAGATTGATTGGAGGAGTAACTCCATTCTTGGATGGAGCTCCCTCTGTTTGACCTCCTGTGTCAGGTCTGCTCACTGCCCCACGCCCATTTCGGCCCCATCTGAGGAATTCCCTGACCTTTCCAAGGTTCCGCAGGATTATGCTGATCTCAGGATGGTGTTCAGCAAGTCTCGGGCTGTCTCTCTTCCTCCTCACCGCCCCTACGACTGTGCGATCGACCTCCTTCCCAGCACAACTCCTCCCAAGGGACGTCTGTACTCACTCTCCCAACATGAAAGAGAGGCCATGGACAAGTACATCTCGGAATCCCTGGCTGCTGGGATCATCAGACCATCATCATCACCCGCTGGGGCGGGCTTCTTTTTTGTGGCTAAGAAGGATGGGTCCCTACGCCCTTGTATCGATTATAGGGGGCTTAATGATATCACAATCAAGAATCGTTATCCCCTGCCTTTGATGTCTACAGCCTTCGATCTCCTACAGGGGGCCCAAGTCTTCACCAAGCTGGATTTCCGCAGTGCCTACCACTTGGTTAGAATCAGGAAGGGAGATGAGTGGAAGACTGCCTTCAATACGCCGTCTGGCCACTATAAGTTCCTGGTCATGCCTTTCGGGCTGGCGAACGCCCCGGCAGTTTTCCAAGCCCTGGTCAATGACATACTCCGGGATTTCATCAATGTCTTCGCCTTCGTTTACTTGGATGATATTCTCATCTTTTCCTGTTCCTTAGAGGACCATAAGCTCCATGTTCGCCAGGTTCTCCAGAGGCTGCTCGAAAACCAGCTCTTTGTCAAGGCCGAGAAGTGTGAGTTTCACTGTAGCACGGTCTCCTTTCTGGGCTTCATCGTCACCCCATCTAAGATTCAGATGGACCCTGCCAAGGTTCGAGCAGTAACTGACTGGCCGGCCCCAACCACCCGCAATGAGCTCCAGCGTTTCCTGGGTTTCGCCAACTTTTACAGGCGGTTCATCCGTAATTATAGCAGAGTAGCCGCACCACTCATCTCTATGACCTCAGTCAAGGTCGCATTCGCTTGGACTGAGTTAGCCGCCAAGGCATTTAATGAGCTCAAGAAACGTTTCACCTCGGCCCCGATTCTCCTTCAACCCGATCCCTCCTTACAGTTCGTCGTTGAGGTGGATGCCTCAGATTCAGGAGTCGGGGCAGTATTATCACAGAGGTCTGCCAAGGACAACAAGCTGCACCCATGTTGTTTTCTCTCTCACCGACTCTCTCCCACAGAGAAGAACTACAATATAGGTGATCGGGAGCTACTGGCAGTGAAGCGCGCACTAGAAGAATGGAGGCATTTGCTAGAAGGATCTGAGGTGCCGTTCCTGGTCTGGACGGACCACAAGAACCTGGAATACCTCAGGACGGTCAAACGCCTCAATTCCCGTCAAGCAAGGTGGTCCCTGTTCTTTTCCCGCTTTAACTTCTCCCTGTCCTATCGCCCGGGTTCTAAGAACACCAAGCCCGACGCGCTCTCCCGTCACTTCTCCCCACTCCAGGATCAAGCTTCCGAGGCCACCATCTTACCCTCTCAATGCCTTGTAGGGATAGCACTTCTGGACGTTGAGTCCCGAGTCAGAGCCGCACTCCATCAAGAGCCCAGCCCTCCAGCAACACCCAGGGACAAACTCTTTGTCCCGAGGGCAGAGCGACCCTGTATATTGGAATGGGGGCACAGCTCAAGACTAGCCTGCCACCCAGGAGCAGCTCGCACATTAGCTCTGGTCCAACAACGCTTCTGGTGGCCCACCATGAGGGACGACATCCGCCGCTTTGTGAACGCCTGTGACACATGTACTAGAAGTAAGACCAGCAACAAGCCTCCCGCTGGTCATCTCAGACCTCTTCCTATCCCGCATAGACCCTGGTCCCATATAGCCCTTGACTTTGTCACTGGGCTCCCCGATTCAGAAGGTCACACCTGCGTCCTCACAGTAGTGGACCGTTTTTCCAAGGCTGTTCACTTCGTTCCCCTGCCCAGTCTCCCCACTGCCAAGGAAACAGCGGAACTGTTAATCACTCATGTTTTCCGGCTTCATGGACTCCCGACGGATATCGTATCGGACCGCGGACCACAATTTGCTGCACAGTTCTGGTCGGCCTTTTGTAAGCTGATCGGTGCCACGCCAAGCCTATCGTCTGGATATCAACCACAGACCAATGGCCAGACCGAGCGGGCCAACCAAGAGCTTGAAACAGCCCTACGGTGTATGACTTCAAAGGAGCCCCATTCTTGGAATAGGACGCTCCCGTGGATCGAATATGCCCACAACTCCTTGCCTACATCGGCCACTGGCCTCTCACCTTTTCAGTGCTGTCTGGGATACCAACCTCCCCTGTTTCCCTCTCAGGAGGAAGAGGTCTCGGTTCCCTCTGCCCAAGCTTTTGTTCGTCGATGTCGGAGGGTGTGGCTGAAGGCAAGGTCAAAGATCCGCCAGTCTGTCTCAGCCTTTAAACGACAAGCTGACCGACGCCGTTCGAGGGCACCGCCGTACCGAGTGGGCCAAAGGGTCATGCTGTCCTCTCGGAATATCCCCCTCAAAACCACCTCTCGCAAACTGTCCCCCAGATTCCTTGGTCCTTTTACCATCATTAGAGTCATCAATCCCTGCACTGTCAGACTTCGTCTTCCTTCCACCATGCGCCGGATAAACCGTTCCTTTCATGTCTCCCTGATCAAGCCTCTGGTCTCTTGCCCACTGAATCCACCCGCCCGCCCAGCTCCTCCTCCCCAAATCATCGATGGAGGTGAGGCATTCACTGTACGCAGACTCTTGAAGGTCCGACGACGAGGCAGAGGCCTCCAGTACCTAGTGGATTGGGAGAGTTACGGCCCAGAGGAGAGAAGCTGGATTCCATCCAGATTCATCTTGGATCCATCGCTCATTGATGACTTCCACCGCCAACACCCTAACGCACTGGCTAGAACGCCAGGTGGCGTCCGTAGGGGGGGGGGTACTGTCACGAGCCACCTAGCTCAACCCAGCACCTCCAGATCCTAAATACCACTTCGCTTTTTTTCCCTACTCGCCCACCTATCGCTCAGACACACCTGAACCCTATCTGTCAATTATCTCTTAGCTTTATAAGCACACTGAAAGAACCACCCGGCGCCGCAGTGTCTCACTCGTGTGCCTCGCGTCTTGTTTGCAAAGTGTTCTTTTGTTTACTCTAGCCTGTTTTCGACCCTGCCTGTTTCCTGGTACTTCGGCTATTATCGGACTGATTAACGTGTACGACCCTGCATGCTCTCTGGACTTTGTTGTAGTACTCACGATTTGGATTTGTTCACCCTCACTGCTGGATTACTGGATACCGAACCCCCGCCTGGCAAAACGATTCCTCTCAGCCTTCGCATACTTCTCCACAAGCCAGCTTTTCATCCCGTGAGACGAGCACTTCCGCGTTTGACATCCTCCGCGTTCACGAACTTTGTGAAGATTGTGCGCGCTGCGAGCCGACCTCTGTTTCCACCGAGGAAATCAAGCTGCTTAATCCCGCTGTTCATCCACGACGCGCAATGCGGCTCGACAGCGAGAGGCGCTCAACTAACCGGAGAGGATTGCCCGCGTCTAGCTTCCGGGTTTGTGGAAACTCCCTCACGTAATAGCCCCGCCCCCTCTCTCGTCGCTGGGGGTTTCCCCACTCTCTCATTCCAGTCACTAAGCACACACACTCACTGCTTCTCTCCCCTGCTCCTGCTGCCTCTGCCTTTCTCAGACCTCTGTGTTTCCAATAAATCTCTCAACATCGCCGTTTGTTTGCTATTGGGTTCACCCCTGTTCAGCCCCACCCTGACACAATCTTTGCCAATAAAGCTTTAATGTCTCCCACCAGACGTTTCTTCCTCCAGACATTTTATCCATTTACTAGCACCTTCCTGGATGCTCGGCAGGCGGTTGAAAAATCCCTCGAGATCTTGAGTTGCCCATGGTACATATTGTCCCCATGCACCTTTAATTAAAATTGGGAATTGTAGAGCTAGGTGTCTAAGTCTTCCAGTGTTCCCAACTGCCCATATTAAATAACAAATCCTCTTCACCCCCATCCTCTCCACTGTACAAAGATCTATGTCCAGTCTTTAATGGTGTATCTATCTGACTTTTTACTTGTCCTGGTTTCTTAGTGCTCCTGTCTAACCTCTCTCCACATATCTGCACCCCCAGTTCCTCTATCTTATCCTTCGTTCCACATAGCTTTTTTACTCTCTGTAAATCTGCCCCTATTTTCTTATATCAATCTAATGGTGTGCTTTCCTCTCTATTCATTTTCCTCTCCTTTCTTAACTTCACACACGGCTCTGTCATCTCCATCTAAATCTACATAACTTTCCTTTTCCATCTCACCAGAAACTTCCACCATTCCCTTAAGCTTAGGGACTTGACCTTCTGCCTGCACATATGGGGGAGGTGTAACTAACTTCCCCTCTGGTTTTCTGTGCCTCACTGTCTTACTTTCTTAACTTTTTCATCACTTGCTATTTCGTTCTTACCAACTCTACTTATTCAAAGCTAAGACCTCTCTTTCCTGCTGTCTTTTCAACTCCTCTGGACACGCTTTTTCTCTCTTGCTGCCGTTTTATAATTATATTAAGGTTCCATCTCCTCACAATGCCACATCAAATGTCCCCTCCTTTGGCCATTTTGTAATCATATCTTTAGTCTTCTTTTGCTACTTATTAGAGATCTTAGTTATGAGATCTTCACACAATGGATGCTTCAGCACTAAAGTCTCCACCGGAGAGGCTGCCATTATGCTTTATATGCTATATCACCACAACTTCATTCATTCATTCATTCATTTTCTATACCGCTTAATCCTGTGTTCAGGGTCGCGGGGTCACCACAACTTAGATATTTATATTTTATTTTATGTCTATGTACTTACTTAATGGCTAAATTTACTTACAACCATATACAATATTTTATAGTCATTTTATAGTCAACAATGATAATCACTCCTTAATCTACAATATTTCACTATTTGCCTATTAACACTTGCTAAAAAGCACAGTATTTTTATACACAGTGAAGACTTCCATCAATAAGCGAGTAATGCCACAGTATTAATATGGGGTTCATACACATTTACCACTCCACACTATTTATTTATTTATAGGCTTATGCATTCAGACTTTATCCCTCTTTTCATAGAACATTGGGCTTATTCTTTTCATACTTGTCCCCCTTGCTAATGAGGGCTCATTTTTTCCACTCACACGTGTCCCTTTATTGATTAATATTTATCTATTTAATTATTTAGTTATCTATTACTTTAATAAGGGCTCATACACACACACGTCTCCGGTCTGGCAACAAGCTGACCCCCCTCTGAGGGTTGCACACACAATTCCCTCGGGAGGTCCAGCCCTGTTCAGGACACAGAGCTTATGGTTCTCACTCAAACATTCTCTCTCTCTCTCTCTCTCTCTCTCACACACACACACACACACACACACACACACTAGGCGAACATAGAGCTCTCATACACTCAGACAGTAACAGACAGACACAACATCAATTAGACACAGACAATTGCAATTGCATTCAACTTAATGGCACAAAATAGTGCTCCTCATACGAAGGGTATCATTTAAAACCACTTTAACTCATACAATACCTATTTTGGGTGGTTTCACAATGCTTATGATGTACAACCGTACATTTCTCATACAAAGGATATCAATAAAATCCACCAACCTCATACCATATAACATTTAAGGTGGCTACAAAAAACAATTTTATTAATTGCTGGGTAACCTTACACAAGCAATACTACTAATTAAGCGCAATTCCTTATTAGCTTGCTTTCCACTCATGCCATCCAATCAAGGCCCACTTGACAATGAGTACAAATTAATATCGAGATTATCTACCAACTTGACAAAACAAATAGACACTCAAATGTGCTTCCTCATACCGTCTGTTATTGCTGCCATCAATCAACTCCCCCTCTGCACGTGCCTGTATGTGTGTGTGTGTGTGTGTGTGTGTGTGTGTTTACAGTATATACAACGTGAAAGCGCGCTCAGTTACAGCTCAGTCCCTCTTCTCACCTTTGATAGGTGTGAAGTTATCAAACCGGTTTCGGATGATGGAATTGGCACAATTGAGGGGTTTAAAACTATTTAACAAGACCGAGACGTCTCTGCCTAAAATGTATTTCTCCAGCAAAACATAGAATAAATAGAAATAGAATGTTTAATATTAATAATATTGGATGGTCTAATTCTCAAAACCGTTTAAACTAAAGAAAGACTTAACACACTATAACTAGAATATTTACAAAACTGAAAGGTTGTCTTATGAATAATAAAAAACAACAACTCATAACTCAAAATGATCATATGTTTTTATATATTTTTTAGATCATAAATAGACATGAATTAACTATATATATATATATATATATATATATATATATATATATATGCTGGACACAAACAGCAAAAAACTTGATGAAAAGCCCTAAGCACATGTTTTTTTTTTGCTGTTTGTGTCCAGCATTGAATAATTATTTCATCCATTATTTGACCACGGCTGGGAATAAGAGCTGGAATGTGATTGTGAATTTATATATATATATATATATATATATATATATATATATATATAGAGAGAGAGAGAGAGAGAGAGAGGTGTTTTGCTGGTGAAAAACATTTTAGGCAGAGACGTCTACTTGACCTTGTTAATTGTTTTTAAAAACCCCAATTCTACGAATTCCCCCATCAGCGAAACCTATCATGAATGAAAGGTGACAAGAGCCATTACAGTGGGGGTTCTGTGGGTCTCCAAACTCAGAAGGCTATGTGTCAGCCGATAACTGCTCCTTTGATCTTCTGGTTACAGCGGGGCGCCGACTGCTGATGAGCATATAGTAGCCTGTACTAGCCAAGCTCTTCCCCAAAAAATAATGTGAATGTCTGCAACAATCACTAACCATTAAAATGATTTTTTTTGTGCAATTAAACATGAATATATAAATTATATTTTCTTTACACATAATATTTTCATTATATATACACGGGCATCACTAGGCCATTTTTAGGGGGGCTTTAGCCCATCGTCCCCTTTATATTTATTTAAAGTATTTTTCATATTTTTTATGTCTGCCAGTTTCCAACAAAAAGCAGCAGTATTGTCAAAGAATTAACAGATAAACATTTAATATTATTGGCACCCACACAGTTTATTCCATTGTCCAGCCTCATAGGTGTGTTGTTTAAATTGCTAATCAATGTAAGTTTAAAGTTATATGCTGTTTTCTGGTTACATTTTTCAGATTGTACCTGAACATAGAAAAAAGTTTATACGGTAAACACACATATATTCATATATATATATAATATATAATATATACGTGCTTAATTAAATTCTTAAATCATCATGTTCACCCATGCACTGAAAAAAAGATTTATTTGATAAAATCCTCTTAACAATTTGCACACAGATTTTAAGTAAATTTTATTGCTCCAATATTAAGTAAAACTCACCCGTAATTGTCAGGTAAAATCTACTTAATAATTAAATTAACAATCAAAGAAATCAAGTAAAAGTTACATAATTATATTTAATGCACAAATTAGATTTATTTAAAATAATCAAGTAAAGTTAATTCATTCCTAGATATGATACACGTCACAGAGATAATGCTCCCTAATGCATGTTACAATGACCAAATATGATAATAAATAAACCACACTCTCAGCTAATAATAAAACACAGATTCGTTTATTTTTTATAAAAAATACATTTAATAACAAGCAAACCTTTGATTAATTTATACAAAAACGAGAAAACGAGATAACAGTAACTTACAAATGAGGTCTCAATTTGAGTTTATTGCTAGTGCTCTTTTACCATTTAATGCTTTAACACACAGGACTCAGTTTGTTCAGAAATGGCATCTCACTGTCGAGCCTTTTGTCATGATCACTCACGTGTGTGTGGAAGCGGACACAGACACAGGAGAACGTTTCACCGTCTTTTATTAATAGTTTTTTGTTTTAAGGAACAAAAAAGTCTTTCTTCTTCTCTCCCTCTGGAGAGATTAATTGGAAAGTCAGAAACAACAAAAATAACAAACAAACAAAACAACAAAATCTCATGCGAGATACACACGTCAGTCTCCCCCGCTAGGATACAGCAGGCCAGTTTCACGAATCCTGGAAGTATTCCAGGTTCACCTCCCACGGCGCCCGAACAGATGAACCTCCAGCGAGGTATGCTTGTTACCTTGAACTTGAACAGAAACAATGAACTTGAACCAGTCTTTGCGTTTCCTTCGGCTCTGCTGTTTTTACTTCTGAGGGGGAGAGACGAGAGCTTAGCGGTGAGTGAAACACACACACACAATGACACACAAAACACAACGGTGAGTGGACGAGAAGCTACGGGCTCGGCCGGCATAAATAGAGACACACAGGGGTGAGACACAGGTGTACGTGATCTTGTGATTGGGGTGACATACCAACATCGACACACTAGGTGGGGACAAAGCGTCGGCTCAGTAGTCCGGAGACCCAGATCTTATTTCCCCGGACCGTGGTGGTACCAATGTTACACCTTTCTCTGAACACGCCGTTTTCACGAAGGGTGCGGGTAAGAAACACACATCTCGGTTTATTAATCCGCGTGCTCGGTTCGTTATTATTTTATTTATTTATTTATTTACCACAGGACCCCTGGGGGGCTCCGTAGGTTCAGGTTTTTACACGAAAACGGTGTTTTGTGAATATCCACTATTAAAAACTGAAATATTGCTAATTGTACGTCCTGAGATTAAGAGTCATTAGGAGTCATGAGAGCGAGAATCACATCCAAAACAGAAAGGTAAACTTACCTCTAACACGACAAACTCCAGCTCCAGCCACGCCCTGTAGTACCTCCGTGATGATCCACAACCGACTGATCCACAGCGCGGGCACAACATCTCCAAACACGCATGCACGGTTTTCGGCTTCAGTAGACACACAATTAGGTCTGCAACAACTAATCGATAAAATTGATAATTATCGATAATGAAATTCGTTGTCAACGAATGCCGTTATCGATTAGTTGGGCTGCTCACGTTACTGAGGAGTGCGACCACAAGATACACAAAGACACACACAGATACACAGTCGCTCGCGCAATGGAGGTTACAGAAGCGTTTGCAGGAAAAAGCGCGCGCCCCAAGTCCTCCAAGGTATGGGAGCAATTTACATTATACACCTCTTATCGGGCGTTAAAATCGAGCGGTTTTCTGCCGTTCGTAGTGAGCGCTGATGAAGTGCCGAGATTTTCTACACATGTGGGAGCCCCTAGCGACGGGAAGGAATTGGCCACGACTAAAATAAAAAAGGAGTCAATGAGTGTTCACACGGGCTTTGGTGACGTGCGTTTGTCCGGCTGCACGGTTATATGGCGTAAAAAGAAAAAAACATTGCATGCAGCTTTTTCTTGGTGTTCAAATCCCAACGAACGCAAGGAAAACACTTCTAGTTCGTTTTCTTTGCGTTCATTTTACACTTCGGAAGACCGGATAGATCCCATGATTCTACACCCTATACACAGGGAAATGCAGGAAAAAGGCAAAATAAAGAGAGTGAACACAGTACAGTAGCCGGGTTTTTTTTCCCTGTCCCTACGTCGCCGTATTACGAGAATGTTTAAAACAATAAGATTAATGTCTAGTGTAGCAAAATGGTCTATCTATCCATCTATATATATAATTTTTGTAATTATTATTATTATTGAGACAACAAAAAAAAGGATAAAATACACAAGAGGATCGAAATAATGTATAAACCGAAGTCTAGAAGTCTATTATTCTTCTTATTAAGTTGAATTAATTTAAGAGAATTTAAAATTGAGGTCATTCTTAATAACTGAATATGTCAGTGTATTTTTATATATATACTGTCAACTTGCCGTCTGCAATTTTTGTTAAAAACAAAACTGTTGATTTACATAAAATAAGGTTTAAATGTCAAAATTAAAGATCATTAAACTCTATATGTGGCTTTTGCATTTTTTAAAGTTTACTTTTATACATAAATAATACCCTGATTTATGGTTTTATATAGTTAAACAAAACATCAAATTAAAGCGTTCAGTTTTATCCGATTAATCAAAAAAATAACCGCCCATCTAATCGATTATCAAAATTATCGTTAGTTGCAGCCCTACACACAATACTTCAGACTGAAACATGACTGCCCCCTACAGGTAATGAAGGGCAAAGCCGCGGCATGTCACAGGATCCCTTTTCTCTAAACGTGCGTTTTGAATGGCGACATCTGTAAATGAATGGCTGAATGAAATTAAATATACACAACAAATTAATAATTGCGTTTGCTTTACATTTGAGCACTCCTGTGTAAATAGCTTTTTCATTGCATATATATATATATATATATATATATATATATATATATATATATTTATTTGTGTCTAATACTGTTTTATTCATATTTTTAAATATAACCTACGTATCTACAGTATGAGCATATTTAACTACTTCAGCAGTGAATGAGAAATTTGGTCGGTCCGGCTTTTAGATAAAGTTCTTATTTGATACAATTTTATTATTTAATTAATTATCTTATTATAAACAAATGCAACCATGGGGGGGCAATCCAGTGTCTTCTTGTGCCAGTCCCAAGTCTGGATAAATGCAGAGGGTTGTGTGTCAGGAAGGGCATCCGACGTAAAAACACTCGCCAAATCAATGATGCGAATCAGAAATATAATTTCCATACCGGATCGGTCGCGGCCCGGGTTAACAACGACCGCCACTGGTGCTGTTGACCTATAGGGTGCCGGTGGAAATTGGGCTACTGTTGGTCGAAAAAGGAGAGGAGGAAGGCGTGTTCAAAATCAGAGAGAGAAAAGGAAAGGCAAGAGTTTAATAGTGAAAGTAGGGACTTTGAATGTTGAGACCATGACAGGGAAGGCAAGAGAGTGTCAGATTGTACTAACCTCAGTGACCAGAAGACGCAGCTTTAGCGGTTAGCCCAATGTAGCATGGATGGTAAACCCAAACGCGGAAGAAAAGCGAGTAGGCAGGATAACCATGTGATTTAGTTTAAGGACTCAGCAAGGGAAAAACACAAATTTAACCCGCGTCCTAGAAATACACACTCAATAGCAGAAAGCAACAACCCAAAAGGTAAGTACTCACGGTTTTGTAGAATGACAACCGAAACCGACATGGGCCGAACTCAGTGACTGAGCGTTGTACTGTGGTTTGTTTACTTCTCTTATACTTCCTGGTTGGCGACCACATTACTTCCGGGTCCTAGTGCCGGTCGCAGATTGAGTGTGCATGACAGAGAGTTGGTTGATATGATGCAGAGAAGGAAGGTGGATATACTGTGTGTCCAGGAGACCAGGTGGAAAGGTAGCAAGGCTAGAAGCTTAGGATCAGGGTTCAAATTGTTTTACCATGGTGTGGATAGGAAAAGAAATGGAGTAGGAGTTATCCTGAAAGAGGAATTTGTTAGGAATGTCCTAGAGGTGAAAAGAATATCAGACAGGTTGATGAGTCTAAAGCTGGATATTGAAGGGGTGATGTTCAATGTTGTTAGTGGCTATGCCGGTGAGAGAGTGGTGATTGGTGCAGACTTCAATGGACATGTTGGGGAAGGAAACAGAGGTGATGAAAATGTGATGGGCAGGTTTGGTCTTCAGGACAGGAATGTAGAAGGACAGATGGTGGTGGACTTTGCAAAGAGGAATGAAATGGCAGTAGTAAATACTTTCTTCCAGAAGAGGCAGGAAAATAGGGTGACATATAAGAGTGGAGGCAGAAGCACTCAGGTGGACTACATATTGTGTCGACGTTGTAATCTGAAAGAGATTAGTGACTGCAAAGTGTTGGTAGGGGAGAGTGTAGCCAGACAACACAGAATGGTGGTGTGTAAAGTAACCCTGGTGGAGAGGAAGGTGAAGAGGACAAAGGCAGAGCAGAGGACAAAGTGGTGGAAGATGAGAAAGGAAGAATGTTGTGTAGTCTTCAGGGAGGAGTTGAGACAGGCTATGGGTGGTCAGGATGTGCTGCCAGTTGACTGGACAACTACAGCCAATGTGATCAGGGAGACAGGTAGGAGTGTACTCGGTGTATCATGAGGTAAGGGAAAAGTGGACAAGGAGACTTGGTGGTGGAATGAGGAAGTCCAGGAGTGTATACAAGGAAAGACGCTAGCTAAGAAGATGTGGGCCTCGGAGAGTACTGAAGAGAGTAGACAGGAGTACAGGGAGATGCAGTATAAGGTGAAGGTAGAGGTGGCAAAGGCCAAACAAAGAGCATATGAGGACTTCTATGCTAGGATGGACAGTAAGGAGGGAGAGGTGGATCTGTACAGGTTGGCGAGGCAGAGAGATAGAGATGGGAAGGATGTGCAGCAGGTTAGAGTGATTAAAGATAGAGATGGAAATGTACCGACAGATTCCAGGAGGGTGATGGGAAGTTGGAAGGAGTACTTTGAGGAGTAGATGAATGAGGAAAACGAAAGAGAACAAAGAGTAGAAGAGGTGACTGTTGTGGAACAGGAAGTAGCAAATATTAGTAAAAGTGAGGTGAGAAGGGCGTTGAAGAGGATGAAGAGTGGAAAGGCTGTTGGTCCTGATGAAATATCTGTGGAGGTATGGAAGTGTTTAGGAGAGGTGGCAGTAGAGTTTCTGACTAGTTTGTTTAACAAGATCTTGGAGAGTGAGAGGATTCCAGAAGAATGGAGGAGAAGTGTATTGTTGCCGATTTTTAAGAACAAGGGAGATGTGCAGAGCTGTGGCAATTACAGAGGCATGAAGCTAATGAGCCATACAATGAAGCTGTGGGAAAGAGTAGGGGAAGCTAAGTTAAGGGCATAGGTGAGCATTTGTGAGCAGCAATATGGTTTCATGCCTGGAAAGAGTACATCAGATGCAGTATTTTGTTTGGGGATGCTGGTGGAGAAGTTCAGAGAAGGTAATAAAAGAGTTGCATTGTGTCTTTGTAGATTTAGAGAAGGCGTACGACAGAGTGCCGAGAGAGGAGCTGTGGTGTTGTATGAGGAAGTCTGGAGTGGCAGAGAAGTATGTTAGAGTGGTGCAGGACATGTATGAGAGTTGTAAGACAGTGGTGAGATGTGCTGTAGGTGTCACAGAAGAGTTCAAAGTGGAGGTGGGTCTGCATCAAGGATTGTCTCTGAGCCCCTTTTTGTTTGCTTTGGTGATGGACAGGATGACAGATGAGGTTAGACAGGAGTCTCCATGGACTATGATGTTTGCAGATGACATTGTGCTTTGTAGCGAGAGCAGGGAACAGGTGGAAGAAAATTTGGAGAGGTGGAGGTATGCTCTGGAAAGCAGGGGAATGAAGGTTAGCCGCAGCAAGACAGAATACATGTGTGTGAATGACAGGAACCCAAGAGGAACGGTGAGGCTACAGGGAGCAGAGGTAAAGAAGGTGCAGGATTTTAAGTACTTAGGATCAACAGTCCAGAGCAACGGAGAGTGTGGAAAAGAGGTGAAGAGGCGAGTACAGCCAGGTTGGAATGGGTGGAGAAAAGTTTCAGGTGTGTTGTGCGATAAAAGAGTATCAGCGAGAATGAAAGGAAGGGTGTACAGGACATTGGTACGACCAGCGATCCTCTACGGCTTAGAGACAGTGGCACTGAAGAAAAGACAGGATGCAGAGTTGGAGGTAGCAGAGCTGAAGATGTTGAGGTTCTCCTTCGGAGTGACAAGGATGGATAGGACCAAGAATGAGTTCATCAGAGGGACAACCCATGTTAGATATTTTGGAGATAAAGTCAGAGAGGCAAGATTGAAGTGGTTTGGACATGTTCAGAGGAGAGATGGTGAATATATCGGTAGAAGGATGCTGAGGTTGGAACTGCCAGGCAGGAGGTCTAAAGGAAGACCAAAGAGGAGATTTATGGATGCAGTGAGAGAGGACATGAAGGTAGTTGGTGTGAAAGAAGAGGATGCAAAGTATAGGGTTAGATGGAGGCAGATGATTCGCTGTGGCGACCCCTGAAAGGGAACAGCCGAAAGACAAAGAAGAAGATCTTATTATAAACATGATTCTTATTCTCTATATTCTTGTCGAGTATAGTCCTTCATGTCTGCATTTTTCGCACGCGTTTATCAGCTTTTTGATCAAAACACTGCCTTTTGTTAAGGCTGTCGGTTTATACAAGCCGACGAATGAATTTTAGATGAACACCGCAAGAACTTTAGCAAGACACCGACCTCCTGGGGGTGCCAGGGAGAACACTTCATTCTTGAAAGGAATTCTGGGTGCCTCTACCCATTGGGGGCCACCCCCATGGTCCTGGGCACATGAACCTCAGGGCTTCTTTGTGAGGAAGACAATATGCCAGTCTGACCTCTTTTGAGGCGGATTGCGAAGCGCGGCGCACCCCAATCTTTACAAGGGGGTGCCCGGCTCAAAAAACACCCTCCTTGTGTTTTACGCCTCGCAAGAGTCAGACCCGGTCGAGACGGGGTGGCCGACAGTCCCAACTCTTGAGCACGGTGGGGAAGCAATTTCCCGAAGGCTTGTTCATATAACTTCGTCTCATGAACCTAGTGGCGACCGAGTTAACAATATCACTAAACAGGCCGGAACGCGAGATAGGGGCATCAAGGAGGAATGCACAATCCTTATCCTTGATGCGCCAGAGATTCAGCCACAGGTGCCTCTCCGCGAAAACCATCGCAGCCATAAAACGGCCGATAGCACGAGCCGTCTGCTTTGTTGCACGAAGAGACAAGTCTGTAGCCCGTCGTAATTCCAATACGCCCTATCTTGAAGAGCCCCGCCAGTACTCAATTCTCTCAGCAGGCCAGCCTCGTAGGCCTGCAAAACCGCCATGATGTGCAATGGAGCACCAACCTGACCTGCTGCCTGAAAAGCTTTTCCATCCAGGGAAGATGAAAGTCTACACAGCTTGAAAGTAAGTATTAGCTTTTCAGGAAGGATGATGTCCCAGGAGAGAGATAGCCCGGAAGCGTCTCTTCTATCTGAGCGTCATCATATAACCCCGTGCTTCCACATCAACTATATCTAAATAAATAAATAAGTTGATGGCAGGAATACACGGGATGAATACAGCTTACTCCATGAAAGGGTTAACTCATATGGAGATTGCTAAGAAAGGGGAGAGAGCGTGGTTAAGGCTCCGCCCCCCGGCCACCCGACAGAACCTGCCGTCTAATGTTTTTAAGTGCTTAAAACCTATTTCCATCTCCGCGGAAGCAAGAGAGGATGTTTATCCTTGCCCATTCACAAGAAGCACCAGGGCGCGCTTGAGAGTGGACAGAGGAATTTCCCGATCCGATGAGAACGTGAAACAATGGAGCTTTATCTCCGATTCCCGCAGCTCTGTCGGATTCACGAGTTTTAAGCCCAGGAATGCGCGGCGGCTCGAAGCTTCTCAAGGAATGTGAGACGCGCGCAACACTTAATCGAAGCAGTATAGTGTAGAGATCGCCCTCCGATATTGATTATCACATCTCGTTTAAAACTCTGCCATATCGGTGAGTTAAACACTTTCTTATTTTGCTGGTTTAAACACAGACACGCTCAAACAACAAGGTCAGTGAAGACAAAGTGTAACGTTCAGCTCAAATTTCTTGGACTAAGGTTACACTAATCGCGGGATCTTTATCTCCGTGTCGGTGTGTTTTAAACTGTGAGTAAGAGAGAGCCAACCAAGACCAATCCTAATCAATCAAAAGTGTATTATACAAAGAAGGAAACAAAAATGTGCGCCTACCAAGAAAAACAACAAAAAAAACAATATATACAAAATATCTACAAGCAAACAGCGGGTGCGTGAATGGATATAAAGTCCAAGGTCCAGATTATTGCATGTTTGAGAGAGAGTTGAAACGGTCTCACCGGAAAAGGGTGGAATACAACCGGGAGGCCGAGGTGAGAGTGAGAGCTCCCAAGCGAAGCAGTCCAGTCGGTGTTAATCCTGAAAGCAGAGAAAACCCGCAGGAAACAGTCCTCGTTTGTCTCTCTGTAAACTCCGTAACCCTCTAAACAGCACGCTGAATCTCCCGAACACTCTCTCCTTGAGTGCATTGCCGGACCGGCTTTTATTTCCGGGTCATGTGACACGTACGTCACCCTGTTCCCGCGCCAACCGGAAATGTAGTCTCGCGAGAGTAGGAGCGGGAACCAATACACATATTTACATTTATAGGCCCAGAACCCTTCAGGACATAAATAATAAAGTGCTGCAGCTTCAACATTATTCAGCCGTCTTATTTACACCATATCAAATTGCCCTTTATGTGGCTGCGCTACAAAAGAATCTGAGGAATGTTTCTAGTTCACTACTAATTATAACCTCAGGTGCGTCTTATCAGATGACGTCACCTGAATGAGGTTATATAAGCCAAAATTTTGCGTGTTTGGTACACACATGCTTCACAACCGGCAACATGACAATATCTTTCCCATAGCGTTTTCACGCAGCATCAAGTGTAGCCTTTGAAAGGGAATTCAGATATCACACATCATTATCTGAGTTTGAATTATTCTGAAAAAATGTATTATTACCTCATTTGTCATGTGTCTCATTTGACTATATTCCATGGGGTTGCACAACATCCCTCTGCTTAGACAGTGACATCAATATTTTGGATTTACCTTTAGTACAAAGTGTGTGTATGTGTAAAGCTATGTTGACTTACAGTGGCTTGCAAAAGTATTCTGCCCCCTTGAACTTTTCCACATGTTGTCACATTAAAGCCACAAACATGAACATCAATTTTAATTGAATTCCACATGAAAGACCAATACAAAGTGGTGTACACGTGAGAAGTGGAACGAAAATCATACATGATTCCAAACATTTAAAAAAAATAAATAACTGCAAAGTGAGGTGCGCATAATTATTCAGCCCCCTTTGGTCTGTGTGCAGTCAGTTGCCCATAGACATTGCCTGATGAGTGCTAATGACTAAATTGAGTGCACGTGTGTGTAATCTAATGTCAGTACAAATACAGCTGCTCTGTGACGGCCTCAGAGGTTGTCTAAGAGAATATTGGGAGCAACAACACCATGAAGTCCAAAGAACACACCAGACAGGTCAGGGATAAAGTTATTGACAAATTTAAAGCAGTCTAAAGCTACAAAAAGATTTCCAAAGCCTTGAACATCCCACGGAGCACTGTTCAAGCAATCATTCAGAAATGGAAGGAGTATGGCACAACTGTAAACCTACCAAGACAAGGCCGTCCACCTAAACTCACAGGCCGAACAAGGAGAGCGCTGATCGGAAATGCAGCAAAGAGGCCCATGGTGACTCTGGACGAGCTGCAGAGATCTACAGCTCAGGTGGGGGAATCTGTGGGGACAACTATTAGTCGTGCACTACACAAAGTTGGCCTTTATGGAAGAGTGGCATGAAGAAAGCCATTGTTAACAGAAAACCATACGAAGTCCCGTTTGCTCAGCAAACATGTGGAAGAAGGTGCTCTGGTCAGATGAGACCAAAATGGAACTTTTTGGCCAAAATGCAAAACGCTATGTGTGGCGGAGAACTAACACTGCACATCACTCTGAACACACCATCCCCACTGTCAAATATGTTGGTGGCAGCATCATGCTCTGGGGGTCCTTCTCTTCAGCAGAGACAGGGAAGCTCGTAAGAGTTGACGGGAAGATGGATGGAGCCAAATACAGGGCAATCTTGGAAGAAAACCTTTTGGAATCTGTAAAAGACTTGAGACTGGGGCGGAGGTTCACCTTCCAGCAGGACAATGACCCTAAACATAAAGCCAGGGCAACAATGGAATGGTTTAAAACAAAACATATCCATGTGTTGGAATGGCCCAGTCAAAGTCCAGATCTAAATCCAATCGAGAATCTGTGGCAAGATCTGAAAACTGCTGTTCACAAACGCTGTCCATCTAATCTGACTGAGCTGGAGCTGTTTTGCAAAGAAGAATGGGCAAGGATTTCAGTCTCTAGATGTGCAAAGCTGGTAGAGACATACCCTAAAAGACTGGCAGCTGGAATTGCAGCAAAAGGTGGTTCTAGAAAGTTGTAGCGCTGCCACACAAAAGGGACATTTTTATACACAGGGAATTGGTTGTAGAGCTAATGCTGCTCACCTGTGGCCGAAGGTGTGGCCTAGCGGTTTCTGTTCCCCTATTGACAGTGGTTTGGTCACCAGGCAAGTTCCCGCGCATGCGCGATCGCAACGCAACGGAACCCGGAAGTGACGTGGGTCACATGATCTGGCATAAAGCCGGAACCGGCGTAGAAGCTGGGACGGAGAGATGAAGTCAGCGCGCTGTGAGTTTTTTGAGACTGAGAGACTGTTTGTGGATTATACGACAATAATTTCATTCAGTACCCAGCTCATTCCGTTTCTCGATCTCCCAGACCTACCATCGTCATCTGGTGAGATCGAACCATCTCTCCAACTCAACATTTTCATACCCTTTGCCGTTTTTCAGACACTGGACTATCATACACACACTCACACACCCGCATACATCACACACACACCATTTATATTTGTATTATATTTGTATATATTGGTTTGTGGTGCACCTTGTTTGTTTATTCATTTATTTATCTTGTATAATACACTTGGTTTAATTTATTATAATTGTTTTGTGTCGCGTCGTGTTTTGTCCAGCTGCGGTTGTGCAATACCGGAAGTGTTGTTTTCAAGCCCCTGTTTAGATTCCCGAATCCGTAATTCTTGTAACCAAGCGGTTAATTAAATCCAAGCGTTACATAGTGGTGGCCCGTACGTACGGGGAATCGGTATTTTGGGGTATTTTCCGGTTTTGTCTAACGAGGCTGAACAAAATGGACGCTAATGCTAACATCGCTAATGCTAATGCTAGTAGTGCTGTTAAGGTCAACTCTGTAGTAGCTAATAACATGCTGGTTGATGTAGAAGATGCATTTGATACACGCCGTAACCCTACAGCTGAATTAACTTCATTGATTAGTTCTTTATATATATCAGATAGCCATGATAATGACAATAATGATGATGATGATGATGATATTGTTCATGGGACTGATATTGGGGTAGTGCACACACTACGTACTGAACTGTATCAATGCAAGATGAATGTGGGGGCGCTTACTGATAAAGTGAGCTCCATGGAGCAGGATTATAGACAATCCCTAGACAGCAGTCTCAACCGAGAAATCAGTCTTCATGACGCAGTGGACACAAGCCTGGAAGGGCTGCAGCGCTACTGCCAGGAGGCTCTCGAAAAGATGGAGAGAGCCATCGTTGACTGTTTTCTGCGACGGGACGTCATCTGGGAGAACCGGATGAAGAGACTGCGTCGCACTAGTACGCCCACCGCCCACACGTTACAGGCCTGCACCCCCTCCATCTCCTTCACAACATCTGCCCAGCACTCCAACCACTACAGCCACGGCCAAGGTAAAGCCACCAAGCACTACTAACAGCTACGACGTTCCTACTGGTGTTCCCGCTCACTCCTCGGCTCTGCTCTCCTCCCCACTCCCTTCTTCTTCTTCGCTTCACGTTCGACCATCCAGCTGCGTGGAGTTTCCAGCCTTCTGCGACGCGTCAGAGACAACTGAGGTGTGGAACTTCATCAAGCAAGCGGAGAAGTACTTAGCAATCAGACCCCTGACCCAACCAGAGCTGCTGGGAACCCTCGGCTCGGTTCTACGAGGGCCTGCGCTGAGTTGGTGGAAGGCGGAGAAGGGCAAGGTGAAGGACTGGCAGTCGTTTAAACAGGCTTTCCTGGCGGCTTTTATACTGGATGACGACCTCGACGAAGAGGAAGACAACCCGAGGTCTCCGGTACAGCTGCCGGGGCAACGCATGGGAGATTTCGCCAATGATCACCCCACCCTCTGTCTCATGGGGAACCCTGATATCTCCAAGGAAGAACTAGCGGGACGAACCCGGGAGAACATCAACACGAGAGTGGCGTTAAGAGGAGCGGCGAGCACCGTGGAAAAGCAGGTGGAGAGAGGTGCTAGGGGAGAGAAAGACGGCGTGGCATGTCACTACCATGACAATCCACTGGGAGGACACTGGGGACAACTGAAAACCCTGCTGAGGCTATTAGATGTGGCGTGGTGGCCAACGGTGCAGAAAGACGTCTGGCATTACACTAGAGCTTGCAGCATGTGCCACCAACACAAGACAGGACATCCATCGCCACCCCGACAAAGACTTATCATGGAGGAGGGCAAACAGAGAGCAGAACACCAGAGATCCAGACAAGCCAGATGTCACAATACCCGGGGGGAAGCAGCGCACTTCCAACCGGGAGAACTGGTTTGGATCCAAACTCGACCTCTCTCCTCCACAGCCAAGAGAGATTCTGCAAGGCGCGCGCCCCAGTGGGGGGGTCCAGCAGAGGTAAAACGCAGAAGAGAACCAATTAAATACGCAAGGTCTTGGGGCTACCCACAAAAAGCCGATCTGTACAGTGTGGCGAAGTTAAAGCGCTGGTACGGACGTTCTCCTCAGACGCCGGAAGCTTGGGGGGGGGGGGGGGGTCTATGTAGCGCTGCCACACAAAAGGGACATTTTTATACACAGGGAATTGGTTGTAGAGCTAATCCTGCTCACCTGTGGCCGAAGGTGTGCCCTAGCGGTTTCTGTTCCCCTATTGACAGTGGTTTGGTCACCGGGCAAGTTCCTGCGCATGCGCGATCGCAACGCAAGGGAACCCGGAAGTGACGTGGGTCACATGATCTGGCATAAAGCCGGAACCGGCGTAGAAGCCGGGACGGAGAGATGAAGTCAGCGCGCTGTGAGTTTTTTGAGACTGAGAGACTGTTAGTGGATTATACGACAATAATTTCATTCAGTACCCAGCTCATTCCGTTTCTCGATCTCCCAGACTACCATCATCATCTGGTGAGATCGAACCATCTCTCCAACTCAACATTTTCATACCCTTTGCCATTTTTCAGACACTGGACTATCATACACACACTCACACACCCGCATACATCACACACACACCATTTATATTTGTATTATATTTGTATATATTGGTTTGTGGTGCACCTTGTTTGTTTATTTATTTATTTATCTTGTATAATACACTTGGTTTAATTTATTATAATTGTTTTGTGTCGCGTCGTGTTTTGTCCAGCTGCGGTTGCGCAATACCGGAAGTGTTGTTTTCAAGCCCCTGTTTAGATTCCCGAATCCGTAATTCTTGTAACCAAGCGGTTAATTAAATCCAAGCGTTACAAAGTATTGACTCAGGGGGCTGAATAATTACGCACACCCCACTTTTCAGTTATTTATTTGTAAAAAATGTTTGGAATCATGTATGATTTTCGTTCCACTTCCTCTCTAATGACTCTTGCTTTAACTTTACACGTGCGCACAATGTTATGATAAACAGTACATGCGCGCACAGATGTTAACTATACGAGTGAGCATACACACTGAGACTGAGCATGGAAGACGAGACTACTTCTGTAACGATCAGATTTGTTATTCATCGAGTTACAGTAAATCGGGGTCTTTTATCTAACTTCCTGTGTGGTATAGACCGAGCGGAGCAAGAAAAGACAAACAACAAAACAATTACCCAAAACCCAAAGTGTATTAGGTGACAAGGAAATCAAAATGGTGCATAAAAAAACACAATATTTACAAAATATATACAAATAAGAAAAAAAGACGTGTGCGTCTGTGTGGATGGAATGTCCAGGGTCTGTGTTATTTATGAGCGCGTTTGTAAGTGTTTGTAGCGGATGAGATGGCTCGGTCACATCGGTATCGGTGAAAGTCCTGGAGCACAAAAAACAGAGCAAGAGGTGCTGTGAATTAGTCCAGAATGGATTAATTCAGAAAGTGGGAAAATACAACTTGTCACGGTATTCACTCTCTCTTGAACGAAACTCCATAAACAGTGCTGTCTCACCATGATCTCTCGACCTCGAGTTTCTTCCTGGGTGCACTTTTAAGCCGATGGGATTCTGCGCATGCTCGTGAGAGCTCAACCACGCCAAACCCGCGTGATGGGAGTTTAATGTATGCTAGGATTTAATGTACATAGCATGCTTTTTTTCGGGAGTCTTAAGAGAATTGTAACTAAGAAGGATGACAAGGCAAGTTATAAAACAATCCAATAATTACTTCATTGGTAGAACCAGCAAGGCACAAGATGGTATGGCATTATTTCTTTATTCACTTTTTAGGAAGATAATATAAGATCTAAGATCTAAATCTAAGATCTAAGATCTAAATCATATTAATCTGGTAGGAGTTATTTATTTTATATTTATATTTTTATTTTTTTTTATATACATGATTTTAGTCTTTTTGTTCAGAGGTAACTATGTGGTATATATCCCTATGGTCACTGATTGAACCTAACCAATTTTTTCTATTATAGACTCAATCCAGAACGGATAATGTTACCAACATCTTAGTATTCTCTCTCTCTGGATTAAATGTAACATTGGAAAACAGATATGTTTATTTTTTATTGACCACAGTGGTTTATCATGTTATCTTGTTGTGTAATATTGTTGTAATTGTATGCATTGTCATAAATAAGCAGCTTCATGAGCCCATGTACATATTTTTGTGTAATTTATGTATAAATGCACTTTATGGCACTACTGGCTTTTACCCTAAATTCATGTATGATTTACTGACCCAGTTTCAGGAAATTTCATATGCTGGTTGTCTGATTCAGGTATTTGTTATTTATTCATCTGCTTTATGTGATGTATCAACTCTAACAGTAATGGCATATGACAGATACATGGCCATATGTAAACCACTGGAGTACCACTCTGAAATGAACTACCAAAAAGTTGTAAAATGTATTATTTTTTGTTGGCTTCCTCCTATTATTTGCATGGCTATTGTGGTGCTATTAACAGCAAGACTAACCCTATGTGGCTCAAATATTGAAAAAATGTACTGTGAAACATGGGCTGTTGTTAAACTGGCCTGTTCCTCTACAATAGTAAACAATGTGATTGGTTACATAATTATCACTGTTTATTTTGGACATGCAGTATTGATTGTTTATTCATACATTCACTTGATTAGAAGCTTCACAAAGTCAAATGAGAACAAATACAGATTTATGCAGACTTGTGTGCCACATCTACTTGCTCTATTTAATATTGCTGTTGCTTTGTTGTTTGATGTGTTTTACAGTCGCTATGGTTACACAGCTATTCCTCAAAGTTTGCGAAATTTCATGGCATTGGATTTCCTGTTAGTGCCTCCTGTTTTAAATCCTCTTATTTATGGACTAAAATTGGCCAAAATACGGAAACAATTGATAAGAATGATCTTCAGATTCAATATTGTTATAGGATAAACTGGCGGTGATTTGGGTGCTGTTGCAAAGTGTTTTCAGCAAGCTGCTGAAAAGCATTTGCTTTTAACTCATTACCATGCACACAGCAAAATACTGTACTTGTGCAAACGATCAAGTTGTGTTAATCCTGAATAAGTGTATCTCATTCTATGGCATTTCATAGATTTATTTTTTATTTATTTTTTTTAAGCACCTATTTAGCATAAAGGATCAGTAACGTGATTTTTATTAATTTTTAATGAATTTTGTAAACTTTTCTAGTGCTTAGACATAAAATTACAATCAATATTTTTTTTTTTAGATATGTAGTACCATCAGCTAACTTGATAATAAACCTGTCTTCCTGAGAAGTCCTGCAGCTATCTGTATACTTAATAAGATGACATAGCCCTGGGGAGAACCAGAGCTTGGTAGTGACACTGGACATGTATCCATTCATGGACTACTACTGGACTGTTTGTTAAAACATTCAAACATATGTTGCATCTTATTAAATGTTGAATGGATATCCACAAATAAACATCTCACATGCGACTCCACTTCTTTACCAGCTTGATAGATATTAGTAATGTTATTATTAATTACTATTAAAAATTTGTAATTAGTAATTGTAATGGTTTGCCATTAATTTGGGATAGGATTTCTTCTTTTTTCATATTTTTTTTTCAAAACATTTACTCAGGAAAGAAGGACGTGCAACTGGTCAGAATTCACTCAGATACTTGGGATTTATTAATATGGGGATGGATATTGTATGTTTTCCACACATAGGTATCTGTCCATTTCTTGCACACTGTTGATAAGGAATTATCAGCACAGTAGGGCAAAGTGCATCCAGAAACGGTATCAGGACCAGTTGAGATTTTGTGCTGTGTGGCTCTCTGAGTGTGGAAACATGAGTTAAGATGTTTCAAACTGAAAAAAGAATTAATTGAAAGCATTTCGCAATTACTACCCTATTCACACTGATGAGTTTTCTAGTGTCACAGGTATGCTAGTTGATGAATGTCTTTGATATTTTATTTCTAGCCAGAATTATCTTAAATGATCACTTATATTATTTCCTAATTTTCTTTATGTATCGCATGGTGTCCTTTCACATTTCCAGAGGATCACCAAGGCTTGTTATTTTGGTCACAACTGAGTTGGAACAACTGAGTCAACACAGAATGTTGCATAGGAGGATACTGTTAGCTCATTTTTGTCACTACAAACATCCATCCATCCATCCATCCATCCATTTTCTTCCACTTATCAGAGGTCTGATCGCGGGGGCAGAAGCTTCAGCAGGGATGCCCAGGCCAATTCTTCCAGCTCTTCCGGGGGAATCCCAAGGCGTTCCCAGGGCAGCCGAGTTTGTTCCTGGGTCTTCCCCAGAGGCTCTTTCCGGTGGGGCGTGTCCGGAACACCTCACAAGGGACGCGTCCAGGGGTCATCCTAAATAGATGCCCAAGCCACCTCATCTGGCTCCTCTTGATGCGGAGGAGCAGCGGCTCTACTCTGAGCCCCTCCCGGATGACTGAGCTTCTCACCCTATCTCTAAGGGAGAGCCCATCTATCTAAGTAGATAGAATCATCCCCAAACACCAGACGCTTCCCAAAGAGACACACGGGGCATCCATGCGATGAGACCTCCAACCAGAAACGGCGAAATTTCACAGGGAGCCAGTGTAGTAAAGATAGGATAGGGGTGATGTGCTCATATCTTCTGGTTCTAGTGAGGACTCTCGCTGCTGCATTCTGGACTAGCTGAAGCTTGTTTATGCACCTAGCTGAAAAACCAGACAGTAAGGCATTACAATAGTCCAACCTAGAAGTGATAAAAGCATGAACTAGTTTTTCTGCATCGTTTAGCGACAATATATTTCTTATCTTGGCAATATTTCTGAGGTGAAAGAATGCTATCCTGGTGATATTATCTACATGAGCTTCAAATGAAAGGCTGGAATCCATAATCACGCCGAGGTCTTTTACTGTTGCTTAGATCTTGTTCTTTCCGTCACTACCCACAGCTCATGACCATAGGTGAGGGTAGGAACGTAGATCGATCGGTAAATTGAGAGCTTTGCCTTTTGGCTCAGCTCCTTCTTCACCACGACGGACCGATACAGAGCCCGCATCACTGCAGACGCTGCCCCGATCCGCCTGTCGATCTCCCATTCCATTTTACCCTCACTCGTGAACAAGACCCTGAGATACTTAAACTCCTCCACTTGGGGCAGGATCTCACTCCCAACCCTGAGAGGGCACTCCACCCTTTTCCGGCTGAGGACCATGGCCTCAGATTTGGAGGTGCTGATTCTCATTCCAGCCGCTTCACACTCGGCTGCGAACCGGTCCAGTGAGAGCTGTAGGTCGCAGGATGATGAGGCCAACAGAACAACGTCATCTGCAAAAAGCAGTGACCCAATCCTGAGCCCACCAAACTGTACCCCCTGGCTGCGCCTAGAAATCCTGTCCATAAAATTTATGAACAGAATCGGTGACAAAGTGCAGCCCTGTCGGAGTCCTACTCTCACCAGAAACAGGTCCAACTTACTACCGGCAATGCGGACCAAGCTCCGACACCGGTTGTACAGGGACCGGACAGCCCTTAACAGGGAATCCGATATCCCATACTCCCGGAGTACCCCCCACAGGACTCCCCGAGGGACACGGGCGAATGCCTTCTCCAAGTCCTCAAAGCACATGTAGACTGGTTGGGCAAACTCCCATGCCCCCTCCAGGACCCTGCTAAGGGTGTAGAGCTGGTCCACTGTTCCGCGACCTGGACGAAAACCACACTGCTCCTCCTGAATCCGCGGTTCGACTATCCGACAGACCCTCCTTTCCAGGACCCCTGAATAGACTTTCCCGGGGAGGCTGAGGAGTGTGATCGCTCTGTAGTTGGAACACACTCTCCGGTCCCCCTTCTTGAAGACGGGGACCACCACCCCGGTTTGCCAGTCCAGAGGCACTGTCCCCGATGTCCATGCAATGTTGCAGAGACGTGTCAACAATGACAGCCCTACAACATCCAGAGCCTTGAGGAACTCCAGGCGGATCTCATCCACCCCCGGGGCCCCGCCACCACGGAGCTTTTTGATCACCTCGGCGACCTCGGCCCCAGAGATGGAAGAGTCCACCTCTATGTCCCCAGTCTCTAGAGGAGGCGCTAGAGAACGTCCCTCCTGGGGACTCCATCGTTCTGTTGGGGGACTTTAATGCTCACGTGGGCAATGACAGTGAGACCTGGAAGGGCGTGATTGGGATGAACGGGCCCCCGATCTGAAACAGAGCGGTGTTTTGTTATTGGACTTCTGTGTTCGTCATGGATTGTCCATAACGAACACCATGTTCAGGCATAAGGGTGTCTATATGTGCAGGACACCCTAGGTCGCAGTTCGATGATCGACTTTGTGGTCGTGTCGTCGGACTTGCGGCCACATGTCTTGGACACTCGGGTGAAGAGAGGGGCGGAGCTGTCAACTGATCACCACCTGGTGGTGAGTTGTCACTACAAACATAATAAAAAAAAAAACATTGCAAATTTCCAGATTGAAAGCACACTGGAAGAGATATCTCTCATTCCTGTCTGACACACTTAGCCATGTTTCAGAGAAGTTAAGAAGACAAATTTCTTTAATTTCATGTCTGATAGACTGCATTTTAGACAGCAGGATTGTAGGAAGGGGCGACCATCGAGCCCTAGATAATTTTTATTCTTGTCTTCTTCTTTTTCTACTTTTACTCTTCTTAACCTGCCTACATAGCTCTGCTGGGATATCATGAAAGTGACTCTCCTGTGTACTCCATGACATGAGAGAAAAACGTTTTATGGCCTAAATAGGCATGTGTCCTTCAGAACTAGAGAATGGAGTAATGAAAGATGGTGGCTGTTAGAATTATTTTATATATAAAGGAGTTGATTCTACTCTCTTGTTCTCTTCCTCATAGATTTGATATTCATTCATTCATTCATTCATTCATTTATTTTCTGTACCGCTTTATCCTTATATACAGGGTCGCGGGGACCTGGAGCCTATCCCAGGAAACTTAGGGCACAAGGTGGGGTACACCCTGGACATGGTGCCAATCCATCGCAGGGCACACACACATACTCACATACACACACTCATTCACACACTACGGGCAATTTGGAATGTCAATTAACCTAACCTACATGTCTTTGGATTGTGGGAGGAAACCAGAGTACCCGGAGGAAACCCACCAAGCACGGGGAGAACATGCAAACTCCATGCACACAGAGACGGGAATCGAGCCTAGATTTGATATTAACGTGTTAAATCTTCCTGTCTCCTCTTGCATCTGTTCTTAAAGGTGTGAACGCTCCCACGCTCACCTTCCCATACTCTCTTTATGTCTCTCTCTCTTCCCCTCTCTCGCTATCTCCCTCTGTCTCCTTCCCCCTCTCCCCCTAACTCGAGCCAACATCTTGTGATCTGTCTCTGCACGGACACCTCTATCTTCCTCTCCTTTGATTCTTCAGGATCTCACCAGGACATTTACAATGGTTCATGCTCTTTGTAGTAACATATGTCTATAGCCCAGGCATTTGGTCAAATATATATAAACCCCATCTTTTGCTGTTAATAAACAGAGACCTTTCTGACAGACAACGTGTGTGTGTGTTTGACTGAGTCTCTCCTGGCGCCAGAAAAGCTTACCGAAGCACAGCGGACAGACCGAGCAACTCGCCTCTTCTACTACAAAACTTTAGAAAAACTTTACAGTGGCCTTACCTGATCAATACATTTTATTTTACATTATATGGATGGGTACTGTATGCGCACTTGTGTATCGTACAAGTATATTGTACTTGTATGCATACTTGTAATGTATATCACTTACCTGGGGAAAAGATTGCACCAGGTCTAATCCATGGAGGCCCCACCTCAATATACAGGACTTAAAGGATCTGCTGTTAAAATCTTGGTGCCAGACATAAGAGGACACCTTTAGTCCAATAGGTCATAGCTGTTTTGCCAGTATTTGAGAGACCTACACAATATTAGGCTGGTGGTGTTAATGTTATGTCTGATCGGTGTATAGACTTGCAGCAAGGCAGCAAGGTCCTAACTTGTGACAGCAAGGTCTGAACTAATTCAAGGTATGCTCTGTGTGATAAGTTATAGTATTTTAACTTTTAATTTTAATCTTAGTATTTTAATTTCATTTTAGTTAGAATGTAACTGTTTTGCCATTTTTTTTGCCATCTCCTTTATGTCTTTTTTAAAGAGTCAGTAAATATGCTCAATTTTAACATAACTTTATTTGTTGTGGCTTATGGACCTTCTGGGGCACTCAGTTATTCAGTTTTCTTTGTTAGTTTGTTGACTTATCTTGCAACACTTTTTGCAAATGTATTGTTGATGCTGTTGATCTACCTTGACACAAGCCTTCACAAACCTATGTATATATTTCTATTTAATCTGGCACTGAATGGACTTATTGGAAGCTCAGCAGTCCTGCCTAATATCATGAACCATCTTCTTGATAATATGAAATTAATCTCCTTTGAAAACTGTCTGTTTCAAATATTCTGTGTTAATATTTATGGAGCATGTGCATATTTAATATTAATGCTTATGGCATATGACAGATATGTTGCTATTTGTAAACCATTGCAGTATCACAATATAATGACAGCAACCAAAGTTAGGTCACTCCTAGGAGTAGCCTATATTTTCCCGATTTGCTTTATAGGTACACAAATTCACCTTACTTCACGGATGCCTTTGTGTAGGTACACTATAAGCAAGCTGTTTTGTGATAACTTGGCAGTTGTCAACCTTTCCTGTGTTAAGAGTGTATTTGCAGATCTGTATGGTATGGTTTTGGTAGTTATCTTTGTTGTTTTTCCTTTGTTATTTGTGGTTATGTCATATGTAAAAATATTACTTGTTAGTTTAAAAACATCAGGAAATGCCAAGAAAAAGGCTTTAAAAACTTGTCTCCCACATTTAATTACATTTATCAATTTCTCATCGGCTACTCTTTTCTCTGTTATATATAATCGATTAAATGATTATCTTCAAAAAGATCTTAATGTTTTCATATCTGTACATTTTATTCTGATCCCACCGCTTCTGCATCCAATTATATATGGAATGAAAACTGAACAGATTAATCAAAGTTTCAAAAAACTTTTGCATAAAAGATTTCACAGAATTGGATTACATGCAGATGGAGTTGAATTTCATTTGCAATCTGTAAAGACCATTTAACAGTGTTGTTTTGTCTTTTTAAGTACATTTTGTTTGGAAAGCATTTTTAACAATGGACAGAATGTCACAAACCAGACAGAATTGTATATGGTCTAATTTATTTTTTGTTTTGTTTTTGTTACACTGATGGTCAAGCAAACAATAATTATGTGAATAAACTTAACTTTATGAATAGAAATAATGTATTTTTAAACTGCATTAGTGTTAGTAGTACAGGGGTCCGTTCTTCATACGTCGCTAACTCAGTTAGCTGGATTTGATTGTTGTGGATTTGTCCTGATCTTGGATTGTTCCGTTCTTCGATGCGCTTCTCGCATTTGCTGTCATAGCAACATGTCCGTAAGCTTGAACCTGCTCAGTAGCAGGTTTATTTCATGTAAATAGGATTTAGGCTGCGCTCCTGCCAGGTTATGATTGGTTGAAAGGGCGACATCACATCTGATTGGTTAAAGAGCACGACTGACGCGGACTGACTCACATGGGAAAAGAAAAGTATCTTGCATGTGTATATGTAATTTATGTTCTAATATAATATTTGATAGCTATTATGTGTATGTATAATCGCTATCAAATATTATATTAGAACATAAATTCATAGGTTTATTATTATCAAATGATATTACTATTATAATAAACCCTAGGCACGAGACAGCCGTCAAGACCATTAATACAAATTCTTGTATAATATTTGTTTTGTAACACATTTATTTTTCAGGGGTTTGTCATGAATATGCAAATAAATATTTATATATAATAAAAATCTATATTTTTTATAATGAAAAATTGGAAGAAACTATTTTTATTATAAAATAAACAATATAAAAGTATACATGTTGTATTATATATATATATAAATATAAATTTGGAAAAAATATATATTTCTATTTTTTCATATACAACATTTATTTTCATATTGCTTATTTTATTTGTAATTTGTAAACCATTAACCTATGAATTTATGTTCTAAAATAATATTTGATAATGATTATGTAGGGGGCAATCCATGGCAGGGGGACATTTCAGCGCATAACACGTGTTACAAAAAAAATTGAGCCGCTCTTTTGCCATTTCGTCAAGCAATCAAAGGGGTTGTGATCAGTGTTTCTACCGTCGATGCATATCGCCTTTTAAACCAATGCATGAATGCGCAATAATCCTAGACAACTCAATCCAGCTATACTAATCATCAACAACAGGTGTGCTCGAAGAACCAACTTAGCCAGATCGTAATTAGCACGATGATCTGATCTTAGATGTGTCAATTCATCCTGGATGTTTCAAGCGATGTACGAAGAACGGACCCCAGGGGTCAGTAGTACTATACACAAAAGTGTGTGTGTGTGTGTGTGTGTGTGTGTGTGTATTTGTGTGAGAGAGAGAGAGAGAGAGAGAGAGAGAGAGAGAGATATGTCACTCGCATTTCTTTAACATAAATGAAAATGAAAACTTAATTATGGACCAGTAAATACATAATTTCTAGATAACAGTATACAATAATGGCTATTAGCAGGAGAACAGATATGAGATGAATTAATCTTTTGATTTTTCTCACTGTCAGTGATGTAAGTAAATGCAAATGGCATTGTTTCTATGATCACATACTGTAAATTGTATAACTGTATATCTTATTTATGAAAAAAAAAATCTGATTTATATTATTTTTTTTTTATCATAAAATAGTATTAGTTTAATGTGGTTTTTTTTCTTTACCATTACAATTACCATGCCAATGAGTAGCTTAGAACTGGGGATACTTATACATTAAGTTGTTTCATTGCCAGTTTTGAGTGCTTCTACCCTTCTTGCATATGCCCTTCTCTGCTGAAGTATCAGTGGAAGTCCTAGCATGAATGGCAGCCTACACAAATTTCCCTTCCACTTTTCCAAAGTGTCCCATCTACAAAAATGCACAATTTTGCTTAATGTTTTATTCATACAAACAACACCAAAAGGGCACCACAAAAGACACAAAATAAATCTTTATTGTATTATGCTACAGTATTTTCTAATATATTAATTTAAGTTTGCCTAGAGCCTTTTTCTGTCATTCCCCACTTAAGGGGGTGAGCGAATTTTCAAGCCCCACTTGTCAACAAAATAATAATGAAATCGGCCAAGTTTACTGTTTATTGAAATATCAATTTCTAAACCAATAAGATCAAACAACACCAAGTTCAAAATAGATAAAATACACGTGCAATTGTTACAAGGCTTACGTTGTCACATATCTTTGCATAATTGACCCCATGTTTATTAGCTATTCAGCAATCGTTTGTAGTTTTTTTGCACTGGCCAATTCTGTATGCAACTTTGAATGAAGACATTTGTGTTTTGCTGTCCACTGATTCAGATGTTACCATGCGATTATCCTGCTGTCTGTATTCTGACAGCTTTCTTTGAAAGAAGTTGAGTGGCTTATTAACGTGACTGGAGTGTGTTGTCCCTAAGCGTCTTCCTAATTTGTTGAGTCTCATGCTGTCTGCTGCCAGCGGTTTAAGACACAAAACACACACAGGTCTCTCTTCTGCGCCCACCATCCCCACCATGAATCCAAGCTCAAGATAGGCTTCATTAAGGGTGGGCGATATAACCAAAATCTTCTATCACGGTAGAAGCAATTTTCTAACTCAATAACGATATATATCACAATATAGTAATTTGCATCTGAAAATGCATAAATAAAAATTCAAACACAAAGAAACTGTTTTACATTTTTATTTAAACTGTGAATTGCTGAGGTTTGCCGCATTTTTTCACTTTGGCCATATTCATTTGGATGCTTGGATTTCAGATGATAGTAAAGGTTTGACGTGTTTCCACCACTTGTTAAAACAGTGCACTTGCGTACCTCGCACATCACATTCGTCTCATTCGTATCACTTTTCTTATACCCAAACCAATTCCACACCACAGACGAGGCACCTTTTTTCTTTACAATCTCCTCGTTGTTGGTTTCGTCACATGTAAGCAAACTCACTGCTGCTGCACCATCTTCTTCCATTGTCGAAGTGTATGTGAAGCCAAACACAGCAAAAGTGGGACGAAACCGTGGCACCCGATTGAACCAAATATCTGCGCAAATACAGCGCAGCGCAACTATCTGGATAGCGCAGAAATGATCTGGTTTATTTGCGCAGCCCGGTGGATCGCGCAGCGCCGCTCGAATCACAAACCTGCGTGACTCAATTTATTTAAAATGTCAGAACTGTTTAATATTGTTTCCGCCTTGTCATGCCTGGTTTGTACGTACGCATACCAGCGGGGTTAAATGTACTTGGATGGTCGGCGCAGTCTATTTCTGTCAGAGTCGCACAGCGCTGCCCAGTGGGTCGCGCATCATTTTTCAATTCAATTTACTTGTATTAATGATCCATTTATTTGTGTGTGATTGTTTAGTTTTGAGCGTACGCTCATTATCAATAAAGAAGAGCATGAATTAGAATAGGTACTTTCCTATTATTTCCACTAATTCCCTTCCGTTCATTGCGCCTCACCTGTCATGTCTGTATTCCCCACTAGTGGGGCGCGCCCGACACTTTGAGAACCACTGGCCTAGAGTAATTCCCCAGACTGACCAAGTCAATGCAATCAGACTGACCTAGTCAGAAAGCATTTATGGTGTCACCTCAATGAAAGTTAACCAAATTGATAGTGTCCTACTTTGGTTGTAATGTTTTTGCTGTAGATAAACACATTTTTGGGTGGAACTATGTAAAATGATATCCAAAGTTATTTAAGCCAGCATCATTCTTGGCTATGGAGCGATATCGCGGACAATATTCAAATGCAATTGCAAATTGCATTTGCAATTGCGTTTCCCATATGTGGACGCACAAAGTGTGCCATAATTCAAATGCAATTGCAAACTTTGCATTACCATTTGCTGTTTCGCCTTTGCGAGCGCACACTGACTGCCAAATTTCAAATGAAAAAGAAAAGTCCATTTACATTTGTATTTCCCAGGTTTTACACATCATGAACCTGTCATATTTAAATAGCAAAATCAATCACCATGTTTGCTTTTTCACTTTCTCTGCGCTGCGCGTCAAGCCGGCCAAAATTCAAACGCAATCGCTAATCCATTTGCAATTGCATTTCCAACACGTTACACAGAAACCTGTCAATCAGCATCAGGGGCGGGTCTATACTGTGGGGCGGGATTGTATGGGGAGTGACGTCACTCGCAGTCGCCGACCAAGAGGGGGATATTTGAGCAATGGAGGTGAACCGAGATTATCTCATTTGTTTATCAAGAAATAAACACACAAAAATGACAAACCGCATATGTTCTTGCTCTGGAGTGGACAGAGAAGAATATGAATATTGAATATTGTCAATAAGAGTTTTACAAAGAAAATATTTTTTTAAAGTCCTTTAAGATGCTTTAAAGAAATATGGAGACCAGGTTTTACAACCATGATTTTCAGGCACAGATCCACCTGCCATAGTTCAGTGCAAGTAGAGTCCTCATGATTGCAGCATGGTGAGCTGAGCAGGCAAGGCATGTGGCACAGAGCAGGAGATGCTAACTTGCAGATTCTGCATGCATAGGAGACACATGTAAGTGCGGGTTGGGAAAGTAAATACAATGGGTGCACAAGCAGCATGCCACTTCTACCGTCACGGCCTACGGCGATAGCATTCGGGTTTGTGCGTTTGCTGTCTTTTACCGCTGAGTGGCGCTATATAACTATAGACTGACGCCTCAGGCATCAGTTCGTTCTCTCCAGGCTTGAGACGCAGGTCGTCCACAGCTGCACGTCGTTGCAGATAAAATAAAGTGAAACATTGTAATTAAACGAATTCATAATCACAGTAGTAACATTACAGTACAAATTTATAATTAAAATTAAATTAAGTTTTTTTAGGATCGAATTTAAGCAACGTAAACGTTAACACAGACTTTTTATTATGTGTAATTAGAAAAGCTACACGTGTAGGGTCTTGTATCATCTTATATTTTGTATTCTTTAAATTTGTAGCTTTTATAAGACTCTACTTTTATTTAGGTGCACTCACAATGACGAAAAAACTTTATGATTTTGTTAAATAAATAAAGTAAACGGGGTTCTTTATTGATTTCGGTGAACTTGAGCGCGTCAGAAAATGAACCCAAACTCCGTGTATACTCGCCTCACAGACGTGAAAAAATATATACTTATAGAAAGAGAAATATCTGCTTTAATATAAACTAATGAAAAAAAATTATTAGATTATGTAATTCGTATGAGAAGTGAATTATAGGCACGCTCACTGCTGCGGAGACGACGAGATGACATGATCACCTTCAGCAGCACAGCCGAAACCAAAGGAATCACTAATTTATCAATGAATTATTAAAATGGTCAGAGTGAGTTTCCTGGCTGTTTTAACAAATATTTGAAGTAGATAACAGTAGCCCACATTTATAAAAGCATTTTTATTTAGACTATAAAAAATAATCCTGCATTTATTTTTAGGTGTCTCCGCTTATACAGTATGGCTCTTTATCTGAGTAAATTCAGTAACAAACCTGTAACATTCCATGTAAAACAGGTACATCTGTATGAATAAATTGTTTAAATGTGATCAGTGATTTATGTAAACGACTCAGTTTACATAAAGTGTTTTCGCTGCGCTGTTTGGGGGAGGGACGCACTAATACCGATTTGGTCTGCTGTGTGGAGGCTCGCCCGTGAGAGGTAGAGTTACAGTAGTATATCATGACTGAAATACAGCGGCTCACATCGGCGTGCGTTTCTCCCAGCGCCGCATAGACAGCTCTTATTTAACACCTATAATATGTGTTTGCTGAAAGAGATATCTAATCTCTCATATCGGCGCGCACGTTCATCTGACTTTAGATCAAAACTCGGCAAAGTTAAAGAGCGCACACGCGGGATCACGCAAACATTTAACATTCACTAAAAGGTTTATTCACAACCACGTTTCAGCCATTCACACACATGCATTGTGCTGTTGTTTGTACACACTTTCAGTTTTCCCCTTCTACTCTCCTCTTTCATCAAAAATGCTCCCGATATGAGCCGACACGAGCAGATTTGTTTCAGTCAGAATATTTATCAATCATAAAAGAGAGGCGACATATACTTGCTGATTAAACACTGCATTTTTAAAGTGAAAGCGCGCGATGTGAGCAGCTTTACTTATTGATAATTAAATCATTATTACAGATGTCGCCATTAAAAACGCACGTTTCGAGAAAAGGGATCCCGTGACTTGCCGCGGCTTTGCGCGGCTGCGTGCGGGAAGCTGTGAACATGCCCTTCATTACCTGTAGGGGGCAGTCGTGTTATAGTCTGAAGTATTGTGTGTCTACTGAAGCCGAAATTAAACCGCGCATGCGTGTTTGGAGACGCTGTGCCCGCGCTGTGGATCAGTCGGTTGGGAATCATCACGGAGGTACAACACGGCGTGGCTGGAGCTGGAGTTTGTCGTGTTCGAGGTAAGTTTAGCTTTCTTTTTTGGATGTGATTCTCGGTTTCAATACTCTCAATTAATGTTCATCTTAATCTCAGGACATACTATTAGCAATATTTCAGTTTTTAATAGTGTGGAGATTCACAAAACACCGTTTTCGTGTAAAAACCTGAACCTACGTGGTAAATAAATAAATAAATAAAATAATAACGTACCGAGCGCGCGGATTAATAAACCGAGATGTGTGTTTCTTACCCCCACACCTCGTGAAAACGGCGTGTTCAGACAAAGGCTCTCCAGTGAGATGCCATTTCTGAACAAACTGAGTTGTGTGTGTTAAAGCATTAAATGGTAAAAGAGCACTAGCAATAAAAGTTTTTTTTCTGAAGCCGAACTTTATTAATGAGTTACGAGTAAAGAACCTGTACCCATGTTCATACAGTATTGACAGCAGCTCTAATTTGTCTAAATCGCATTGCAGACAATAAAAATAAGTCGAGTCATCCTGTGACCTTGCATGCTTAATCTTTCCACACATGATTCTTGCTTCTCACTTTTTCCTTAATCCCTCACTGATCTATCTTGTATTTTTCTAACGGTGTCAGAAACTGTGTTAGTAGCACTGCTTGACATGCTTGATGCCTTCCGCTTTTGTAATTTGCTTTGGGTAAAGGCAAACTTACAAAAGATGAAGAAATGCCTAAATGTAGTTGTACGAATAAAAGATTATGTAATGATACAATGTAAATATTTTCACAGAAACAAAGCGTAAAGATGAGACATGAATCTGAAGAGGATCTCTTTGATGATTGCCTGGTAAAGCATTGTTTTCTTATTAATTATACAATTTATTAATACCTTGAATATAGTGTTTGTTGTATTGGACAGAAGCATATAAATGCAAATGAATATATAAATCTGAGTAATTATTGAACGAATTTTCATGTTTGGACTAACCCTTTAAATACAAACTCAGCATTCATCATAGGATTTCCTGACACTGTAAAGGTGCAGAGTAATCTATGGAGTGTAGCCATCTCATACCATGTTTTACAATGTTTTATTGGTGCAAGATTATTGCTAAAGCAATTTAACCCAAGTTTAACAATCTGAAGTATATGAAGTGATGGTCATTTTTTATTATCAATTATTTTTATTATTATTATTTTTTCTCTGTGAAATGAAGTCAGCACAGGTTGAAGCAATTCAGATTTTTTTTTTGTTTCTCGAAATAAATTATTTATTTTCTTGTACATTTTATGCAGGGGGACAGACGAAGTGATGCCAGTATGCACCTTCTTAAAATCCTTGTCGTCCGTGCTGTTGAAGGGGAAGAACCGGTTGGTGTATCCATAACCCTTGAATGAGAGGAAATTTTGCAAGAATGTGGCAATAGCTCCGAGCACTGCGCTACACATTTGAGCTATTTTCAGAAAGTTCTTCTAGAACTTGATGGGATTAAGCTATCACCAAAAGTGCAAGCTTTAAAGATGAAATTATCATCTTAAAACATTTGATTTGGCTTGACTACAAGTCTTTACATGTTGTGTTTACATGTTCAGCTTAAAATGTTTTAATGCGTTATGGTTTCAATGGCATACTTTTAAGTGCACTAGTCCAGAGTGCTGATTTGAATGTTGCAACTTCACTGCTTCCGAGGGCTATTAAGTTTTAACGTTTATTCTACAGTTTGTTTAATGTAATTTCTGCTGTATTTTATTTCTAAATGAATGCTGCATTTTTATTTATTTATTTATTTATTATTATTATTATTATTATTGTTTTACACAATTTTGTTTAAAACAAGTATTTCAGGCCCTGGTGCCATGCAGTTGTTTCTATGGATGCAAAATTTAGCTGAATGCCCTTTTATTAAAAAGACAACCTGTATCTAGACTGTGAATGTCACAAATATTTCGTAATGTTGGTGAATAAACTGTTTAATTATATTTTAGTTGTGATTTATGAAAGATATAGATGAAATAATTACTTAAGTTTCTTTCCAAAAGATAAATTAGCAATGTTTACATTATTATAGGGAGTAATATAAATTGATAAAACCAAGTAAGGGAAATGCACAAATCTAAATGATAATTTCATAAAATCAAGGTTCCTGCTGATACAACAATGAATTAACTTTACTTGATTATTTTAAATAAATCTAATTTGTGCATTAAATATAATTATGTAACTTTTACTTGATTTCTTTTATTTAATTAAGTAGATTTTACCTGTCAATTACGGGTGAGTTTTACTTAGGCTGAATCCCAATTCTATTTTCTACCCCTTCCCCTTGTCCCTTGAGACGAAGTGGAAAGGGGAAGGGTATAAATATTTCCCCTAAGAAATGGGACACCACTACATCACTGTTATACGTCATCATACGTTGTCGCTGGTTCCTAATGTTACGACACAGGACATGCGCCGATGTTTATCACACATTGCAATAAGAGAGAGATTACTGACTCCCAAAGGTTTTTTGCGCCGTATTTCGATTTTTAAAAAAGTTGCTCATTTTCACCACGAACACGGATGAGCCTTCGGGTTTCCTCAGCCGTCCATATACAGAATATAAATTACAAAACTGTGGTCACGTTGCAATAAGTAAGAATAGTGTAAGCACCGTTCATTTACATGTACACATATGGCCGTAAGCAAAACAAACAATGCGTTATCAAATGCGCGGCAAACTGCCGTTCTACTGAACTTTCATATGTGTTTGTAGCACGCAGTAAAGTGTATGTGACATAAAAATATATATTTGTAATATCGTGTATTCTGTTCTATCCGCTAGCAAACTTTAGCGATTTTTTTTGCAAACGTTTCTTTACAGAACATCACCATAAACACAAACACAAGACTAAAGGTAATATACATATAATGAAAACTTGTCATAAAAATCTTTATTAATGGCAAAAATTTACATTTATGGGTCTGCTTGCTCGAGTGAGCAGCCAGGTTGAAAATTTCGCTTAGCCCTTCGTTTGAAGTGAGGTCCTGAAAAATCTTCGTTTGGAGGGCTATCTGGCCCTTCTCCCTCCCCCTACACCTCCAACCAAAAGAGAAATGAGACACCACTACCCCTGCACGTGAACGCGCCAAGTGGAAGGGTAGGGGGAAGGGGTAGAATTGGGATTCAGCCTTAATATTGGAGCAGTAAAATTTACTTAAAATCTGTGTCCAAATTGTTACGAGGATTTTATCAAGTAAATGTTACAAGTTCTTTATTTCAATGCATGGGTGAACACGATGATTTAAGAATTAAATTTTATAATATATAAATAAATAAATAACAATAAATAAATATATATATATATATATATATATATATATATATATATATTTTTTTTTTTTTTTTTATTGTGTGTGTGTGTGTGACTGGTGCAAGGGTCAACTCACACGTCCTATTCCATTGTCACTCATACTGCAGTAGTTTTTAGAGCCCTAAAAAAGCATTCGCTAGTAAGTAAGTAAGTAAATAAAAGACAAATGAATAAATAGTTTTAAATTATATAAATATATATATAGGGGCGTAGATTTAGGGTGGACGGAGGGGATGTGTCCCCACCAATATCCTCCGACCATTGAAATGTCCCCACCAATAATTTAATCCACTTTTTTTTTTAATCGTTGTCAACATTAACCTAGACACGCAGAAAGGGATAAATCACGTTCTCTCCTTGAGTCCTCCCGCCCCCAAAACACATATGAACATTTTGATTGGCTGTGCCTTTCTCTGCCATCATGTGATAGATGATTGGCTGCGTTCAGACACAAGCAGCGCCAAATGCAGTGGACTCACATTTATTACAGCAGGCCAGGTTATAGTCTGTGAATACGGACTTAAAACTAACAGCAGATTAAACAGCTAAATGTAAAAGTATAAATATGATACCTGTCAGTCTCCTAATCTAATGACTGTTTGTCAGAAATCAGAATTGTGAAAGAAATTGATAAGCTAATATACTAATATTGCCATATGGCTAGAATTTTGTTGACACCAATAGACAATCCACTTCACACAAATAGTTTTTAAAATGCATACACTTACTTGGCGAACATTAATGATTTGATTCGAGGTTTGCACACTAAAGACTCAGAAAAAGTTAAATAAAATGATTGCTGTTTAAATGGCATGTGTTTATCCTGTTTTGTCAGGTGACAGAACCTACCCAGATAGCAGAACAACATTGAATCATCGTTGAATCAACATTAAAGCATCAACCAACTTGTCATTGAATCAATGTTGAAATTTCAATGTTAAACGTTGATTTTTCATCAGGTTTGCACCTTGAAATAATGTTATTTCAATGATGAAAAATAGATCAAGATGGGCATAAAATCAATGTTTGTTCAACGTAAATTCAATCACTTATTTTACATTGAATCAACATTGAATCAACATTGAAGCAATTATAGTTTAGTCTTGCTTTATGAACAGCAAGATTCTATGACAGTAAATCATGTCCGTTTTGGTTTATTTCTTTAAATCAGAGACCATGTAGGGCTGAAAAGCTTTTTTTTTTTTTTTTTAACAAAAAGTCAGTAACTCAACATCCTTCAGTTTACATGTAAACATATTTATTTATTTATGCTCCATACCCATTTAAACAGGAAGTAACATCACAATTACAATAAAACAACTATATAATAAAACACACTACAACTTACATACAAATTATTATAAACTGGATGACAAAATGAGTTTTTAGAAGAGAACTATTAGAAGAGATTGTTAATTCTGAATTCATAAAACAGAATCTAACTGCCAAGAGAAGAGACTGGAAAACCATAATATAAAAATGGCAGCCTGCCTCAGCAAAATTCAGTCAAATGCAAATAGAAACAACCAAGTCAGAAACACAACAGATGACTGAAACATTATTCGTAAGTTGAAATGTATTTACGCAGCAAAACAGATAATAAGACATAAGATAATAAACTAAAAACATACATGTATGCAATAAACATCATCCTATTAAATGTTCTTAGAAAAAACATTTATTTTTCAAAAGCACAAGAACAGATAATCAACAGTGACATCATTACTATACTATTACTGACAAGGGCAGAATGGAGTAATTGAACAAATAGGCTGAAGCAACTTCTACAGAGCAGGATCAAAACTATCCAGCCCTGGTCTCATTTTAACATACAAACACTGTCTATGACTTTTCAGGTAGGTCTCGCTATTTCATAGCAACATTACAACATTACTGAGAGCAGCGCTGGTCATTATCTCCCAACGTCAGGATGTAGGGGTACGGCCTCGACACTTCAGCCTGCTGGAGGTATTCCACCATGTTGGTGCCAACCTTAGAAAGAAAGAAATGAAAAAGTTAAAATTTTGTTGAATAGCAAAGATTAAACTGAATAAGACTATCAATTTCGTGTGAAATACGATTGATACTAAAAAATTACAAAGCTGCCCATTAAGATAGGGTATAGGTAACCAGAAACAAAAACATGGAGACAGCTACTACCAAACATAAAACAGCAAAATAAGCACGACTTTTAGGATACAGCACTTTATGTCAGACTAGTTGATATTGTAGTCTGCATTGATTTTAAGCTAATTACCGAAAAAATGTCATAGCTGGTGTCATACTGGTACATTACAATCACCAAAATATTAATACTTCATCTAGTAGTTATCTGTACCGCTGTGGTACTTTTTCCTGTAGTTGGCGCGCTGACTGATAGTTAATTTAACTTTGGTTAAAGAGAGCTACCTGGTTAGCTTACATGCTATTACTGGTGATACATTTGCATACTTGCCAAAGGGGGAAAGGTGTAAAATATTGTTATAACTCGGGAGAAACGCAGGAGAAATTTGACCGCAGAGTAAATTACTAGCTGGTGAAAAACGGGAGGGTTACCAGGTCTGTATATTTGTGAGAGGGTCAGTGTTTTGTAACACCACAGCATTTTATTGTCTCAAGCAGTGAGTTTAATAAAGTTCTAAAGTGGTTGCTAATGCTAGCAAACTAACTAAATGCCTGGTCATGCTAACACTACAGTTAACAGTTTAGCGTTCATTCATCACTTCACCATCTTCGTAACCCTGCAAACATTCTGCAGAGAAAGCTAAAAAGCTCAGACATCTTAGCCGTTTCTTTCATACACAGGTGGGGTTGTTTGGCTAACTAGCAGCTAATCTCAGCTAAATTATCATCCAGTACCTCAGACCAGCCGGAAAGTTTGTGTGTAACCTTAACACGGCAACAGCAATAAATGTTACATATAGTAATAATTTTTCAGTCATATGTGAATTAGGTGAGTGAACATGTGTATACAGACCTTGTATTTAACGTCATTTTCCCTTAAATGTCCGAGGAGGATGAACCGTCATCAGCGGTGTGGGAGCTCAAGAGTCACGAAGCTGAGTGACAGCCGCTGAATCCACCGGTGAACTTTGGGGGAGGGGCCAATCAAACTTTAACCCAGCAGCTGGGTTACACAAAAACTACCCAACTCTCTGTAAATAACCCAGAAAAATGACCCAACAGCGGCAACCCAGCGTTTGGGTAGAAAAAACAACCCAGCATTTTTTAGAGTGTAGGCAGCAAGGTAAATACACAAAACTTACCGTCAAATTATTTTTTTTCCTCAATTATATATATATATATATATATATATATATATATACATATATATTTTTTTTTAATTATTTTATTTATTTATTTATTTTATTTTTTAAGCACCATGGCAAATCTCTCGTAGTCAATTTTTTAACCTGTTTTAAACACATACACACATGCATACACATTTTATAGAAATGCACTTAGTTAATTTAATTTGCCTTACATTGTTGAATGAGGATGGGTTCCACAACCAAAAATCAACATTGATTCAATGTTTGTCTTTTCAACACAGAAAAGCATTGAATTATCAACATTGATTCAACATTATTTAGCATTGAAAAATCAACCTCAACCAAAATGATGATTCTGATGAAATTTCAACATTGAATCAATGTCACCTTGCTATCTGGGTAAACACCTGTGCTGTATATCAGACAGCGATGGAGAGAGTGTCGATTACACACAGGTGCTCACTATTTAGTCATTAGCACTTATCAGGCAATGTCTATGGGCAACTGACTGCACTCAGACCCAAGGGGGCTGAATAATTACACACACCCCACTTTTCAGTTATTTATTTGTAAAAAAAAAATTTTTGAAATCATGTATGATTTTCGTTCCACTTCTCGCGTGTACACCACTTTGTATTGGTCTTTCACGTGGAATTCCAATAAAATTGATTCATGTTTGTGGCTGTAATGTGACAAAATGAAAAGTTCACGGGGGGCGCGAATACTTTTGCAAGCCACTGTAGTTGTCCTGAGATTTAACATTGTTACCAATAATAGGCTGAGGCATTCTCTGTCCATGCTCATAAGGAATGCCTCAATGTTTTTCAATTAGGGGACAGAAGCAGATGTTGTAGTTCAGGTGAAGAGGCGAGGTCACAGGAGGTCAATCTGAATGTTGATTTTATATAT
This sequence comes from Channallabes apus, assembly GCA_030522415.1. NCBI lineage: Eukaryota > Metazoa > Chordata > Actinopteri > Siluriformes > Clariidae > Channallabes > Channallabes apus. The sequence goes on from CM060126.1 coordinate 23,067,190, forward strand.
ATATAACATATAATATGTGTGCGTGTATTATACATGTTGATTATACTAATATTTAGCATTATGAGGAGTGATAGGCTGAGGATGTAAGTGATTCATTAGTGTTTTTGGCAAAAGTACGGAGCCCCCCAGGGGTCATGAGGGAAAAATATCAACAAACAGAGCACGCGGATTAATACATCATGCCCTCGGAATAATAAACCGAGTGCACGGAATAAAATATCCGTGCATGCGGATTAATAAACCTTGCGCGCGGAATAATACCACCGTCTGCTCCGATTAATAAACTTTGAGCACGGAATAATAAACCGAGCGCGCTGATTGGTTTACACATCTGGATTCGAAGTTATGACCTATCGGACATGAACGGAGAAGAAGAAGCTCATATCAGCTCAACGACTTTAAGGTATGTCACCAACTTTTAACTTAATATTTAAATATTTAACTTATTTTTAAAGGTTTGTGGATATGTTTGCATGTTCCACACTTTCATGGAACATTTTATGAGGCTTTCCTGTGCCCCATCTTTTGCTCCAGGCCACGGGCATAGAATAACGCAGCATGCAGGTTTTCATTGAAATTTAAATATAATGTAAGAACACACTGCTTCCCCCGAACACACACACACTATGATATTCTGCGATCTCATTTTCCATAAGGCTGTTTATTCTACCGGTTCCGGACCGCGCTGAAGTTGGTTTAAAGTTGGACCTTGGGTATTCGCGCGCCGGCTTCTAGATCCCGATTTGTGGCGGAGAATAAATATTACAATATGAATATTTATAATATGAATATTATTCGTATTCAGTCAGTAATTTGCAGACGGTCACTAACTCGCGCAGTGACGAGGTTCGGTCGCCAGACTGATAGCGAATGTCCACCACAAACCGGAGTATAGAAGCCGGAGCGCGAATATCCAACGTCTAACTTCATACCAACGTCACCGCGGGCTAGTCCGGTTTTGGTTATACTGTACTTCAACATTATGTATGCTGACTGTAACAGTACCCAGTTTGTCCTTGCGTTACTCGCAGAAAATGTCACGTCACATATGCGCAGTGAATATTTTACAGTCTGTTTAATACCCCAGTCTCACCTATGCGGTTTTGCGTGGTGGCCGTAAATACGTTTCATGCATCATGTGATTACATTTCCATCTTTCCACGCGGAAAAAATTAAACATGATGAACATTAACATGAGAAAGCTCCCGGAACGTCGGGCAGTCACTCGAGGCGGCTCACGGTGCCACACCGAGTCAAACCGTATACAGTAGGTGTATAAAGGGGGGCACAGATAGATTGGTCTAATAGATGCATTCTGTCAGACTGACTGAACAGTTCGTGCTTTTTCATAGTGTATTTGCCTTTTTTGGACAGAATGGATCAGGGAATCTTAGATTTTCTGCAAGAACAGCGTGAGCTGGATCAGGGCATCATCTCCGTGTTTGTAAATGAAAAGGTAAGTGCATCTCAATTAGAAGGTTTTTGTTACTATACTATAGTATTGACTTTTTTATATTGCTCTGTTCCCACATTATACTGTATAAAAGTAGAATAGCATAGTAGTTATCTTCTTCTTTGTCTTTCGGCTGTTCCCTTTCAGGGGTCGCCACAGCGAATCATCTGCCTCCATCTAACCCTATCCTCTGCATCCTCTTCTCTCACACCAACTAACTTCATGTCCTCTCTCACTGCATCCATAAATCTCCTCTTTGGTCTTCCTCTAGACCTCCTGCCTGGCAGTTCCAACCTCACCATCCTTCTACCGATATATTCACACTCTCTCCTCTGAACATGTCCAAACCAGCTCAATCTGGCCTCTCTGACTTTATCTCCAAAACATCTCACATGGGTTGTCACTCTGATGAACTCATTCTTGATCCTATCCATCCTTGTCACTCCCAAAGAGAACCTCAACAACTTCAGCTCTGCTACCTCTAGCTCTGCCTCCTGTCTTTTCTTCAGTGCTACTGTCTCTAAGCCATAGAGCATTGCTGGTCTCACCACTGTCCTGTACACCTTTCCTTTCATTCTCGCTGATGCTCTTTTATCGCACAACACACCTGACACTTTTCTCCACCCATTCCAACCTGCCTGTACTCGTCTCTTCACCTCCTTTCCACACTCTCTGTTGCTCTCGACCGTTGACCCTAAGTACTTAAAATCCTGCACCTTCTTTACCTCTGCTCCCTGTAGCCTCACCATTCCTCTTGGGTCCCTCTCATTCACACACATGTATTCCGTCTTGCTGCGGCTAACCTTCGTTACTCTGCTTTCCAGAGCGTACCTCCACCTCTCCAAATTTTCCTCTACCTGTTCCCTGCTCTCGCTACAAAGCACAATGTCATCTGCAAACATCATAGACCATGGAGACTCCTGTCTAATTTCATCTGTCATCCTGTCCATCACTAGAGCAAACAAAAAGGGGCTTAGAGACGATCCTTGATGCAGACCCACCTTCACCTTGAACTCTTCTGTCACACCTACAGCACATCTCACCACTGTCTTACAACTCTCATACATGCCCTGCACCACTCTAACATACTTCTCTGCCACTCCAGACTTCCTCATGCAATACCACAGCTCCTCTCTCGGCACCCTGTTGTACGCTTTCTCTAAATCTACAAAGACACAATGCAACTCTTTATTACCTTCTCTGTACTTCTCCATCATCATCCTCAAAGCAAATACTGCATCTGATGTACTCTTTCTAGGCATAAAACCATATTTTATTTTATTCTCTTGTCATCTGGATGAAAGTGCACTAGGTATATATGGTATATGGCCAAGATGGCGCCGGTGAGGTTGGCTGCCGTCACGACTGCTCCGACCACCTTTTCTTTGTTTTTGTTTTTTAAGTTAGTTTTCAGTGTTTTAAAATCGGCAAAATCACCACCATTGAGTACATTAGGTATGATAGAGACACTCTTGTTTCTATTGGTATACAATGTACTTACAATTCGACGGTTTTAACTCCGGATCCGAGCTGGCCGAGTGAGATCCTGAGGGAGAACAATGGACGCGACGCGAAGCGACGAACCCGAGGGAGACGAGCTGGTGTGAGGAACCGGCTGAGAGCCCGTGCACACCGCACACCTCTGCCTAGCATCCTGCTCGCCAACGTCCAGTCACTGGAGAACAAACTGGATGACCTCAGGGCCAGGATAAAGTTCCAGAGAGACATTCGGGACTGCAATCTCCTCTGCTTCACCGAGACATGGCTGAACCCAGCGGTGCCAGACCACGCCATACAGCCGGCCGAGTTCTTCTCGGTTCACCGCATGGACAGGACGCGGGACTCGGGGAAGTCAAGGGGAGGCGGCGTGTGCTTAATGGTGAACAACAGCTGGTGCAACAGCGCGAGCGTTGTTCCTCTTACACGCTCCTGCACACCAAACCTGGAACTACTGTCCATCATGTGTCGTCCATTTTATCTTCCACGGGAGTTCACATCGGTCATAATCAGCGCCGTTTACATACCTCCACAAGCGGACACTGAAACTGCCTTATGCGAGCTGCATGAGGCGCTCACACAGCACCAGACACAACACCGGGACGCTGCGCTCATTGTGGCGGGGGATTTTAATAGTGCCAACCTCAAACGCGCAGCGCCGAACTTTTATCAGCACATCACCTGCCCCACCAGGGGCGAAAGGACACTGGACCATTGTTATACCACGGTCAAAGACGGTTACAAGGCACAATCTCGTCCAGCGTTTGGTAAATCCGACCACGCCGCCATTTTCCTCATGCCAAAATATAAACAAAGGCTGAAACAGGAAGTTCCGGTCCTGAGGGAGGTCGCGCGCTGGACGGACCAATCGGTGGCCGCGTTACAGGACGCACTCGATGACGCAGACTGGGACATGTTTAGAAACAGCTCCGATGATGACGTCAGCGTGTTTACGGAAGCGGTTGTGGGATTTATTGAAAAGCTGGCAGGCGATACGGTAGAGAAAAAGACTATCAGAACGTTTCCCAACCAGAAGCCGTGGGTGGATAAAACCATCCGCGATGCTCTGAGATCTCGCACAGCTGCCTACAACACGGGACTTGCATCGGGGGACATGGAACCGTACAAGGCTGCGTCATATAACGTCCGGAAGGCGGTGAAAGAGGCGAAGCAGCGCTACGGGAGAAAACTAGAGTCACAGCTTCAACAGAGTGACTCTAGGAGCCTGTGGCAGGGACTAAGGACAATAACGGACTATAAAGCACCAACATCCGGTATGACGAACGCGGACGCGACTCTGGCAGACGAGCTGAACACATTTTACGCTCGCTTCGAGGCTGCAGCTAAAGACGCTAGCAATGCTAATGCTAACGGCGCTAATGCTAACGGCGCTAATGCTAACGGCGCTAATGCTAGCGGCGCTAACGGCTGCAGACAGGAAGACACAGTCAGCACCGGGAACGCGCTCATCATCTCCGAGCACGACGTGAGGAGAGCCTTCAAGAGAGTGAACACCAGGAAAGCAGCAGGACCAGACGGCATCTCAGGTCGTATCCTCAGAGCCTGCGCAGACCAGCTAGCACCTGTGTTCACTGAGATATTCAACATCTCTTTATCTCAGTCGGTGATCCCCACATGCTTCAAAGAGTCCATTATTGTTCCTGTTCCAAAGAAACCACATCCTGCTTCTCTCAATGACTATCGCCCTGTAGCCCTCACCTCAGTAGTGATGAAGTGCTTTGAACGCCTTATCAGAGACTTCATCATTTCTTCACTACCCGACACACTGGACCCACTACAGTTTGCATACCGTCAGAACCGCTCCACAGACGATGCAATCTCTCATCTCCTCCACACATCACTCACTCACCTGGACACTAGGAAAGGGAATTATGTTAAAATGCTCTTCATCGACTACAGCTCTGCTTTTAACACAATAATTCCTTCCACACTCACCACCAAGCTGGAGCACCTGGGACTGAGCTCATCTATATGTCAGTGGATCTCCAATTTTCTGACTGGCAGACCACAGGCAGTAAGGATGGGTGGACATGTCTCAGCTACACTCACTCTCAGCACTGGAGCCCCCCAGGGTTGTGTTCTGAGCCCCCTGCTGTACTCTTTGTACACCCACGACTGCGTGGCCACTACCAACTCCACCTCCATCATCAAGTTTGCTGACGACACCGTCGTGGTCGGACTGATCACCAACAATGATGAGTCGGACTACCTAGAGGAGATTGGAAATCTGGAGAACTGGTGCCAGAGGAACAGTCTCCTCCTGAACGTCAGTAAGACAAAGGAGCTGATAGTGGACTTTAGTACAAAGCAGGAGAGGAACTACCAGACCCCCGTCATCAACAGGAGCCCAGTGGAGAGAGTGGACAGCTTCAGATACCTCGGTGTTCACATCACGCAGGACCTATCATGGTCCTGTCACATCAACACCGTGGTGAAAAAAGCCCGGCAGCGTCTCTACCACCTCAGACGCTTGAGAGACTTTAGACTGCCCTCCAAGGTGCTCAGGAACTTCTACTCCTGCACCATAGAGAGCATCCTGACGGGAAACATCACGACCTGGTTCGGGAACAGCACCATGCAGGACAGACGAGCTCTACAGAGGGTGGTGCGATCAGCCGAGCGCATCATCCGCACTGAGCTCCCTGACCTGCACTCCATCTACAGCAAGCGGTGCTGGACTAAGGCCAGGAAGATCATGAAGGACCTCAGTCACCCCAGTAATGGACTGTTCTCTTTGTTGCGGTCTGGGAAGAGATTCCGCTCCCTAAAGGCCAACACAGAGAGACTGAGGAGGAGCTTCTTCCCGCAGGCGATAAGGTCTCTTAATCACACCTCCACACAGGACTAATAACATCTTTTAAGCTCACAACACTGACTGGACAATCATGGACACATTCATACACACTAGCACTAAATACTCATACATCTGGACAATTGCACATGTCACCTTTCATGCATATTTGCACAACCACGGACACTTTAATACCATATTTCTATATTTTTGCAATATTTTATTATGCCCTTATGCACAGTTAATTTTACAAATTTTACTAGTTAAAATTATTTCTTAGTATTTCCTTTTTATTGATTATTTATTTTACGTACAAGATTTTATTTTCTTATTTTCTTTCTTTTTAAGGTCACTGGCGGTCGTATAAAAAGCATTTCACTGCATATTATACTGTGTATGATTGTGTATGTGACTAATAAAATTTGAATTTGAATTTGAATTTATATGGGTTATGTACATGTAAACACCTAAAATCCCAGTATCCTGTGTTTATAGTATTTGTGGATATACATAACATTATGCACATGGGTTACATGGCTGACAATTAGCGTTAATACGTTGTCAGTCTTTAATCAAATACTTCAATATTTAGCATTATAAATATATGTGTCAATTTGAAATATGGCTTAAGGCTATAGTGCCATTTCTTGTGTTTATTGTTATTGTTTATTATATACAATAATCCCTCAACTCTCCACTGCAGATAGACTGTTATGCTGTAAACGGGATGTCAGATGAGCAGCTAATGAAATATGTTCCCAAATTTGGAGACAGAATTGCCATTCGACAGTATTGCAGAAGAGAAGTGGCAGCATTTGAAAAGAGTTCCTCGATTGTGTCAAAAGCGACTCAAAGTCTACGAAAAAAAATTCAACTACGGAGGACTGGTAAAAGATCTCATTCAGATGATCGTTCTCAAAAATTAGCTGGCAACTTAAATGCCCTCAAAAACAGCCGTACATATCAAATTGGCTTGTTTGAAGAGGTCGAAGGCTCACTTATTCAAGTCAGAGAAAGAAAAGGAGGTGGAGTCAGACATCTCAAGGCATCGAAGGACACTCCAGTGAGTGAGCTGTTGAACACTGGCAAAGATCTGTTTTTCCCGCAGGGAAAAAACAAGCTTGGAAATATAAATCAGTTTGAATTTACACTAAGAGACTTCACTGAAGCTGAGCTGGACTCATCCATGACACTTGGTCAGCTGTACAATTTGAGAAAAGTGAAACTGCTTAGACTTTATGTGTCATGCAAAAGGATTTTCACGGATGCACAGTAAATAACTGCAAATCAAGTAGATTCACATATAGCTTCATCTCTACACACACACTCAAAAAGCACAGGAATTGTCGTTGATGAGCATGCCAGTGAAGTTGCTATGTTGACAAGCACTCCCATCAAACTTACCACTGACACTGTAATGGCAAGCACATCCACAACAGACACAAGGGTTCTTTTTATTGATGCTAATGATGAGAAATTACCATCACCATTGCATTTTGATGACCATGACCTGCTGCAAGAACAAAACACATCAGTTTCAGTTGATGAGGAGATCCAAATAGGGTACGTTTACCTCCCATATGACAATGATGTCCTGGATGACACTCTTCCAGTGGAGACTGCTGTAGTACAACCACCATCAATAGGACTTCATCATGAAAATAAGGTTGTTAAACTAAGACTTCGAAGGGGAAACATATTTTATGAACTGAATGCTGCATTTAAGGATGGACAGATAACAGTTGATGACATGCTGCTGGAGATTGAGATGGTCCTTCCAAATGGCAATGCTGAAAAGGGAGAGGACAATGGTGGGGTCTTGCGTGATGCCTTGAGTGAGTACTGGGAAACATTTATACTAAAATGCACAACTGGGAATGTGCTGAAAGTTCCAATGATCAGGCATGATATGAAAGACGAGTGGAAGAATGTGGCCAAAGTGATGGTGTTAGACTACAACATGGCAAAGTACTTTCCTGTGGCCTTGGCTAAGCCCTTTCTTTCTCACTGCCTTCACCAGGAAATCAAGGATGATGAACTGCTTGCTGCATTCCTGGAAACAATTCCAAGTGAAGATAAGGAGATTGCAGAGCAGGCAATGAGAGATTTTAAATCCATTTTTGGAAAAGAAGAATGGTTTGAATTCCTTGAGGCACATGACATTAAAAGACATGTCACGGAGGACAATTTGAGGAGAACTCTGCTTGAAGTTGCACACAAAGAAATAGTGCAAGACCCAGCCTATGTAGCAGAGTGTTGGAGCAATATTCTGCAGGGACTCCATCTTCCTCCAGGAGGACTAGATGAAGTGATGTCTAATCTCACTCCCACAACCAGGAAGGTTATAGCAATGTTGCAACATGAAACTCTCAACAAACGAGAGTGTCAGATTCTGGATTTCCTTAAAAATTTTATCAGGACCTGTAGTGATGTTCGCCTGAGGAAATTTCTCCGGTTTTGCACAGGTAATGTTTTTGTTTGTATTTTCGCACAAGTGATATTTTGTAACTAATAATTAAAGATATTACCTAAAAAAATGTTCTGGGGAATTGTAATATAATGTACATTTAAAAAATCTCTCTAACACCTCCAGATTTTCCTTACTTTTTAACCTCACTTTGCATTTATGCCAACCATTTCTTCCTATACAGTATTTTTTGGGAAACCTGCTATACACTGATCAGTCTCCAGGCAATCTCAACTTCTCTAAATGTATTCTGTCTAATCATATACTTGGAGGAAGTGCTCACCTTTTTCCAAAAAGGCAAAAGGATGGATGTTATATGAAGCTTTTGCCATGATTTTGTGGAAACTCCAGGGCCTTTATTTACTAAGCCTCTCTGAGTAAGAAATCTCTCCTAAGTGGCCAAAAGAGTCACATCATTTTGGTCCTGCTTTCAGGTGTAGGAGTTTTCAACATTATTAAAACAGGAAATCACTTCTATCCCCACGAAAACTTAGAAGGTGTCCTAACTGGTTATTGGTTGTGAGGAAATTGTGTTCCTATATATATTATTTTTTAATTATTATTATTATTTTTTAAATTGATTAATTTTATTTTATTTTTATATATTTTATATATCTGTATTCAATTATTTGACAGTGTACACAAATGTTTTTTGAGCCACACTTCATCACTTCATTACCACGGCGTACCCCCATTTCTCACACTCCTTTGGGGTATGTGCGGCAAACTGACACTTGGTATTGATGCTTTCACAAATTGCCGCCACTTGCTTTTTATCATTAGAAGTAAGAGTAGGGTGAAATTTTACCTAAATTATTTCTTTACATTTTACTCCCTCCCTTGCAAGCAAAATGCTCTCATTCTCTCTCTGTCATGCACACTCAATCTGCGCCCGGCACTAGGACCCGGAAGTAAGACGGGCGCAAAACCAGGAAGTATAAAAGAGGTAAACAAACGATGGCTTACCGCTCAGTCATTGAGTTCGGCCCATGTCAGCTCCAGTTGTCGTTTCAGCAAACCGTGAGTACTCACATGTTGGTTCCGTTTGTCTTTTGCTATTGTGTGTGTATTTCTAGGACGCGGGTTAAATTTGTGTTTTTCCCTTGCTCCGTTTTTGTGAGAGTCCTTAAACTAAATCGCGTGGTTATCCTGCCTGCTCGCTTCTTTCCGCGTTTGGGTTTATCCTCCACGCTACATTGGGCTAACCGCTAAAGCTACGTCTTCTGGTCACCTCAGGTTAGTCCATCTTGACAGAATGACTGAGCCCTCCGCGGTAAACCCAGCGGATTATGCGAGTCTCTGCGACGTTGTAGATCGGCATGCGGCGTTAATCAATCAGCTAACCGGGGATCTCGCGTCCCTCCGCCGCGAGGTCGCTGAGCTCCGGCGGGAGAATGCGAATCTCCGCGCAGCTGTTGATGACGTCACTGCTCGATCGCACGCCGCGGGGGCCGCGGCGCCGCATCCCCCCCCCCTCCCTCCTTCTGATGTTTTTCTCTCTCTACCAGAGAAGTGGAACGGCACGGACGGGAAGTGCAGCGTTTTTCTGACAGCTCTCGATCTGGTGTTTGAGTTTAATGCCACTAAGTACTCCACCGATCGCCTTCGCATTGCTCTTCTCGTCTCGTTGCTAAAAGGGCAGGCAGCAGAGTGGGCCACGGCAGTTCTACAGTCAGATACAGACACCGCCCACTCATACAATGAGTTCACCCACCAACTCAAACTCACCTTTGAACATCCAGCGGGCGAGGTGGAGACCGACACCAGACTTTACCACCTGAGGCAGGGAGGACTGCCCGTGAGCCGCTATACGGCCGAGTTTCGCACCCTCGCCGTTCAAACAACGTGGGGCGATGCAGCGCTCCGGACATCCTACTACGAGGGACTGGCTTCTCGAATCAAGGACGAACTAGCCGGGCGAGAGCTTCCTGCGACCCTGGAGGGCCTGATCCAGCTCGCTCTCCGGATCGACCAGCGCCTCCTCTCTCGCCCGAGGCCAGCCCCTCGCTCCCTGCCACCTGCACCTAACTTCGCCATCACCACTTCACGACCCGTACCCGCCTTCACCGCCACAACTCCACGTCCTGCAGAGTCCGCCACCTACGCCACCCCAGGACATGTCGGTTCTCCACCTCCTGCCGTGGTTGACACCGGAGCCGGGGAACCCATACAACTAGGACGCGCCTCCTTGACCGCTGCAGAACGGGAGAGACGCTTCCGTGAAGGGCTCTGCGCCTATTGCGGGTCAGCCTCACATCACAGAGCAACCTGTCCTTTCAGACCGGGAAACGCCCAGGCCCGGTGAGAGGAGAGAGATACTCGCCGGGTCACCTTCATCTCTCCGCCATCACCACCAACTCCTCCCGTCTCACGGTTCAGGTACACCTCCGGGTTGGCCACAAACGAGTCCGAAGTGCTGCATTCATCGACTCTGGGGCAGCAGGTAACTTCATTGACTCCACATATGCCAAAACCCTGGGGGTAAAATTCGAGGCGTTATCCCAGCCCGTTCACATCACCTCTGTCGATGGTCGCCCCCTCTCCACCAGCCCAATAAACACCCGAACCGAACCCATCACCGTCTCCATCAACCAACACCATGAACAGCTACAATTTTTCGTCACCTCCATCTCATCACCTCCCATCATCCTTGGACATCCCTGGCTGCTCCAGCATGATCCTCTCATCTCCTGGACCCAGAACCGGATCCTCCAATGGGGCGCGACCTGCACCGAACTGTGCCTACGGGCAACGGCTGGGACGTGCTCTAGGGAGTCCGAGGCCCCCGACGTCGACACCAACGCCATCCCAGAGCCATATCGGGACCTGGCGGAGGTCTTCTGCAAGCGACGAGCGACCCATCTTCCTCCACATCGCCCCTACGACCTCGCTATTGACCTGCAACCCGGTACAGTTCCACCCCACGGCCACCTCTACTCCCTTACACCTACAGAGACGAAGGTTATGGAGGAGTATGTGACTAACGCCCTTCGCCAAGGTACCATCAGGCCCTCCTCCTCACCTGCCGCCGCGGGGTTCTTCTTCGTGAAGAAGCGGGGCGGTGAACTTCGTCCATGTGTCGACTATCGGGGGCTAAACAATATAACTATCAAAAACCGACACCCATTGCCTCTTACCAACTCAGCCCTGGACGCCCTCTCTGGCGCCACCATCTTTACTAAGTTGGATCTCCGGAGCGCCTACAACTTGGTGCGCATCAGAGAGGGCGATGAGTGGAAGACGGCCTTCATCACCCCTACTGGGCACTATGAGAACCTCGTCATCCCCTTTGGACTGTGCAACGCCCCCGCCGCCTTCCAACACCTCATTAATGACATCCTTCGCGACATGCTCGGTCGGTGGGCGTTTGCTTACCTGGACGACATCCTCATCTACTCACGCACCATGGAAGAACATACCCAGCACGTCAGGGCGGTTCTAAAGAGATTACTCGCCCATCAACTGTACTGTAAGTTGGAAAAGTGCGCTTTTCACGAGCGCTCCACCACGTTCCTGGGTTTTGTCATCTCGCCCCAGGGTGTGGCCATGGACCCGCAGAAGCTAGAGGTTGTGCGTCATTGGCCCCTACCCAAGACCCTCAAGCAACTTCAACGGTTTCTCGGGTTTGCGAATTTCTATCGTCGCTTTATCCGGGACTACAGTACAGTTGCCGCCCCCCTAACCGCTCTGACCCGTCCCTCACCTCTCCCTTTTCATCTCAACCCTGCAGCTGTCTCCGCTTTTAAGTCACTTTGTCACCGCTTCACCACGGCACCGATTCTCCTTTACCCAGATGTCAGAAAATCATTCGTTGTGGAGGTGGATGCTTCAGATGTGGGCGCTGGAGCTATCCTCTCACAACGAAGTCCAGATCAGAAACTACACCCATGTAGTTTCTTCTCCAGAAAATTTGACTCCACTCAGCAGCGATACGGGGTAGGGGACCGCGAGCTGCTGGCCATAAAGTGGGCTCTGGAGGAGTGGCGTCACTGGCTCCAGGGCGCCAGTGAGCCATTCATAGTCTGGACGGACCACCAAAACCTCATAACCATCAAGAACTTAAAACAGTTAAACCCACGGCAGGCGCGGTGGGCCTTATTTTTCGAAAATTATGATTTCCACCTCTCGTACCGCCCGGGCTCCAAGAACACAAAAGCGGACGCTCTCTCCCGACAGCTGGAGGTGGACATTCCCCGGGCGGACCCCGCGCCTGTCCTCCCCTCGTCCAGGATCATCGCCCCACTCCAACTAGACCTGGAAACGAGAGTTCGCCAGATGCAGGCTACAGAAACCGAACCGGCAGGTGTGCCACCTGGACGACTCTTTGTGCCCAAGAGGATGCGATCAGAAGTCCTCCAGTGGGGTCACTCCTCTCCCATCTCAGGACACCCGGGCACACGACGGACTCTTCAATTCCTCCAGCGAGATTTCTGGTGGCCATCCCTCGCGAAAGACGTCCAAGAGTTCGTTCAGGCATGCCCAGTGTGCGCCAGGGCCAAAAACACCAATCAACCAACCCCCGGTGAGCTGCAGCCACTCCCCGTTCCTCGACGGCCCTGGACGCACATTGCCGTTGACTTCATCACGGGCCTGCCGGCCTCCGAAGGAAAGGATACCATTCTCACCATCGTCGACCGGTTCTCTAAAGCCGTGCACCTGGTGGCTCTCGCCGGACTCCCGTCAGCCAAAGAAACAGCAGAGCTGATTTTAGAGCACGTAGTCCGTCTGCATGGGTTCCCCAAGGACATCGTCTCGGACAGAGGGCCCCAGTTCACAGCCCGGTTCTGGAAAGCCTTCTGCCGTCTGATCGACTCCACCTGCAGTCTCTCATCTGGATATCACCCACAGACTAACGGTCAGACGGAGCGGACCAACCAACAGCTGGAGCGCTATCTGAGATGTTTCATAGCTGATCGTCAGCGCTCCTGGGCGCACTATCTCATCTGGGCTGAACTGTCACACAACCTCCACACCTCCTCGGCCACCAACCTAAGCCCATTTGAGGTATGTTACGGTTTCCAACCTTCGATGTTCAACCACCCAGAACCGGAGGTTGATGTACCGTCCGCCCAACAGTTGGTCCGCAGATGTCGGCGGCTATGGATTGCAACCAACCGGGCCATCCAACACGCCAACGCTCGCTACACCCACCAACACCGCCGTCGACATCCTCCGGGACGATTGTACCATGTAGGTGACAAGGTATGGCTTTCTACAAAGAACCTCCACCTTCACACCGAATCAAAAAAACTCTCGCCCAGATTTATCGGACCATACCGCATCACCCACAGGATTAACCCTGTCACCTACCGGCTCCAGCTGCCTGCGGCGCTCCGGATCCATCCAGTCTTCCACCTGTCCCAGTTCAAGCCCTTCATCACCTCACCAATGATTCCACCCACCCCCCCAGCTCCTCCTCCCCGGATCATCGACGGCGGTCCCGCCTACACCGTGCGCCGAATCCTCGACTCGCGCCCTCGGGGCAAAGGTACGCAATACCTGGTGGACTGGGAGGGCTATGGCCCCGAGGAGCGATCTTGGATCCCGGCCCGGTTCATTCTCGACCCGGAGCTAATTCGGGACTACCGTCACAGGGTATCCTCCGCCCCAGGACCGTCAGGAGCCAGTCCTGGACAGGGGGGTACTGTCATGCACACTCAATCTGCGCCCGGCACTAGGACCCGGAAGTAAGACGGGCGCAAAACCAGGAAGTATAAAAGAGGTAAACAAACGATGGCTTACCGCTCAGTCATTGAGTTCGGCCCATGTCAGCTCCAGTTGTCGTTTCAGCAAACCGTGAGTACTCACATGTTGGTTCCGTTTGTCTTTTGCTATTGTGTGTGTATTTCTAGGACGCGGGTTAAATTTGTGTTTTTCCCTTGCTCCGTTTTTGTGAGAGTCCTTAAACTAAATCGCGTGGTTATCCTGCCTGCTCGCTTCTTTCCGCGTTTGGGTTTATCCTCCACGCTACATTGGGCTAACCGCTAAAGCTACGTCTTCTGGTCACCTCAGGTTAGTCCATCTTGACACTCTCCAGTTTCGCTTTCTTTTCGAGGTCATTTTCATCAGATTGTGACAGTCTTGCATAGCTGTATTATAGGGCATTAAACAGTTGTGATTGGAGCAATCTGATTAGCATGACATTCTGCATCCGAGTCGCACATCTATAAGTTTAGCTTTCAACCAACTGCCACTGATTTCAGCATTTCACTTATTCACTATTTTAAACAATAAACAAGTCAAACTACAATACCCACTATAACATGCAGCCTAATTTGCTGCTCTTAAAGAGTGATATCACATGCTTTCAAAGTAGGCTGCGCGCTATAGTGGGTGTTGTAGTTTTTACTGGTTTTTGTAGTTTTAAATGGTGGAAAAGCAAAATGATGAAATCAACATCAGTTGTGTGAAAGCTTTGTGCTCAACAGACAGTTTAGTTTGCAAAAAAGGGAGTAAAATGTAAAGAAATAATGAAAGTAAAATTCTGCCCTACTCTTACCTCTAAAGGTAAAAAGTGAGTAGAGTCAATTTGTGAAAGCCTCAATGCCACCTGTCAGTTTGCTGCATGTACCCCTGAGGAGTGTGAAACATGGGAATACACTGTGATAAAGTCCTGCTTATGACAAAGAATGTCAAGAAACAGTTACAGTATGTGTACACTACCTTCAAAAGTTTGGGGTCACTTTCTAACTCCATGATCATTCCTGATTTTTATTTCTTTCTACATTGTAAAGGAATGCTGACGATGTCCAAAATATGCAATAATCTCCTTTGAACAGTTGATATTGAGATGTGTCTGCTACTTCTGCTCTGTAAAGACTTCATAACGACTCTTGCAAAGAAATTTGCAAGTGACCCCAAACTTTTGAACAGTAGTGTATATTATGTAATTATGGATATATAGAATATATAAATATAATTGGATTTCTATATTTATAATGATGCCCTGAACTCAATAAATGCAGCTTGTTTTTCTTTGATTTCCCATTATATAGTGGGAATGTATGAATCTGCGCATGATCAGCGGTGCTGTAAGAACAGAGTTTAATTTATTATTTCCGACACTGCCGTCTGTGTCACTGTTTCAAAGCTGCATCTTTGCTGTTACTAAAAAGTAGCAGAGACAGCATACAACATGCTCATTAATGGAGCAGTTACATACACAACGTTATTGGTTTTAAAACCAATATGTCCAAACATCTTTTATGAGATCCATGTCCGCTCACGTCTCTGCCTGATCCATTTCCTCACGACTCATACCTCGGGAACTCTTCTACATTTTGGTGGAGAAAAGCGTGATTTTCTATGTTAAGAATGTTAATGAATTGTTCTTATTCCTACTCCTAAAAGTTTGACCAAAATTTTTGAATTTTGGAGCAATTTCATACTTTGAGATGCTTAGTCAATATGCGCCCTGGTTTTGGGCACTTTCCATTAAGAAAACAGTGTGTTCTTATGTGACAGTGGAGGTATTGTTTAGGTAGCACAGGTTGTCCTCTGAATTAACACTAATTTTTGCACACCTTTACAGGTGCTGATCTACTTGTATCACAGTCCATCCATGTGCGCTTCACTGAGCCAAAGAGCACCTTTACCAGAAGCCCCCAGTCACACACATGTGGTTGTGTGTTAGAAGTGCCAAACAACTACGGATCATACCTTGAGCTTGCTGAAGATTTTACAAGTGTACTTGATGCCAACATGTGGGTAATGGACATTATTTAGAGGTAAGTTTCAGGTGCACAGTACATTTACATTCATTCATTATTTTTCCATTTATTCGTCTATTTTTCTTTGACCATGTGTGTTTATGTTCATATGCATTTGCTTTTGTCTTCCCTAGGTTTTAGGACTCCAAACATAATGTTGACAGGGACATCACAATTTTTAGATTAATAAATACTATTGGACTAGTTTAAATATTGGTATGTTAGTGGTGTTTCACAGTATTTGATTTCTTATCTAAGTGAAATAAGGTTTACAAATAGTGTTTTTCTTTACTGAATAATTACATTTGGGGAATTTTATTTTATATAAATAAATATATATATTTAGATATAATGTTTGATATATTTGATGGAGGGTCTTTCAAATTTAAATTGATGTAGTGCAAAATAAATTTGACCAAATTGCATTAACTTGACAGAATGAGATATAATCTGACAACATATGGTTTAGGATGGATTACAATTATTTTACGTTCTCACAATTTGGCTAAGATCTGTTCATTAGCTCATTTTATGTTCATAAACCAAAAATATGGTTTTCTATTGATGGTTTCAGCTCAAATGATAATATACAGTAATAACACTTTACTTGAACAAGGACAGTTCATTATATATATATCACAGTTTATTATACAATAATATATTATATTTATATTATAATTATTATATAATAATAAGTGTTACATAAAGTTACAAGCATTCTAGTATTGGGGTTTCAATTATAAACATGTTAGTATGAATATTTTATTTTTCTGGATTAGGGTATTTTCACAACATACCTACAGTACAGTAAGTATTCCAGAACAAGTAGGAATTTTTTGTCTCTTTACTCCTCAGTTAAAGTTGTTGTGATAAATACAATGCACTTGTTTTTATGTTGTTTGTTATTCTGAAGTGTTTTACTGAGTTTACTATTTTTGTAGTGAATTCTACATTTCTACTGTAAGTAGACGTTGGTAATTATTTGAGTAACTCCCAACACTTCAGTGTAGTTATTGATGTTCATGTATCTATGATGTTTAAAAAAAAAACTTTTACAGAGAACATTTGTTATGGGTTATGTTTTATATAAAATTTCTTAAATAAAGTGTTTTGTACCGCAAATTACTGTTTGTCTTTTAATAATTTTTATTAGATTTGAACATTAATAAAATGCTGTTAAACCTTAAAGGTAAATATGATAACTTAAGCACCTCAATATAAAAACAGTGACCTGCTTTCACACTTAATTCTAATAATTTTAATGTTGCTTATCAAAGCATAGCACTTGTGAAACATTGTAAAAAAGAAATAATAATAATAATAATTTTTAGAAACCAAAACCACATTTTTTTTGTTGCCAGGATGTGTTGCACTGTATTAGAGATAAAAAGGGGAATTAATCTGATCTAATGTTTATTCCTGTACAAATGCATTCAAAAATATTGATGTCAGCAACTTGACTTGAAGTTGTAAAAGATTGTCTCCTTTTATCTGAACGGCTTCCTCAGTTCTGAGTAGTGTGGACTCCCAGATTCTGTCAAAGTCACATGAGTTAAGATAAGTACAGTATCTGTGGGAAACTGCCTCAGAGGGATGTCAGTACTGATTTTTAAGAGGCTCATCGGTGGTTTTGCAGACTTTACGGCCAAAATATTTCTATCTTTGTACCTCTGAAGGATCAATATAACATTTACTTTTAATTTTACATTTACCCAGGAAAGGGAAAAGATAATTTTCCTTGAGACAGTACATTGGCATGCATGAACACAGCCCCATTCACACAATCTTTATCTTTCAATGTCTAGACGATTTGTTAGTTCTTGTCGTAGGAAAAGGTAGAGGTCCAATGCCATGTAAGTGTCCCCAGGAACATGAAGATTATTTTCAGCCATGATGGAGGTGCACAGTGTCGTGCACACGTCGTTATCACAAACAATGTCGGATCGGTGGACACACTCATTTTCATAATGGTTGACTTCATCCTCTGGAATCTAGCATAAGTAGTCCTGTGTGTTGTATAGTTCCGGTAATAAATACATGACTTCAGGGCATCCATGGGGAACTCTCTGGTTTCGTGACGGACGAATAAGGTGACTATTCCATGACTCTTTGACAGCATCCAATTCAGTCTGAAGACAGAAAGAGGAGAGTACAAATAAATTAAAACAGAAGTATAAGCAGAATAAATAAATATTTAAATATCTATTCAATTATTTTATAATGGAGTTTTTTGTGTGAGAATGACTTACTTGTATGATACCAAGAAAGCAGAAGATGATAAGATTTTTATCTAGGAATTCCCCATTGAAAACACCTTCATTTTTGAGGCTATGGAGTTGCTCCAGCCAAAACTCCACACACTCTTTGCGAAGAATTCCCCACCAACTTTCAATTCTTTGGTTACTTGTGCTTCGCCCATAGATGAAACTCCTTTCATCACTTTGTAAGTCAACATCATTTTGACGCAAGGACCGCTGAATGTCTCGGATAGAGCTGTTCTCGGTTCCCATGTCTGCTCTTAAAGTGCGAGGACAACCACCAGTTTCTCTTACCGTCTCGAGAAAATATCCACCAATAACTTTGGGATCACTGTTTGTGTTGTATGCATTGAGCCACAAAATCATCCTTGAGAATCCATCTATGGCCCCGTTTATACATATGCCAAAAGGCTTTAACTTGTCATATGAATCAACATGCCATACAAAATTTGGCCCTTTCGCGAAGTAAGCTCTTCTGTTGAGTCTCCTCTGCCTTCTCAAGTCTCTGCCTACTGGATCCAGACTTGAAAGAATTAAACGAACATCTTCTTTTCGAACATGTAATCCCTTGTCTTTACATTTATTGTACATCCACCGGTAGCCATGCAGGGCCCCTGAGCCCTCCAGTTCTTCTTTTATGAACTGAATAACATTTTCAAGGTTGTCAAAGTGTTTACGACGAAAGCATCCATTCTTCTTGAGAAATCGCTTCAGTGTTTTCAGACTCACAATAATTCCATGTCTTACACTTAGAATGTGAAGAATGTCTGTATATTTAAGACCCAAAAGAAAATAAAGTTCAATTAGCTGTGATTTATCCATGCCAGGGAATATCCAGGCAAGGCAGTAACTGTTCACAAGTCAGTGAAGTACCAGAAGGAAAGAATGATTTCTGGTGCAAAACAATTATTTGCAGTTGGAATACTCTGCTCCAAGGTCAGTCACCTGTCAACATAAGATATTGTCAGGGTACAGGTTAAACAGGGATGAACCCAATAGCAGATAGATAATCTCCTTGGAAGAAGTATTGCAGGTCAAAAGGCTTAGTCAGAGCCGAGGGGAGAAAGCTGTGCTTATGTAACAGGCTGTGTGGGGAATCCCCGATGACGAGGGTGGAGGCGTGTCAATGACGAGGCGGAATCGCCGCGAATCCGGAAGTGAGAGTGACAGGTTGTGTGGGGAATCCCCGATGACGAGGGTGGAGGCGTGTCAAATGACGAGGCGGAATCTCCGCGAATCCGGAAGTGAGAGTGAGAAGCACAGCGCGCTGGTGAAGCGCTGTTGTCCGCGATCGCGGAAGTGCACACAAGCGCACACACTCAGTGGACTGGATACAATGGGTCTTATCTGGGAAACATGGAATGAGGGGTGAATGCGTCGCATCGTGGATGGTAAGAGCAGTCTGACTGTGCAAGGGTTAATGATCTTGACTATGGTAAATGGACCAATGAATCTAGGAGAGATCTTGCGGGAGAGTGTCTTTATGGGGATGTTGCGGGTGGAGAGCATGACCCTCTGTCCAACACGATTGGCAGGGGCGGTAGAACGGTGACGATCGGCCTGACGTTTGAAAAGTGTAATTGACTGGCGAAGTCTAGCTCTCGCCCGCAGCCAGGTCCTCTTGCAACGTCGTACAAACGCTTGGGCAGAGGGAACTGCCACCTCCTCTTCTTGGGATGGAAATAAGGGAGGTTGGTATCCCAGACAACAGTGGAATGGGGAGAGACCTGTAGATGCCGTGGGTAGGGAGTTGTGTGCGTATTCTACCCAAGGAAGCATTCGGCTCCAGGAGCGGGGGTCCTTGGAGGTCATGCAACGAAGTGCTGTCTCCAGGTCCTGATTGGCTCTTTCGGTTTGCCCATTGGTCTGGGGGTGATAACCGGAGGACAGGCTGGGAGTAGCTCCCACCAGTTTGCAGAATGCAGTCCAGAACTGGGCAGAAAACTGGGGTCCGCGATCGGAGACGATGTCCACAGGGATGCCATGGAGGCGGAAGACGTGCAGAATGAGCAATTCGGCCGTCTCTTTGGCAGAGGGAAGTTTGACGAGGGGAACAAAGTGGGCGGCTTTGGAAAAGCGGTCGACAACGGTTAGGATGCAGGTGTTGCCCTCAGAATCTGGGAGCCCCGTGACGAAGTCCAGGGCAATGTGGGACCAGGGTCTGTGGGGCACAGGAAGTGGTCTGAGGAGACCTGCCGGTGGCTTATTGCCTGTCTTATTGCGAGTGCAGATGTCGCAGGCGGCGACAAATCGGCGGGTGTCTTCTCTGATTGAAGGCCACCAAAAGCGCTGCTGTAACAGAGCGAGGGTGCGGGTTCCGCCAGGGTGACAGGCTAATTGAGAATTATGGCTCCATTTGAGAACTTGGGGGCGAGCCATCAGTGGTACAAAGAGTTTGCCTGGCGGTACTTCTGGGGTGTCAGGCTCTTGTTCGAGGCTCCGCTTAACCAGGGACTCTATGTCAAGGAAGGTGGCCCCAATGAGGCTTAGTGAAGGCAGGATGGTGGAAACTGGAGCCTCATCTGTGACTGAGGTGAACTGACGGGAGAGGGAATCGGGCTTGGTGTTCTTGCTCCCTGGTCGGAAGGATAGCGAGAAGTTAAAACGGGAAAAGAATAATGACCATCTTGCTTGGCGGGCATTCAGACGTTTGGCCGATCTGAGATACTCCAGGTTCTTATGGTCCGTCCAAATGAGAAATGGGACCTCAGTCCCCTCGAGCCAGTGTCTCCATTCCTCTAGTGCCAGTTTTATTGCGAGTAGCTCCCGGTCGCCGATTCCATAGTTTCTCTCTGCGGTGGAAAGACGGCGAGAAAAATAGCAGCAGGGGTGTAGCTTGTCGTCGGTTGGGGATCTCTGGGAAAGAACTGCCCCGACCCCGGAGTCTGACGCGTCTATCTCCACCACGAACTGAAGAGTGGGATCCGGCTGGGTGAGGATGGGTGCTGAGGTGAAGCGACCCTTGAGTCTGGTGAATGCTTCCGCCGCTTGATCAGACCACAGAAAAGGGTTCTTGATGGATGTGAGGGCGATGAGCGGGGCAGCCACTGAACTGTAATTTCGGATAAACCGACGATAAAAATTCGCGAACCCAAGAAAGCGCTGGAGATCCTTTCGAGTGGCTGGTCTAGGCCAGTCGGCCACTGCTTTCACCTTAGCTGGGTCCATCTGGACCTTAGAAGGGGCGATGATGAAGCCAAGAAAGGAAGTCGTCCGACAATGGAACTCGCATTTCTCTGCTTTCACGAAAAGTTGGTTCTCCAGAAGTCTTTGAAGGACTTGACGAACGTGCACTCTGTGTTCCTCCAAGGAGCGGGAGAAAATCAGGATGTCATCCAGATAAACGAACACGAACGTGTTCAAGAAGTCCCTGAGAACGTCGTTGACCAAAGACTGAAAGACTGCCGGGGCGTTGGCGAGGCCGAACGGCACCACCAGGTACTCATAATGTCCCGATGGGGTGTTAAAAGCCGTTTTCCACTCATCCCCTTCCTTGATCCTGACTAGGTGATAAGCATTACGGAGGTCAAGCTTGGTAAAAACATTAGCTCCCTGGAGAAGGTCGAAGGCAGTCGACATTAGTGGAAGAGGGTAACGGTTCTTGACGGTTATCTCGTTTAAACCTCGGTAGTCTATGCACGGCCGTAAGGTCTTGTCCCTCTTTGCCACAAAGAAGAACCCAGCTCCAGCAGGGGACGACGAAGGACGGATGATTCCGGCAGCCAGAGATTCTGATATATATCTATCCATGGCCTCCCTCTCCAGTGACGACAATGAATACAGTCTCCCCCTGGGAGGCGTTGAGCCCGGAAAGAGGTCAATAGCACAGTCATATGGCCTGTGGGGTGGTAGAGAGAGAGCCCGCGACTTACTGAACACCTGCTTGAGGTCCGAATAGTCCGAAGGAACAGCTGAGAGGTCGGGAAATTCCTCATTGTCAGAGGGTATGGCCGGAGAGTAGAGAGCTGACTTAAGACAGGTAGACAAGCACAGAGGACTCCATTCCAGAATGGTGTTCTTGGACCAGTCTATGTGAGGATTGTGACGAGTCAGCCATGGGCGTCCGAGAACTATAGGGGAATGGGCGTTCTGCATGATTAAGAAGGACGTTTCCTCTGTGTGATTGCCAGACACTTGTAGGGTTATCGGGACCGTCCGTCGGGTGATGACAGGCAGGGAGGTTCCATCGAGGGCCCGAACAGCCGAGGGGCTCTCCAGTGCTAGCGTCGAGAGGTTTAGTTCCTTGACCTTTGCGCTGGAGATCAGGTTCTGATCTGATCCAGAGTCAATTAGTACAGGGGTAGCGTGAGCTTTGCCGTGTGCTATGATAAATGCAGAGAGGAGTGGGCGTGTGCTAGGGGAACAGTTGATGATCGGCCCCTCCAGGGCCCCTAGATTCACCGGAGGGGATTGGCTTTTAAAGGGCAGAGGAGGCGATAATGGCCCGTTTGGCCACAGTAGAGGCAGGAACCTGATTGGACTCTACGTTGACGCTCCTCGGGGGAGATCCGGGCACGCCCCACCTGCATGGGTTCCGGGGCTGGTCCGGGGCTTTGTGGAGAAGCAGGGCTGGGAGACTGCCCGGACGGAGCAGGGTACCTGGGTGTCGAGATGGTTCGCGGACGACGTCTCTGTGTCAATCGGGCGTCCATGCGTCCAGCTAAATCCATGAGGCCGTTAAGATCGCTGGGGAGTTCTTGGCTGATTAAGTGATCCTTAACGTCTTCCGAGAGACCGTGGAGGAAGGCGTCATAAAGGGCTTGTGTGTCCCAGTTTGCGGAGGCCGCGAGAGTCCGAAACTCGATCGCATAATCATAGGCGGAACGGGAGCCTTGGCGAAGCTCCAGTAGATGTCTGGCTGCCTCTCGGCCCGAGTGGGAGCGGTCGAATACCCTCCTCATCTCGTCAGTGAATGATTTAAAAGAAGAGCAGCAAGGGTCATTAGCATCCCAAACTGCGGTTCCCCATTCACGGGCCCGGTCGGTGAGGAGTGTGATCACAAAGGCCACCCTTGAGCGTTCAGTGGGGAAGGAAGAGGCTTGGAGCTCCAACAGCAGAGAACACTGTGATAGGAAGGAGCGGCAGGTCCCTGGTTCACCATTGTAAGGCTGTGGGTTAGGGAGCCGGGGTTCATGATGTGGAGTGTGTGCTGGGACTGAAGGAGAACGGGTCTGTAGCTGTTGAAGTTGTGTGGTGATCGTAGAAAGTGTCTGGGTAACCTGCTGGATACTTTGTTGATGAGTGCCCAGTAGCACCCCTTGTTGTGAAAGCGCCTGTCTTAATTGATCCAAGTCTGCTGGGTTAGCCATGGCCGATGTATACTGTCAGGGTACAGGTTAAACAGGGATGAACCCAATAGCAGATAGATAATCTCCTTGGAAGAAGTATTGCAGGTCAAAAGGCTTAGTCAGAGCCGAGGGGAGAAAGCTGTGCTTATGTAACAGGCTGTGTGGGGAATCCCCGATGACGAGGGTGGAGGCGTGTCAATGACGAGGCGGAATCGCCGCGAATCCGGAAGTGAGAGTGACAGGTTGTGTGGGGAATCCCCGATGACGAGGGTGGAGGCGTGTCAAATGACGAGGCGGAATCTCCGCGAATCCGGAAGTGAGAGTGAGAAGCACAGCGCGCTGGTGAAGCGCTGTTGTCCGCGATCGCGGAAGTGCACACAAGCACACGTAAATCCAAAACACACACACGTTACCGGAGCTTGTGAGTACGGTGAGAGAAAAAGGCTGGGTAGGAAGCCGGGGTAAAAGGCTATGCTTGTTCCAGCGTCACAGGAGAGATCCGTAGGCAGAGTCGATAAACAGGCGAGGGTCATACATGGGGAGTAGTCCAAAACGATAGCGACAATCCGAAGGGCAAGGCACGAGACGAAATCCAAAGAATGCAGGCAAGGTCGAGCACGGAAGAAAACACTAGGGTAACAGGAGAGACGGGAGAAATAGGCACGCAAGTGAGATACATCGGCGAAGAGTGGAGCTCTTGCCGTTCTTTTAAAGCCGAGAGTAGATTGTCGGATTAGATGCAGGTGTGCTCAGGTAATCAGCTCAGGGAGTGTGGAAAAACCTTGGATGGAGTTAAGACCTGGATGTGCTGGGTTGGCTGTGCAGGTTCATGACAGATATAAAGAAAGAAAAGTTGATTTTGTCAAGTCCTTAATTATAGATATAATTCAAGGAATACTATGCATGTCTACACTGACTAAAGCGTCATAACTGCCCATTCATTCATGTATTTGGATGTCCTACATGAAATGTAATCACATGATGCATGAAACGTATTTACGGCCACCACGCAAAACCGCATAGGTGAGATTGGGGTATTAAACAGACTGTAAAATATTCACTGCGCATATGTGACGTGACATTTTCTGCGAGTAACGCAAGGACAAACTGGGTACTGTTACAGTCAGCATACATAATGTTGAAGTATAACCAAAACCGGACTAGCCCGCGGTGACGTTGGTATGAAGTTAGACGTTGGATATTCGCGCTCCGGCTTCTATACTCCGGTTTGTGGCGGACATTCGCTATCAGTCCGGCGACCGAACCTCGTCACTGTGCGACTTAGTGACCGTCTGCAAATTACTGACTGAATACGAATAATATTCATATTATAAATATTCATATTGTAATATTTATTCTCCGCCACAAATCGGGATCTAGAAGCCGGCGCGCGAATACTCAAGGTCCAACTTTAAACCAACTTCAGCGCGGCCCGGAACCGGTAGAATAAACAGCCTTATGGAAAATGAGATCGCAGAATATCATAGTGTGTGTGTGTGTGTGTGTGTGTGTGTGTGTTCGGGGGAAGCAGTGTGTTCTTACATTATATTTAAATTTCAATGAAAACCTGCATGCTGCGTTATTCTATGCCCGTGGCCTGGAGCAAAAGATGGGGCACAGGAAAGCCTCATAAAATGTCCCATGAAAGTGTGGAACATGCAAACATATCCACAAACCTTTAAACATGAGTTAAATGTTTAAATATTAAGTTAAAAGTTGGTGACATACCTTAAAGTCGTTGAGCTGATATGAGCTTCTTCTTCTCCGTTCATGTCCGATAGGTCATAACTTCGAATCCAGACGTGTAAACCAATCAGCGCGCTCGGTTTATTATTCCGTGCTCAAAGTTTATTAATCGGAGCAGACGGTGGTATTATTCTGCGCGCAAGGTTTATTAATCCGCACGCACGGATATTTTATTCCGTGCACTCGGTTTATTATTCCGAGGGCATGATGTATTAATCCGCGTGCTCTGTTTGTTGATATTTTTCCCTCATGACCCCTGGGGGGCTCCGTACAAAAGTTTTGAAGTGACATTTCACTTTTTTGTCACGCTATTTCATCAGGTGGCAATGCTGTTCGGTCCTAGTGCAGTCAGAGGGGAAGAGTTAGGGTCAAAGCCATTGCTCACCCCCAAAAAGACTTTACTCACTATTTACTCCTTAAGTGGTTCCAAACTTTAATGATTTTCTTTATTTTGTTGAATACAAAATAAGATATTGGGGGAAAAAGCTGAAAACATTGATTTCCGTAGC
Source organism: Channallabes apus (assembly GCA_030522415.1). Taxonomy (NCBI): domain Eukaryota; kingdom Metazoa; phylum Chordata; class Actinopteri; order Siluriformes; family Clariidae; genus Channallabes; species Channallabes apus. The sequence goes on from CM060126.1 coordinate 23,092,929, forward strand.
AGGAAAAACAAATACTATGTAAATCAATGATTACAGGTTTTCAGCATTCTACAAAATATCTTCTTTAGTGTTTATCAGAAGAAAAAAAGAACAGCCTGGACAATATTGATGTCAAACAAATATGCCAGCAGTTTATTTCTGTTAACGAGGGGCGAAGGCATGTTTTTGTTGGCATGTAGCTGTTGTGTGGTACTGTTCATGTTTAGATGTAATCTACTTTTATATATATACAGATGATTGAGATGTTTCATTTGCACTAGGGCTCAATAAAGAATAGTTTTTATTTTATTAAAGACTATCTTTTTGTCAGTTATTAAACATTCCTTTAACTTTACACTATTCCTTAATTTAACTTAATGAATTGCATTTCGAGTGAATTAATATCAATCGAAGCATTGCTAGTATTAATGTAAAGTGATTTCGCACCATATTAAGAAAAACATGTATTCAGTGGACATAGTTGGGGTGGGAGGTTGGTAGGTGGGGCAGGGGGTTGGGGGTTGGTGGGTGGAAAAGGGGATTGGTGGGTGGGGTATTAGTTGGAGTCATAGGTCCCCACCAATGTCCAGAGCAAATCTACACCCTTGTGTATATATATATATATATATATATATATATATATATATATATATATATATATACATAAAATGGAAATATAATGAATATTTTTGTGTTTAATTACAAAAAAAAAAAAACATTTTAATGGTTAGTGATTGTTGCAGACATTTACACTTTTTTTGAGAACTATTAAGTTCTCCTTCAACGTGTCATAGCCGATAACTGCCCCTTTGATCTGCGGGGTACGGCGGGGCGTCGAGTGCTGATCAGTGTGTGTAAAGTACGCTACTTTACACTGATCAGCAATCGACGCCCCGCCATACCCAGCACATCAAAGGGGCACACTCATAAACTCTCCGTGTGCACACACACACACGATTTATAGATAAAATGCAGACATAAACACGCCACCACCCCCCCAGGAAAACAACAAACACAAATATATAGACTACAGTACTCGCTCCGTGTGCGCTCCGATGTGAGCCGATTTATTCAAGTCATAATTAGAGAATAGAGAGATTAATAACAGAGAAAGCATAATAAGATGTCTATACAGTAAATAAAAAGAAAAGTATCAAATCCAACTATTAAGTCTGATTTTATTGCTATCATTAACCATTTATGTTATATATTCATTTATTTTATATTATTTTATTTTACATTATTTTTTATATATTATATTTACACAATGCTTGCTCTGAAGGACTTTATCTAAAAGCCAGACTAACCAAGTTTCTAATTCACTGCTGAAGTAGTTAAATATGCTTATACTGTAGATACGTATGGTTACATTTTAAAAGTACAATCGCAAGTAAATTACAAACTGAATGTGATGTAAAATATGAATAAACCAGTATTAGACACAGATATACGATATGGTAGTATATACAATGAACAAGCTATTTACACGAGTTCTCATATGTAAAGCAAATGCAATTATTAATTTGTGTATATTTAACTTCATTCAGCCATTTAAGTTATATGAAGAATAACGTTCCTAACCCACTATTATTTTAATCTTAATATTGTATTAGGCCAACTTTATTTGTTTCCAATGCTGAAGCAAACATGATTTTGTTTTAGTCTATTCGCTGAATACAACGTGACCCACATCACCTCTTGGTGAAGACCCACAGAAACCGTTACTGTAATCCCCCTTCTCACCTATCCTTGGTGTGAAGTTATCAAACCGGTTTCGCTGATGGGGTAATTCTGCTTCAAGCACTTTCCGATGCTGTTGCTAGGAAATTCCACCCCACAGCCCACAAAAACAAGCAAATAAGAGACATAATTAACGAACTTCTTAGAAAGAAAAGATTGAGTTTTCCTCTTTTCTAAAAAAAATAAATTAATTAATGAATACTCTTACTTTTGTAAAGATTTTGAGTGACCATTTGCCATATACAGTACTGCCTGCTTTATTATATATTTAATAAAACTTTATTGCAACTAAATTGTGTGAGTGCGTCTTATTGAATATTTAATAATGCTTCCGAAACATTGTTGTCCATACGTTTTACAGTATGTACAGTATATTGAAAACAGTGAAACATAAAACACAAACCGAAAGGACAAATTAAGGAATGTACGAAACATTAACACCTTTACCGTGTTCAAATAAATACTGTAGAGTTACTGCATGTTTCAAGACATCCTTAATTGAAAAAAAAATTCCCTAATTATATGTCCACAAATACTTTGACAACAAAGTATTCTGTCGACGTTAATAATGTAATAATGTAACATTAACGTAAAATAGCGTAAATTTCATTTAACAGCAGGGGGGACAATAAATATATATTTTTAATAATTTATTGCATTGTTTATGTTGTTTACAGTCAAGCCATCAACATACAATAAAATGTAAACATGAGATCTAAACTAAAAACTGTGCTCCCTGTGCTGGTGCTGGCAATATCATCTCTTTGTTCTGCTGTCTCCGGCTCCCTCCCTGGTCCTGAATCTGCCCCTTCCTCTACTCTCACTGTCTCAGAACAGACTGACTCCTGAAGCAGAAAAAAATGCAGGAAAAGATGTTTTCCATACTCATAATAACTAACTTGTTCACATTACACTTGTTAAATTGAAAGAGCATACTGTAAATTGGTGAGCCTATTACTTTCTACTGAACAGCCACAACTCCGAAAACATTAAAGAAATTGTCCAAAAAAATAAAAAATGTAATCTGTCATTATCCCTTCAATAAAAGCACCACACTTACTCGACACTGTACATCTGATTGACCCTACTGAAAAAATATAGGACTGGCTCAACTTAAAAAAATTTAAGTAATCTGTCACACCTAATATTTTAGCATTGACGTAATGTAAATAAACCAAACTTAAAATTTTTAAGTTCATGTAAACTCATTTCTGAAGGTGAAACAAACCAAATATTTAAAGTTGTTCTAAATCTAAATAAATGAGTTGGCTATATATTAATGTAAATATTCTACTAAATCTAACCTGAAATTATAAACTTGATATAAACCACTTTTGAATGGTTGAGCAAATTACCTTTTTTTAAGTTGCATCAAAAAGATTTAAGGATTTAAAATTTTAATATAAAAGCATAAAAAACTTAAGTACATATTGATTTACACTCAAAACACATTCCTTTATATAAACATTTATTGTGGAATGAACATATTTTCATCCAAAATGTTAACAATAAGATTTTTTTTTCAAAATGTATAAACACCAACAGTCATTCAACACTGCTAACTGAATTTGAAATTGAGAGGAAAAAAAAGATGTCTGCATTTATCCACAAATTTAATTTTGCAATGGGTACATTTTGTCCTTGTCAAACCTGCTGAAGAAGAACCAAACTAAATACTCTGCGACTAAAATAAATTACTCCATAAATGTATGCGTGTGCCCTGCGATGGATTGGCACCCTGTCCAGGGTGTACCCCGCCTAGTGCCCGAAGTCTCCTGGGATAGGCTCCAGGTCCCCCGCGACCCTGAACACAGGATTAAGCGGTATAGAAAATGAATGAATGAATAAAATTACAAATAGTAACACTCAACTTTGCAACATACATTTATTAATTGGACTGAAAATTTTTTTTTTAAATGTTCCTGAAACAAAATCAGAGGTAAAACATGGAACATTCATGTGCGACTGATGGAAACTCAATAAGTCACAATCCCAATTTCCTGTGGAGCCTGAAGACAGTCCTCTTCCTACCTGAGGACAAACAGGGCCATTGTGCACCTCACAAGTTCTGCCTGAGCTTCATCTTTCTGAACAACCTAATAAAAGAAAGGACATTTGTTAGACAATTGCTCTATTTGGCAAAACAGTGTCTGATGTATGCATGTAAAATCACTTAATGCTCCCTATGAGTGAAAAAAACACCTAGGATTATGGTGCAGCATGATAAATGTAATTAGCTCAATGAATACGCCAAAATAACTGACATACATAAACTTTATCATTAATACATAATGTGTATATCATTTTAAGTATTAATTTCAGGAGGTAATCACCTCCAGGCTCTAGGGACATAAAAACAAACATAGTATTGTTGGTTATGTTAGGCTTGTAAAGCGTGAAAAAATGAACATGGCAGACATTGAAACCTGTATTCAGACAGCAGACACTAACCTGTGAACAAGTTAAACTAAAGTTTTATTCTGCTAGTTATGTTTTAATTTAGTGCATCACAGCCAACTTGATGTGGATGCCTTGCTCAGGTCCTGTGGCTTCCATTCACAAGATTACATTTGACACCAAGCTAATTTCTGCTTTTTTGAGCGAGTACAGATGTCGCCATTAAAAACCCGCGTTTCGAGAAAAGGGATCCCGTGACTTGCCGCGGCTGCGTGCGGGAAGCTGTGAACATGCCCTTCATTACCTGTACGGGGCAGTCGTGTTTCAGTCTGAAGTATTGTGTGTCTACTGAAGCCGAAAATGTGTGCAAATTAAACTGCGCATGCGTGTTTGGAGTCGCTGTGCCCGCGCTGTGTATCAGTCGGTTGGGAATCATCACGGAGGTTACAACACGGCGTGGCTGGAGCTGGAGTTTGTCGTGTTCGAGGTAAGTTTAGCTTTCTTTTTTGGATGTGATTCTCACTTTCATGACTCCCAATTAATGTTCATCTTAATCTCAGGACGTACAATTAGCAATTTCAGTTTTTAATAGTGTGGAGATTCACAAAACACCGTTTTCGTGTAAAAACCTGAACCTACGGAGCCCCCATGGGTCCTGTGGTAAATAAATAAATAAATAAAATAATAACGAACCGAGCGCGCGGATTAATACACCGAGATGTGTGTTTCTTACCCCCACCCCGAGTGAAAACGGCGTGTTCAGACAAAGGCTCGCCAGTTAGATGCCATTTCTGAACAAACTGAGTCATGTGTGTTAAAGCATTAAATGGTAAAAGAGCACTAGCAATAAACGTTTTTTTTTCTGAAGCCGAACTTTATTAATGAGTTACGAGTAAAGAACCTGTACATATGTTCATACAGTATTGACAGCAGCTCTAATTTACTGCGGTAAAGCCAGCCGCGGTTCAGAAAAACACGGTCAAGCCAGCCGCGATTGATTTTAGTGCGCGCGCATATTACAGTGATTACGGTAGTTTCATGAACAACACAGAGAGAATGCCCCATATCTGAAAAATGCTGCAGTAAAATAGTTTCATATGTGGTGTGTATATAGTATGGGACGTCCTGAATAAGAACTGATCATTGTTTTTTTCTACTTATTAGAAATGGGGTCTTTATACCCCTTTAAAGTGTAATAATGTCCAATATCTCAAAAATGCTGCAGTAAAATTGTTTCATATTTGGTGGGTATATAGTATGGGACGTCCTGAATAAGAACTGATTATTGTTTTTTTCTACTTTTTTTTTTTTTTTTATCATATAATGTGTGTACATTATATGGGATAAAAACTGACCTTGGTGTTTTATACTTACTAGAATTTATTTTTTCATAGGTCTCTGAAGTGAAATAAAGGCATTTTATTTAACCTTTTTTCCCCATTGTGAACATTTGTTTATTTGACCTCTCTTCCAAAGCAGACGTTAATCCTCATTATAGAAAACATTCATTGAAGAATAACTGCTACTTTTGAACAGTAAAACAAAATAAAAATCAATTCTGGTATTTAGAAAGACTAAATACATTATTTTGTCTGTTTTCTACGAATTCTGCTGTAACTTATCTACATAAAACAATTATTTGAATAGTGAATATTTAAGAAAAATATTGTAACAGACAACCGTCAAAGTCACCAATAAATAACACGGATATTAAAGCAGAAATGCAAATAAATAAGCAAGTAAAAATTGACGAGCATGTTGTATTATCTCTCAGTCCTGGGCATCTAAATGAAAAGCGCTCTGAAAGCGCGTTGTCTCTGTGTCGGTCCTGAAACTACCGTAATCACTGTAATATGTGCGCACACTAAAATCAATCGCGGCTGGCTTGACCTCAGTTCTAATTTGTCTAAATCGCATTGCAGACAATAAAAATAAGTCGAGTCATCCTGTGACCCTGCATGCTTAATCTTTCCACACATGATTCTTGCTTCTTACTTTTTCCTTAATCCCTCGCTGATCTATCTTGTATTTTTCTAACGGTGTCAGAAACTTTGTGTTAGTAGCACTGCTTGACATGCTTGATGCCTTCCTCTTTTGTAATTTGCTTTGGATAAAGGCAAACTTACAAAAGATGAAATGCCTAAATGTAGTTGTACGAATAAAAGATTATGTAATGATACAATGTAAATATTTTCACAGAAGCAAAGCGTAAAGATGAGACGTGAATCTGAAGAGGATCTCTTTGATGATTGCCTGGTAAAGCATTGCTTTCTTATTAATTATACAATTTATTAATACCTTGAATATAGTGTTTGTTGTATTGGACAGAAGCATATAAATGCAAATTAATATATAAATATGAGTAATTATTGAACGAATTTTCATGTTTGGACTAACCCTTTAAATACAAACTCAGCATTCATCATAGGATTTCCTGACACTGTAAAGGTGCAGAGTAATCTATGGAGTGTAGCCATCTCATGCCATGTTTTACAATGTTTTAGTGATGCAAGATTATTGCTAAAGCAATTTAACCCAAGTTTAACAATCTGAAGTATATGAAGTGATGGTCATTTATTATTATCAATTATTTTTATTATTTTTCTTTCTCTGTGAAATGAAGTCAGCACAGGTTGAAGCAATTCAGATTTTTTTTTTTGTTTCTCAAAATAAATTATTTATTTTCTTGTACATTTTATGCAGGGGGACAGACGAAGTGATGCCAGTATGCACCTTCTTAAAATCCTTGTCGTCTGTGCTGTTGAAGGGGAAGGACCAGTTGGTGTATCCATAATCCTTGAAGGAGAGGAAATTTTGCAAGAATGAGGCAATAGCTCCGAGCACTGCGCTACACATTTGAGCTATTTTCAGAAAGTTCTTCTAGAACTTGATGGGATTATCACCAAAAGTGCAAGCTTTAAAGATGAAGTTATCTTAAAACATTTGATTTGGCTTGACTACGAGTCTTTACATGTTGTGTTTCCATGTTCAGCTTAATGTTTTAATGCATTATGGTTTCAATGGCATACTTTTAAGTGCACTAGTCCAGAGTGCTGATTTGAATGTTGCAACTTCACTGCTTCCGAGGGCTATTACGTTTTAACGTTTATTCTACAGTTTGTTTAATGTATTTTCTGCTGTATTTTATTTCTAAATGAATGCTGTATTTTATTTATTTATTATTTTACACAATTTTGTTTAAAACAAGTATTTCAGGCCCTGGTGCTGTGCAGTTTTTTTTTATGGATGCAAAATTTAGCTGAATGCACTTTTATTAAAAAGACAACTTGGATCTAGACTGTGAATGTCACAAATATTTGGTAATGTTGGTGAATAAACTGTTTCATTATATTTTAGTTGTGTGATTTATGAAAGATATAGATGAAATAATTACTTAAGTTTCTTTCCAAAACATAAATTAGCAATGTTTACATTATTATAGGGAGTAATATAAATTAATAAAACCAAGTTAAGGGAAAATCTCACAAAACAAAATGATAGTAATTTCATAAAATTAAGGTTCCTGCAACTTTACTTGATTATTTTAAATAAATCTAATTTGTGCATTAAATATAATTATGTAACTTTTACTTGATTTCTTTTATTGTTAATTTAATTAAGTAAATTTTACCTGAAAATTACGGGTGAGTTTTACTTAGGCTGAATTACAATTCTATTTTCTTCCCCTTGTCCCTTGAAACGAAGTGGAAAGGGGAAGGGTATAAATATTTCCCCTAAGAAATGGGACAACACTGTTATACGTCATCATACATTGTCGCTGGTTCCTAATGTTACGTCAGAGGACATGCGCCGATGTTTATCACACATTCCAATAAGAGAGATTACTCACTCCCAAAGGTTTTTTGCGCCGTATTTCGATTTTTTAAAAAGTTGCTCATTTTCACCACGAACACGGATGAGTCTTTGGGTTTCCTCAGCCATCCATATACAGAATATAAATTACAAAACTGTGGTCACGTTGCAATAAGTAAGAATAGTGTAAGCAAAACAAACAATGCGTTATCAAATGCTCGGCAAAATGCCGTGCTACTGAACTTTCATATTTGTTTGTAGCATGCAGTAAAGTGTATGTGACATAAAAATATATATTTGTAATATTGTGCAATATGTGCTATCCGCTAGCAAACTTTAGCGATTTTTTTTGCAAACGTTTCTTTACAGAACATCACCATAAACACAAACACAAGACTAAAGGTAATATACATATAATGAAAACTTGTCATAAAAATCTTTATTAATGGCAAAAATGACTTAACATTTATGGGTCTGTTTGCTCGAGTGAGCAGCCATGTTGAAAACTTCGCTTAGCCCTTCGTTTGAAGTGAGGTCCTGAAAAATCTTCGTTTGGAGGGCTATCTGGCCCTTCCCCCCTCCCCCTACACCTCCAACCAAAACAGAAATGAGACACCACTACCCCTGCACGTGAACGCGTCAAATGGAAGGGTAGGGGGAAGGGTTGGGATTCAGCCTTAATATTGGAGCAATAAAATTTACTTAAAATCTGTGTCCAAATTGTTATGAGGATTTTATCAAGTAAATCTTACAAGTTCTTTTTTTCAGTGCATGGGTGAACACGATGTTTTAAGAATTTAATTATATATATATATATATATATATTTATTGTGTGTGTGTGTGTGTGTGTGTGACCGGTGCAACTCACACGTCCTATTCCATTGTCATTCATACTGCCGTAGTTTTTAGAGCCCTAAAAAAGCATTCGCTAGTAAGTAAGTAAATAAAAGACAAATGAATAAATAGTTTTAAATTATATATATACAGGGGCGTAGATTTAGGGTGGACGGAGGGGATGTGTCCCCACCAATATCCTCCGACCATTGAAATGTCCCCAGCAATAATTTAATCCACTTTTTTTTAAATCGTTCTGTCAACATTAACCTAGACACGCAGAAAGGGATAAATCACGTTCTCTCCTTGAGTCCTCCCGCCCCCAAAACACATATGAACATTTTGATTGGCTGTGCCTTTCCCTGCCATCATGTGATAGACGATTGGCTGCGTTCAGACACAAGCAGCGCCAAATGCAGTGGACTCACATTCAGTACAGTAGGCCAGGATATAGTCCGTGAATACGGACGTAAAACTAACAGCAGATTAAACAGCTAAATGTAAAAGTATAAATATGATCCCTGTCAGTCTCCTAATCTAGTGACTGTTTGTCAAAAATCAGTATTGTGAAAGAAATTGATAAACTAATATACTAATATTGCCATATGGCTAGAATTTTGTTGACACCAATAGACAATCCACTTCAGAAAAATAGTTTTTAAAATGCATTCACTTACTTGGCGAACATTAATGATTTGATTCGAGGTTTGCACACTAAGACTCAGAAAAAGTGAAATAAAATGATTGCTGTTTAAATGGCATGTGTTTATCCTGTTTTGTCAGGTAACTGAACCTAAACACCTGTGCTGTATATCAGACAGCGATGGAGAGAGTGTAGATTACACACAGGTGCTCTCTAGTCATTAGCACTCATCAGGCAATGTCTATGGCCAACTGACTGCACTCAGACCAAAGGGGGCTGAATAATTACACACACCCCACTTTTCAGTTATTTATTTGTAAAAAAAAAAAATGTTTGAAATCATGTATGATTTTCGTTCCACTTCTCGCGTGTACACCACTTTGTATTGGTCTTTCACGTGGAATTCCAATAAAATTGATTCATGTTTGTGGCTGTAATGTGACAAAATGTGGAAAAGTTCACGGGGGGCGAATACTTTTGCAAGACACTGTAGTTGTCCTGAGATTTAACATTGTTACCAATAATAGGCTGAGGCATTCTCTGTCCATGCCCATAAGGAATCCCTCAATGTTTTTCAATTAGGGGACAGAAGCAGATCAGCCATGTTGTAGTTCAGGTGATGAGGCGAGTTCACAGGAGGTCAATCTGAATGTTGATTATACAGTATATAACATATAATATGTGTGCGTGTATTATACATGTTGATTATACTAATATTTAGCATTATGAGAAGTGATAGGCTGAGGATGTAAGTGATTCATTAGTGTTTTTGGCAAAAATTTTGAACTGACATTTCACTTTTTGTCACGCTATTTCATCAGGTGGCAATGCTGTCCGGTCCTAGTGCAGTCAGAGGGGAAGAGTTAGGGTCAAAGCCATTGTTCACCCCCAAAAAAACTTTACTCACTATTTACTCCTTAAGTGGTTCCAAACTTTAATGATTTTCTTTATTTTGTTGAATACAAAATAAGATATTGGGGAAAAAAGCTGAAAACATTGACTTCCGTAGCAGGAAAAACAAATACTATGTAAATCAATGATTACAGGTTTTCAGCATTCTACAAAATATCATCTTTAGTGTTTATCAGAAGAAAAAAAGAACAGCCTGGACAATACTGATGTCAAACAAATATGCCAGCAGTTTATTTTTGTTAACGAGAGGCGAAGGCATGTTTTTGTCTCCTTCATATAGGAGCAATAGGCATTGAGCTGTTGTGTGGTACTCTTCCTAGTAGTTCATGTTTAGATGTAATCTACTTTTATATATATACAGATGATTGAGATGTTTCATTTGCACTAGGGCTCAATAAAGAATAGTTTTTATTTTATTAAAGACTATCTTTTTGTCAGTTATGAAACATTCCTTTAACTTTACACTATTCCTTAATTTAACTTAATGAATTGCATTTCGAGTGGATTAATATAAATCGAAGCATTGCTAGTATTAATGTAAAGTGATTTCGCACCATATTAAGAAAAACATGTATTCAGTGGACATACTTGGGGTGGGAGGTTGGTAGGTGGATGGGGCAGGGGGTTGGGGGTTGGTGGGTGGAAAAGGGGATTGGGGGATGGGGTATTAGTTGGAGTCATAGGTAGCAAACCTACGCCCTTGTGTGTGTGTGTGTGTGTGTGTGTGTGTGTGTATGTGTGTGTATATATGGAAATATAATTTATATTTTCGTGTTTAATTACAAAAAAAAAAACATTTTAATGGTTAGTGATTGTTGCAGACATTTACACTATTTTTGAGAACTATTAAGTTCTCCTTCAACGTGTCATAGCCAATAACTGCCCCTTTGAAGCCTTTGAATGGTGTTAAAAATACTTGCAAAACAAGTATTGCAGCCATACATTGGAGGGAACTTCTGAGGTGGTCAGTGATTCATGGCACGGTCGGTCGGAGGGGGTTGTGATCACACCTATAGATCTTTTGTTCTAGGCTATCGGTCAAATATCTCTCCACTTGGAAGCAAAAACATGCAAGGGATTTCAGCATCTCGACGCACATACTAAGCTGTTTATAAAGTAGACACTGTTTGTTTTTTCATTTTGTAATCTTTCCCGTGTTTACCGTGTACTGTACAATGTATATTCATTTTTTAATGAATTACTGTAAATAAACTACACATTCCGTTGATTTACCAGAAATGACTTTTCAGTTTTTTGTGTGTGCTAAACTAAACTTCAGGGTCAAAGTAATAGCGATTTTATTTGAAAAGTATTATATATTTACAATGCTGATAAGTTCAAGCTTAGATTCATATATAAACTGCTTCAAAGTCATTCCGTGACCGCTGAAATCCGACAGACGCAGGGCTCAAGGGAGGTGTGTCTGTGTGTGTGTGTGTGTGTGTGCGCGCGTGTGTGTATGTGTGTGTGTGCGCGTGCGCGCGTGTGTGTATGTGTGTGTGTGCGCGTGCGCGTGCGCTGCAGCCTGTCCTATTTTCAGCGGATTTTTCCGCTACCGCAGATCAGTCTATCAACTTGTAATATATACATTTTAGGAATATATTAACATGTGCAGACATTTAAGGGTGCGCTGCCCTCTCTTGCCCCTGCGTAGAGCCTACTGTACACACACACACACACACACACACACATCTATCTATCTATCTATCTATCTATTATATAAATACACATTTGGAATCTGCATCTACATTTTCTGTTACAAGTATAGAATTAGGTTCAGCTGAGACTCATGATCAATGGTGTTAGGGTACTTATGTAGTGATAATTAGTTTCAGCCAGATCATTAAAACTAACAATGGACTATGACACTCTTGAGAGGGGATATGAAGGTGTTATTCATTTATTTATTCTCTACAAGGGTGCGAACTACAATACAGACCAAACTATAACTCTCTCTTATACTACTATAAAAATTCTAAATATAAACAAACAAAATACAGCTTTTTTTCCTCAGAGGTAAACGGAAAAGTGAAGTTGTTCAGCTGTTTACTGTCACTGCAGCTTCTTCAAAGTCTTCCCGCTCCGTGACCACTGAAATCCGACACGACACCACGGTAGGCTGCGTCTTGACTCATTTGTATACCGACGGTGATTGGATGTTTCCCGAGGGCTCAGGGGAGTGTGTGTGTGTGTGTGTGTGTGTGTGTGTGTGTCTATGTGTGTGCGTGCGCGCGGGTACTTGTTCTACTGTTATAAAAACTCTAAATATAAACAAACAAAATACAGCTTTTTTTTCAGAGGTAAACGGAAAAGTGAAGATGTTCAGTGTCACTATGCAGATGTTACACTCAGTGGAGTTACCGAAATCTTTGGTTTAGTCCTCATTGAGTTGCCACACATCATTTCCACATTTCACTCGCTTTTATTACTCTTATGTGAGCATAAACAGTGAAACATTCCACAGGTTTATAATACACCGCGGCCAAGTGAACCACGTTCCCGTCGAACGAAACGAGGCATAATCGTGGTGTTTGCTTCGGTTATGACACACCATAGTTTATTACCTGCTGTGGTAGATCTGCATATTTATTCAAACACAATAATAAAGCTTTATATCCTCAGGAGGGCTCAGTACATTGTTTTAGCGATAGTTTCACGGAAGCGAGTTCAGAACTAATCTAACCAAACCAAAAAAAAAAAAAAACATCCGAAGCTTCAAATAGAATGAACGAACTAATGAAATTGATATATATGTAATTGATATACTGTATATACAGACGTGTGTGTGTCATTTTAATTCAAATGAACATTTTAATGCTTGCTGATACACTTATCAACTTATCCACATACACTTATCAACACAAACTCTCCGTGCACGCACACACAATCTCTAAAAAATTAATATTAATAACATACATATACAAATAAACAAATGTAGGTGTAATAAAAGTAGTCGTGATGTCAGTACTCGCCCAGCAAACCAGCCTTTTGCAGCGGCTTAAAACGTATGAATTATCTTCAAATATACAAAAAAAAAGCGAAAAGAGACTCGATTATTATGCATAGGTTATTTGTTTAATTCAAAAAGTTCATAAAAACACTTTAAAACGAGAGAAAAACTGTTAAAATCCTCGTTCGCCTTCTCAGCGTTAGGTAGCGAGTGACGTCATGATTTGAATCTGCGCGCCACCGGGGAAACATAGGGAAACTGACTTTCCCGGACCACCGGCTTTTAGATAAAGTCCTTCTATGCGCCAACTGGCGGATATTCAGTGAAGCACAACACATTTATTTTAAATTCCCGAATGTTGCCTCCGGCAAGTCGCGGCAAGCCGCGTGCTAAATTGCGGCATCCCCCGGGAAAACACGCAAGGTTTTAAGGGCGACATCTGTACATACCAGATCAAGAACTTGAAGATGAAGATTATATCTCTGGTCTTCTCTCTGACGGGTTCCTCCCCAGTTTCTGATGATCTCAATTAGGTTGTAGTGTTGCTTGTCCAAGGAAACCAGTAATCTTGCTTGAAGTGGAGCAGATATAATTCTCAGAAACTCATTACTGATCTTAAAAAAAAAAAAGGTAAAATCAAAAATTGAACTGGCTCAAGTTCTTATGTTAGCAACTCTTAATTACAGTGTGTATAAAGTATAGAAAGCAGTATGGGTAAAATAATGCCCTTTCAGAAAAGCTAACAGACCTGTAAACACAAAAGTGCATAAAGATTGTTTACTTTTAAAGTTTACTTTAAAGTAAGTAATGGCTAAAATGTACTTGAAGTAACGTTAAATCAACATGTCAAATTTATGCCAATATTTATATACTGATACGGTTAAAAACGTGTGATAAAGTGTGACCAGTATGTCAGGAACATGTGCTAAAGCCCCGTTTCATACGAGGGAATATAGTTTTAGTGATATTACATTACTTACACATTAGCAAGTCCAGAAGGTTTTAAGAATAACTATAAATACACTACAAACAGCACTCACTCCAAAGCCGCTGACTTACTGTAGAAACTCCGGTGTTTTTGAAAATCACCACGTTAGTTAGCTAATGCTAATGCAGGTAATATAGGTGTTTTTAGCTACAGTAGCAAACACGGACACAAAACTCAATCTACAAAGTAGTTGTTCCTGACATAAATCATGAATTTGCTCATATAAGAGATACATTTAACATAGAAATGACATGAGTTTGCTTTCTTACCTGGTTTAAAGGAGTTTTCTTTGAGAAACTCTGCCCGCAGCAGAACGTGATTCAGTCCGTGATAATGCTGCGTCATGAGGTCATGTGACACGGCGAACTTTGGTTTGAAACAGAAATGTCCTTTGAGTGAATGGATTAGATTTAAGTTTAACCAGGGGCTTTAACTAACAGTAACTGAAATACAGGTTCTGATATCCTTCCTTACTTGTTTCAACGTCATGCGTTTGAGGCGGAAATAAAATTATACCGGCAAAACTATGGTCTAAAGACTGCGCATGCGCAAATCACACTCAACCTAATAAGAGTACCTTGATCAAAATGAAATATTTCACTTTGGTTTCCTGCTGTAAACAGCATTATACTGAAGTAAAAAAAAAAAAAAAGATTCACCCATAAGCATAAATTAGACACTTTAGTTTAAAAGAGCAAATTATTTTTTTTACTAATGGAATGAGAAAAAAAAACACATTAAACGAACGATAGCTAGGTTTACTTTTTTCAGTGGATCCCTCAATAATTTCTGTCTCCTTTGCCTGTGTTTGATAATGTGAAGCACATATACACTCATTCATCATGAAAGATCTATTATAAAACAAAATAAAATTCATGTTTGCTTCAGCACTGTTCATCCTCGTCGTTACATTCATTGTTGTACTTGGTCCGGCTTTTAGATAAAGTCCTTCCATGCGCCATCTGGCGGATATTCAGTGAAGCACAACACATTTATTTAAAATTCCCGAATGTTGCCTCCGGCAAGTTGCGGCACGCCGCGCGCTAAATTGCGGCATCCCGCGGGAAAACACGCGCAGTCTTAAAGGCGACATCTATAAATGGTGGACATAAACAGCAAAAAGAATAATATTAATTTGATTATTATTATTATCATGTTCTTTTGCTGTTTGAGCATCTGTGGATTCCAAAATTGACATTTTTACCGTTTTTTAACCACTGGAATGGAAGAGATAGAAAGTTTCCTCATCATAACGTCCCTTGTATTGTTTTTAATCGTTCGATACACGACCCATCATTTTTTATGCTATTTTACAAAGGGTAAATACACATGGAATAATTTTATTTGGTTTGTTTATTTATAAATAAAATCTAAAATTAAAAGTAATTAAAAACAGTGTAGAGTGATTAATAACACTACATGTTATGGTAAGAAAAATCTCATTCCAGGGATTCCAGGGATTTTAGTTTCTCCGAGTGTATACTGTAGGTGAGAACAGCTATTCACACTTGGGGAGGTGTATTATTTGCATTTGTATGTGTCTGACTTCGCAAAGCACACCTGTAAAACCTGTTTAGATGTAAATGCTCCTTGCTGCGCTGTTTGGGGGAGGGACCATAAACAGCAAAGCACACCTGTAAAACCTGTTTAGATGTAAATGCTCCTCGCTGCGCTGTTTGGGGGAGGGACCATAAAATTTGCGTTAGATGTTATACAGCAGCGCTTGTGTTTTTGTGTTATCAAGTACGGGCTAATGCTTAACAGTTGCGCAATTATATTTCTATTCAGTAAAGAAAAACACTATTCTTATTATTTTAATACATACTGTGCAGCTGTGAGAATTGTGGCAGGAATATAATGCCCTATGATTCACATTCATTTACAATATGTGCGTCAATGTCCAACTTAAACCAAGCATGCGTTGCCACGCTTGGATGCTCAGTATTGTGCAATGCAGCAAGTGCAAACCAAATGCGAACAAATAATGAAATAAGAGAGCTTGATTATACTGCATAAACATCATTCAGTACAACTGAATCGCAGAAAAAAATCTACGGTTAACAAATTGAGGTGGTTATACAGCAAAAATATTATTTAGTACAACGAAATCTTTGGATCCTTGATGAGATGGCATGAATATTTAATACGACAAATTAAATATTTTGGTTTATATTTTGGTTTATATTATATGGTTAATGTATTTTGGTTTATATTGCAAACGAATAACGAATCAAGAGCCTGTGATTATATTGCATAAATATTATTTTGTACAGACAAATATCTGAAAAAAAACTGTTTTTTTTTTACGACAAATCTCTCAAAAATAGTAAGATGTATTTTGGTTTCATACTGCAAACGAAAACGAATCCAGAGCCTGTAATTATATTGCATAACTAATATTTTGCACAAATACTGTAAATCTCTGAAAAAAAACAATGATATTTTATTCACTAATGTAAGACAATATATTTTGGTTCAGTGCCAGACGAAGTGCGAGCAAATAATGTAATGAGAGGCCCCGATTATAATGCATACATCTTTTTTATTGATTTATTTTTTTATTATATATTCTGGAAGTTTGCTCTATTTGTTTTAGTTATTTCTATATTTAAATCTTGATGGCTTAAACTCTAACAACTGTAAGTATTGTCGAAAGAAAAATTTTTAAAAAGCCCTCGTGCTGTTGTTTGTGTTTTTTTCTTTAATAATAACACTAAACAGATAAAAACAGAGAGTCTGTCTAAACAAAATAAAACCAATGTTTTCTAACTCATATTTTTTTATATTTATAGTTTTTCATGTTTGTTGGATGTGTAAATTATCATAATTGTAGTATTACTTCGCTACAACATATTGTTTTGACTTTATTATGACTTAAGCTCTGAATATATTTAAAAACCGAGACGATGGAAAATGTCAATTTGCGCCACCTGGCGGCCATTTCACGAATTATTTTTAAATGCTCCTGGTTTATTTTGGCCGCTGCCGCGTTTCCACGGCGGTGAGTGCGACGGTAATGAGCAGTCTGGTTGTCCACCCACTGTATGCTTGTATTACTCGACCTCAGTGCAGCTTTTGACACCATTGATCATGCTATTCTTCTTCACAGATTAGAAAATGTAGTAGGAATTAAGGGTACAGCCCTCTCCTGGCTCAGATCCTATTTGACCGATCGTTATCAGTATATAGACTTAAATGGTGATTATTCTGCATGTTCTCTAGTGGAGTTTGGCGTTCCGCAGGGTTCAGTTTTAGGCCCACTGTTTTTTTCCCTTTACATGCTTCCTCTGGGCAACATAATCCGTAAGCACGGTATTAGTTTTCATTGTTATGCTGACGAAACACAGCTATACGTCTCAACAAAACCTGATGAGAAAAACCATCTTACTAAAGTTGAGCAATGTGTGCAGTACATAAGAAATTGGATGCTAATTAACTTCCTTCTGCTTAATCCGGATAAGACAGAAGTTCTAGTCACAGGACCGCATACAGCTAGAAGTAAAATCTTAGATCACACCATGACTTTAGATGGCCTTTCTGTTCCATCAAGTGCAACAGTAAAAGGCCTCGGCGTGATTATAGATTCCAGCCTTTCATTTGAAGCTCATGAAGATAATATCACCAGGATAGCATTCTTTCACCTCAGAAATATTGCCAAGATGAGAAATATATTGTCGCTAAACGATGCAGAAAAACTAGTTCATGCTTTTATCACTTCTAGGTTGGACTATTGTAATGCCTTACTGTCTGGTTGTTCAGTTAGGTGCATAAACAAGCTTCAGCTAGTCCAGAATGCAGCAGCGAGAGTCCTCACTAGAACCAGAAGATATGAGCACATCACCCCTATCCTATCTTCACTACATTGGCTCCCTGTGAAATTTCGCATTGATTTTAAAATACTACTCTTGACATATAAAGCATTAAATGGTCTCGCGCCGCAGTATCTGAGCGAACTGCTAGTGTCTTACGATCCGCCACGCCTACTTCGGTCAAAGGATGCAGGCTGCTTGTCAGTACCGCGTATTATGAAAACTACAGCTGGGGGCAGAGCTTTTTCTTACAAAGCCCCAAAATTATGGAATAGTCTTCCAAATAGTGTTCGGGACTCAGACACAGTATCAGTGTTTAAGTCTAGGCTCAAAACCTATTTATTTAGCCAAGCATTTTTATAAATAGATTTGCCATAAGGTAAAGGAGCAGATCTGGGGGACTCATGGACGTAGAGTATTATGGTGAACTGGTATGTTTAGATGCTGTCTTCCTCAGTCTCATTTGATCACTCAGGTTTGTTGACGGTGAGGTGATTGTTTGCTTTACATCTCAGGGAACCCTCATGTTTGTCTTTCCTTCTGGCTCTCCCTTTTAGTTATGCTGTCATAATTAGTCCTGCCGGAGTCCCTGCTTGCACTCTACAGTAAATATACATTCACATTATACATTATGTGACTGTGACCATACCTAATTGCAATCTCTCCTCCTCTTCTCTTCCTCCCCCTCTTTCTCTTTCCTCTCTCCCCCTGTCTCCCCCTTTCACTCTTTCTCTCTCTCTCTCTCTGTCGAGCTACACATGTCGTTCTCTGTTCTCTGAGGACTTGACAATTAGATAGTTCAGGACTTTCTACAAGTCTACCTGAGTCTCCAATAACTAATGGACTCCATTTTACATCAACTATTATAACATCAATTAACATCAACTATTATAGCTGAACCTTACACTTAACACTGTATAAATGCAGATAATTTCCTGCTATCTGTTTCACCCAGATGAGGATGGGTTCCCTGTTGAGTCTGGTTCCTCTCAAGGTTTCTTCCTATTACCATCTCAGGGAGTTTTTCCTTGCCACTGTCGCCCTCTGGCTTGCTCACCAGGGACTATCTGAACATTTGATTCATACACATTCACATTCCATACAAACTTAAATAATTCTCTTGATTGTGTAAAGCTGTTTTGAGACAATGTCAATTGTTAAAAGCGCTATACAAATAAAACTGAATTGAATTGAATTGAATTTGTGTGGTGGCGGCCGCCCCCCGGTTGTGGCCTCCATAGCATATAAAGAGTTGCTCTGACTTACGCCACTGGCTGGTGCGGTGGACATAAGCCTGAAGAGCACGTACTGGGCACAGTAGGTGAAGTTTCTCCTGCTCCGAATCCGCAAAAGGCCGGAGGACAGAAGGCTTCCAGGACGACAGGGTGCATGGTTGAGAAAGGAACTTTCGGTAGA
The DNA here is from genome assembly GCA_030522415.1 of Channallabes apus. Taxonomy (NCBI): domain Eukaryota; kingdom Metazoa; phylum Chordata; class Actinopteri; order Siluriformes; family Clariidae; genus Channallabes; species Channallabes apus. The sequence continues at coordinate 23,112,410 of CM060126.1, forward strand.
TAGTTTGGGTGAGGATGCAGAATGGCCTTGACTAGCCCAGGGGCAAAGTCCAGGCAAGATGGGGAGACTGATAATGCACGCAGGTCTCCGATCCTCTTGAGAGAGGTAATGGCCATAAGAAGGACCATCTTGAGAGTCAGAAGCTTGTCGGGCGCTGACTCTAGTGGTTGAAAAGGAGTGTCGATTAGACGTTCGAGCACGATAGATGAATCTCACGAAGGAGCCGTGACTCTAGTGGGTGGTCTCAACCGTTTAGCTCCACGAATGAAATGAGCAACTAAAGGGTGATTTCCCACAGTAACCCCTTCAGTCAGAACGTGGCAAGCTGAAATAGCGGCCACGTACGTTCTGAGGGTACTAGGGCACAAGCCCGAGGACAATTTCTCTTGCAGGAATTCCAGCACTGAAACGATTTGGCAGTGGACTGGGTCCACCTGCTTTGCCATGCACCAGCTCTCGAATACCTTCCATTTGAAGGCATAAATCCTTCTAGTGGAGGGAGCCCTAGCACTTAGGATGGTGTCAATTACGCCGGCTGAAAGGCCGGCTTGACTCAATTGGTCCCGTTCAGGGGCCAAGCGTGAAGGTTCCAGAGGTCGGGCCGGGGATGAAATATTGTCCCCTGCGCCTGAGTTAGAAGATCCCTCCTCACTGGTCATCCAAGGTGAGCTGTTGAGGAGCGATATTATCTCTGAGAACCATACTCGGGCCGGCCAACGGGGCGCTATCAATAAGAGGCGCAAACCGTGTTGATGGACCCTCGCCAGGACTACTGGGAGCAGAGCTACCGTAGGGTATGCATAAAGGCGTAAATTGGGCCACGTATGGGCCATCGCGTCCAGACCCAGGGGAGCTGGATGAGTCAGAGAGTAGTAGAGGGGACATTGTGCAGTCTCCTGTGAGGCAAAGAGATCCACCTCTGCTGTAGAGAATCTCTCCCAGATTTGAGTGACTACTTCGGGGTGGAGTTTCCATTCCCCGTGATTCACAGCTTGTCTGGAGAGGCGAGCAGGAGACAGATGTCCCTGCATAGCGATCGAATTCCACTTGACGCCCAAGTAGGTTGTCACCTGCGCCGGAAAGAGAACGCTTTTCGTGGCGTTGAGTCTCAATCCCTGCGAATGAAGATGAGCTAGGACGACATCCCGGTGTCGAAGTGTTAGCTGCTGAGACTGGGCCAGGATTAGCCAGTCATCTATGTAATTCAGAATGCGGATGCCCTGGAGTCTCAAGGGAGCCAGAACTGCATCCATGCATTTTGTGTATGTGCGGGGTGATAGGGCTAGACCGAATGGAAGAACCCGAAATTGGTAGGCTTTTCCCCCAAAAGCGAACCTCAGGAACTTCCTGAGCTGTGGCAAAATTTCTATGTGGAAATATTCATTCATTCATTTTCTGTACCGCTTTATCCTTATATACAGGGTCGCAGGGGCCTGGAGCCTATCCCAGGAAACTTAGTGCACAAGGCGGGGTACACCCTGGACAGGGTGCCAATCCATCGCAGGGCACACACACATACTCACATACACACACTACGGTCAATTTGGAATGTCAATTAACCTAACCTACATGTCTTTGGATTGTGGGAGGAAACCGGCGTACCCGGAGGAAACCCACTAAGCACGGGGAGAACATGCAAACTCCATGCACACAGAGACGGGAATCGAGCCTGGCCGGGGAATCGAACCCGGACCCTGGCCGGTGCAAGGCGACAGTGCTAACCACTACACCACCATGCCGCATGTGGAAATATGCGTCCTTTAAATCTACTGTCACAAACCAATCCTGTGGTTGGATTTGTGAGACAATAGTTTTCATGGTCAACATTTTGAAGTTGCATTTTTTGAGATAGGGGTTCAAACCGCGAAAATCCAGAATTGGACGCAGACCCCCATCCATCTTGGGGACCAGGAAGTACCTACTGTAGTAACCTGACTCCATATCTGGAGGAGGAATCTGTTCTATGGCTCGCTTCTGCAGTAGTTTCTGGAGTTCGGAACTCAGAAAATGCGCCCTTTCCGGTATCAGACCACGCCGTTGAAACGCGGAGGGCGATATGCAAACTGGATGCTGTATCCTTTCTCTACAGTCTTTAAAACCCAGGGGGATATACCTGGCAGTAGCTTCCACGCTGCCAGCTTCTCCAAAAGGGGTGCAAGTACTTCTACTGGGCTGGGGGGTGTTAGTGGTTCGGTGTCCTGAAATATGGCAGGATGCGACCGAAGGACTAACGTGTCGTTGGAGACTGGTGTTGTCCGAAACACCAAAGGTGGCGGAAACTGAACATCGATCTCCTGGGAGTGCCCGGGGGGGGCATGCTCCTATATGCCCGTCCCCAGGGGGGGGTCACCCCCACGGTCCTGAGCTCTGCTCTCAGGAACGCTTCTTCGTAAAGAAGACAGAGCGATCTATTCTCTTGGGGGCGGCCTGAGGGGGGCGCAGAGCCGTACCCCAGTCCTTACGGGGGGGGGGGGGGGTGCGCGGCTACTGACGCTTTCCTTCTGCGCTTCTCATCTAGCGAGATTCAGATCAGGTCGAGGTTGGTCTCGATCATGGCCTCGACACCTGGGCACGGCGTGGGAGAAATTTCCCAAAAGCTTTTTCATAAAGACTGGCCTCTCTAAATCTGGTGGCGACGGTATTAACTGCTTTGCCAAATAGGCCTGAGGGTGAGATGGGAGCATCGAGAAGGAATGCCCGATCTTTGTCCTTAATGCCAGTTAGATTTAGCCAGAGGTGCATCTCTGCAGACACCAGGGAGGCCATAGAACGGCCAATAGCACGGGCTGTCTGTTTCGTCGCACGCAGGGACAGATCAGTAGCCCGTCGTAATTCTATGAACGCTTCCTGATTCATATTGCCGCTTATGCTCAGATCATTCAGCAGGTCAGCCTCATACGCCTGCAAAACCGCCATGGTGTGCAAGGAAGCGCCGGCCTGACCTGCTGCTTGGAATGGCATCCCTACCAGGGTAGAAGAAGTTCTACATGCCTTGGAGAGAAGGGTCGGCTTCTTTAGTGAGGATGATGTTCCAGGAGCGAGATAGCCCGCGAGCGTCTCCTCAATCTGGGTTATCATCACATAACCTCATGCCTTTGCATCAACGATGTTCGAATAAAACGAAGTCGAAGGTACAAAGATACGGGAAGAAAAAGGACGTCTCCATGAGATAACTTGTTGTGGAGATCATCAAAGAAAGGGAGAGAGCGGCATTGTGGCGCCATCTTCTGGCCACCTGACAGAAATCTGTCATCTAATTTCGACCGTTTTGGGTGAGCTTGCTCCTGTGGCCAGTCAATGTGTAATCGTTCGACTGCGCGTGTTATAACCTCAATTAACTCCTCATACTCTTTATCATCTCTAGAGGATCGTTCTGAGGTAGCTACATCCATATCTACAGAAGCAAGAGAGTGAGTCTCTCCCAAACAGTCCCGAGAAGCACCGAAGTGCCCTCGCGAAGTGGAGGGAGAGAGCGCGTGATCCGGGTAGGAGGCGAGAGAAAGGAGGAGCTCCGTCTCTCGTGCCTCGGCCAAATCAACCTGTGAGCCCCAGGAGTGCAGAGCGGCTTGTGGCTCCGTAAAGAACGCAAGACGCGCTCATAGCACCTTCATCTGGAGATTATCACAGTGCTCACACTCCTTCAAGTCCAAGGAGAGCGTGGCTTTCACCCAAACATTCAAAACAGAGGTTATGACTATCGTCTTCAGAAAGACGGTTACCGCACAGGCATGAGACACTAAACTTGGCCATTATATCTGGTGAGTTTTATTGTTTTTTTCTCTCTGTTTAGAATGGCTTTTTTAAAATGCTTGCTGCACACACGCGATCACAATGTCAGCATGAAGACAAATGATCTGAGGTTTGTTGCCGGCTCACTGGCATTTATAACGTCCACCTGCATCTAATCAGATGATGTCACCTGACCGAGGTTATATATAGCCAAAATGTTGGCATGTTTGCACACATGCTTCACAACCGGCAAGGCGACACAAAATAGTTCCCATAGCGTTTTCACACAGCATCGAGTGTAGCCTTGAAAGGGAACTGGCAGCATGGAAGCTACTGCCAAGTATATCTCCTTGGGTACTAAGCACTGTAGAGAGAAGCTACAGGATTCAGGTTTCTCACATCACCCTCTGCGTTTCAACGGCGTGAAACCGGAAAGGGCGCATCTGCTGACAGAAGTTGCTGGGAATAAGGGCCATAGAACATGTTCCCCTACCAGACAGAGAGTCAGGCTACTACAGTCGGTATTTCTTGGTTCCCAAGAGAAACAGGGGGCTGCATCCAATTTTTTGATTTTCGCGGACTCAACCGCTATCTAAAAATAAATAAATACAGCTTCAAAATGTTGACTGTCAAAGTAATTGTTCTCAAATTCTACCAAGGAATTGATTTGAGACAATCGATCTGAAGGACGCATACTTTCACATAGAAATATTGCCACAACACAGGCGGTTCCTGAGGTTCGTTTCAATTTTTTTTATTTAATTTTATAGAACTTTATTAATCCCAGAGGGAAATTGCTCAATTTTCACATATCCCAATTAGGAAACTGGGGTCAGAGTGCAGGGTCAGCCAGCTTATGGAGCAGCGCCCCTGGAGCAGATCGGGTTAAGGGCCTTGCTCAAGGGCTCAACAGTGGCAACTTGGCGATGCTGGGGTTCGAACCCCCGACCTTCCGATCAGTAACCCAGTAACCCACAGCCTTAACCGACTGAGCCACCACTGCCCCCAAAGCTTAAGGGGGCAAAGCTTACCAGTACCGGGTCCTTCCATTTGGTCTAGCTCTCTCACCCGCACATACTGATCTGGGCCCAGTTTCTCGAAAGCTTCTTATCGCTAAGTAGTTCTTAAGTTGTACCTTAACCTCTCGCTTAACATTATGGTGCATTTCCTGAAACGTTCTTATGCCAAGTATCTCTTAGCTAAGTCACATGTTCGTAAAGTTGGTCTGGACCAACCTTAACTCATTCTTAGCGTAGGTTCAGCTCAAGACGCTAGTGAGCAGCAGTTTTTATAAACCAGCGGTGTATGCAAACACATTATGGCACGTTATCAAAGTCGTATTAATGATGGAATATACTGTAGACCTGTTTAAGAATGTTATTTTATTTGATATCAGAATCCAACCATGGGGGGGCGCAATCCAGGGTCTTCTTGTGTGGATAAATGCAGAGGGTTGTGTCAGGAAGGGCATCCGACGTAAAAAATTTGCCAAATCAATGATGCGAATCAGAAATACCATTTCCAAACCGGATCGGTCGTGGCCCGGGTTAACAACGACCGCAACTGGTGCTGTTGACTTACAGGGTACCGGTGGAAATTGGGCTACTGTTGGAGAGAAGGAAGGTGGATATACAGTGGGTGCACAGGCAGTATGCGACTTCTACCGTCGCCGGTGTATGGCGTGTATGGCGTCAGCATTTGGGTTTGTGTGTTTGCTGGCTTTTACCACTGAGTGGCGCTATATAACTATAGACTGACGCCTCAGGCATCAGTTCGTTCTCTCCAGGCTTAATGAGGCGCAGGTCGTCCACAGCTGCACGTCGTTGCAGATAAATTAAAGTGAAACATTGTAAATAAACGAATTCATAATCACAGTAGTAACATTACAGTACAAATTTATAATTAAAATTAAATTCAGTTTTTTAGGATCGAATTTAAGCAACGTAAACGTTGTAAACTGTGTAATTACAGTAGAAAGGCTACACGTGTAGGGTCTTGTGTCATCTTATATTTTGTGTTTTTTAAATTTGTAGCTTTTATAAGACTCTACTTTTATTTAGGTGCACACACAATGACGAAAAAACTTTATGATTTTGTTAAATAAACAAAGTAAACGGGGTTCTGTATTGATTTTGGTGAACTTGAGCGCGTCAGAAAATGAACCCAAACTCCGTGTATACTCGCCGCACAGATGTGAAAAATATATACTTTTAGAAAGAGAAATATCTGCTTTAATATAAACTAATGAAAAAAAAATATTAGATTATGTAATTCGTATGAGAAGTGAATTACTGTATAGGCGCGCTCACTGACGACGAGATGACATGATCAGCACAGCCGTAACCAAAGGAATCACTAACTTATCAATGAATTATTAAAATGGTCAGAGTGAGTTTCCTGGCTGTTTTAACAAATATTTGAAGTAGATAACAGTAGCCCACATTTATAAAAGCATTTTTATTTATATAAAACTATAAATAAAAAAATTAATAATAATCCGGCATTTATTATTAGGTACCCTGTCCAGGGTGTACCCCGCCTAGTGCCCGAAGTCTCCTGGGATAGGCTCCAGGTCCCCCGCGACCCTGAACACAGGATTAAGCGGTATAGAAAATGAATGAATGAATGAATATTATTAGGTGTGCCCGCTGCCAAAGTTCTTCAGTAACAAACCTATAAAACATGTGCATCTGTATGAATAAATTGTTTAAATGTGATCAGTGATTTATGTAAATGACTCAGTTTAGATGTAAGTAAATGCTCCTGTAAATGTGTTTGCTGAAAGAGATATCTAATCTCTCATATCGGCGCGCGCGTTCATCTGACTTTAGATCAAAACTCGGCAAAATTAAACAGCGCACACATTTAACGTACATTGACTAAAAGGTTTATTCACAACCACTTTTCAGCCATTCACACATGCATTGTGCTGTTATCAATCATAAAGAGAGGCGACATACTTGCTGATTAAACACTGCATTTTTTTTTAAGTGAAAGCACGCGATGTGAGCAGCTTTAATTACTGATAATTAAATCATTATTAAATGGTGGACATAAACAGCAAAAATATTAATGATTTTGTTAAATAAATAAAGTAAACGGGGTTCTGTATTGATTTTGGTGAACTTGAGCGCGTCAGAAAATGAACCCAAACTCCGTGTATACTCGCCGCACAGACGTGAAAAATATATACTTTTAGAAAGAGAAATATCTGCTTTAATATAAACTAATGAAAAAAAAATATTAGATTATGTAATTCGTATGAGAAGTGAATTACTGTATAGGCGCGCTCACTGACGACGAGATGACATGATCAGCACAGCCGTAACCAAAGGAATCACTAACTTATCAATGAATTATTAAAATGGTCAGAGTGAGTTTCCTGGCCGTTTTAACAAATATTTGAAGTAGATAACAGTAGCCCACATTTATAAAAGCATTTTTATTTATATAAAACTATAAATAAAAAAAATAATAATAATCCGGCATTTATTATTAGGTGTGCCCGCTGCCAAAGTTCTTCAGTAACAAACCTATAAAACATGTACATCTGTATGAATAAATTGTTTAAATGTGATCAGTGATTTATGTAAATGACTCAGTTTAATTACTTTAATGGTGGACATAAACAGCAAAAATAATAATATTACTCTTTTGATTATTATTATTATTATCATGTTCTTTTGCTGTTTGAGCGTCTATGGATTCCAAAATTGATATTTTATCAATATAATATGATATGATATGATATGATATGATATAAGATCCAAGATCCTCCCCAGTTTGCTGAAACCATGAACAGTGGTGATTTTAGTTTCTCCGAGTGTATACTGTAGGTGAGAACAGCTATTCACACTTGGGGGGATGTATTATTTGCATTTGTACAGTATGTGTCTGACTTTGCAAAGCACACCTGTAAAACCTGTTCAAATGTAAATGCTCCTCGCTGCGCTGTTTGGGGGAGGGGCACGCTAATGACGATTTGGTCAGCTGTGTGAACACTCGCCCTTTAGATGTTGCGCGCGCACTACACGGCAAAAATATGTTAGTTTTATCATGACTGAAATACAGATACAGAAAGCAAAATGTCTGCTTTTATATAAATTAATGGGGGGGAAATCAGGTTATGTAATTTGTATAAAACGTGGATTACTACAGCGCATCCACTCACAGCCGAAACCAAAGACATCAACGTATGTTGAATAACGTATGTTATTACTAAAATGGTCAGTCAGTTTCCCTGCTGTTTACTTATCCCCACCCCCGTTAAAAAGGCGCACTGTATTCAGAGGCTCTGCCTATTCAGTAAAGAAAAACACTATTGTTATTATTTCAATTCATACTGTAGAGCTGTGAGAATTGGGGCAGGGATATTATGCCAATATTAAATATTATATACGATATTAAATTGCAAGCCCTGGTCAACAGAATTCTGTGAAGGAAGGAAACAGACAGAGGCAGAGATTGGTACCCTTCAGAGTGAGTTGGGAGTTTGCAAGGCAGAGAAGGATGCTCTTCGGAGTGAGTTGCGAGTTTGATGAGACGGCATAAATATGTAATACAGCAAATTAAATATTTTGGTTTATATTTTGGTTTATATTATATGGTTAATGTATTTTGGTTTATATTGCAAACGAATAACGAATCACGAGCCTGTGATTATATTGCATAAATATTATTTTGTACAGACAAATATCTGAATTTTTTATTAATTTTTTTTTTAGATTTTTTTTTTAAACAAATCTCTCAAAAATAGTAAGATGTATTTTGGTTTTATACTGCAAACGAAAAACGAATCCAGAGCCTGTAATTATATTGCATAACTATTATTTTGCACAAATACTGTAAATCTCTGAATAAAACAATGATATTTTATTCACAAATGTAAGACAATATATTTTGGTTCAGTGCCAGACGAAGTGCGAGCGAATAATGTAATGAGAGGCCCCGATTATACTGCATACATCTTTTTTATTGATTTATTTTTTTATTATCTATTCTGGAAGTTTGCTCTATTTGTTTTAGTTATTTCTATATTTAAATCTTGATGTCTTAAACTCTAACAACTGTAAGTATTGTCGAAATAATTTTTTTTAAAGCCCTAGTGCTGTTGTTTGCGCTGTTTTCTTTAATAATAACACGGGTCCTGAATTAGCGGACATCGGTGGCTCAGGAATCAATTTTTCACTCCTTTTGCATGACAGCATTAAGAAAGACGGCACTTTCTATGCAAATTAAACATTGCACTAAATTATTTTAATAGCGTTTATTTCGACATGGGTTAACTTAACAATAACATGCCATAACAGACAAATATATAAATTAATATAAAAATAATATTCATTAATTAATTAATATCGCTAATATTTTCATGTAACATGTGGCCGTGAAACGAACCGGGTTTACAATCATAGTTGATGGACAAACAGATATAGTGATAACACTCTTCACCAGCTTCAGAAACAATGTGAAGTGTCAGTTGTTGGGGTTGTATAGCACACTTATGGAATGAATACGATGAGTATGGTATGGAATTAATACCTCTATCTCACACGCGGGGCCGTAAGTGCGGTTCATTATGATTCGGCGCGAGTTTTGATGCTGTTATTACGTTTCCATCTTACCACGCAAAAAAAAATAAACATGTTTAACATGCGGAAGATCTTCGCGGACCGTCGGGCGCCGGTCACTCGAGGCAAATCACGGTGCCTAATACCCCTCTCTCACCTGTGTGGCCTGACTCATCTCCGTGAGCTGCCGCAATTGCCCACCACGTTCCTTTAACGTTCCGCGAAGTTCTGCAAGCTTCCGCGAGGACCAGCAAAAAATTAAACGTTGAATTTTTCACGCGGAAACATGGAAACGTAATCACAGCGCAAAGACTCGGGGTGAATCATGATCAAGCCTACGGTCACAGCGCGAGACCGAGCAGGTGAGATAGGGGTATAACACACCGCATCTCACAGCGAGTCAAACCGCATACAGTAAGTGAATACTGTAGGGGTATTAAACATTACAATCACACAGAAACATGAATGGATGCGGGGTTTGAAACTCCCAATGTTATTTTCTCATTTAACTAAATCAAATTTCATAAAAATAAAACGTGTCAAAAGAAAAACCCATAAAGTTATGGATAATGGCTAATGATGAATGAAACATATTTTAAACAAAAAGCAGCGAGCAGCTGGACATAGGGACGGGGAGTGTAAGTACGACGTGTTGGTCTGGCACGCGCAGGTCTGAGCAGCTCAAGAAGCTCCATAATCTGTTGCCTTGGAAGGCAAAACTTTTATTTATATATTTTTTTAATAACGACCACGGGGAAAATATGAAAAGGGCTGAAGTTTTGTCTAAAGGAAAAATGTACATGACCCACACGGCTCCACGGACGGCGCCGTCTTCATTTTAACACAACACCACGCTGTATCGCTGCCTAATTGTTCGCCACCTGTTTAATATTAATAGTGATTGGCAATTTTAATGCATTAGTCACATTATGAAATAGGCTAATTAAAAGTCACTCTATTAGTTCTAAGATATACTTAGCGTAAGAACGTTTCGGGAAATGCGCCATAACGTTTGCTCTATTTGTTTTAGTTATTTTTATATTTAAATCTTGATGTCTTAAACTCTAACAACTGTAAGTATTGTCGAAATAATTTTTTTTTAAAGCCCTAGTGCTGTTGTTTGCGCTGTTTTCTTTAATAATAACACTAAACAGATAAAAACAGAGAGTCTGTCTAAACAAAATAAAACCAATGTTTTCTAACTCATATTTTTTTAATATAAACATACAGTAAAACATCATTCAGTACAACTGAATCGCAGAAAAAAATCAGCAAAAATATTATTTAGTACAACTCAATCTTTGGATCCTTGATGAGACGGCATAAATATTTAATACAGCAAATTAAATATTTTGGTTTATATTTTGGTTTGTATTATATGGTTAATGTATTTTGGTTTATATTGCAAACGAATAACGAATCAAGAGTCCGTGATTATATTGCATAAATATTATTTTGTACAGACAAATATCTGAAAAAAAAACAGTTTTCTTTTTACGACGAATCTCTCAAAAATCGTAAGATGTATTTTGGTTTTATACTGCAAACGAAAAACGAATCCAGAGCCTGTAATTATATTGCATAACTATTATTTTGCACAAATACTGTAAATCTCTGAATAAAACAATGATATTTTATTCACAAATGTAAGACAATAAATTTTACTTCAGTGCCGGACGAAGTGTGAGCGAATAATGAAATGAGAGGCCCCGATTATACTGCATACATCTTTTTTATTGATTTATTTTTTTATTATATATTCTGGAAGTTTGCTCTATTTGTTTTAGTTATTTCAATATTTAAATCTTGATGTCTTAAACTCTAACAACTGTAAGTATTGTCGAAATAAAAATTTTTTTAAAGCCCTAGTGTTGTTGTTTGTGCTGTTTTCTTTAATAATAACACTAAACAGATAAAAACAGAGAGTCTGTCTAAACAAAATAAAACCAATGTTTTCTAACACTTTTTTTTTTATATTTATAGTTTTTCATGTTTGTTGGATGGGTAAATTATCATAATTGTAGTATTACTTTGCTACAACATATTGTTTTGACTTTATTATGACTTAAGCTCTGAATATATTTAAAAACCGAGACGACGGAAAATGTCAATTTGCGCCACCTGGCGGTCATTTCACGAATTATTTTGAAATGCTCCTGGTTTATTTTGGCCGCTGCCGCTTTCCACGGCGGTGAGTGCGACGGTAATGAGCAGTCTGGTTGTCACACCACTGTACTGTGTGTCCAGGAGACCAGGTGGAAAGGTAGCAAAGCTAGAAGCTTAGGATCAGGGTTCAAATTGTTTTACCATGGTGTGGATAGGAAAAGAATTGGAGTAGGAGTTATTCTGAAAGAGGAGTTTGTAAGGAATGTCCTAGAGGTGAAGAGAGTATCAGATAGGGTGATGAGTCTGAAGCTGGAAATTGATGGTGTGATGTTCAATGTTGTTAGTGGTTATGCTCCACAGGTAGAATGTGTGTTAGAAGAAAAGGAGAAATTCTGGAGTGAGTTAGATGAAGTGATGCAGGGCATCCCCAGAGGTGAGAGAGTTGTGATTGGTGCAGACTTCAATGGACATGTTGGGGAAGGGAACAGAGGGGATGAAAATGTGATGGGCAGGTTTGGTCTTCAGGACAGGAATGTAGAAGGACAGATGGTGGTGGACTTTGCAAAGAGGATGGAAATGGCAGTAGTAAATACTTTCTTCCAGAAGAGGCAAGAACATAGGGTGACATAAGAGCGGAGGCAGAAGCACTCAGGTGGACTACATCTTGTGTCGACGTTGTAATCTGAAAAAGATCAGTGACTGCAAGGTGTTGGTAGGGGAGAGTGTAGCCAGACAACACAGAATGGTGGTGTGTAAAATAACCCTGGTGGTGAGTAAGGTGAAGAGGCCAAAGGCAGAGCAGAAGACAAAGTGGTGGAAGCAGAGAAAGGAAGAATGTTGTGTAGTCTTTAGGGAGGAGTTGAGACAAGCTATGGGTGGTCAGGAGGTGCTTTCAGTTGACTGGACAACTACAGCAAATGTGATCAGGGAGACAGGTAAGAGGGTACTTGGTGTATCATCAGGTAAGGGATAAGGGGACAAGGAGACTTGGTGGTGGAATGAGGAAGTCCAGGAGTGTATACAGGGCAATTTATTTTATTTTATTTACCTTTATTTAACCAGGCAAGACAGATTAAGAACAGGTTTCTTATTTACAACTGTGGCCTGGCAAAGGCAGAGCCTTTTGGGGGACGTAGGGGAACTGATAAAAAAATAAAACATTTTAAGAAATATAAATGAAATTACGAAAAAATAATAATAATCATTTAAATACATATATATACACACACACAGATACATAGGCACACATGCACATATATATACACACATATGTACAAGCATATGCATATACATACATATACACACATACATACATACACATATAGACATGTGAAGAGTGGAGCAGCAATAAATAAGAGCAGCTAGTCAAAATAACAGCTACAGACGTCTTTGAAGTGGGCTGAAATCCGTGAATGAAAAACAGACTTAGGAATGAGATTGTCCAATTTTAACGTTTTTTGCAGATCATTCCAATCTCTAGCAGCAGCGTTCTGAAAAGATGACAGGCCAAATACAGAAGAAGCCTTAGGAACTGTCAGCTGAATCAGGTTAGCAGAACGGGTGTTATACCCAGAAGAAAAGAAGTGTAACAGTTCTTGTAGGCAAGGGGCTAGCTAAGAAGAAGTGGGACACTGAGAGGACTGAAGAGAGTAGACAGGAGTACAGGGAGATGCATAGTAAGGTGAAGGTAGAAGTGGCAAAGGCCAAACAAAGAGCATATGAGGACCTGTATGCTAGGCTGGACAGTAAGGAGGGAGAGGTGGATCTGTGAAGGTTGGCGAGGCAAAGAGATAGACATGGGAAGGATGTGCAGCAGGTTAGAGTGATTAAAGATAGAGATGGAAATGTACTGACAGATGCCAGGAGGGTGATGGGAAGATGGAAGGAGTACTTTGAGGAGTTGATGAATGAGTAAAACGAAAGAGAACAAAGAGTAGAAGAGGTGACTGTTGTGGAGCAGGAAGTAGCAAATATTAGTAAAAGTTAGGTGAGAAGGGTGTTGAAGAGGATGAATCGTGGAAAGGCTGTTGGTCCTGATTACATACCTGTGGATGTATCGAAGTGCTTAGGAGTGGTGGCAGTAGAGTTTCTGACTAGTTTGTTTAACGAGATCTTGGAGAGTGAGAGGATTCCAGAGGAACGGAGGAGAAGTGTATTGGTGCCGATTTTTAAGAACAAGGGAGATGTGCAGAGCTTTGGCAATTACAGAGGTATAAAGCTAATGAGCCATACAATGAAGCTGTGGGAAAGAGTAGTGGAAGCTAGGTTAAGGGCAGAGGTGAGAATTTGTGAAAGCAATATGGTTTTATGCCTAGAAAGAGTACATCAGATGCAGTATTTGGTTTGAGGATGCTGGTGGAGAAGTACAGAGAAGGTAATAAAGAGTTGCATTGTGTCTTTGTAGATTTAGAGAAAGCGTACGACAAGGTGCCGAGAGAGGAGCTGTGGTGTTGTATGAGGAAGTTTGGAGTGGTCGAGAAGTATGTTAGAGTGGTGCAGGACATGTATGAGAGTTGTAAGACAGTGGTAAGATGTGCTGTAGGTGTGACAGAAGAGTTCAAGGTGGATGTGGGTCTGCATCAAGGATCGGCTCTAAGCCCCTTTTTGTTTGCTCTAGTGATGGACAGGATGACAGATGAAGTTAGACAGGAGTCTCCATGGACTATGATGTTTGCAGATGACATTGTGCTTTGTAGCGAGAGCAGGGAACAGGTGGAGGAAAATTTGGAGAGGTGGAGGTACGCTCTGGAAAGCACGGGAATGAAGGTTAGCCGCAGCAAGACGTAATACATGTGTGTGAATGAGAGGGACCCAAGAGGAACAGTGAGGCTACAGGGAGCAGAGGTAAAGAAGGTGCAGGATTTTAAGTACATAGTGTTCAAAGGAGGTGAAGAGACGACTACAGGCAGGTTGGAATTGGTGGAGAAAAGTGTCAGGTGTGTTGTGCGATAAAAGAGTATCAGCGAGAATGAAAGGAAAGGTGTACAGCACATTGGTGAGACCAGCAATGCTCTACGGCTTAGAGACAGTGGCACCGAAGAAAAGACAGGAGGCAGAGCTAGAGGTAGCAGACCTGAAGATGTTGAGGTTCTCTTTGGGAGTGACAAGAATGGATAGGATCAAGAATGAGTTCATCAGAGGGACAACCCATGTTAGATGTTTTGGAGATAAAGTCAGAGAGGCCAGATTGAGGTGGTTTGGACATGTTCAGAGGAGAGAGTGTGAATATATTGGTAGAAGGATGCTGAGGTTGGAACTGCCAGGCAGGAGGTCTAGAGGAAGGCCAAAAAAAAAAAGTTTTGCCTTCCAAGGCAACAGATTATGGAGCTTCTTGACCTGCTAAGACCTGTTCTTGCCAGACCAACGCATCGTACTTACGCTCTACGTCCCGATGTCCAGCTGCTCGCTGCTTTTTGTTTAAAATATGTTTCATTGATCATTAGCCATTATCCATAATTTTATGGGCTTTTCTTTTGACACGTTTTATACATGTGGTGTTATACTGTACCCTTATCTCACCTGCGCGGTCTCGCGCAGTGGCCGTAAGTATGGTTCATCAAGATATCTCCCCCGCCCCGCCGAGTTTTTACGCTGTGATTACGTTTCCATCTTTCCACGTGAAAAATTCAACGTTAAATTTTTTTGCTGGTCCTTGCGGAAGCTTGCTGACATTTCAGAACTTCTCGGAACGTTAAAGGAACGTCGCGGGCAATCGCGGCAGCTCACGGGGATGAGTCAGGCCACACAGGTGAGATAGGGGTATTAGGCACCGTGATCCGCCTCGAGTGCCCGCCCAACGGTCCGCAAAGATCTGCAAGGTCCGCAAGCTTCCGCATGTTAAACATGTAAAAAATTTTTGTGTGGTAAAATGGAAATGTAACCATGGCACAAAACTCGCGCTGAATCATGATGAACCGTACTTACAGCCACCGCGGGAAACCACGTAGGTAAGATAGGGGTATTATACCTTCACTCTGTCATCTCATCGTATTCATTCCATAGTGCGCTATACAACCCCAACAACTGACATACTTCACATTCTTTCTGATCCTGGTGAAGAGTGTTGTCAGCTGTTTGTCAATCAACTATGATTGTATACCCGGTTTGTTTCACCGTCATTACAGGTTACATGAAAATATTAGCGACAGTTTGGTGGTTTAATTTATATATTTGTCTATTATGGCATGTTATTGATAAGTTAACCCATGTCGAAATAAAAAGAATTTAGTGCAATGTTTAATTTGCATAGAAAGTGCCATCTTTCTTAACGCTGTCATGCAAAAGGAGTCTTGCGATTGCGATTCCTGAGCAACCGATGTCAGCTAATTCAGGACCTTCACTGTAGACAGCGCCTTGTAACATCGGACGTAAGAGGCAGCGACTTAAGAAAGCTCCTAAGAGACAGTTCGAGAAATACACTTAGAAAAGTTATCACTTAGTGTAAGATATATCTTAAGAGTCTTCTTAGCACGCGAATAGTGTGCATTATCGAGAAACCGGCCCCTGGCCTTTAAAAACGCACATTTTCAAAAAAGGGATCCCGCTATGGAAGTATAATAGTGCCAAAATTCCTGAAAGCAAAATAGTAGGTTGAATTACATGAACTGAAAAAAAAACGTGTTGAAATAAAAAATATATATTTTTCTACATTGCAATTTATTGTGGTTGTATATTTCAAGTGAAAACGTAATTCAAGCATTTAAAATTCAATGCAAAAATATTCAAGTTAATAAACTGCTGTTCAAAAATATTTTCAGGTGTTAAAAATACAATCTTTATTATTTTTCAATCTTACAAATTCATTCATTCATTCATTTTCTGTACCGCTTTATCCTTATATACAGGGTTGCGGGGGCCTGGAGCCTATCCCAGGAAACCTACAGTGGTTACTCAATTGGAATGGTTATTACCGTCGCGCTCACCGCCGTTTAAAGGCAACAGCGGCCAAAATTAACCAGTTGCATTTCAAAGTCATTCGTAAAATTGACGCCAGGTGGCGCAAAGTGACATTTTCATTCATCGCAGTAAATACAACAGTGATGGTAATTTCCACAACAAACATGAAAAATCTGAACCAGAGCTATTGATGTGTACTGTACAATAATGAATAAAAAAAAATTATAGTAGATTTATTAACTGAAAAAAATTACCATATTTTTCAAGAGAATTTTCAAGCCCCACTCGTCAAACAAAATTATAACGAAATCGGCCAAGTTTACTATTTATTGAAATATACATTTCTAAACCAATAAGATCAAATAACACCAAGTTATTATTATAACAGGCTTACTTCGTCACTTATCTAGAGCTTGCTTTCAAAGTGGCAAGAGTGGCTTATTAACGTGACTGGGGTGTGTTGTCTCTAAGTGCCCGATAGGTGTAGTGGTTAGAGCGCTCGGTCAGAGATACACAAAGCGGCGGTTTGAATCCTGGGTGATGCTATTTAAGAAAAAAAAATATTTTAATTATAGCAAAATTTAAATAAAACAAAATAAAATGTTTTATTTTGATTTTGCTTCAGCATACAATAGAAAAAACAGCAAACTCGCACGCCACCAGTTTGTATTCTTTAAATTTAGGGGAGTGACGACTCGGTCTGCTGCTGCTGCTGCGTGTGTGTGTGTGTGTGTGTGTGTGTGTCATTATACTGATGAAAAGTGGTGGATTATTGAGTGAAACGAGGCTCAGCTGAAAGATGTTAGGCACATCAGTCACTTAACCCCAAATAAAAGGTATTTGAGTGTTCTTATATAGTTGTAAAATAACAGATGTACAAACGGTGCGCACTGAATATTAAACCTATACCAGGCACAATGTTTTTTTAAAATAAAAATACCAAGGAATATTGTTAACATATTACAAACAATGCAATTTATGCTATCATAAGGAAAATCTCAATTTCTTCCATTCCAAGGATTAAAAAAGGTAACAATGTCAACTTTAGAATCTAGAATCCGGAAGATTAAAATTACACAAATTTAAATCACTGAAAGCAGGGGCGGACTGGCCATCTGGAGTACCGGGAGTTTTCCCGGTGGGCCGCTGGCCAGTGTGGTCCGGCCCAGTCAGTACACAAATATATAAAAAATGACGGAAACCATAATATTGCATCTCTTTCCAAATCATATGGAAGAGTGCGCGGGCGCCGCTGACAAAGAGCGTGTTGTTGCAGGAGAGAGACATAGATTGATTTACGACAGCTGTTTATGGGAGTGTAGTCCAGTGCGCGAGATGCATTGTGGGTAATGAGGTCCGGTGTGTGTGATGTTGAATGCGAATGCGGGATGTAAGCTGGGATATAGAGTCTGAGTTTTGTATTCTTTTCACTCGTTTTTAGTTTGATTTAATAGCAGGATCTACCCGAAAGTTTGTACTATAACCTGACAATGAAGCAAAATAAAGAACGGACATCGAGCAGTTTTTCCATCTCATCAGTACATGAATTAACGGGCTGTTATGCTGCCGCGAGCAACATTAAAAACAAAGCAGAGGAGCTAATTGTGTTTGTTACTGCGCATGCGGATGTTTTGCTCCCTCTATATTAACTAGACACCTTTACTTTTAATTTATGGAGGGAGAGATATTGATCCTTTCTCGATGCAGCGAAGTTGTTTGAGCAAATTAATAATTTCAATGAATGAAAAGGAGGAAGAAGAAAAGGTGGAGCTGAAAAGTACACGAAAATAAGAAAAAGCTTTAGAGATAAATGCTGTGAAATGCTTCAAATGAACAGATTCTGCCTTTTAAAAGGAGGAAGAAGTATACACAGTATGGCTCATTAAAGTGGAGATTATTCTTTTAAAACCACATACTAGTATAGAAATATAACAAACAAAAATGTAAATAAAAAGTATCACTGAACATATATTGGGTCATATTTGTTAAAAAAAAAAAAAAGAAAGGAAAGAACAATAAGTTCATTATTCAAAGTTATTCAGATCAGTGTAAAGTTAGTGTGATTTTCAAAGTGCTTTAACTCCACCTGGCACAGTTTCATCCTAGTGGAACAATCTGACTACATGTGCAGTGCCATGGAAAAGTATTTGCCCCTTCCTGATTATTTTCTTTGCACATTTGTCACACTTGTATGGGTGAAATTTGACCTAAACACTTTATGAGGAAAAGACAAATTAGATATCATGAACATTTGGCAGGGGGTATCATCGTGATGCAGTGTAAGATCTACCACTCATCAGTGTAAACTGTAAGTGCAGCAGGTCAGTGATGATGAACCAGTGCCTGCTGATGATGACCAACACGTCTCCCCTGATCTACCAGAGCCAAGTGAAAAGAATCACAATCAAACTGAACAGGTAAGCTGGAATAAAATTAGTAGCAGCATTATCTCCTGCTAGTAATTATTATGGTAGACAATATTAATAAAAAAATAATGCTGCTACTGATTTTATTTCAGCTTACCGGTTCAGTTTTATTGCCATTCTTTTTAAAATATTGTCTTTATAGATTTATATGTAGTTTGTCTTGATGTTCTTTCCTTTTGTTTCTTTGTTTTACTAATATGACCCAATATATGTTCAGTGATACTTCAAATAATATGTTTAAATAGCATTGATTTCCGTACTGTGTTATTTTTTTATACTAGTAACTGGTGTTAAAATATATCTCTACATTAATGAGCCAGTGTATTATGATGTGGGCTGTTGTGGGCCAGAAAGTCCAGGGCCACTTTTTGGTCGCAGTCCACCCCTGACTGAAAGTCTGAGGCATAAGAGCCTCAGATTGGGGAAGTGGGGAGAGGTCCTGAATGTATAGGGGGAGGGTGAATAATTTGCATTTGAATGTTGTCTGGCATTGTAAAGCATACACAGGACGCAGCAGGGGTTCTCAAACATTTTCTGTTATTCCCTACTTAAGGGAGTGGGAGAATTTTCAAGACCCACTTGTCAAAAAATTAGAACGAAATTAGAACCAAATCGGCCAATTTTACTATTTATTGAAATATTAATTTCTAAACCAATAAGATCAAATAACACCAAGTTGAAAACATATAGAATACACGTGCAATATTTATAACAGGCTTACTTCATCACTTATCTAGAGCTTGCTTTCAAAGAAGTCGAGTGGCTTATTAATGTGACTGGGGTGAGTTGTCTCTAAGTGCCTGATTGGTGTAGTGGTTAGAGCGCTCGGTCAGAGATACACAAAGCGGCGGTTCGAATCCTGGGTGATGCTATTTAAGAAAAAAAATTATTTTAATTATAGCAAAATTTAAATAAAACAAAATAAAATGTTTTATTTTGATTTTGCTTCAGCATGCTATAGGAAAAACAGCAAACTCGCATGCAACCAGTTTGTATTCTTTAAATTTAGGGGAGTGACGACTCGGTCTGCTGCTGCTGTGTGTGTGTCATTATACTGATGAAAAGTGGTGGATTATTGAGTGAAATGAGGCTCAGCTGAAAGATGTTAGGCACATCAGTCACTTAACCCCAAATAAAAGGTATTTCTGAGTGTTATTATATAATTGTAAAATAACAGATGTACAAACGGTGCGCACTGAATATTAAACCTATACCAGGCACGATGTTTTTTTTTTGTTTGTTTGCTGTTTTTTCTATAGTATGCTGAGCAAAATAAAAAAAACATTGGTTAATTTTCGTTTAGAAAGACTGTTTGTACCTGATTATTTGTATTATTAAAGAACAACAGCACAAACAACAACACAAGGGCTTGTAAGAAACATTTTTATTATTTTGACAAGAGTTCAATTTGACAAACACTAATAACAGGTGCAGGATTATTTTCTATTGTCTAAATAAGAAATATTTTCTAAACATGGGTCATTGTTGTATATTTACAATATTTGTTAATTTAATATAAAGCCGGTATCATTATCCTCCTTTTTATTTTCCTATGTAGTCTAATAAAGTTTTCCAGAGTGCGGAGAAGTTTTGTTGTACTAAATAATATTTATGCAGCATCAGGGCCTCCTATTCCTATTAATTTTAAGTTGTTGTTTTAGTGTTACTCTGTGTGCTTTACACAGACAGACACCATTCAAATGCAGATACTTCACGCCTCCCCATGCCTTCTCATCTCTACATTCAGATAAACTACAAATAACTGTAAATAGCACCCCTCCCCATTCACATGCCTCTTCTTACTGTTCTTTACAGATTTTCTTATCATAACATGCGTTAGATAGTTTTTTTTATCACTCTATACACAATACTTTGCTATTTTTATAGATGTTGAGCATCGTGAGCAAGCCCGAGATCATATTAACGTTAATTATCACCAGCCGGCATGAATAGGCTGACTCACGAGTAACGTGAGTTGGGCCCACACTCATCGATTTGACTATGGTTAATCGCTCACTCCGTAGGCTCCCTGAATAGGCGGGAAAGGGATGGAGCCGCGTATTCGTGCCGGCTGGCGATATTTAACGTTAATATGATCTCGGGCTGAGCCTCGTTTCACTGAATAATCCACCACTTTTCATCAGTATAATGACACACACACACACACACACACACACACACACACACACACGCAGCAGCAGCAGACCAAGTCGTCACTCCCCTAAATTTAAAGAATACAAACTGGTTGCGTGCGAGTTTGCTGTTTTTTCTATAGTATGCTGAAGCAAAATCTAAATAAAACATTTTATTTTGTATTATTTAAATTTTGCTATAATTAAAATAATTTTTTTTTATAACAACATCTCCCAGGATTCGAACCAGCGCTTTGTGTATCTCTGGCTGAGCGCTCTAACCGCTATACCAATCAGGCACTTAGAGACAACACACCCCGGTCACGTTAATAAGCCAGTCGACTTTGAAAGCGAGCTCTAGATAAGTGACGAAGTAAGCCTGTTATAATAATAACTTGGTGTTATTTGATCTTATTGGTTTAGAAATTTATATTTCCATAAAACCCTACACACTTCTTTTCTAATTACACGTGATAAAATCTAAAGGCTCACTGTGTTAATATTTATTGTGCTTAAATTTGATCCTAATAAGATTTGATTAAATTTTAATTCTACATTTGTACTGTAATTTTAGTACTGTGATTATGAATTCGGTCAACTACAGTGTTTCACTTGATGTTATCAGCTACTACGTGTATTATTTAATGGAACGCGTCTCATTAATGTGGCAGAGAATGAACTAAGGCATGAGGCGTCAGTCTGTAGTTATATAGCACCACTCAGTGGTAAAAGCCAGCAAATGCACAAACCCAAATGCTGTCGCCGAGCGCGGCGACGGTAAAAACGAAGCTCCGATTAGGTGACCACTGTAGGGCACAAGGCGGGGTACACCTTGGACAGGGTGCCAATCCATCGCAGGGCACACACACATACACACACTCATTCATGCACTACGGGCAATTTGGAATGTCAGTTAACCTAACCTACATGTCTTTGGACTGTGGGAGGAAACCGGAGTACCCGGAGGAAACCCACCAAGCACGGGGAGAACATGAAAACTCCATGCACACAGAGACGGGAATCGAGCCTGCCCCGGGAATCGAATCCGGACCCTGGCAGTGCAAGGCGACAGTGCTAACCCTTACAAATTCAGGTAGACAAAATTCAGGTTGCAAAAATGCAGGTAATAAAATTCAAGTTGCTAAAATTCAGGTAATAAAATTCAGGTCGCTGAAATTCAGGTAATAAAATTCAGGTCGCTGAGAGAGGAGAGTTACAAGAAAGAATCTGAGGATAAAATAAGTTTATATATTTTCAATGTTTAGGTTATTTGAGAATGTATTTGACATTCTCAAAAAAAACATGAGATTCACTTGCTAGTTCAGTTAAACAGTTTATTAGGAACAATCAAAGTTGACTTTTTAGCAGCATTACTGCAGTCACTATAAAAGAAAATATAGCTAACAATAATATCTAAAATAATATTATATATTATAATATAGAAAACGGGTTGGCACGCTGTTCAGGGTGTACCCTGCCTCGTGCCCAGAGTCTCCTGGGATAGGCTCCAGGTCCCCGCGACTATAAGTACAGGATAAAGCGGTATAGAAGATGAATGAATGAATGAATGAATATAGAAAACAACAACAGCTCTTTGTAATTACCAGAACATGTAAAGCTGTAAACATGTAAAGGGAGGGTACTTATGTAGTGATAATTATTTTCAGTCAAATCATTAAAACTAACAATTGACTATGGCACTCTCGAGAGGGCATATGAAAGTGTTATTCATTTATTTATTCTCTACAAGGGCGCTAACTACACAGACCAAACTGTTATCTTGTTGTACTACTATAAAAATTCTAAATATAAACAAACAAAATACAGCTTTTTTTCTCAAAGGTACCGGAAAAGTGAAGTTGTTCAGCTGTTTACGGTCACTATGTCATAAACAGTGAAACAACATGGACTCATCGCTGTGCTTGTTGTAACTGAAAAAAAATGCTGCAACTGCTTCAAAGTCTTTCCATTCCGTGACCGCTGAAATCCGACATGACACTACGTTAGGCCACGTCTTGACTCATTTGTATACCGACGGTGATTGGATGTTTACCGAGGTCTCAGGGGAGGTGTGTGTGCATGCGTGCGCGTGCTTCTTCTACTGTTATAAAAAAATTTAATATAAACAAACAAAATACAGCTTTTTTTTCAGAGGTAAACGGAAAAATGAAGATGTTCAGTGTCACTATGCAGATATTACACTCAGTGGAGTTACGGAAATCTATGGTTTAGTTCTCATTGAGTTGCCACACATCACTTCCACATTTCACTCGCTTTTATTACTCTTATGTGAGCATAAACAGTGAAACATTCCACAGGTTTATAATACACCGCGGCCAAGTGAACCACGTTCCCGTCGAACGAAACGAGTCATAATCGTGGTGTTTGCTTCGGTTATGACATAGCATAGTTCATTATCTGTTGTGGTAGATCTGATTCATTCAAACACAATAATAAAGCTTTATATCCTCAGGAGGGCTCATTAAATTTTTTTAGCGATAATTTCACGGAAGCGAGTTCAGAACTAATCTAAAGCACTGTCACACTAAAAAAACATCTGAGAAGTTCAGAAGCTTCAAATAGAATGAATGAAACTAATGAATTTTCTTAAAACGTTATAAAATTAAGTAGAGCTAAATCCCTAAATCTCCTTATAAAATATCGCTGATTATCAATGCGTTAATGAATGGCGAAGCATTCACGGAAGCTATAGCTTCCGTGAAATATTGACAATTCGCCATTCATTCCTGCATTGATATATATACACACTTCCGTGCCGTTTAGGAAAATATTCATGAGAAAATTTAATGAAAACTCCATATATATTGAATGAAACTCGATATATATTGAATGGATTCTGAATATATTGAATGAAACTCAATATATATTGAATGAAACTCGATATATATTGAATGGATTCTGAATATATTGAATGGATTCTGAATGTATTGAATGGATTCTGAATGTATTGAATGAAACTTGATATATATTGAATGAAACTCAATATATATTGAATGATACTCGATATATATTGAATGATACTTGATATATATTGAATGGATTCTGAATAATTTTAATTGAAACTCAATATATATTGAATGAAACTTGATATATATTGAATGGATTCTGAATATATTGAATGGATCCTGAATATATTGAATGAAACTCGATATATATTGAATGGATTCTGAATATATTGAATGAAACTCGATATATATTGAATGAATTCTGAATATATTGAATGGATTCTGAATATATTGAATGAAACTCGATATATATTGAATGAATTCTGAATATATTGAATGAAACTCGATATATATTGAATGATACTCGATATATATTGATCTGGCAACCCTTGTACGAGGACGCTGAGACGCTGCTTTTTTTCCGAGCTCCGCCATACTGACCAACTTTTAAACTTTTTCGTCCCCTTACGAAGAGTGTACATAAAACGGATAAGTATCTTATAATATATTTACTCGAAACGCGTGTTATATGGTTAGGTTTTAATTGTTTTGCAGCACACCGCTTTTAGCCGGCATTAGCATCGCTAATTAGCATTAGCATTGCTAGCCCGTTAGCCCGGCTATCACGTTTGTTTGTAAAGTTTGTTTTCGCTTCTTCACACCGATTATTTTCCGTGTTTAGACACCATGTCGGTTGTGATTCTGCCTCTGAGAGCAGGTGAGGAGCCATTGGAGCTGCACTCGGTGGATTTGGAGCTGGAGGCCATGGAGAAGCTGATCCGTGAGCTACAGGTGAAGCTGGCCCGGCTACAGCAGCGGAAAGCCACGCTGGAATCGTCACGGACCGACGCTCACCTGTCCCAGGTAAATTCTCGGCGTGACACAATCTCTCCGACAACCTCAACCCCGCGTGTTTCCCTGCCCAGGTCCAACACACCAAGGACGCAGCCCGCCCAGTTTTCCTTCACCCCGGCGCCGGGATACCACGGACCCTGGATACAGCAGCAGCGGAAGAAGCACGCCAAGCCCCGGGCGAGGACCTCTCCCCCTCCGCCACCACCCGTCTTCGACATCTCGACCCGAAACCGCTTCGCTCCTCTCCGCGAGACGGCACACGACGTCCTGGTCATCGGAGACTCCATCGTTCGTCACTTGCGTGCTACCACAGCTAAAGGTAAGGTGCACACACGCTGTTTACCTGGTGCACGTGTTCTTGATGTTGCTGCACAGGTGCCTGCTGCCCTGAGGAGGAACATTGGAGCTGTGGTTCTTCATGCCGGCACGAACGACACCAGGCTGAGGCAGACGGAGATCCTAAAGAAGGACTTCAGGAGCCTGGTCGAGAAGGTCCGCAGCACATCACCCACGACAAGGATCATCGTATCTGGACCGCTTCCCACATTTCAGCGAGGAATCGAGAAGTTCAGTAGATTATTTGCCTTTAATGAATGGTTACAATCTTGGTGTCAACAACAGAAATTACGCTTTGTTGATAACTGGAATGTCTTCTGGGAGCGTCCTAGGCTCTATCACACCGATGGTCTACACCCTAGCAGAGCTGGAGCAGCGGTCCTCTCTGACAACATCTCCAGAACACTACGAACCATCTGACTGGCGGTAGGTCATACTGTAGATTCCAAACATATTAGCCACATCACAACTCACCGTAGTGATAGACGCACACACATAGCTTGTCCTATAGAAACTGTGTCTGTTCCCCGAATACTGAGAAAAAATAATAAATTTCTTAAATTTGCCCAAAACAAGGCGGCGCGGTGGTGTAGTGGTTAGCACTGTCGCCTTGCACCTCCAGGGTCTGGGTTCGATTCCCCGGCCAGGCTTGATTCCCGTCTCTGTGTGCATGGAGTTTGCATGTTCTCCCCGTGCTTGGTGGGTTTCCTCCGGGTACTCCGGTTTCCTCCCACAGTCCAAAGATATGCAGGTTAGGCTAATTGGCGTTCCTAAATTGCCCGTAGTGTGTGATTGGGTGTGTGAGTGTGTGTATGTGTGTGTGCCCTGCGATGGATTGGCACCCTGTCCAGGGTGTACCCCGCCTAGTGCCCGAAGTCTCCTGGGATAGGCTCCAGGTCCCCCGCGACCCTGAACACAGGATTAAGCGGTATAGAAAATGAATGAATGAATGAATGCCCAAAACAATCTGATAACCATAAAACCAGAAAAGGCAAAATAAGTAGTCAAAATCCACCTCTAATGTTTGGACTACTCAACATTAGATCCCTTGCGCCTAAAGCACTTATTGTTAATGAAATTATCTCAGATTATTGCCTTGACGCACTCTGTCTCACCGAAACCTGGCTTAAACCAAATGAATATCTTGGTCTGAATGAGTCTACTCCATCAGGATATTTCTATAAGCACGAGCCTCGTCTAATTGGTTGCGGTGGTGGTGTCGCCACTATCTACAATGATGTACTCACTGTTACCCAGAAAATAAGGCCCAGGTTTAATTCATTTGAAGTGCTTATCATTAATGTTGCACTAAATGAAATACGTAATAAACCCTTGCTATATTTTACCCTGGCCACCGTGTACAGACCCCCGGGGCCATATGGCGATTTTCTTAAAGAATTTGGACATCTGCTATCAGACCTATTGGTTAACTCTGACAAAGTGTTGATAGTAGGAGACTTTAACATTCATGTAGATGATGCTAACGACGCTTTAGCACTCACATTTATGGATTTACTAAATTCCTTTGGGGTTAAGCAAAATATAATTGGAGCAACTCACCGCTTTAATCATATGCTAGATTTAATTATATCCCATGCTATAGATGTCTCTAATATAGAGATCATACCTCAAAGTGATGATATCACAGATCATCATCTCCTGACATATACTCTACCCGTAGAACAGATTAGCTGTGTCTCCCCACGTTATCAATCTGTTAGAAATATGAATCCCACTACTAAAGACAGATTCACAAGTAATCTGCCGGATCTGTCCCAATTTCTTATTAGACCCCTAAATGCAGATGATCTAGATGAAGTGACTAGCAGCATGGGCACTATTCTTACCAGTACATTAGACACTGTTGCTCCCATCAGATTAAAAAAAGTCAGAGATAAAACATTTGCACCGTGGTACAACAGTCGCGCCCTAAAGAGAGCAACCCGTAACCTCGAGCGAAAATGGAGGAAAACTAAATTAGAAGTTTTTCGAAATGCGTATAAAGACAGTATGTGCAACTATAGACAGGCTCTAAAAACTGCTAGGACTGAGCATCTTAGCCAACTTATAGCAAGAAACCAAAACAATCCCAGGTTCTTATTTAGTACAGTGGCTCGCCTAACAAAACCTAAGATGCCCGCAGAGAGTATCCCATCACAGTTTAGAAGTGAAGACTTTATGGACTTCTTTAATGAAAAAATCAATAATATCAGGAAGAAAATAATGGAGGTTCAGCCTCTAATAGTATCTCACGATCCAGTTCAGCCTATAGCTTCACATTTAGATTTTTAGTGCTTTACAGGTATAGGACAGGAAGAGCTGTATAAACTCATCACCTCGGCTAAATCAACAACGTGCCTGTTAGACCAATCCCAACCAGATTTTTAAAAGAAGTGATGCTTACGGTTGGAGAACCACTTCTAAACATTATTAATTCTTCATTACATCTAGGTCACGTCCCTAAACCTTTCAAGTTAGCAGTTATTAAGGCGCTTCTTAAAAAATCTAATTTGGACGCGAATGAAATAACAAATTACAGACCGATTTCAAACCTTCCGTTCATATCAAAAATACTAGAAAAAGTAGTATCAGCTCAAATTTGCATATTCTTGCAGGATAACAACATCCTTGAAGAATTTCAGTCAGGTTTCAGGCCCCATCATAGCACAGAAACTGTACTAGTTAAGATTACAAACGACTTGTTTTTAGCTTCAGACCAAGGCTGCATCTCATTGCTAGTCCTGCTCGATCTTAGTGCTGCATTCGACACTATAGATCATAATATTCTCATAGATCGTTTACAAAATTATATAGGTATTCAGGGACAGGCATTAAAATGGTTTAGATCTTACCTGTCTGATCGCTACCATTTTGTAGATCTAAATGGAGAACCGTCTGGTGTAATGCCAGTGAAATATGGGGTACCACAAGGGTCAGTTTTAGGACCTCTGTTGTTCTCAATATACATGCTTCCCTTGGGTAACATCATAAGAAGACATGGGATTAGTTTCCATTGTTATGCTGATGATACCCAATTATATATCTCAACTAAACCAGACGAAATACCTAAGTTGTCTAGATTAACTGAGTGTGTCCAGGACATAAAAGATTGGATGACCAATAACTTTCTTTTATTAAATTCAGATAAGACAGAGATATTACTTATTGGCCCAAAAACCAGCACACAACAGCGTTCACAATTCAGCCTGCGCTTAGAAGGATGTACTGTTACTACCAGCTCAGCAGTAAAAGACCTGGGCGTAATATTAGACAGTAACTTGTCTTTTGAAAATCACATTTCAAATATCACAAAAACAGCCTTTTTCCATCCTCGAAATATTGCTAAACTTAGGAACATCTTATCCGTATCTGATGCAGAAAAGCTAGTTCATGCATTCATGACCTCCAGACTGGACTATTGTAATGCATTACTAGGTGGTTGTCCTGCATCCTCAATAAACAAGCTTCAGTTAATCCAAAATGCAGCTGCCAGGGTTCTCACTAGATCCAGAAAATATGATCATATAACCCCAATATTATCATCCCTGCACTGGCTACCTGTTCAGTTTAGAATAAATTACAAAATAGTATTACTTACATACAAGGCCTTAAATGGTTTAGCTCCCACATACCTAACCAGTCTTCTGATGCGCTACAATCCACCACGCGCCTTAAGATCACAAAGCTCCGGACTTCTGGTAGTTCCCAGAATTTCAAAATCTACAAAAGGGGGTAGGGCTTTTTCATATTTAGCTCCAAAGCTTTGGAATAGACTTCCAGACAGTGTTCGGGGAGCAGACACGGTTTCTCAGTTCAAAAGTAGACTCAAGACGCATCTTTTTAATCTGGCATACACATAACTCATCCCATAATCTCATACTCCAGTACACCTATACCGAATGGCAACTACGCTAATTCTCCCCATCTGTTCTGTATTTCTCTACCCATCCCGAGTCATCGGGAGATTTTGCCAGCTTCAGTAGACAAAGGCCGACCCTGCGAGGTTCCTGAGGCATCCAGAGAAGGACCAGCTCCAGCTGGATTCAGCTTTATGATGGTTGGAGCTACACATGCTGCTCCTGTGCTTCCAGTGATCCAGACCTCATCTGCCCTCTGCACCTACTGACTCGTCCCTATGCTGAACTGGTCTTCATGTCAATTTAAATAATTTCTGTCATATTGAATTTTCACCTGCATAACACACAAGATGTTATATCATTTCTATCTGTTATCGCCCAAATGAGGATGGGTTCCCTGTTGAGTCTGGTTCCTCTCAAGGTTTCTTCCTAATGCCATCTCAGGGAGTTTTTCCTTGCCACCGTCGCCGCCACCCTTGGCTTGCTCATCAGAGAAATTTCATTCATTCGTCTCATTATTATTATCTGCACATTTTTCTCACACATCCACACTTCCAATTATTTTCTTTTCTATAATAATAATACTAATTATTATTATTATTATTATTATTTTTTTTAATTTCTTTAATTTTTGTGAAGCTGCTTTGAGACAATGACCATTGTTAAAAGCGCTATATAAATAAAATTGAAATTGAAAATTGAATATATTGAATGGATTCTGAATCATTTTAATTGAAACTCGATACATGTATATATTGTATGGATTCTGAATA
The DNA here is from genome assembly GCA_030522415.1 of Channallabes apus. Classification (NCBI taxonomy): domain Eukaryota; kingdom Metazoa; phylum Chordata; class Actinopteri; order Siluriformes; family Clariidae; genus Channallabes; species Channallabes apus. The sequence continues at coordinate 23,142,056 of CM060126.1, forward strand.
TATTGAATAACTTCTGAATATATTGAAGGAAAAGTCTGAATATATTGATTGAAACATGACATGAAGCTTGGTTACTACGATTCTGAGAAATGAAGAGATGGTCAACACATTAGTGAGTGCGTGTACGGCCCAAAGTGGTGCCGTAAGCCTCACTCAATATCAGATTTCCACATTCGAATACATTTAAACCCGCTACGAGTTGTTATTACTTTTTCCTCGCTAATGTGTCACAGCTGGGTTTGGTTTTCCTAGTTGATTTGCATTGTATTTCAGCCCAGCGTTTCATTGTGGACTAGGCTGTTACGGTCAGTTTCTTTGTGGCTTGCTCTAATTAATTTCGCCCTCTGTGAATGTTCTTGGCTACGAGCTCGCATTATGCCTAATTCTGTTGTTTGCACATTAACTGGACTCTTAACGGCTTCGGCATGATTGCCTTTGTTTTTTGTTTGAATACGAATCAGTGAGTGTAACCGTCTTCACTGACTCTCGCTACCAAACATCACTTTATACAACACTAGTGGAACAGAGGAGGAAATCGACTTTGGGCCGTACACGCACTCACTAACGTGTTGACCATCTCTTCATTTCTCAGATTCGCAGCAACCAAGTTTCTCGTGGACTCGCTCATTCTTCCTAAAGATGGTGCTGTGTTTCGATGACGTCATGTTTCAATCAAATTCAGACTTTTCATTCAATATATTCAGAATCCATTCAATATATATCGAGTTTCATTCAATATATTCAGACTTTTCATTCAATATATTCAGAATCCATTCAATATATATTGAGTTTCATTCAATATATTCAGAATCCATTCAATATATATCGAGTTTCATTCAATATCTTCAGAATCCATTCAATATATATCGAGTTTCATTCAATATCTTCAGAATCCATAAAATATATATCGAGTTTCATTCAATATCTTCAGAATCCATTCAATATATATCAAGTTTCATTCAATATATTCAGAGTTTTCATTCAATTCTCTCATGAATATTTTCCTAAACGTCTTGCCATAATATATATATATATATATATATATATATATATATATATATATATATATATATATATAAACTGCATATATGGAATGAAACCTGAGATGACGCATAGATAGTATGCGCGATCCCTTGCGCCATCTGCTGAGAGAAATGAGAATCGCAGGTTGGAAAAGGCAGGAAACGTCATGCCGCCGCGCAGCTGTCAGCAATTTCACGTAAATAAGAGCAAAATAGCTTTATACTGGCATTTACTGGTATGATTTTGACACTGTAAGCATGCTGGGTGATTAAGCTCACAGATCTAGGAAAAGTCATGAAAGGAGGGTCCTTGGTTTTTGATCGAGTGTGAAGTATTTTTTTCCCCCCTTGCAGTCAAATGACCGCTGTTCGGCGCTTCTAGTGTTACAGTTTTTCTCAATTGCTTTGGCACATTTTTCGAAACAGTCTTAACCTTCTCTAAACTGTGAGTGCAAATGTCACAACTGTTTGCAGGAACTTCAAAACTTTATAGCATGTCTGCAAAATGTAGTAACTCACCCAAAACATTTAATTCATGCTTCAAAACCTAGTTATTGTGTCAATAATTTGTCCAAGGCCACCAAAATCTAAAGTATTTTTGTCATTGTGTGAGCCACACTGGTCAAAATGTTTACTTGTTTTTTCACCACAACAGAAAATTAAGGGTTTAAACAAAAATCTCATATTTGTTGAGAAAAGTTAATAGTATGTAGAAAGAAAGAAAAAAGTCTGTGAACATTTGTATTTGTACAGTGTTTATTTTTGTACTTCATGTGTATATACACAATACAAGTGTATTACTGTACATGTAAAGTAACTGACAAGAGAAACAAGATTTCACTTTACATTTCATATTTGTGTATTACTAACAAATACACAAAAACAACAAATAACATTCATGCGAAAAAAATTAATTATTATTCTTGGTGGACATCTTGTCACTCACGTTGGTCAGGCCAAAGATTTTCATCAACATCACATTTGATGTTTTCCATTGCCACACACCGTGGAAAAAAAATCTCCTTGAATGCCGCACCCATCCCCTGCAATGGTCAGCTGTGATGTCCTTACATGCAGCATTCATGGCATCCAACAAAGACATCTGATTTTGTGGTCTATGATCATACACTTTCCACCTCCATGCTGAAAAAAACTCTTCTATTGGATTTAGGAATGAAGAGTATGGTGGAAGGAATTCCACTGTTATCCTTTCATGTGCAGCAAACCAGTCCCTAACACAGTTGGCTCGGTGGAAGCTGACATTATCCCAGACAACAACATAATTAGGCAAATGTGGTCTAACTAAACCTCTTTATTGTTCTGGAATCAGGTCTCTGTGAAGTGCATTTAGGAAGGCCAGGAGAAGTTCGGGATTATAGGGCCCAATGTGTGGAATATGTGTGCTCACACCGTTCTCTGAAATGGCAGCACACATTGTAATATTGGCCCCATGTTGGCCTGGTGTGTCAATTGTGGCTCAGTGTTCAATGAGATTGCGACCACGTCTCCGGCCTTTGGACAGATTAATTCAATTCAATTTCAATTCAATTGAATTCTATTTGTATAGCGCTTTTAACAATTGACATTGTCTCAAAACAGCTTTACACAATCAAAAGAATTATTTGAGTTTGTATGGAATGTGAATGTGTATGAATCAAAATGTTCAGATAGTCCCTGGTGAGCAAGCCGAGGGCGACAGTGGCAAGGAAAAACGTCCTGAGATGGTAATGGGAAGAAACCTTGAGAGGAACCAGATTCAACAGGGAACCCATCCTCATTTGGGTGAAACAGATAGCAGGAAATGATCTGCATTTATACAGTGTGTTATGTGGCCGGCAGTTCAGCTATAATAGTTGATCTTAATTGATGTTAAAATGGAGTCCATGTAGTTATTGGAGACTCAGATAGACTTGTAGAAAGTTCCAGTCCTGAACTATCGAATTGTCAAGTCCTCAGAGAAACAGCTGACAGCACCAGTCGAGGCCAGAACCATCTTCTAAGTAGATAGAATCATCCCCAAACACCAGATGCTTCCCAAAGAGACACACGGGGCATCCATGCAACGAGACCTCCAACCAGAAACGGGGCACCAGGATGGATCAGACAGGTCCGGAGGGCAGAGGGAGTCTGGATCACTGGCAGCTCAGGAATGACATGTGTAGCTCGACAGAGAGAGAGAAAGAATGAAAGGGGGAGACAGGGGGAGAGAGGAAAGAGAAAGAGGGGGAGGAAGAGAAGAAGAGGAGAGATGGCAGTTAGGTATGGTCACAGTCACATAATGTATAATGTGAATGCATATTTACTGTAGAGTGCAAGCAGGGACTCCGGCAGGACTATGGCTCTACCTTTTAGTAACTATGACAGCATAACTAAAAGGTAGAGCCAGAAGGAAAGACAAACATGAGGGCTCCCTGAGATGTAAAGCAAATAATCACCTCACAGTCAACAAACCTGAGTGATCAAATGAGAGTGAGGAAGACAGCATCTAAACATACCAGTTCACCATAATAGTCTACGTCCATGAGTCCCCTAGATCTGCTCCTTTACCTAAGACAAATCTATTTATAAAAATGCTTGGCTAAATAAATAGGTTTTTAGCCTAGACTTAAACACTGAGACTGTGTCTATGTCCCGAACACTATTTGGAAGACTATTCCATAATTTTGGGGCTTTGTAAGAAAAAGCTCTGCCCCCAGCTGTAGTTGTCATAATACGCGGTACTGACAAGCAGCCTGTACTGAATCCTTTGATCGAAGTAGGTGTGGCGGATCGTAGGACACTAGCAGTTCGACTCAGATACGGCGGCGCGAGACCATTTAATGCTTTATATGTCAAGAGTAGTATTTAAAAAATCAATGTGAAATTTCACGGGGAGCCAATGTAGTGAAGATAGGATAGGAGTGATGTGCTCATATCTTCTGGTTCTAGTGAGGACTCTCGCTGTTGCATTCTGGACTAGCTGAAGCTTGTTTATGCACCTGACTGAACAACCAGACAGTAAGGCATTACAATAGTCCAACCTAGAAGTGATAAAAGCATGAACTAGTTTTTCTGCATCGTTTAGCGACAATATATTTCTTATCTTGGCAATATTTCTGAGGTGAAAGAATGCTATCCTGGTGATATTGTCTACATGAGCTTCAAATGAAAGGCTGGAATCTATAATCACGCAGAGGTCTTTTACTGTTGCACTTGATGGAACAGAAAGGCCATCTAAAGTTATGGTGTGATCTAAGATTTTACTCCTACAGTGGGAGCCACGTCAAACAGCCGCCTGGAGCATGACGGCTCCGTGGCAGTTCCATGAAGGGTTAATGCAGGCTTCGTGCATGGAATGTGATCCCCCGCGATGACGCAGTTAACGATGCCCCGCCCCATAATTGCCCCCATGCGCTTTCTAAAAAGATGGTTGCAATGCCGTATAATTCCGCCAGATGGAGCATTGACTGGCACAGTTAACTGCAGTGTCCAGGAAGCCCAATACCGTATCTTTAATATACAGACAGTTCTTGCATTGTCAACATAGTTTCATAAATAGATGAAAAAACAACAACAACAAACCGATTAATAAAACAGATTTGTTAAATCACTCAATACACAACCCATGATGATTATGCTATTTATTATTTAATAATGAATTAATAAAATTAGTTAGTGAAATATTTTTTAAGACATCCTGAAATGATCCTTAAAGACACGGTAGCGGCTGTAATTTGTCTATACCGATCATTGTAGGTACGGAATAAAAACGCAGGCTATGTACAGTATTTTATATTACTGTGTATTTTACCTCGTTCCATTTAATATACTGATAGATAATATTTTGCTGCAAAGTAAAGCTCAAAATGTAACGTCTGCTTGGGTTTGTTTTCGTTATATTTTTGATGATGTTTTCGCTGATTTTTTTTTCACTGATAGTCTACAAGTGGCATAAGAAAGGCAATTAATGGCGCATGCAACCTGGAATAAATATCTGCCCATATGGATCAGTATTTCTTTAGTCATTTAATCATGCATAATGCTCCCCCGTCAAAAGATCTGATGGGGCATTAATCACTTATCACAACTGTGAATGGATGCGGCAGCAGAGACACATTAAATCCCCATAAACACTTGGAAACAATAGTAAAAAATGTTCCAGAGGGTTAGCGCCTGTTATACTAATGTATTTTTACTGATTTTTTTTTTTACTGCTTATATTTCGTTGGTTTTTACGCAATTTCATGTGTGTGTGTGTGCGCACGAGAGAGAGAGAGGATACTCTGACAAGAGCAAATTCCGTGTGGCTCCCGTGGCGCAATCGGTTAGCGCGTGACACTTATAAAGCAGTTTAGGTGAAGCAATGCAGAGTTCGAGCCTCACCTAAAGCACCCAAAGCATTTTACTGCATATTGCGCTGTGTATGTGACAAATAAAATTTTACTTTGAAAGTAAAGCTTAAAATGTAACTTCTGCTTGGGTTTGTTTTCGTTATATTTTTGATGTTTTCGCTGAAAGTCAAATTGGCATAACAAATTGATTAATGGCGCATAATATCTGGAACAAATATCTGTCCATACGGATCAGTGTCTCTTTAGTCATTTAACCAGCATAATGTCCCACATTAAAGATCTGATGGGGCATAAATCACTTATCACAACGGTGTATAGATGCAGCAGCAGAGACAGATTTAATCCCCATAAACATTCACACTTGAAAACAAAACTAACAGAAGTAAACAGTTCTAGAGTGTTAGTGCCTGTTATCACAGGACAGGAATCACCTACAGGATACTACTGTCTTTTACTGCTCATATTTTTTACCATAGTTTCATTTGGTTTTACGCGATTTCATGTATTATTTGTGTGTGTCTGTGTGTGTACAGTGTGTGTGTGTGTGTGTGTGTGCGCGAGAGAGGGCTTACATGGTGATTTGTCCAAGGTTACTAAAACCTGGCTTACTACCTATAAAAAATATTTCAATTTAACTCATGGGTCTCAATCACAGATGACACGACAAATTATATACTCTGAAACGTTCATTTGAACATTTAAAAATATATACAAAAACACGAATACTAATGTTATCATGGTGTAAATTATTAACATTAGGTTAGGTCCTGCCCTTAATTAATTCATATTATAATTACTTTTACATAGTATAGTTACTGGACTGACATGACCAAAAACTAGCTATTTCATTTAACCTTTCTAAAATTCAACCCACATATAATTTGTAATCAGAAAACGTCTCGGGTTACTTTGCAGTAACCCTGTTCCCTGAGAGGCGGGAACGAGATGCTGCGTTAGAACGCTTATGGGAACTATCTTGTCGCATTGCCGGCCATGAAGCATGTGTGGAAAAACGCCATTATCTGGCTACATATAACCTCGGTCAGGTGACGTCATCTGATTAGATCAGGTGGAGGTTATAAATACCGGAAAGCCGGCAACAAAACCTCAGATTATTTGTCTGAATGGACGTCCGGTCACATGGTAGTGCGGCGTTCGGACGCAGCATCTCGTTCCCGCCTCTCAGGGAACAGGGTTACTGCAAAGTAACCCGAGACGTTCCCTTTTCGAGGCTTCACTCAATGCTGCGTTAGAACGCTTATGGGAACGAGAATACCAACGCCGCCGCACTACAGGTGTCTGGACCCCAAGGTTGTGTAGCGTGTGCGCACAAGGCCGAGAAGGTCTCAGATTCATGTCCGTGAAGCTGAACCGAGGACTCGTGAGCCTGGGGTGGCATGGACATCCAGACTATAAAATCTTATAAATGTGTGCGGAGAGGACCAACCCACTGCGTCACACACTTGTTGCAGGGGAGTACCTCTTGCAAGAGCAATAGATGAGGCGACCCCTCTGGTTGAATGAGCCCTGACTCCTAGGGGCGAAGTGTGTCCACGCGCCTCATAGGAGAGGGCAATAGCATCTCTCACCCAGTGTGACAGAGTATGTGTGGTGGCGGCCGCCCCCCGGTTGCGGCCTCCATAACATATAAAGAGTTGCTCTGACTTACGCCACTGGCTGGTGCGGTGGACATAAGCCTGAAGAGCACGTACTGGGCACAGTAGGTGAAGTTTCTCCTGCTCCGAATCCGCAAAGGGCGGAGGACAGAAGGCTTCCAGGATGACAGGGTGCATGGTAGAGAAAGGAACTTTCGGTAGATAGTTTGGGTGAGGATGCAGAATGGCCTTGACTAGCCCAGGGGCAAAGTCCAGGCAGGATGGGGAGACTGACAATGCACGCAGGTCTCCGATCCTCTTTAGAGAGGTGATGGCCATAAGAAGAACCATCTTGAGAGTCAGAAGCCTGTCGGGCGCTGACTCTAGCGGTTCAAAAGGAGTCTCGATCAAACCTTCGAGCACGATAGATAAATCCCAAGAGGGAGCCGTGACTCTAGTGGGTGGCCTCAACCGTTTAGCTCCACGAATGAAACGGGCAACTAAAGGGTGATTTCCTACAGTAGCCCCTTCAGACAGGACGTGGCAGGCTGAAATAGCGGCCACGTACGTTCTGAGGGTACTAGGGCACAAGCCCGAGGACAATTTCTCTTGCAGGAATTCTAGCACTGAAACAATTCGGCAGTGGACTGGGTCCACCTGCTTAGCCATGCACCAGCTCTCGAATACCTTCCATTTGAAGGCATAAATCCTTCTAGTGGAGGGAGCCCTAGCACTTAGGATGGTGTCAATTACGCCGGCTGAAAGGCCGGCTTGACTCAATTGGTCCCGTTCAGGGGCCAAGCGTGAAGGTTCCAAAGCTCGGGCCGGGGATGAAATATTGTCCCCTGCGCCTGAGATAGAAGATCCCTCCTCACTGGAATCATCCAAGGTGAGCCGTCGAGGAGTGATATTATTTCTGAGAACCATACTCGGGCCGGCCAACGAGGCGCTATCAATAAGAGGCGCAAACCGTGTTGACGGACCCTCGCCAGGACTCCCGGGAGCAGAGCTATCGGAGGGTACGCATAGAGGCGTAAATTGGGCCACGTATGGGCCATCGCGTCCAGACCCAGGGGAGCTGGATGAGTCAGAGAGTAGTAGAGGGGACATTGTGCAGTCTCCTGTGAGGCAAAGAGGTCCACCTCCGCTGTAGAGAATCTCTCCCAGATTTGAGTGACTACTTCGGGGTGGAGTTTCCATTCCCCGTGATTCACAGCTCGTCTGGACAGAAAGTCTGCTCCCACATTCCTGTACCCTGGAATGTGAATCGCCCTGAGGGACAGGAACTTGTCCTGAGCCCAGAGCAGAACCTGATGTGCTAGCTGGTTCAAGCGTCGTGAGCGCAGGCCGCCCTGGCGATTTATATAGGAGACTACTGATGTGCTGTCCACCCGCACTAGGACATGGTAGCCTCTCAGCTGCTGGAGGAAATGCTGTAGAGCTAAAAATAGAGCCATCATTTCGAGGCAATTGATGTGCCATGCGAAAAGGTGGCCTCTCCAGACCCCTTGGGCTGGACGGCCATCCAAGACCGCGCCCCAGCCGGTAAGGGAAGCGTCTGTCGTTAGCATTTTGCGACGACAAGACGGACCTAGAGTGGGACCCAAGGCGAGAAACCGGGGTCTGAACCACATAGAAAGGGTACGAAGTCCTTTGCGCGTAACCCTTATCCGCCTTCGGGGATTTGTTCTCGTGTGAACTCCCCTGGCTCTTAACCACAGCTGAAACGCTCTCATGTGCAGGAGACCCAAGGGTATCACCATGGACGCAGCTGCCATGAGGCCTAAACATTTTTGTAGGTGATGTACAGTCACTTCTTGGTCTAGTCTGATTTCCTTCAGAGCGTTGTTTATGGATTCGACGCGAGCAGGAGACAGATGTGCCTGCATAGCGATCGAATTCCACCTGACGCCCAAGTAGGTTGTCACTTGTGCTGGAAAGAGAACGCTTTTCGTGGCGTTGAGTCTCAATCCCAGCAAGTGAAGGTGAGCTAGGACGACATCTCGGTGTCGAAGTGCTAGCTGCTGAGACTGGGCCAGTATTAGCCAGTCGTCTATGTAATTCAGAATGCGGATGCCCTGGAGTCTCAAAGGAGCCAGAACTGCATCCATGCATTTTGTATATGTGCGGGGTGATAAGGCTAGACCGAATGGAAGAACCCGAAATTGGTAGGCTTTTCCCCCAAAGGCGAACCTCAGGAACTTCCTGTGCTGTGGCAAAATTTCTATGTGGAAATATGCGTCCTTTAAATCTACTGTCACAAACCAATCCTGTGGTTGGATTTGTGAAACAATAGTCTTTATGGTCAACATTTTGAAGTTGCATTTTTTGAGATAGCGGTTCAAACCGCGAAGATCCAGAATTGGACGCAGACCCCCGTCCTTTTTGGGGACCAGGAAGTACCGACTGTAGTAACCTGACTCCATGTCTGGAGGAGGAACCTGTTCTATGGCTCCCTTCTGCAGTAATTTCTGGAGTTCGGAACTCAGAAAACGCGCCCTTTCCGGTATCACGGAAGTGGAGACCACGCCGTTGAAACGCGGAGGGCGATATGCAAACTGGATCCTGTATCCTTTCTCTACAGTCTTTAAAACCCAGGGGGATATGCCTGGCAGTAGCTTCCACGCTGCCAGCTTCTCCGAAAGGGGTGCAAGTACTTCTACTGGGCTGGGGGGTGTTAGTGGTTCGGTGTCCTGGAATATAGCAGGATGCGACCGAAGGACTAACGTGTCGGAGACCGGTGTTGTCCGAAACACCAAAGGCGGCGGAAACTGAACATCGATCTCCTGGGGGTGCCCAGGGGGGCATGCTCCTATGTGCCCATCCCCAGGGGGGGTCACCCCCACGGTCCTGAGCTCTGCTATCAGGGACGCTTCTTCGCGAAGAAGACAGAGCGGTCTATTTTTTTGGGGGCGGCCTGAGGGGGGCGCCGAGCCGTACCCCAGTCCTTACGGGGGGGTGCGCGGCTACTGACGCTTTCCTTCTGCGCCTCTCGTCTAGCGAGACTGAGATCGGGTCGAGGTTGGGTGGCCGATGGCCTCGACACCTGGGCACGGCGTGGGATAAATTTCCCAAAAGCTTGTTCATAGAGACTGGCCTCTCTAAATCTGGTAGCGACAGTATTTACAGCTTCGCCAAATAGGCCTGAGGGTGAGATGGGAGCATCGAGAAGGAATGCCCGATCTTTGTCCTTAATGCCAGTTAGATTTAGCCAGAGGTGTCTCTCTGCAGACACCAGGGATGCCATAGAACGGCCAATAGCACGGGCTGTCTGTTTCGTCGCACGCAGGGACAGATCAGTAGCCCGGCGTAATTCTATGAACGCTTCCTGATTCATATTGCCGCTCGTGCTCAGATCATTCAGCAGGTCGGCCTGATACGCCTGCAAAACCGCCATGGTGTGCAAGGAAGCGCCGGCCTGACCAGCTGCTTGGAACGCCTTCCCTAACAGGGTAGAAGAAGTTCTACATGCCTTGGAGGGAAGGGTTGGCTTTTTTAATGAAGATGATGTTCCAGGAGCGAGATAGCCCGCGAGCGTCTCCTCAATCTGGGGCATCATCACATAACCCTGTGCTTTTGCATCAACAATATTCGAATAAAATGAAGTTGAAGGTACAAAAATACGGGAAGAAAAGGGACGTCTCCATGAACGAGATAACTCGTTGTGGAGATCATCAAAAAAGGGGAGAGAACGGCGTTGTGACGCCATCTCCTGGCCACCCGATAGAAATCTGTCATCCAGTTTGGAACGTTTTGTATGAGCTTGCTCTTGTGGCCAGTCAATATGTAAACGTTCAACTGCGCGTGTTATAACCTCAATTAATTCCTCATACTCTCTATCATCCCTAGAGGATCGTTCTGAGGTAGCTACATCCATTTCAACTGAAGCAAGCGAGTGAGTCTCCCTCAAACACTCCCGAGAAGCACCGAAGTGCGCTCGCGAAGTGGGGGGGGAGAGAGAGAGATCGGGGGAGGAAACGAGAGAGAGGAGGGGCTCCGTCTCTCGTGCCTCGGCCAAATCAACCTGTGAGCCCCAGGAGTGCAGAGCGGCTCGTGGCTCCCTAAAGAACGCGAGACGCGCTCGTAGCACTTTCATCTGGAGATTATCACAGTGCTCACACTCTCCTTCAAGTCCAAGGAGAGCGTGGCTTTCACCCAAACACTCAAAACAGAGATTATGGCTATCGTCTTGAGAAAGACGGTTACCGCACGGGCATGATAGACTGAACTCGGCCATTATATCTGGTGAGTTTTTTTTTTTTTTTTTTTTTCTGTTAAGAATGGTTTCTTATATATCCTTTTTTTTTTTTTTTTAAATGCTTGCTGCACACACGCGATCACAAGTCGGCATGAAGACAAATGATCTGAGGTTTTGTTGCCGGCTTTCCGGTATTTATAACCTCCACCTGATCTAATCAGATGACGTCACCTGACCGAGGTTATATGTAGCCAGATAATGGCGTTTTTCCACACATGCTTCATGGCCGGCAATGCGACAAGATAGTTCCCATAAGCGTTCTAACGCAGCATTGAGTGAAGCCTCGAAAAGGGAACATAAAACATATTATGATCTGTTCAATAGCCCATCTGTTTTAATTTTGTTTGTATTTTTTATCATTCATAAGACAACCTTTCAGTTTTGTAAATATTTTAGTTATAGTGTGTTAAGTCTTACTTTAGGTTAAACGTTTTTGAGAATTTGACCATCCAGCTTAGATAAATATTATGTCATTGATAAAATCTGGATTAAGGATATTTTATTATATAATTATATATATATTTATTTTTTAGTTTCCCCCTGAGGGATTGCCACCTTATTGTGGTCAGGGGGTTTGCGTGCCTCAAAACAATTCAGCAAATACAATACTGTTACTATACAGTAAGGCCAGGTAAAAACAGTGCTCGAACATGATGCCCCCCTCCCCCCACCCAGTGTTGTCTGGTCTAGAACGGCGCTGCCTCTGACCGTCTTTTGTCTTGTAAATGAGTATTCTCACTCACCTTCCAATCCCTCCAGTGCACACTCTGTTTGTACTGTAAACTGTAACTGTGTTTGCTAGGGCACTTGGTTATACACAGTACTTTAATGTATGGAACACTTACTTAACTTACTGGGTTGGTTTAAACATCGCTTATTACCTTATTCAGCAAAATAAATTCATTATTAACGTATTGAAGTATTTTAGTTAAGGACAAAAACTGTGCTTGTGTTTAGAACTGCTGAACAGCCGAAAACACACACACACCCATCCCCCCGCCAAAAACAGGCACACACAGAGCAATTAACACCATGTACTACTCAGGAGTGGAAGGTGAGAAACCGCAATGGAGAATACCAAGTTTGTCGTTGCTCTTTTGGAGTTCTTAAAACCCAAAACATTTATTTATACTGAGAAAAAATTATTACGGGTCACATAATCACAAACACAAATACATATAATCAAGTGTTTAACTGGTTTCATTTGTTTCTATGATCAATAATTATTACTATTTTCAGCCCAACTCTTTGTCTATTTAAAACAAAGTTGTGTCCCATTTTTTGCCCATTGAAGTTGTTGGTTCAACTAAACAATTTTAAATACCCAAACAATCCCCCAAAATTAAAACACGCAAACATGACTTTATCAATTCAATTTATTCTTCCAAAACTAGTCAAAGTTAAAACAGTAATTTATATAAAACAGATGAATACATGTTGTCTTTTTGCTTAAAGTTCATTAAACTACCCGGATATACCAGCTGCTTATAAGTCTCTATCTATAGTCCTTTTACATTAAAATATTAATTTTTCAAATATCAAAACTATTAAACATGGAACAGTTCAAGTCTTTGTTTCCCCCAAAGTACTGTATCAGACATTTTGCAGTTCTATGTTCAGAATATACAGTAGACCTGATCAAACATCATTCTAAAGCTGTCGGACTGTGACGTCATCCCTCCTACAGCTCCCTCAACAGCTTGTTCAGGCTCCTCCTGTAGCTCCAAAAGTCCAGCCGTCAGCCGTCTGACCCCCCAATCCTCCACAGCGGAGCTCTGCTTAAAGACAACAGGAGAACTTAGTCAAGACAAAGATAAATAAACTTTACAGAACATATAGTTCTAATAAAAATAAAATATATTAATAAACCTATTTACCACAGAGTGTGTAAAATACTGTTTTGGGGATTCTGTAATGTAAATAAACTGCCTGTGCTAATGTTATCCAGTGAACAGTGTTAGTGTTAACCAGTGAACAGTGTTGGTGTTAACCAGTGAACAGTGTTAGTGTTAACCAGTGACTGTCTGTATTATCGTCTGCATTAAATTAAGAGAGAATTTACTTAATGCGCTTCTCATACAAATAAGTTAAGCGATATAACACTCGTATATGAGCATTAGTTCATCTCTGAAGCCAAACTATAACTTACTGAAGCCCCTCACACCCCCCCCCCCCCACACACACCTCCCCCCTCCTCCTCCTCCTTAACTGATAAACACTTCAGTGTTGTTATCCAGCTCTTTAACTAAGCGCTCGCGCTACCGCGGAAAGTCCCGGTCAAAGTGTGTAAAATATAAACCGGGTTATGAGCGTTACTAGCTCCTGTACAGCTCCCATCAGTCTGTGTCCCTCATCAACTGCATCACATTATATTACAGTCACAGAAATAACCTGCAGATTAACTCTTAACCAGAGAATAAATAAGCGCTGAATTTATCCAGACAGCACACGGTGAGATTCTCTCAGTATTTACAGAGAACACAAACACTCTTCATCGTGTAGTGCAGCTCTTGTAATAGGGACATTAATAGTATTGTTGAAGCTTGAGCATGTTTTTGAGTTAAAGTGGAGTGACATTGTGCGTGTGTGACACTGACAGTAAGCTGTAATATTAACTCCAGACTTGGTAAACAGATCATTAAGTTCTCTAAAGTCACATCTGACCGCTGCTGGTGCTGCCAGTGATATTTAAAACAGCCAATAAAAAACTAAACTGGGAAATAAACTGTAAACTACCCCGAACACATTTTATAAAATAAAATATCACTTACCACGAATAGTCCGTTAAGCCGCCATCTTCATCTCTGTAGTTTGGTAGCGTCAGTTCGGCGGGGGTGGAGGCGGGTTGTTAAAATCACGTGATTGCAACTCAGCGCAGCTGGCTTGTTTTAACGTGTTATTGAGAACGAAGCGCCATCTAGTGGTGGCACCAGGTAAATGAATAAATAGGGCTTGAATGGGCGTGTTTACTGTGAAATCTTGACACGCCTTTCGGCCAGAAAAGGGAGGGGGGATTACGGCGTGCAAAGGCCATTCACACGCCATTCACACTTCAGCCACACTGTCGCGGCTATTTGGCGTGGCTCCCACTGTAGCTATATGCGGTCCTATGACTAGAACTTCTGTCTTATCCGGATTAAGCAGAAGGAAGTTAATTAGCATCCAATTTCTTAGGTCCTGCACACATTGCTTAACTTTAGTAAGATGGTTTTTCTCATCAGGTTTTGCTGAGACGTATAACTATGTGTCGTCAGCATAACAATAGAAACTAATACCATGCTTATAGATTATGTTGCCCAGAGGAAGCATGTAAAGGGAAAAAAGCAGTGGGCCTAAAACTGAACCCTGCGGGATGCCAAACTCCACTAGAGAACATGCAGAATAATCACCATTTACTGTAAGTCTACATACTGATAACGATCGGTCAAATAGGATCTGAGCCAGGAGAGGGCTGTACCCTTAATCCCTACTACATTTTCTAATCTGTGAAGAAGAATAGCATGATCAATGGTGTCAAAAGCTGCACTGAGGTCGAGTAATACAAGCATAGTTACACAACCCTGATCAGAGGCCAATAGGAGGTCATTTACTACTCTAACGAGTGCTGTTTCTGTGCTGTGATGAGGCCTAAATCCTGACTGATACAGTTCATGTATGCCATTTCTTTGTAGATATGAGCATAGCTGCTCCGCTACTATCTTTTCCAGAATCTTAGCGATAAAGGGGAGGTTTGATATTGGCCTGTAATTGGACAGCTGACAGGGGTCGAGGTCAGGTTTCTTAATTATAGGTTTGATAACTGCTAATTTAAAAGATTTTGGAACATAACCAATGCTGAGTGAGGAATTAATTATTCTCAACAGCGGTTCTGTTAATACTGGTACTATCTGTTTAAGAAAATGTGTCGGAATAGGATCTAATATACAGGTTGATGAATTTGCAGAAGAGATGAGTGAAATTAGTTCATTCTCTTCATGGGGAGTAAAGTATTCTAGGTTCCGATCTGACATGGCTAGGTTAACATCTGTATCAATTACATTGTTCGGTTTCAAAGCCTCAGTTTTATGCCTGATATTTACAATTTTATTATTAAAAAAGTTCATGAAGTCCTCACTATTGCATGATGTTGTTTTCGAGATTTATGTTGTAGTCTTATTTCTGGTTAATTTGGCTATGGTATTAAATAAAAATCTAGATTTATTTTTATTTTCTTCTATAAGAGTGGAGAGATACGTTGATCTAGCTACACTAAGAGCTTTCCTATAGTTCAGGATGCTCTCTTTCCATACTATTTGAAATACTAACAATTTAGTTTGACGACATTTATGCTCTAATTTCCGAGCAGTCTGTTTTAAAGTGCGCATGTGATCGTTATATCAGGGAGCGAGTTTCTTATCTCTAATAATTTTTCTTTTAGCTGGAGCTACATTATCTAAGGTACAACGAAATGTCGACTCTAAATATTCAGTCGCCTGATCGAGTTCTGTGGGGTCAGACGGTGACCTAATCGAAGTTGGTAACTCTGGAAGATTACTGATAAAACTCTGTGTGGTAGTTGATGTGAATGTACGTTTATTACGGTAGTGCGGTGTTGTGCGTACATTATCACTGTGACACACTTGAATGGAGACAAGATAGTGATCTGAGATAATTTCAGACAGTGGAATTGTGAATACATTTCTTATACTTAATCCGAAGAATATTATTAAACCTAAAGTGTGACCTGCTTTATGAGTGGGTCCTACTACACACTGATTTACTCCTACTGAGTCCAGTATGGACATAAATGCTGTTCTCAGAGGGTCTTCTGTATTCTCAAAATGAATGTTAAAATCTCCAGCAATTAACACTTTGTCTACAGAAACGACTAGATTTGAGATGAAATCTGCAAATTCACTAAGAAATTCAGAATACGGCCCTGGAGGTCTGTAAATTATAATTAGTGGATTCGACTGAGCTGACTTAATATACTTAAATACACTTATGTTACTATAAAGAATTTCAAATGAGTTAAATTTGTGTCCGTGTTTTTGTATGATAGACAGATTATCATTGTAAATAACTGCGACGCCTCCTCCTCTACCAGTTAACCGAGGCTGGTGTATGTAGCTGTATCCAGGAGGACTAGCTTCATTTAGAGCTACATACTCGTCCTGTTTAACCCATGTTTCAGTTAAACAGAGTATATCAAATGCCTGATCTGTGATAATTTCATTAACAATAACCGCTTTTGATGTGAGAGATCTAATATTTAACAGTCCTAGCTTCAGATCAGAGGTGCCGGCTGCGCATTCAGTGTGATCCGAGTTTGTGGTCTTTATGTTAATTAAATTATTAAAACAGACTTTGAGTCTTTCTACATTTTTGCTTAGATCGGGGAACAGACACAGTCTCAATATGGTGAACCCTGAGTGACGACTCTATGCAGCTAGCAGACGGTTGGTTTAGCCTGTCTGTCTGCTCCCTGGTCTGGGCTCTGGATTGTCACCGATTAACTAGACCTCTACTGAGACTATGAGCTATATACTACAGGAAATGATAGCAGCACCTTCCCGAGTGGGATGGACACTGTCCCGCCCTAACAGGCCAGCTTTGCCCTCAAAGGTCTTCCAATTATCTATAAAGCCCACATTATTTTTGGAGCACCACCTGGACATCCAGCGGTTCAGCGACCATAACCTGCTGTAAGCTATGTCGCCATGTCTCATTGGGATGGGAGCAGAGCATACTACTTCATCGGACATCGCCTTCACTAATTTAAACACCTCTGTAAAGTTACTCTTACTAACCTCTGACTGACGAAGTCGTATATCGTTAGCTCCAGCATGTACCACTATCTTAGAGAACCTGTGCTGTCCTAGAGCCCTAAGATTACCTGCTATGTCCGGTGCTCTGGCTCCCGGGATACACCTAACCACTGCCGCTGGTGCCCCTAAAGGTCTAGCTAATTTCACGTGCCTCAGTATAGAGTCTCCTATAACCAGAGCTCTTTCAGGTTTCTCAGCGGGTGCATCACTGAGGAGAGCAAACCTGTTGGACACGTGAAGCGCAGAGGAGGTGTGCTCCAGTGGGCTAGCCTTAGCGTTAGCTTTGGCTGAACGAGTATGCCGCCGAGTCGTCACCCACTCGCCCCGCTGTGAGGGCTCTAATGTCGGAGTCAGGGGCTGTTTATCAGATTAAACCCAGCCTCATCTACAAAAACAAGAATGTGGGTCATTTCATGTACTTCTAACTCCATGATTCTCTATGAAGAAACACAGAAAAAAATGTAACAGTAAATGTATTTTCTTATGGGTTTCTGAAACTTACAGTAAAGTAATACAGGCATCTTAGAAATACAGGAAAACTCACTAAGTGCACACCAATGGTTTACCTGGACATACTGGTACCGCAATGCCTTGACTCTTTCACTGTTCCTCTCAAATGGCACCTTATAGAGCTGTTTCATAGTCATGTGATGTCTTTTTAAAACTCTGTCTATGGTGGAAATGCTGACAGAATTTATATTTGCAAAGACATTCTTGTCATTTATGATTGCACTTTGGATCTCTCTTAGCCTGATGGAATTGCTGGCTATGACCATATTGCAAATTTCTTGTTCTTGCAGTTGGTTAAATACTGCTGCTCTGCCACCAGCGCGAGGTTGTCGTGCAGTTCTATAGAATAAACAAATAGACTTGCATTTACCTTTATAATATTGTTGTTTATATTGTAAAAATACTTTACATACTGTAAAACAAAAAATACATATTTACCTGTTTTCCCCGCCGAAAGGTTTGCACAATTGATGACACTGTGGACTTGTTTACATTAGGCTGTACTCTTCGACCAGCCTCTTCCATTGTAAAACCAGGATTTATGACATGATCCACAAGTGTGGCTCTGATTTCATCAGAGATTCTGACTGCTCTATTTCCACCTCTTCCTCGATTATTTCTTCCTCTACCAACACCACGTATTCTTACATGCCTTCCACTTGCTCTTCCACGAGCATGTTGCTGCAGTTCAGGGTGGTGAACATCCTCCATTCTCAAAAAATTATACAGCAGTGCTTGTGCTGTGGGCAATCTACACACACACACACACACACACATATATATATATATATATATATATCTATATATATATATATATATATATATATATATATGTGTATATATATATATATATATATATATATATATATATATATATATATATATATATATATAAAACCTCCCAAAGTTGATTGGTTAAATGGTTAAATGGTTGATTCATATTAGAGGTAATTTGCAATTAGATTGCGATTCCAATTAGAGGTCATGTGCCAATTTAGCAGACATTACAAACAATGTCAGATATATTTTAGAATATACAAAAATAAATAGTTTTAGTGTGAAAAACTATTCCCCCCCCCCTCCTGACTTCTTATTCATTTGCATGTTTGTCACACAAAATGTTTCTGATCATCAAACACATTTAACTATTAGTCAAAGATAACACAAGTAAACACAAAATGCAGTTTTTAAATGAGGGGTTTTATTATTTAGGGAGAAAATAAATCCAAACCTACATGGCCCCGTGTGAAAAAGTAATTGCCCCCTGAACCTAATAACTGGTTGGGCCACCCTTAGCAGCAATAACTGCAATCAAGCGTTTGCGATAACTTGCAACGAGTATTTTACAGCGCTCTGGAGGAATTTTGGCCCACTCATCTTTGCAGAATAGTTGTAATTCAGCTTTATTTTAGGGTTTTCTAGCATGAACCGCGTTTTTAAGGTCATGCCACAGCATCTCAATAGGATTCAGGTCAGGACTTTGACTAGGCCACTCCAAAGTCTTAATTTAGTTTTTCTTCAGCCATTCAGAGGTGGATTTGCTGGTGTGTTTTGGGTCATTGTCCTGCTGCAGCACCCAAGATGGCTTCAGCTTGAGTTGACAAACAGATGGCCGGACATTCTCCTTCAGGATTTTTTGGTAGACAGTAGAATTCATGGTTCCATCTATCACAGCAAGCCTTTCAGGTCCTGAAGCAGCAAAACAACCCCAGACCATCACACTACCACCACCATACAGTGGTGTGACAACCAGACTGCTCATTACCGTCGCACTCACCGCCGTGGAAACGCGGCAGCGGCCGAAATAAACCAGGAGCATTTCAAAATAATTCGTGAAATGACCGCCAGGTGGCGCAAATTGACATTTTCCGTCGTATCGGTTTTTAAATATATTCAGAGCTTAAGTCATAATAAAGTCAAAACAATATGTTGTAGCAAAGTAATACTACAATTATGATAATTTACACATCCAACAAACATGTAAAACTATAAATATAAAAAATATGAGTTAGAAAACATTGGTTTTATTTTGTTTAGACAGACTCTCTGTTTTTATCTGTTTAGTGTTATTATTAAAGAAAACAGCGCAAACAACAGCACTAGGGCTTTCAAAAAAATTATTTCGACAATACTTACAGTTGTTAGAGTTTAAGACATCAAGATTTAAATATAGAAATAACTAAAACAAATAGAGCAAACTTCCAGAATAGATAATAAAAAATAAATCAATAAAAAAGATGTATGCAGTATAATCGGGGCCTCTCATTACATTATATTTTGGTTCAGTGCCAGACGAAGTGCGAGCTAATATTGTCTTACATTTGTGAATAAAATATCATTGTTTTATTCAGAGATTTACAGTATTTGTGCAAAATAATAGTTATGACATAATTAAATATAAATATAATTACAGGCTCTGGATTCGTTTTTCGTTTGCAGTATAAAACCAAAATACATCTTACTATTTTTGAGAGATTCGTCGTAAAAAAACTGTTTTTTTTTCAGATATTTGTCTGTACAAAATAATATTTATGCAATATAATCACGGGCTCTTGATTCGTTATTCGTTTGCAATATAAACCAAAATACATTAACCATATAATATAAACCAAAATATATACCAAAATATTTAATTTGCTGTATTAAATATTTATGCCGTCTCATCAAGGATCCAAAGATTGCCTTGTACTAAATAATATTTTTGCTGATTTTTTTCTGCGATTCAGTTGTGTGATGTTTTAATGATGAATGATGTTTTACTGTATGTTTACTGTATATTAAAAAAAATATGAGTTAGAAAACATTGGTTTTATTTTGTTTAGACAGACTCTCTGTTTTTTGGAATTTTGGAATCCACAGACGCAAAAGAACATGATAATAATAATCAAATGCTGTTTATTTCCACCATTTAATAATGTTTTAATTATCAATAATTAAAGCTGCTCGTGTCGGCTCATATCGGGAGCATTTTTTATGAAAGATAAACAAACAGCTGTGTGTGAATGGAAAAGAGTGCGCTTTGCCGAGTTTTGATCTACTGTAAAGTCAGATGATCACATTTAAACAATTTATTCATACAGATGTACCTGTTTTACATGGAAAGTTACAGGTTTGGGCTACTGTTATCTACTTCAAATATTTGAAGTTAAAAGCTAAAACTTGAAGATTTGAAGCTAAAACTTCAGCCCTTTTCATATTTTCCCCGTGGTCGTTATTAAAAAATATATATAAATAAAAGTTTTGCCTTCCAAGGCAACAGATTATGGAGCTTCTTGAGCTGCTCAGACCTGCGCGTGCGTCGTACTTACACTCCCCGTCCCGATGTCCAGCTGCTCGCTGCTTTTTGTTTAAAATATGTTTCATTCATCATTAGCCATTATCCATAACTTTATGGGTTTTTCTTTTGACACGTTTTATTTTTATGAAATTTGATTTAGTTAAATGAGAAAATAACCATGGGAGTTTCAAACCCCGCATCCATTCATGTTTCTGTGTGATTGTAATGTTTAATACCCCTACAGTATTCACTTACTGTATGCGGTTTGACTCGCTGTGAGATGCGGTGTGTTATACCCCTATCTCACCTGCTCGGTCTCGCGCTGTGACCGTAGGCTTGATCATGATTCACCCCGAGTCTTTGCGCTGTGATTACGTTTCCATGTTTCCGCGTGAAAAATTCCGCGAAGATCTTCCGCATGTTAAACGTGTTTATTTTTTTGCGTGGTAAGATGGAAACGTAATAACAGCACCAAAACTCGCACCGAATCATAATGAACCGCACTTATGGCCCCGCGTGTGAGATAGATGTATTAAACCTCCACTCTGTCATCTCATCGTATTCATTCCATAAGTGCGCTATACAACCAGTGTGTAAGTGTGTAAGTGTGTACAAACAACAGCACAATGCATGTGTGAATGGCTGAAACGTTAAGTCAGATGAACGCGCACGCCGATATGAGAGATTAGATCTTTCAGCACGCCGATGTCAGTCACTAGCAAGGAGCATTTACTGATCACATTTAAACAATTTATTCATACAGATGTACATGTTTTATAGGTCGTTTTTCGTTTGCAGTATGAAACCAAAATACATCTTACTATTTTTGAGAGATTTGTTTTTAAAAAAATCTAAAAAATAAATAAATAAAAATTCAGATATTTGTCTGTACAAAATAATATTTATGCAATATAATCACAGGCTCTTGATTCGTTATTCATTTGCAATATAAACCAAAATACATTAACCATATAATATAAACCAAAATATAAACCAAAATATTTAATTTGCTGTATTAAATATTTATGCCGTCTCATCAAACTCGCAACTCACTCCGAAGAGCATCCTTCTCTGCCTTGCAAACTCCCAACTCACTTGAAATTTAATATCGTATATAATATTTAATATTGGCATAATATCCCTGCCCCAATTCTCACAGCTGTACAGTATGAATTGAAATAATAACAGTAGTGTTTTTCTTTACTGAATAGTCAGAGCCTCTGAATAGGCAGAGCCTCTGAATAGGCGGAGCCGTTGATGTCTTTGGTTTCGGCTGTGAGTGGTAAACAGGTTTTACAGGTGTGCTTTGCAAAGTCAGACACATACAAATGCAAATTATACACCCCCGCTAAGGGTGAATAGCTGTTCTCACCTACAGTATACACTCGGAGAAACTAGAATGAGCAAGAATGAGATTTTTCTTACTTATATCTAAACAAAATCACTGATCACATTTAAACAATTTATTCATACAGATGTACATGTTTTATAGGTTTGTTACTGAAGAACTGTGGCAGCGGGCACACCTAAAAATAAACGCAGGATTATTATTTTTTTAATAGTTTTATATAAATAAAAAATGCTTTTATAAATGTGGGCTGTTATCTACAGTACTTCAGTACTTATATTTCACATCTGTGAGGCGAGTATACACGGAGTTTGGGTTCATTTTCTGACGCGCTCAAGTTCACCGAAAACAATACAGAACCCCGTTTAGTGTAATTTATTTCATTTAATAAATCTACTACAAATTTAAAGAACACAAAATATAAGATGACACAAGACCCTGGATTCGTTTTTCGTTTGCAGTATAAAACCAAAATACATCTTACTATTTTTGAGAGATTTGTTTTAAAAAAAATCTAAAAAATAAATAAATAAAAATTCAGATATTTGTCTGTACAAAATAATATTTATGCAATATAATCACAGGCTCTTGATTCGTTATTCGTTTGCAATATAAACCAAAATACATTAACCATATAATATAAACCAAAATATAAACCAAAATATTTAATTTGCTGTATTAAATATTTATGCCGTCTCATCAAACTCGCAACTCACTCCGAAGAGCATCCTTCTCTGCCTTGCAAACTCCCAACTCACTTGAAATTTAATATCGTATATAATATTCAATATTGGCATAATATCCCTGCCCCAATTCTAACAGCTGTACAGTATGAGTTGAAATAATAACAGTAGTGTTTTTCTTTACTGAATAGGCAGAGCCTCTGAATAGGCAGAGCCGTTGATGTCTTTGGTTTCGGCTGTGAGTGGATGCGCTGTAGTAATCCACGTTTTATACAAATTACATAAACTTTTTTCAGTCATGATATACTAACATATATTTCAGTCATGATTTCAGTCATGATATACTAACATATTTTTAGCCGTGTAGTGCGCGCGCAACATCTAAAGGGCGAGCGTTCACACAGCTGACCAAATCGTCATTAGCGTGCCCCTCCCCACAACAGCGCAGCGAGGAGCATTTACATTTAAACAGGTTTGACAGGTGTGCTTTGCAAAGTCAGACACATACAAATGCAAATGATACTGAATAGCTGTTCTCACCTACAGTATACACTCGGAGAAACTAGAATGAGCAAGAATGAGATTTTTCTTACCATAACATATAGTGTTATTAATCACTCTACACTGTTTTTAATTACTTTTAATTTTATTTATAAATAAACAAACCAAATAAAATTATCTCTTTATAAAAAGATATCTCTTTCAGCAAACACATATTAATGGTGTTAAATAAGCGCTATGCGGCGCTGGGAGAAACGCACGCCGATGTCAGTCCCTAGCATTTACTTACATCTAAACTGAGTCATTTACATAAATCACTGATCACATTTAAACAATTTATTCATACAGATGTACATGTTTTATAGGTTTGTTACTGAAGAACTTTGGCAGCGGGCACACCTAATAATAAATGCCGGATTATTATTATTATTTTTATTTATAGTTTTATATAAATAAAAATGCTTTTATAAATGTGGGCTACTGTTATCTACTTCAAATATTTGTTAAAACAGCGGGGGAAATTCACTCTGACCATTTTAATAATTCATTGATAAGGTAGTGATTTCTTTGGTTACGGCTGTGCTGATCATATCATCTCGTCGTCAGTGAGCGCGCCTATAATTCACTTCTCATACGAATGACATAATCTAATTTTTTTTTTCATTAGTTTATATTAAAGCAGATATTTCTCTTTCTATAAGTATATATTTTTCACGTCTGTGAGGCGAGTATACACGGAGCTTGGGTTCATTTTCTGACCCACCAAAATCAATACAGAACCCCGTTTACTTTATTTATTTAACAAAATCATAAAGTTTTTCGTCATTGTGTGTGCACCTAAATAAAAGTAGAGTCTTATGAGTCTTATGAAAGCTCTAAGATGACACAAGACCCTACACGTAGCCTTTCTACTATAATTACACAGTTTACAACGTTTACGTTGCTTAAATTCGATCCTAAAAAACTGAATTTAATTTTAATTATAAATTTGTACTGTAATGTTACTACTGTGATTATGAATTCGTTTATTTACAATGTTTCACTTTATTTTATCTGCAACGACGTGCAGCTGTGGACGACCTGCGCCTCATTAAGCCTGGAGAGAACGAGCTGATGCCTGAGGCGTCAGTCTATAGTTATATAGCGCCACTCAGTGGTAAAAGCCAGCAAACGCACAAACCCAAATGCTGACGCCATACGCTGCGACGGTAGAAGTCGCATACTGCCTGTGCACCCACTGTATTTTACTGTTGGTATGATGTTCTTTTTCTGAAATGCTGTGTTACTTTTACGCCAGATGTAACGGGACACGCACCTTCCAAAAAGTTCAACTTTTGTCTCGTCGGTCCACAAGGTATTTTCCCAAAAGTCTTGGCAATCATTGAGATGTTTTTTTTAGCAAAATTGAGACGAGCCTTAATGTTCTTTTTGCTTAAAAGTGGTTTGCGCCTTGGAAATCTGCCATGCAGGCCATTTTTGCCCAGTCTCTTTCTTATGGTGGAGTCGTGAACACTGACCTTAATTGAGGCAAGTGAGGCCTGCAGTTCTTTAGATGTTGTCCTGGGGTCTTTTGTGGCCTCTTGGATGAGTTGTCTCTGCGCTCTTGGGGTAATTTTGGTCGGCCGGCCACTGCTGGGAAGGTTCACCACTGTTCCATGTTTTTGCCATTTGTGGATAAAGGCTCTCACTGTGGTTCGCTGGAGTCCCAAAGCTTTAGAAATGGCTTTATAACCTTTACCAGACTGATAGATCTCAATTACTTTTGTTCTCATTTGTTCCTGAATTTCTTTGGATCTTGGCATTATGTCTAGCTTTTGAGGTGCTTTTGGTCTACTTCTCTGTGTCAGGTAGCTCCTATTTAAGTGATTTCTTGATTGAAACAGGTGTGGCAGTAATCAGGCCTGGGGGTGACTACAGAAATTTAACTCAGGTGTGATAAACCACAGTTAAGTTATTTTTAACAAGGGGGGCAATCACTTTTTCACACAGGGCCATGTACAGTGGGAGCCACGTCAAACAGCCGCCTGGAGCATGACGGCTCCATGGCAGGTCCATGAAGGGTTAATGCAGGCTTCGTGCACAAAATGTGATCCCCCGCGATGACGCAGTTAACGATGCCCCGCCCCATAAAAGCCCCCATGCGCTTTCTAAAAAGATGGTTGCAATGCCGTATAATTCCGCCAGATGGAGCATTGACTGGCACAGTTAACTGCACTGTCCAGGAAGCCCAATACCGTATCTTTAATATACAGACAGTTCTTGCATTGTCAACATAGTTTCATAAATAGATGAAAAAACAACAACAACAAACCGATTAATAAAACAGATTTGTTAAATCACTCAATACACAACCCATGATGATTATGCTATTTATTATTTAATAATGAATTAATAAAATTAGTTAGTGAAATATTTTTTAAGACATTCTGAAATGATCCTTAAAGACAGGGTAACGTCTGTAATTTGTCTATACCGATCATTGTAGGTACGGAATAAAAACGCAGGCTATGTACAGTATTTAATATTACGGTGTATTTTACCTCGTTCCATTTAATATACTGATAGATAATATTTTGCTGCAAAGTAAAGCTCAAAATGTAATGTCTGCTTGGGTTTGTTTTCGTTATATTTTTGATGATGTTTTCGCTGATTTTTTTTTTTCACTGATAGTCTACAAGTGGCATAAGAAAGGCAATTAATGGCGCATGCAACCTGGAATAAATATCTGCCCATATGGATCAGTATTTCTTTAGTCATTTAATCATGCATAATGCTCCCCCGTCAAAAGATCTGATGGGGCATTAATCACTTATCACAACTGTGAATGGATGCGGCAGCAGAGACACATTAAATCCCCATAAACACTTGGAAACAATAGTAAAAAAGTTCCAGAGGGTTAGCGCCTGTTATACTAATGTATTTTTACTGATTTTTTTTACTGCTTATATTTCGTTTGGTTTTACGCAATTTCATGTGTGTGTTTGTGTGTGTGTGTGTGTGTGCGCACGAGAGAGAGGATACTCTGACAAGACCAACTTCCGTGTGGCTCCCGTGGCGCAATCGGTTAGCGCGTGTTACTTATAAAGCAGTCCAGGTGAAGCAATGCCGAGTTCGAGCCTCACCTAAAGCACCCAAAGCATTTTACTGCATATCGCGCTGTGTATGCAGGGATTAAAGTTCTCCGTCGTTACGACGGATTTCCGTCAATCACACTGTTCCGCCTGTCCTTAATGTTTAAAATTCACTTTTCATAATTTTAATGCTGTGTATATATAGGCTTACATGGGTCTTAAATTAAGGAAAGACAGTGTATTCAGCCTGCTGAGGAGGATGTGATCAAAGCCTGGAGTGGAGCGACTGCACGTTCCTCTCTCCACTCTAAGCGTTTTGTTATCACTCCGGTATGGATCCACTCCGGGTTTTGGTTTAGTTTTGAAGAACTGCATGTCAGGCTGAGGTATAACTATATTTAAGATAGCATGGACACACTTAATGCAGGAAGGCTCCGATGTTTCGGAGATTGATAAAAGTGTAAAAAAAAAAAATGGCAAGCCTTTTAGTTCGTGGACTAAAAAAAATCAAACATCCAGGTAGGTGTCTTTGCACAGTATGCCACAGGAAACTTCAATATGGCAATAATGGCAAAAAAAGGTGCTAGTTCGCCATCAGTCAGCAGCTCGTCACAATGCTGCGGTTCGTGCTCTAACAGTACACATGCTCCCTGTCTGGTGCGACAAGAACCACAACGGAGATTCACACATCTGTGGCCGACCGTGTGCGCGATGTAAAAGTGCGCCTATGTTCTTTCATATCGGAGCATGACCTGTCGCTCACAGTCTCACAACCACTAGTTAATTTAATGAAATCAGTTGTCAAAGACAAGACTGCACTTTCAAGATTGTCTATGGCTACGTTTACACTGCCAGGTCTCGATGCTTAATTCCGATTTGTTGCCTATATCTGATATTTTTGACCGTCTGTTTACATGTTCTTTTAACTATGACTCATATCCGATTCACGTGTTTACACTCGCCATACCATCTGAAATATCGCGCAAACTTAAAGGGAGGTTCTTACGCTACACATTAGCCAAGATAGATGAAGGTGAAATATGCTTAACACTCTGCTATATACAGTATGCAAACTTCACGAACCGTCACCATGGTTTTAAAACGGTGGAGGAGGGAAAAAAACAGCATAATTGCAGCCTGCACATATGCTTAATTCATCAAATACTGATTTAATGGGGGGGGGGGGCGTTGTTCTTTTCCTTTTCCATGTCACCTGCGATGTTGTAATTCAACACGCGCTTCCACCGGAGAATAACATTATTATATTACTATATTATTATATACGTTATTCTCCGGTGGAAGCGCGTGTTGAATTACAACATCGCAGGTGACATGGAAAAGGAAAAGAACACCCCCCCCCCCCTGTGTTAATGCTTATTTGGGCTAAATAACATTAAATCAGTATTTGATGAATAAAGCATATGTGCAGGCTGCAATTATGCCGTTTTTTTTCTCCTCCTCCGTTTTAAAACCGTGGTGCGCGAACTTTGCATTTATAGCAGAGCTAGCATTTTTTTCTTTCTTGGCTGTTGTGCAGCGCAAGAACCCTCCTTGTATGCGCGATGTTTCAGATGGTATGGCGAGTGTAAACACGTGAATCGGATATGAGTCATAGTGGAAATAACGTGTAAACAGACGGTCAAAAATATCAGATATAGGCAACAAATCAGAACTAAGCATCGAGACCTGCAGTGTAAACGTAGCCAAGGAGGCCTGAAACCGATCTCTAAATATCGGAATGCATGCGTTTTTTTCCTGTTTACACGGACATAGAACATATCCGATATGTGTCACATATGAGCAAAAAATCGGAATTGGGTCACATTTACCTGGCAGTGTAAGGCTATGTTTACACTGCCAGATAAATGTGACCCAATTCCGATTTTTTGCTCATATGTGACACATATCGGATATGTTCCATGTCCGTGTAAACAGGAAAAAAACGCATGCATTCCGATATTTCGAGATCGGTTTCAGGCCTCCTTCATATGTGGATATAAATCAGATATAAATCAGATATGTGCTAATGTGATTGTCGTGTAAACAGGCAGATCGGATTTCGTGAGGCATTGTGTTCTGTACGTCATTAAAACTGCGACTTCTTCGCGGTTTAATGACGTAATGTTATTCTCCGGTGGAAGCGCGTGTGGAATTATAACATCGCAGGTGACATGGAAGAGGAAAAGAACAACCCCCCTCCAACACACACACGCCTTGTGTTAATGCTTATTTGGGCTAAATAACATTAAATCAGTACTTGATGAATAAAGCATATGTGCAGGCTGCAATTATGCTGTTTTTTTTCTCCCCCTCTGATTTAAAACCATGGTAACGTTTCGCGAACTTTGCATATATCGCAGAGCATTAAGCATATTTCACCTTCTTCTATCTTGGCTAGGTTGTAGCGCAAGAACCTCCCTTTAAGTATGCGCGATGTTTCAAATGGTATGGTGAGTGTAAACACGTGAATCGGATATGAGTCATAGTGGAAATAACGTGTAAATAGACGGTCAAAAATATCAGATATAGGCAATAAATCCAAATTAAGCATCGAGACCTGGCAGTGTAAACGTAGCCTCTTACTGGAAATCCGAATTGTTATCTAAGCTGAAAACGAAGATGTTTTCTTTGGCTACGTTTACACTGTGGTATATGGTTGATTATTTGTCAAGGTATATTTTTTTCAAAGATTACAAATAGCTTTTAAAATATGCAAACTGGCAATATTAAAGCAGTTTAATCTCCCCTAACGCTATTGGTCTCGACTATTTAAATAAAGTGTTTGTTAAAGTAATATGGCTTGGCCTGAAAAAAGTTCAGTCAGAAGATTTTTTTTCACTTTAATCCCTGTGTATGTGACAAATCAAATTTGAATTTGAAAGTAAAGCTTAAAATTTAACTTCTACTTGTGTTTGTTTTCGTTATATTTTTGATGTTTTCGCTGATAGTCAAATTGGCATAACAAATTGATTAATGGCGCATAATATCTGGAACAAATATCTGTCCATACGGATCAGTGTGTCTTTAGTCATTTAACCAGCATAACATCCCACATCAAAGATCTGATGGGGCACAAATCACTTATCACAACTGTGTATAGATGCAGCAGCAGAGACAGATTTAATCCCCATAAACATTCACACTTGAAAACAAAACTAACAGAACTAAAGAGTTCTAGAGTGTTAGTGTCTGTTATCACAGGACAGGAATCACCTACAGGATACTGTAGATTACTGTATCTACTGTATTACAGTAGATTACTGCTCATATTTTTCACCCTAGTTTCATTTGGTTTTACGCGATTTCATGTGTTATTTGTGTGTGTCTGTGTGTGTACAGTGTGTGTGTGAGTGTGAGAGATAGCGTGAGAGCGCGTGCGCGAGAGAGGGCTTTCATGCTGATTTATCCAAGGTTACTAAAACCTGGCTTACTACCTATAAAAAATATTTCAATTTAACTCATGGGTCTCAATCACAGATGACACGACAAATTATATACTCTGAAGCGTTCATTTGAACATTTAAAAATATATACAAAAACATGAATACTAATGTTATCATGGTGTAAATGATTAACATTAGGTTAGGTCCTGCCCTTAATTAATTCATATTATAATTACTTTTACATAGTATAGTTACTGGACTGACATGACCAAAAACTAGCTATTTCATTTAGCCTTTCTAAAATCAACCCATATATCATTTATAATCAGAAAACATAAAACATATTATGATCTGTTCAACAGCCCATCTGTTTTAATTTAGTTTGTATTTTTTATTATTCATAAGACAGCCTTTCGGTTTTGTAAATATTTTAGTTATAGTGTGTTAAGTCTTATTTTAGGTTAAACGTTTGAGAATTTGACCATCCAGCTTAGATAAATGTTACGTCATTGATTGATAAAATCTGGATTAAGGATATTTTATTATATAATTATATATATTTTTTTATTTTTTATTTTCCCCCTGAGGGATTGCCACTTTATTGTGGTCAGGGGGTTTGCGTGCCTCAACACAATTCAGCAAATACAATACTGTTACTACACAGTAAGCCCAGGGAAAAACAGTGCTCGAACATGATGCCCCCTTCAAATTTCTGACTGCGCCCCCCTCCCCCCACCCCGTGTTGTCTGGTCTAGAACGGCGCTGCCTCTGACCGTCTTTTGTCTTGTAAATGAGTATTCTCGCTCACCTTCCAATCCCCCCAGCGCACACACTCTGTTTGTACTGTAAACTCTAACTGTGTTTGCTAGGGCACTTGGTTATACACAGTACTTTAATGTATGGAACATTTAACTTACTGGTTTGGTTTAAACATCGCTTATTACCTTATTCAGCAAAATAAATTCATTATTAACGTATTGAAGTATTTTAGTTAAGGACAAAAACTGTGCTTGTCTTTAGAACTGCTGAACAGCCGAAAACACACACACACCCATCCCCCCGCCAAAAACACACACACACAGAGCAATTAACACCATGTCCTACTCAGGAGTGGAAGGTGAGAAACCTCAATGGAGAATACCAAGTTTGTCGTTGCTCTTTTGGAGTTCTTAAAACCCAAAACATTTATTTATACTGAGAAAAAATTATGGGTCACATAATCACAAACACAAATACATATAATCAAGTGTTTAACTGGTTTCATTTGTTTCTATGATCAATAATTATTATTATCATTTTCAATTCTTTGACTATTTAAAACAAAGTTGTGTCCCATTTTTTGCCCATTGAAGTTGTTGGTTCAACTAAACAATTTTTAAATACCCAAACAATCCCCCAAAATTAAAACACGCAAACATGACTTTAACAATTCAATTTATTCTTCCAAAACTAGTCAAAGTTAAAACAGTAATTTATATAAAACAGATGAATACATGTTGTCTTTTTTGCTTAAAGTTCATTAAACTACCCGGATACACCAGCTTATAAGTCTCTATCTATAGTGCTTTTACATTAAAATATTAATTTTTCAAATATCAAAACTATTAAACATGGAACAGTTTAAGTCTTTGTTTCCCCCAAAGTACTGTATCAGACAGTTTGCAGTTCTATGTTCAGAATATACAGTAGACCTGATCAAACATCATTCTAAAGCTGTCGGACTATGACGTCATCCCTCCTACAGCTCCCTCAACAGCTTGTTCAGGCTCCTCCAGTCCTGTAGCTCCAAAAGTCCAGCCGTCAGCCGTCTGACCCCCCTCCACAGCGGAGCTCTGCTTAAAGATAACAGGAGAATTTAATGAAGACAAAGATAAATAAACTTTACAGAACATATAGTTCTAATAAAAATAATATATATTAATAAACCTATTTACCACAGAGTGTGTAAAGTACTGTTTTGGGGATTCTGGAATGTAAATAAACTGCCTGTGCTAATGTTAACCAGTGAACAGTGTTAGTGTTAACCACTGACTGTCTGTATTATCGTCTGAATTAAATTAACCGAGAATTTACTTAATGCGCTTTGCATAAAAATAAGTTAAGCGATATAACACTCGTATATGAGCATTAGTTCATCCCTGAAGCCAAACTATAACTTACTGAAGCCCCTCACACACACACCTCCCCCCTCCTCCTCCTAACTGATAAACACTTCAGTGTTGTTATTCAGCTCGTTAACTAAGCGCTCGCGCTACCGCGCAAAGTCCCGGACAAAGTGTATAAAATATAAACCGGGTTATGAGCGTTACTAGCTCCTGTACAGCTTCCCTCAGTCTATGTCCCTCATCAACTGCATCACATTATATTACAGTCACAGAAATAACCTGCAGATTAACTCTTAACCAAAGAATAAACAACCGCTGAATTTATCCAGACAACACGCGGTGAGATTCTCTCAGTATTTACAGAGAACACAAACACTCTTCATCGGGTAGTGCAGCTCTTGTAATAGGGACATTAATAGTATTGTCGAAGCTTGAGCATGTTTTTGAGTTAAAGTGGAGTGACATTGTGAGTGTGTGACACTGACAGTAAGCTGTAATGTTAACTCCAGACTTGGTAAACAGATCATTAAGTTCTCTAAAGTCACATCTGACCGCTGCTGGTGCTGCCAGTGATATTTAAAACAGCCAATAAAAAACTAAACTGGGAAATAAACTGTAAACTACCCCGAACACATTTTATAAAATAAAACATCACTTACCACGAATAGTCCGTTAAGCCGCCATCTTCATCTCTGTAGTTTGGCAGCGTCAGTTCGGCGGGGGTGGAGGCGGGTTGTTAAAATCACGTGATTGCAACTCAGCGCAGCTGGCTTGTTTTAACGTGTTATTGAGAACGAAGCGCCATCTAGTGGTGGCACCAGGTAAATGAATAAATAGGGCTTGAATGGGCGTGTTTACTGTGAAATCTTGACACGCCTTTCGGCCAGAAAAGGGAGGGGGGATTACGGCGTGCAAAGGCCATTCACACGCCATTCACACTTCAGCCACACAGTCGCGGCTATTTGGCGTGGCTCCCACTGTAGATTTGGAGTTTTTTATTCTCCCTTAATAACGTAACCCTTCAAACTGCATTTTGTGTTCAATTATGTTATCTTTGACTAATAGTTAACGGTTTTTGATGAGCAGAAACATTTAAGTGTGACAAACATGCAAAGAATAAGAAATCAGGAAGGGGCCAAATAGTTTTTCACACGACTGTATACTAATTATGATAATTGAATAGATCGTTTTGAATGTGATGGCTTACACAATAAAACAATGTCTTAGAATTTCTGAAGTGTTTGACAGTGTCAGTGAGAATCGAGTCATCAGTTTTGATCAACAAGCCATTTGCAATTATTTGTTGTCCAAACTGCAGACAGTTGTATGTACTCTTTGCACACATGTGCCAAAGCATTTGCAATTTGCTCAAATCAATAAGAAATTCCAATCTGATGTGAAAAAGAAGCGAATTGTTCAGAGATCTGAACTTAATGTTTTGGGAAATAAAAAAATTATTTGAGAACTAAGCCAAACAATTGAGAAAAACTGTATACACAGTGCTTGAATTACTGAGTCATCCCTAGCAACGGGGTCAACCACACACCCTCACTAAGATAAATGTTTTTGTACTTCCCTTAATCAGAATTGCTCCAAGAAGTTCTCTAAATCACTTTCAGTCTAAGACTCTCAGCTAAGACTTTTTAAACTATGATGGGAGCTCTATGAGAGAATTCTAATAAGCTTTGTGAATACCGGCCCAGGTTTTTATGGTTGTTCTCAATAAAGACATGAAAGGTGTGTGTGTATACAGTATATATACAGTATATGTTATAGGATTTCTGTTATTATTTTAGACCACATTATAATTATCAATACTATTGTCTTAAACTCACTTGATTTTTTTTTCTTGGTATGTTGTTTACGGTTAAATTCTTTCTTTAACATAAACAAACATTACCAGAACTTGTTAACCAAAAGCAATGTTTATATTAAAGAAATGTTTATAAAGATAAAATTGTTAAGAGTAGAGAGGAGGACTTTTAAGAGGCGTAAGAATTTCTATAGCAGAGGACAAAATAGCGGAAAGAAGAAATATTCTCCAAACACTGAACATAAAGCTAAATGTAAACACTGTTCTTCTGTTCAATTTGATTTTCTTGTTTTATGTCCTTCCAGAAGATTTTTGGCTAAATACCATCCAAATATGCAACTTAAATAGACTGTCTGACAGTCATGTAAATTGGTAAAAAGGTGAGCCATTTTGCTCCCATCAATCTGAAATGGATCACAAGTGATAAAATCAGTATGGTAAATAAATGTAAGAACTTAACTACTGTGTGGAAATTGTTTGCTTCAAAAGTAGACACATTTTCAACATTTGGTGGTTTTAATTAACTTTAAGATATCTAGCCTATAACAGAAACTTTACATGAAGTAGCCTGTAGGCATAATTATACAATTTCTTTATATATAAACATTATGATTTTACTGTCTATTTTAGTATAATATATACTATTTTCAAGACCTTTGCAGAGGTCAGAGGTTATTTTTATCAACCAATCACAGTCCTTGAATTGTTGCATCATCCCTAGCAACGGGGTCAACCACGCCTCCTCACTAAGATAAAGGTTTTTGTATTTTCCTTACTCAGAGTTGCTCTAAAAGGTTTTCTAAATTTCTTTTAATCTAAGACTCCCAGCTAGGAATTTTTAGGCTAAGCTAGGAGCTCTCTAAGAGAATTTTAAGAAGCTTTGTGAATACGGGCCCAGGGCTCTACAACGCTGGAACAGGCTTGGGGGGCCTATTTCCAACCCAATTAGGTGATTCTTGTGCTCAAGAACAGCTGATTCAAGTAATTTTCATTTTAGCTCAAATTGCTAAAAAAATTAATGCTGGCTCTGATGGTGGCGGGGCTTCTACTCAGTGTTAGGGGGTGGAAAAGTTGCTTTTACTTCAAAATAATTATTAGGAAAATATTGGTTGCTATGCTTTTATAAAAATAAGATTTTTATGGGCTTGTTAAATGCAAAAAAAAAAAAAAAGAAAAAAGAGTAGACGCATTACTGGAAAATCACAGATTATTAATCATGCATATTTGTGTTAAGAGTTGTTGATAATAATTATAAATAGGCTTACGCTTGCTTCTCAAGACTGACCCAATTTGTAGTTTCCTTGACTGCATGACCAGTGAGACTTAATTATATGAGCTAAGTCTGGCCTCCAAAGATACTGTTCCCATATGAATAAATGGCATACATTGTTTTGATAGGTTTTAAGGTGGACGACTGTTTTGTAGTATATGAAAAAAACATGTTTATTTGTGTTGTATGAGGTCATACAGGGATACTAGAGAGTCTGCAGCACACGCCATTAGTATAACTAGGTTAAGAAAGTATTTGGCTGTTGTCTATTCAACAGATGGCCATAGGGCCAAGTACAGCCTTACAATATCTCAAGGGGATTTTCAGGCTAATTAACACAACAATAGCAAAAAAGACATTGATAGTAAAATGTTGAACATAAAAAAAATATTTACTTTGCTTAAATTCGATGCAAATAAGAAACTCTTATAAACTCTTCTCTAATTGTCCAATTATACATCTGGACAATTGCACATGTCACTTTCACTAGTCACCTTTCATGCATATTTGCATAAGCATGGTCACTTTAAATTATCAAGATTCAAGATTCAAGATTCAAGATTCTTTATTTGTCACATGCATAGTTATACAAGTACAACACGCAGTGAAATGTATCCTGAACCGCTCCTACTTTGTGCAAATAACAAGAAACAAAAGAAATAATCTATAAATAGAAATAGAAATTTAAGAAAAAAAAAAAAAAAAAAAAAAAAAAAGGGTGCAAATGTAAACATAATAATAAAATGTGTATCTGAGCAGGATAAAGATGTTAGTGCAAGTGATGCTTACAGTCCAGACTAAAGTGCAGTGTGCAGTGTGGAATGTCAGCACAGCAGTGTGTGGGTGAACTGTTACCAGTCTTATGAACGGGAGAGTGGCCCATCATGGTTGAGGAGTCTAATCGCCTGTGGATAAAAACTCCTCCTGAGTCTCTCCGTTTTG
Source organism: Channallabes apus (assembly GCA_030522415.1). Classification (NCBI taxonomy): domain Eukaryota; kingdom Metazoa; phylum Chordata; class Actinopteri; order Siluriformes; family Clariidae; genus Channallabes; species Channallabes apus. The sequence continues at coordinate 23,177,972 of CM060126.1, forward strand.
GCCATAATGACCCGGAATCTTCTGCCTGAATGCAGAAGTTTGAACAGTCCGTTATTGGGGTGCGACAAGTCCTTAATGATACGAGCTGCCCTGGTTTTACATCTCCTGGTGTAGATGTCCTGCATGGAGGGGAGAGTTAACCTGCAGCAGCGTTCAGCTGCCCGGATCACTCTCTGGAGGGCTTTCCTGTCCTGTACACAGCTATTCCCAAACCAGGATGAAATGTTCTGTGTTAGGATGCTCTCAACAGCACCCGAGTAGAAAGCCTTAAGGACAGCAGGGGAAACCCCAAACTTCCTCAACTGCCTCAGGTGGTACAGACGCTGCTTTGCCCTTTTCGTCTGAGCACAGATATGCTCAGTCCAAGTCAGATCCTCGGAGATGTGGACGCCCAAGTACTTAAAGCTGCTCACTCTCTCCACTGGAGCTCCATTGATGATGAGGGGTTTGTGGTCCTGTTGTCTCCTTCTGAAGTCCACCACCAGCTCCTTCGTCTTACTGACGTTCAGTCGGAGGCAGTTTTCTTCACACCATAGTGCCAGGTTCTCCACTTCATCTATGTAGGCCGACTCATCGTTGTTGGAGATGCAGCCCAGCACCACCGTATCGTCAGCAAACTTAACGATGGTGTTGGAGTCGAACATGGCCACACAGTCTGAAGTGTAGAGAGAGTATAGCAGTGGAGAGAGAACACATCCCTGTGGAGCACCTGTGTTGATGGTGATGCTGCTGGAGAAGCACTTGCCCACTCTCACCGCTTGAGATCTGTCCGAGAGGAAGTCCAACACCCAGGCACACAAGCGTTTGTTAAGTCCTAGATCTCTCAGCTTTGTGAACAGTCTGTTAGGCACTATTGTGTTGAAAGCAGAGCTGTAATCTATAAAAAGCAATCTCACATAGTTACCTTGCATCTTGTCCACGTGGCTGAGAGTGGTGTGCAGAACATGGGAGATGGCATCCTCTGTGGATCTGTTGGGGCGGTAGGCGAACTGAAGTGGATCTATGGAGCTGGGGATGGAGGAGGAGATGATGTTTTTTAGCAGACCCTCAAATACCTTCATGACCATCGATGTCAGTGCAACAGGCCGGTAGTCATTCAGGCATGAGGGTTTGTTGGTCTTGGGCACGGGGACAATGGTGGATCTCTTGAAACACGCCGGGACCACAGACTTCGCCAGGGACTCATTAAAGATACAGGTGAACACACCTGACAGCTGGTCAGCGCAGCAGCGCAGCAGGCGCCCTGAGATGCCATCTGGACCCGCCGCTTTCCTGGTGTTCACCCTCCTCAGCGCCGTGCGAACGTCGTGCTCTGCGATGCTGATGACGCAATCCTCGCTGATGACGTCATCACTCTCAGTCAGCAGGCTGCTAGCATTAGCCGCCTGGCTAACCTCGAACCGGGCGAAGAATGCGTTCAGCTCGTTGGCGAATGCAGAGTCGGCGACGATCGTCGTGGTGTCTTTGGCAACCTTGTAGTCCGTGATTGTGCGTAATCCGTGCCACATGCGGCGCGTGTCACCCTGATGGAAGTGTGATTCAGTTCGCTGTCGGAACCGCCCCTTAGCTTCCCTCACCGCTCGCCTGACGCTATAAGAAGCCGCTTTGTATGCGCTCATATTGCCGCTAATGAGTGCGGCATTATAAGCAGCGGTCCGGGCGTTCACAGCATCGCGGATCGATCGGTCTACCCAAGGCTTCTGGTTCGGAAACGATTTGAACCTCACTGTCGGGACAACTTCATTTACGAGCGTGCTAACGAAGCTAACTGCTACATCCGCAAACTCGTTGATGTCTACTGCGCAGGCTCGGAACATGTCCCAATCTACGTCATCGAGCGCGTCCTGTAGCGTAGCTTCTGATTGGGCAGACCAGCGTTGCACCTCCCTCATGACCGGAGCTTCACGACGAAAGCTTTGTTGATATTCCGGTATGAGGAAAATGGCGTTGTGGTCTGATTTCCCGAATGCTGGATGTGAAACAGCTTTGTAGCCCCGCTTGTATGGTGTGTAACAGTGGTCCAGAATGTTGAGTCCCCTTGTCGGACATGTAACATGTTGGTGAAAGTTTGGCATAACATGTCTGAGGTTCGCTTTATTAAAGTCACCTGCTACAATGTGCGCTGCGTCCGGGTGTTTGTTTTGGAACTCACTCAGCACATCATGTAGTTCAGACAGAGCAGTGCCTGTGTCCGCGTGGGGTGGGATGTAGACCGCCGTGGCAATGACCGAGGTGAACTCGCGAGGCAGGTAGAAAGGACGACATTTAACACTCAGATATTCCAAATGAGGCGAGCAGCTACTGGAGAGAATGGAAACACTCCTGGCATCGCACCACTTCTTGTTGACCATGAAGCACACACCTCCACCTTTAGCTTTGTTAGACTCTGCCGTCCTGTCCATGCGGAACACAGAGAATGAGTCCGATGGGGTTACGACTCGGTCCGGCACAATGGGGGTCAGCCATGTTTCTGTAAAGCACAGAAGATTACAATCCCTGATATCTCGCTGGAAAGTAACTCTGGCTCTGAGGTCATCAAGCTTATTCTCCAGTGACTGTACATTAGCCAGCAGGATACTCGGCAGAGGGGTGCGATGAGCTTGTTCTCTCATTCTGTTACGGACGCCGCCGCGTTTCCCTCGACGCTTCTTTGTTCTTCGCCGCGGGTTAGCGTCCCGTCCATTGTTGTTGTCGTCTGAGCAGCGTAGTATCTCAGAGGGCCACGACGGGTCAGGCTTAAAGGTGGTATAAGTAAGCGCCGAAATCTGAATTCCTATATCCAGTAGTGTTCTACTGTCATAGGTCACTAAACCTGAAGTACTCTTAGCGAATGAAAGTAAAATAAATAAAGAAAGAAGGAAAAAAACGCACAGTTTGTACGGAGCGATCAGGAAGGCGTCTGGACGTGGCCGCGCCATCGTATTGAAATTATATATATATATATACTCCCCCCCCCCTATATTTCTATATTTTGCAATATTTTATTATGCCCTTATTGTACAATTTATTTTACTAGTTAAATTTATTTCTTTAGTATTTCCTTTTATTGATATTTATTTTACGTACAAGCTTTTATTTTCTTTTTAAGGTCACTGGCAGTTGTATAAGCATTTCACTGCATATTATACTGTGTATGACTGTGTATGTGACAAATAAAATTAGAATTTGAATTTGAAACTCATATTTGATTTAAATTCTAAATTTGCACTGAAATTTTAGTACTGTGATTGTAAAAAATTTTTATGTTTCACTTGTATTTCATAAGGTTTTGCGGTGGTACAGCGCAACAGCAGGATGTAAAAAGGAAGTTTGTTCAAATGTTTTTGTTATTTATTAAGGAACATCATGATGATCATAACAGCCCACTGCATTGGATTTTTTAATTTTTTTTTATAATTTGAGCTTCATGAAATTCTCAGGTGCTCTACGCTTGAGAATGGGCCACCTTGTAGCGAATTTCTGAAAACTACCGCTGGTTGTGATGTCTCTGATGTCTGATGTTAAAACATTGGAGGTATTTTATTTTGGTTATTTCTAACTGGTATTCTTTGGTATAATATGCTTATAGTATTATATATCGCGGCTGTGTGACGCATTCTGTTCTCTGCATTCCAGAAACTTGGTGGAGGCTGTTGATGTTTTTTTTTTTTTTTAAGTTTTCTTGTCTTTGAACTACACAAAGCAATGTCTTCCCACCTGGAAGTTTCTCCAGCATACTGTATATCAGATTGATGGACATGAGTCCTCATCTCGTACATTTTTAAGGACAACAGTTTTTTCAGCCCAAATGTAATCAACAAAATTTTAAAAAGTTTTATTATTGTTTTCGTGTTATTTTGAAGTAAATGAAACAGTAATAGCTAAAATAGTAAAATAGTTTAATGGTTTAAATAGTTCAAATAAATAGTTAAAATATTAACAAGGGGAATGTTTGATGTCATGTTGGCATTATACAATTTGATTAGAAAACTTCTAACTAAAAAGTGGCATCTGGCACACCTAAAAATTGATGCAGAATTATTTTTTGTGGATCAACTTGTAATATATACATTTTAGGAATATATTAACATGTGCAGACATTTATTTGAGGGTGCGCTGCCCTCTCTTGCCCCTGCGTAGAGCCTACACACACACACACACACACACACACACACATCCATCCATCTATCTATCTATCTTTCTATCTATCTATCTATCTATCTATCTATACACATTTGGAATCTGCATCTACAGTGGGTGCACAGGCAGTATGCGACTTCTACCGTCGCCGGTGTATGGCGTGTATGGCGTCAGCATTTGGGTTTGTGCGTTTGCTGGCTTTTACCACTGAGTGGCGCTATATAACTATAGACTGACGCCTCAGGCATCAGTTCGTTCTCTCCAGGCTTAATGAGGCGCAGGTCGTCCACAGCTGCACGTCGTTGCAGATAAAATAAAGTGAAACATTGTAAATAAACGAATTCATAATCACAGTAGTAACATTACAGTACAAATTTATAATTAAAATTAAATTCAGTTTTTTAGGATCGAATTTAAGCAACGTAAACGTTGTAAACTGTAAGTACAGTAGAAAGGCTACACGTGTAGGGTCTTGTGTCATCTTATATTTTGTGTTCTTTAAATTTGTAGCTTTTATAAGACTCTACTTTTATTTAGGTGCACACACAATGACGAAAAAACTTTATGATTTTGTTAAATAAATAAAGTAAACGGGGTTCAGTATTGATTTTGGTGAACTTGAGCGCGTCAGAAAATGAACCCAAAGATTTTTTTTACCACAAATCTCTCAAAAATAGTAAGATGTATTTTGGTTTTATACTGCAAACGAAAAACGAATCCAGGGTCTTGTGTCATCTTATATTTTGTGTTCTTTAAATTTGTAGTAGATTTATTAAATGAAATAAATTACACTAAACGGGGCTCTGTATTGTTTTCGGTGAACTTGAGCGCGTCAGAAAATGAACCCAAACTCCGTGTATACTCGCCGCACAGACGTGAAAAATATATACTCATAGAAAGAGAAATATCTGCTTTAATATAAAGTAATGAAAAAAAATTATTAGATTATGTAATTCGTATGAGAAGTGAATTACTGTATAGGCGCGCTCACTGACGACGAGATGACATGATCAGCACAGCCGTAACCAAAGGAATCACTAACTTATCAATGAATTATTAAAATGGTCAGAGTGAGTTTCCTGGCTGTTTTAACAAATATTTGAAGTAGATAACAGTAGCCCACATTTATAAAAGCATTTTTTATTTATATAAAACTATATAAAAAAATAATCCTGCGTTTATTTTTAGGTGTGCCCGCTGCCATAGTTCTTCAGTAACAAACCTATAAAACATGTACATCTGTATGAATAAATTGTTTAAATGTGATCAGTAAATGCTCCTTGCTACTGTAGTGACTGACATCGGCGTGCTGAAAGATCTAATCTCTCATATCGGCGCGCGCGTTCATCTGACTTAACGTTTCAGCCATTCACACATGCATTGTGCTGTTGTTTGTACACACTTTCAGTTCTCCCCTTCTACTCTCCTCTTTCATAAAATATGAACAATCCGACACGAGCAGATTTGTTTCAGTCAGAATATTTATCAATCATAAAGAGAGGCGACATATACTTGCTGATTAAACACTGCATTTTTAAAGTGAAAGCGCGCGATGTGAGCAGCTTTAATTATTGATAATTAAATCATTATTAAATGGTGGACATAAAAAGCAAAAAGAATAATAATATTATTTTGATTATTATTATCATGTTCTTTTGCTGTTTGAGCGTCTGTGGATTCCAAAATTTATATTTTTACCGTTTTTTAATCATTGAAATGGAAGAGATACTGTAGAAAGGTTCCTTATCATAACGTGCCTTGTATTGTTTTTAGTCGCTCGATACACGACCCATCATTTTTAATGCTATTTTACAAAGGGTAAATACACATGGAATAATTTTATTTGGTTTGTTTATTTATAGATAAAATTAAAAGTAATTAAAAACAGTGTAGAGTGATTAATAACACTACAAGTTATGGTAAGAAAAATCTCATTCGAGGGATTTTAGTTTCTCCGAGTGTATACTGTAGGTGAGAACAGCTATTCACAGGTTATCTGCATTTGTATGTCTGACTTCGCAAAGCACACCTGTAAAACCTGTTTAAATGTAAATGCTCCTCGCTGCGCGGTTTGGGGGAGGGACCAGCGTTTGTGTTTTTGTTATCAAGTACGGGCTAATGCTTAACAGTTGCGCAATTATATTTCTATTCAGTAAAGAAAAACACTATTGTTATTATTTCAATACATACTGTACTGTGCAGCTGTGAGAATTGTGGCAGGAATATAATGCCCTACGATTCACATTCATTTACAATATGTGCGTCAATGTCCAACTTAAACCAAGCATGCGTTGCCACACTTGGAGTAGTGTGCAAATTTATTTGCCAAATGTGAACAAATAACGAAATAAGAGAGCTTGATTATACTGCATAAACATCATTCAGTACATAAATATATAAATATTGCATAAATATTATTTTGTACAGACAAATATCTGAAAAAAAAAAGATTTTTTTTACGACGAATCTCTCAAAAATAGTAAGATGTATTTTGGTTTTATACTGCAAACGAAAAACGAATCCAGAGCCTGTAATTATATTGCATAACTATTATTTTGCACAAATATTGTAAATCTCTGAATAAAACAATGATATTTTATTCACAAATGTAAGACAATATATTTTGGTTCAGTGCCAGACGAAGTAATGTAATGAGAGGCCCCGATTATACTGCATACATCTTTTTTATTGATTTATTTTTTTATTATCTATTCTGGAAGTTTGCTCTATTTGTTTTAGTTATTTCTATATTTAAATCTTTATGTCTTAAACTCTAACAACTGTAAGTATTGTCGAAATAATTTTTTTTAAAAGCCCTAGTACTGTTGTTTGCGCTGTTTTCTTTAATAATAACACTAAACAGATAAAAACAGAGAGTCTGTCTAAACAAAATAAAACCAATGTTTTCTAACTAATATTTTTTAAATATAAACATACAGTAAAACATCATTCAGTACAACTGAATCGCAGAAAAAAATCAGCAAAAATATTATTTAGTACAACGCAATCTTTGGATCCTTGATGAGACGGCATAAATATTTAATACAGCAAATTAAATATTTTGGTTTATATTTTGGTTTATATTATATGGTTAATGTATTTTGGTTTATATTGCAAAGGAATAACGAATCAAGAGCCTGCGATTATATTGCATAAATATTATTTTGTACAGACAAATATCTGAAAAAAAAAACAGTTTTTTTTTTACGACGAATCTCTCAAAAATAGTAAGATGTATTTTGGTTTTATACTGCAAACGAAAAACGAATCCAGAGCCTGTAATTATATTGCATAACTATTATTTTGCACAAATACTGTAAATCTCTGAATAAAACAATGATATTTTATTCACAAATGTAAGACAATATATTTTGGTTCAGTGCCAGACGAAGTAATGTAATGAGAGGCCCCGATTATACTGCATACATCTTTTTTATTGATTTATTTTTTTATTATCTATTCTGGAAGTTTGCTCTATTTGTTTTAGTTATTTCTATATTTAAATCTTGATGTCTTAAACTCTAACAACTGTAAGTATTGTCGAAATAAATTTTTTTAAAGCCCTAGTGCTGTTGTTTGTGCTGTTTTCTTTAATAATAACACTAAACAGATAAAAACAGAGAGTCTGTCTAAACAAAATAAAACCAATGTTTTCTAACTCATATTTTTTATATTTATAGTTTTTCATGTTTGTTGGATGTGTCAATTATCATAATTGTAGTATTACTTCGCTACAACATATTGTTTTGACTTTATTATGACTTAAGCTCTGAATATATTTAAAAACCGATACGACGGAAAATGTCAATTTGCGCCACCTGGCGGTCATTTCACGAATTATTTTGAAATGCTCCTGGTTTATTTTGGCCGCTGCCGCTTTCCACGGCGGTGAGTGCGACGGTAATGAGCAGTCTGGTTGTCACACCACTGTACATTTTCTGTTACAAGTATAGAATTAGGTTCAGCTGAAACTCATGATCAATGGTGTGAGGGTACTTATGTAGTGATAATTAGTTTCAGCCAAATCATTAAAACTAACAATGGACTATGGCACTCTCTTGAGAGGGGATATGAAGGTGTTATTCATTTATTTATTCTCTACAAGGGTGCAAACTACAGTACACAGACCAAACTGTAACTTTCTCGTACTACTATAACATTTTTTTTAAATATAAACAAACAAAATACAGCTTTTTTTTCTCAGAGGAAAACGGAAAAGTGATGTTGTTCAGCTGTTTACTGTCACTGCAGCTTCTTCAAAGTCTTCCCACTCCGTGACCGCTGAAATACGACATGACTCCACGTTAGGCTACGTCTTGACTCATTTGTATACCGACGGTGATTGGATGTTTACCGAGGGCTCAGGGGAGGTGTGTGTGTGTGTGTGTCTGTGTGTGTGTCTGTGTCTGTGTGTCTGTGTCTATGTGTGTGCGTGCGCGCGCGTACTTCTTCTACTGTTATAAAAATTCTAAATATAAACAAACAAAATACAGCTTTTTTTTCAGAGGTAAACGGAAAAGTGAAGATGTTCAGTGTCACTATGCAGATGTTACTATGGGAGAAAATTTGTTTAGATTTTATGTGATTTTACTTATACTTTACTCACTCTTAAGAAATAGAAGGTATCCCATTTGGAAATAATCAGGGGTATGTGTGCGAAGCTGGACATGTCTGGAAAATATGCTTGCACAAGGAATTTGATATATATACGTTGAGTCCCCCAAGAACGGATAGGCCTAACAAGGTCCAGAATTTTGGAATGACATCATTGCCTATAGAATGTATTCCTTTGTCTAGGATGCCTATATAATGGGGGAATGCTAGCGATCGGGGTGACTCTGTCAGCCTCGCCCGGCCGGTATTGCATGATAAATAAAGGCCGTTATCTTCTGAAACCAAAGCCTGAGTCTTCAATTAATTTCCACGACATCTTGGCGCTGCGAGCAGGGTTGGAGAAGGGGCAAAGGTGTGGCTGATCACCGTGGGCATCCTGGGCGAGCAGCACAAACAGGTGGCCACCTAAAAAAGGTAAGCAACTTTTGCTTATATACTTAGTTTGTGTTGTTTGCTGGGAAACCCCATGGTGGTAAGGACACTGATAAAGACCTCTCCAACTCAAGTAATTTAAAATGGGCTTTGTTTTCAGAAAAGAATGCATGCATCAAACTTACTAACTGTTGTACTGATAGTAAATTGATAAAATAAGCATTGCATTGGTCTGGGTGTTGTCAAGTGGGCATTGATTGATGGCAACAGTAACAGACGGTATGAGGAAGCGCATTTGAGTGTCTATTTGTTTTGTCAAGTGGGCTTTGAGAGATGACAGGACAGGAAAAAGGTAGATAAGCTCGATATTAACTTGTACTCATTGTCAAGTGGGCCTTGATTGGATGGCATGAGTAGTGCAGCAAGTTAATAAGGAATTGCGCTTAATTAGTTATATTGCTTGTGTAAGGTTACCCAGCAATTAATAAAAAATACCCTTTGTATGAGGAACGTACTGTTGTATGTCATAAGCATTTTTGTAGCCACCGTAAATGTTATATGGTATGAGTTTGGTGGTTTTTAATTGATACCCTTCGTATGTGGAATGTACAATTGTACATCATAAGAAAACACCCCTTATGTTTTATTGATATGAGTGACAGGGGTAATTAATATCTCTTCGTATGTGGAGCACGATTTTGTGCCATTAAGTTGAATACAATTGCAATTGTTTGTGTCTAAGTGATGTTGTGTCTATCTGTTTCTGTCTGAGTGTGTGAGAGCTCTATGTTCGCCTAGTGTGTGTGTGTGAGAAAGAGAGAGAGAGAGAATTGGTTGAATGAGAACCATAAGCTCTGTGTGCTGTGAACAGGGCTGGACCTCCCGAGGGAATTGTGTGTGCAACCCTCAGAGGGGGGGCAGCTTGCTGCCAGACCAGAGACGTGTGTCTGAATGAGCCCTATTTAAGTAATAGCTAGCCTAATAATTAAATAGATAAATAATAATCAATAAAGGGACACGTGTGAGTGGAAGAAATGAGCCCTCATTAGCAAGGGGGACAGGTATGAAGAGAATAAGCCCAATTTTCTAGGAAAAGAGGGATAAAGTCTGAATGCGTATGCCTATGAATAAATAAATAAATAAATAGTGTGGAGTGGTGTATGTGTTTGGATTCTATATTAATAAATGGTATTAATCGGTAATTGATGAAAGTGTTAGATACTGTGATACTGTGATACTGTGCTTTTTGGCAAATGTTAATTTGAAAATAGTGAAGTGGTGTAGATTAAGGAGTGACTATCATTGATGAGCCTTGGTAAGTGGAGGTGGATACTTCTGTGATTCTAAAAGAGTGTATATTGTTGTAAGTAAATTTAGCCATTAAGTAAGTACACAGGCATAAAATTCAAGTTGAATATTTAGGCCGGCTAATTTCACATGGTACAATAGCCATAGCGCCTACTCAATTAGAAGGCATAAGTAAAGCACCGTTACCACAAACAGTTAAACAGTTGATGACTTTCCTAGGCCTAACAGGTTTCAGTGCTGACTGGATTGAGGAATATGCTGTAAAAACTGCTCCAATGAGGGAGATAATGAGAGAAGAAGGACTGCAAAATTTAAGTGCTCCATTAAAATGGAACACAGATGCACGGTTAGCATTTGAGTCCATCAAGAAAGAAATGCAAACAGCTCCTACATTAGGTATACCGGATTATACCAAACCGTTCCATCTATATGTGGCTAACCGAGCTGATGGATATGCCTCAGCTGTGTTGATGCAGGAAACCTGCAGTGGAAGAAGAAAACAGCCCTTAGCTTACTACAGTGGTTCTCAAACTTTTTCTGTCATTCCCCACTTAAGGGGGTGAGCAAATTTTCAAGCCCCACTTGTCAACAAAATAATAACGAAATCTGCCAAGTTTACTGTTTATTGTAATATCAATTTCTAAACCAATAAGATCAAACAACACCAAGTTAAAAACAGATAAAATACACGTGCAATTGTTATAAAAGGCTTACGTTGCTCAGCAATCGTTTGTAGTTTTTTTGCACTGGCCAATTCTGTATGCAACTTTGAATGAAGCCATTTGTGCTTTGCTGTCCACTGATTCAGATTTTACCATGCGATTCTCCTGCTGTCTGTATTCTGCCAGCTTTCTTTGAAAGAAGTCGAGTGGCTTATTAACGTGTGTTGTCTCTAAGTGTCTTCCTAATTTGTTGGGTCTCATGCGGTCTGCTGCCAGCGGTATAAGACACAAAACATACACAGGTCTCTCCTCTGCCCCCACCATGAAGCAAGTTAGGCTTCATTAGTGGTGGGCGATATAACTAAAATCTTCTATCACAGTAGAAGCTATTTTCTACCTCGGTAACAATATATATATAATCACAATATAGCAATTTGTATCTGAAAATGCATAAATAAAAATTTAAACACAAAGAAACTGTTTTACATAATGTAATTTTATATAAACTGTGAATTGCTGAGGTTTGCCGCATTTTTTTTTACTTTGGCCATAATCGTTTGGATGCTTGGATTTCAGATGATAGAAGAGGTTTGACGTGTTTCCACCACTTGTTAAAACAGTGCACTTGCGTACCTTGCAAATCAAATTCAAAAATTCTATTTAATTCAAACCTTAAAATAAAAGACTATGAATAGGAAATAAATATGAAAAATAAAATAGGGGGTAAATTTAACTAGGAAAGAATAAAATAAAATATAAAAACTAAAGTTAAAATAAAATAACTGTACAACAATACACAATATAGAAAATATATGAAGAATATGTGAACAATAAGAGCAGCTGTGAGTAGGAAAAGAATGGTAATGTCCAGGGTTGTGCAATCCACATGTTTAAAGTGGATCACGTTCATCTCATTCGTATCACTTTTCTTATACCCAAACTAATTCCACATCACAGACGAGGCAGCTTTTTTCTTTACAATCTCCTCGTTGTTGGTTTTGTCACATATAAGCAAGCTCACTGCTCGTCTTCTTCCATTGTCGAAGTGTATGTGAAGCCAAACACATCAAAAGTGGGACGAAACCGTGGCACCCGATTGAACCAAATATCTGCGCAAATACAGCGCAGCGCGACTACCTGAATAGCGCAGTGATGATCTGGTTTATTTGCGCAGCCCGGTGGATCGCGCAGCGCCGCTCGAATGCGACCCACTATGTTTTTATTTACAAACTATTTAAAATGTCAGGACTGTTTATTATTGTTTCCGCCTTGCCATGCCTGGTTTGTATGTGCGCATCCCAGAAAATGTATTTTGATGGTCGGCGCGGTTTATTTCTGTCAGAGTCGCGCAGCGCTGCCCAGCGCAGGTTTGTGATTCGAGCAGCGCTGCTGAAGTTGGCCCGAAGTTATTGTTCCACTATGGTTCCACTTTTTCTGCCGGCCCACAACTGATGTTATTTTAAATTTACTTGTATTAATGATCCATTTATTTGTGTGTGATTGTTTAGTTTTGAACGTACGCTCTTCATTATCAATAAAGAACAGCATGATTTAGAATAGGTACTTTCCTGTTTTTCCTCCGGTTCAAGCGCCCCACCTGTCATGTCTGTATTCCCCACTAGTGGGGCGCGCCCCACACTTTGAGAACCACTGGCTTACTATAGCACTAAGCTAGATAATGTACAGATGTCGCCATTAAAAACCCGCGTTTCGAGAAAAGGGATCCCGTGACTTGCCGCGGCTTTGCGCGGCTGCGTGCGGGAAGCTGTGAACATGCCCTTCATTACCTGTAGGGGGCAGTCGTGTTTCAGTCTGAAGTATTGTGTGTCTACTGAAGCCGAAAATGTGTGCAAATTAAACTGCACATGCGTGTTTGGAGTCGCTGTGACCGCGCTGTGTATCAGTCGGTTGGGAATCATCACGGAGGTTACAACACGGCGTGGCTGCAGCTGGAGTTTGTCGTGTTCGAGGTAAGTTTAGCTTTCTTTTTTGGATGTGATTCTCGCTTTCATGACTCCCAATTAATGTTCATCTTAATCTCAGGACGTACAATTAGCAATTTCAGTTTTTAATAGAGTGGAGATTCACAAAACACCGTTTTCGTGTAAAAACCTGAACCTACGGAGCCCCCATGGGTCCTGTGGTAAATAAATAAATAAATAAAATAATAACGAACCGAGCGCGCGGATTAATACACCGAGATGTGTGTTTCTTACCCCCACCCCGAGTGAAAACGGCGTGTTCAGACAAAGGCTCGCCAGTTAGATGCCATTTCTGAACAAACTGAGTCGTGTGTGTTAAAGCATTAAATGGTAAAAGAGCACTAGCAATAAACGTTTTTTTTTCTGAAGCCGAACTTTATTAATGAGTTACGAGTAAAGAACCTGTACATATGTTCATACAGTATTGACAGCAGCTCTAATTTACTGCGGTAAAGCCAGTCGCGGTTCAGAAAAACACGGTCAAGCCAGCCGCGATTGATTTTAGTGCACGCGCATATTACAGTGATTACGGTAGTTTCATGAACAACACAGAGAGAATGCCCCATATCTGAAAAATGCTGCAGTAAAATAGTTTCATATGTGGTGTGTATATAGTATGGGACGTCCTGAATAAGAACTGATCATTGTTTTTTTCTACTTATTAGAAATGGGGTCTTTATACCCCTTTAAAGTGTAATAATGTCCAATATCTCAAAAATGCTGCAGTAAAATAGTTTCATATTTGGTGTGTATATAGTATGGGACGTCCTGAATAAGAACTGATCATTGTTTTTTTTCTACTTTTTTTTTTTTTTATCATATAATGTGTGTACATTATATGGGATAAAAACTGACCATGGCATTTTATACTTACTAGAATTTATTTTTTCATAGGTCTCTGAAGTGAAATAAAGGCATTTTATTTAACTTTTTTTCCCCATTGTGAACATTTGTTTATTTGACCTCTCTTCCAATGCAGACGTTAATCCTCATTATAGAAAACATTCATTGAAGAATAACTGCTACTTTTGAACAGTAAAACAAAATAAAAATCAATTCTGGTATTTAGAAAGACTAAATACATTATTTTGTCTGTTTTCTACGAATTCTGCTGTAACTTATCTACATAAAACAATTATTTGAATGGTGAATATTTAAGAAAAATATTGTAACAGACAACCGTCAAAGTCACCAATAAATAACACGGATATTAAAGCAGAAATGCAAATAAATAAGCAAGTAAAAATTGACGAGCATGTTGTATTATCTCTCAGTCCTGGGCGTCTAAATGAAAAGCGCTCTGAAAGCGCGTTGTCTCTGTGTCGGTTCTGAAACTACCGTAATCACTGTAATATGTGCGCACACTAAAATCAATCGCGGCTGGCTTGACCGCAGTTCTAATTTGTCTAAATCGCATTGCAGACAATAAAAATAAGTCCAGTCATCCTGTGACCCTGCCTGCTTAATCTTTCCACACATGATTCTTGCTTCTTACTTTTTCCTTAATCCCTCGCTGATCTATCTTGTATTTTTCTAACGGTGTCAGAAACTTTGTGTTAGTAGCACTGCTTGACATGCTTGATGCCTTCCTCTTTTGTAATTTGCTTTGGATAAAGGCAAACTTACAAAAGATGAAGAAATGCCTAAATGTAGTTGTACGAATAAAAGATTATGTAATGATACAATGTAAATATTTTCACAGAAACAAAGCGTAAAGATGAGACGTGAATCTGAAGAGGATCTCTTTGATGATTGCCTGGTAAAGCATTGTTTTCTTATTAATTATACAATTTATTAATACCTTGAATATAGTGTTTGTTGTATTGGACAGAAGCATATAAATGCAAATGAATATATAAATATGAGTAATTATTGAACGAATTTTCATGTTTGGACTAACCCTTTAAATACAAACTCAGCATTCATCATAGGATTTCCTGACACTGTAAAGGTGCAGAGTAATCTATGGAGTGTAGCCATCTCATGCCATGTTTTACAATGTTTTAGTGATGCAAGATTATTGCTAAAGCAATTTAACCCAAGTTTAACAATCTGAAGTATATGAAGTGATGGTCATTTATTATTATCAATTATTTTTATTTATTTTTTTTTCTCTGTGAAATGAAGTCAGCACAGGTTGAAGCAATTCAGATTTTTTTTTTGTTTCTCAAAATAAATTATTTATTTTCTTGTACATTTTATGCAGGGGGACAGACGAACTGATGCCAGTATGCACCTTCTTAAAATCCTTGTCGTCTGTGCTGTTGAAGGGGAAGGACCAGTTGGTGTATCCATAATCCTTGAAGGAGAGGAAATTTTGCAAGAATGTGGCAATAGCTCCGAGCACTGCGCTACACATTTGAGCTATTTTCAGAAAGTTCTTCTAGAACTTGATGGGATTAAGCTATCACCAAAAGTGCAAGCTTTAAAGATGAAGTTATCTTAAAACATTTGATTTGGCTTGACTACAAGTCTTTACATGTTGTGTTTCCATGTTCAGCTTAATGTTTTAATGCGTTATGGTTTCAATGGCATACTTTTAAGTGCACTAGTCCAGAGTGCTGATTTGAATGTTGCAACTTCACTGCTTCCGATGGCTATTACGTTTTAACGTTTATTCTACAGTTTGTTTAATGTATTTTCTGCTGTATTTTATTTCTAAATGAATGCTGTATTTTATTTATTTATTATTTTACACAATTTTGTTTAAAACAAGTATTTCAGGCCCTGGTGCTGTGCAGTTTTTTCCTATGGATGCAAAATTTAGCTGAATGCACTTTTATTAAAAAGACAACTTGGATCTAGACTGTGAATGTCACAAATATTTGGTAATGTTGGTGAATAAACTGTTTCATTATATTTTAGTTGTGTGATTTATGAAAGATATAGATGAAATAATTACTTAAGTTTCTTTCCAAAACATAAATTAGCAATGTTTACATTATTATAGGGAGTAATATGAATTGATAAAACCAAGTTAAGGGAAAATCTCACAAAACAAAATGATAGTAATTTCATAAAATTAAGGTTCCTGCAACTTTACTTGATTATTTTAAATAAATCTAATTTGTGCATTAAATATAATTATGTAACTTTTACTTGATTTCTTTTATTGTTAATTTAATTAAGTAAATTTTACCTGACAATTACGGGTGAGTTTTACTTAGGCTGAATCACAATTCTATTTTCTTCCCCTTGTACCTTGAAACGAAGTGGAAAGGGGAAGGGTATAAATATTTCCCCTAAGAAATGGGACAACACTGTTATACGTCATCATACGTTGTCGCTGGTTCCTAATGTTACGTCAGAGGACATGCGCCGATGTTTATCACACATTCCAATAAAAGAGATTACTCAATCCCAAAGGTTTTTTGCGCCGTATTTCGATTTTTAAAAAAGTTGCTCATTTTCACCACAAACACGGATGAGTCTTCGGGTTTCCTCAGCCGTCCATATACAGAATATAAATTACAAAACTGTGGTCACGTTGCAATAAGTAAGAATAGTGTAAGCAAAACAATAGTGTATGTCCGTAAGCAAAACAAACAATGCGTTATCAAATGCTCGGCAAAATGCCGTGCTACTGAACTTTCATATTTGTTTGTAGCATGCAGTAAAGTGTATGTGACATAAAAATATATATTTGTAATATTGTGCAATCTGTGCTATCCGCTAGCAAACTTTAGCGATTTTTTTTGCAAACGTTTCTTTACAGAACATCACCATAAACACAAACACAAGACTAAAGGTAATATACATATAATGAAAACTTGTCATAAAAATCTTTATTAATGGCAAAAATGACAACATTTATGGGTCTGTTTGCTCGAGTAAGCAGCCATGTTGAAAACTTCGCTTAGCCCTTCGTTTGAAGTGAGGTCCTGAAAAATCTTCGTTTGGAGGGCTATCTGGCCCTTCCCCCCTCCCCCTACACCTCCAACCAAAAGAGAAATGAGACACCACTACCCCTGCACGTGAACGCGTCAAATGGAAGGGTAGGGGGAAGGGTTGGGATTCAGCCTTAATATTGGAGCAATAAAATTTACTTAAAATCTGTGTCCAAATTTTATGAGGATTTTATCAAGTAAATCTTACAAGTTCTTTTTTTCAGTGCATGGGTGAACACGATGTTTTAAGAATTTAATTATATATATATATATATATATATATATATATATATATATATATATTTATTTATTTATTGTGTGTGTGTGTGTGTGTGACCGGTGCAACTCACACGTCCTATTCCATTGTCATTCATACTGCCGTAGTTTTTAGAGCCCTAAAAAAGCATTCGCTAGTAAGTAAGTAAATAAAAGACAAATTAATAAATAGTTTTAAATTATATATATACAGGGTCGTAGATTTAGGGTGGACGGAGGGGATGTGTCCCCACCAATATCCTCCGACCATTGAAATGTCCCCACCAATAATTTAATCCACTTTTTTTTTAATCGTTCGGTCAACATTAACCTAGACACGCAGAAAGGGACAAATCACGTTCTCTCCTTGAGTCCTCCCGCCCCCAAAACACATATGAACATTTTGATTGGCTGTGCCTTTCCCTGCCATCATGTGATAGACGATTGGCTGCGTTCTGACACAAGCAGCGCCAAATGCAGTGGACTCACATTCAGTACAGCAGGCCAGGATATAGTCTGTGAATACGGACGTAAAACTAACAGCAGATTAAACAGCTAAATGTAAAAGTATAAATATGATCCCTGTCAGTCTCCTAATCTAGTGACTGTTTGTCAGAAATCAGTATTGTGAAAGAAATTGATAAACTAATATACTAATATTGCCATATGGCTAGAATTTTGTTGACACCAATAGACAATCCACTTCAGAAAAATAGTTTTTAAAATGCATTCACTTACTTGGCGAACATTAATGATTTGATTCGAGGTTTGCACACTAAGACTCAGACAAAGTGAAATAAAATGATTGCTGTTTAAATAGCATGTGTTTATCCTGTTTTGTCAGGTAACAGAACCTAAACACCTGTGCTGTATATCAGACAGCGATGGAGAGAGTGTAGATTACACACAGGTGCTCTATAGTCATTAGCACTCATCAGGCAATGTCTATGGCCAACTGACTGCACTCAGACCAAAGGGGGCTGAATAATTACACACACCCCACTTTTCAGTTATTTATTTGTAAAAAAAAAAATTTTTGAAATCATGTATGATTTTCGTTCCACTTCTTGCGTGTACACCTTTGTATTGGTCTTTCACGTGGAATTCCAATAAAATTCATTCATGTTTGTGGCTGTAATGTGACAAAATGTGGAAAAGTTCACGGGGGCCGAATACTTTTGCAAGCCACTGTAGTTGTCCTGAGATTTAACATTGTTACCAATAATAGGCTGAGGCATTCTCTGTCCATGCTCATAAGGAATCCCTCAATGTTTTTCAATTAGGGGACAGAAGCAGATCAGCCATGTTGTAGTTCAGGTGAAGAGGCGAGTTCACAGGAGGTCAATCTGAATGTTGATTATACAGTATATAACATATAATATGTGTGCGTGTATTATACATGTTGATTATACTAATATTTAGCATTATGAGGAGTGATAGGCTGAGGATGTAAGTGATTCATTAGTGTTTTTGGCAAAAGTTTTGAACTGACATTTCACTTTTTTGTCACGCTATTTCATCAGGTGGCAATGCTGTCCGGTCCTAGTCCAGTCAGAGGGGAAGAGTTAGGGTCAAAGCCATTGTTCACCCCCAAAAAAAACTTTACTCACTATTTACTCCTTAAGTGGTTCCAAACTTTAATGATTTTCTTTATTTTGTTGAATACAAAATAAGATATTGGGGAAAAAAGCTGAAAACATTGACTTCCGTAGCAAGAAAAACAAATACTATGTAAATCAATGATTACAGGTTTTCAGCATTCTACAAAATATCATCTTTAGTGTTTATCAGAAGAAAAAAAGAACAGCCTGGACAATATTGATGTCAAACAAATATGCCAGCAGTTTATTTTTGTTAACGAGAGGCGAAGGCATGTTTTTGTCTCCTTCATATAGGAGCAATAGGCATTGAGCTGTTGTGTGGTACTCTACCTAGTAGTTCATGTTTAGATGTAATCTACTTTTATATATATACAGATGATTGAAATGTTTCATTTGCACTAGGGCTCAATAAAGAATAGTTTTTATTTTATTAAAGACTATCTTTTTGTCAGTTATGAAACATTCCTTTAACTTTACACTATTCCTTAATTTAACTTAATGAATTGCATTTCGAGTGGATTAATATAAATCGAAGCATTGCTAGTATTAATGTAAAGTGATTTCGCACCATATTAAGAAAAACATGTATTCAGTGGACATAGTTGGGGTGGGAGGTTGGTAGGTGGATGGGGCAGGGGGTTGGGGGTTGGTGGGTGGAAAAGGGGATTGGGGGATGGGGTATTAGTTGGAGTCATAGGTAGCAAACCTACGCCCTTGTGTGTGTGTGTGTGTGTGTGTGTGTGTATGTGTGTGTATATATGGAAATATAATTAATATTTTCGTGTTTAATTACAAAAAAACAAACATTTTAATGGTTAGTGATTGTTGTAGACATTTACACTATTTTTGAGAACTATTAAGTTCTCCTTCAACGTGTCATAGCCGATAACTGCCCCTTTGAAGCCTTTGAATGGTGTTAAAAATACTTGCAAAACAAGTATTGCAGCCATACATTGGAGGGAACTTCTGAGGTGGTCAGTGATTGATGGCACGGTCGGTCGGAGGGGGTTGTGATCACACCTATAGATCTTTTGTTCTAGGCTATCGGTCAAATATCTCTCCACTTGGAAGCAAAAACATGCAAGGGATTTCAGCATCTCGACGCACATACTAAGCTGTTTATAAAGTAGACACTGTTTGTTTTTTCATTTTGTAATCTTTCCCGTGTTTACCGTGTACTGTACAATGTATATTCATTTTTTAATGAATTACTGTAAATAAACTACACATTCCGTTGATTTACCAGAAATGACTTTTCTGTTTTTTGTGTGCTAAACTAAACTTCAGGGTCAAAGTAATAGCGATTTTATTTGAAAAGTATTATATATTTACAATGCTGATAAGTTCAAGCTTAGATTCATATATAAACTGCTTCAAAGTCTTTCCGTGACCGCTGAAATCCGACAGACGCAGGGCTCAAGGGAGGTGTGTCTGTGTGTGTGTGTGCGCGTGTGTATGTGTGTGTGTGTGCGCGTGCGCTGTAGCCTGTCCTATTTTCAGCGGATTTTTCCGCTACCGCAGATCAGTTTATCAACTTGTAATATATACATTTTAGGAATATATTAACATGTGCAGACATTTAAGGGTGCGCTGCCCTCTCTTACCCCTGCGTAGAGCCTACACACACACACACACACACACACACATCTATCTATCTATCTATCTATTATATAAATACACATTTGGAATCTGCATCTACATTTTCTGTTACAAGTATAGAATTAGGTTCAGCTGAGACTCATGATCAATGGTGTTAGGGTACTTATGTAGTGATAATTAGTTTCAGCCAGATCATTAAAACTAACAATGGACTATGACACTCTTGAGAGGGGATATGAAGGTGTTATTCATTTATTTATTCTCTACAAGGGTGCGAACTACAGTACAGACCAAACTATAACTCTCTCTTACTACTATAAAAATTCTAAATATAAACAAACAAAATACAGCTTTTTTTCCTCAGAGGTAAACGGAAAAGTGAAGTTGTTCAGCTGTTTACTGTCACTGCAGCTTCTTCAAAGTCTTCCCACTCCGTGACCACTGAAATCCGACACGACACCACGTTAGGCTACGTCTTGACTCATTTGTATACCGACGGTGATTGGATGTTTCCCGAGGGCTCAGGGGAGTGTGTGTGTCTGTGTGTGTGTGTGTGTGTCTATGTGTGTGCGTGCGCGTGGGTACTTGTTCTACTGTTATAAAAACTCTAAATATAAACAAACAAAATACAGCTTTCTTTTCAGAGGTAAACGGAAAAGTGAAGATGTTCAGTGTCACTATGCAGATGTTACACTCAGTGGAGTTACCGAAATCTTTGGTTTAGTCCTCATTGAGTTGCCACACATCATTTCCACATTTCACTCGCTTTTATTCCTCTTATGTGAGCATAAACAGTGAAACATTCCACAGGTTTATAATACACTGCGGCCAAGTGAACCACGTTCCCGTCGAACGAAACGAGGCATAATCGTGGTGTTTGCTTCGGTTATGACACACCATAGTTTATTACCTGCTGTGGTAGATCTGAATATTTATTCAAACACAATAATAAAGCTTTATATCCTCAGGAGGACTCAGTACATTGTTTTAGCGATAGTTTCACGGAAGCGAGTTCAGAACTAATCTAACCAAACCAAAAAAAAAAAAAAAAACATCCGAAGCTTCAAATAGAATGAACGAACTAATGAAATTGATATATATGTAATTGATATACTGTATATACAGACGTGTGTGTGTCATTTTAATTCAAATGAACATTTTAATGCTTTCTGATACACTTATCAACTTATCCACATACAGTGGGAGCCACGCCAAATAGCCGCGACAGTGTGGCTGAAGTGTGAATGGCGTGTGAATGGCCTTTGCACGCCGTAATCCCCCCTCCCTTTTCTGGCCGAAAGGCGTGTCAAGATTTCACAGTAAACACGCCCATTCAAGCCCTATTTATTCATTTACCTGGTGCCACCACTAGATGGCGCTTCGTTCTCAATAACACGTTAAAACAAGCCAGCTGCGCTGAGTTGCAATCACGTGATTTTAACAACCCGCCTCCACCCCCGCCGAACTGACGCTACCAAACTACAGAGATGAAGATGGCGGCTTAACGGACTATTCGTGGTAAGTGATGTTTTATTTTATAAAATGTGTTTGGGGTAGTTTACAGTTTATTTCCCAGTTTAGTTTTTTATTGGCCATTTTAAATATCACTGGCAGCACCAGCAGCGGTCAGATGTGACTTTAGAGAACTTAATGTTCTGTTTACCAAGTCTGGAGTTAATATTACAGCTTACTGTCAGTGTCACACACGCACAATGTCACTCCACTTTAACTCAAAAACATGCTCAAGCTTCGACAATACTATTAATGTCCCTATTACAAGAGCTGCACTACCCGATGAAGAGTGTTTGTGTTCTCTGTAAATACTGAGAGAATCTCACCGCGTGTTGTCTGGATAAATTCAGCGCTTATTTATTCTCTGGTTAAGAGTTAATCTGCAGGTTATTTCTGTGACTGTAATATAATGTGATGCAGTTGATGAGGGACACAGACTGAGGGGAGCTGTACAGGAGCTAGTAACGCTCATAACCCGGTTTATATTTTATACACTTTGTCCGGGACTTTCCGCGGTAGCGCGAGCGCTTAGTTAACGAGCTGGATAACAACACTGAAGTGTTCATCAGTTAAGGAGGAGGAGGAGGAGGGGGGAGGTGTGTGTGTGTGTGGGGGGGGGGGTGTGTGTGGGGGTGTGTGTGAGGGGCTTCAGTAAGTTATAGTTTGGCTTCAGAGATGAACTAATGCTCATATAGGAGTGTTATATCGCTTAACTTATTTGTATGAGAAGCGCATTAAGTAAATTCTCGCTTAATTTAATGCAGACGATAATACAGACAGTCACTGGTTAACACTAACACTGTTCACTGGTTAACATTAGCACAGGCAGATTATTTACATTCCAGAATCCCCAAAACAGTATTTTACACACTCTGTGGTAAATAGGTTTATTAATATATTTTATTTTTATTAGAACTATATGTTCTGTAAAGTTTATTTGTCTTTGTCTTGACTAAATTCTCCTGTTGTCTTTAAGCAGAGCTCCGCTGTGGAGGATTGGGGGGTCAGACGGCTGACGGCTGGACTTTTGGAGCTACAGGACTGGAGGAGCCTGAACAAGCTGTTGAGGGAGCTGTAGGAGGGATGACGTCACAGTCCGACAGCTTTAGAATGATGTTTGATCAGGTCTACTGTATATTCTGAACATAGAACTGCAAAATGTCTGATACAGTACTTTGGGGGAAACAAAGACTTGAACTGTTCCATGTTTAATAGTTTTGATATTTGAAAAATTAATATTTTAATGTAAAAGGACTATAGATAGAGACTTATAAGCAGCTGGTGTATCCGGGTAGTTTAATGAACTTTAAGCAAAAAGACAACATGTATTCATCTGTTTTATATAAATTACTGTTTTAACTTTGACTAGTTTTGGAAGAATAAATTGAATTGATAAAGTCATGTTTGCGTGTTTTAATTTTGGGGGATTGTTTGGGTATTTAAAAATTGTTTAGTTCAACCAACAACTTCAATGGGCAAAAAATGGGACACAACTTTGTTTTAAATAGTCAAAGAGTTGGGCTGAAAATAATAATATTAATTATTGATCATAGAAACAAATGAAACCAGTTAAACACTTGATTATATGTATTTGTGTTTGTGATTATGTGACCCATAATAATTTTTTCTCAGTATAAATAAATGTTTTGGGTTTTAAGAACTCCAAAAGAGCAACGACAAACTTGGTATTCTCCATTGCGGTTTCTCACCTTCCACTCCTGAGTAGGACATGGTGTTAATTGCTCTGTGTGTGTCTGTTTTTGGCGGGGGGATGGGTGTGTGTGTGTGTGTTTTCGGCTGTTCAGCAGTTCTAAACACAAGCACAGTTTTTGTCCTTAACTAAAATACTTCAATACGTTAATAATGAATTTATTTTTCTGAATAAGGTAATAAGCGATGTTTAAACCAACCCAGTAAGTTAAGTAAGTGTTCCATACATTGTTTGTACTGTAAACTGTAACTGTGTTTGCTAGGGCACTTGGTTATACACAGTACTTTAGAGTGTGCGCGCTGGGGGGATTGGAAGGTGAGTTAGAATACTCATTTACAAGACAAAAGACGGTTAGAGGCAGGGACGTTCTAGACCAGACAACACGGGGTGGGGGGAGGGGGGCATCATGTCCGAGCACTGTTTTTACCTGGCCTTACTGTATAGTAACAGTATTGTATTTTTGCTGAATTGTTTTGAGGCACGCAAACCCCCAGACCACAATAAGGTGGCAATCCCTCAGGGGGAAACTAAAAAATAAATATATATATAATTATATAATAAAATATCCTTAATCCAGATTTTATCAATCAATGACATAACATTTATCTAAGATGGATGGTCAAATTCTCAAAAACGTTTAACCTAAAGTAAGACTTAACACACTATAACTAAAATATTTACAAAACTGAAAGGTTGTCTTATGAATAATAAAAAATACAAACTAAATTAAAACAGATGGGCTGTTGAACAGATCATAATATGTTTTATGTTTTCTGATTATAAATGATACATGGGTTGATTTTAGAAAGGCTAAATGAAATAGCTAGTTTTGGTCTTGTCAGTCCAGTAACTATACTATGTAAAAGTAATTATAATATGAATTAATTAAGGGCAGGACCTAACCTAATATTAATAATTTACACCATGATAACATTAGTATTCGTGTTTTTGTATATATTTTTAAATGTTCAAATGAACGTTTCAGAGTATATAATTTGTCGTGTCATCTGTGATTGAGACCCATGAGTTAAATTGAAATATTTTTTATAGGTAGTAAGCCAGGTTTTAGTAACCTTGGATAAATCAGCATGTAAGCCCTCTCTCGCGCACGCGCTCTCACGCTATCTCTCGCACTCACACACACACACACACACACACACTGTACACACACAGACACACACAAATAATACATGAAATCGCGTAAAACCAAATGAAACTAGGGTAAAAAATATGAGCAGTAAAATACAGTAGTATCCTGTAGGTGATTCCTGTCCTGTGATAACAGGCACTAACACTCTAGAACTGTTTACTTCTGTTAGTTTTGTTTTCAAGTGTGAATGTTTATGGGAATTAAATCTGTCTCTGCTGCTGCATCTATACACAACAAAACAAACCAAAGCAGAAGTTACATTTTAAGCTTTACTTTCAAAGTGTAACATCCGATCTGCCTCAGCCCCGGAGATCAGGTTCACCGGATTACTGAGCCGTAGCCTTTGTCTCCCCCTAGTGTGTCTACGTATGTTATTGTCAGTCATCAACACGAAAGTGAATTCACCTGTCTACCCTTGTGTGTCTCACTATTTAACCCAGCCGAACCCACACCACATTGTCTGGTCACCGTTGTGCACACCTAGTCTGTTTCACCGTATGTCTCTGTTCTCTCTCTCTCTCCCAGGTTTAAGACGGTATCTGCAGGCGAGGTAGCGAAAGCAAGACGGCTTTCGCGTTCGGACGGATCCCGGTTCCGTTGCAGTTCTCAGTTACTTTCAAGGATAAAACTTCAAGTGATTCTTCTTCTTCTTCTCGTTTGTGTTTCCGCCTGCAGACCGTCCCTGGTGAAGAACCCTCGGGGTTATTATAATTTATGTGGAGATCTAAGTTTGTTCAAATCAAAAACGGGACTCTGAATAAAAAGTATATATTTCCTGCACCTGCGTTCCCTTGTGTGTGTGTTTACCAGTGAGCGACATGACACAAAGTAAAATTTGATTTGTCACATATAAAATACACAGTAATAAAAAAAAAAAAAAGCTTTACTTTGCAGCAAAATATTATCTATCAGTATATTAAATGGAACGAGGTAAAATACACAGTAATATAAAATACTGTACATAGCCTGCCTACATAGCCTTGTCTTATGAATGATAAAAAATACAAACTAAATTAAAACAGATGGGCTATTGAACAGATCATAATATGTTTTATGTTTTCTGATTACAAATTATATGTGGGTTGAATTTTAGAAAGGCTAAATGAAATAGCTAGTTTTTGGTCATGTCAGTCCAGTAACTATACTATGTAAAAGTAATTATAATATGAATTAATTAAGGGCAGGACCTAACCTAATGTTAATAATTTACACCATGATAACATTAGTATTCGTGTTTTTGTATATATTTTTAAATGTTCAAATGAACGTTTCAGAGTATATAATTTGTCGTGTCATCTGTGATTGAGACCCATGAGTTAAATTGACACACACACACACACACACACACTGTACACACACAGACACACACAAATAATACATGAAATCGCGTAAAACCAAATGAAACTATGGTAAAAAATATGAGCAGTAAAAGACAGTAGTATCCTGTAGGTGATTCCTGTCCTGTGATAACAGGCACTAACACTCTAGAACTGTTTACTTCTGTTAGTTTTGTTTTCAAGTGTGAATGTTTATGGGGATTAAATCTGTCTCTGCTGTTGCATCTATACACCGTTGTGATAAGTGATTTATGCCCCATCAGATCTTTAATGTGGGACATTATGCTGGTTAAATGACTAAAGACACACTGATCCGTATGGACAGATATTTGTTCCAGATATTATGCGCCATTAATCAATTTGTTATGCCAATTTGACTTTCAGCGAAAACATCAAAAATATAACGAAAACAAACCCAAGCAGAAGTTACATTTTAAGCTTTACTTTCAAAGTAAAATTTTATTTGTCACATACACAGCGCGATATGCAGTAAAATGCTTTGGGTGCTTTAGGTGAGGCTCGAACTCTGCATTGCTTCACCTAAACTGCTTTATAAGTGTCACGCGCTAACCGATTGCGCCACGGGAGCCACACGGAATTTGCTCTTGTCAGAGTATCCTCTCTCTCTCTCGTGCGCACACACACACACATGAAATTGCGTAAAAACCAACGAAATATAAGCAGTAAAAAAAAAAATCAGTAAAAATACATTAGTATAACAGGCGCTAACCCTCTGGAACATTTTTTACTATTGTTTCCAAGTGTTTATGGGGATTTAATGTGTCTCTGCTGCCGCATCCATTCACAGTTGTGATAAGTGATTAATGCCCCATCAGATCTTTTGACGGGGGAGCATTATGCATGATTAAATGACTAAAGAAATACTGATCCATATGGGCAGATATTTATTCCAGGTTGCATGCGCCATTAATTGCCTTTCTTATGCCACTTGTAGACTATCAGTGAAAAAAAAATCAGCGAAAACATCATCAAAAATATAACGAAAACAAACCCAAGCAGACGTTACATTTTGAGCTTTACTTTGCAGCAAAATATTATCTATCAGTATATTAAATGGAACGAGGTAAAATACACAGTAATATAAAATACTGTACATAGCCTGCGTTTTTATTCCGTACCTCCAATGATCGGTATAGACAAATTACAGCCGCTACCGTGTCTTTAAGGATCATTTCAGGATGTCTTAAAAAATATTTCACTAACTAATTTTATTAATTCATTATTAAATAATAAATAGCATAATCATCATGGGTTGTGTATTGAGTGATTTAACAAATCTGTTTTATTAATCGGTTTGTTGTTGTTGTTTTTTCATCTATTTATGAAACTATGTTGACAATGCAAGAACTGTCTGTATATTAAAGATACGGTATTGGGCTTCCTGGACACTGCAGTTAACTGTGCCAGTCAATGCTCCATCTGGCGGAATTATACGGCATTGCAACCATCTTTTTAGAAAGCGCATGGGGGCGTTTATGGGGCGGGGCATCGTTAACTGCGTCATCGCGGGGGATCACATTCCATGCACGAAGCCTGCATTAACCCTTCATGGAACTGCCACGGAGCCGTCATGCTCCAGGCGGCTGTTTGACGTGGCTCCCACTGTACACTTATCAACACAAACTCTCCGTGCACGCACACACAATCTCTAAAAAATTAATATTAATAACATACATATACAAATAAACAAATGTAGGTGTAATAAAAGTAGTCGTGATGTCAGTACTCGCCCAGCAAACCAGCCTTTTGCAGCGGCTTAAAACGTATGAATTATCTTCAAATATACAAAAAAAAAGCGAAAAGACACTCGATTATTATGCATAGGTTATTTGTTTAATTCAAAAAGTTCATAAAAACACTTTAAAACGAGAGAAAAACTGCTAAAATCCTCGTTCGCCTTCTCAGCGTTAGGTAGCGAGTGACGTCATGATTTGAATCTGCGCGCCACCGGGGAAACATAGGGAAACTGACTTTCCCGGACCACCGGCATTTAGATAAAGTCCTTCTATGCGCCATCTGGCGGATATTCAGTGAAGCACAACACATTTATTTTAAATTCCCGAATGTTGCCTCCGGCAAGTCGCGGCAAGCCGCGCGCTAAATTGCGGCATACCGCGGGAAAACACGCAGGGTTTTAAGGGCGACATCTGTAGCACAAGGCTACCCACCTTGCTACCAACAGGGGCTAGCAGCAGTACATTATGCATATGACAAAGCATCCACATTGACTATGGGTTACCCGGTAACCATCTACACGCATCATAAAGTGGTAGAATTAATAGAACAGGGAAAATTTGTTCTTACTCAAGCACGTATTCTAGCATATTCTTCACTGCTCACATATCCCGACATTACCATAAAGAGATGTGACACAGTTAACCCAGCTGAATTGGTTCCTTTAGCCTACGAAGGAGTGCCTCATGATTGTGTGGCGAACTCATTGGCATTTACTCGGTTACGACCTGATCTTGAATCTAAGCCTATAGCTGAAGCGGAAGTGACTTATTTTGTTGATGGATCTAGCTTTAGAGATCATGTAGGAAGTCACACAGGGTATTCAGTAGTGATGAAGGATGGAGAAGATTTTAAACCTATCCTATCTCAGCATTGTTCACAACCGTGTTCTGCTCAGTTAGCTGAGTTGAAATCGCTCACCGCTGCTTGTCAATTAGCCAAAGGGCTAGTGGCAAATATTTTTACAGATTCAGCCTATTCGCATGGTGTATGTCATCTGTTTGGAGCAGTATGGAAGCAAAGAGGGTTTAAAAGGAGTGACGGAACGCCCATTCAACATGCTGATCAAATAGGTAAACTAATGTCTGCTATGATGCTACCAAAACGATTGGCTGTCATTAAATGTCAGGCCCATAAAAAGGGGAATGACTATGTTACTAAGGGTAACAACATAGCAGACTTAGAAGCAAAGCGTGCATCAAAGTGTCAACTAGCTGTGCAAGCGCCCGTGGTCCTTATAGAACCGCAGCCACAGTTGGAGGATATTATTCGGATTCAAAATCAAGCAGGTCCATACGAACACTCTATGTGGCTTCAGAGGGGAGCTCAGAAAGATGCACAAGGTATTTGGCATTCACATGAAGGTCTGATCATAGCACCCACAGCTTTGTTGAACATTTTGATTTCAGATGCTCATGGATTTGACCATTGTGCTAGAGGAGAGGTTGTGAGAAAAATCAAGCAACAAGGGTATTGGACTCCATATCTGCATGCTATGGTTGATGAGTTCCTAGCTTCATGTGAGATATGTGCTAAACATAACGTCAGAAAGGGAACAGCGACACCTATTGGCCATATACCGGTACCTGAAGGACCTTTTAAGCATTTGGTTATGGATTATGTGGACATGATAAAGTATGCTCGAGGCAAAAGATATATGCTTGTGATAATTGACAGATTCAGTAGATGGGTAGAAGCAATACCATCTGCAGATGAAGGGTCAGGAACAGTTGTCAAATTCCTCACAAGGGAAGTGATACCTAGGTTTGGAATTCCATCAGAAATAAGTTCAGACAATGGATCAGCGTTCATTCAGAAAACTGTAAAGCAAGTACTACAACAGTTAAGAATAAAGCAAAGATTTGGGTGTGTCTATCATCCACAGTCCCAGGGTATAGTGGAGAGAATAAACGGCACCCTCAAAGCCAAGCTTAATAAGATTTGTGCTAGTACAAAACTTAACTGGGTTGATGCTTTACCGCTTGCACTAATGAGCTATCGCATGCAAACTAACAGAAACACTCACTTAACCCCGCATGAAATGCTTACGGGTCGACCCATGCCTGTGCCATTCTGTAGAGGGCCATATAAAGGGCCACCGCTAGAACAATTACAACTGGAACTCAGATCATATATGAAGAAACTAACTGCCATACATAAAGCAATCTTTGTGCAGGAAAAGAACAAGGAGACGGAGGAAGAGAAAGACGCTCCGTGTCCCATCACTCCAGGAGACCAGGTCTATCTGCGAGTGTTCAGGAGAAATTGGCATGAGCCCAGGAGAGAGGGTCCTTACAATGTTGTAGCAGCCACTCCTACAGCAGTCCAAGTGGAAGGCAAAACCACCTGGTATCATTTAAACCAGTGCATAAGAGTCCCTAAAGTAAGTAAGGGAACAGGTGCAGAAGAAGAGGACCCACCCAATGACAGTGAAAACCTACAGGGTCTTGAAATCTGTGTGAAAGGGGTGGAGCAAATAAAGCAGAAAAATGGGGAAAATAAAGTGGATAGCATACCTAATGATCATTATCTTTCAGGTATTACACCAAGCCATGGTCAGCTCACCTTTACAACAAGTTTACAACAGTTGACTAGGCCTAACGAGATAACAGTATCCCTCCATACACAAAATATAACTTCTCGAACTTTCATTAAGAGACAAAATGACCTAAAACTAGCACCCATAAAGCCTCAATTAAATGTTGGTCAAAAAGCTCTTAGTAATAAAACTGTTGGCAGGAAAATAAAAGAAAAACTCTTAAACATAGCTCAACGTAATGAGTGGTATAAATGGGCTGCCTACACAGCCAAGGAAAACAAAATAACTAGTTGTTTAATTTGCACCCCATCCCCATTAGGGAAGGTTATAGTAGTACCTAATCCATATGACTTTAGACATTGTGCAGAATTTACTCAGAATTTTTGTCATCTGCATGTCTTCCGACGTCCACTGTGTCCAGCAGAATGTTTGGCAATATTAAGTAGTCCAGATTACTTCAATAACTATGATACACCTGAATGGGGAGAATGGTGTCAGACGTTGGATATAAGAATTGAAGAACAAAAGATAGAATTCCCCTCTGAATATGAAATAGATTATACACTTGAGTATGAATGCTTCAATAAAACAGTAGGAAATCATAGTGTGGGGGAATTTCAAGGTAATTGTATGATAATGTGGCACTTGGACACTGACGCTTTTACACGAACGGACGTTCATAAGAAAACAATACTTCATGCAACAGTCACAATGCAAGGGAATACAACTATAACACATAGCTGCATGAACCAAACATTGTTGTTTCCACTAAAGTTCCGGTATGATGACCAATCAGTACCTGTAGCTGATTTTTTCTGGCTTTGTGGGGGAACACTATTGAGGGCAACATTAACAAAACGTTGGAAAGGTATCTGTGCTAGAGTCTGGATGATCCAGGAAATGTCAATAGCGGGTTGGGATATAGAACAGCCGGTGATGGGTAACTCAGAAGCCAATCATAGAGTGAAGAGGGCTTACCAACCTGATCCCAACGTGTATATAGACTCAGTAGGACAACCCAGAGGTATACCTAATGAATTTAAAGCCAGAGATGAGGTAAAATCTGGATTTGAGTCAATTTTTATATGGATAACACCTAACAAAAATGCTGAATGGATTAATTATATTTACTATAATCAACAGAGATTTATTAATTACACAGAAGATGCTTTGGCTGCATTAGGAGAGCAATTAGTGGCTACTAGTACAATGACCTGGCAAAATAGACAAGCACTAAACTGGTTGTTGGCTGAGAAAGGAGGTGTGTGCATTCTGTTTGGTGATCAATGTTGTACTTATATTCCTAACAATACAGCGCCTGATGGGACTTTTACTAAAGCCATGAATCAACTTAAAAATCTGAGACGGGAAGTAACTGAAAATGCTGGAAGGGATAATAAAATATGGGATTGGCTAGATCTGAAACTGGGAGCTTGGGGAGCATGGTTTGCTAAATTTGGTATGTTCTTGGGATTTGCTATATTAATAGGAGGATTGTTGTTTTGTTGTGTACTTCCTATATTAAAGTCCTTGGTCATAAAAGCTACAGTTCAACAAATGGAGGTGTTAAAGTGGCAAGATGAGAAAATACCCCTAACCTATGATAAAGACATTTACAGGTCAGACTGTGATTCCCAAGAATCAGGAGGAGATTCAGGCACCTCGGACGAGGACGAAGAAGATGATTAATGATGAGCCATGCCTTGGGTGAAAGCACTGGCCTAGCCTCTCCCCAAAGGCGACCCTCTACGATACGCAAAGTATCTGGGTTGAAGTTCTTACATTATGACCCGGCTGTTCAACATTATATATGCTTTAAACATTGTACTGTATTATGCATGCTTCATTTTAGACTGTATAAGATGTCCAGGTTATTTAGGTTAGTGTAATCCTAGAAAAATCATTATATTAATTACATATTCATGTTATGTTATTGTGTTACGGAAAGATAATGTCATGGAGGTCAAGTCTTTTACTCTGTCCGAGTCAAATAAGGGCGGAGAGGTTTGGCTCGATCTTCCCTAGAGTGCAAATGCATAGATTGGTCATTGATAAAGGTCCAGTGATTTAATTGAATCACTAGATTAGTGTAAGAAGGGCTGGCACATGGATTTGCACTCCAGATAACATTTATTATGGGACTTGTCAGCCCCAGATGGGGGATGTATGGGAGAAAATTTGTTTAGATTTTATGTGATTTTACTTATACTTTACTTACTCTTAAGAAATAGAAGGTATCCCATTTGGAAATAATCAGGGGTATGCGTGCGAAGCTGGACATGTCTGGAAAATATGCTTGCACAAGGAATTTGATATATACGTTGAGTCCCCCAAGAACGGATAGGCCTAACAAGGTCCAGATGTTTGGAATGACATCATTGCCTATAGAATGTATTCCTTTGTCTAGGATGCCTATATAATGGGGGAATGCTAGCGATCGGGGTGACTCTGTCAGCCTCGCCCGGCCGGTATTGCATGATAAATAAAGGCCGTTATCTTCTGAAACCAAAGCCTGAGTCTTCAATTAATTTCCACGACATTACACTCAGTGGAATTACCGAAATCTTTGGTTTAGTTCTCATTGAGTTTCCACACATCATTTCCACATTTCACTCGCTTTTATTACTCTTATGTGAGCATATACAGTGAAACATTCCACAGGTTTATAATACACCGCGGCCAAGTGAACCACGTTCCCGTCGAACGAAACGAGGCATAATCGTGGTGTTTGCTTCGGTTATGACATAGCATAGTTTATTATCTGCTGTGGTAAATCTGATTATTTTTTCAAATTTAATATTGTTTTAGCGATAATTTCACAGAAGCGAGTTCAGAACTACATTGCTGCTCCGGCTCCATCCGAGACATTCAGAAGCTTCAAATAAAATGAACGAACTAATGGATTTTCTCAAAACAATAGAGCTTTCCTTTTTGTTATAGTACGAAGCCCCTAGATGGACAAAGGAGGAGAAAAAACGGCAGAAAAAAGTAATGCCAAAAACTTTTGGTTATAATGCAAAATATGACTTGTTTCTTTTCTTCTGCCATTTTTTTCTCTTCCTTTGTCCCCTTAAAGATTCTGTAGTAGATTTTCTCAGTTGAATATGAAAAAAAATACTGCTGATTATCAACGCGGGAATGAATGGCGCTATCTTGGAGCTAAACTATTTGCGTTGGGTGAAGGCGCCATATAGCGATTAATTGTGTGTCAGCAACAGCTTCCCATTCAAAACAATATGCGGTCAAACGACCGCTGAACCGCGTTATAAGTAGGTGACACTGGCGCGGCGCTTCTAGTGTTAAGCATTAGCCCGTACTTTATAATCTATTGTAAGTTCTATAGGGGTTTAATTGCCCTAAGATCAACAGCAATCGCGTGACACTAGTAACATAAATATTACTTACCAAGATTCTAAAGTGTCCCAATAATACTTTCATTGTACATTTATACACTATATCACTGTACCTGTTTTAAATGGAAAGTTACAGGTCTGTCACTAAACGATTTACCCTGGCAGAAAGCCATACAGTGTAAGAGCGGTTATTTAAAAAGAAAAGCGTATAACTGGGCTATTACCTGATCGTCAATCATAATCTTGATTGTTATTGAAATAATAACAATAGTGTTTTTCTTTACAATATAATTGCGCAACTGTTAAGCATTAACCCGTACTTGATAATCTATTGTTCATTCTATCTGGGTTTAATTGCCCTAATATCAACACCAATCGAGTGACACTAATAACATAAATATTACTTAACAAGATTCTAAAGTATGGATTGGCACGCTGTCCAGGGTGTACCCTGCCTCGTGCCCTGAGTCTCCTGGGATAGGCTCCAGGTCCCCGCGACCCTAAATATACAGGATAAAGCGGTATAGAAGATGAATGGACGAATGAATGAATGAAGATTCTAAAGTGTCCCAATAATACTTTCATTGTAAATTTATACACCGTATAACTGTACCTGTTTTAAATGGAAAGTTACAGGTCTGTCACTAAACGATATACCCTGGCAGAAAGTCATACACTGTAAGAACGGTAATTTAAACAGAAAAAGTAGTTTAACTGTTTAATAGACATGGGTAATTTTATTTATTTATTTTTTTACAGATTCGCTATAAACAAATAACCCATTTCGCTGGGTTAACTTAACCCAGCATGTACTGTAGTTAGTCTAATATTTACCCAGCAGCTGGGTTAAAAACAACCCAGACTGGGTTGTTTTTAACAAAGTATTTTTTAGAGTGGGTCTTACTTCAAGTTTTGTGCTGGACGAAGTTGCATTTCAAAGTACAAAATTACACAACTGGTATTTTAACTATAATATATAAGAAATGCCTAACTAGATAATGTGAGTATATGTAACTTTAAATGAGACTAGGATATTTCATAAAACAAAGTAGGCCCCACTCCAAGTAATATGGAAACTTTAAAAAAAAAAAGAAGAAGCTAAATTTAATTAAAAATACATATTTGAAACTCTTAAAGTTAAGTAGAGCATGGACACAAAAGAATGACTAGGGAAATTATTAAATTAAGTAGGGTTTACTTGCGAAATTAAATAGACTTAACTAGAAAAAATTAAGTAGACTTTAATAGCAAAAAATATTTTTTACATAAAGAAATGTAAGTAGTAAATACAAAGAACAGTCTTGCTTGAACTACATAATAATCTGATGCAAAAAATTACCTTATTATTTTTAAGTAGATCAGGCTGGATATTTTTATCAGTGTATTGTAATCGTTGTAATCCCCATAAATTCTATCAGGGTTTAATTGCCCTAATGTCAACACCAATCCTTCAGACAGCTTGAATCAGAACATTAAGAAGAAGAAAAGCAGATTCGTTGTTCGTTTGGACTTGTAAAAAAAACAAGCTGCCTCAACGTAAAAACCATGAAATTCATTCATTTTAACATTCCATAATTAATAATAATCATGCTGTATCATCATGGCCTCTCAGCAATTCATTATTCATTCGCACCTTAACTGGTTGTTGTTTTAGTGTTTCTTTGTGCTTTGCAATGTCGGACAACATTCAAATGCAAATAAGGAGCCATCCCCCACTTGAAACTAACCCAAGTCCCACTCTTGGGAAGAAGAAAGCTAAGCTGTATTTCGTTTTCTGCAGCGCCCCACTCACAACTGAGCATGATGCATGCTTTGTTTAAGATTAATGTTAATTGCACAACTGTAACAGTCTGTATGATGAGTTTTTGCTCTCCACCACAAATAAGTTAATTGAAATGAACGGTGGATCCCGTCTGTGTTTTTTATTATTATTTTTAATTATTGAGACCAGTGGCGGTTTTAGGCATGGGCGAACTGGGCAGCCGCCCAGGTCGGCATTTTTTCATGTCACGTGGGGGGCGGCAAACGAACCTGGAGGAAAAATAATAATCTGTGGCGTTAAGCGATTTTCTATTATCTATGATACCTGCTGTCATGTTTCCTACGGTGTCTGCGTCGGAGGTGTGTGCGAGGCATGATCGCGGAGGCGAGCTGACGGTTAACAAAAGTTCTTTATTTTGTATCAAACAAAACATAAACCAAACGGGGATCACTCCAACACAAACTTAACTATAACAACAAATGCTAGACGCCTGACTGAGATTCAGTCAGGCTATTTATAGAACTAAACATAAATCAACTAATAATTGGCTTACCTCGGTTCAGGTGAGCTTCTACGTCACCTGACCAAGGTGCAAACTGGGAAATGAAGTTCAACATTAAACATAAACCAAACTACAAAACAAAAACAAAAACCGGGCGTTAGGCGCCCTCTAGGGGTCAACCGTCACAGTACCCCCCCAAAAAAAATGCTCCTCTGGACACCCCAATGTTCTACCTTCCACCTCCTGACCAGGAGGCTGGGTGACGGGGCTGGAGACGTGCTCGGCGGTGGCAGAGCTGGAGACGTGCTCGGCGGTGGCAGAGCTGGAGACGTGCACGGCGGTGGCAGAGTTGTCACTGCGCTCGACGAGGGCGGTGGCAGAGTTGTCACTGCGCTCGACGACGGCGTTGGAGCGGTCACTGCGCTCGACGACGGCGGTGGAGCGGTCACTGCGCTCGACGACGGCGGTGGAGCGGTCACTGCGCTCGACGACGGCGGTGGAGCGGTCACTGCGCTCGACGACGGCGGTGGAGCGGTCACTGCGCTCGACGACGGCGGTGGAGCGGTCACTGCGCTCGACGACGGCGTTGGAGCGTGCGCAGAGCTCCACAGCGGCGTTGGAGCGTGCAGTGCGCTCGACTGCGGCGTGGGAGCGTGCAGTGCGCTCGACTGCGGCGTGGGAGCGTGCAGTGCGCTCGACTGCGGCGTGGGAGCGTGCAGTGCGCTCGACTGCGGCGTGGGAGCGTGCAGTGCGCTCGACTGCGGCGTGGGAGCGTGCAGTGCGCTCGACTGCGCCGTGGGAGCGTGCAGTGCGCTCGACTGCGGCGTGGGAGCGTGCAGTGCGCTCGACTGAGGCGTGGGAGCGTGCAGTGCGCTCGACAGCGGCGTGGGAGCGTGCCGTGCGCTCGACAGCGGCGTGGGAGCGTGCAGTGCGCTCGACAGCGGCGTGGGAGCGTGCAGTGCGCTCGACTGAGGCGTGGGAGCGTGCAGTGCGCTCGACAGCGGCGTGGGAGCGTGCCGTGCGCTCGACAGCGGCGTGGGAGCGTGCCGTGCGCTCGACAGCGGCGTGGGAGCGTGCCGTGCGCTCGACAGCGGCGTGGGAGCGTGCAGTGCGCTCGACAGCGGCGTGGGAGCGTGCCGTGCGCTCGACAGCGGCGTGGGAGCGTGCAGTGCGCTCGACGACGGCTCAACGTCGTCCTCAAAGCCGGGAGGCGGCAGCAGAAGAGGTGTGTGGGACAGCGGCTGCTGACATGCTAGCTCGCTGTCCTCGAAGCCGGGAGGCGGCGGCAGAACTGGTGCATCGGTCAGCGGCTGCTGACATGCTAGCTCGTTGTCCTCAAAGCCAGAAGGTGGCGTTGGAGCGTGCACGGCACTCGACTGCAGCGTTGGAGCGTGCACGGCGCTCGACTGCAGCGTTGGAGCGTGCACGGCGCTCGACTGCAGCGTTGGAGCGTGCACGGCGCTCGACTGCAGCGTTGGAGCGTGCACGGCGCTCGACTGCAGCGTTGGAGCGTGCACGGCGCTCGACTGCAGCGTTGGAGCGTGCACGGCGCTCGACTGCAGCGTTGGAGCGTGCACGGCGCTCGGCTGCAGCGTTGGAGCGTGCACGGCGCTCGACTGCAGCGTTGGAGCGTGCACGGCGCTCGACTGCAGCGTTGGAGCGTGCACGGCGCTCGACTGCAGCGTTGGAGCGTGCACGGCGCTCGACTGCAGCGTTGGAGCGTGCACGGCGCTCGACTGCAGCGTTGGAGCGTGCACGGCGCTCGGCTGCAGCGTTGGAGCGTGCACGGCGCTCGACTGCAGCGTTGGAGCGTGCCCGGCGCTCGACTGCAGCGTAGGCGCGCTCCCTACTTGCATGGAGACTGGATGATGGACGCGCCGTTTTGCTCTTCGCGCAGACACGGCGCGCAGACTTCGTCCGCGACAGGCTCAGCCAGTGGCCGGGGGAGGAGCGCATCGTCCAGATCCGGGAGGGGGATCGCTTTCGGGGCTACAGACTGGTTCTCCCGAACCTGGACGAACTGCAGTTGGAGCTGCAGCACCTGCTCGCGCAGGTCACGAATGCGCTCCTGGTTGGACTCCGCCCACTGCCTGTAAAAGCCTACCTTGTCGCCGTGCCACTGCGGCGTCCAGTCCTCCATGATCAGGTCCGGTGGCGGGGGAAGCGTGCTGTCCGCGCCGCCTTCAGGCAGTGGCCGGGGGGGGAGTGCATCGTCCAGATCCGAGAGAGGGATCGCTTCCGGGACTACAGCTTGGTTCTCCTGAACCTGGACGAACTGCAGTTGGAGCTACAGCACCTGCTCGCGCAGGTCATGAATGCACTCCTCGTTGCGTTCCGCCCACTGCCTGTAGAATCCTCCCGTCTCTCCCTCGGCCGCTACACCTCTCGGCGGTGTGCGCCGGATGGCGAGTCCGCAGCCTTCCCAGCTTCGCCTTGCTATTCTCTCTCTGGCTGTCATGCTGTCCTCCCGTGAGCTCACCAGCTCGATGTGCTCACCGTTTCCCCAGCCTTGCCAAACCTCCATCTCGCCGTGCTCCTCGCTGGCCTCCAGCAGTTCCGCCAGCTCGTTAGATATTATGAGTTCCCCCTCCAAAGATTGTTTAGGGGGAAATCCTCCGCCATGCCTCTTGTACGGTCTAGCATTCTGTCATGTTTCCTACGGTGTCTGCGTCGGAGGTGTGTGCGAGGCATGATCGCGGAGGCGAGCTGACGGTTAACAAAAGTTCTTTATTTTGTATCAAACAAAACATAAACCAAACGGGGATCACTCCAACACAAACTTAACTATAACAACAAATGCTAGACGCCTGACTGAGATTCAGTCAGGCTATTTATAGAACTAAACATAAATCAACTAATAATTGGCTTACCTCGGTTCAGGTGAGCTTCTACATCACCTGACCGGGGTGCAAACTGGGAAATGAAGTTCAACATTAAACATAAACCAAACTACAAAACAAAAACCAAAACCGGGCGTTAGGCGCCCTCTAGGGGTCAACCGTCACACCTGCGTTGCGACCGCTCCGCCCCTGCTGCTGAAGGAGATAGTCTCGCCCGGGAAGCAATTCAGTGTAGAACCGCCACTGATTGAGACAATCTCGTGTATTTTATCCTTTTTTGGATTCAAGTTGATTTTTGATTCAAGTTCAAATGCTTGCGCGTTGACATCGCAACCATTTAAGTACAAAAATAACACATTTTGAAACACTATTCATTTTGAATGACAGACATACTGTACAGTCCGCGCTAAATTAGAGACGCTAAAGTTGAGTGGGTCCAATATCACTGGTCTTAAAAAGTGGATGGGTCCTGTCCAACCCACAAGCATTCGTTTAAATGCTGCGTGGTCTCTTTTTAAATGCTAGCCTATAATTTTGTCTGCGCTCGAGCTTTCTGCCACTCTATAGACCATGACGAAGATTTCCTCTGAGATGAGCATCAAGATCAGGTCTCTGTGGACAGCAGGACACCATTTCTCTGATATCAGGACATTCTTGATACAGTCAGGTGTTCATGACGACATTGTCGTTCTCGTCGCCTGACTCCTGCAATTAAAACACCAACTACATTGAAAGGGACCAGGTAGGTTATGTTAGTATATGTTTCGTATAAAATCAAAAATTTTACATTAATCTTACATCGAATAAAATGCAGTTTTTATTTGTATAGTGCTGTACTTCAGTGTATTGAGGAAATGCTGGACGAGGATGATGAACGGTCTGCTAGACATATTCAAAATGAGCTTCAGATCCGAATGCAATTGAAATGATCACTTCGCACCGTAAGGAGGTCAATAAAGAAACTTAAATGGACTTTTGGCAAAGCCCGGTAAGCGTCTATAATAAATTTAGTGACTATACATTTTATTTTGTATTTAATACATTTATCTATATATTTACTTGCTCATATTTTTTGGTTTGTTTGTTTGTTTGTTTAGCACAGACCCTATGATTCAGGACACCAACAAAGGCCTGCGTCTTAGCCAAGCGCAGCAGTGGATGGCTGTCAAAGAGACCTTTGACAATTTAATCTTTGCTGACGAAACAACTGTGGCTTTGGAGCGCTTTGCGTTGATGTGCTACAAATAAAGGGTCAGCACGTAGCGAAACCTAAGGCCAAACATCCCGTAAAAATTCACGTTTGGGGGGCCATATCCCGTCAGGGACCAGGACCAATAGTTGTATTTGAAGGTAAGTTCTACAGTATATAATGTACACCACATTTTTACTTGATGAGTTATAGTAGCTGTAAAGTTGATTAATATTACTGAATTTCGACTTTCTATCAATTTACAGGAATTATGGACCGGCATTATTATGAAGAAAGCATAATAAAATCTGATCTGGCGCCATACATTCAACAACATCGTTTCTTCCAGGGTAAAGAAAATAATGAGCTTGTGATATTTTGTAATTTCTGTTAGTGGAATATATGTTTTATAACGTTTCTTTCATGTACGCTATAGACAACAACCCAAAGCATACAGCAGCGAGACAGTGTATTGCTGAGGCGGGGATCAACTGGGTGAAAACACCAGCCAAGTATGTTTCTTACGCCCTGTGTTCCGTTATTTTAGATTCGTTTGTTTATGAAATGTTCACATGAAAATTTCCTCTAACTTGTATTCCTTACATGCAGGTCTCCTGATCTCAACCCAATAGAGATGGTTTGGCACGCGCTGAAGGAGTTCGTCAGACATGAGGCTAAGCCACGGAACAAAGATGAGCTTCTTCAGGCCATTGTGACTTTCTGGAAGAATCGCTTGACCAAAACTGCGTGCTGTAAATATATTGATCATCTGCAGAAGTTTTTGCCGGCAGTGGTACAGCGCAGCGGGGGTGCTACTGGGTATCACGGGGGTGATAATGGTTTCATTATTTAGTAAAGAAAATCATGCATACCAGCCTATTGCATTTCATTCTTATACTAACACAAAAACACAAGCGCTGCTGTATAACATCTATAATGCGAATTTTATGGTCATTTGGTCATTTACTACACAAAGCAGTGTCTTCCCACCTGCATCTCCAGCATACTGTATATCAGATTGATGGAGATGACGCCGCATCTGTTACATTTTTGGTGACAACAGTTTTTTCAGCACACATTTAATCAATAATATTTTTAAAAAGTTTGATCCGGCATCATAATTCTCCTCTAGAATTTCCAACAGTCTAATCAGCGCTCAACCGTATACGCACAAGGTCTTCGAGGGTGAGGAGGAATTTATTGTTTTACTAAATAATATTTATGCAGTATAATCAGGGCCTCTTATTTCTATTTACTTTATGTATGTGTGTGAATGGCCGAAATGTGGTTGTGAATAAGCCTTTTACTGAATATAAAATGTTCGCGTGAACCCGCAGCGCGCTCTTTCACTTTGCCGAGTTCAGGTGAACGCGCGCGCCGATATGAGAGATTTATAATAGATTTCTATTTCCCAGAAATATAACAAACACAAATTTATATGTGTTAAATAGGCATTGTCTTTGCGAGACGCTTTATTTCAGTCTTAATATACTAACATGTGTAGTCGCCCGCACGCGCACAACCTCTCGCAACCTCTGAATACAGTACACCGTTTTAACGGGGGTGGGGATAAGAAAACAGCAGGGAAACTGACTGGCCATTTTAATAATTCATTGATACGTTGATGTCTTTGGTTTCGGCTATGAGTCGATGCGCTGTAGTAATCCACGTTTTATACAAATTACATAAGCTGATTTCCCCCCCATTAGTTTATATAAAAGCAGACATTTTGCTTTCTGTAAGTATATACCCAGATAGCACACACTCGTCGCGGAGAGCGCCTATGCGACGTTGTCTTTTTCATCTGGCAGATGTCTTGCAGATGTCTGGAAAAGGGCGTTTGCTCATCTGGAAGACGTCGCTGAGACGTCCGTGCCGATGTTAGAACGACGCTTAGCCTACGTATTTAAGATGTATATGAATTTATGTTCAGTATTTTGTTTCCATTTAGAAAGATATGTGGCTGGTAACGCTAGCAACCTAACTAAATGGGGTAGAGGTAGCTCAGTTGTTAAGGCATTGGACTACGGTTCGGAAGATCCCAGGTTCAAACCCCACAACCACCAAGTTGCCACTGTTGGGCCCTTGAGCAAGACCCTTAACCCTCAACTGCTCAGATGTGTAATGAGATAAAAAAAAAATATAAGAGCATCTGCCAAATGCCTAAATGTAAATGCCTGCATCATGCTAGCAATATAGTTAACAGATTAGCATTCATTCATCACTTCACCATCTTCGTAACCCTGAAAACATTTCACAGAGAAAGCTAAAAAGCTCAGATATAGCTGTTTCTTTCATACACAGGTGGGGTTCTTTGGCTACCTATAGCAGCTATTCTCAGCTAAATTATCGTACCTCAGACCAGTGGCGGTTTTAGGCATGGGCGAACTGGGCAGCCGCCCAGGTCGGCATTTTTTCATGGAGGAAAAAATAATAATCTGTGCCGCTAAGCGGTTTTCTATTATCTATGATACCTGTGCTGTGACCGCGCCGCTCCTGAAGTTAAGCGAGCGGGGCAGAGAGTGGATGATGGGGCGGGGGGAGGAAAGGGGGGCGGGGGGAGGAAAGGGGGGAGGGGAGTCTCGCCCGGGGAGCAATTCAGTGTAGAATCGCCACTGCTTCAGACCAACCTGAAAGTTTCCCTGCTGAAAAAAACAGCATAGACCAGCACAGCTGGTGACCAGTTTGACCAGCATATGTTGTGTTTTGGTGCTGGTATGCTGGTGACCAGCATTATAGTGTCATGATGCTGGTATGCTGGTAACTTTACTGATGCTGGTCCCCAGCATACCAGCACCAAAACACAACATATGCTGGTCAAGCTTGTCATCAGCTATGCTGGGTCTATGCTGTTTTTTCCACCAGCATCAGCAGGGTGACCAGCATACCAGCACCAGCATCCCAGCATACCAACATCTGATGGTAGGCTGTTCATTACTCCATCAAATGTTGAGATGGTATAAAAGCCAGAATACATGCAAATATTACAATGCTTCTTTTGTTTCATGTACATTACTAACTCATTATTTACAAGACAATATTCAAATCATTAAATAAAATATAGAATAGAATCATTATAAAATCAACTTTATTAGCCAACATAAACAGTAACAATATGTAGCAATATGTCAAATATGCACATTTGTAACAATATGATTTCTTAACAATCAACAAGTTTTGACAAAAGATTAATAATGTAACAAAATATGAAAGAAACCTCTCATGGACACATTCACACAGTTACACTATTACGTTCACACTATTGCTTCTCCTATTGATAACCCAATGTGTCTCCTGCACACAAACAACTTACCCCAACTTTTTGTTTGTTAATGTCCATTATTTTTTCTGTAATGTAACGTCCAGCTTTCCCCAGTCTGGCTTCTAATTCTGTCTCCTTCATGTTTTTTTCTTCATGCCATTCCTTGAAGCATACTAAAAAGATATGTTAAACAAATAGGATTGGTTAGACAGAAACATTACAACCTTAGTACCAAATCTGGCATCAAAATGTTTGTCTATAAGAGTATTGACAATAATTCATGCAAAGAAAAGATGATAAACTGCTATAACTGTAGTTTTTTTTGTGCATGTGTGCATTCTTGTTTCTCTGTA
The DNA here is from genome assembly GCA_030522415.1 of Channallabes apus. Taxonomy (NCBI): domain Eukaryota; kingdom Metazoa; phylum Chordata; class Actinopteri; order Siluriformes; family Clariidae; genus Channallabes; species Channallabes apus. The sequence goes on from CM060126.1 coordinate 23,221,636, forward strand.
CACTGTGACACAATATACAGTGGGTGCACAGGCAGTATGCAACTTCTACCGTCGCCGGTGTATGGCGTGTATGGCGTCAGCATTTGGGTTTGTGCGTTTGCTGGCTTTTACCGCTGAGTGGCGCTATATAACTATAGACTGACGCCTCAGGCATCAGTTCGTTCTCTCCAGGCTTAATGAGGCGCAGGTCGTCCACAGCTGCACGTCGTTGCAGATAAAATAAAGTGAAACATTGTAAATAAACGAATTCATAATCACAGTAGTAACATTACAGTACAAATTTATAATTAAAATTAAATTCAGTTTTTTAGGATCGAATTTAAGCAACGTAAACATTGTAAACTGTTTAATTACAGTAGAAAGGCTACACGTGTAGGGTCTTGTGTCATCTTATATTTTGTGTTCTTTAAATTTGTAGCTTTTATAAGACTCTACTTTTATTTAGGTGCACACACAATGACGAAAAAACTTTATGATTTTATTAAATAAATAAAGTAAACGGGGTTCTGTATTGATTTTGGTGAACTTGAGCGCGTCAGAAAATGAACCCAAACTCCGTGTATACTCGCCGCACAGACGTGAAAAATATATACTTATAGAAAGAGAAATATCTGCTTTAATATAAACTAATGAAAAAAATATATTAGATTATGTAATTCGTATGAGAAGTGAATAACTGTATAGGCGCGCTCACTGACGACGAGATGACATGATCAGCACAGCCGTAACCAAAGGAATCACTAACTTATCAATGAATTATTAAAATGGTCAGAGTGAGTTTCCTGGCTGTTTTAACAAATATTTGAAGTAGATAACAGTAGCCCACATTTATAAAAGCATTTTTTATTTATATAAAACTATATAAAAAAATAATCCTGCGTTTATTTTTAGGTGTGCCCGCTGCCATAGTTCTTCAGTAACAAACCTATAAAACGTCTCGGGTTACATTTCTGTAACCCTGTTCCCTGAAAGGCGGGAACGAGATGCTGCGTGAAAACGCTATGGGAACCAGTTTGTCGCGTTGCCGGTCGTTGAAGCATGCTGTGAAAACACGCCAAAGTTTTTGGCTATATATAACCTCCACAGGTGACGTCATCTGATTAGATGTAGGTGGAGGTTATAAAAACAGGTGAGCCGGCAACGACCTCAGATTAATTTGTCTGAACAGCCGTCCGGTCACGTGGTAGTGCGGCATTGCGACGCAGCATCTCGTTCCCGCCTTTCAGGGAACAGGGTTACAGAAATGTAACCCGAGACGTTCCCTAGCAAGGCTACACTCGATGCTGCGTGAAAACGCTATGGGAACGAGAATACCAACACCGCCGCACTACAGGTGTCTGGACCCCAAGGTTGTGTAGCGTGTGCGCACAAAGCCAAGAAGGTCTCAGAGCTATGCCTGGGCAGCTAACTCAGGGGCAGTGAGCCCGGAGTAGCATGAACATCCAGATTTATAAATGTAAGAAATGTGTGCGGGGAGGAACCAACCCTTCGCGCCACACAATTACTGCAGGGGATACCTCCTGCTGGTGAGACTGGGATGATCACCCTGGTTGGGTGAGCCCTGCTTCCCAGAGGCGAAGTGAACCCACGCGCCTCATAGGAGAGGGCAATATGCATCTCTCACCCAGTATAGTGGCGCTCTGACTTACGCCACTAGCTGATGCGGTGGACGTGAATCTGAAGAGCACATACTGGATAGTAAGTGAAGTTTCTCCTGCTCCGAAGCTGTAAAAGGCGGAGGACAGAAGGCTTCAAACAATGCAGCTAAGAAAATCCTGAGGGTACTAGGGCACAAGCCCAAGGACAAGCTTTTACTGCAGAAGCTCCAGCACTGAAACATTTTGGCAGTGGACTGGGTCTACCTGCTTGGCACACACTTGTTGCAGGGGAATACCTCTTGCTAATCCAATAGCTGAGGCGATCCCCTGGTTGAATGAGCCCTGATTCCTAGAGGCGAAGTGAGCCCACGCGCCTCATAGGAGAGGGCAATAGCATCTGACCTACGCCACTAGCTGATGCGGTGGACGTAGATCTGAAGAGCACAAGCTGGACACAGCAAGTGAAGTCTCTCCTGCTCCGAAGCTGTAAGCGCGGAGGACAGAAGGCTTCAAAAGCAATAGGGTGCCTGTTGGGTTTATAGTTAGCTTTTGGAAGATAGTTGAGAGAGGATGCAGTTACGCACGTCCTGAAAGTGCTAGGGCATAGACCCGAGGACGGAAACTCCAGCACTGAAACAATTCGGCAGTGGACTGGGTTTACCTGCTTAGCAGACACTTGCTGCAGGGGAATACCTCTTGCTAGTGCAATAGATGAGGCAATCCCTTTGGCTGAAAGAGCCCTGATTCCTAGAGGCGAAGTGAGGCCACGCGCCTCATAGGAGAGGGCAATAGCATGTCTCATCCAGAACATGTAGAAACTGCTCTGACCTACGCCACTAGCTGATGCGGTGGACGTAGATCTGAAGAGCACAAGCTGGACACAGCCAGTGAGGTCTCTCCTGCTCCGAAGCTGTAAGCGCGGAGGACAGAAGGCTTCAAGAGCAATAGGGTGCCTGTTGCGAGGAGGGAAACTCCAGCACTGAAACAATTCGGCAGTAGACTGGGTTTACCTGCTTAGCAGACACTTGCTGCAGGGGAATACCTCTTGCTAGTGCAATAGATGAGGCAATCCCTTTGGCTGAAAGAGCCCTGATTCCTAGAGGCGAAGTGAGGCCACGCGCCTCATAGGAGAGGGCAATAGCATGTCTCATCCAGAACATGTAGAAACTGCTCTGACCTACGCCACTAGCTGATGCGGTGGACGTAGATCTGAAGAGCACAAGCTGGACACAGCAAGTGAAGTCTCTCCTGCTCCGAAGCTGTAAGCGCGGAGGACAGAAGGCTTCAAGAGCAATAGGGTGCCTGTTGGGCTTATGGAGCTTTCTGAAGATAGTTGAGAGAGGATGCAGTCACGTACGTCCTGAGAGTACTAGGGCACAGACCCGAGGAGGGAAACTCCAGCACTGAAACAATTCGGCAGTGGACTGGGTTTACCTGCTTAGCATATACTTCCTGCAGGGGAATTCCTCTTGCTAATGCAATAGATGAGGCAATCCCCAGGGTTGAAAGAGCCCTGATTCCCAGAGGCGAAGTGAACCCACGCGCCTCATAGGAGAGGGCAATAGCATCTCTCATCCAAAACATGTAGAAGCTGCTCTGACCTACGCCACTAGCTGATGCGGTGGACGTAAATCTGAAGAGCAGTAAAAGGCGAAAGGTCCGCCTTGCTACATGAAAATCTCTCTCTGACTACTTCGGAGTGGGGTTACCATTCCCCGTGTGTCAGAGATAGACTGGACAGTACTACTGCTCCCGCATCCATGCTGGAATGTAAATCGCTCTGAGGGACAGGAACCTGGTGCGCTAGCTGTTAGCGGCGCGAGCACAGTCCGCCCTGGCGATAACATATGAGACTGCCATAGTGTTGTCCCCCGCACTAGGACATGGCAGCCTCTCAACTGCTGGAGGAAGTGCTTTAGGGACAGAAATAGAGCCATCATTTCGAGGCAATTGCTGTGCCATGCGAGAAGATAGCCTCTCCAGCTCCCTTGGGCTGGACAGTCATCAGAGACCGCACCCCAGCCTATGAGGGAAGCATCTGTCGTTAGCCTCAGCGACGACAAGATGAACTTAGAGTGGGACCCAGAGTAGAGACCGGGGTCTGAACCACGAAGAAAGGGTACGAAGCACCTGGCGCGTAACCCATATTGGGGATTGGCCCTAGTAATATCCCCTGGTTCTTAGCCACAACTTAGAATGCTCTCATGTGCAGAAGGTCCAAAGGTGTCACCGTGGATACAGCTGCCATGAGAGCTAGGATGTCTGAAAGTGATGGTCACTTTCTGGTCTAGCTTGTTTTCCTTGAGGGTGTTGAGAATGGGTTCGATACGAGCGGGAGACAGCTGTGCCCGCTTACGACCGAATCCCATATAGCACCCAATGTGTTGTCCTCTGCACAGGAAAGAGCACGCTTTCGTGGCGTTGGGTCCCAGTCCTGAGAACAGAGATGAGCTAGGACGACATGCTGATGTCGAAGCACTAGCCACCGGATGCCCTGGGACTCCCGTAAGAGCCAGGGCTAAATCCGTGCATTTTGTATGTGTGCGGGTGAGCTAGACCAATGGAAGGACCCGATACTGGTAAGCTTCGCCCCCCGAAAGCGAACCTCAGGATCTCCCTGTGTTGTGGCAATGTTTCTGTATGAAAGTAAGCGTCCTTAAATCGATTGTCAGAAACAATCGCTTGGTAGGGTTGAGAGCAATCACCTTTACAGTCAAGAACTGAACTGTATTAAATGATTTTCAGGTAGCGGGAGAGCCCGCAGAATCTGAAATAGTGGACGCAGCCCCCGTTCCTCTTGGGAACCAAGAATACCGACTGTAGTAGCCTGACTCACTGTCTGGTGGGGGAACATGTTCCATGGCCCCCTTCCCGGCAGCCTGTCAGCAGATGCGCACTTTCTGGTTTCATGGAAGTGGAGGCCACGCCATTGAAAACACAGAAGGTGAAGTGAGAACTGAATCCTGTAGTTCCTCTCTCCAGTGCTTAGTACCCAAGGAGATATTCTTGGCAGTAGCTTCCACGCTGCCAGTTTCTCATAAAAGGGCAAAAGTTTCGGCAGCTTGGTTAAACAGGGGGGGGGGGGGGGGAGGATGTTAGATGTTCGGCATCCTGAAGCATGGCAGGAAAAACCCAAGAACTAACAGCCTATTGGAGACTGGTGTTGCCCGAACACCAGTGGTGGCGGAGCAAACACCGACCTCCTGGGGGTGCCAGGGAGAACACATATTCGTTAAAAAGGAATTCTGGGTGCCTTCCCTATTGGGGGGGCCACCCCCATTTATTTTATTTTATACACACATGTATATATATATATATACATATATACACACATACATATACATATATATATATATATATATATATATATATATATATACATATATATATTATTATTATTATTTTTAATCAGTCTGACCTCCTGTGTGCAGTAGAGCACCAAGCTGACCCACTGCCTGAAAAGCTTTTCCCTCTAGGGCAGATAAAAGTCTACACAGCTAGAAAGGAAGTATAAGCCTACCAGGGAGGATGATGTCCCAGGAGAGAGATAGCCTGTGAAGCGTCTCTGCTATCTGGGCGTCATCATACAATCCCGCGTTTCCATATCGACTATATTTAAATAAACAAATAAGTCGATGGCATGAAAAACACAGCATGAATACAGCCTACTCCATGAAAGGGTTAACTCATATGAAGAGAGCTGAGAGGGGGGGGGGGGGAGAGAGCGCGTCATTGAGGCTCCGCCCCCCGGCCACCCGACAGAAGCTGCCGTCTACTGCTTGTTTTAGTGCTTAAGGCTATTTTCATCTCCGGTAAAAAAGAGAGAAATCCTCGTGATGACGACGTGGAAGAAAGGAGTTTTCTTACCTCCGTCTGCCACAGCTCTGTCAGATGCACGAGTTTTAAGCCAGGAACGCGCGGCGGCTCGCAGCTTCTCACGGAATGCGCGGCGCGCGCAGCACTAGTCGGAGCAGTGTAGAGATCGCACTCCGATATGGATTATCACACACGGAGGGATTAAACTCGTCAAATCGGTGAGTTAAACACCTTCTTATTTTGCTGGTTTATCACAAGCACGCTTCACAACTAGGCACTGAAGACAAATGATCTGAGGTCGTTGCCGGCTCACCTGTTTTTATAACCTCCACCTACATCTAATCAGATGACGTCACCTGTGGAGGTTATATATAGCCAAAAACTTTGGCGTGTTTTCACAGCATGCTTCAACGACCGGCAACGCGACAAACTGGTTCCCATAGCGTTTTCACGCAGCATCGAGTGTAGCCTTGCTAGGGAACATGTACATCTGTATGAATAAATTGTTTAAATGTGATCAGTAAATGCTCCTTGCTACTGTAGTGACTGACATCGGCGTGCTGAAAGATCTAATCTCTCATATCGGCGCGCGCGTTCATCTGACTTAACGTTTCAGCCATTCACACATGCATTGTGCTACTCTCCTCTTTCATAAAAAATGAACAATCCGACACGAGCAGATTTGTTTCAGTCAGAATATTTATCAATCATAAAGAGAGGCGACATATACTTGCTGATTAAACACTGCATTTTTAAAGTGAAAGCGCGCGATGTGAGTGTATACTCCGTGTATACTTGCCTCACAGACGTGAAAAATATATACTTATAGAAAGAGAACTATCTGCTTTAATATAAAGTAATGAAAAAAAAATATTAGATTATGTAATTCGTATGAGAAGTGAATTACTGTATAGGCGCGCTCACTGACGACGAGATGACATGATCACGACGGTGACGTAGCTTCCTGTTTTCGTATTGTTGCCGCGAAAGTTTCGCAACGCGCGAGTTTCCTCAACTAAACAACTAAAAACTCCGACACAGAGGTACGTTATAATGTCTACCGTTCAGCTTGTTCAGTGTGTAGAGTGCAGGATGTTTAGACATTCTTCCTCCGTCATTAGCGATAATTTTATTTGTGATAGGTGTGCGTTAGTGAGCACTCTGACGGAGAAGATATCAGCGTTAGAGGAGCGCATCCAGACTTTAGAGAGTGTTAGACAGTGTGAGAGCAGCGTTATTCCTGTAGCCGACAGTCTGGGTGCCACAGGAGGAGATAAACAGCCCCCGACTCCGGCATTAGAGCCCTCACAGCGGGGCGAGTGGGTGACGACTCGGCGGCATACTCGTTCAGCCAAAGCTAACGCTAAGGCTAGCCCACCGGAGCACACCTCCTCTGCGCCTCACATGTCCAACAGGTTTGCTCTCCTCAGTGCTGCACCCGCTGAGAAACCTGAAAGAGCTCTGGTTATAGGAGACTCTATACTGAGACACGTGACATTAGCTAGACCTTTAGGGGCGCCAGCGGCAGTGGTTAGGTGTATCCCGGGAGCCAGAGCACCGGACATAGCAGGTAATCTTAGGGCTCTAGGACAGCATAGGTTCTCTAAGATAGTGGTACATGCTGGAGCTAATGATATACGCCTTCGTCAGTCAGAGGTTAGTAAGAGTAACTTTACAGAGGTGTTTAAATTAGCGAAGGCGATGTCCGATGAAGTAGTATGCTCTGGTCCCATCCCAATGAGACGTGGCGACATAGCTTACAGCAGGTTATGGTCGCTGAACCGCTGGATGTCCAGGTGGTGCTCCAAAAATAATGTGGGCTACATAGACAATTGGAAGACCTTTGAGGGCAAAGCTGGCCTGTTAGGGCGGGACGGTGTCCATCCCACTCGGGAAGGTGCTGCTCTCATTTCCTGTAGTATAGCTCATAGTCTCAGTAGAGGTCTAGTTAATCGGTGACAATCCAGAGCCCAGGCCAGGGAGCAGACAGACAGGCTAAACCAACCGTCTGCTAGCTGCATAGAGTCGTCACTCAGGGTTCACCTTATTGAGACTGTGTCTGTTCCCCGATCTAAGCAAAAATGTAGAAAGACCCAGAAAGTCTGTTTCAATAATCTAATTAACATAAAGTCCACAAACTCCGATCATACTGAATGCGCAGCTGGCACCTCTGATCTGAAGCTAGGATTGTTAAATATTAGATCTCTCACATCAAAAGCAGTTATTGTTAATGAAATTATCACAGATCAGGCGTTTGATATACTCTGTTTAACTGAAACATGGGTTAAACAGGACGAGTATGTAGCTCTAAATGAAGCTAGTCCTCCTGGATACAGCTACATACACCAGCCTCGGTTAACTGGTAGAGGAGGAGGCGTCGCAGTTATTCATAATGATAATCTGTCTATCGTACAAAAACACCGACACAAATTTAACTCATTTGAAATTCTCTATAGTAACATAAGTGTATTTAAGTATATTAAATCAGCTCAGTCGATTCCACTAATTATAATTTACAGACCTCCAGGGCCGTATTCTGAATTTCTTAGTGAATTTGCAGATTTCATCTCAGACCTGGTCATTTCTGTAGACAAAGTGTTAATTGCTGGAGATTTTAACATTCATTTTGAGAATCCAGAAGACCCTCTGAGAACAGCATTTATATCCATACTGGACTCCGTAGGTGTAAATCAGTGTGTAGTAGGACCCACTCATAAAGCAGGTCACACTTTAGATTTAGTAATATTCTTCGGATTAACTATAAGAAATGTGTTCACAATTCCACTGTCTGAAATTATCTCAGATCACTATCTTGTCTCCATTCAAGTGTCTCACAGTGATAATGTACGCACAGTACCGCGCTACCGTATTAAACGTACATTCACATCAACTACCACACAGAGTTTTATCAGTAATCTCCCAGAGTTACCAACTTCGATTAGGCCACCGTCTGACCCCACAGAACTTGATCAGGCGACTGAATATTTAGAGTCGACACTTCGTTGTACCTTAGATAATGTAGCTCCAGCTAAAAGAAAAATTATTAGAGATAAGAAACTCGCTCCCTGGTATAACGATCACACGCGCACTTTAAAACAGACTGCTCGGAAATTAGAGCGTAAATGGCGTCAAACTAAATTGTTGGTATTTCAAATAGCATGGAAAGAGAGCATCCTGAACTATAGGAAAGCTCTTAGTGTAGCTAGATCAACGTATCTCTCCACTCTTATAGAAGAAAATAAAAATAATCCTAGATTTTTATTTACTACCGTAGCCAAATTAACCAGAAATGAGACCACTACAGAAATCTCCACAACAACATCATGCAATAGTGAGGACTTCATGAACTTTTTTAATAATAAAATTGTAAATATCAGGCATAAAATTGAGGCTTTGAAACCAAACAATGTAATTGATACTGATGTTAACCCAGCCATGTCAGATTCAAACCTAGAATACTTTACTCCTCTTGAAGAGAATGAACTAATTTCACTCATCTCTTCTGCAAATTCATCAACCTGTATATTAGATCCTATACCGACACATTTTCTTAAACAGATAGCACCAGTAATAACAGAACCGATGTTGAGAATAATTAATTCCTCACTCAGCATTGGTTATGTTCCAAAATCTTTTAAAGTAGCAGTTATTAAACCAATAATTAAGAAACCTGACCTCGACCCCTGTCAGCTGTCCAATTACAGGCCAATATCAAACCTCCCCTTTATCTCTAAGATTCTGGAAAAGATAGTAGCGGAGCAGCTATGCTCATATCTACATAGAAATGGCATACATGAACTGTATCAGTCAGGATTTAGGCCTCATCACAGCACAGAAACAGCACTCGTTAAAGTAGTAAATGACCTCCTATTGGCCTCTGATCAGGGTTGTGTAACTATGCTTGTATTACTCGACCTCAGTGCAGCTTTTGACACTATTGATCATGCTATTCTTCTTCACAGATTAGAAAATTTAGTAGGAATTAAGGGTACAACCCTCTCCTGGCTCAGATCCTATTTGACCGATCGTTATCAGTATGTAGTCTTAAATGGTGATTATTCTGCATGTTCTCTAGTGGAGTTTGGCGTTCCGCAGGGTTCAGTTTTAGGCCCACTGCTTTTTTCCCTTTACATGCTTCCTCTGGGCAACATAATCCGTAAGCATGGTATTAGTTTTCATTGTTATGCTGACGACACACAGTTATATGTCTCAACAAAACCTGATGAGAAAAACCATCTTACTAAAGTTGAGCAATGTGTTCAGGACATAAGAAATTGGATGCTAATTAACTTCCTTCTGCTTAATCCGGATAAGACAGAAGTTCTAGTCATAGGACCGCATACAGCTAGAAGTAAAATCTTAGATCACACCGTAACTTTAGATGGCCTTTCTGTTCCGTCAAGTGCAACAGTAAAAGACCTCGGCGTGATTATAGATTCCAGCCTTTCATTTGAAGCTCATGTAGATAATATCACCAGGATAGCATTCTTTCACCTTAGAAATATCGCCAAAATAAGAAATATATTGTCGCTAAATGATGCAGAAAAACTAGTTCATGCTTTTATCACTTCTAGGTTAGACTATTGTAATGCCTTACTGTATGGTTGTTCAGTTAGGTGCATAAACAAGCTTCAGCTAGTCCAAAATGCAGCAGCGAGAGTCCTCACTAGAACCAGAAGATATGAGCACATCACCCCTATCCTATCTTCACTGCATTGGCTCCCTGTGAAATTTCGCATTGATTTTAAAATACTACTCTTGACATATAAGGCATTAAATGATCTCGCGCCGCAGTATCTGAGCGAACTGCTAGTGTCTTACGATCCGCCACGCCTACTTCGGTCAAAGGATGCAGGCTGCTTATCAGTACCGCGTATTATGAAAACTACAGCTGGGGGCAGAGCTTTTTCTTACAAAGCCCCAAAATTATGGAATAGTCTTCCAAATAGTGTTCGGGACTCAGACACAGTCTCAGTGTTTAAGTCTAGGCTAAAAACCTATTTATTTAGCCAAGCATTTTTATAAATAGATTTGCCATAAGGTAAAGGAGCAGATCTGGGGGACTCATGGACGTAGAGTATTATGGTGAACTGGTATGTTTAGATGCTGTCTTCCTCAGTCTCATTTGATCACTCAGGTTTGTTGATGGTGAGGTGATTGTTTGCTTTACATCTCAGGGAGCCCTCATGTTTGTGTTTCCTTCTGGCTCTCCCTTTTAGTTATGCTGTCATAGTTAGTCCTGCCGGAGTCCCTGCTTGCACTCTACAGTAAATATACATTCACATTAGACATTGTGACTGTGACCATACCTAATTGCAATCTCTCCTCCTCTTCTCTTCCTCCCCCTCTTTCTCTTTCCTCTCTCCCCCTGTCTCCCCCTTTCACTCTTTCTCTCTCTCTCTCTGTCGAGCTACACATGTGGTTCCTGAGCTGCCAGTGATCCAGACTCCCTCTGCCCTCCGGACCTGTCTGATCCATCCTGGTGCCCCGTTTCTGGTTGGAGGTCTCATCGCATGGATGCCCCGTGTGTCTCTTTAGGATGCGTCTTGTGTCTGGGGATGATTCTATCTACTTAGAAGATGGTTCTGGCCTCGACTGGTGTGGTCAGCTGTTTCTCTGAGGATTTGACAATTCGATAGTTCAGGACTGGAACTTTCTACAAGTCTATCTGAGTCTCGAATAACTACTGGACTCCATTTTACATCAAGTATTATAGCTGAACCTAACACTTAACACTGTATAAATGCAGATCATTTCCTGCTATCTGTTTCACCCAGATGAGGATGGGTTCCCTGTCGAGTCTGGTTCCTCTCAAGGTTTCTTCCTATTACCGTCTCAGGGAGTTTTTCCTTGCCACTGTCGCCCTCGGGCTTGCTCGCCAGGGAATATCTGAACATTTTGATTCATACACATTCACATTCCATACAAACTTAAATAATTCTTTTGATTGTGTAAAGCTGTTTTGAGACAATGTCAATTGTTAAAAGCGCTATACAAATAAACTGAATTGAATTGAATGATCAGCACAGCCGTAACCAAAGGAATCACTAACTTATCAATGAATTATTAAAATGGTCAGAGTGAGTTTCCTGGCTGTTTTAACAAATATTTGAAGTAGATAACAGTAGCCCACATTTATAAAAGCATTTTTATTTATATAAAACTATAAATAAAAAAAATAATAATCCGGCATTTATTTTTAGGTGTGCCCGCTGCCACAGTTCTTCAGTAACAAACCTATAAAACATGTACATCTGTATGAATAAATTGTTTAAATGTGATCAGTGATTTATGTAAATGACTCAGTTTAGATGTAAGTAAATGCTCCTTGCTATAGGGACTGACATCGGCGTGCTGAAAGATCTAATCTCTCATATCGGCGCGCGCGTTCATCTGACTTTAGATCAAAGTTAAAGGCGCACACGCGGGATCATGCAAACGTTTCCCCTTCTACTCTCCTCTACATGTTCTTTTGCTGTTTGAGCGTCTGTGGATTCCAAAATTGACATTTTTACCGTTTTTTAATCACTGAAATGGAAGAGATACTGTACTGTAGAAACTTTCCTTATCATAACGTGCCTTGTATTGTTTTTTAATCGCTCGATACACGACCCATCATTTTTAATGCTATTTTACAAAGGGTAAATACACATTTTATTTGGTTTGTTTATTTATAAATAAAATTAAAAGTAATTAAAAACAGTGTAGAGTGATTAATAACACTACATGTTATGGTAAGAAAAATCTCATTCTTGCTCATTCTAGTTTCTCCGAGTGTATACTGTAGGTGAGAACAGCTATTCACACTTGGGGGGGTGTATTATTTGCATTTGCATTTGTACTGTATGTGTCTGACTTTGCAAAGCACACCTGTAAAACCTGTTTAAATGTAAATGCTCCTCGCTGCGCTGTTTGGGGGAGGGGCACGCTAATGACGATTTGGTCAGCTGTGTGAACGCTCGCCCTTTAGATGTTGCGCGCGCACTACACGGCAAAAATATGTTAGTATACTGTATCATGACTGAAATCATGACTGAAATATATGTTAGTATATCATGACTGAAAAAAGGTTATGTAATTTGTATAAAACGTGGATTACTACAGCACATCCACTCACAGCCGAAACCAAAGACATCAACGGCTCTGCCTATTCAGAGGCTCTGCCTATTCAATGAAGAAAAACACTATTGTTATTATTTTAATTCATACTTTACAGCTGTGAGAATTGGGGCAGGGATATTATGCCAATATTAAATATTATATACGATATTAAATTTCAAGCCCTGGTCAACAGAATTCTGTGAAGGAAGGAAACAGACAGAGGCAGAGATTGGTACCCTTCGGAGTGAGTTGGGAGTTTGCAAGGCAGAGAAGGATGCTCTTCGGAGTGAGTTGCGAGTTTGATGAGATGGCATAAATATTTAATACAGCAAATTAAATATTTTGGTTTATATTTTGGTTTATATTATATGGTTAATGTATTTTGGTTTATATTGCAAACGAATAACGAATCAAGAGCCTGTGATTATATTGCATAAATATTATTTTGTACAGACAAATATCTGAATTTATATTTTATTTTTTTTTAGATTTTTTTTAAACAAATCTCTCAAAAATAGTAAGATGTATTTTGGTTTTATACTGCAAACGAAAAACGAATCCAGGGTCTTGTGTCATCTTATATTTTGTGTTCTTTAAATTTGTAGTAGATTTATTAAATGAAATAAATTACACTAAACGGGGTTCTGTATTGTTTTCGGTGAACTTGAGCGCGTCAGAAAATGAACCCAAACTGCGTGTATACTCGCCTCACAGACGTGAAATATAAGTACTGAAGTACTGTAGATAACAGTAGCCCACATTTATAAAAGCATTTTTTATTTATATAAAGCTATATAAAAAAATAATCCTGCGTTTATTTTTAGGTGTGCCCGCTGCCATAGTTCTTCAGTAACAAACCTATAAAACATGTACATCTGTATGAATAAATTGTTTAAATGTGATCAGTAAATGCTCCTTGCTACTGTAGTGACTGACATCGGCGTGCTGAAAGATCTAATCTCTCATATCGGCGCGCGCGTTCATCTGACTTAACGTTTCAGCCATTCACACATGCATTGTGCTACTCTCCTCTTTCATAAAAAATGAACAATCCGACACGAGCAGATTTGTTTCAGTCAGAATATTTATCAATCATAAAGAGAGGCGACATATACTTGCTGATTAAACACTGCATTTTTAAAGTGAAAGCGCGCGATGTGAGTGTATACTCCGTGTATACTCGCCTCACAGACGTGAAAAATATATACTTATAGAAAGAGAACTATCTGCTTTAATATAAAGTAATGAAAAAAAAATATTAGATTATGTAATTCGTATGAGAAGTGAATTACTGTATAGGCGCGCTCACTGACGACGAGATGACATGATCAGCACAGCCGTAACCAAAGGAATCACTAACTTATCAATGAATTATTAAAATGGTCTGTGACGGTTAACCCCTAGAGGGCACCTAACGCCCGTTTTTGGTTTCGTTTTGTAGTTGGTTTGTGTTTTGTGTTTAACTTCAGTTCCCAGTGTGCACCTCGGTCAGGTGACGTAGAAGCTCACCTGAACCGAGGTAAGCCAATTATTAGTTGATTTGTTTATGTTTAAATAGCCTGACTGAACAGCAGTCAGGCGTCTAGCTTTTGTTGTAGTTAAGTTGAGTTTGTGTTTGGTGTTTTGTTTCTCTTTTATGTTAATAAAAGAGAATAACGAACCGTCAGCTCGCCTCCTCTGCATTCATGCCACGACCACGCACCCGACGCAGACACAGTAAGGGGAAAAATCATGACAGAAAGCTAGACCGACCAAGTGGCATGGCGGAGGTTCCCCCCGGGACGAGTTTCGGGGTCGTGATCACCATCTCTAACGAGCTGGCGGAATGGCTAAAGGACAGCGAGGAGGATATGTACCACAGCTGGGAGTACAGCTTGCTGGTGGAGCAGGAGAGTTTGCTGGAGGACAGCGAGGAACACGGCGAAGCAAAATTCGAGCAAAGCGGGGAGAACTGCAGGTACGCCGAGGAGGCGGAAAGGCAGGAGGAGAAAGCGGTCAAGGGGGAGACGAAGGAGTTCTACAGGCAGTGGGCAGAGCGCAATGAGGAGTGCATTCGAGACCTGCGCGAGCAGGTGCTGCAGCTCCAACTGCAGTACGTCCAGGTTCGGGAGAACCAGCCTGTAGTCCCGGAAGCGATCGCCCTCCCGGATCTGGACGATGCACTCCTCCCTCGGTCACTGCCTGAACCCAGAGCGGAGGAAGACACAGAGGGGCGATGCGGCGCGGACAGCGAGTTTCCCCCATCCCCGCCGCCGGAGCTATGCGCAAAGGAGTGTGCGCCGCTGCAGACGCTGGGCAGAGCTCAACCGGGAGTGCATTCTGGACCTGCGCGAGCAGGTGCTGCAGCTCCGACTGCAGCTCGTCCAGGTTCGGGAGAACCAGGCCGTGATCCCGGAAACGATTCCTCTCCTGGATCTGGACGATGCACTCCCACTCCTGCCCCTGCCTAAACCCGTCGCGGAGGAAGATGTGCACGAGCGATGCAGCATGGGCGACGATGAGCCAACGCTGCAGTCGAGCACCGTGCACGCTCCAACGCTGCAGATGAGCGCCGTGCACGCTCCAACGCCTCACTCGAGCGCCGTGCATGCTCCAACGGCGCACTCGAGCGCCGTGCACGCTCCAACGCCGCAGTCGAGCGCCGTGCACGCTCCAACGCCGCGGTCGAGCGCCGTGCACGCTCCAACGCCGCAGTCGAGCGACGTGCACACTCCAACGCCGCAGTCGAGCGCCGTGCACGTCCCAACGCCGTAGTCGAGCGCCGTGCACGCTCCAACGCTGCAGTCGAGCGCCGTGCATGCTCCAACGCTGCGGTCGAGCGCCGTGCACGCTCCAACGCCGCAGTTGAGCGACGTGCACGCTCCAACGCTGCAGTCGAGCGCCGTGCACGCTCCAACGCTGCAGTCGAGCGCCGTGCATGCTCCAACGCCGCAGTCGAGCGACGTGCACGCTCCAACGCCGCAGTCGAGCGCCATGCACGCTCCAACGCCGTTGTTGAGCTCCGCACAAGCTCCAACGTTGTCGTCGAGCGCAGTGCATGCTCCAACGCCGCTGTTGAGCTCTGCACAAGCTCCAACGTCGTCGTCGAGCGCAGTGCATGCTCCAACGCCGTCGAGCGCAGTGCACGCTCCAACGTCGTCAAGCGCAGTGCACGCTCCAACGTTGTCGTCGAGCGCAGTGCACGCTCCAACACTGCTGTTGAGCTCTGCACAACCTCCAACGTTGTCGTCGAGCGCAGTGCACGCTCCAACACTGCTGTTGAGCTCTGCACAAGCTCCAACGTTGTCGTCGAGCGCAGTGCACGCTCCAACGCCGTCAAGCGCAGTGCACGCTCCAACATCGTCAAGCGCAGTGCACGCTCCAACGTTGTCGTCGAGCGCAGTGCACGCTCCAACACTGCTGTTGAGCTCTGCACAAGCTCCAACGTTGTCGTCGAGCGCAGTGCACGCTCCAACGCCGTCAAGCGCAGTGCACGCTCCAACATCGTCAAGCGCAGTGCACGCTCCAACGTTGTCGTCGAGCGCAGTGCACGCTCCAACACTGCTGTTGAGCTCTGCACAAGCTCCAACGTTGTCGTCGAGCGCAGTGCACGCTCCAACGCCGTCGAGCGCAGTGCACGCTCCAACGTCGTCGAGCGCAGTGCACGCTCCAACGTTGTCGTCGAGCGCAGTGCACGCTCCAACGTCGTCGAGCGCAGTGCACGCTCCAACACTGCTGTTGAGCTCTGCACAAGCTCCAACGTTGTCGTCGAGCGCAGTGCACGCTCCAACACCGCTGTTGAGCTCTGCACAAGCTCCAACGTTGTCGTCGAGCGCAGTGCACGCTCCAACACCGCTGTTGAGCTCTGCACAAGCTCCAACGTTGTCGTCGAGCGCAGTGCACGCTCCAACACTGCTGTTGAGCTCTGCACAAGCTCCAACATTGTCGTCGAGCGCAGTGCACGCTCCAACGTCGTCGAGCGCAGTGTACGCTCCAACACTGCTGTTGAGCTCTGCACAAGCTCCAACGTTGTCGTCGAGCGCAGTGCACGCTCCAGCTCCAACGTTGTCGTTGAGCGCAGTGCACGCTCCAGCTCCAACGTTGTCGTTGAGCGCAGTGCACGCTCCAACGTTGTCGTCGAGCGCAGTGCACGCTCCAACGTCGTCGAGCGCAGTGCACGCTCCAACACTGCTGTTGAGCTCTGCACAACCTCCAACGTTGTCGTCGAGTGCAGTGCACGCTCCAACACTACTGTTGAGCTCTGCACAAGCTCCAACGCCGTCGTCGAGCGCCGTGCACGCTCCAACGCCGTCGTCGAGCGCCATGCACGCTCCAACGCCGTCGTCGAGCGCAGTGCACGCTCCAACACTGCGGTTGAGCTCTGCACAAGCTCCAACGTTGTCGTCGAGCGCAGTGCACGCTCCAACGCCGTCGTCGAGCGCAGTGCACGCTCCCACGCCGCTGTTGAGCTCTGCACTGGCTCCAACGCCATCGTCGAGCGCCGTGCACGCTCCAACGCCGTCGTCAAGCACAGTGCACGCTCCAACACTGCTGTTGAGCTCTGCACAAGCTCCAACGTTGTCGTCGAGCGCGGTGCGCTCTCCAGCACTGCTGTTGAGCTCTGCACAAGCTCCAACGTTGTCGTCGAGCGCAGTGCACGCTCCAACGTCGTCGAGCGCAGTGCATGCCCCAACACTGCTGTTGAGCTCTGCACAAGCTTCAACGTTGTCGTCGAGCGCAGAGCACGCTCCAACACTGCTGTTGAGCTCTGCACAAGCTCCAACGTTGTCGTCGAGCGCAGTGCATGCTCCAACACTGCTGTTGAGCTCTGCACCAGCTCCAACGTTGTCGTCGAGCGCAGCGCACGCTCCAACGTTGTCGTCGAGCGCAGTGCACGCTCCAACGTCGTCGAGCGCAGTGCACGCTCCAACGTTGTCGTCGAGCGCGGTGCACGCTCCAACACTGCTGTTGAGCTCTGCACAAGTTCCAACGTTGTCGTCGAGCGCAGTGACAGCTCCAACGCTGTCGTCGAGCTCTGCACAAGCTCCAACGTCGTCGTCGAGCCCTGCACAAGCTCCAACCTCGTCGTCGAGCTCTGCACAAGCTTCAACCTCATCGTCGAGATCTGCACAAGCTCTAACGTCGTCATCGAGCTCTGCACAGGCTCCAACGTCGTCATCGAGCTCTGCGCCAGCTCCAACCTCGTCGTCGAGCGCTGCACAAGCACTAACGTCGTCGTCGAGCTCTGCACAAGCTCCAACGTCGTCGTCGAGCCCTGCACAAGCTCCAACACTGCTGTTGAGCGCCGTGCACGCTCCAACGCCATCGTCGAGCGCCGAGTACGCTCCAACGCCGCCGTCGAGCGCCGAGTACGCTCCAACGCCGCCGTCGAGCGCCGAGTACGCTCCAACGCCGCCGTCGAGCGCCGAGTACGCTCCAACGCCGCCGTCGAGCGCCGAGTACGCTCCAACGCCGCTGTTGAGTGCCGAGTACGCTCCAACGCCGCTGTGGAGTTCAGCACAAGATCCAACGCCGCTGTCGAGCTCAGCACAAGCTCCAACGCCGCTGTCGAGCTCAGCACAAGCACCAACGTCGTCCGCGAGCTCAGTGCATACTCCAACGCCGTCGTCGAGCGCAGTGCACGCTTCAATGCCGTCGTCGAGCGCAGTGCACGCTCCAACGCCGTCGTCGAGTGCAGTGACAGCTCTGCAATGGCCGAGCACGTCTCCAGCCCAGCCTCCGCCAAGCACGTCTCCAGCCCTGTCACCCGGCCCCCTGGTCAGGGGAGAAGAGGTAGAACATTGGGGTGGGTGTCCGGGACCTCCGGTGATGCTCCGGAGGAGCATTTTTTGGGGGGGGATACTGTGACGGTTAACCCCTAGAGGGCGCCTAACGCCCGTTTTTGGTTTCGTTTTGTAGTTGGTTTGTGTTTTGTGTTTAACTTCAGTTCCCAGTGTGCACCTCGGTCAGGTGACGTAGAAGCTCACCTGAACCGAGGTAAGCCAATTATTAGTTGATTTGTTTGTGTTTAAATAGCCTGACTGAACAGCAGTCAGGCGTCTAGCTTTTGTTGTAGTTAAGTTGAGTTTGGTGTTTTGTTTCTCTTTTATGTTAATAAAAGAGAATAACGAACCGTCAGCTCGCCTCCTCTGCATTCATGCCACGACCACGCACCCGACGCAGACACAGTAAGGGGAAAATTCATGACATGGTCAGAGTGAGTTTCCTGGCTGTTTTAACAAATATTTGAAGTAGATAACAGTAGCCCACATTTATAAAAGCATTTTTTATTTATATAAAACTATATAAAAAAATAATCCTGCGTTTATTTTTAGGTGTGCCCGCTGCCATAGTTCTTCAGTAACAAACCTATAAAACATCTGTATGAATAAATTGTTTAAATGTGATCAGTAAATGCTCCTTGCTACTGTAGTGACTGACATCGGCGTGCTGAAAGATCTAATCTCTCATATCGGCGCGCGCGTTCATCTGACTTAACGTTTCAGCCATTCACACATGCATTGTGCTACTCTCCTCTTTCAGAAAAAATGAACAATCCGACACGAGCAGATTTGTTTCAGTCAGAATATTTATCAATCATAAAGAGAGGCGACATATACTTGCTGATTAAACACTGCATTTTTAAAGTGAAAGCACGCGATGTGAGCAGCTTTAATTATTGATAATTAAATCATTATTAAATGGTGGACATAAAAAGCAAAAATAATAATAATATTATTTTGATTATTATTATCATGTTCTTTTGCTGTTTGAGCGTCTGTGGATTCCAAAATTTATATTTTTACCGTTTTTTAATCACTGAAATGGAAGAGATACTGTAGAAAGGTTCCTTATCATAACGTGCCTTGTATTGTTTTTAATCGCTCGATACACAACCCATCATTTTTAATGCTATTTTACAAAGGGTAAATACACATGGAATAATTTTATTTGGTTTGTTTATTTATAGATAAAATTAAAAGTAATTAAAAACAGTGTAGAGTGATTAATAACACTACATGTTATGGTAAGAAAAATCTAATTCGAGGGATTTTAGTTTCTCCGAGTGTATACTGTAGGTGAGAAGAGCTATTCACAGGTTATTTGCATTGGTATGTCTCACTTCGCAAAGCACACCTGTAAAACCTGTTTAAATGTAAATGCTCCTCGCTGCGCGGTTTGGGGGAGGGACCAGCGCTTGTGTTGTTGTGTTATCAAGTACGGGCTAATGCTTAACAGTTGCGCAATTATATTTCTATTCAGTAAAGAAAAACACTATTGTTATTATTTCAATACATAGTGTACTGTGCAGCTGTGAGAATTATAGTGGCAGGAATATAATGCCCTACAATTCACATTCATTTACAATATGTGCGTCAATGTCCAACTTAAACCAAGCATGCGTTGCCACGCTTGGAGTAGTGTGCAAATTTATTTGCCAAATGTGAACAAATAACGAAATAAGAGAGCTTGATTATACTGCATAAACATCATTCAGTACATAAATATATAAATATTGCATAAATATTATTTTGTACAGACAAATATCTGAAAAAAAAAGATTTTTTTTACGACGAATCTCTCAAAAATAGTAAGATGTATTTTGGTTTTATACTGCAAACGAAAAACGAATCCAGAGCCTGTAATTATATTGCATAACTATTATTTTGCACAAATACTGTAAATCTCTGAATAAAACAATGATATTTTATTCACAAATGTAAGACAATATATTTTGGTTCAGTGCCAGACGAAGTAATGTAATGAGAGGCCCCGATTATACTGCATACATCTTTTTTATTGATTTATTTTTTTATTATCTATTCTGGAAGTTTGCTCTATTTGTTTTAGTTATTTCTATATTTAAATCTTGATGTCTTAAACTCTAACAACTGTAAGTATTGTCGAAATAAAAATTTTTAAAGCCCTAGTGCTGTTGTTTGTGCTGTTTTCTTTAATAATAACACTAAACAGATAAAAACAGAGAGTCTGTCTAAACAAAATAAAACCAATGTTTTCTAACTCATATTTTTTATATTTATAGTTTTTCATGTTTGTTGGATGTGTAAATTATCATAATTGTAGTATTACTACGCTACAACATATTGTTTTGACTTTATTATGACTTAAGCTCTGAATAT
Source organism: Channallabes apus (assembly GCA_030522415.1). Taxonomy (NCBI): domain Eukaryota; kingdom Metazoa; phylum Chordata; class Actinopteri; order Siluriformes; family Clariidae; genus Channallabes; species Channallabes apus. Next base: position 23,242,271 of record CM060126.1, read on the forward strand.
ATTTAAAAACTGATACGACGGAAAATGTCAATTTGCGCCACCTGGCGGTCATTTCACGAATTATTTTGAAATGCTCCTGGTTTATTTTGGCCGCTGCCGCTTTCCACGGCGGTGAGTGCGACGGTAATGAGCAGTCTGGTTGTCACACCACTGTAGTATAGAATCTTTTGACTTCCTTCAAACAGCAAGTGGCATCTGCTACCAAGGATAACATACATTTTAACGTTGTGAGTTTCTGTGGTGTTAAAGGCTGTCTGGTGGTTTTTGTAGTAGGACACTCTTTCCCTGTTAGGCTTCTTTCCCCCAATGTTTTTGTACCCCAAAATGCCACTGCTAACTCCTTCATAAACAAAGAGTCTTTGGTGTTGTTTTTGATACTCGACCAGGCCTCTTTATGGACTGTAATTTCTCCTCCAAAGAGAATCTAACAAATAACCAAAACAAAACTGATTTGATTGTTAAAACATTGTAAATTATTGTTGGTGTTCCTACATGTGTATCTCAATAAATTAGAATATAATTGAAAAGTTTATTTATTTCTGTATTTCAATTCAAAAAGTGAAACTCATATATACAGTGGCTTGCAAAAGTATTCAGCCCCTTGAACTGTTCCACATTTTATCACATTACAGCCACAAACAGGAATCAATTTTATTGGAATTCCATGTGAAAGACCAATACAAAGTGGTGTACACGTGAGAAGTGGAACGAAAATCATACATGATTCCAAACATTTTTTTTTACAAATAAATAACTGCAAAGTGGGGTGTGCGTAATTATTCAGCGCCCTTTGGTCTGAGTGCAGTCAGTTGCACATAGACATTGCCTGATGAGTGCTAATAACTAAATAGGGTGCACCTGTGACGGCCTCAGAGGTTGTCTAAGAGAATATTGGGAGCAACAACACCATGAAGTCCAAAGAACACACCAAATAGGATAGGGATAAAGTTATTGAGAAATTTAAAGCAGGCTTAGGCTACAAAAAGATTTCCAAAGCCTTGAACATCCCACAGAGCACTGTTCAAGCGATCATTCAGAAATGGAAGGAGTATGGCACAACTGTAAACGTACCAAGACAAGGCCGTCCACCTAAACTCACAGGCCGAACAAGGAGAGCGCTGATCAGAAATGCAGCCAAGAGGCCCATGGTGAGACTGGACGAGCTGCAGAGATCTACAGCTCAGGTGGGGGAATCTGTCCATAGGACAACTATTAGTCATGCATTGCACAAAGTTGGCCTTTATGGAAGAGTGGCAAGAAGAAAGCCATTGTTAACAGAAAACCATAAGAAGTCCCGTTTGCAGTTCGTCACAAGCCATGTAGGGGCCACAGCAAACATGTGGAAGAAGGTGCTCTGGTCAGATGAGACCAAAATGGAACTTTTTGGCCAAAATGCAAAACGCTATGTGAGGTGGAAAACTAACACTGCACATCACTCTGAACACACCATCCCCACTGTCAAATATGGTGGTGGCAGCATCATGCTCTGGGGGTGCTTCTCTTCAGCAGGGACAGGGAAGCTGGTCAGAGTTGATGGGATGATGGATGGAGCCAAATACAGGGCAATCTTGGAAGAATGGAAGAAAACCTCTTGGAGTCTGCAAAAGACTTGAGACTGGGGCGGAGGTTCACCTTCCAGCAGGACAACGACCCTAAGCATAAAGCCAGGGCAACAATGGAATGGTTTAAAGCAAAACATATCCATGTGTTAGAATGGCCCAGTCAAAGTCCAGATCTAAATCCAATCGAGAATCTGTGGAAAGATCTGAAAACTGCTGTTCACAAACGCTGTCCATCTAGCTGGAGCTGGAGCTGTTTTGCAAAGAAGAATGGGCAAGGATTTCAGTCTCTAGATGTGCAAAGCTGGTAGAGACATACCCTAAAAGACTGGCAGCTGTAATTGCAGCAAAAGGTGGTTCTACAAAGTATTTACTCATGGGGCTGAATAATTACGCACACCCCACTTTTCAGTTATTTATTTGTAAAAAATGTTTGGAATCATATATGATTTTCATTCCACTTCTCACGTGTACACCACTTTGTATTGGTCTTTCACGTGGAATTCCAATAAAATTGATTCATGTTTGTGGCTGTAATGTGACAAAATGTGGAAAAGTTCAAGTGGGCCGAATACTTTTGCAAGCCACTGTATATAATCATTAATGCAACTTTGACACTGAAATCCCCAAATGCGAGCTACCAAATACTTACATTTTGTGATGTGGGAGTCATTCCTCCAAGGGCCTCCACTGCCAGAAGCAAGGTCTGCACTTTTGTAGCAACTTTTCTATCTCTTTCGTTGCCTATCATCAATGCAAACTCAAACAACACCTATATGTAAAACAGATGAATGATTACACCACCAAAATATGTTTTATATTAACTAATGTTACAATTACATATGTATGTTTTTAAGCATAAATAATACACAATTCTTAATAACTAATCATTTAAGCTTAAATACTGCATAACAATTTACATAAATACTCACATATTGACCATCTGTCAGACAAGGGTACTTTTTTGTGATGGCTGAGATGCCCCCCTCTGGACTTTTGACCAGCATCTCCACTCTATCCTGCCTAGTGCTTTTCAGCAGTGCCTTTATATGGAAGGGGCTCTATCCACTCTTCTGCTTCTCACACTCTTTCCCCAGTTCAACATTTCTCGCCACATCCTCTGCGGAAACGACCTCTGGCTGTTGATTCGCAAAGTCAAGCGGCCTGAAACATCTTTCTTGGTAGGTGGATTTTGTTGGAGCTGCCAGGCTGAGGCTGTGACTTTTTTTTGGAGCGCACAGCGAAAGTGCCTTATTTTTTGAGATAGGCTCTTGTTAAAGGCAAACTGAAATCAGGAGAATTTTATAAGTGGGCAGATATTTACTTAATGATTAAGTAAGCAAATGCTTATTTAATGCTATCCTTAGATTTTTTTTTTCTTACTGGTTATCATAATGTAAATCACTTGGAGAGCCTGCATCACTTGGTGTCTTTGGTGTTCATGGGGCATTCTTGTCTAGCTGTGGCTGTGCTAGTGGTAGGCAGTGACTCTGGCAGTGTCTGTAGTGGACTCTGCGTAGGCATGGATGGCATCTTTGGTGCTGCTGTCCAAGTCTAGGAGGAGAAGCAGGGTGGAACCACGCAGCTCAGGTGAGAGAAGAATTTCATCTTCATCAATCACAGTCCCATCTTCTTCCAACACTACAGTCAGGTCGATGATGTGGGGGCATGGTAGGAGGACAAGCTTTTGGGCACCTAAAATCAAGTACAGCAATAACATTAATTACAATGAATATTAATATATCAAATTTGTAAGTACAAAATTAATTGAAATGCATAAATAATAAATAATATTGGGCTCACCTTTCTCCTTCAAATCATTTAATGATGATGCTGCAACGGCTTTCTTTAAAGTATGTGTGGTATTCCAAACTTTACAGATTGGCATGGTCTATAGTCTGAGATATTTTGTGTAGTAATATTAGATGGTGAGCAAAGCTTATGAAAGTTATATCACACCTGATATCAATCTATAATACAATGGTAATGGTTTCTCCAATATAATACCATCAATATACACGAACCTTGTAATTAGACCATTTTTTGTTGTTGTGTATGCACAGGCATCAATGCAACAGGCAGTGGAAACGTGGTGGTCATTTTTGTGACTTCTAACATAGTGTTTCTGAAATTATTCAAATAAATGGGTAGAGTAACCACATAATCTACACTGAAAAGTTCCTTCTTCCATTCTTTCAAATTCAATGAAACATAGTATATATTCTGCAAGTGAATGTTAGTGTTCACTGTCAGAACTCCTCAGTGCATATATATAATACATGGTGATGGTGTTGCATTTATGACAAATTATATCCGTAAATCAAATACTATAGCCTGTTTTTATGATTTTTGACAAATTAACATTTGCAATTGCCTGTTATGCTTTGAAACCTACGTTAGCTACATACATAGATTAACAATCAAGCTAACCGCGTCTGTTAGAATCTAACTGCCACAGAACATTCTAGAATATTACCTCAGTGCTCAGCTTGTAACATCACACAGAAATGTTCTCTGTATGAAACACAATTGCCACGGATACTTTGTAACTTCAGCAGACCGCAAATATAAACAAATTTCTAACTTTTTATTAACTATAAATGTTTCGCGCTTCCACTTTAAAAAACGGGATCCAGGAAAGGATGATCACTGCGCATGCTCAGTACCACGCGCTAGACTGCGACGTCACTCTGCGCAGCACCGCCTATGTGTCGCCACTGATAGCACATCGGTGTTCTAAAGTAGTTTTTAGTTTGCAAATCCGGTGTATGTTGTAATCAGATGTGGCATTTAGGCGATTAGTAACACATTTTGAAAAAAGTGTATGTGTATAATTTTATAATAATGGTAGAATGGTATATTGTTTTAGCACAATATATATACAAATTCAATCTACACCTGTCAAAAACAAAGCTTTCGCGTCCGATGTATTATTTAAACTGAATAGAAATATTATTTTACAGTGGAGTACCTTATTTCTAATCCGTTTTTTTTAGTTTTTGTGTAATTTTTGTGTTTTTATGTAATTATAACATGAAGTGCACAATATCTGGCATCTGTGATGATTTAAATACACATGTGCAACTTCAGAATACCCATGTTCAGTATTTGAACATAAACATGCCATTTTAGAACACATTTTGGATCATGTCATTTGCATCATGTTATTTTAGAGTGTGAAAAGTTGTCTTATGAATAATTTAAAAAAGTTAAAGCAGATGGGCTATAGAACAGATCATATTATGTTTTATTTATTTATTTATTTTATAGTAAATGAACAGCTCTCTTCTCTCCAATCCACTCTTGTATAGACGTAAAAACGATGCATCATTTAACAGCTCAAACAGGAGATCTACAGACGATCAAAATACGACTATAAAAAAATGAACGCGATGTTCACCAGATGATACGATCTTTAGCAGACGTCTCCGCGATGTACCTGTGCTATCTGGGTATTTTTCACGTCTGTGAGGCGAGTATAAACGGAGTATCGGTTCATTTTCTGATGCGCTCAAGTTCACCGAAAACAATACAGAACCCCATTTAGTGTAATTTATTTCAGTTAATAAATTTACTACAAATTTAAAGAACACAAAATATAAGATGACCCTACACGTGTAGCTTTTCTAATTACGGGGTTGTTGTTCTTGCAGTGTTACTGTGTGTGCTTTGCAATGTCAGACACATTCAAATGCAAATAATACACCTCCCCAAGAGTGAATTAGCTGTTCTCACCTATACACTCGGAGAAACACTGTTCATGGTTTCAGCAAACTGGGGAGGATCTTGGATCTTGCTTCAGGCCTCTTCTTAAATTTGTGTAAATTTAAAATCTTCTGAATTCTAAAATTGACATTGTTACAGTTTGTAATCCCTGGAATGAGATTTTTCTTACCATAACATGTGGTGTTATTAATTGTAAGAGCCATATCGTACTTGTTATGAATTTGTTGTTGTGTTTCTTTTATTTTCTTTGTTATTTCATTTATTCTACCTTATTCTATTCATTAGTTAAGAAGTAAGCATTAAGTTCATTACATAAGCCATAAGCTTTAAATTTGTTAGTTATGCATCCATTTTGACAATCGTAAGTTGGTCTGTGATGTCACTCCACTATGACATGTATTTGTATGGCTATCGCATGATAGAAAAGTTAGTTTAGATGTGGAAGGCTACGGAAACACAAGCTTTTGACCGTAAGCTAAGAATGTAATTTATAAGATACAGCAACTAGGTTGTTGTAACCGTAAGCTACCCGTAAGCAGATATAAACAACAAAAGTGTTGTTACATATATGCGTAAGATACAGCAAATAGGTTGTTGTAAAAGTCAGAGATTTGCAAGATGCAGCAACTGGTGTCTGTAACCACAGTGGATTTACTCAAGACGACTGTATGAAGTGTTGATTCTTTGATGCTGACAAGAGACAAAGAGATCGGACCGCGCGCGCAACCTCTCACGGGCGAGCCTCCACACAGCAGATAAAATCATCATTAGCGCGTCCCTCCCCCAAACAGCGCAGCAATGAGCATTTACTTATATCTAAACTGAGTTGTTTACATAAATCACTGATCACTTTTAAACAATTTATTCATACAGATGTACCTGTTTTACATGGAAAGTTACAGGTTTGTTACTGAATTTACTCCGATAAAGAGCCATATAACAACTGTGGCAGCGGGCACACCTAAAAATAAATGCAGGATTATTTTTTATAGTCTAAATAAAAATGCTTTTATAAATGTGGGCTACTGTTATCTACTTCAAATATTTGTTAAAACAGCCAGGAAACTCACTCTGACCATTTTAATAATTCATTGATAAATTAGTGATTCCTTTGGTTTCGGCTGTGCTGATGGTGATCATGTCATCTCGTCATCAGACATAATCTAATAATTTTTTTTCATTAGTTTATATAAAAGCAGATATTTCGCTTTCTATAAGTATATATTTTTCACGTCCGTGAGGCGAGTATACATGGAGTTTGGGTTCATTTTCTGACGTGATCAAGTTCACCAAAAACAATACAGAACCCCGTTTACTTTCTTTATTTAACAAAATCATAAAGTTTTTTCCTTCATTGTGAGTGCACCTAAATAAAAGTAGAGTCTTATAAAAGCTACAAATTTAAAGAACACAAAATATAAGATGACACAAGACCCTACACGTGTAGCTTTTCTAATTACACATAATAAAAAGGCTCAGTGTGTTAACGTTTACGTTGCTTAAATTCGATCCTAAAAAAACTGAATTTAATTTTAATTATAAATTTGTACTGTAATGTTACTACTGTGATTATGAATTCGTTTAATTACAATGTTTCACTTTATTTTATCTGCAACGACGTGCGGCTCTGGACGACCTGCGCCTCATTAAGCCTGGAGAGAACGAACTGATGCCTGAGGCGTCAGTCTATAGTTATATAGCGCCACTCAGCGGTAAAAGCCAGCAAACACACAAACCCAAATGCTATCGCCATAGGCCGTGACGGTAGAAGTCACATACTGCTTGTGCACCCACTGTACCATCCAAAAAAGAAACTTAAATACAGATGTCGCCATTAAAAATGCACGTTTCGAGAAAAGGGATCACGTGACTTGCCGCGGCTTTGCGCGGCTGCCTGCGGGAAGCTGTGAAAATGCCCGTCATTACCTGTAGGGGGCAGTCCTGTTTCAGTCTGAAGTATTGTGTGTCTACTGAAGCCGAAAATGTGTCCAAATTAAACCGTGCATGCGTGTTTGGAGGCGCTGTGGATCAGTCGGTTGGGGATCATCACGGATGTGCTACACGGCGTCGCTGGAGCTAGAGTTTGTCATGTTTGAGCTAAGTTTACCTTTCTGTTTTGGATGTGATTCTCGCTTTCATGACTCCCAATTAATGTTCATCTTAATCTCAGGACGTACAATTAGCAATATTTCAGTTTTTAATAGTGTGGATATTCACAAAACACCGTTTTCGTGTAAAAACCTGAACCTACTGAGCCCCCAAGGGGTCCTGTGGTAAATAAATAAATAAATAAAATAATAACGAACCGAGCGTGCGGATTAATAAACCGAGATGTGTGTTTCTTACCCCCACCCCTCGTGAAAACGGCGTGTTCAGAGAAAGGCTCGCCAGTGAGATGCCATTTCTGAACAAACTGAGACGTGTGTGTTAAAGCATTAAATGGGAAAAGAGCACTAGCAATAAACGTTTTTTCCTGAATCCAAATTTTATTAATAAGTTACAAGTTAAATTTCAACTGTAAAGAACCTGTACATATGTTAATACAGTATTGACAGCAGCTCTAATTTGTCTAAATCGCATTGCAGACAAGAAAAAGAAGTAGAGTCATCCTGTGACCATCCATCCATCCATCCATTTTCTTCCGCTTATCCGAGGTCGGGTCGCGGGGGCAGCAGCTTCAGCAGGGATGCCCAGACTTCCCTCTCCCCGGCCACTTCTTCCAGCTCTTCCGGGGGGATCCCAAGGCGTTCCCAGGCCAGCCGAGAGACATAGTCCCTCCAGCGTGTCCTGGGTCTTCCCCGGGGTCTCTTTCCGGTGGGGCGTGTCTGGAACACCTCACAAGGGAGGCGTCCAGGGGGCATCCTAAATAGATGCCCAAGCCACCTCATCTGGAGGAGCAGCGGCTCTACTCTGAGCCCCTCCCAGATGACTGACCTTCTCACCCTATCTCTAAGGGAGAGCCCAGACACCCTGCGGAGGAAACCCATTTCGGCTGCTTGTATTCGCGATCTTGTTCTTTCGGTCACTACCCACAGCTCATGACCATAGGTGAGGGTAGGAACGTAGATCGACCGGTAAATTGAGAGCTTTGCCTTTTGGCTCAGCTCCTTCTTCACCACGACGGACCGACACAGAGCCCGCATCACTGCAGACGCTGACCCGATCCGCCTGTCGATCTCCCGCTCCATTTTACCCTCACTCGTGAACAAGACCCCGAGATACTTAAACTCCTCCACTTTGGGCAGGATCTCACTCCCAACCCTGAGAGGGCACTCCACCCTTTTCCGGCTGAGGACCATGGCCTCAGATTTGGAGGTGCTGATTCTCATCCCAGCCGCTTCACGCTCGGCTGCGAACCTATCCAGTGAGAGCTGTAGGTCACAGGGTGATGAGGCCAACAGAACAACGTCATCTGCAAATAGCAGTGACCCAATCCTGAGCCCACCAAACTGTACCCCCTCAACGCCCTGGCTGCGCCTAGAAATCCTGTCCATAAAAATTATGAACAGGATCGGTGACAAAGGGCAGCCCTGTCGGAGTCCTACTCTCACCGGAAACAGGTCTGACTTACTACCGGCAATGCGGACTAAGCTCCGACACCGGTTGTACAGGGACCGGACAGCCCTTAACAGGGAATCCGATATCCCATACTCCCGGAGTACCCCCCACAGGACTCCCCGAGGGACACGGTCGAATGCCTTCTCCAAGTCCACAAAGCACATGTAGACTGGTTTGGCAAACTCCCATGCCCCCTCCAGGACCCTGCTAAGGGTGAAGAGCTGGTCCACTGTTCCGCGACCCGGACGAAAACCACACTGCTCCTCCTGAATCCGAGATTCGACCATCCGACGGACCCTCCTTTCCAGGATCCCAGGGAGGCTGAGAAGTGTGATCCCTCTGTAGTTGGAACACACTCTCCGGTCCCCCTTCTTGAAGAGGGGGACCACCACCCCGGTTTGCCAGTCCAGAGGCACTGTCCCCGATGTCCATGCAATGTTGCAGAGACGTGTCAACCATGACAGCCCTACAACATCCAGAGCCTTGAGGAACTCAGGGCGGATCTCATCCACCCCCAGGGCCCCGCCACCGCGGAGCTTTTTGACTACCTCGGCGACCTCGGCCCCAGAGATGAAAGAGTCCACCTCTGTGTCCCCAGACTCTGCTTCCTCATCGGAAGGCATGTTGGTGGAATTAAGGAGGTCTTCGAAGTACTCCCCCCACCGACCCACAACGTCCCGAGTCGAGGTCAGCAGCGCACCATCCCCACTATACACTGTGTTGACCGTGCACTGCTTTCCCCTCCTGAGACGCCGGATGGTGGACCAGAATATCTTCGAAGCCGTCTGGAAGTCATTCTCCATGGCCTCCCCAAACTCCTCCCACACCCGGGTTTTTGCCTCAGTAACCACCGAAGCCGCGTTCCGCTTGGCCTGCCGGTACCTATCAGCTGCCTCCGGAGTGCCACCAGCCAAAAAGGCCCGGTAAGACTCCTTCTTCAGCTTGATGGCATCCCTCACCGCCGGTGTCCACCAACGGGTTCTTGGGTTGCCAACGCGACAGGCACCGACCACCTTACGGCCACAGCTCCGGACGGCCGCCTCGACAATGGAGGCGCGGAACATAGTCCATTCGGACTCAATGTCCCCCACCTCCCCCAGGACGTGGTTGAAGCTTTGCCGGAGGTGGGAGTTGAAGCTCGTCCTAACAGGAGACTCTGCCAGACGTTCCCAGCAGACCCTCACAATACGTTTGGGTCTACCAGGCCTGACCGGCATCCTACCCCGCCAACGGAGCCAACTCACCACCAGGTGGTGATCAGTTGACAACTCCGCCCCTCTCTTCACCCGAGTGTCCAAGACATGTGGCCGCAAGTCCGACGACACGACCACAAAGTCGATCATCGAACTGCGGCCTAGGGTGTCCTGGTGCCAGGTGCACATATGGACACCCTTATGCCTGAACATGGTGTTCGTTATGGACAATCCGTGACGAGCACAGAAGTCCAATAACAAAACACCGCTCTGGTTCAGATCGGTCTTCCAGGTCTCACTGTCATTGCCCACGTGAGCATTGAAGTCCCCCAACAGAACGATGGAGTTCCCAGGAGGGACGCTCTCTAGCGCCTCCTCTAGAGACCCCAAAAAGGGCGGGTACTCCAAACTGCTGTTCGGCGCAAACAACAGTAAGGACCCGTCCCCCCACCCGAAGGCGGAGGGAGGCCACCCTCTCGTCCACTGCGGTGAACCCCAATGTACAGGCCCCGAGCCGGGGGGCAATAAGTATGCCCACACCTGCTCGGCGCCTCTCACCGGTGGCAACTCCAGAGTAGAAGAGAGTCCAGCCCCTCTCAAGGAGACTGGTTCCAGAGTCCAAGCCGTGCGTCGAGGTGAGTCCAACTATATCTAGCCGGAACTTCTCAACCTCACGCACTAGCTCAGGCTCCTTCCCCGCCAGAGAGGTGACATTCCACGTCCCTAGAGCCAGCTTCTGCAGCCGAGTATCAGACCGCCAAGGCCCCTGTCTTCGGCCACCGCCCAACTCACACTGCACCCGACCTCTTTGGCACCTCCTACAGGTGGTGAGCCCATGGGAAGGGGGACCCACGTTGCCTCTTCAGGCTGTGCCCGGCCGGGCCCCATGGGTGCAGGCCCGACCACCAGGCGCTCGCCATCGGGCCCCACCTCCAGGTCTGGCTCCAGAGGGAGGCCCCGGTGACCCACGTCCGGGCGAGGGAAAACGTTTTCCAAAATTTGAATTCATCATAAGAGGTCTTTTTAACCACTCTTTGTCTGTTCCCTCACCTAGGACCAGATTGCCATGGGTGACCCTACCAGGGGCATGAAGCCCCCGACAACATTGAATTTTAATTGAATATCTATCTCTGTATTTTTTCATATATAGTTCATGTCTATTTATGGTCTAAAAAATATATAAAAACATAATATGATCTTTTTGAGTTATGAGTTGTTGTTTTTTATTATTCATAAGACAACCTTTCAGTTTTGTAAATATTCTAGTTATAGTGTGTTAAGTCTTTCTGTAGGTTAAACGGTATTGAGAATTAGACCATCCAGCTAAGGTCAATATTATTAATATTAAACATTTTATTTTTATTTATTCTATGTTTTGCTGGAGAAATACATTTTAGGCAGAGACATCTCGGTCTTGTTAAATAGTTTTAAACCCCTCAATTGTGCCAATTCCCCCATCCGAAACCAGTTTGATAACTTCACACCTATCAAAGGTGAGAAGAGGGACTGAGCTGTAACTGAGCGTGCTTTCACATTGTATATACTGTAAACACACACACACACACACACCCACACACACACACATATATACAGGCACGTGCAGGGGGGGGGGGCGGTAGCTTGAGCCCCCGCCCCTTTCCTCGAGGATGCCTCAAGTGACCCTTTTTATGTGTATGTGCGTATGGAGCCCTGTATTTGCCCCTCAACAATAAAATGTAACTATTAATCTCAATTTTGCTAAATAAAAGGATCTGGCTTGCATCAGTCACATGCCTGCCATTAACCAATACTCGCCCTTGAGGGCAGAGCGCGCTCGTTACGAGCCAGGTACGAGCACGCAAAGTGCACGCGCATTTTCTGCAGGCTGGGCGGTGCGGAGCTGGAGGAGAAGCCGGCAAATTAACTGGAAGGTGCAGACTGTCGCAAAACAGTAAATAGGGTGTAAAGCGCACACTATAGTCTATAACAACAAATGAATTGGAATAAATGAGCGTGCTGTTTGTGCAACAGCGCGACAAACATTACCTGTCCTTTTATGAACTGCACAAGTAGTGGTGGTCATTAACTGCTAGCTAACTTGGTAAGGGGGTTACAGGGGGGTCTGTAGCTCTGTGTCCACCGTTTAAGGGAACATGTTTAGTTTTAAAGTAAGTTACAGTTATATTTCACTAAAAGCCATCTAATATGGATATCCACATAATTATGGATTATTATATTTATGATATAAAAAAACACTGTTTTTAAAGAAAATATATTAAGTAACAGATAATATTAGGTTTATATTTCAAATTAGATAAAATGCTGATTTTACAGCAGTAAAATGATTGTATCTCTACAGTTTAAACATTTAATAAGCACTGCATGTGCATGTTTGTGTGTTTTATGTGTATAGATTCTTAAAAATTATTACTAATAATATAATAATCAACAGCAACAATGTATGCCATCAGGTAAAACATAGGCTACATTTGCTTTGCATAGTCCCGACCTGATGACAGTCATACATTCATTCATTCATTCATTCATTTTCTATACCGCTTAATCCTGTGTTCAGGGTCGCGGGGGACCTGGAGCCTATCCCAGGAGACTTCGGGCACTAGGCGGGGTGACAGTCATACAGTATGATGTGATTCCATATTAGATTCGTTATGAATGTGAGTTGTTATTCAGCATGTTCTATCTTTTTTAACTTTGCGCACCCACCCCAATTGCGCAATTTAATTAATTTCAAGACCATTTAAACCGAGGCATTGTCATGTCTTTCATTGTTTTGTAATGAATATTTTTTCAAAAGAAAACTGAAAACACAAAATAACCAGAGCTGCGCTGTCTACTCGAGAACAGACGGGATTCTGGAAACTAAAACAAAAAACTAAAGATGCTCTCGGGACTTATGGCTTTACTGAGGATTTATAAGAAGAGATAGAGTAGAGTTTGTGCTTTGTGCACTTTAAGCCGAGAGCGCGCCCTAAACTGATGCGTGTCGCTCTCCCTCACTCTCTCGCCGGTGTCTAAGACAGACAGAGGCTTGGGCTTTGCTTGTGTCTTCTCCAGCGCGCTTTGTCTTTGGCACTGACACCTTTTACTGGTGTGACCGAATGATCACGACCCGGCCCGTTCTGAACAGCTTATGCACGGCTCCGCCCCTCGCACGAGCCACGTCGTTACATACAGTGGGTGTAAAAGCAGTATGTGACTTCTACCGTCGCGGCATATGGTGTCAGCATTTGGGTTTGTGTGTTTGCTGGCTTTTACCGCTGAGTGGCGCTATAAAACTATAGACTGACGCCTCTGCCATCAGTTCGTTCTCTCCAGGCTTAATGAGGCGCAGGTCGTCCACAGCCGCACGTCGTTGCAGATAAAATAAAGTGAAACATTGTAATTAAACGAATTCATAATCACAGTAGTAACATTAACATACAATTAAATTCCGTACAATAATTAAAATTTTTAGGATCGAATTTAAGCAACGGAAACATTAACACACTGAGCCTTTTTATTATGTGTAATTAGAAAAGCTACACGTGTAGGGTCTTGTGTCATCTTATATTTTGTGTTCTTTAAATTTGTAGCTTTTATAAGACTCTACTTTTATTTAGGTGCACTCACAATGACGAAAAAACTTTTTGTTAAATAAAGAAAGTAAACGTGGATCTCTATTGTTTTTGGTGAACTTGAGCGCGTCAGAAAATGAACCGATACTCCGTGTATACTCGCCTCACAGACGTGAAAAATATATACTTATAGAAAGCGAAATATCTGCTTTTATATAAACTGATGAAAAAGAATTATTAGATTATGTAATTCGTATGAAAAGTGAATTATAGGCGCGCTCCCTCCTGCGGAGACGACGAGATGACATGATCACCATCAGCACAGCCGAAACCAAAGGAATCAGTATATTTTTATTTATGTAAAACTATAATAAAAAAAAAATAATCCTGCATTTATTTTGAGATGTGACCGCTGCCACAGTTCTTATATGGCTCTTTATCGGAGTAAATTCAGTAACAAACCTGTAAAACAGGTACATCTGTCTGAATAAATTGTTTAACCCTCTGAGGTCCGGGGTGATTTTGGGGCTCTTGAGATGTTTGGACATGCTCTGATATTTGTGCTTTTTTCAGCTACTTATAATATATTATTGACCAACCTGTATTTTTCTTGTAATCAGTACAAACTGTTCTACAATAATACCTGACCAAAATGAATGTACGTGTTTGCATTTTTTAGGAAAAAAATATTATGCGTGGTTAGTAAGTTTTGTGAAAAAAAAAGTAGCTGAAATAAGGCCATGAAACTCATACAGACAATTTGTTCACAAGACATTGTTTCACAAGGGCTGGTGGACTAGTGTTTTTGCTTCAAAATGATGTGAAAATGATCTTGTTTACTTGCTCACAGAAAACAATATAGTGATTAACACTTTTTAAGTCACTTTTTGAGTGTAAAGGGTCTATGCGAGAAGGCGTGATCTATCATTACTAATGCAGTGATTCACACCTGAGAAGACAAAGGCCTGCATACTGATCTGCATAATGAGCCATCAGACAGGTATGTGACAGAGAGGAGAATTACAAGAAAGAATCTGAGGATAAAATAAGTTTATATATTTTCAGTGTTTAGGTTATTTGAGAATATATTTGACACACAAAAAAATCTTGAGATTCATTTGCGAGTTCAGTTAAACAGTTTATTAGGAACAATCAAAGTTGACTTTTTAGCAGCATTACTGCAATCACTATAACAGAAAATATAGCTAACAATAATATATAGATATATAAACACACACACACACATATATATATATATATATATATATATATATATATATATATATATATATATAGGCCTATATACTGTATATTATAATATAGAAAACAACAACAGCTCTTTGTAATTACCAGAACAAATGACTTTACCAATACTGTACTACATTTTTTCTACAATACACTACAGTTGACTATGATGAATATATTGTATTATATATTTATATAATATAGTTATATTTAACTAACATCTAGGATATACTGAATGTGCACTTACTCGTGGTTCTCCAGTGAACTCGAAACTGAACGACACTCACGTGACTTTCTTGTGCACGCGCCGGTGATGCAGCCACAGTCCTAAACAAAAACAAAAATTGAAACTTGAAGAATGGACGCGCATACAATCATTCACAAACAACAGCTGGTGAACAATTTGACCATCTGAAACACGGTCAAAACAATACAAAACACGTATATATATATATATATATATATATAAAATAATAAAACTTCAGACAGATCGTAATCAGATTTTATTGCGGGCTTGTAAGTAGCGTGCATATTTAATATTTTAACCAATTTTACTCTTGCTGGCATTTAGTATTTTCCAAATGTACATATAAAATATAGAGCAGTGATGGTGAGAATAAAAGACTTACTGGTCAGGAATTACATCCTCCGTTGAGTCCAGACGTTGTTCTAAATAAAGCCGTTCCTCGTCTGAGTCTTGCTCTTCCTCTGATGAGAAAGTAAATTCTTCATCGCTGTCCATCTGAAGCGCTTCTTCACCCGTGTAGCGTGACATCATTCAAACGCAGAAACAGTAAGTAAGATGCAGCTTGTTGTTTTATGCCCTGGGGGTGTGTACTTGATTACCTGCCTCACCTCAGGTCATTTCCATATGAACAGCGCGCGCGCAGGGAGGCGGGAGCACATTAGCTGTAATGAGCCGATACAGGAGAATCTGTACCACTCCTTACTTTCATACGGATTACATAAAAGCAGATTATTTGTTTTCACGGTGACCTGCATCATTTAAAAGTAGACCCTTTAAGCTTTCTATAGATATATTTCTCATGTCTGTGTGTGCAGTATTCGCGGAGTTTCAGTTCATTTTAGTGACGTGTTTCAAAAAGATTTTGGCGGAGACTGAGACGGCTGAAAGCGCACCCGGTTTATTTTATTTATTTTATTAATGCACAAAGTGTTCTTTTTAACATGTGTGCATACAAAAAAAAGTAGACACTTTACAGATTCGATTAATATATAGATCTTGTCTGTACGATAAAAACTGAAAGTGTAATTTAAGTTCTTATTGGCCTGATCAGGGGAAAACACCTCAAAACGCATATATGCGTTCGCGGACCTCAGAGGGTTAAATGTGATTTATGTAAACGACTCAGTTTAGATGTAAGTAAATGCTCCTTGCTGCGCTGTTTGGGGGAGGGACGCGCTAATGACGATTTGGTCTGCTGTGTGGAGGCTCGCCGTGAGAGGTTGCTCGCGCGCGCACTACACAGCAAAAATATTTTGTAAATCATGATTGAAATACAGCGGCTCACATCGGCGTGCGTTTCTCACAGCGCCGCATAGACAGCGCTTATTTAACACCTATACATATGTTTTTGTTGTATTTCTGGGAAAGAGAAATCTAATTTCTCATATCGGCGCGCGCCTTCATGTGACTTTAGATCAAAACTCGGCAAAGTTAAGAGCGCACACGCGGGATGACGCAAAACATTTTACATTCACTAAAAGGTTTATTCACAACCACATTTCAGCCATTCACACACATGCATTGTGCTGTTGTTTGTACACACTTTCAGTTTTCCCCTTCTACTCTCCTCTTTCATCAAAAATGCTCCCGATATGAGCCGACACGAGCAGATTTGTTTCAGTCAGAATATTTATCAATCATAAAGAGAGGCAACATATACTTGCTGATTAAACACTGCATTTTTTAAAGTGAAAGCGCGCGATGTGAGCAGCTTTAATTATTGATAATTAAATCATTATTAAATGGTGAACATAAACAGCAAAAAGAATAATATTATTATTTTGATTATTATTATCATGTTCTTTTGCTGTTTGAGCGTCTGTGGATTCCAAAATTGACATTTTTACCATTTTTTAATCACTGGAATGGAAGAGATAGAAAGTTTCCTTATCATAATGTGCCTTGTATTGTTTTTAATCGCTCGATACACAACCCATAATTTTTTATGCTATTTTACAAAGGGTAAATACACATGGAATAATTTTATTTGGTTTGTTTATTTATAAATAAAATCTAAAATTAAAACATTGTAGAGTAATTTAAAACAGTGTAGAGTGATTAAGAACACTACATGTTATGGTAAGAAAAATCTCATTCCAGAGATTACAAACTGTAACAATGTCAATTTTAAAATTCAGAAGATTTTAAATTTACACAAATTTAAGAAGAGGCCTGAAGCAAGATTTAAGATCCTCCCCAGTTTGCTGAAACCATGAACAGTGGTGATTTTAGTTTCTCTGAGTGTATAGATGAGAACAGCTATTCACACTTGGGGAGGTGTATTATTTGCATTTGTATGTGTCTGACATTGCAAAGCACACACAGTAACACTGCAAGAACAACAACCCCGTAATTAGAAAAGCTACACGTGTAGGGTCTTGTGTCATCTTATATTTTGTGTTCTTTAAATTTGTAGTATTTATTAAATGAAATAAATTACACTAAATGGGGCTCTGTATTGTTTTCTGTGAACTTGAGTGCGTCAGAAAATGAACCGATACTCCGTGTATACTCGCCTCACAGACGTGAAAAATATATACTTATAGAAAGCGAAATATCTGCTTTTATATAAACTAATGAAAAAAAATGATTAGATTATGTAATTCGTATGAAAAGTGAATTATAGGCGCGCTCCCTGCTACGGAGACGACGAGATGACATGATCACCATCAGCACAGCCGAAACCAATGGAATCACTAATTTATCAGTTAATTATTAAAATGGTCAGAGTGAGTTTCCTGACTGTTTTAACAAATATTTGAAGTAGATAACAATAGCCCACATTTATAAAAGCATTTTTATTTATATAAAACTATAAAAAAAATAATCCTGCATTTATTTTTAGGTGTGCCCGCTGCCACAGTTCTTATATGGCTCTTTATCGGAATAAATTCAGTAACAAACCTGTAAAACAGGTACATCTGTATGAATAAATTGTTTAAATGTGATCAGTGATTTATGTAAACTCAGTTTAGATGTAAGTAAATGCTCCTTGCTGCGCTTTTTGGGGGAGGGACGCGCTAATGATGATTTGGTCTGCTGTGTGGAGGCTCGCCCGTGAGAGGTTGCGCGCTTGCACTACACAGCAAAAATATGTTAGTATATCATGACTGAAATACAGATACAGAAAGCGAAATGTCTGCTTTTTATATAAACTAATGGGGCGAAAATCAGCTTATGTAATTTGTATAAAACGTGGACTACTACAGCGCATCCACTCACAGCCGAAACCAAAGACATCAACGTATCAATGAATTATTAAAATGGTCAGTCAGTTTCCCTGCTGTTTTCTTATCCCCACCCCCGTTAAAACGGTGTACTCTCTGCCTCTGTGCCTGCGAGAGGTTGTGCGCACGCGGTCGACTACACAGTAAAAACATGTGTGCTGAAAAAACTGTTGTCACCAAAAATGTACCAGATGCGGACTCATGTCCATCAATCAAACAGTATTCTGGAGATGCGGGTGGGAAGACACTGCTTTGTGTAGTTAACATCAAAGACAAAAATAAAAAAAATAAAATGAACACCATATATGACCAAATGACCATAAAATTCACGTTATAGATGTTATACACCAGCGCTTGTGTTTTTGTGTTAGTATAAGAATGAAATGCAATAGGCTGGTATGCATGATTTTCTTTAATAAATAATGAAACCATTTTAACAAACTACAATTTTACAACCCAGTAGCACCCCCTGCTGCGCTGTACCACCGCCAGCAGAACCTTCTGCAGATGATCACTATATTTACTGCCCGCAGTTTTGGTCAAGCGATCCTTCCAGAAAGTCACAATGGCCTGAAGAAGCTCATCTTTGTTCCGTGGCTTAGCCTCACATCTGACGAACTCCTTCAGCGCGTGCTCGATTGTTGTTGATATTAGGGCAATTAAACACTGATAGAACGAACAATAGATTATCAAGTACGGGCTAATGCTTAACAGTTGCGCAATTATATTTCTATTCAGTAAAGAAAAACACTATTGTTATTATTTCAATACATACTGTGCAGCTGTGAGAATTGTGGCAGGAATATAATGCTCTACGATTCACATTCATTTTACAGTATGTGCGTCAATGGCCAACTTAAACCAAGCATGCGTTGCCATGCTTGGATGCTCAGTAGTGTGCAATGCAACAAGTGCAAGCCAAATGCGAACAAATAACGAAATAAGAGAGCTTGATTATACTGCATAAACATCATTCAGTACAACTGAATCACAGAAAAAATCTACGGTTAACGAATTAAGATGGTTATACAGCAGAAATATTATTTAGTACAACGAAATCTCTGGATCCTTTATGAGACGGCATAAATATTTAATACAACAAATTAAATATTTTGGTTTATATTCTGGTTTATATTATATGGTTAATGTATTTTGGTTTATATTGCAAAAGAATAACGAATCAAGAGCCTGTGATTATCTTGCATAAATATTATTTTGTACAGACAAGTATCTGAAAAAAACTGATTTTTTTTTTTTTTTACAACAAATCTCTCAAAAATCGTAAGATGCATTTTGGTTTATACTGCAAACGAAAAACGAATCCAGAGACAAATTCTGGATTTTTGCACAAATTTTGAAATTTATTTTGCACAAATAAATCTCTGAAAAAAACAATGATATTTTATTCACAAATGTAAGACAATATATTTTGGTTCAGTGCCAGACGAAGTGCCGAGAGAATAATTAAATGAGAGGCCCCGATTATACTGCATACATCCTTTTTATTGATTAATTTTTTTATTATCTGTTCTGGAAGTTTGCTCTATTTTTTTTTGTTATTTCTATATTTAAATATTGATGTCTTAAACTCTAACAACTGTAAGTATTGTCGGAAAAAAAAATTAAAGCCCTAATGCTGTTGTTTGTGCTGATTTCTTTAATAATAACACTAAACAGATAAAAACAGAGAGTCTGTCTAAACAAAATAAAACCAATGTTTTCTAACTCATATTTTTTTAATATTTATAGTTTTTCATGTTTGTTGGACACAGTACTTGGATGTGGAAATTATCATAATTGTAGTATTTCTTCGCTACAACATATTGTTATGAGTTTATTATGGCTTAAGCTCTAAATATATTTAAAAACCGAGACGACGGAAAATGTCAATTTGCGCCACCTGGTGGTCATTTCACGAATTATTTTTAAATGCTACTGGTTTATTTTGGCCGTTGCCGCTTTGCCACGGCGGTGAGCGCGACGGTAATGAGCAGTCTGGTTGTCCACCTACTGTACATATCCACAAATACTTTAACAACATACACTTATCACGAATTGCATTTTATATGAATGTTACATATGAGACACGCACACAAACACATACTTATATAATATGCACATACAAACACATACACATTGTTAATTCATGTCTTCTGATGATGTTGACACATTTTTACGTTTTAAATAAGTAAAGTACGTTTTAAATTAAATAAATTTCAAGACCATTTAAACCGCGGCATGGCCATGTCTTTCATTATTTTGTACCTGTTAAACATTACAAAAACTATATAAGAAACTTTTAAAC
This sequence comes from Channallabes apus, assembly GCA_030522415.1. Classification (NCBI taxonomy): domain Eukaryota; kingdom Metazoa; phylum Chordata; class Actinopteri; order Siluriformes; family Clariidae; genus Channallabes; species Channallabes apus. Next base: position 23,262,885 of record CM060126.1, read on the forward strand.
ACGAATTTGCATCTCATTTCATCATTATGAAAAGAACATGAAGCACATATACACACGTTCATTATGAAATATCTGTTGTAAAACAAAATAAAATTCATGTTTGCTACAGCATTGGAAACAATATTGTTTTAGGTTAACGGTTAACCTTATACACAATTCATTTGTACTTGGTCCGGCTTTTAGATAAAGTCCTTCCATGCATCTGGCGGATATTCAGTGAAGTACAACACATTTATTTAAAATTCCTGAACGTTGCCTCCGGCAAGTCGCGGCATGCCGCGTGCTAAATTGCGTCCTCTCGCGGGAAAACACGCGGAGTCTTAAAGGCAACATCTGTAACTATGCTTGTATTACTCGACCTCAGTGCAGCTTTTGACACCATTGATCATGCTATTCTTCTTCACAGATTAGAAAATGTAGTAGGAATTAAGGGTACAGCCCTCTCCTGGCCATCTCAGATCCTATTTGACCGATCGTTATCAGTATGTAGACTTAAATGGTGATTATTCTGCATGTTCTCTAGTGGAGTCTGGCGGTCCGCAGGGTTCTGATTTAGGCGCACTGCTTTTTTCCCTTTACATGCTTCCTCTGGGCAACATAATCCATAAGCATGGTATTAGTTTTCATTGTTATGCTGATGACACACAGTTATATGTCTCAGCAAAACCTGATGAGAAAAACCAGCTTACTAAAGTTGAGCAATGTGTGCATGACATAAGAAATTTGATGCTAATTAACTTCTTTCTGCTTAATCCGGATAAGACAGAAGTTCTAGTCATAGGACCGCATACAGCTAGGAGTAAAATCTTAGATCACACCGTAACTTTAGATGGCCTTTCTGTTCCAAGTGCAACAGAAGTAAAAGACCTCAGCGTGATTATAGATTCCAGCCTTTAATTTGAAGCTCATGTAGATAATATCACCAGGATAGCATTCTTTCACCTCAGAAATATTGCTAAGATAAGAAATATATTGTCGCTAAACGATGCAGACAAACTATTTCATGCTTTTATCACTTCTAGGTTGGACGATTGTAATGCCTTACTGTCTGGTTGTTCAGCTAGGTGCATAAACAAGCTTCAGCTAGTCCAGAATGCAGCAGCGAGAGTCCTCACTTGAACCAGAAGATATGAGCACATCACCCCTATCTTATCTTCACTGCATTGGCTCCCTGTGAAATTTCGCCTTGATTTTAAAATACTACTCTTGACATATAAAGCATTAAATGGTCTCGTGTCCCAGTATCTGAGCGAACTGCTAGTGTCTTACGATCCGCCATGCCTACTTCGATCAAAGCATGCAGGCTGCTTGTCAGTACCGCGTATTATGAAAACTACAGCTGGGGGCAGAGCTTTTTCTTACAAAGCCCCAAAATTATGGAATTGTCTTCCAAATAGAGTTCGGGACTCAGACACAGTCTCAGTGTTTAAGTCTAGGCTAAAAACCTATTTATTTAGACAAGCATTTTTATAAATTGATTTGCCTTAGGTAAAGGAGCAGATCTGGGGGTCTCATGGACGTAGAGGATTATGGTGAACTGGTATGTTTAGATGCTGTCTTCCTCACTCTCATTTGATCACTCAGGTTTGTTGACGGTGAGGTGATTGTTTGCTTTACATCTCAGGGAGCCCTCATGTTTGTGTTTTCTTCTGGTTCTCCCTTTTAGTTGTGCTGTCATAGTTAGTCCTGCCGGACTGTGACCATACCTAACTGCCATCTCTCCTCTTCTTCTCTTTCTCCCCCTTTTTCTCCTTCCTCTCTCCCCCTGTCTCCCCCTTTCACTCTTTCTCTCTCTCTCTCTCTCTCTCTCTCTCTCTCTCTCTCTGTCGAGCTACACATGTCATCCCTGAGCTGCCAGTGATCCAGACTCCCTCTGCCCTCCAGCCCTGTCTGATCCATCCTGGTGCCCCGGTTCTGGTTGGAGGTCTCGCTGCATGGATGCCCCGTGTGTCTCTTGGGATGCGTCTGGTGTCTGGGGATGATTCTCTCTACTTAGAAGATGGTTCTGGCCTCGACTGGTGTTAGCAGCTGTTTCTCTGAGGACTTGACAATTCGATAGTTCAGGACTGGAACTTTCTACAAGTCTATCTGAGTCTCCAATAACTACCTGGACTCCATTTTAACATCAATTAACATCAACTATTATAGCTGCCACCTAACACACTGTATAAATGCAGATCATTTCCTGCTATCTGTTTCACCCAGATGAGGATGGGTTCCCTGTTGAGTCTGGTTCCTCTCAAGGTTTCTTCCTTTTACCATCTCAGGGAGTTTTTCCTTGCCACTGTCACCCGCGGCTTGCTCACCAGGGACTATCTGACCATTTTGATTCATACACATTCACATTCCATACAAATTTAAATAATTCTTTTGATTGTGTAAAGCTCTTTTGAGACAATGTCAATTGTTAAAAGCGCTATACAAATAAAATTGAATTGAATTGAACTTAGTCAGGTTCTGAAAACATTTTCAGAGAGCACAAACACTCTTCTTATAAGTATTTCGAGTAGTGCAGCTTTGTTAATAGCAACATTAATAGTATTTTTGCAGCTTTAACATCTTTGTGATGGAAAGAGGAATGACATTGTGAGTTTGTGACACTGACACTAAGCTGTAATGTTAACTCCAGACTTGGTAAACAGATCATTAAGATATCTAAAGTCACATCTGACCCGCTGCTGATGCTGCCATTGGTATTCAAAACGGCGATAAAAACACTAACTGGACAATAAACTGGACAATAAACTGTACACTACCCCAAACAAATTTTATTTTAAAAAAGTCACCACTTCCCCCAAATAAGTTCCATTAAGCTGCCATCTTCATCTCTGTAGTGCAGTTTGATAGCGTCAGTTCGGCGGGGTGGGATGGGTTGTTAAAATCACATGATTGCAACTCAGCGCAGCTAAATTGCTGGCTTGTGTTAATGTGTTCTTGAGAACAAAGTGGCATCGAGTGGTGGCACCAGGTAAAGTGCTTGAATGGGCGTGTTTACTGACACGTCTTTCTGACAGGAGAGGAAGGGGGAATCACACAATCCAAAGGGCAGCCACACGCCATTCACATGGCCATGGCTATTTGAGGTGGCTCCTAATGTAACTAATCTGTTATCTACATTTAAGAGTATACTTTTCACCTCATTAGCCATAAAAGTTTTGGAAGGATGCATCGCCAAGTCTCATCACCGTGCTTTTGGACAAACTATTATACAATAGTTTGTATAATTACAAACTATAAAAATGTGTCTGTTTAACAGGTAGCACTGGCCTCACCCCAGCTCTGACATCTCAACTCACTAAATTAATGTGTAAATACATATTATGTTAAGGCAGGGGCGGACTGGGACCAAAAAGTGGCCCTGGACTTTCTGGCCCACATCATAATACATTGGCTCATTAATGTAGAGATATATTTTAACACCAATTACTAGTATAAAAATATAACACAATACGGAAATCAATGCTATTTAAACATATTATTTGAAGTATCGCTGAACATATATTGGGTCATATTAGTAAAACAAAGAAACAAAGGAAAGAACATCAAGACAAACTACATATAAATCTATAAAGACAATATTGTTTGTGATCTCTCTGCACTATGCGTCTCAGCATCCACTGAGCCCGCTTTGTGATTTTACGTGGCCTACCACTTTGTGGCTGAGTTGCTGTCGTTCCCTATCGCTTTCACTTTGTCATAAAATCACTTATTTTAATAGCAAGGAAATTTCACAGCTGGACTTATTGATCAAGTGGCATCTCATTACGGTACCACGCTGGAATTTACTGAGCTCCTGAGAGCGACCCATTATTTCACAAATGTTTGTAGAAACAGTCTGTATGCTTTAGGTGGTTGGAACAGCTGAATTTAATTATTTGCATGGGTAAGTGAATACTTTTGGCAGTATAGTGTATATTGCGTGTGTGTGTGTGTGTGTGTGTGTGTGTGTGCTTCATGTAGAAGAAATCGAAAGGGAATTTGACATAATTAGTGGTGATGAAGCATTGTAAAACTGCCTATAAATGAGATGATCCACCCTCATTTTTCTAGAATAATGGCACAAGGTGGCATGATCATTATTTAATTACTTTTTAAAGGTCAATGTATACTGTAAAGGTCAATGTATGACAGACAAAGCTGCGTAATGTTAAAATAATTCTTACTGGGAAATTTAAAAAAGCACATGGGTTCACAGCAGATTCATAAATGTGACTTCTGATGTTACATATTAGTTGCCATATTTTCTGAATAATGTTTCTTTCTTCTTAGATATAATTAATGTAAATGAGACTTTCTGGTTTTATGTAACCGTAGATAGTTAGATGCAATGCTGTGATTGTGCTAGTCTCATAATATGTAGTGACTATACTGTATCAAAATAAAAAATAAAACAATAGCACTAATTATTATTTAAATACAATTGTGCAGAAAATTTAAGACCTATGAGAATGAAAAAAATATTAATACTTGTTTACTAATCCTAAATATATATTTTTATTTCTATTACAGATGGAGAATGTTTCTAATAATTTAGTGTTCACTCTTTCTGGATTAAATATGACAATGGAGGACAGATATGTTTTTTTTTCCCTCACTGCAGTGGTTTATCAGTTTATCTTGTTATGTAACATTTCTATAATATTTTGCATTACCTCAGACAAGCAACTTCATGAGCCCATGTACATATTCTTGTGTAATTTGTGTATAAATACACTATATGGCACTTCTGCCTTCTACCCTAAATTTATGTATGACCTCCTGGCCCCATCTCATGCTATTTCATATGCAGGATGTCTTACTCAGGTTTTTGCTATTTATTCTTCAGCTTTATGTGATTATTCCACTTTAACAGTAATGGCCTATGACAGATATGTTGCAATATGTAAACCACTGGAGTATCATTCAGAAATGACAAATCAAAAAATTGTAAAATGTATAATTTTTTGTTGGCTTCCACCCTTTATTTGCATGTCTGTTGTAGTCTTATTAGCATCAAGATTAACTTTATGCGGCTCAACTATTGAAAAGCTTTACTGTGAAACCTGGGCAGTTGCTAAACTGGCCTGTTCCTCTACAACAGTAAATAATGTGATTGGATACATAGTTATATTAACATATTTTGGACATGCAGTATTGATTACCTTCTCATATGTTCATTTGATAAAAAATTGTAGGAAGTCAAAGGAGAGCAGATATAAATTCATGCAGACTTGTGTGCCACACTTAGTGGCACTGTTAAACATTACAATTGCATTATTGTTTGATGTATTTTACAGTCGATATGGCTCAAATTCATTCCCTCAAGCTTTGCGAAATTTCCTAGTACTTGACATGCTCTTTATTCCTCCAATTTTAAATCCCCTTATTTATGGATTAAAACTTACTAAAATACGGAAACATGTCATGAGATTGTTTCTCGGACACAGCTGTCTAAAGTGTAAATAGTTTTTGTGCTGTCTATTGATTTTACTATATTTTCAATAAATCTGAAATGTCTGAAATCTACTCTGTTCGTGTAGCATACACTACTGTATGTATCTAAATTTATTTGATCCATAGGATGCTCCCATCAAAATAAAGAATTTTTTCCTGGGAACACCAAATAATTAAATTGAATTGTGAAAGTTAGTTTTTAATATTTTTTCTAGCAACAAGACTGCTTTAATAGTTGAAGTAGTAAGCCAATGTTACATTTCTACATCAGTAAATGAGAAGTAGTGAAAGCAGTTAAAATCATAAACCGCCTTTACACCCTTAACCCTCAGATGTTGACATGTATGATCATACTTGTTTCTCTTTCATGTTTAGGTGTGTAAGGATTTCTTGAATTTTGGTAGACCCCCTTTGGTCTACTCAGTGCTCAGCCTGTATTTTGCTTCCCGCCTGGCCAGGGAACCCCTCAATAACACAAATCTGTGCTTAGTGAGATGTTCAAAGTTTATTGTGGAAGACAGGAGTATATATACGCACACACACAAATAACCAAAGAAAAGGTAGGTGCAGGAGTGTTTACATCTGGTCTGGAATGTTTAGAAAAGATAAGGTAAAGAAGAACATAAAATTGGGAGCAGCTCTGCATTTACGATCGTTCAACAGTTTTACGACCTTTAACATAAACTACTATAGAATGTGTTTATTGAAAGTGCAGCTTGTGTCGAGGTAAGAGAAAGAAAAAAACATTCTGTTCTCACGCACACAGAATATCATGAAACACACTAAAAATCAAATATTCCCTACAATTCCCCCCTTTTATTCATAAGAAACATCGTTGAATAAAACTCAGAGCTTTCAAGAAGTCGGCGGCGGATAAAAGGTCATCGGACGCGGCGCAGGAACATAACCTGAAACATACTTATACAAAAGATTTGGCACACAGCGAAGAATGCATGGACCTAAAAGACAAAACAATTCTGAATCATTGGTATATCGCTTAGCGGTCCAATTAGCGAATCGCCAAAAAACATTATCATGTGGATGAGGTTGCACTATGTACAACAATCTCTCATTCAAGATTAAGAGGACAAAAAGAAACTTCATTCTAAGGAAGGAGAGGTTACCACCATACTCCAAGTGCTATTCTATAAACTATTCTGCAAACTCGTGCGTGTGAAAAATCTTGTTCGCAATGTCAAACACATAAATAACTACTAGTGGTGAACTATTGCCTTTCTGGACGCTACAGTTCTCAGAGTGCGGGCACGCCCAATCTGCACTCGTCCCACCTTACGAGGCGCTAAGACACCACGAGGAATGGTAAACTAATAGCAAAAGTAAAATCGTCCCGTGGCAACCCAAGACAATACCTCTGTGTCACATCACGGGTTGGTCATCACTGCAGCATATCTTCAGTCTAGGAAACAAAAAAAAATCACAGAGAAAGAAAGATAATAATACACAAACATTTATTCATCCTTTGATCTCACGCCGACAGGACATCTCTTCAGCCTAGTAGCATGGATCCACTGTGGAAAAAGATCAGTTAGGACAGCAGTACGAGTGATTGCAATTATTTCTGCTGGTCCATCATATTTACAATCTCCCAGTTTTCTGGGAGTCAAAGATTTTACCAGAACAGTATCTCCCACATTAAAAGGATGTGTGGGTTTTGTTGAGGGTACTGGAGTCACATTAGCAATTTGTTCATATTGTTTGGTTAGAGTGTTATATTAGAGCAGCAGAATATTCAGCAATATGTACATCAAGATCAGTTGTTCCTATCGCAGGTTTACCTTTCCTCCATGGCACGGGAAAAGGTCTGCCAAATATAATTTCATATGGTGACATGTGCACATCTTTTCTTGGTGTCATTCTCATTTCAGCCAGAACAGCAGGTAACAGATCAACCCAGTTTTTACTCCCTATAGTTTGCATTGCTTAAATAAATTTTTCTTTCAGTGTCCTATTTGTTCTTTCTACTATACCTGATGACTGTAGGTGATAAGGAATGTGAAAATGCCAGGACAGTGAAAGATATTTACACAAATTCTGTGTTACCTGTGATGTAAAAGGTGTTCCTTTATCTGAGTCAATAGCATGAGGACCGCCATAACAAGGTATTATTTCTTTCGCTAAGACTCGAGTCACCACCTTTGCATTCTCTCGAGCACACGGGAAAGCTTCCACCCACCTTGAAAACTTGTCTACCAAAACCAGAAGATATTTGAATGGGCCACATGCAGGCATATGTGTAAAATCAATTTGCCACTCTGCAAACGGAGCAGTAGGTAACGGAAGACTTTCGTGTTTACCTAAACCCTTTGTCACATTATTCTGAGCACATACCAAACATCTAGATATTAATAAATCAATTGTTCCAAGCATGTTAGCTATGCAAAAGAGTTTTTTTCACATCTTCAAGGGTTAACCCCTTCGTGCACGATGTGTAAGACCGTGGAACTCGCGCATGAGGAACGGAAGACAATGAGACGGCAGGCACAAATGGCCATCAGCACAATATCATAAACCATCAGAAGCAACGTAGGCACCCTGAGCTTGCCAAAAAGAGGAATCATTCGGCGTGGCTGAAGCTTGCAAAGACAATAAATCTACATTGGGAATCAAGGAACTAGCAAGAAAAGATTAATTGATCAAATCAGAACCAGAGTCAGGAAAGAAAATTACCTCGCACTTCCATAGAGTCACCAGAAGAATGAGCCTTAGTTTTTACAATAGCGAGAGTACTAGGTAGATGGCATGCGTCTATTAAATCCTGAACAAGAGAAGAATGAGAAATAGGCTTACCCTCAGCAGAACGAAAACCCCTGGATTGCCAGATGAGCGATACCAAAAGCGTAACTTTCCTTCAGAAAGAACACATGCACGAGTTAGAGCAAAACGTTCAGCTGCCTGAGCAGATGAGAAAGGGAGAGAGTAAGCTTCAATGGTTATATCTGGCAGCGCACACACAGCATAACCACAGAGAAATTTCCCATCATATGGTTTTGAACTGGAACCATCTATAAACAGAGTGTCACCAATTGTTAATGGAGTAGAAGATAGATCAGGACGTATACTAGTGGAGTGAATAATCTCTGAACAGCAGTCATGATCTATATCTACTAGCGTGTCGTCCTGTGCATTGATCAAACATGCCAGAGCATATCCAAGGGTGTCAAAAGAAGAGGTGGATTTTATCTCTAAGTTACTTGTGGAACACAGGATAATCTCATACCCAGACCGTCTCTGAGCCGTCATGTGTTGTGTTTGAAGGTTCTGCAGCACTTGTTTAACCTGATGTGGAGAATACAAAATTAAATGATGACAGAGAACAATCTTTTCAGCATCGGCCACAGCCCTGAGACAGGCAGGCAAACCTTGTGCCACAGCATCTAAAGTTTTAGATAAGAAAGCACATGGTCTCATCCCCCCCCATGCTCCTGTGCCAATACAGCAGAAGCGGTGCCCCCGTGCTCACACGCATATAGATGGAATGGTTTTTGATAGTTAGGCAGGCCCAGTGCTAAAGCAGAACATAGGGCCTTTTTCAGTTCCTTGTGTAACGCTCGCATGCCCCCGAAACAGGCATGTAATGGATTTAACTCCACTACGGGACTCCCCGAATTCGTATAACTAACAGTGATAACACAATATATGCATATATCTATGAGTTTGTGCGCGCTCGCCGGAGTAAACACTCGAAAATGAATAATTCCCACAACAATAGGGTTTTAGATAAAAATACGTTTCTTTACTTGCTCTTGTGTCTTTTCTTTTGGGAAAAATAAAATTCTACAAAAATAAAATACAGGAAATAAAACTCTCTCAAAAGTTATACCTATTTTCTGGGGGGCGCTGTTGAGCTCGTGATGGAGTAGGACGTGTTTTGGGAGGCTCCGGAGGATTATGGTTAAAATTGTTATTAAATTGCGCTTTTCAGTTCTAATTTTACTGTCATTCTTCCCCGTTAACGGTTTTATTTATAGATTTGTCTCTAAAGGCGGTTACAATGTCCGGTAAAAACACTAAAACCCGTAGCACAACGCAGTCACAACTGAGGCCTAATCCACAGGTCACAGCCTCACCTCCGCGTGATTCGCCGCCGCGCGCTGACCCCACGGTTCACCAGACAGTCTCTGTGATTGACACGGGTGCGCTGAAGCTCGAGATATTGTCCTCATTGAGGAACGAAATCGCGGATATTTTTAAGGCGGAACTGCGTGCTGCATTGGGGGATGACTTGTCCACAATTAAGTCGGAATTACAGGCTGTAAAGACACAACTGGCCAATGACAAGGCCGCCATTGATGCTGGACTGTCTGCGCTAAAGGGTACTGTAGGTGAGATGGAGCGCTCGCTATCCGGTTGTTCTGATGATATTATTTCTATGCAAATTAAGATACAACGTCTTACAGCAGATTTAAATAAACTGGATAATAAATGTGAAGAATTGGACGCCAGGTCACGTCATAATAATATTCGTATAATCGGTGTTCCTGAGGGTCCTAACAGCTGCACTACTTCTAGCATCGCTGCGTTGCTTAAAGAGGCGCTCAGCCTGGAGAAGGAGCCGACTTTAGACAGATCTCACCGCACTCTACAGCCTGTACCAAAGCCTGGTGAACGACCTCGAGCTGTTGTGGCCAGATTCCACTACCACAGTGAATGCCTTGACGTCTTACGCCGTGCCAGAGAGTTAAGGCAGATTAAATTCAAGGATTTTAGTATTTCTGTTTTTCCTGACCGCACAGCAAAAATTGCAAAAGCGCGTGCTTCCTTTAATGAGGTCCGGCGACAACTCCGTGGCATTGAGGGCGCGCGCTACAGCCTGTTTTACCCAGCGCGGCTGAGGATAACCTACAATGGTGTAGGGAAAGATTTTCTTTCGGCTGATGAAGCAAAAGACTACATCAAAACTATGCAAACTGCGTGAACTATACTGGTAGTGTTTTTTAATAGTTCGTTATATATTTAATTTGAATTCTGATTTGTTGTTGAATAGGGGTTTTCTTTTCTTTCTCCTTTTTTAAAAGCGAAATGTGTGATGTTTACATTTTCTGATGCTACCTGTCTATACAAGTTTATTTTACAAAGTGAGTGTTTTTGATTTATATGTTGCATTCCAGCTGGTATGTCGTCTTGGGAACCAAATATTTAACTTATGCCAAGATGTATTATTATGCATGCCTGGTCAATGTATGAGGGGTGATCCTAGTAGTATCTTCTAGGATCTTCTTTTTTTGTTGCTGCTGCTTTTTTTTTTTTCTTCTTTCAAGATGGGTATCATTTACTTATACATTATTATAAGCTGGGGATGAGGATACTTCCATTTGCGCATTATTTTTGTTCTATTTTAATCTATGGGAGCCTTTTTGTTTTCTTTTGTTTAGCTTTTTTTCCCTTCTATATCGAGCTCACTCTCCGATTCCACCAAACTCTCCGGTTTCATCCTTCAGGCTCTTTGTGAATCTTTATCATTTACACATTTTTTTTGGCTAAATGGCTAATTCCTATGTAGGCCCAGGTTTAGCTGGGAGTGGTACACCTGTCCGTTTTCTTAGCTGGAACATCAGAGGTATGGGTAACCCAATTAAAAGATCTAGGGTATTCAATCATCTGAAACGTTTACATACGGATATAGTGTTTTTACAAAAAACACATCTTCAAGTCAAGGATCATCATAGGCTTCTTCGTCCTTGGGTAGGTCAAATTTTTCATTCAAATTTTAATTCTAAATCACGGGGTGTGGCCATATTAGTTAACAAAAAGATAAAGTTTTCACCTAGCCATATAATTGCTGACAGAAATGGCAGATATATCATTGTTGCAGGCACACTAATTCAGACCAAGGTATTGTTGGTAAATGTTTATGCGCCAAACTTTGATGATCCAGATTTTGCAAATAAATTACTTAGTAGCCTTCCCTGCTTAAACACCCATTTGATAATTTTTGGGGGAGATTTAAACTGTGTTTCTGATCCAGTTTTGGATCGTTCTACCGCTCGCGTTGTGCCCCAGTCTGCCATGTCTAAAATATGTTTTGATTTCATGTCACAGAATGGTCTTATAGACCCATGGAGATTCCGTAACCCTGTAGATAAAAAATTCTCTTTTTTTTCTCAGGTGCATCATTCATATTCTAGAATTGATTATTTTTTCATTGACAGTCATCTTAACCCTTTTGTTGTTTCTTCAGATTATTTAAGTATTGTAATTTCTGACCATGCCCCCTTATCATTGGATATACAAGTATCAATGCATAAACAGACCCCATCGTCTTGGCGGTTTAACTCACTTCTTTTAGCGGACAAAGAGTTTTGTACATTCATCTCTAACACTATTGATGAATTTTTGTTGTTTAACCATCTTGAGTCCACTTCTTATTCGTTATTATGGGAAACTCTCAAGGCTTATCTTAGAGGGCAAATTATCTCATACTCTGCTTTACTAAATCGAAGTCGCAAGACTAGGCTCAACGAACTCACATCTGCTGTTAGCAAGCTCGACCATATTTATGCATCTAATCCTTCTCCAGAGTTGTACAAGCAACGCATTGATTTACAAACAGAATTTGATCTTCTTTCAACTAAAGAAACAGAACGTATGTTGTTGCAGACTCGGGGAACATATTACGAATATGGTGATAAATCAAGTAGATTGTTAGCACATCAGCTAAAACGACAGCATGCCTCATGCCTAATACCACAAATTAAAAATGACTTAAATATTATCACTACTGATCCCATGGAGATCAATGTAGTTTTTAAATCATATTACTCCTCCCTTTATCAATCTGAATGTCTTAAAGATGATATAAAATTGGATGATTTCCTTCAAAGTATTGATATTCCTGTTATTGATACAATCTCTGTAAGGGACTTGGACTCTCCATTATCTCTTGAAGGAATCATAGTTTCAATTAAGGCAATGCAGTCTAATAAAGCTCCAGGCCCAGACGGTTTTCCAATTGAGTTTTATAAAAAGTTTATAGATAAATTGGCACCATTGCTTCTTGGTGTGTTCAATGAATCCCTAGACCAGGGCTCATTACCATCTACTTTTAACCAAGCCTCAATTGCTCTTCTTCTTAAAAAGGGAAAGGATCCCCTTCAGTGTGGATCATATAGGCCACTATCATTGCTGAATGCTGATGTGAAAGTTCTGGCTAAAGTAATTGCATCCCGTTTAGAGGATGTATTACCACATGTTATATCTGAGGAGCAGACCAGTTTCATAAAAGGGCGGCATTTGTTTTTTAATACTCGTACACTTTTTAATATAATTTACTCCAAACAAACATCTGTATCCCCTGAGGTTGTAATTTCACTGGATGCTGAGAAGGCTTTTGATAGGGTCGAGTGGGAATACTTGTTTGCAGTATTGAAGAAATTTGGGTTTGGTGATACATTTATTTCTTGGATTCGCCTTCTTTACAAATCCCCGCAAGCTCGTGTTCATACAAATGATATAAGCTCTGATTATTTCACTCTTGGGCGTGGTACCCGGCAGGGCTGCCCACTGTCACCACTGCTTTTTGCCCTTGCTATTGAACCATTGTCTATTAAGCTTAGATCTTCTCTTGCTTTTAAAGGTATTACTCGTAATGGGTTGGAGCAGAAATTATCCCTATATGCCGATGACTTGTTGTTGTATGTTACTGATCCTGCAGCCTCTATTCCTGTTATTTTAACCATTTTGGATGATTTTGGTTCTTTCTCTGGGGATAAACTAAATTTGCACAAGAGTGAATATTACCCAGTTAATAATAGTGCTTTACAACTTCAGCATCTAAACCTGCCTTTTAAACTTTGTTTAAATTGTTCAGGCTTTAAATATCTTGGTATCACAGTGACTCGTTCTCTATCTGACCTTTCTCATGCCAACTTTTCTTCTCTTATTTCCGATGTGAAATCTGATATTCAGAGATGGAGCAATTTGCCTCTTTCTTTAACTGGAAAAATTAATGCAGTTAAAATGACCATTCTTCCTAAATTTCTTTATTTTTTTCAATCACTCCCATTATTTCTTCCTAAGTATTTTTTTGATTCCTTAGATAAAATCATAATCTCTTTTCTTTGGGCTGGAAAACCTCCTAGAATCCGTAAGACCTTACTACAGAGATGTAGACTTAGTGGTGGACTAGCTCTGCCTAATTTTCAAATTTACTACTGGGCTGCACATATTCAAAAATTAAACTTTTGGATAAACTCATCTGAATCCCCATGGTGCAAATTAGAGTTACTGTCATGTAAACCATCCTGTATATTAGCTCTACTTTGCACTTCATTTCAACCACGCTCAATACACTGATAACCCAGTGGTACTTAATACACTTAAGATTTGGTATCAGTTTAGACGGCACTTTAAATTTGGATCTGCCTCAGCAATGGGTCCAGTGCATAAAAATAATTAGTTTCCCCCGTCACTTTTAGATTCAGCATTTTTATCATGGCACGACAAAGGCATCACAGATTTTTATCATTTGTATGAAGATGGAGTATTTAAAAGTTTTACTAGTCTGTCCTCGGAGTATGAGCTGCCTGCAGCTCATTTCTTTCTTTACCTGCAGGTTCGCAACATTCTAACCAAGCATTTTCCTAATTTTCCTTCTATACCTCCCAAGCAGCCCTGGGAGAATCTGATCACATTTAATCCATATCGGCGAGGTGTGATATCAAGAATATATAATTTTATTTTATCTTTTGGTGATTGTAAAATCGCTAAAACCAGAGCTGCTTGGGAAAATGAACTGAGATTGCAGTTGAGTGAGGAATGTTGGGAGAAAGCTGTAGACAGAATACGCTCCAGCTCTTCATGCACCCGTCTCAGTCTTTTTCAGTTTAAGGTTTTGCACAGAGTCCATTATTCCAAATCAAGGCTAGCTGAAATATTTCCTGATGTTGAGGATAGATGTGACAGGTGCCACGCTTCTCCCTGTAACTTAAGTCACATTTTCTTTTTGTGCCCAAACCTGCACAACTTTTGGACAGGTTTTTTTAATCTCATGTCCACTATACTTGGGGTACAGTTGAAGGCATGCCCATTAACTGCTATATTTGGCATTACAGATGTTTCATTATCATTAAGTTCTGCACATAAAGATGTCATCGCCTTCTCATCTTTGTTGGCCAGACGTACAATACTTTTACATTGGAAGTCCGTTAATTGTCCCTCAATCTCTCAGTGGATTAAAGATTTATTATTTTTTCTTAAGCTAGAAAAGATAAAATATACACTGAGAGGCTCTAATAATATGTTTTTTCACAAATGGCAACCATTTATTGCTTATTTTGCAAGCTTACAGGTACTGCCTGAATGATTATCTGAACTGGGTCAAGCATCGGAATGTATGTACGACCAATCTAATTCACATAGATTAGTTTGAGCCGAAGGATGCTAGGGTGTGTGTGTGTGTGTGTGTGTGTGTGTGTGTTTTAGGGTTAATGTTTGGGGTGGGTAGGGAGTTTTTACATTTTTTTTTCTTTTCATCTAATAATAATACATTCAATTAGTTGCTTTCGATATGTGTATGTATGTTCAATTGTTCAATAAAAAAAAATTTGAAAAAAAAAAAAGAAAAAGTTATACCTATTTTCTTTATAACTGAAAATATGGTTCCTTGAACCTCAAACTCCCTTTATTAAACAGTTTCCCTTCACACAGGAGAAATTAGCTATAAAAATTAAATAAATGTGCTCTCACAAACTATAAACACTAAACATCAAACAGTCAAATAAACAATTGTCTGCACTCAATTTAAATCAGTTTCAATAAACCCCTATGCTGGCAGTAACTTAAACTAAACAGTCAAAACCTCGTTGCAGGCCTGATTCCGATGCTTGGGAGCAGTGAGACCCTAAACCATGCGCAGTCGCTTCACTCTAGGAGCAAACAAAATGGAGCAGGTACCTGACGTTTCAGAAGAGGGGAAATGACGTTTCAAATTCAAATTCAAATTTTATTTGTCACATACAGTGGTTACAAAATTGGAATGGCGATCTCGCCGCGTATACCGCCGTTTAAAGGCAACAGCGGCCAAAATAAATCAGTTGCATTTCAAAGTCATTCGTAAAATGGCCGCCAGGTGGCGCAAAGTGACATTTTCATTCATTGCAGTAAATACAACAGTGATGGTAATTTCCACAACAAACATGAAAAATCTGAACCAGAGCTATTAATGTGTACTGTACAATAATGAGTAAAAAAAATTATAGTAGATTTATTAACTGAAATAAATGACCATATTTTTCAAGAGAATTTTCAAGCCCCACTCATCAAACAAAATTATAACGAAATCGGCCAAGTTTACTATTTATTTAAATATAAATTTCTAAACCAATAAGATCAAATAACACCAAGTTATTATTATAACAGGCTTACTTCGTCACTTATCAAAGACGTACACTTGCTTTCAAAGAAGTCGAGTGGCTTATTAACGTCTCTGGTGTGCATTGTCTCTAAGTGGCCGCTTGGTGTAGCGGTTAGAACACTCGGCCAGTGATCTACAAAGCGCCGGTTCGAATCCCGAGTGATGTTTTAAAATTGTTTTATTTTAAAAATAAATAAAATGTTTTAAGTGCGCTTAAGGTAGAGTCTTATAAAGGCTATGTAGACTTATATAGTTTTGTTATATATTTTTTGCACATTAATCTGAGTCCTCATCTGTTAGATCTGTTTAGTTTTTTTTTTCCTGCCGGGACGAATGCGCGGTTCCATCCCTTTCCCGCCTATTCAGGGAGCCTACGGAGTGAGCGATTAACCATAGTCGAATCGATTGGTGTGCGTCCAACTCACCTTACTCGTGTGCTATTCATGCCGGCTGGTGATAATTAACGTTAATATGATCTCGGGCTTGCTCACGATGCTCAACATCTATAAAAATAGCAAAGTATTGTGTATAGAGTGATAAAAAAAAACTATCTAATGCATGTTAGAAAACATCATTTCCTGCATTTTTTGATGATTTGATTGATGTTTTAAATTTTTTTATTTTAATTATAGCAAAATTAAAATAAAAAAATTTGTTGTATTTTGATTTTGCTTCAGCATACTATAGAAAAAACAGCAAACTCGCACGCAACCAGTTTGTATTCTTTAAATTTAGGGGAGTGACGGCTCGGTCTGCTGCTGCTGCTGCTGTGTGTGTGTGTGTGTCATTATACTGATGAAAAGTGGTGGCCATCTGCAGTACCGGGAGTTTTGATTTACGACAGCTGTTTACGGCAGTGTAGTCCAGTGCGGGAGATGCATTGTGGGTAATGAGGTCCGGTGTTACATCTGTTACATTTTTGATAACAATAGTTTTTTTACAAACATTTCTAAACTAATAAGATCAAATGACACCAAGTTTAAAACAGATAAAATACACGTGCAAATAGTATAATTGTATAACAGGCTTACTTCGTTACTTATTTAACGCTTGCTTTCAAAGAAGGCGAGTGGCTTATTAACCTCACGGAGGTGTGTTGTCTCTTAGTGCCTGGTTGGTGTAGCGGTTAGAGCGCTCGGTCAGGGATTTACAAAGCGTCGGTTCGAACCCTGGATGATGCTGTTTTAAAAAATTGTTCTATTTTAATTTTACTCAGCAAACAAAAAATTTATTATTCAGAGCACGATATACAACCGTAATGAGTCCCTTAACCGGCTTATACAGCTGGCATGTGACCAATGTATTTAACCGTGATGAGTCCATAAAATCAGTAGCAGCTAATAATTACTAATTACTTTAGTTAATGCTGCTACTGATTTTATTCCAGCTTACCTGTTCAGGTTGATTGCGATTCTTTTTAAAATATTGTCTCAGTTTTATATGTTGTTCGTCTTGATGTTTGTCTTCTTTTCACTTGGCAACACTCAAATGCAAATTATTCACCGTGAATCAGCTGTTCTCACCTATCCATTCAGAGAAACTGAATGAGCTGAAATGAGCCTTTGTTTCACGACCGCGACACCCCTCTCTCTCACGCACATACAGTACAGAGTAGACCAAATCATTACAGTACATACTTTATCCAACGAACATGAAAAATATCCACATAATGATGAGTTAAGAAGCATTGCTTAATTTTCGTTTAGACAGACTGTTTGTATCTGATTATTGGTATTATTAAAGAACAGCAGCACAAACAACAACACAAGGGCTTGTAGAGCAAGACACATTTTTATTATTTTGCAAAGAGTTAAATTTGTAACAGTAAAAGGCATCCGAATTTAAATATATAAATTACTAGAAACAAATTGAGCACACTATCAGAATAAAAAATAGAACAAATCAAATGTTTTTTACACATACACAAGGAGGATAATGATACCGAGTTTATATTAAAATATCAAATATTGTAATATTGTTTTTGTGTTATTATAAATAATGAAATGCAGTAGGCTGTTATGGTCATCATCAAAAGAAAATATATGAAGTAACAGATAATATTAGGTTTATATTTCAAATTAGATAAAATGCTGATTTTCCAGCAGTAAAATTATTGTATCTCTACATTTTACAAAACCTCCGCTGCGTGTATTCATTCACAGTCTCCAGAGCACGCACAGAGAAATAGGAGACTGTGGTTTAGGAGTGGATTGGAGAGAAGAGAGCTGTTCAGTTACTATAAAAAAAAATCTAAAAAAATATACAAAAACATAATATGATCTTTTTGAGTTATGAGGGTTTTTTATTATACATAAGACAACCTTTCAGTTTTGTAAATATTCTAGTTATAGTGTGTTAAGTTTTTCTTTAGGTTAAACGGTTTTGAGAATTAGACCATCCAGCTAAGATCAATATTATGTCGTTGATTGATAAAATCTGGATTAAGGATATTTTATTTTGTTTTATTTATTTAATTTGTATTTTTCATCTTCCCCCCTGAGGGATTGCCACCTTATTGTGGTCAGGGGATTTGCGTGCCTCAGTGCTTGGATGTTTACCGAGGGCTCAAGGGAGGTGTGTCTGTGTGTGTGTGTGTGTGTCTGTGTGTGTGTGCCCGTGCGCTGTAGCCTCTCCCTTTTTTCAGCGGATTTTTCCGCTACCGCAGATCAGTTTATCAACTTGTAATATATAAATTTTAGGAATATATTAACATGTGGATACATCATTATATGTTGAATGGAACTTGTAAGCCTTTGAATGGTGTTAAAAATACTTGCAAAACAAGTATTGCAGCCATACATTGGAGGGAACTTCTGAGGTGGTCAGTGATTGATGGCACGGTCGGTCGGAGGGGGTTGTGATCACACCTATAGATCTTTTGTTCTAGGCTATCGGTCAAATATCTCTCCACTTGGAAGCAAAAACATGCAAGGGATTTCAGCATCTCGACGCACATACTAAGCTGTTTATAAAGTAGACACTGTTTGTTTTTTCATTTTGTAATCTTTCCCGTGTTTACTGTGTACTGTACAATGTATATTCATTTTTTAATGAATTACTGTAAATAAACTACACATTCCGTTGATTTACCAGAAATGACTTTTCTGTTTTTTGTGTGTGCTAAACTAAACTTCAGGGTCAAAGTAATAGCGATTTTATTTGAAAAGTATTATATATTTACAATGCTGATAAGTTCAAGCTTAGATTCATATATAAACTGCTTCAAAGTCTTTCCACCCCGTGACAGCTGAAATCCGACAGACGCAGGGCTCAAGGGAGGTGTGTCTGTGTGTGTGTGTGTGTGTGTGTGTGTGTGTGTCTATGTGTGTGCGTGCGCGCGCGTACTTCTTCTACTGTTATAAAAATTCTAAATATAAACAAACTAAATACAGCTTTTTTTTTTCAGAGGTAAACGGAAAAGTGAAGATGTTCAGTGTCACTATGCAGATGTTACACTCAGTGGAGTTACCGAAATCATTGGTTTAGTTCTCATTGAGTTGCCAAACATCATTTCCACATTTCACTCGCTTTTGTTCCTCTTATGTGAGCATAAACAGTGAAACATTCCACAGGTTTATAATACACCGCGGCCAAGTGAACCACGTTCCTGTCAAACGAAACGAGGCATAATCGTGGTGTTTGCTTCGGTTATGACACACCATAGTTTATTATCTGCTGTGGTAGATCTGATTATTTATCCAAACACAATAATAAAGCTTTATATCCTCAGGAGGGCTCAGTACATTGTTTTAGCGATAGTTTCACGGAAGCGAGTTCAGAACTAATCTAACCAAACCAAAAAAAAAAAAAAAAAACATCCGAAGCTTCAAATAGAATGAACGAACTAATGAAATTGATATATATGTAATTGATATACTGTATATACAGACGTGTGTGTGTCATTTTAATTCAAATGAACATTTTAATGCTTTATCAACACAAACTCTCCGTGCACGCACACACACAATCTCTAAAAAAATCTCTAAAAAAATTATATTAATAACATACATATACAAATAAACAAAAATATAAACGTCTATATTGAAGTTTACGGTGAACGCAGAGTCGGCTAAGCACACGTGATGACGCGCGCGCCCTCACCTCTGTTACGGCCGCCTACAGTATTTGGCCAAAAGAATTATAATAATTGAACGATATGCCTGGTCCTGGAAAGAGACATCAACAGTCCGGCGCTGAGAAACGAAAGAACCGAAAGAAAAAAAAGCCTAAGATGAAGCCCGTGCATCAATTCCAGAAATAAAACTTTACTTTATTCTGTCGACGTTAATAATGTAATAACGTAACATTAACGGAAAAAAAAACGCAAATTTCATTTAACAGCAGGGGGGGGGACAATAAATATATATTTTTATAAATTTATTGCATTGTTTATGTTGTTTACAGTCAAGCCATCAACATACAATAAAATGTAAACATGAGATCTAAACTAAAAACTGTGCTCCCTGTGCTGGTGCTGGCAATATCATCTCTTTGTTCTGCTGTCTCCGGCTCCCTCCCTGGTCCTGAATCTGCCCCTTCCTCTACTCTCACTGTCTCAGAACAGACTGACTCCTGAAGCAGAAAAAAAATGCAGGAAATTATGTTTTCTAACATGCGTTAGATAGTTTTTTTTATCACTCTATACACGATACTTTGCTATTTTTATAGATGTTGAGCATCGTGACCAAGCCCGAGATCATATTAACGTTAATTATCACCAGCCGGCATTAATAGCACACGAGTAACGTGAGTTGGACGCACACCAATCGATTCGACTATGGTTAATCGCTCACTCCGTAGGCTCCCTGAATAGGCGGGAAAGGGATGGAACCGCGCATTCGTCCCGGCAGGAAAAAAAAAACTAAACAGATCTAACAGATGAGGACTCAGATTAATGTGCAAAAAATATATAATAAAACTATATAAGTCTACATAGCCTTTATAAGACTCTACCTTAAGCGCACTTAAAACATTTTATTTATTTTTAAAATAAAACAATTTTAAAACATCACTCGGGATTCGAACCGGCGCTTTGTAGATCACTGGCCGAGTGTTCTAACCACTACACCAAGCGGCCACTTAGAGACAATGCACACCAGAGACCTTAATAAGCCACTCGACTTCTTTGAAAGCAAGTCTACTTCTTTGATAAGTGACGAAGTAAGCCTGTTATAATAATAACTTGGTGTTATTTGATCTTATTGGTTTAGAAATTTATATTTAAATAAAACCCTACACACTTCTTTTCTAATTACACGTGATAAAATCTAAAAGCTCACTGTGTTAATATTTATTGTGCTTAAATTTGATCTTAATAAGATTTGATTTAATTAGAATTCTACATTTGTACTGTAATTATAGTACTGTGATTATGAATTCGGTCAACTACAGTGTTTCACTTGATGTTATCGGCTATTACGTGTATTATTGAGGCAGAGAATGAACTAAGGCATGAGGCGTCAGTCTGTAGTTATATAGCGCCACTCAGTGGTAAAAGCCAGCAAATGCACAGCAAATGCACATCCCGTAATGCGGCGGCGACGTTACATACGACGCTCCGATTTTGTAACCACTGTACACAGTCATACACAGTATAATATGCAGTGAAATGCTTATACGACCGCCAGTGACCTTAAAAAGAAAATAACAGCTTATACGTAAAATAAATAATCAATAAAAAGGAAATACTAAAGAAATAATTTTAACTAGTAAAATTAACTGTACAAGGCGGCGCGGTGGTGTAGTGGTTAGCACTGTCGCCTTGCACCTCCAGGGTCTGGGTTCGATTCCCGTCTCTGTGTGCATGGAGTTTGCATGTTCTCCCCGTGCTTGGTGGGTTTCCTCCGGGTACTCCGGTTTCCTCCCACAGTCCAAAGATATGCAGGTTAGGCTAATTGGCGTTGCTAAATTGCCCGTAGTGTGTGATTGGGTGTGTGAGTGTGTACTGTATGTGTGTGTGCCCTGCGATGGATTGGCACCCTGTCCAGGGTGTACCCCGCCTAGTGCCCGAAGTCTCCTGGGATAGGCTCCAGGTCCCCCGCGACCCTGAACACAGGATTAAGCGGTATAGAAGATGAATGAATGAATGAATGGTTGTGCAAATATGCATGAAAGGTGACATGTGCAATTGTCCAGATGTATAAATATTTAGTGCAAGTGTGTATGAATGTGTCCATGATTGTCCAGTCAGTGTTGTGAGCTTAAAAGATGTTATTAGTCCTGTGTGGAGGTGTGATTGAGAGACCTTATCGCCTGCGGGAAGAAGCTCCTCCTCAGCCTCTCTGTGTTGGCCTTTAGGGAGCGGAATCGCTTCCCAGACCGCAACAAAGAGAACAGTCCATTACTGGGGTGACTGAGGTCCTTCATGATCTTCCTGGCCTTAGTCCAGCACCGCTTGCTGTAGATCGAGTGCAGGTCAGGGAGCTCAGTGCGGATGATGCGCTCGGCTGATCGCACCACCCTCTGTAGAGCTCGTCTGTCCTGCATGGTGCTGTTCCCGAACCAGGTCGTGATGTTTCCCGTCAGGATGCTCTCTATGGTGCAGGAGTACAGTGGTGTGACAACCAGACTGCTCATTACCGTCGCACTCACCGCCGTGGAAAGCGGCAGCGGCCAAAATAAACCAGGAGCATTTCAAAATAATTCGTGAAATGACCGCCAGGTGGCGCAAATTGACATTTTCCGTCGTATCGTTTTTTAAATATATTCAGAGCTTAAGTCATAATAAAGTCAAAACAATATGTTGTAGCGAAGTAATACTACAATTATGATAATTTACACATCCAACAAACATGAAAAACTATAATTATAAAAAATATGAGTTAGAAAACATTGGTTTTATTTTGTTTAGACAGACTCTCTGTTTTTATCTGTTTAGTGTTATTATTAAAGAAAACAGCACAAACAACAGCACTAGGGCTTTAAAAAAAATTTTTTCGACAATACTTACAGTTGTTAGAGTTTAAGACATCAAGATTTAAATATAGAAATAACTAAAACAAATAGAGCAAACTTCCAGAATAGATAATGAAAAAAATAAATCAATAAAAAAGATGTATGCAGTATAATCGGGGCCTCTCATTACATTACTTCGTCTGGCACTGAACCAAAATATATTGTCTTACATTTGTGAATAAAATATCATTGTTTTATTCAGAGATTTACAGTATTTGTGCAAAATAATAGTTATGCAATATAATTACAGGCTCTGGATTAGTTTTTCGTTTGCAGTATGAAACCAAAATACATCTTACTATTTTGAGAGATTCGTCGTAAAAAAAAAAAAAACTGTTTTTTTTTCAGATATTTGTCTGTACAAAATAATATTTATGCAATATAATCACGGCTCTTCATTCGTTATTCGTTTGCAATATAAACCAAAATACATTAACCATATAATATAAACCAAAATATGAACCAAAATATTTAATTTGCTGTATTAAATATTTATGCCGTCTCATCAAGGATCCAAAGATTGCGTTGTACTAAATAATATTTTTGCTGATTTTTTTCTGCGATTCAGTTGTACTGAATGATGTTTTACTGTATGTTTATATTAAAAAAATATGAGTTAGAAAACATTGGTTTTATTTTGTTTAGACAGACTCTCTGTTTTTATCTGTTTAGTGTTATTATTAAAGAAAACAGCGCAAACAACAGCACTAGGCCTTTTAAAAAAAATTTTTCGACAATACTTACAGTTGTTAGAGTTTAAGACATCAAGATTTAAATATAGAAATAACTAAAACAAATAGAGCAAACTTCCAGAATAGATAATAAAAAAAATAAATCAATAAAAAAGATGTATGCAGTATAATCGGGGCCTCTCATTACATTACTTCGTCTGGCACTGAACCAAAATATATTGTCTTACATTTGTGAATAAAATATCATTGTTTTATTCAGAGATTTACAGTATTTGTGCAAAATAATAGTTATGCAATATAATTACAGGCTCTGGATTCGTTTTTCGTTTGCAGTATAAAACCAAAATACATCTTACTATTTTTGAGAGATTCCTCGTAAAAAAAATCTTTTTTTTTCAGATATTTGTCTGTACAAAATAATATTTATGCAATATTTATATATTTATGTACTGAATGATGTTTATGCAGTATAATCAAGCTCTCTTATTTCGTTATTTGTTCACATTTGGCAAATAAATTTGCACACTACTCCAAGCGTGGCAACGCATGCTTGGTTTAAGTTGGACATTGACGCACATATTGTAAATGAATGTGAATCGTAGGGCATTATATTCCTGCCACTATAATTCTCACAGCTGCACAGTACAGTATGTATTGAAATAATAACAATAGTGTTTTTCTTTACTGAATAGAAATATAATTGCGCAACTGTTAAGCATTAGCCCGTACTTGATAAGACAAAAACACAAGCGCTGGTCCCTCCCCCTAACCGCGCAGCGAGGAGCATTTACATTTAAACAGGTTTTACAGGTGTGCTTTGCGAAGTCAGACATACAAATGCAAATAACCTGTGAATAGCTGTTCTCACCTACAGTACACAGATGTCGCCATTAAAAACCTGCGTTTCGAGAAAAGGGATCCCGTGACTTGCCGCGGCTTTGCGCGGCTGCGTGCGGGAAGCTGTGAACATGCCCTTCATTACCTGTAGGGGGCAGTCGTGTTTCAGTCTGAAGTATTGTGTGTCTACTGAAGCCGAAAATGTGTGCAAATTAAACTGCGCATGCATGTTTGGAGTCGCTGTGTATCAGTCGGTTGGGAATCATCACAGAGGTTACAACACGGCGTGGCTGGAGCTGGAGTTTGTCGTGTTCGAGGTAAGTTTAGCTTTCTTTTTTGGATGTGATTCTCGCTTTCATGACTCCCAATTAATGTTCATCTTAATCTCAGGACGTACAATTAGCAATTTCAGTTTTTAATAGTGTGGAGATTCACAAAACACAGTTTTCGTGTAAAAACCTGAACCTACGGAGCCCCCATGGGTCCTGTGGTAAATAAATAAATAAATAAATAAAATAATAACGAACCGAGCGCGCGGATTAATACACCGAGATGTGTGTTTCTTACCCCCAACCCGAGTGAAAACGGCGTGTTCAGACAAAGCCATTTGTTCAGATGCCATTTCTGAACAAACTGAGTCGTGTGTGTTAAAGCATTAAATGGTAAAAGAGCACTAGCAATAAACGTTTTTTTTTCTGAAGCCGAACTTTATTAATGAGTTACGAGTAAAGAACCTGTACATATGTTCATACAGTATTGTATGTTCACTCAGCAGCTCTAATTTACTGCGGTAAAGCCAGCCGCGGTTCAGAAAAACACGGTCAAGCCAGCCGCGATTGATTTTAGTGCGCGCGCATATTACAGCGATTACGGTAGTTTCATGAACAACACAGAGAGAATGCCCCATATCTGAAAAATGCTGCAGTAAAATAGTTTCATATGTGGTGTGTATATAGTATGGGACGTCCTGAATAAGAACTGATCATTGTTTTTTTTCTGTTTCAGTCTGAAGTATTGTGTGTCTACTGAAGCCGAAAATGTGTGCACATTAAACTGCGCATGCGTGTTTGGAGTCGCTGTGTGTGCCCGCGCTGTGTACAGTATCAGTCTGTTGGGAATCATCACGGATGTTACAACACGGCGTGGCTGCAGCTGGAGTTTGTCGTGTTCGAGGTAAGTTTAGCTTTTACACTTATTAGAAATGGGGTCTTTATACCCCTTTGAAATGTAATAATGCCCCATATCTGAAAAATGCTGCAGTAAAATAGTTTCATATGTGGTGTGTATATAGTATGGGACGTCCTGAATAAGAACTGATCATTGTTTTTTTCTACTTTTTTTTTTATCATATAATGTGTGTACATTATATGGGATAAAAACTGACCATGGCATTTTATACTTACTAGAATTAATTTTTTCATAGGTCTCTGAAGTGAAATAAAGGCATTTTATTTAACTTTTTTTCCCCATTTGACCTCTCTTCCAAAGCAGACGTTAATCCTCATTATAGAAAACATTCATTGAAGAATAACTGCTACTTTTGAACAGTAAAACAAAATAAAAATCAATTCTGGTATTTAGAAAGACTAAATAAATTATTTTGTCTGTTTTCTACGAATTCTGCTGTAACTTATCTACATAAAACAATTATTTGAATGGTGAATATTTAAGAAAAATATTGTAACAGACAACCGTCAAAGTCACCAATAAATAACACGGATATTAAAGCAGAAATGCAAATAAATAAGCAAGTAAAAATTGACGAGCATGTTGTATTATCTCTCAGTCCTGGGCGTCTAAATGAAAAGCGCTCTGAAAGCGCGTTGTCTCTGTGTCGGTCCTGAAACTACCGTAATCACTGTAATATGTGCGCACACTAAAATCAATCGCGGCTGGCTTGACCGTGTTTTTCTGAACCGCGGCTGGCTTTACCGCAGTTCTAATTTGTCTAAATCGCATTGCAGACAATAAAAATAAGTCGAGTCATCCTGTGACCCTACATGCTTAATCTTTGCACACATGATTCTTGCTTCTCACTTTTTCCTTAATCCCTCACTGTTCTATCTTGTATTTTCTAACGGTGTCAGAAACTTTGTGTTAGTAGCACTGCTTGACATGCTTGATGCCTTCCTCTTTTGTAATTTGCTTTGGATAAAGGCCTAAATGTAGTTGTACGAATAAAAGATTATGTAATGATACAATGTAAATATTTTCACAGAAACAAAGCGTAAAGATGAGACGTGAATCTGAAGAGGATCTCTTTGATGATTGCCTGGTAAAGCATTGTTTTCTTATTAATTATACAATTTATTAATACCTTGAATATAGTGTTTGTTGTATTGGACAGAAGCATATAAATGCAAATGAATATATAAATATGAGTAATTATTGAACGAATTTTCATGTTTGGACTAACCCTTTTAAATACAAACTCAGCATTCATCATAGGATTTCCTGACACTGTAAAGCCATCTCATGCCATGTTTTACTGATGCAAGATAAAGCTATTTAACCCAAGTTTAACAATATGAAGTATATGAAGTGATGGTCATTTTTTTATTATCATTTATTTTTATTATTATTTTTTTCTCAATGAAGTCAGCACAGGTTGAAGCAATTCAGATTTTTTTTGCTTCTCAAAATAAATGATTTATTTTCTTGTAAATTTTATGCAGGGGGACAGACGTAGTGACACCTTCTTAAAATCCTTGTCATCCGTGCTGTTGAAGGGGAAGAACCGGTTGGTGTATCCATAATCCTTGAAGGAGAGGCTATTTTCAGAAAGTTCTTCTAGAACTTGATGGGATTAAGCTATCACCAAAAGTGCAAGCTTTAAAGATGAAGTTATCATCTTAAAACATTTGATTTGGCTTGACTACAAGTGTTTACATGTTGTGTTTACATGTTCAGCTTAAAATGTTTTCATGCATTAAGGTTTCAATGGCATACTTTTAAGTGCACTAGTCCAGAGTGCTGATTTGAAAGTTGCAACTTCACTGCTTCAGAGGGCTATTACGTTTTAACGTTTATTCTACAGTTTGTTTAAAGTATTTTCTGCTGCATTTTATTTCTAAATGAATGCTGTATTTTATTTATTTATTATTTTACACAATTTTGTTTAAAACAAGTATTTCAGGCCCTGGTGCCGTGCAGTTTTTTTCTATGGATGCAAAATTTAGCTGAATGCACTTTTATTAAAAAGACAACTTGGATCTAGACTGTGAATGTCACAAATATTTGGTAATGTTGGTGAATAAACTGTTTAATTATATTTTAGTTGTGTGATTTATGAAAGATATAGATGAAATAATTACTTAAGTTTCTTTCCAAAACATAAATTAGCAATGTTTACATTATTATAGGGAGTAATATAAATTGATAAAACCAAGTAAGGGAAAATCTCACAAAACGTATATATATATATATATATATATATAGTTAATTCAGGGCTATTTATGATGGAGACACCTTTTTACGTTTTAAATATGTAAAACCTCCGCTGTGTGTATTCATTCACAGGCTGCAGCACGCGCACAGAGAAATAGGAGACTGTGGTGTATGAGTGGATTGGAGAGAAGAGAGCTGTTCAGTTACTATAAAATATATATATATAAACATATGATCTTTTTGAGTTATGTTTTTTTTAATTATTCATAAGAAAACCTTTCAGTTTTGTAAATATTCTAGTTATAGTGTGTTATGTTTTTCTTTAGGTTAAACGGTTTTGAGAATTAGACCATCCAGCTAAGATAAATATTATGTCGTTGATTGATAAAATCTGGATTAAGGATAATTTATTTTATTTTATTTGTATTTTTCAACTCCCCCCCTGAGGGATTGCCACCTTATTGTGGTCAGGGGGTTTGCGTGCCACAGTGACCTTAAGAGCTATACCAACAGGAGCTTAGTCTTTGGAGGTGGGGGATGCATGTTGAAATGCAGACTTTTTAACCCAAGACTATATAAGTTTTTACAGTACTTAGATAAGGGGGAATCAAAAACTGCCCCCAAAAATGTTTTACTGCAAGTTTGAAAAACCCACTCTCACATCACCTAACACACACACAAATTATTTGCAAACCGGTTTCACTTTGAGTGTAATTCATAAATTTACTGAACATATTCAAATAAACACACCATACGGCAAATAAATCATCTCAAAGCGTTTATTTTTTGGGTCATAAATGCAGTGTTCATTTACATTCCTGTGTGTCCATGTTACGTCAGAGGACATGCGCCGATGTTTATCACACATTCCAATAAGAGAGATTCACGGGGGGCGAATACTTTTGCAAGCCACTGTAGTTGTCCTGAGATTTAACATTGTTACCAATAATAGGCTGAGGCATTCTCTGTCCATGCTCATAAGGAATCCCTCAATGTTTTTCAATTAGGGGACAGAAGCAGATCAGCCATGTTGTAGTTCAGGTGAAGAGGCGAGTTCACAGGAGGTCAATCTGAATGTTGATTATACAGTATATAACATATAATATGTGTGCGTGTATTATACATGTTGATTATACTAATATTTAGCATTATGAGGAGTGATAGGCTGAGGATGTAAGTGATTCATTAGTGTTTTTGGCAAAAGTTTTGAACTGACATTTCACTTTTTTGTCACGCTATTTCATCAGGTGGCAATGCTGTCCGGTCCTAGTGCAGTCAGAGGGGAAGAGTTAGGGTCAAAGCCATTGTTCACCCCCAAAAAAACTTTACTCACTATTTACTCCTTAAGTGGTTCCAAACTTTAATGATTTTCTTTATTTTGTTGAATACAAAATAAGATATTGGGGAAAAAAGGGGATTGGGGGATGGGGTATTAGTTGGAGTCATAGGTAGCAAACCTACGCCCTTGTGTGTGTGTGTGTATGTATATATATTTTTATGTTTAATTACAAAAAAAAAACATTTTAATGGTTAGTGATTGTTGCAGACATTTACACTATTTTTGAGAACTATTAAGTTCTCCTTCAACGTGTCATAGCCGATAACTGCCCCTTTGAAGCCTTTGAATGGTGTTAAAAATACTTGCAAAACAAGTATTGCAGCCATACATTGGAGGGAACCTCTGAGGTGGTCAGTGATTGATGGCACGGTCGGTCGGAGGGGGTTGTGATCACACCTATAGATCTTTTGTTCTAGGCTATCGGTCAAATATCTCTCCACTTGGAAGCAAAAACATGCAAGGGATTTCAGCATCTCGACGCACATACTAAGCTGTTTATAAAGTAGACACTGTTTGTTTTTTCATTTTGTAATCTTTCCCGTGTTTACCGTGTACTGTACAATGTATATTCATTTTTTAATGAATTACTGTAAATAAACTACACATTCCGTTGATTTACCAGAAATGACTTTTCTGTTTTTTTGTGTGTGCTAAACTAAACTTCAGGGTCAAAGTAATAGCGATTTTATTTGAAAAGTATTATATATTTACAATGCTGATAAGTTCAAGCTTAGATTCATATATAAACTGCTTCAAAGTCTTTCCGTGACCGCTGAAATCCGACAGACGCAGGGCTCAAGGGAGGTGTGTCTGTGTGTGTGTGTGTGTGTGTGTGCGCGGGGGTGTATGTGTGTGTGTGCGGGTTAGTGTGCCTGTCCTATTTCAGCGGATTTTTCCGCTACCGCAGATCAGTTTATCAACTTGTAATATATACATTTTAGGAATATATTAACATGTGCAGACATTTAAGGGTGCGCTGCCCTCTCTTGCCCCTGCGTAGAGCCTACACACACACACACACACATCTATCTATCTATCTATCTATCTATTATATAAATACACATTTGGAATCTGCATCTACATTTTCTGTTACAAGTATAGAATTAGGTTCAGCTGAGACTCATGATCAATGGTGTTAGGGTACTTATGTAGTGATAATTAGTTTCAGCCAGATCATTAAAACTAACAATGGACTATGACACTCTTGAGAGGGGATATGAAGGTGTTATTCATTTATTTATTCTCTACAAGGGTGCGAACAACAGGATATTTTATTATATAATTATATATATATTTATTTATTTATTTTTTAGTTTCCCCCCTGAGGGATTGCCACCTTATTGTGGTCTGGGGGTTTGCGTGCCTCAACACAATTCAGCAAATACAATACTGTTACTATACAGTAAGGCCAGGTAAAAACAGTGCTCGAACATGATGCCTTGCTCCCCCCACCCCGTGTTGTCTGGTCTAGAACGGCGCTGCCTCTGACCGTCTTTTGTCTTGTAAATGAGTATTCTCACTCACCATCCAATCCCCCCAGCGCACACACTCTGTTTGTACTGTAAACTGTACTGTAACTGTGTTTGCTAGGGCACTTGGTTATACACAGTACTTTAATGTATGGAACACTTACTTAACTTACTGGTTTGGTTTAAATATCGCTTATTACCTTATTCAGCAAAATAAATTCATTATTAACGTATTGAAGTATTTTAGTTAAAGACAAAAACTGTGCTTGTGTTTAGAACTGCTGAACAGCCGAAAACACACACACACCCATCCCCCGCCAAAAACACACACGCACACACAGAGCAATTAACACCAGGAGTGGAAGGTGAGAAACCTCAATGGAGAATACCAAGTTTGTCGTTGCTCTTTTGGAGTTCTTAAAACCCAAAACATTTATTTATACTGAGAAAAAATTATTATGGGTCACAATCACAAACACAAATACATATAATCAAGTGTTTAACTGGTTTCATTTGTTTCTATGATCAATAATTATTATTATTATTTTCAGCCCAACTCTTTGACTATTTAAAACAAAGTTGTGTCCCATTTTTTGCCCATTGAAGTTGTTGGTTCAACTAAACAATTTTTAAATACCCAAACAATCCCCCAAAATTAAAACACGCAAACATGACTTTAACAATTCAATTTATTCTTCCAAAACTAGTCAAAGTTAAAACAGTAATTTATATAAAACAGATGAATACATGTTGTCTTTTTGCTTAAAGTTCATTAAACAACCCGGATACACCAGCTGCTTATAAGTCTCTATCTATAGTCATTTTACATTAAAATAAAACATTTTCAAATATCAAAACTATTACATATTTGTTATTAATAATGTTATTACTTAACAGTTTAAGTCTTTGTTTCACCCAAAGTACTGTATCAGACATTTTGCAGTTCTATGTTCAGAATATACAGTAGACCTGATCAAACATCATTCTAAAGCTGTCGGACTGTGACGTCATCGCTACCGCAGATCAGTTCATCAACTTGTAATATATACATTTTAGGAATATATTAACATGTGCAGACATTTAAGGGTGCGCTGCCCTCTCTTGCCCCTGCGTAGAGCCTACACACACACACACACACATCTATCTATCTATCTATTATATAAATACACATTTGGAATCTGCATCTACATTTTCTGTTACAAGTATAGAATTAGGTTCAGCTGAGACTCATGATCAATGGTGTTAGGGTACTTATGTAGTGATAATTAGTTTCAGCCAGATCATTAAAACTAACAATGGACTATGACACTCTTGAGAGGGGATATGAAGGTGTTATTCATTTATTTATTCTCTACAAGGGTGTGAACAACAGTACAGACCAAACTATAATTCTCTCTAACTACTATAAAAATTCTAGATATAAACAAACAAAATACAGCTTTTTTTCCTCAGAGGTAAACGGAAAAGTGAAGTTGTTCAGCTGTCACTGCAGCTTCTTCAAAGTCTTCCCACTCCGTGACCACTGAAATCCGACACGACACCACGTTAGGCTACGTCTTGACTCATTTGTATACCGACGGTGATTGGATGTTTCCCGAGGGCTCAGGGGAGTGTGTGTGTCTGTGTGTGTGTGTGTGTGTCTATGTGTGTCTGTCTGTGTGTGTGTGTCTATGTGTGTGCGTGTTATAAAAACTCTAAATTTGTGCAATTACTCCATCCCGCCCTTATCAATGATAGTATAGTAATGATGTCGCTGTTGATTATCTGTTCTTGTGCTTTTGAAAAATAAATATTTTTTTCTAAGAACATGTAATAGGATGGTGTTTATTGCATATATGTATGTTTTTTTGTAATAGGCAAGTATATCAAAATAATTTAACTGTTTAATAGACATGGGTGTTTTTTTTACAGATTCACTGTAAAACATGAAAATAATAATAACCTATTTGTGAGGTAGAATTAACCCAACATTCCAGTTAAAATGAACCAACAAACCCCAAACATATGGGTAGAACATTTGAACCATTTATGTGGTAGAATTAACCCAGCATTATAGTTAAATATGACCTAGCATTTGGATTGAATATTTAACCCATCTTGCTGGGTTAAATTAACCCAGCATTTAGTTAGTCCTATATTTACCCAGCAGCTCGGTTAAAAACAACCCAGATTGTTTTTAACCCAGCATTTTTTAGGGTATATATATATATATATATATATATATATATATATATATATATATATATATATATATACACACACACACACAGACATGCGTGTGTCATTTTAATTCAAATGAACATTTTAATCTGTGCATGGGCGTCAACTCGCACGTTCTGTAATGTTCCATTGTCTTTTAGAGCCCATTACTAAAGCAGGTTACTAAAACATGGCTTACTACCTATAAAAAATATTTCAATTTAACTCATGGGTCTCAATCACAGATGACACGACAAATTATATACTCTGAAACGTTCATTTGAACATTTAAAATGTTAATACAAAAATACAAAAACATGAATACTAATGTTATCATGGTGTAAATTATTAACATTACGTTAGGTCCTGCCCTTAATTAATTCATATTATAATTACTTTTACATAGTATAGTTACTGGACTGACATTACCAAAACTAGCTATTTGATTTAGCCTTTCTAAAATCAACCCATATATCATTTATAATCAGAAAACATAAAACATATTATGATCTGTTCAACAGCCCATCTGTTTTAATTTAGTTTGTATTTTTTATTATTCATAAGACAACCTTTCAGTTTTGTAAATATTTTAGTTATAGTGTGTTAAGTCTTACTTTAGGTTAAACGTTTTTGAGAATTTGACCATCCAGCTTAGATAAATGTTATGTCATTGATAAAATCTGGATTAAGGATATTTTATTATATAATTATATATATATTTATTTATTTATTTTTTAGTTTCCCCCCTGAGGGATTGCCACCTTATTGTGGTCTGGGGGTTTGCGTGCCTCAACACAATTCAGCAAATACAATACTGTTACTATACAGTAAGGCCAGGTAAAAACAGTGCTCGAACATGATGCCTTGCTCCCCCCACCCCGTGTTGTCTGGTCTAGAACGGCGCTGCCTCTGACCGTCTTTTGTCTTGTAAATGAGTATTCTCACTCACCATCCAATCCCCCCAGCGCACACACTCTGTTTGTACTGTAAACTGTACTGTAACTGTGTTTGCTAGGGCACTTGGTTATACACAGTACTTTAATGTATGGAACACTTACTTAACTTACTGGTTTGGTTTAAATATCGCTTATTACCTTATTCAGCAAAATAAATTCATTATTAACGTATTGAAGTATTTTAGTTAAAGACAAAAACTGTGCTTGTGTTTAGAACTGCTGAACAGCCGAAAACACACACACACCCATCCCCCGCCAAAAACACACACGCACACACAGAGCAATTAACACCAGGAGTGGAAGGTGAGAAACCTCAATGGAGAATACCAAGTTTGTCGTTGCTCTTTTGGAGTTCTTAAAACCCAAAACATTTATTTATACTGAGAAAAAATTATTATGGGTCACAATCACAAACACAAATACATATAATCAAGTGTTTAACTGGTTTCATTTGTTTCTATGATCAATAATTATTATTATTATTTTCAGCCCAACTCTTTGACTATTTAAAACAAAGTTGTGTCCCATTTTTTGCCCATTGAAGTTGTTGGTTCAACTAAACAATTTTTAAATACCCAAACAATCCCCCAAAATTAAAACACGCAAACATGACTTTAACAATTCAATTTATTCTTCCAAAACTAGTCAAAGTTAAAACAGTAATTTATATAAAACAGATGAATACATGTTGTCTTTTTGCTTAAAGTTCATTAAACAACCCGGATACACCAGCTGCTTATAAGTCTCTATCTATAGTCATTTTACATTAAAATAAAACATTTTCAAATATCAAAACTATTACATATTTGTTATTAATAATGTTATTACTTAACAGTTTAAGTCTTTGTTTCACCCAAAGTACTGTATCAGACATTTTGCAGTTCTATGTTCAGAATATACAGTAGACCTGATCAAACATCATTCTAAAGCTGTCGGACTGTGACGTCATCGCTACCGCAGATCAGTTCATCAACTTGTAATATATACATTTTAGGAATATATTAACATGTGCAGACATTTAAGGGTGCGCTGCCCTCTCTTGCCCCTGCGTAGAGCCTACACACACACACACACACATCTATCTATCTATCTATTATATAAATACACATTTGGAATCTGCATCTACATTTTCTGTTACAAGTATAGAATTAGGTTCAGCTGAGACTCATGATCAATGGTGTTAGGGTACTTATGTAGTTTCAGCCAGATCATTAAAACTAACAATGGACTATGACACTCTTGAGAGGGGATATGAAGGTGTTATTCATTTATTTATTCTCTACAAGGGTGCGAACAACAGTACAGACCAAACTATAATTCTCTCTAACTACTATAAAAATTCTAGATATAAACAAACAAAATACAGCTTTTTTTCCTCAGAGGTAAACGGAAAAGTGAAGTTGTTCAGCTGTCACTGCAGCTTCTTCAAAGTCTTCCCACTCCGTGACCACTGAAATCCGACACGACACCACGTTAGGCTACGTCTTGACTCATTTGTATACCGACGGTGATTGGATGTTTCCCGAGGGCTCAGGGGAGTGTGTGTGTCTGTGTGTGTGTGTGTGTGTCTATGTGTGTGTGTCTGTGTGTGTGCGTGCGCGCTCTAAATATAAACAAACAAAATACAGCTTTTTTTTCAGAGGTAAACGGAAAAGTGAAGATGTTCAGTGTCACTATGCAGATGTTACACTCAGTGGAGTTACCGAAATCATTGGTTTAGTCCTCATTGAGCTTTTGTTCCTCTTATGTGAGCATAAACAGTGAAACATTCCACAGGTTTATAATACACCGCGGCCAAGTGAACCACGTTCCCGTCGAACGAAACGAGGCATAATCGTGGTGTTTGCTTCGGTTATGACACACCATAGTTTATTACCTGCTGTGGTAGATCTGAATATTTATTCAAACACAATAATAAAGCTTTATATCCTCAGGAGGGCTCAGTACATTGTTTTAGCGATAGTTTCACGGAAGCGAGTTCAGAACTAATCTAACCAAACCAAAAAAAAAAAAAACATCCGAAGCTTCAAATAGAATGAACGAACTAATGAAATTGATATATATGTAATTGATATACTGTATATACAGACGTGTGTGTGTCATTTTAATTCAAATGAACATTTTAATGCTTTCTGATACACTTATGAACTTATCCACATAAACTTATCAACACATACTCTCCGTGCACGCACATACAATCTCTAAAAAAGTAAAATTAATAACATACATATACAAATAAACAAAAATATAAACGTCTATGTATATTGAAGTTTACGGTGAACGCAGAGTTGGCTAAGCACATGTGATGACACGCGCGCCCTCACCTCTTGTTACGACTGCCTATTTGGCCAAAAAATAATTGAACGATATGCCTGGTCCTGGAAAGAGACAATAAATATATATATTTTTTTATACATTTATTGCATTGTTTGTTGTTTACAGTCAAGCCATCAACATACAATAAAATGTAAACATGAGATCTAAACTAAAAACTGTGCTCCCTGTGCTGGTGCTGGCAATATCATCTCTTTGTTCTGCTGTCTCCGGCTCCCTCCCTGGTCCTGAACCGTACCATACATACCAGATCAAGAACTTGAAGATGAAGATTATATCTCTGGTCTTCTCTCTGACGGGTTCCTCCCTAGTTTCTGATGATCTCAATTAGTTTGTAGTGTTGCTTGTCCAAGGAAACCAGTAATCTTGCTTGAAGTGGAGCAGATATAATTCTCAGAAACTCATTACTGATCTTTAAAAAAAAAAAAAAGGTAAAAACAAAAATTGGACTGGCTCAAGTTCTTATGTTAGCAAATCTTAATTACAGTGTGTATAAAGTATAGAAAGCAGTACACTACAAACAGCACTCACTCCAAATTAGCTTGTTCTATGTTTACGTCACTTTCCTATTAATTTTTACATCGTTAACTAACGGTACTTAAATATAATTATTTTCTTCGGCGCCGCTGACTTACTGTATAAACTCCGGTGTTTTTGAAAATCACCACGTTAGTTAGCTAATGCTAATGCAGGTAATATAGGTGGTTTTAGCTACAGTAGCAAACACGGACACAAAACTCAATCTACAAAGTAGTTGTTCCTGACATAAATCATGAATTTGCTCATAGAAGAGATACATTTAACATAGAAATGACATGAGTTTGCTTTCTTACCTGGTTTAAATGAGTTTTCTTTGAGAATCTCCACCCGCATGTGATTCAGTCCGTGAAAATGCTGCGTCATGAGGTCATGAGACACGGTTTGAAGCAGAAATGTCCTTTGTGAATGGATTAGATTTAAGTTTAATCAGGGGCTTTAACTAACAGTAACTGAAATACAGGTTCTGATATCCTTCCTTACTTGTTTCAACGTCATGCTCCGGTTTGAGGCGGAAATAAAATTATACCGGCAAAACTATGGTCTAAAGACTGCGCATGCGCAAATCACACTCAACCTAATAAGAGTACCTTGATCAAAATGAAATATTTCACTTTGGTTTCCTGCTGTAAACAGCATTATACTAAAAAAAAAAAAAAAAAAAAGATTCACCCATAAGCATAAATTAGACACTTCAGTTAAAAAGAGCAAATTATTTTTTTTACTAATGGAATGAGAAAAAAAAACACATTAAACTAGGTTTACTTTTTTCAGTGGATCCCTCAATAATTTCTGTCTCCTTTGCCTGTGTTTGATAATGTGAAGCACATATACACTCATTCATCATGAAAGATCTATTATAAAACAAAATAAAATTCATGTTCGCTTCAGCACTGTTCATCCGCGTCCTTACATTCATTGTTGTACTTGGTCCGGCTTTTAGATAAAGTCCTTCCATGCGCCATCTGGCGGATATTCAGTGAAGCGCAACACATTTATTTAAAATTCCCGAATGTTGCCTCCGGCAAGACGCGGCACGCCGCGCGCTAAATTGCGGCATCCCGCGGGAAAACACGCAGGGTTTTAAGGGCGACATCTGTACACTCGGAGAAACTAAAATCCCTCGAATGAGATTTTTCTTACCATAACATGTAGTGTTATTAATCACTCTACACTGTTTTTGATTACTTTTAATTTTATCTATAAATAAACAAACCAAATAAAATTATTCCATGTGTATTTACCCTTTGTAAAATAGCATTAAAAATGATGGGTCGTGTATCGAGCGATTAAAAACAATACAAGGCACGTTATGATAAAGAACCTTTCTACAGTATCTCTTCCATTTCAGTGATTAAAAAACGGTAAAAATATAAATTTTGGAATCCACAAACGCTCAAACAGCAAAAGAACATGATAATAATAATCAAAATAATATTATTATTCTTTTTGCTTTTTATGTCCACCATTTAATAATGATTAAATTATCAATAATTAAAGCTGCTCACATCGCGCGCTTTAACTTTAAAAATGCAGTGTTTAATCAGCAAGTATATGTCGCCTCTATTTATGATTGATAAATATTCTGACTGAAACAAATCTGCTCGTGTCGGATTGTTCATTTTTTATGAAAGAGGAGAGTAGAAGGGGAGAACTGAAAGTGTGTACAAACAACAGCTCAATGCATGTGTGAATGGCTGAAACGTTAAGTCAGATGAACGCGCGCGCCGATATGAGAGATTAGATCTTTCAGCATGCCGATGTCAGTCACTAGCAAGGAGCATTTACTGATCACATTTAAACAATTTATTCATACAGATGTACATGTTTTATAGGTTTGTTACTGAAGAACTGTGGCAGCGGGCACACCTAAAAATAAACACAGGATTATTTTTTTTATATAGTTTTATATAAATAAAAAATGCTTTTATAAATGTGGGCTACTGTTATCTACTTCAAATATTTGTTAAAACAGCCAGGAAACTCACTCTGACCATTTTAATAATTCATTGATAAGTTAGTGATTCCTTTGGTTACGGCTGTGCTGATCATGTCATCTCGTCATCAGTGAGCGCGCCTATACAGTAATTCACTTCTCATACGAATTACATAATCTAATAATTTTTTTTCATTACTTTATATTAAAGCAGATATTTCTCTTTCTATAAGTATATATTTTTCACATCTGTGAGGCGAGTATACACAGAGTTTGGGTTCATTTTCTGACGCGCTCTGTCATGTCGGTCTTCGGTAAATACACACACGGGAGAACGCAGGTGCAGGAAATATGCTCTTTATTGAAAGTCCCGTTTTTGACTTGAACAACTGAAATCTTTTATATAAATGATAATGACCCCAAGGGTCCTTCACCAGGGACGGTCTGCAGGCGGAAACACAAATGAAACACCGACTTCACTCGAAGTCTAAACCTAGAAAGGAATTGAGAAAACTGCCACGGAACCGGGATCCGTCCGAACGCGAAAGCCATCTCGCTTTCGCTACCTCGCCTGCAGATACCGTCTTAAACCTGGGAGAGAGAGAGAGAGAACATAACAGTAAGACAATGTGGTGTGGGTTCGGCTGGGTTAAATAGTGAGACACACAAGGGTAGACAGGTGAATTCACTCTCGTGTTGATGACTGACAGTGACATACGCAGACACACTAGGGGGAGACAAAGACTACGGCTCAGTAATCCGGTGAACCTGATCTCCGGGGCTGAGGCAGATCGGATGTTACACGCTCAAGTTCACCGAAAACAATACAGAGCCCCGTTTAGTGTAATTTATTTCATTTAATAAATCTACTACAAATTTAAAGAACACAAAATATAAGATGACACAAGACCCTGGATTCGTTTTTCGTTTGCAGTATTTACTTTAT
Source organism: Channallabes apus (assembly GCA_030522415.1). Taxonomy (NCBI): domain Eukaryota; kingdom Metazoa; phylum Chordata; class Actinopteri; order Siluriformes; family Clariidae; genus Channallabes; species Channallabes apus. The sequence goes on from CM060126.1 coordinate 23,302,276, forward strand.
TTATTCAACAAAATCATAAAGTTTTTTCGTCATTGTGTGTGCACCAAAATAAAAGTAGAGTCTTATAAAAGCTACAAATTTAAAGAACACAAAATATAAGATGACACAAGACCCTACACGTGTAGCCTTTCTACTGTAATTACACAGTTTACAACGTTTACGTTGCTTAAATTCGATCCTAAAAAACTGAATTTAATTTTAATTATAAATTTGTATTGTAATGTTACTACTGTGATTATGAATTCGTTTATTTACAATGTTTCACTTTATTTTATGTGCAACGACGTGCAGCTGTGGACGACCTGCGCCTCATTAAGCCTGGAGAGAACGAACTGATGCCTGAGGCGTCAGTCTATAGTTATATAGCGCCACTCAGTGGTAAAAGCCAGCAAACGCACAAACCCAAATGCTGACGCCATACACGCCATACACTGGCGACGGTAGAAGTCGCATACTGCCTGTGCACCCACTGTAGAAGTTCCTGAGCACCTTGGAGGGCAGTCTACAGTCTCTCAAGCGTCTGAGGTGGTAGAGACGCTGCCGGGCTTTTTTCACCACGGTGTTGATGTGACAGGACCATGACAGGTCCTGCGTGATGTGAACACCGAGGTATCTGAAGCTGTCCACTCTCTCCACTGGGCTCCTGTTGATGACGGGGGTCTGGTAGTTCCTCTCCTGCTTTGTACTAAAGTCCACTATCAGCTCCTTTGTCTTACTGACGTTCAGGAGGAGATTGTTCCTCTGGCACCAGTTCTCCAGATTTCCAATCTCCTCTAGGTAGTCCGACTCATCATTGTTGGTGATCAGTCCGACCACGATGGTGTCGTCAGCAAACTTGATGACGGAGGTGGAGTTGGTAGTGGCCACGCAGTCGTGGGTGTACAAAGAGTACAGCAGGGGGCTCAGAACACAACCCTGGGGGGCTCCAGTGCTGAGAGTGAGTGTAGCTGAGACATGATCGCCCATCCTTACTGCCTGTGCTCTGCCAGTCAGAAAATTGGAGATCCACTGACATATAGATGAGCTGAGTCCCAGGTGCTCCAGCTTGGTGGTGAGTGTGGAGGGAATTATGGTATTAAAAGCAGAGCTGTAGTCGATGAAGAGCATTTTAACATAATTCCCTTTCCTAGTGTCCAGGTGAGTGAGTGATGTGTGGAGGAGATGAGAGATTGCATCGTCTGTGGAGCGGTTCTGATGGTATGCAAACTGTAGTGAGTCCAGTGTGTCAGGTAGTGAAGAAATGATGAAGTCTCTGATAAGGCGTTCAAAGCACTTCATCACTACTGAGGTGAGGGCTACAGGGCGATAGTCATTGAGGGAAGCAGGATGTGGTTTCTTCGGGACAGGAACAATGATGGACTCTTTGAAGCATGTGGGGATCACCGACTGAGATAGAGAGATGTTGAATATCTCAGTGAACACAGGTGCTAGCTGGTCTGCGCAGGCTCTGAGGATTCGGCCTGAGATGCCGTCTGGTCCTGCTGCTTTCCTTGTGTTCACTCTCTTGAAGGCTCTCCTCACGTCGTGCTCGGAGATGATGAGCGCGTTCCCGGTGCTGGCAGTGTCTTCCTGTCTGCAGCCGTTTGCGCCACTAGCATTAGCGCCATTAGCATTAGCGCCGTTAGCATTAGCGCCGTTTCTCACACGGACTCGCGCCGACACCAACCCTTGCCGAATTCACCTTATCCAGATGAAACATTGAGTTTGCTGTCCCAGCAATGCAGTCGGAGGTCCTTGTGCACCGAGGATAAAGCCGCGTCGAAATCACGTAGTCAAAATGGCGGTCGGGTGTTTCCCGAAGGCATGCTCTCTCGGCGGGTTAAATTCGGCGAATATTCCACGCACACAGTCGCCAATAATACAGTTTATCAGTTCGGTAAACTTATATCAGCATCAGTCCACTTCTAAAGCCTAGATGCGGGAAATACTGTGTAATCCTCTCTCTTGCTAATGAGCTTAGACTAACCGTCTGCTCTTCACGGATTCCTCCTTTTTCGTCTTCCCATAATTCCCTGCTTCCCCACTCCCCGATTAGGGTGCAAAAGTCACCATACACTGTTTAACCAACAAAAAGGAACATTTAAACATTCAAATAAAATACAGGCCTCCAGAAATTAAATACATGTCAGCATAGTACATTCAGAATTTATATTTCTCAACATCATACAAGTGAAAATAAAACACATATATATATATATACACATAGCACAGGGCTACACTTGTATGCCTCAATCATTTCAGCAGTCCATGTCAGAGGTTGTTGGAGCGGATCGTTGTGTGAGATGGCTGTCCTAATGCGTTTATCGTAGAATGAGCAGTCAGGAATCCACTGACGACAGTAGTTGATCAGTCCCAGGAAAGCCATGAGAGCATGTTTAGTGCTGGGACATTTAGTGTAGAGAATAACCTGGATTCGTTCCTTTGAGAGCCTTCTTTGTCCTTGGGAGAGTTCCAAACCCAGGTATTTTACAGTGTCTCTGCAAAACTGTAATTTAGTCTTTGATACCTTGAAACCCTTCTGTGCCAGGTGTTTCAGGAGACAAATGGTGGCTTCTTCGCAGACGGCAGGCGAAGCAGCGTACACCAGTAGATCATCCGCGTAAGATAGGACAACAGAATCAGTGGGGAGACTTAGATCACCAAGTGCATCTCTTACTACAGCCGAAAAAACAGCCGGTGAGTCAACACAACCCTGTGGAAGACGAGACCAGGTGAACTGATGCCCCCTGTCAGTGAAGGCGAACAATGGCTGTGTCTGCTCTTCCACAGGAACACTGAAGAAGGCAGAGCAAAGGTCAATAACAGAGAAATGCGAATGATGACAAGGTATAGAGGAGACGATGGACAGCACATCAGGCACAACAGGTTCTACAGGGATAATTATGTCATTTATTTTTCTCAAATCTTGTGTAAATCTCCACGTGCCATCAGGTTTCAGTACTGGATTAACAGGTGTGTTATAAGAACTTACACATAGTTTAACAACACCCTGCTTGAGCAATAAGCTTAAAATTTCATCTATTCCTGAGGCCTTGGCCTCGGAGAGTGGATATTGTTTGATGTACACAGGTTGCAAATGTTTTAATTTAGCTTCATAAGGAACACAGTGTACTAACCCCACCTCATCCTTATGTTCAGCCCACAGACTGCTCGGCACACATTCAAGGGCAGCAGGAAGAGTGCTGTTCTGTGAAGAAAGGAAACAATTATTTACACGCATATTTGTGAGGTGGGAAAAAGGAACTGAATCAGGCACTTCAACAGTGAGTTTTGCGCCAGAAAAAGTCAAGGACATGTGTAGTCTGCTCATTAAATCGCGTCCTAGCAGATTAAAAGGACAATCAGGCATACAGACAAAACAATGAGAGAGATGAATTCTCTTATCTAAAGGACATGTTACAGTTATCTGAGGAGTGAAATAATTTCGTTGAACAACCCCTTCAATTCCCACAGAGCTGATACTTTTATTCGAGAGCGGTCCCTCATAATCACGACCTAAAGACGACATTGTAGCTCCCGTATCCACCAAAAAAGAGAATACAGAACCATCTATAAACAATTCATTAACCTGAGGTGACTCGAAAGTACAAAGTAATATTGCGGGGCTGGAACTCTGCGGGCATCCCTATGCATCATTTGCCCCTACCTGCATCCCTGAGAAGGGATTGGGTCTATATTGCTGCTGCTGTTGTTGTTGTTGTACTCGCTGTGGTGGCTGCTGTGAAGGATTAGGAGAAAATACCTCATTAGCATCATGCCACTGCTCATCATTCAATCGTTTGTACACATTTTGTCCACTACGTCCCTCATCAAGGGCCTTTGTGCGACATTCACGAGCCCAATGACCTTCTTTATAACAATAATAACAATAACCAGATCTACCCAAGTAAAAAAAAAAGTATGCTAAGTATATTAAATCCTAGCATGCCAAAGCATACTTAAATGTACATTCCAAGATGGCGCCGGTGAGGTCGGCTGCCGTCACGACTGCTCCGACCACCTTTTCTTTGTTTTTGTTCTTTAAGTTAGTTTTCAGTGTTTTAAAATCGGCAAAATCACCACCATTGAGTACATTAGGTATGATAGAGACACTCTTGTTTCTATTGGTATACAATGTACTCACAATTCGACAGTTTTAACTCCGGATCCGAGCTGGCCGAGTGAGATCCTGAGGGAGAACAATGGACGCGACGCGAAGCGACGAACCCGAGGGAAACGAGCTGGCGTGAGGAACCGGCTCAGGGCCCGTGCACACCGCACACCTCTGCCTAGCATCCTGCTCGCCAACGTCCAGTCACTGGAGAACAAGCTCGATGACCTCAGGGCCAGGATAAAGTTCCAGAGAGACATTCGGGACTGCAATCTCCTCTGCTTCACCGAGACATGGCTGAACCCAGCGGTGCCAGACCACGCCATACAGCCGGCCGAGTTCTTCTCGGTTCACCGGATGGACAGGACGCGGGACTCGGGGAAGTCAAGGGGAGGCGGCGTGTGCTTAATGGTGAACAACAGCTGGTGCAACAGCGCGAGCGTTGTTCCTCTTACACGCTCCTGCACACCAAACCTGGAACTACTGTCCATCATGTGTCGTCCATTTTATCTTCCACGGGAGTTCACATCGGTCATAATAAGTGCCGTTTACATTCCTCCACAAGCAAACACTAACACTGCCTTATGCGAGCTGCATGAGGCGCTCACACAGCACCAGACACAACACCGGGACGCTGCGCTCATTGTGGCGGGGGATTTTAATAATGCCAACCTCAAACGCGCAGCGCCGAACTTTTATCAGCACATCACCTGCCCCACCAGGGGCGAAAGGACACTGGACCACTGTTATACCACGGTCAAAGACGGTTACAAGGCACAATCTCGTCCAGCGTTTGGTAAATCCGACCACGCCGCCATCTTCCTTATGCCAAAATATAAACAAAGGCTGAAACAGGAAGTTCCGGTTCAGAGGGAGGTCGCGGCTGGGCGGACCAATCGGTGGCCGCGTTACAGGACGCACTCGATGACGCAGACTGGGACATGTTCAGAAACAGCTCAGATGATGACGTCAGCGTGTGTACGGAAGCGGTTGTGGGATTTATTGAAAAGCTGGTAGACGATACGGTAGAGAAAAAGACTATCAGAACGTTTCCCAACCAGAAGCCGTGGGTGGATAAAACCATCCGCGACGCTCTGAGATCTCGCACAGCTGCCTACAACACGGGACTTGCATCGGGGGACATGGAACCGTACAAGGCTGCGTCATATAACGTCCGGAAGGCGGTGAAAGAGGCGAAGCAGCGCTACGGGAGAAAACTAGAGTCACAGCTTCAACAGAGTGACTCTAGGAGCCTGTGGCAGGGACTGAGAACAATAACGGACTACAAAGCACCAGCATCCGGTATGACGAACGCGGACGCGACTCTGGCAGACGAGCTCAACATCTTCTATGCTCGCTTCGAGGCTGCAGCTAAAGACGCTAGCGATGCTAATGCTAACGGCGCTAATGCTAATGGCGCTAATGCTAGCGGCGCTAACGGCTGCAGACAGGAAGACACAGCCAGCACCGGGAACGCGCTCATCATCTCCGAGCATGACGTGAGGAGAGCCTTCAAGAGAGTGAACACCAGGAAAGCAGCAGGACCAGATGGCATCTCAGGCCGTATCCTCAGAGCCTGCGCAGACCAGCTAGCACCTGTGTTCACTGAGATATTCAACATCTCTTTATCTCAGTCGGTGATCCCCACATGCTTCAAAGAGTCCATCATTGTTCCTGTTCCAAAGAAACCACATCCTGCTTCTCTCAATGACTATCGCCCTGTAGCTCTCACCTCAGTAGTGATGAAGTGCTTTGAACGCCTTATCAGAGACTTCATCATTTCTTCACTACCCGACACACTGGACCCACTACAGTTTGCATACCGTCAGAACCGCTCCACAGACGATGCAATCTCTCATCTCCTCCACACATCACTCACTCACCTGGACACTAGGAAAGGGAATTATGTTAAAATGCTCTTCATCGACTACAGCTCTGCTTTTAACACAATAATTCCCTCCACACTCACCACCAAGCTGGAGCACCTGGGACTCAGCTCATCTATATGTCAGTGGATCTCCAATTTTCTGACTGGCAGACCACAGGCAGTAAGGATGGGCGGACATGTCTCAGCCACACTCACTCTTAGCACTGGAGCCCCCCAAGGTTGTGTTCTGAGCCCCCTGCTGTACTCTTTGTACACCCACGACTGCGTGGCCACTACCAACTCCACCTCCATCATCAAGTTTGCTGACGACACCGTCGTGGTCGGACTGATCACCAACAATGATGAGTCGGACTACTTAGAGGAGATTGGAAATCTGGAGAACTGGTGCCAGAGGAACAATCTCCTCCTGAACGTCAGTAAGACAAAGGAGCTGATAGTGGACTTTAGTACAAAGCAAGAGAGGAACTACCAGACCCCCGTCATCAACAGGAGCCCAGTGGAGAGAGTGGACAGCTTCAGATACCTCTGTGTTCACATTACGCAGGACCTATCATGGTCCTGTCACATCAGCACCGTGGTGAAAAAAGCCCGGCAGCGTCTCTACCACCTCAGACGCTTGAGAGACTTTAGACTGCCCTCCAAGGTGCTCAGGAACTTCTACTCCTGCACCATAGAGAGCATCCTGACGGGAAATATCACGACCTGGTTCGGGAACAGCACCATGCAGGACAGACGAGCTCTACAGAGGGTGGTGCGATCAGCCGAGCGCATCATCCGCACTGAGCTCCCTGACCTACACTCCATCTACAGCAAGCGGTGCTGGACTAAGGCCAGGAAGATCATGAAGGACCTCAGTCACCCCAGTAATGGACTGTTCTCTTTGTTGCGGTCTGGGAAGAGATTCCGCTCCCTAAAGGCCAACACAGAGAGACTGAGGAGGAGCTTCTTCCCGCAGGCGATAAGGTCTCTCAATCATCAATCATCACTACACCACACAGGACTAATAACATCTTTTAAGCTCACAACACTGACTGAACAATCATGGACACATTCATACACACTTGCACTAAATACTCATACATCTGGACAATTGCACATGTCACCTCCATGCATATTTGCACAACCACTGACACTTTAATCATATATTTTTGCAATATTTTATTATGCCTTATGCACAGTTAATTTTACTATTTAAAATTATTTCTTTAGTATTTACTTTTTATTGATTATTTATTTTACATACAAGATTTTATTTTCTTTTTTTAAGGTCACTGGCGGTCGTATAAAGCATTTCACTGCATATTATACTGTGTATGATTGTGTATGTGACCAATAAAATTTGAATTTGAATTTGAATCCAGACTAATGACTAGTATACTTGAAGTTTGCTATTTTGGAACAACAAATTTTGTACTAAGTGTATTTAAGTTGTAATTAAATTGTAGAAAAGCACAATTTTAAATGTATTAAGTATACTTGTGTGTGCTAAAGTGGAACAACTTTAAGTATACTTTAGTACACTTAAAGTATATGGCTGTGTGTGTACTAACGTACATACCTGACAGTATTATTAATACAATTTAAGTATATATTTAATGTATTATAAGTACATTACAGCTATTTTTACTGTATTACAAATACATGATTAATGTACTATGAGTATATTCTTATTGCAGCAGTAGCATGCTGTTATACTTCTGGCCAATTACAAATACTAAAAAAAGTACACTTTGTGGTTAATACAAATATACTTTATTGTATCATACAGTACACACAACCTTCTATAATACTGTAGCGTTTTTCGACGCTAGCAGGGAACTTGGAGGACGCGTGAGTTTTCTGGCTACACAATGTAATGACACACCTATTCCGCTATTAGCTAGAACTGGAGAACGGTAGCAGAATGCAGCACATACACGCGTAGAGATAGCACACATGTACACATATTCAAACTTGGCCGAAGCCACTAACCTAAACACACGTCCCAAACAGGGTGAACACAAAAAGAACACCTGCCGCAAGGCATGACAGTCGCAAACTGCTGCCCCGCCCACAATACTGTATTGCAAATGTGTTACCAGTACATTAAGTGTTTAGGATATGCTAAATGCATTTTCTACACATTAACATGTTTTTGAAAAGCATTACATCAGTAATTATGAGGCAGACTTTATTCATGAGTTCAACAGATTTCATTTGCACAAGGTTACAAAAAAGCACTTCTATAGTTTATTTGTGCTCAATAAAAGTCAGGTTGTCTCACAAACACACAAACTAAAATATAAACTGGTGTGTGAACACAGACAGAGATTAGTATTAGAATCTACAGGTACAGTATTAGTTTAAACCTGGTGTGTGAACACAGACAGACATTAGTATTAGAATCTACAGGTACAGTATTAGTTTAAACCTGGTGTGTGAACACAGACAGACATTAGTATTAGAATCTACAGGTACAGTATTAGTTTAAACCTGGTGTGTTGATTCTGTTACACAGAGACTGAAAACAGTCCGAGAGCTACGGAGCCATTACCCCACAAGCAAAGTACATAACACATTAACAACAACACATTAGACAATAAAAACCATAGATTAAAGTATGTATTTAATTTAAAACCGTTAAATTTACCTTATGCCGATGAAAATAAAATAATAACGATACGAACTAACGCACGCGAGGATGCAGCTTCAGCCGTTAATTCAAACTAGAAGTGGAGAACTGGGGAGCCAATCAGAGAACGGACAGTCCGCCTCTAGCTCTGATTGGCAGGTGGGGCGCCGTCTAGTCTCCGGTTGGCTGGAATAGTCGCAGAGTTTACAACGCTGCTGCAGTTGGTGTGTCGCTTTATGACAGTGAGCAGACAGAAGAGTGAGAAGTAAAAACATAAATTACCTTGAACGGCAAAAGTGATTTTGAGCGCGCAGGAATGAGTTTGAGATCGCGCGAGGGAGAGATTCAGCGTGCAAAAACGAGTCGAAAAGCGCGTGCACGAGAGAGTAGTGCACTCAATATAAGTACATTTACATTTAACTGATAATATACTGAGACTACCGTATATTAAAATTTGTATTCTAATATATACTTTCTGTACATTTGTACAATGATTATTTCGAGCATATTTAAAAAAATATATACCAAAAATATATTGAAAAACAAGTTTAAATAAGTATACTTTGGAAATTAGACCAGCCTTTCACTTAAAGTATATTTTCCAATAATATATCTTTGGAACGTGTACTATAATACAATCATTTTTAAGTATATTTAAAGTTTAATTCCAAAATTTGGTAAAAGCATGATGTTAGTATACTTTTTATATATTAACTGATGGTACAACTTTTTGTTAGTATATTTGCAATGTATTATCGAGGATTTCAATATATTTGTAATACACTAAAGTGCATTTTTTTTTCACTGGGGTACAGGGTGCACTCTGACCCTGCAGACCTCCACTACCTCTTCCACGGCCTCCTCGGCCTCCCACACCCCTTTTTTCCACCTCTATATCCTTCACTTTCCACAAACAAACATGCCACTTGTCTGTTTTCTAAAATACCGTCTCCTTGCAGTGTTATCACATGCTCACCTAATATTTTAATAGTCGTTGTAAAACGGTCTGACAATTGAAACTTTAAAATCTTCATGATTTCTGGTCGACAATTATTCAAGAAGGTGGTAAGGAAAAGTGGGTTAGGGTTTTCTTCAGGGAGGGGCATACCACCCAAAAGGTTCCAGGTCTCTCGAAACCTCTCGAGAAACCTGGATGTGGTCTCACTCTTTTCTTGTTTACAATTAGTTACCTGTGACAGATCCTGACTAGCTTGTTGACGTGCAAGAAGATAAGTAGTTAGCTCATCTTTTAAAAGTTTCATAGCCAAATTAGAATTACCCCAAAGAAAAACCCCTCAATAACACACAAGTCCGTGCTTAGTGAGACGTTCAAAGTTTATTGTGGAAGACAGGAGTATATATATACACACACACAAAGAACCAAAGAAAAGGTGGGTGCAGGAGTGTTTACATCTGGTCTGGAATGTTTAGAAAAGATAAGGTAAAGAAGAACATAAAATTAGGAGTAGCTCTGCATTTACGAGCCTTCGAAAGTTTTACGACCTTTAACATAAACTACTATAGTATGTGTTTATTGAAACTGCAGCTTGTGTCGAGGTAAGAGAAAGAAAAAAACATTCTGTTCTCACGCACACAGAATATCATGAAACACACTAAAAATCAAATATTCCCTACAAGGTGTTTATAAAGAAGTGGTTTTCAAATACAGTAAATAAATAAACTGGATTCCTGCAAAGTTATTTTTTTAATATGACTGGAAGGTAGTGTCTCTAAGAGGTGTCCTATACAGTAAATGACCTAGGACACATATTAATTTAAATGTAACTTGTTTAAAATTTGTAAATATGAAAATTAAAGTATATGTATCCTACATGTAAGGGATGCATTTTAAACAGTATTGTACAATTAGGTTAAATTAAAAGGTTGCAGCAATCTCTTTCTTGTGAAAAATAAACATGTCATGTTTCTGTTAAGAATTTAACAATACACACAATTATTTGCTGAAGGACAGAGAACGAATGTACACTTCATACATAATTAGGCAAGGTAAAAAAAAAACTTGTTAATTAACCTACATTAGAATTAGTATAACGGTTAACCCCTAGAGGGCGCCTAACGCCCATTTAAGTTTTGTTTGTAGTTTTCGTTATGTTAGGTATTACTTCAGTTCCCAGTCTGCACCTCGGTCAGGTGACGTAAGAAGCTCACCTGAACCGAGGAAAGCTAATTACAGTGGGAGCCACGTCAAACAGCCGCCTGGAGCATGACGGCTCCATGGCAGGTTCATGAAGGGTTAATGGACGCTTCGTGCATGGAATGTGATCCCCCGCGATGACGCAGTTAACAATGCCCCGCCCCATAAACGCCCCCATGCGTTTTCTAAAAAGATGGTTGCAATGCCGTATAATTCCGCCAGATGGAGCATTGACTGGCACAGTTAACTGCAGTGTCCAGGAAGCCCAATACCGTATCTTTAATATACAGACAGTTCTTGTATTGTCAACATAGTTTCATAAATAGATGACGTGGTAAAAAAAAACAACAACAACAAACCCATTAATAAAACAGATTTGTTAAATCACTCAATACACAACCCATGATTATTATGCTATTTACTATTTAATAATGACTTAATAAAATTAGTTAGTGAAATATTTTTTAAGACATTCTGAAGTGATCCTTAAAGACACGGTAGCGTCTGTAATTTGTCTATACCGATCATTGTAGGTATGGAATAAAAACGCGGGCTATGTACAGTATTTTATATTACGGTGTATTTTACCTAGTTCCATTTAATATATTGATAGATAATATTTTGCTGCAAAATAAAGCTCAAAATGTAATGTCTGCTTGGGATTGTTTTCGTTATATTTTTGATGATGTTTTCGCTGATTTTTTTTTTCACTGATAGTCAACAAGTGGCATAAGAAACGCAATTAATGGCGCATGCAACCTGGAATAAATATCTGCCCATTCATTCATTCATTCATTTTCTATACCGCTTAATACTGTGTTCAGGGTCGCGGGGGACCTGGAGCCTATCCCAGGAGACTTCGGGCACTAGGCGGGGTACACCCTGGACAGGGTGCCAATCCATCGCAGGGCACACACAAATACACACACTCACACACCCAATCACACACTATGGGCAATTTAGGAACGCCAATTAGCCTAACCTGCATATCTTTGGACTGTGGGAGGAAACCGGAGTACCCGGAGGAAACCCACCAAGCACGGGGAGAACATGCAAACTCTATGCACACAGAGATGGGAATCGAGCCTGATATCTGCCCATATGGATCAGTTTTTCTTTAGTCATTTAATCATGCATAATGCTCCCCCGTCAAAAAATCTGATGGGGCATTAATCACTTATCACAACTGTCAATGGATGCGGCAGCAGAGACACATTAAATCCGCATAAACACTTGGAAACAATAGTAAAAAAGTTCCAGAGGGTGAGCGCCTGTTATACTAATGTATTTTTACTGATTTTTTTACTGCTTATATTTCGTTTGGTTTTACGCAATTTCATGTGTGTGTGTGTGTGTGCACGAGAGAGAGAGGATACTCTGACAAGAGCAACTTCCGTGTGGCTCCAGTGGCACAATCGGTTAGCACGTGACACTTATAAAGCGGTCCAGGTGAAGCAATGCCGAGTTCGAGCCTCACCTAAAGAACCCAAAACATTTTACTGCATATCGTGCTGTGTATGTGACAAATCAAATTTTTATTTGAAAGTAAAGCTTAAAATTTAACTTCTACTTGGGTTTGTTTTCGTTATATTTTTGATGTTTTCGCTGATAGTCAAATTGGCATAACAAATGGATTAATGGCGCATAATATCTGGAACAAATATCTGTCCATACGGATCAGTATTTCTTTAGTCATTTAACCAGCATAACGTCCCACATCAAAGATCTGATGGGGCATAAATCACTTATCACAACGGTGAATAGATGCAGCAGCATAATCCCCATAAACATTCACACTTGAAAAAATACTAACAGAACTAAACAGTTCTAGAGTGTTAGTGCCTGTTATCACAGGACAGGAATCACCTACAGGATACTACTGTATTTTTACTGCTCATATTTTTTACCCTAGTTTCATTTGGTTTTATGCGATTTCATGTGTTATTTGTGTGTGTCTGTGTGTGTACAGTGTGTGTGTGTGTGTGTGTGTGTGTGTGTGTGTGTGTGTGTGTGTGTGTCGTGTGAGTGCGAGAGATAGCGTGAGAGCGCGTGCGCGAGAGAGGGCTTACATGGTGATTTGTCCAAGGTTACTAAAACCTGGCTTACTACCTATAAACATTATTTCAATTTAACTCATGGGTCTCAATCACAGATGACACGACAAATTATATACTCTGAAACGTTCATTTGAACATTTAAAAATATATACAAAAACATTAATACTAATGTTATCATGGTGTAAATTATTAACATTAGATTAGGTCCTGCCATTAATTAATTCATATTATAATTACTTTTACATAGTATAGTTGCTGGACTGACATTACCAAAAACTAGCTATTTCATTTAGCCTTTCTAAAATCAACCCATCTATCATTTATAATCAGGAAACATAAAACATATTATGATCTGTTCAATAGCCCATCTGTTTTCATGTATTGTTTATTATTCATAAGACAACCTTTCAGTTTTGTAAATTTGTATTTAGTAATATTTTTCGGATTAATTATAAGAAATGTATTCACAATTCCACTGTCTGAAATTATCTCAGATCACTATCTTGTCTCCATTCAAGTGTGTCACAGTGATAATGTACGCACAGCACCGCGCTACCGTATTAAACGTACATTCACATCAACTACCACACAGAGTTTTATCAGTAATCTCCCAGAGTTACCAACTTCGATTAGGCCACCGTCTGACCCCACAGAACTCGATCAGGCGACTGTAAACATGCTGGATGCACAGAAAACGCATGAATCTCACTCACGCGCTTCGCTGAGACCAAGGCAATCAATAGCGCAGTCTTGAAGGACAGTGCCTTGAAATCAATCTTGTCTAGCGGTTCAAATGGGGACGTGGATAATGCATCAAGCACCAATCCCAGGTCCCATGATGGGCTAAGTGGTTTTGACACTGGCAGGGCGCGGCGCGCGCCCTTCATGAATCTGCATATCAAAGGATGTTGGCCCACCGTTTTGGAACACTGAAATGTTGGAACACTGAAAGGGAATCTCATGCCTAGCTCTGCACCAGCGCTCAAACACATTCCATTTGCAGTCGTAGAGAGACCTAGTCGATGCTGCTCTGGCGTTCTGTATAGTCTTGATGACACTGTCAGGCAGGCCAGTCTTACTTAAATTGTACCACTCACCGGCCAGGCCCATAGTGCCAGTCGTTCCGGGTGAGGGTGGAAGATCTCCCCCCCCTCCTGTGACAGGAGGTCTCTGCGCTGCGGGAGAGACCACGGTTCGCCGTCTAGCATATGCATGATCTCCGCAAGCCAGTGTTTCCCTGGCCATCTCGGAGCTATTAGTATTATTTTCAGACCTTCCTCTCTTACTCTGCAGAGAGTTGGTGCTATCAGCGCTATTGGCGGGAACGCGTATAGGAGAGTGCGAGGCCACTCGTGTGCTAGCGCATCTATCCCCAGGGGCGCGCTCCGGTCCTTCAGGGAAAAAAACAGGTGACATTGGGCGTTGTCTTTGGACGCGAACAGATCCACTGTCGCTCTGCCATATATGCTCCAGATCTGTTCGATCACTTCGCTGTTCAGTTTCCACTCCCCATAGGAGGGATTTCCCCTGGACAGCAGATCTGCGCCCCGATTCATCACACCCTGTACGTGTGTCGCTCTCAGGGATAAAAGGTTGACACTGCCCCATAAAATCAGTCTGCGTGCTAGCGTGTGCAGCAGAAGTGATCTGAGGCCCCCCTGACGATTTATGTACGCTACAACTGTAGTGTTGTCCGTTCTCACAAGAACATGATTTCCTCTCAGAAAAGGAAGAAAATGTTTTAGTGTCAGAAAGACAGCTAGCATTTCCAGATAGTTTATGTGAAGATTGGTCATGTGCTGACCCCATCTCCCATTCACTATTCTGCCCTCGTGAATGCCCCCCCAACCGGATAACGACGCATCCGTTGTTATCATCTTTCTGTGTCGGACCACGCCCATGGCAACCCCTTCGATCAGGAAATTCGGGTGTCTCCACTGGCGTAGTGCTAGAACCGCCTCTGACGTCACTCTTACCCTTCTCCGTGAGTGACATGCTGGGTCCAGCCCCTGAGACGCCACCCAGCGTTGAAATTCCCTCATATGCAGTCTGCCTAGGGGAATAACCATCAGGGCTGATGCCATCAGTCCTAGTAGTCTGAGGCATGTGCGAAAGCAAACTTTGTGTTCTCTCTGAAATTGTGTCATGCAGGAGGTGAATCTTTTCACCCTGTCTGTGGAGAGTCGTGCTCTGAACTTCACTGAGTTATGGATTGTGTGGGAATTAAAACACTCTTTTCTGTGTTTAATCTTAGCCCCAGCTCCTGTATGTGTTCCATAAGCATAGCTGTGTGTTCTCTCGCTTCCTGTTCCGAGCGGGCTGTCACGAGCCAGTCGTCTATGTAAGTAGCGAGACGAATGCCTTTTTCTCTGAGCGGAGTCAGTGCCGCTTCTGTGCATTTCACAAATACTCTGGGACTGAGGGACAAGCCGAATGGTAGCACCAGATATTCGTATACCACACCAAGGAAGGCAAATCTCAGAAACTTCCTGTGGGGTGGGTATATGTTTATGTGAAAATATGCGTCCTTCAGGTCGATCGATGTAAACCAATCTCCCTGGCGCACTATTTTCAGGAGTGTAGAGTGAGTGAGCATTCTGAACTTGTATTTCTTTAGGTATACATTCAGCGCGCGCAGATCTAGTATCGGGCGGAGGGTTTGAGTCCCTTTCTTTGGAACGAGAAAGTATCTCGAGTAAAACCCGCTGTGGCTCTCTTCTGGTGGAACCACTCTTATTGCCCTTTTGTTCAACAGAGAGGAAATTTCCTCTTGAAGGACCTGTTTCAGTTCCCCTCGCACCTGGGAATGAATTATCCCTCTGAAGGCTGGGGGGGAAACCGCGAATTGCAGTCTGTACTGTCGTGGAAATTAATTGAAGACTCAGGCTTTGCAATGCAATAGGAGTAAAAGACTCGACCTCCATGACATCGTACGTCCCATTACTCAATGACATGACATGAACATGTACTTAATACTGTGATTTTCTAGGATTACATCAATTGGATAATCATATAACCTACAATGGAACATACAATTACACAATAACATAACATGAATATGTAATTAATATAATGATTTTTCCTAGGATTACACTAACCTAAATAACCTGGACATCTTATACAGTCTAAAATGAAGCATGCATAATACAGTACAATGTTTAAAGCATATATAATGTTGAACAGCTGGGTCATGATGTAAGAACTTCAACCCAGATACTTTGCGTATCGTAGAGGGTCGCCTTTGGGGAGAGGCTAGGCCAGTGCTTTCACCCAAGGCATGGCTCATCATTAATCATCTTCTTCGTCCTCGTCCGAGGTGCCTGAATCTCCTCCTGATTCTTGGGAATCACAGTCTGAGCTATAAATGTCTTTATCATAGGTTAGGGGTATTTTCTCATCTTGCCACTTTAACACCTCCATTTGTTGAACTGTAGCTTTTATGACCAAGGACTTTAATATAGGAAGTACACAACAAAACAACAATCCTCCTATTAATATAGCAAATCCCAAGAACATACCAAATTTAGCAAACCATGCTCCCCAAGCTCCCAGTTTCAGATCTAGCCAGTCCCATATTTTATTATCCCTTCCAGCATTTTCAGTTACTTCCCGTCTCAGATTTTTAAGTTGATTCATGGCTTTAGTAAAAGTCCCATCAGGCGCTGTATTGTTAGGAATATAAGTACAACATTGATCACCAAACAGAATGCACACACCTCCTTTCTCAGCCAATAACCAGTTTAATGCTTGTCTATTTTGCCAGGTCATTGTACTAGTAGCCACTAATTGCTCTCCTAATGCAGCCAAAGCATCTTCTGTGTAATTAATAAATCTCTGTTGATTATAGAAAATATAATTAATCCATTCAGCATTTTTGTTAGGTGTTATCCATATAAAAATTGACTCAAATCCAGATTTTACCTCATCTCTGGCTTTAAATTCATTAGGTATACCTCTGGGTTGTCCTACTGAGTCTATATACACGTTGGGATCAGGTTGGTAAGCCCTCTTCACTCTATGATTGGCTTCTGAGTTACCCATCACCGGCTGTTCTATGTCCCAACCCGCTATTGACATTTCCTGGATCATTCGGACTCTAGCACAGATACCTTTCCAACGTTTTGGTAATGTTGCCCTCAATAGTGTTCCCCCACAAAGCCAGAAAAAATCAGCTACTGGTACTGATTGGTCATCATACCGGAACTTTAGTGGAAACAATAATGTTTGGTTCATGCAGCTATGTGTTATAGTGATATTCCCTTGCATTGTGACTGTCGCATGAAGTATTGTTTTCTTATGAACGTCCGTTCGTGTAAAAGAGTCAGTGTCCAAGTGCCACATTATCATACAATTACCCTGAAATTCCCCCACACTATGATTTCCTACTGTTTTATTGAAACATTCATACTCAAGTGTATAATCTATTTCATACTCAGAGGGGAATTCTATCTTTTGTTCTTCAATTCTTATATCCAACTGCTGACACCATTCTCCCCATTCAGGTGTATGGTAGTTATTGAAGTAATCTGGACTACTTAATATTGCCAAACATTCTGCTGGACACAGTGGACGTCGGAAGACATGCAGATGACAAAAATTCTGAGTAAACTCTGCACAATGTCTAAAGTCATATGGATTAGGTACTACTATAACTTTCCTTAATGGGGATGGAGTGCAAATTAAACAACTAGTTATTTTGTTTTCCTTGGCTGTGTAGGCAGCCCATTTGTACCACTCATTACTTTGAGCTATGTTTAAGAGTTTTTCTTTTATTTTCCTGCCAACAGTTTTATTACTAAGAACTTTTTGACCAACATTTAATTGAGGCTTTATGGGTGCTAGTTTTAGGTCATTTTGTCTCTTAATGAAAGTTCGAGAAGTTATATTTTGTGTATGGAGGGACACTGTTATCTCGTTAGGCCTAGTCAACTGTTGTAAACTTAATTCTTGGGAAGTCTGATTGGAGCTGTGTACAGGTGAGCTGACCACGGCTTGGTGTAATACCTGAAAGATAATGATCATTAGGTATGCTATCCACTTTATCTTCCCCATTTTTCTGCTTTATTTCCTCCACCCCTTTCACACAGATTTCAAGACCGTGTAGGTTTTCACTGTCGTTGGGTGGGTCCTCTTCTTCTGCACCTGTTCCCTTACTTACTTTAGGGACTCTTGTGCAATGGTTTAAATGATACCAGGTGGTTTTGCCTTCCACTTGGACTGCTGTAGGAGTGGCTGCTACAACATTGTAAGGCCCCTCTCTCCTGGCCTCATGCCACTTTCTCCTGAACACTCGCAGATAGACCTGGTCTCCTGGAGTGATGGGACACGGAGCGTCTTTCTCTTCCTCCGTCTCCTTGTTCTTTTCCTGCACAAAGATTGCTTTATGTATGGCAGTTAGTTTCTTCATATATGATCTGAGTTCCAGTTGCAATTGTTCTAGCGGTGGCCCTTTATATGGCCCTCTACAGAATGGCACAGGCATGGGTCGACCCGTAAGCATTTCATGCGGGGTTAAGTGAGTGTTTCTGTTAGTTTGCATGCGATAGCTCATTAGTGCAAGCGGTAAAGCATCAACCCAGTTAAGTTTTGTACTAGCACAAATCTTATTAAGCTTGGCTTTGAGGGTGCCGTTTATTCTCTCCACTATACCCTGGGACTGTGGATGATAGACACACCCAAATCTTTGCTTTATTCTTAACTGTTGTAGTACTTGCTTTACAGTTTTCTGAATGAACGCTGATCCATTGTCTGAACTGATTTCTGACGGAATTCCAAACCTAGGTATCACTTCCCTTGTGAGGAATTTGACAACTGTTCCTGACCCTTCATCTGCAGATGGTATTGCTTCTACCCATCTACTAAATCTGTCAATTATCACAAGCATATATCTTTTGCCTCGAGCATACTTTATCATGTCCACATAATCCATAACCAAATGCTTAAAAGGTCCTTCAGGTACCGGTATATGGCCAATAGGTGTCGCTGTTCCCTTTCTGACGTTATGTTTAGCACATATCTCACATGAAGCTAGGAACTCATCAACCATAGCATGCAGATATGGAGTCCAATACCCTTGTTGCTTGATTTTTCTCACCACCTCTCCTCTAGCACAATGGTCGAATCCATGAGCATCTGAAATCAAAATGTTCAACAAAGCTGTGGGTGCTATGATCAAACCTTCATGTGAACGCCAAATACCTTGTGCATCTTTCTGAGCTCCCCTCTGGAGCCACATAGAGTGTTCGTATGGACCTGCTTGATTTTGAATCCGAATAATATCCTCCAACTGTGGCTGCGGTTCTATAAGGACCACGGGCGCTTGCACAGCTAGTTGACACTTCGATGCACGCTTTGCTTCTAAGTCTGCTATGTTGTTACCCTTAGTAACATAATCATTCCCCTTTTTATGGGCCTGACATTTAATGATAGCCAATCGTTTTGGTAGCATCATAGCAGACATTAGTTTACCTATTTGCTCAGCATGTTGAATGGGCGTTCCGTCACTCCTTTTAAACCCTCTTTGCTTCCATACTGCTCCAAACAGATGACATACACCATGCGAATAAGCTGAATCTGTAAAAATATTTGCCACTAGCCCTTTGGCTAATTGACAAGCAGCGGTGAGCGATTTCAACTCAGCTAACTGAGCAGAACACGGTTGTGTACAATGCTGAGATAGGATAGGTTTAAAATCTTCTCCATCCTTCATCACTACTGAATACCCTGTGTGACTACCTACATGATCTCTAAAGCTAGATCCATCAACAAAATAAGTCACTTCCGCTTCAGCTATAGGCTTAGATTCAAGATCAGGTCGTAACCGAGTAAATGCCAGTGAATTCGCCACACAATCATGAGGCACTCCTTCGTACGCTAAAGGAACCAATTCAGCTGGGTTAACCGTGTCACATCTCTTTATGGTAATGTCGGGATATGTGAGCAGTGAAGAATATGCTAGAATACGTGCTTGAGTAAGAACAAATTTTCCCTGTTCTATTAATTCTACCACTTTATGATGCGTGTAGATGGTTACCGGGTAACCCATAGTCAATGTGGATGCTTTGTCATATGCATAATGTACTGCTGCAAGTCCCTGTTGATAGCAAGGTGGGTAGCCTTGTGCTACATTATCTAGCTTAGTGCTGTAGTAAGCTAAGGGCTGTTTTCTTCTTCCACTGCAGGTTTCCTGCATCAACACAGCTGAGGCATATCCATCAGCTCGGTTAGCCACATATAGATGAAACGGTTTGGTATAATCCGGTATACCTAATGTAGGAGCTGTTTGCATTTCTTTCTTGATGGACTCAAATGCTAACCGTGCATCTGTGTTCCATTTTAATGGAGCACTTAAATTTTGCAGTCCTTCTTCTCTCATTATCTCCCTCATTGGAGCAGTTTTTACAGCATATTCCTCAATCCAGTCAGCACTGAAACCTGTTAAGCCTAGGAAAGTCATCAACTGTTTAACTGTTTGTGGTAACGGTGCTTTACTTATGCCTTCTAATTGAGTAGGCGCTACGGCTATTGTACCATGTGAAATTAGCCGGCCTAAATATTCAACTTGAGGCTTGCAGTATTGCAGTTTAGCTTTAGACACTTTATGACCTCCTTGACCTAGCTTGCTGAGTACCTTAATGGAATCCCTGTGGCATGCATCTAATGATGACGAGCATATTAAAATGTCATCCATAAATTGCACTAGATTACTTTCTATCATTAAATCTGCCAAATCAGCTTTCAATACCTGATTAAATATATGTGGGGCATGACGATATCCTTGTGCCATGCGTCGGTACGTATATTGTTTACCAGCATATGTAAACGCAAACAAGTACCTACTCTCTTCCGCCACTGGAATACTGAAAAAGGCAGAACAAAGATCTATTACAGTGAAATATCTGGCTTCGGGAGGGACATTGGTTAGCAGTGTGTGTGGATTTGGAACATCTGCTGGATAATCCTCTGTTATATTATTAATTGCACGCAAATCATGCACAAGACGCCATTTATTTGTACCTGGCTTTATCACCGGGAAAATTGGAGTATTACAACAACTCGTTGTCTCTTCCAGCACAGATGCTTTAACAAGACCTTCAATTGTGTTTTTTATTCCAGCTTCTGCCTCAGGTCGCAAAGGATATTGTCTTACTCTGGGCAGTTTTACATTTGGTTTAAGCTGTACATGAATTGGGCTGGCTGATTTAATTAGGCCTACATCTGTATCATGCCGTGACCATAATTCAGATGGGACTTGACTTTCCATTTGCCTATACAACTCATCTTCAGCCGTCTCAACTACCTCTGATGCTGATGCCATTTGTGTCTGTGACTTGCTGCTAACCACAACTTCCTGAGGAGTACCAATTAAACTATTACCACACAAGATCTTGATGTAGTTCTTATCTGCAGAATGAAAAACCAACGGGTTAATGGTTGACTCCCACTGGACTTCTGTAGCTTCCTTCATCAAGTCCTTTGAACTGCCGTTTTGTCCTACATACAATGTCACATGAGGAACAGAATCAGTTACATTAAACCACGTCTTTACAAAATCACACTCATCTACACTGATAGCTGCTCCTTGCCGACCTATGATGATGTGTTGTGTAATTAATTCAACCTTGTTCCCTTTTGTCTCTTCCTGCCATTTCTGTTCTAATTCAGTATCCTTAGATTTGTCATACATCATTGTACAGTGAAAAGCCGAACAGGGTAGCTGTGCTTCAGGAATCTGTGCTTTAATGAATTTTCCCCACTTATGAATTATTTGACTGACATCTTTTTCCAGCTGTCCTATCCAATACACATTTGCATGTGGCTCCGACATTACCATTTGATTTTTAATACCTGTCAAGTCGACGTACACCCCTTCTGGAGAACACCATATTTGCAGTCCTAATTTACATAATGCATCTCTTCCTAATAAATTAACCGGTGTCTGACTTGAGACTAATACAGGTATAGTCACACTTTTATTGTTTGTTTGTAGACGGACTGGAGCGGTCATAGGGATCAACTGCTTTTTACCCGAGAATCCTACTGTCTTGGCAAATTTTCCAGACATGGGGAGATGAGAGGCATGACTTAAATTTAAGCATGTATAAACCGCTCCTGTATCAACTAACATGGGTGTACTTTTACCGTCAACCTCAATATGTAACATGGGTTCTTGTTCTGCACTAGTTGTCAAAATAGGCAATTGGTTCTCCCCGGTAGGATTCTCTGGGCACCTCTAACACCCCTGACTCGGGGCCCACGGATTAATGGGTTCAACTCTATCTCGAGGAGGCTGCTGCCACCCGCCCACCGCCGCACCCCTTGGGTTCTGACGCCATGGATGTGAGAGGCAATTTGACCAGTTGTGTCCAGCTTGTCCACACCCCCAGCACACGCCTGGGGGGAAGTTCGACTGAGGATTTCTTTGTCCTCTAGGTTGTTGACTGGCTCTCCACTCCCTCTGGACTGGCCTTTGTGTGAAAACGTTAACGACAGGCGCAGGCATCTGGTTTGAGTTTGGAGAAACTGCAGCTGGTGACATCATCGCAGTGGATGCAGCCTGCTGGACTGTGGGTGTTGGATTACTTAGGGCCCTCACAGACAATTCCTCTGCTTCATCTGTTCTTAGGGTAGCTTGGACCTTTTTTTTGTTCCTCTTTGTTAGTTCTTCAAGCTGTAATTGAGTCAATTTCCTTTGCAACTCTTTTTCTTGGGCTTTCAACTTCTGCTCATTTTTCCTATACTGTTCAACAGCATGTGAGACGTGATCACAGAACTCTTTGTGTGATTTAGAAGTTAAGCCGACCACATCTTCCAGTTTACTTTTCACTGGTTGAGGCATAGCATTTACTATGGTTTGTCTGAACAGCGTAGACAACAGTGCATCTCCCTCAGGATCACTTTCAGTCTCTTGCTTCCATTTCTTTAACTGCTTCTGAATGTACAGCGTTGGATTCTCTGTGTCTTCTAAC
The DNA here is from genome assembly GCA_030522415.1 of Channallabes apus. Lineage (NCBI taxonomy): Eukaryota > Metazoa > Chordata > Actinopteri > Siluriformes > Clariidae > Channallabes > Channallabes apus. Next base: position 23,325,045 of record CM060126.1, read on the forward strand.
TGTTCACCTTTTAATGCTTTTGGGTCAACCCTCGTGGGATACTCTGCACGCAAGGCATGCCACACAGACGGACGATAAGCATCAAAAACAGTTCCATCCATATGATATGTATCTACAGCCTCACTCAGGTCAGAAGAATGGAGAACTTCTTCCAATTTCCCTACCCCCACAATCCTTGCCAGTAAAGCTTTAATGTCTCCCACCGACAAGAGTTTGCCAGATGTTTCTTCCTCTAAACATCGTATCCATTTACTCGCACCTTCCAGGATGCTTGGCAGCCGGTTGACAAGCCCCTCGAGATCTTGCGTTGCCCATGGAATGTATTGTCCCCGAGCTCCTTTAATTAAAATTGGGAATTGTGGAGCTAAGTCTCTAAGTTTACCCGTGTTCCTTCCCTGTTTCCAACTGCCCATGTTAAATGACAGATCCTCCTCCTCCTCCTCTTCATCTTTCTCACTGCACAATGGTCTATGCCCAGTCCCCAATGTTGTACCTATCTGACTTCTTACTGGTGTTTTAACACTCCTGTCTATCTTCCCTCCACTTGCCTGCATCTTTTCCTGTTCCTCTATCGTATCTTCCTTCCCATACACCCTTTTCACTCTCTGTAGATCTGCCTTTACCTCCTTGTAACAATCTAAGGGTGTGTTTTTCTCTCTCTGCTCTTTCCTATCTTGCCTCTTTCTCAACTTCACACCCGACTCTTCATAATCTTCTTCTAATTCTACAGGACCTTCCAATTTCATCTCACCAGAAACTCCCACCATTCCCTTAAGCATCGGAAAATGACCCTCAGTTTGTACATACGGAGGTGGTGTAACCACAGCTTCTATGTCGCTACTACGGGCCTCACTTCCTGACTTTTTAGACTTTTTCCTTACTTGCTTTTTCTGTCTTATCAATTCCTCCCCTTCTTGCTTAAACAAAGCTAGGACTTCTCTCTCCTGCTGTCTTTTTAACTCTCTCTGAACACGCTTTTTCTCTCTTGCTGCCGCTTTTTTTTTTTTTATCAAGGTGTCCATCTCAGAACACAGTGCTAGATCAAATGTCCCCTCCTTTGGCCATTTTGTAATCATATCTTTAGTTCTCTTTTGCCATTTATTTGAGATCTTATTTATGAGTTCTGCACACAACGGATGCTTTAGCACTAAAGTCTCCACCTGAGAGGCTGCCATCATGCTGTAGCCTATGTCACCACTTAGATATTTATTTATTTATTTATTTTTTATTTTATGCCTGTATACTTACTTAATGGCTAAATTTACTTACAACAATATACACTCTTTTAGAATCACAGAAGTATCCACCTCCACTTACCAAGGCTCATCAATGATAGTCACTCCTTAATCTACACCACTTCACTATTTTCAAATTAACATTTGCCAAAAAGCATAGCTCTTTTATGCACCGTGAACACTTTTATCAGTAAGTGTGTAATGCCACAATATTAATATGGGGTTCATACACATTCACCACTCCACACTATTTATTTATTTATTTATTCATTCAGAGCTTTATCCCTCTTTTCCTAGAAAATTGGGCTTATTCTTTTCATACTTGTCCCCCTGCTAAAAGGGCTCATTGTTCCACTCACACGTGTCCCTTTATTGATTAATATTTATCTATTTAATTATTAGGCTAGCTATTACTTTAATAGGGCTCATTCAGACACACGTCTCTGGACTGGCAGCAAGCTGCCCCCCCCTCTGAGGGTTGCACACACAATTCCCTCGGGAGGTCCAGCCTGCTCACAGCACACAGAGCTTATGGTTCTCATTCAACCAATTCTCTCTCTCTCACTCACACACACACACACACACACACACACACACACACACACACACACTAGGCAAACACAGAGCTCTCACACATTCAGACAGAAACAGATAGACACAAAACATCACTTAGACACAAACAATTGCAATTGCGTTCAACTTAAATCAACTTAATGGCACAAATCGTGCTCCCCATACGAAGAGATATTAATTACCCCTGTCCCTCATATCAATAAAACATAAGGGGTGATTTCTTATGATGTACAGTTGTACATTCCACATACGAAGAGATATCAATTAAAAAAAACCACCAACCTCATACCATATAACCTTTACGGTGGCTACAAAAATTGCTTATGACATACAACAGTACGTTCCTCATACAACGGGTATTTCTTTATTAATTGCTGGGTAACCTTACACAAGCAATATAACTAATTAAGCGCAATTCCTTATTAATTTGCTGTACCACCCATGCCATCCAATCAAGGCCCACTTGACAATGAGTACAAATTAATATCGAGATTATCTACCTTTTTCCTGTCCTGTCATCTATCAAAAGCCCACTTAACAAAACAAATAGACACTCAAATGCGCTTCCTCATACCGTCTGCTACTGTTGCCATCAATCAATGCCCACTTGACAACACCCAGACCAATGCAATGCTTATTTTATCAATTTACTGTACTATCAGTACAACAGTTAGTAAGTTTGATGCATGCATTCTTTTCTGAAAACAAAGCCCATTTTAAATTACTTGAGTTGGAGAGGTCTTTATCAGTGTCCTTACCACCATGGGGTTTCCCAGCAAACAACACAAACTAAGTATATAAGCAAAAGTTGCTTACCTTTTTTAGGTGGCCACCTGTTTGTGCTGCTCGCCCAGGATGCCCACGGTGATCAGCCACACCTTTGCCCCTTCTCCACCCTTGCTCGCAGCGCCAAGATGTCGTGGAAATTAATTGAAGACTCAGGCTTTGGTTTCAGAAGATAACGGCCTTTATTTATCATGCAATACCGGCCGGGCGAGGCTGCCAGAGTCACACCGATCGCTAGCATTCCCCCCATTATATAGGCATCCTAGACAAAGGAATACATTCTATAGGCAATGATGTCATTCCAAACATCTGGACCTTGTTAGGCCTATCCGTTCTTGGGGGACTCAACGTATATATCAAATTCCTTGTGCAAGCATATTTTCCAGACATGTCTAGCTTCGCACGCATACCCCTGATTATTTCCAACTGGGATACCTTCTATTTCTTAAGAGTAATTAAAGTATAAGTAAATCACATAAAATCTAAACAAACTTATTCTACAGTACCCGAATTGTATTGTTTTCAATACCCAGCGGGACTGTGTGCATTTGCGCCAACTGCTTATCTGCAGTGTTTTGGCACCATCGTGCGGCTGAATCTTGAACTGTTCCGTGGCCTGTACTGCGCATGCGCGAGCACTTAGCGCTGTGACAGTGTCTGTGCGCCCCATCGCCTCTGTGAGAGCGAAAGCTCCCCGAGGCGATGTTATATTGTGCTTTATTGTCATGTTTTTCAAAATTTTTTGGGGAGATATTTTTTGTAACATATTTTTTGGGGGGTACAGTGAAAACTTTATTTGGTTTTGAGTGTAGCCTGTGCTTGTGACACATTGCTGCGTGCACACCGCTGCACTGTCCCATTTCCTCTTCACTGCCACTCTTCCCTTTGCCCTGCCGGGCTCTCCCCGCCACACAGAACAATTGCGGACTCTGGAACTTGTCCTTAGAACTTTGTGAGGGTCGGGAACTAGCGAACTGTGGTGCTGTTGGTTCCCTCCCTGACGAGAGACCCCGTCAAACGGCCTTCTTCTTCCTCCTCACTCCCTGAAGTTGGGGTTGAGGGTGAGGCTGAGGCGCAGGCTGGGTCGTTTGAGCTGCCGCTGGCGGATAGCTCTTTCTCTGCCAGGGAGCTCTCTGCTCCACGACCCCGGTTTGGCCAGCTGCACTCGTCGTCGGTCTCTGCCGTTTTGGAATGCGATAGCTGGGGGGAGGGCGGGCTGTGACCTGCGCAAAGGACTGACGAAACGGCGGGGGGGGTGCTGCTTGCGTCTTCCTGGGCATGCAGAGCTGTAGCGCTTCGTCATCCCGCTTCTTCTCCTCGCATCTCTTCTGCATGCGGCTTAAAGCCGAGCCGAAGATGCCTTCTGCCACCACCGGTGCATCCAGGATTGACTCTTTCTCTCTGTCAGAGAGATTTGTCAGATTGAGCCACTGTCCTCGTTCCTGGATGACCATAGTGGCCATAGCCTTCCCCGCGGCTTGCACCGCACACCTCTGAAGCCTCAGGGAGAGATCCGTAACGACACAGATCTCCTCCCAATGTGTCTGACCTGGTGTGGTCGAGGCTTCGTCCTGCAGCTCCGCCTGGTAAGCGGTCAGCAGGGAGGTTGCATTTAGGGCTCTGGCACAGAGCGCGACTGCCTTGTATGCGCGTTCAGTCATGCTTGACTGAAAGCGCTCTGCCTTCGATGGCAGCGACGGATTTACAGCCGCCGCGTGTCTCGGGAGCAGGTGCGCAGCCACTAGCTGTTCCATGGGGGGCATCCTGAAAAGTCCTGCCTTTTCCATCCCGTCCACGTCCAATGCAGACCCTCCCTGCACTGGCACCTTGCTAGTGAAAGGTTTATCCTTCCATGTCACCGCGAGCTCCTCCAAGAGCTCTGGGAAGACTGGAAGGAGCTGCCGTGCCGCCCGTTTCGCTCTCGGCAGCCTCTTGCCCTCGTAGCGAGACTTTACAGTCTCCGCTACCACGTTTGGCCACTGGATGTCAAGCTTCTCCGCGACGCGTTTGCACACGTCCTGTAGGTCGACGCTAAGGACCGGGGATGGTGCCCCGTCCATAGCTCCAGCGGCTCCCGTCGTGGCAAGAAGTTGCTCCGAGTGCACGGGTGGGAGGAAAGGGGAGTCCTCGAACTCCTCCTCCTCCTCCGATAGGAGAAAGTCGGACTGGCCGTCTTCCTCAAACTCGAGCTCGCCTTCCTCCTCATCAGTGCTGAGCACACCGGGCAGAGGAGCGCAGGCGTCGAGCTGTTCGCACCACGATAAAGCTGCTGTGGTGGGCAGCTCTACAGGGATGGATACCTGTGGGGTGGTAGCTGGAGTGGGGCTAGGCGAAAGAAGCGGGTCGAGGCCTGACAGGCTAGCTTGGCGCGCTAGCCTGCGACGAAGACTCTTCTTCGTGAAGCGCGCGCAGTGCTCGCAGGCACCGGGGTTGTCGACCGCCAGTTGGGCGTGTTTCAGCCCAACACAAGCCGAGCAGACCTGGTGTGAGTCCTTGCCCGATATTTTATTTCCGCAAACGCAGAGTCGCGCGTCTCCTCCTTCCCTAGCCGTAGCCGTCTGCATTGCTGCAGCCATTATAAAGATAGGCTTCTGGTGTGAAGCGAGAAGAGGTTTTTGAATAGCGAAGTGACGTCGTGCTGCCCCCTTTATACGGGGGGGGGGGGAAGGCCACGCCAGGACACGACGTCACATCTGCCAGCCAATTGGGGCTGGCGTAATGTAATAGGGCTTCTGAAGAATACGCGGAAGGGGCGTATCCCATAGTGAGACACCGAAACGTATGCTTGAAAGAGAACCGCTGTTGAGAATAATTAATTCCTCACTCAGCATTGGTTATGTTCCAAAATCTTTTAAAGTAGCAGTTATCAAACCAATAATTAAGAAACCTGACCTCGACCCCTGTCAGCTGTCCAATTACAGGCCAATATCAAACCTCCCCTTTATCTCTAAGATTCTGGAAAAGATAGTAGCGGAGCAGCTATGCTCATATCTACATAGAAATGGCATACATGAACTGTATCAGTCAGGATTTAGGCCTCATCACAGCACAGAAACAGCACTCGTTAAAGTAGTAAATGACCTCCTATTGGCCTCTGATCAGGGTTGTGTAACTATGCTTGTATTATTCGACCTCAGTGCAGCTTTTGACACTATTGATCATGCTATTCTTCTTCGCAGATTAGAAGATGTAGTAGGAATTAAGGGTACAGCCCTCTCCTGGCTCAGATCCTATTTGACCGATCGTTATCAGTATGTAGACTTAAATGGTGATTATTCTGCATGTTCTCTAGTGGAGTTTGGCGTTCCGCAGGGTTCAGTTTTAGGCCCACTGCTTTTTTCCCTTTACATGCTTCCTCTGGGCAACATAATCCGTAAGCATGGTATTAGTTTTCATTGTTATGCTGACGACACACAGCTATACGTCTCAACAAAACCTGATGAGAAAAACCATCTTACTAAAGTTGAGCAATGTGTGCAGGACATAAGAAATTGGATGCTAATTAACTTCCTTCTGCTTAATCCGGATAAGACAGAAGTTCTAGTCATAGGACCGCATACAGCTAGAAGTAAAATCTTAGATCACACCGTAACTTTAGATGGCCTTTCTGTTCCGTCAAGTGCAACAGTAAAAGACCTCGGCGTGATTATAGATTCCAGCCTTTCATTTGAAGATCATGTAGATAATATCACCAGGATAGCATCCTTTCACCTCAGAAATATTGCCAAAATAAGAAATATATTGTCGCTAAACGATGCAGAAAAACTAGTTTATGCTTTTATCACTTCTAGGTTGGACTATTGTAATGCCTTACTGTCTGGTTGTTCAGTTAGGTGCATAAACAAGCTTCAGCTAGTCCAGAATGCAGCAGCGAGAGTCCTCACTAGAACCAGAAGATATGAGCACATCACACCTATCCTATCTTCACTGCATTGGCTCCCTGTGAAATTTCGCATTGATTTTAAAATACTACTCTTGACATATAAGGCATTAAATGGTCTCGCCCCGCAGTATCTGAGCGAACTGCTTGTGTCTTACGATCCGCCACGCCTACTTCGGTCAAAGGATGCAAATTCAAATCAAATTCAAATTTTATTAGTCACATACACAATCATACACAGTATAATATGCAGTGAAATGCTTTATACGACCGCCAGTGACCTTAAAAAAAGAAAATAAAATCTTGTACGTAAAATAAATAATCAATAAAAAGGAAATACTAAAGAAATGATTTTAACTAGTAAAATTAACTGTGCATAAGGGCATAATAAAATATTGCAAAAATATAGAAATATGGGATTAAAGTGTCAGTGGTTGTGCAAATATGCATCAAGGTGACATGTGCAATTGTCCAGATGTATGAGTATTTAGTGCAAGTGTGTATGAATGGGTCCATGATTGTCCAGTCAGTGTTGTGAGCTTAAAAGATGCTATTAGTCCTGTGTGGAGGTGTGATTGTGTGATTGAGAGACCTTATCGCCTGCGGGAAGAAGCTCCTCCTCAGTCTCTCCGTGTTGGCCTTTAGGGAGCGGAATCTCTTCCCAGACCGCAACAAAGAGAACAGTCCATTACTGGGGTGACTGAGGTCCTTCATGATCTTCCTGGCCTTAGTCCAGCACCACTTGCTGTAGATGGAGTGTAGGTCAGGGAGCTCAGTGCGGATGATGCGCTCGGCTGATCGCACCACCCTCTGTAGAGCTCGTCTGTCCTGCATGGTGCTGTTCCCGAACCAGGTCGTGATGTTTCCCGTCAGGATGCTCTCTATGGTGCAGGAGTAGAAGTTCCTGAGCACCTTGGAGGGCAGTCTAAAGTCTCTCAAGCGTCTGAGGTGGTAGAGACGCTGCCGGGCTTTTTTCACCACGGTGTTGATGTGACAGGACCATGACAGGTCCTGCGTGATGTGAACACCGAGGTATCTGAAGCTGTCCACTCTCTCCACTGGGCTCCTGTTGATGACGGGGGTCTGGTAGTTCCTCTCCTGCTTTGTACTAAAGTCCACTATCAGCTCCTTTGTCTTACTGACGTTCAGGAGGAGATTGTTCCTCTGGCACCAGTTCTCCAGATTTCCAATCTCCTCTAGGTAGTCCGACCTATCATTGTTGGTGATCAGTCCGACCACGACGGTGTCGTCAGCAAACTTGATGATGGAGGTGGAGTTGGTAGTGGCCACGCAGTCGTGGGTGTACAAAGAGTACAGCAGGGGGCTCAGAACACAACCCTGGGGGGCTCCAGTGCTGAGAGTGAGTGTAGCTGAGACATGTCCGCCCATCCTTACTGCCTGTGGTCTGCCAGTCAGAAAATTGGAGATCCACTGACATATAGATGAGCTGAGTCCCAGGTGCTCCAGCTTGGTGGTGAGTGTGGAGGGAATTATTGTGTTAAAAGCAGAGCTGTAGTCGATGAAGAGCATTTTAACATAATTCCCTTTCCTAGTGTCCAGGTGAGTGAGTGATGTGTGGAGGAGATGAGAGATTGCATCGTCTGTGGAGCGGTTCTGACGGTATGCAAACTGTAGTGGGTCCAGTGTGTCGGGTAGTGAAGAAATGATGAAGTCTCTGATAAGGCGTTCAAAGCACTTCATCACTACTGAGGTGAGGGCTACAGGTCGATAGTCATTGAGGGAAGCAGGATGTGGTTTCTTTGGAACAATAACAATGATGGACTCTTTGAAGCATGTGGGGATCACCGACTGAGATAAAGAGATGATGAATATCTCAGTGAACACAGGTGCTAGCTGGTCTGCGCAGGCTCTGAGAATACGACCTGAGTTCACTCTCTTGAAGGCTCTCCTCACGTCGTGCTTGGAGATGATGAGCGCGTTCCCGGTGCTGGCTGTGTCTTCCTGTCTGCAGCCATTAGCGGCGCTAGCATTAGCGCCGTTAGCATTAGCGCCGTTAGCATTAGCGCCGTTAGCATTAGCATTGCTAGCGTCTTTAGCTGCAGCCTCTAAGTGAGCGTAAAATGTGTTCAGCTCGTCTGCCAGAGTCGTGTCCGCGTTCGTCATACCGGATGCTGGTGCTTTGTAGTCCGTTATTGTTCTCAGTCCCTGCCACAGGCTCCTAGAGTCACTCTGCTTCGCCTCTTTCACCGCCTTCCGGACGTTATATGACGCAGCCTTGTACTGTTCCATGTCCCCCGACGCAAGTCCCGTGTTGTAGGCGGCGGTGCGAGATCTCAGAGCGTCGCGGATGGTTTTATCCACCCACGGCTTCTGGTTGGGAAACGTTCTGATAGTCTTTTTCTCCACCGTATCGTCCACTAGCTTCCCAATAAATCCCACAACCGCTTCGGTAAACACGCTGACGTCATCATCAGAGCTGTTTCTGAACATGTCCCAGTCTCCGTCATCGAGTGCGTCCTGTAACGCGGCCACCGATTGGTCCGTCCAGCGCGCGACCTCCCTCTGAACCGGAACTTCCTGTTTCAGCCTTTGTTTATATTTTGGCATGAGGAAGATGGCGGCGTGGTCGGATTTACCAAACGCTGGACGAGATTGTGCCTTGTAACCGTCTTTGACCGTGGTATAACAGCGGTCCAATGTCCTTTCGCCCCTGGTGGGGCAGGTGATGTGCTGATAAAAGTTCGGCGCTGCGCGTTTGAGGTTGGCACTATTAAAATCCCCCGCCACAATGAGCACAGCGTCCCGGTGTTGTGTCTGGTGCTGTGTGAGCGCCTCATGCAGCTCGCATAAGGCCTTGTCTGTGTCTGCTTGTGGAGGAATGTAAACGGCACTGATTATGACCGATGTGAACTCCCGTGGAAGATAAAATGGACGACACATGATGGACAGTAGTTCCAGGTTTGGTGTGCAGGAGCGTGTAAGAGGAACAACGCTTGCGCTGTTGCACCAGCTGTTGTTCACCATTAAGCACACGCCGCCTCCCCTTGACTTCCCCGAGTCCCGCGTCCTGTCCATGCGGTGAACCGAGAAGAACTCGGCTGGTTGTATGGCGTGGTCTGACACCACTGGCTTCAGCCATGTCTCGGTGAAGCAGAGGAGATTGCAGTCCCGATTGCAGTCCCTGGAACTTTATCCTGGCCCTGAGGTCATCCAGTTTGTTCTCCAGTGACTGGACGTTGGCGAGCAGGATACTAGGCAGAGGTGTGCGGTGTGAACGGGCCCTGAGACTGTTCCTCACGCCGGCTCGTCTGCCTCGGGTTCGTCGCGTCGCGTCCATTGTTCTCCCGCAGGATCTCACTCGGCCAGCTCGGATCCGGAGTTAAAACCGTCGAATTGTGAGTACATTGTATACCAATAAAAAAGAGTGTCTCTATCATACCTAATGTACTCAATGGTGGTGATTTTGCCGATTTTAAAACACTGAAAACTAACTTAAAGAACAAAAACAAAGAAAAGGTGGTCGGAGCAGTCGTGACGGCAGCCGACCTCACCGGCGCCATCTTGTATCAAGCAGGCTGCAAGATAAGCAGGCTGCTTATCAGTACCACGTATTATGAAAACTACAGCTGGGGGCAGAGCTTTTTCTTACAAAGCCCCAAAATTATGGAATAGTCTTCCAAATAGTGTTTGGGACTCAGACACAGTATCAGTGTTTAAGTATAAATAAAGCATTTTTATAAATAGATTTGCCATAAGGAAAAGGAGCAGATCTGGGGGACTCATGGACGTAGAGTATTATGGTGAACTGGTATGTTTAGATGCTGTCTTCCTCAGTCTCATTTGATCACTCAGGTTTGTTGACGGTGAGGTGATTGTTTGCTTTACATCTCAGGGAGCCCTCATGTTTGTGTTTCCTTCTAGCTCTCCCTTTTAGTTATGCTGTCATAGTTAGTCCTGCCGGAGTCCCTGCTTGCACTCTACAGTAAATATACATTCACATTAGACATTGTGACTGTGACCATACCTAATTGCAATCTCTCCTCCTCTACTCTTCCTCCCCCTCTTTCTCTTTCCTCTCTCCCCCTGTCTCCCCCTTTCATTCTCTCTCTCTCTCTGTCGAGCTACACATGTGGTTCCTGAGCTGCCAGTGATCCAGACTCCCTCTGCCTTCCAGACCTGTCTGATCCATCCTGGTGCCCGGTTTCTGGTTGGAGGTCTCGTCGCATGGATGCCCCGTGTGTCTCTTTAGGATGCGCCTGGTGTCTGGGGATGATTCTATCTACTTAGAAGATGGTTCTGGCCTCGACTGGTGTTGTCAGCTGTTTCTCTGAGGACTTGACAATTCGATAGTTCAGGACTGGAACTTTCTACAAGTCTATCTGAGTCTCGAATAACTACTGGACTCCATTTTACATCAACTATTATAACATGAATTAACATCAACTATTATAGCTGAACCTAACACTGTATAAATGCAGATAATTTCCTGCTATCTGTTTCACCCAGATGAGGATGGGTTCCCTGTCGAGTCTGGTTCCTTTCAAGGTTTCTTCCTATTACCATCTCAGGGAGTTTTTCCTTGCCACTGTCGCCCTCGGGCTTGCTCACCAGGGACTATCTGAACATTTTGATTCATACACATTCACATTCCATACAAACTTAAATAATTCTTTTGATTGTGTAAAGCTATTTTGAGACAATGTCAATTGTTAAAAGGGCTATACAAATAAAAAAAAAACTGAATTGAATTCTAAAGCTGTCGGACTGTGACGTCATCCCTCCTACAGCTCCCTCAACAGCTTGTTCAGGCTCCTCCAGTCCTGTAGCTCCAAAAGTCCAGCCGTCAGCCATCTGACCCCACAAATCCTCCACAGCGGAGCTCTGCTTAAAGACAACAGGAGAATTTAGTCAAGACAAAGACAAACTTCACAGAACATATAGTAATAATAAAAATAATATAAATTAATAAACCTATTTACCACAGAGTGTGTAAAATACTGTTTTGGGAATTCTGGAATGTAAATAAACTGCCTGTGCTAATGTTAACCAGTGAACAGTGTTAGTGTTAACCAGTGACTGTCTGTATTATCGTCTGAATTAAATTAACCGAGAATTTACTTAATGCGCTTCTCATACAAATAAGTTAAGCGATATAACACTCGTATATGAGCATTAGTTCATCCCTGAAGCCAAACTATAACCTACTGAAGCCCCTCACACGCACACACGTCCCCCCCCCCCCCACACACACACACGCACACACACACCTCCCCCCTCCTCCTCCTTAACTGATAAACACTTCAGTGTTGTTATTCAGCTCGTTAACTAAGCGCTCGCGCTACCGCGGAAAGTCACGGCCAAAGTGTGTAAAATATAAACCAGGTTATGAGCGTTACTAGCTCCTGTACAGCTACCCTCAGTCTGTGTCCCTCATCAACTGCATCACATTATATTCCAGTCACAGAAATAACCTGCAGATTAACTCTTAACCAAAGAATAAACAACCGCTGAATTTATCCAGACAGCACGCGGTGAGATTCTCTCAGTATTTACAGAGGACACAAACACTCTTCATCGGGTAGTGCAGCTCTTGTAATAGGGACATTAATAGTATTGTCGAAGCTTGAGCATGTTTTTGAGTTAAAGTGGAGTGACATTGTGAGTGTGTGACACTGACAGTAAGCTGTAATATTAACTCCAGACTTGGTAAACAGATCATTAAGTTCTCTAAAGTCACATCTGACCGCTGCTGGTGCTGCCAGTGATATTTAAAACGGCCAATAAAAAACTACATTGGGAAATAAACTGTAAACTACCCCAAACACATTTTATAAAATAAAACATCACTTACCACGAATAGTCCGTTAAGCCGCCATCTTCATCTCTGTAGTTTGGCAGCGTCAGTTCGGCGGGGGTGGAGGCGGGTTGTTAAAATCAGCGCAGCTGGCTTGTTTTAACGTGTTATTGAGAACGAAGCGCCATCTAGTGGTGGCACCAGGTAAATGAATAAATAGGGCTTGAATGGGCGTGTTTACTGTGAAATCTTGACACGCCTTTCTGGCAGAAAAGGGAGGGGGGATTACGGCGTGCAAGGGGCATTCACACGCCATTCACACTTCAGCCACACAGTAGCGGCTATTTGGCGTGGCTCCCAATGTATGTTTTCATTATGTTTAAGTATAAATAGCCTGGCTGAACTTCAGTCAGGCGTCTAGCTTTTGTTGTTGTTTTCGAAGTTTAGTTTGTGTTTGGTGTTATGCCTTTTCATTTCAATAAAAGGACTTTATTGAACTGTTAGCTCGTCTCCTCTGCGATCATGCCACGCACACACACCCGACACAGACACGTGAATTTTCGTGACAGAAAGCTAGACCGTCCAAGTGGCATGGCGGAGGATTTCCCCCTGGAATATTTTTGGGGTGGCGCGAATACGATCTCGCCCGAGCTGGCGGACTGGCTGGAGGACAGCGAGGAGCACGGCGAGACAGAGTTCTGGCAAGGCTGGGAAAACTGCAGGTACGCCGAGGAGGCGGAGATGCAGGAGGAGAACGTGACACAGAGTGAGAGGATGGCGCGGCAGAGCTGGGAAGGCTGCGGGCCCGTCATCCGGCGCACACCACCGAGAGGTGTAGCGGCCGAGGGAGAGATGAGGATTCTACAGGCTGTGGGCAGAGCTCAACCAGGAGCGCATTCGTGACCTGCGCGAGCAGGTGCTGCAGCTCCAACTGCAGCTCGTCCAGGTTCGGGAGAACCAGGCTGTAGTCCCGGAAGTGTTCCCCCTCTCGGATCTGGACGATGCGCTCCCCCTCCTGCCACTGCCTGAACCCGTCGCGGAGGAAGACATGCATGGACGATGCAGCGTGGACAACGCGCTTCCTCCGCCCCCGCCGCCACAGCTCAGTGTGGAGGACTACGCGCCGCTGCGGCACGGCGACGAGGAGGTCGCTTCAGCTCTGCAGCCGGCGTACGACCTGGACTGCGTCATCCTTCCGCCTCCTCCAGGCTTTGAGGACAGCGCACCAGCTCTTCTGCAAACGCTGAGCCTCGCACCAACGCTGCAGTCGCCGAGCACCTCTCAAGCGCGGCATCCGTCAAGCTCAGGGCCAGCTCCTCCGCCGCCGTCGACCGCAGTGCCAGCTCCACCACCGCCGTCGAGCTCAGAGTCAGCTCCGTTGCCGCCGTCGAGCTCCGAGTCAGCTCCGTCGCCGCCAAGCACGTCTCCAGCGCTGCAACCGCCGAGCACGTCTCCAGCGCTGCAACCGCTGAGCACGTCTCCAGCACTGCAACCACCGAGCACGTCTCCAGCACTGCAACCGCAGAGCACATCTCCAGCTCTGCAACCGCCGAGCACGTCTCCAGCTCTGCAACCACCGAGCACGTCTCCGGCTCCGTCACCCAGCCTCCCGGTCGGGAGGCAGAAGGTAGAACATTGGGGTGGGTGTCCAGGACCTCCGGTGATGCTCCGGAAGAGCATTTTTTTCGGGGGGATACTATAACGGTTAACCCCTAGAGGGCGCCTAACGCCCGTTTAAGTTTTGTTTGTAGTTTTCGTTATGTTAGGTATTACTTCAGTTCCCAGTCTGCACCTCGGTCAGGTGACGTAAGTAGCTCACCTGAACCGAGGAAAGCTAATTATGTTTTGATTACGTTTAAGTATAAATAGCATGGCTGAACTTCAGTCAGGCATCTAGCTTTTATTGTTGTTTTCGAAGTTTAGTTTGTGTTTGGTGTTATGCCTTTTCATTTCAATAAAAGGACTTTATTGAACCGTCAGCTCGCCTCCTCTGCGATCATGCCACGCACACACACAAGGCTTCACTCGATGCTGCGTGAAAACGCTATGGGAACGAGAATACCAACGCCGCCGCACTACAGGTGTCTGGACCCCAAGGTTGTGTAGCGTGTGCGCACAAAGCCAAGAAGGTCTCAGAACTATGCCTGGGCAGCTAATTCAGGGGCAGTGAGCCCGGAGTAGCATGAACATCCAGATTATAAATGTAAGAAATGTGTGCGGGGAGGAACCAACCCTTCGCGCCACACAATTACTGCAGGGGATACCTCCTGCTGGTGAGACTGGGATGATCACCCTGGTTGGGTGAGCCCTGCTTCCCAGAGGCGAAGTGAACCCACGCGCCTCATAGGAGAGGGCAATATGCATCTCTCACCCAGTATAGTGGCGCTCTGACTTACGCCACTAGCTGATGCGGTGGACGTGAATCTGAAGAGCACATACTGGACAGTAAGTGAAGTTTCTCCTGCTCTGAAGCTGTAAAAGGCGGAGGACAGAAGGCTTCAAACAATGCATGCTAAGAAAATCCTGAGGGTACTAGGGCACAAGCCCAAGGACAAGCTTTTCCTGCAGAAGCTCCAGCGCTGAAACATTTTGGCAGTGGACTGGGTCTAACTGCTTGGCACACACTTGTTGCAGGGGAATACCTCTTGCTAATCCAATAGCTGAGGCGATCCCCTGGTTGAATGAGCACAAGAGTCAGACTCGGTCGAGACTGGGTGGCCGACAATCCCGACTCTTGAGCACGGTGGGGAGGGAATTTCCCAAAAGCTTGTTCGTATAACTTCGCCCCAGAACCTAGTGGCGGCTGAGTCAATGACATCGCTAACCTTATCTTGAAGAGCCCCACCAGTACTCAAGTCTCTCAGCAGGTCAGCCTGGTAGGCCTGCAAAACCGCCATGGTGTGCAGTGGAGCACCAAGCTGACCCACTGCCTGAAAAGCTTTTCCCTCCAGGGAAGATAAAAGTCTACACAGCTAGAAAGGAAGTATAAGCTTACCAGGGTAAGTTTTAAGCCAGGAATGCGCGGCGGCTCGCAGCTTCTCACGGAATGAGCGGCGCGCGCAGCACTAGTCGAAGCAGTGTAGAGATCGCACTCCGATATGGATTATCACACACGGAGGGATATCTGGTTTAAACTCGTCAAATTGGTGAATTAAACACCTTCTTATTTTGCTGGTTTATCACAAGCACGCTTCACAACAAGGCTCTGAAGACAAATAATCTGAGGTTGTTGCCGGCTCACCTGTTTTTATAACCTCCACCTACATCTAATCAGATGACGTCACCTGTTGAGGTTATATATAGCCAAAAACTTTGGCGTGTTTTCACAGCATGCTTCAACGACCGGCAACGCGACAAAATGGTTCCCATAGCGTTTTCACGCAGCATCGAGTGAAGCCTTGAAAGGCAACAGATATGTTTATTTTTTATTGACCTCATTGGTTTATCATGTTATCTTGTTGTGCAATATTATTGTTATTGTATGCATTGTGTTAAATAAGCAGCTTCATGATCCCATGTACATATTTTTGTGTAATTTATGTATAAATGCACTTTATGGTACTACAGGATTTTACCCTAAATTCATGTATGATTTACTGGCCCAATTTCATGAAATTTCATATGCTGGATGTCTGATTCAGATATTTGTTATTTATTAATCTGCTTTATGTGATGTATCAACTCTAACAGTAATGGCATATGACAGGTACATGGCCATATGTAAACCATTGGAGTACCATTCTGAAATGAACTACCAAAAAATTGTAAAATGTATAATTTTTTTGTTGGCTTCCTCCTATTATTTGCATGACTATTATAGTTCTGTTAACAGCAAGACTAACCCTATGTGGCTCAAATATTGAAAAAATGTACTGTGAAACATAGGCTGTTGTTAAACTAGCCTGTTCTTCTACAATAGTAAACAACGTCATTGGTTACATAATTATTATTGTTTGTTTTGGACATGTAGTATTTATTATTTATTCATACATTCACTTGATTAGAAACTGCACAAAGTCAAAGGAGAGCAAATACAGATTTATGCAGACGTGTGTGCCGCATCTACTTGCTCTGTCTAATATTGCTGTGACTTTGTGGTTTGATGTGTTTTACAGTCGATATGGTTACACATCTATTCCTCAAAATTTGGGAAATTTCATGGCATTGGATTTCCTGTTAGTGCCTCCTGTTTTAAATCCCCTTATTTACGGACTAAAATTGGCCAAAATACGGAAACAATTAATAAGAATGATTTTCAGATTCAATGTTGCTATAGGATAAACTGAAAATGATTTGGGTGATGTTGCATAGTATTTTTTGCAACCAATTGAAAAACTTTTAACCCATTAACAGGCACACAATTATTTATTTGTGCAAAAGATAATTTTTATCTTAGATAATTTTATTTTAATTACCTTAATTTTGGGTGCCTATTGTCTATTTGAGCTGCCCATTTAAGGTAGCAGTAAAAGTATCTATTTAACACAATGGAGCAGAAATATAATTTTACTTTTGCAACTAGACATTTGATTTATTTTGATTGTAAACTTTTCCAAGTGCTAGAATATAAAATTACAATAAAATGTTTGTTTAGATATCTAGTATCCCACACAATAGACAGTACAATAATCATCATCCTAGCGTTTGTCCCGCTATAGAAGGGTCCGCTTTTCGGCAAATCCGTCTCCATTTGGCACGATCGAGGGCGTCTTCAGGGGCGGCATTGACGACCTTTGTGTCTTCCTTTATTCTGTCCATCCATCGTTTCTTCGGCCTGCCGCGTGGGCGCTGTCCACCAGGGTCTAGCCGCAGCGGCGTTTTTGCCACCAAGTTGTCATTTGCGCGTACAACGTGTCCATACCACCGTAGCCGCGCTTCACGCATCTTCTCTGTTATTGGCGCGACGCCAAGTCGCTTTCTGATGTTCTCGTTCATGACTCGGTCCCAGCGCGTGAGGCCAAGGCACCACCTGAGCACCCACATTTCCATCGTATTGAGGGTTTGCTCGTGTTTCGCTGTGGCGGGCCAACATTCGGAGCCATAAAGTGCGACTGGTCGTACTACAGTCTTGTAGATCTTCGCCTTGAGATGGTCTGGCATTCGGCGGTCACAGAGCACGCCGGTTACTTGACGCCACTTCATCCACGCTGCGTTGACCCTTGCTCGCACATCCGGGAGGATGTCTCCGTCGGCGCTGATTGACGATCCCAAGTACTTGAATTCGCTGGTTTTCTTCAGGTCTTCCCCGTCAATATTGATGGTGCCATCAGTTTGTGGGCCGGCTTCCATGTACTCCGTCTTCTTGGTATTGAGTCGCAGTCCGTGGTCAGCTAGACGAGTCTTCCATTGCTGCGTGTGTTGTTGCAGCTCACTCCTGAGTTGGTTTGCTAGGAATATGTCGTTGGCATAGAGGAGTGACCATGGGTGGGGTTGCTGGAGGTCGGCGGTCGCAATGTCCATGCAGAGAATGAACAGGAAGGGCGACAAGGCCGAGCCTTGGTGTACTCCCACGTTGATGGCGAAGGGCGGCGATGTTCCTACTGGGTATCGGACTACACTGGTGACATTCGTGTAGAGCAGCTTGACCCAGCCGACGTAGGCTTCAGGGACTCCATGGGATCGCAGGGCATGCCAGATGAGGTCGTGGGGCACTCTATCGAATGCCTTCTCCAAGTCCAGGAATGCAATGTGCACCGTCTGGTTCTTCTCTCGGTGCTTCTCCACCAGTAGCCTCGCTGCGTGTATGGCGTCGGTAGTTCCGCATCCCTTGACGAACCCGCATTGGTTTTGCGTGATTGTGACGATCTGGCGTAGGCGGGCGTCCAAGATTCTTTTAAATATCTTCATGGTGTGGCATAAAAGACGGATTGGTCGATAATTGGCGCAGTCGGTGACATCGCCCTTGGCTTTCCAGATTGGGACCGTGACGCTGGTTGCCCGTACTGCTGGTACCTTGCCCTCCCTGATGATGTTGTTGAATAGGGAGGCGAGAGCGGCGACACCTTGTTGACCAAGGATTTTCCAGGCTTCGGTGGGGATGTCGTCGGGGCCAGGTGCTTTCCCATTCTTCATTCTCTTGACGGCGGCTTTTACCTCAGCTGTCGTGATGGGTGGTACTGGGCCATAGATAGGGTCGGCGCTGTGGATTGGCGGATGAGGGAATTCTTCAATGCTTATCAGAGAGAAGTACTCGCTCCAGCGATTGAGGATGGCGGGTGGATCTCGCAGGACTTGTTGATTGGCGTCTTTGACATGTTTCACTTGGCCGATGTCCTGCGTTGAGCGGTGACGGCTATTGGCCAGGCGGTATATCTTGTTCGCCCCTCCGGGCTCGTCTAAGTCGTGGTAAAGCTGGTCGTAATGTGCAGCCTTCGCCACTGCAGCTGCCTTCTTCGCCTTCGCCTTCAGGCTCTTGTACTGTTGGTTGTCCTCATCGCTTCTGGATTGGCGCCACTTCTTCAGCGCGGCCTTCTTCTCTTTCACAGCGTCCTGGACTTCTGGGTTCCACCACCACACCTGTTTGTCGATGAAGCGCTTCCCCAGTTTGGTCTTCTCCAGGACGTTAGCTGCCGCTGCTCGGATTTGGTTGGCTATCTGGTTCCATTCGGCCTCGACTGGATGGTTGCTGCCGCTGTTGAGGTCGATCGATCTTAGCGCTTCCGTAAGGTCTTTCCTGCATTCGGCCATCCTCCACCACTTGATCTTCTCTTCATTGGTGGTTCTCACCTGTCGTCGTTGGCCGAGATCTAACTTGAGGTCCATGATGAGCAGCCGGTGTTGTGGGCAGATATTGGTAGACGGGATGACCTTGACATCAGTTATTAGTTTCAGGTGTTGCCGTCGAGTGAGGAAGTAATCGATTTGCGTTTCTCTTCCGCCACTGGAATACGTGACGAGATGCGATATCTTCTTCTTGAAGAAGGTGTTGGCCACTGCAAGATCATGCGCTTCTGCACAGTCCAGGGCGCATTCCCCATCCTCGTTGCGGCTTCCATACCCTTGTCCACCATGGAATCTTTCATAGCCAGTCCTGTCTCGTCCAACGTGACCATTGAGGTCGCCTCCAATAACAACGTATTCTTCGGGTTCGGATGTTCATAGAAGGGCATCGAGGAGAGATTACTCGTACGGTGATGGCGCCTGTGTCGATCTTGAGTGTCATGAGCCGATCCGAGATACGTGTCACTTTGACCACATTGTCCTGCAATTTCTGGCTAACCACAATTCCCACGCCATTTTGAGGCTTCTTGCCGTTGTAGTATAGCTTGAAACCGTCGCCAATATCCCTTGCCTTGGCCCCGGTCCACTTGGTCTCCTGGATGCATGCGATGTCAATGCGGCGGGTGGTGAGGGTGTCGGCCAACTCTCGGCTTCGTCCAGTCATCGTGCCGATGTTGAGGGTTCCCAAACGCAATGGTTGCTGGGCTCGCTTCTTTAGCCTGCCTCGTCCATGGGCAGGTAGCCCTTGTCCACTTCTCACGACGCTTGGGCGAGGGCGCCGCGCGTCGCCTCTGGGGGACGCCCTAGCATTATCTTCCAAATGTTGAGACGGTGTTGCCATTTGACGCGACCAAGAAATGAATCGACCGATGTGTCGCTCCACCCGACGTCGAACACCCTCACCATTAGCCAACTTCCCAGGGGGTCATTGTTACCAGCCGGCACCGCGAGGAGGTGGTGATGGGATTTTGCCGGCCTTAGACAGTACAATAATAATAATAATAATAATATATTTTATTTGTAGGCGCCTTTCATGACACTCAAGGACACCTTACACAACATAAAAAACTTAAGATTAGCTTACTTAGCTTAAGTAGTCATTGTGCTTTTGGAATAATTTGGTAGACTGGACACTTTTGGAAAGGTTCACCCTTGTTCCAAATGTTCTCAATTTATGGGTAATGGCTATGATTTTTATTGGTGGTTGGCTAGAGTCCCAAATTCTTAGAAATGGCTTTTTAACCATTTCTAGTTTCATACATTCTTTAGATCTTGAGCTTTTTAAAAAAATATTTTTTTAACTTTTATGTCCAGATAAATGAAAGGTCATCCAGCATAAAACCTGTAGCGACTTGTGTGCAGATAAGATGGTCCATTGTGTTGACCTCTTGAGAGGGAACGCGAAAGATGAAGAAATCCTAAGGACTTTCACTTTGCCTCATAATCAGCAAACAACACTAAAGGGAGACCTTCAGCAGATATATATACAAATATAAAATATAAAGTATATTTTCAATTAAATTCGCTACTTGCACACCTACTTCCGCGTTCTTTTCAATAGGGCTCAGTCAGTTCCGGTTTAGCAATGGCTACGTTCTATACCTGCTGTCTCCAGGATCTCCCACGGATTAACATGACTGACGTGCATCGTATCTGCAAAACAACCAAAACTCCATCCAGCAAGCTGGAGAAAGGCTTTAAATTATACGCAGCCTCGTATATACATGGTTACGAAGGTAAGCAACATTTAATGTTAATCAGCGTTCAGTGCTAACTGTTAGATAACTGTAAACAAACAGGAATGCCTTAATTGTTTTCATCATTCAGTATGTGCTTTTGTTATTGCTATCAGTATCAAATAAAGACATGCTGTCAGGGGAGGTCTGCGTTTAGAGTCTTGTGTTACAAGTCAATGAGGAAGAAAGAGTTTATCTGCTGTACCCCCTGTGCTTAGCTGCACTGAAAGAGAACAATCCTGGCATAAAGCACGAACAATGGTAATTTAACATCAGAAATGTAGCCTTATTTATAAGACAGTATAATCACAACATGTGACATTGTTTGTGAAATTTTGACTAAAATCTCAGTGTAATTTTGACATCAGTTCAATTTCAACCATTTATTTCACCATGATTTCAATATTTGACATGATCTTATTCAGTTCATATTAAAGATATCAAGGTTAAATTTGCACAGAATGTTCTTTACATTATGCAGGGTAATTTTATGTAGAAACTGAATTCTTTTAAAAGTGCATTTTAGGTTTAAAGTTTCAGCTTTTTGTTCTCTCTAAGATTATTTACACTTGTCTGTCAGGACGTGAAACCAGGCCCCATCAATTCCATGGTCATCACAAAACCTGTAGCAAATCGTTCTGCACAAGTTGGAGTGAGGTTAGTTCAGCAACCAAGGATGCTGAGAACAAAGATACTTTCCTGCATTTTATTGCAAGGCTTTATGCTGTTAAACTGTTTAAGCATTTAAAATAATACATATAAATTGTAAAAATATATATATAGAAATATTAATAAAAAAAAGTAACAGTAAAGCAATAACAAATGTAATGTTAGCAACAATAAATTAAGCTAAACATTTTCCTACAGAATTGGCATACACAGAATTCAGCCCTGAGGACAAGCCACTTGTTACCACCATGAACATGTCCCCTGACAAGCCACATGTTGAAAGTGCATTTGGGTTGGTCCAGGAAGGAAGCGTATTGTCTTACCAGCAGCCTGTCTTAACATCATGGTACATCACACTACACAATGCCCAATCAAATCCACCTTTGCCTCTTGAAGGATATTATCTTGCTCCATCTAAATGCATGTTTGTTTGCACTGAGGAGGAGCTCTTACACCTTCAAAGTCTAAACACACCAATAGATATGGCTCAGAAAATTGAAGAGGCAACACGTGAGCAAAGCTCTTGTCCTGACTGGCATCAGCTTCGCTGATCAAGAGTAACCGCTTCCAGGTTTTGGGAGATATGCCATGTCAGAGACCTAAGCTCTGCAGAGTCCCTTGCAGAGCGAATCTGGTGTGGAATCTCTGTGAAATCACAGAGTGATTTCATGGTGTGGCCCCAGCAGTATTATTTTGTCCAGCGTACCTACAGATGTCGCCTTTAAGACTGCGCGTGTTTTCCCGCGGGATGCCGCAATTTAGCGCGCGGCGTGCCGCGACTTGCCGGAGGCAACATTCGGGAATTTTAAATAAATGTGTTGTGCTTCACTGAATATCCGCCAGATGGCGCATGGAAGGACTTTATCTAAAAGCCGGACCAAGTACAACAATGAATGTAAGGACGCGGATGAACAGTGCTGAAGCGAACATGAATTTTATTTTGTTTTATAATAGATCTTTCATGATGAATGAGTGTATATGTGCTTCACATTATCAAACACAGGCAAAGGAGACAGAAATTATTGAGGGATCCTCTGAAAAAAGTAAACCTAGCTATCGTTCGTTTAATGTGTTTTTTTTCCTCATTCCATTAGTAAAAAAAATAATTTGCTCTTTTTAACTAAAGTGTCTAATTTATGCTTATGGGTGAATCTTTTTTTTTTTTACTTTAGTATAATTCTGTTTACAGCAGTGAAATATTTCATTTTGATCAAGGTACTCTTATTAGGTTGAGTGTGATTTGCGCATGCGCAGTCTTTAGACCATAGTTTTGCCGGTATAATTTTATTTCCGCCTCAAACCGGAGCATGACGTTGAAACAAGTAAGGAAGGATATCATAACCTGTATTTCAGTTACTGTTAGTTAAAGCCCCTGATTAAACTTAAATCTAATCCATTCACAAAGGACATTTCTGCTTCAAACCAAAGTTCGCCGTGTCACATGACCTCATGACGCAGCATTATCACGGACTGAATCACCTTCTGCTGCGGGCGGAGTTTCTCAAAGAAAACTCCTTTAAACCAGGTAAGAAAGCAAACTCGTGTCATTTCTATGTTAAATGTATCTCTTATATGAGCAAATTCATGATTTATGTCAGGAACAACTACTTTGTAGATTGAGTTTTGTGTCCGTGTTTGCTACTGTAGCTAAAACCACCTATATTACCTGCATTAGCATTAGCTAACTAACGTGGTGATTTTCAAAAACACCGGAGTTTCTACAGTAAGTCAGCGGCGCCGAAGAAAATAATTATATTTAAGTACCGTTGGTTAACGATGTAAAAATTAATAGGAAAGTGACGTAAACATAGAACAAGCTAATTTGGAGTGAGTGCTGTTTGTAGTGTACTGCTTTCTATACTTTATACACACTGTAATTAAGATTTGCTAACATAAGAACTTGAGCCAGTCCAATTTTTGTTTTTACCTTTTTTTTTTTTTTAAGATCAGTAATGAGTTTCTGAGAATTATATCTGCTCCACTTCAAGCAAGATTACTGGTTTCCTTGGACAAGCAACACTACAAACTAATTGAGATCATCAGAAACTAGGGAGGAACCCGTCAGAGAGAAGACCAGAGATATAATCTTCATCTTCAAGTTCTTGATCTGGTATGTACTCGCTCAAAAGCAGAAATTAGCTTGGTGTCAAATGTAATCTTGTGAATGGAAGCCACAGGACCTGAGCAAGGCATCCACATCAAGTTGGCTGTGATGCACTAAATTAAAACATAACTAGCAGAATAAAACTTTAGTTTAACTTTTAGTTTTAGTTTAACACAGGTTAGTGTATGCTGTCTGAATACAGGTTTCAATGTCTGCCATGTTCATTTTTTCACGCTTTACAAGCCTAACATAACCAACAATACTATGTTTGTTTTTATGTCCGTAGAGCCTGGAGGTGATTACCTCCTGAAATTAATACTTAGAATGATAAAGTTTATCATTAATACATAATGTGTGTATATGTATGTCAGTTATTTTGGCGTATTCATTGAGCTAATTACATTTATCATGCTGCACCATAATCCTAGGTGTTTTTTTCACTCATAGGGAGCATTAAGTGATTTTACATGCATACATCAGACACTGTTTTGCCAAATAGAGCAATTGTCTAACAAATGTCCTTTCTTTTATTAGGTTGTTCAGAAAGATGAAGCTCAGGCAGAACTTGTGAGGTGCACAATGGCTCTGTTTGTCCTCAGGTAGGAAGAGGACTGTCTTCAGCCTCCACAGGAAATCGGGATTGTGACTTATTGAGTTTCCATCAGTCGCACATGAATGTTCCATGTTTTACCTCTGCTGATTTTGTTTCAGGAACATTTTCTAATTTTCTTTACAGTCCAATTAATAAATGTATGTTGCAAAGTTGAGTGTTACTATTTGTAATTTTATTCATTCATTCATTTTCTATACTGCTTAATCCTGTGTTCAGGGTCGCGAGCCTATCCCAGGAGACTTCGGGCACTAGGCGGGGTACACCCTGGACAGGGTGCCAATCCATCGCAGGGCACACACATACATTTATGGAGTAATTTATTTTAGTCGCAGAGTATTTAGTTTGGTTCTTCTTCAGCAGGTTTGACAAGGACAAAATGTACCCATTGCAAAATTAAATTTGTGGATAAATGCAGACATATTTTTTTTCCCTCTCAATTTCAAATTCAGTTAACAGTGTTGAATGACTGTTGGTGTTTATACATTTTGAAAAAAAAACAAATCTTATTGTTAACATTTTGGATGAAAATATGTTCATTCCACAATAAATGTTTATATAAAGAAATGTGTTTTGAGTGTAAATCAATATGTAATTAAGTTTTTTATGCTTTTATATTTAAATTATGAATGCCTTAAATCTTTTTGATGCAACTTAAAAAAAGGTAATTTGCTCAACCATTCAAAAGTGGTTTATATCAAGTTTATAATTTCAGGTTAGATTTAGTAGAATATTTACATTAAGTAATATAGCCAACTCATTTATTTCTGGAATTGATGCACGGGCTTCATCTTAGGCCTTTTTTTTCTTTCGTTTCTCAGCGCCGGACTGTTGATGTCTCTCTCCAGGACCAGGCATATCGTTCAATTATTATAATTCTTTTGGCCAAATACTGAAGTCAGCCGTAACAGAGGTGAGGGCGCGCGCGTCATCACGTCTGCTTAGCCGACTCTGCGTTCACCGTAGACTTCAATATAGACGTTTATATTTTTGTTTATTTGTATATGTATGTTATTAATATACATTTTTTAGAGATTGTGTGTGTGCGCACGGAGAGTTTGTGTGGATAAGTTTACGTGGATAAGTTGATAAGTGTATGTTGTCAAAGTATTTGTGGACATATAATTAGGGAATTTTTTTTTAAATTAAGGATGTCTTGAAACATAATGCAGTAACTGTACAGTATTTATTTGAACACGGTAAAGGTGTTAATGTTTCGTACATTCCTTAATTTGTCCTTTCGGTTTGTGTTTTATGCTTCACTGTTTTCAATATACTGTACATACTGTAAAACGTATGGACAACAAGGTTCCGGAAGCATTATTAAATATTCAATAAGGCACACACACAATTTAGTTGCAATAAAGTTTTATTAAATTTATAATAAAGCAGGCAGTACTGTATATGGCAAATGGTCACTCAAAATCTTTACAAAAGTAAGAGTATTCATTATTTTATTTTTTTTAGAAAAGAGAAAACTCAATCTTTTCTTTCTAAGAAGTTCGTTAATTATGTCTCTTATTTGCTTGTTGTTGTGGGCTGTGGGGTGGAATTTCCTAGCAACAGCATCGGAAAGTGCTTGAACCAGAATTACCCCATCAGCGGAACCGGTTTGATAACTTTCACACCAAGGATACTGTAGGTGAGAAGGGGGATTACAGTAACGGTTTCTGTGGGTCTTCAACAAGAGCTGATGTGGTCGCGTTGTATAGAGCGAATAGACTAAAACAAAATCATGTTTGCTTCAGCATAGGAAACAATATTGTATTAGGCCAACTTTATTTAAGATTAAAATAATAGTGTATATAATAGTAAATAATAGTGGGTTAGGAACGTTATTCTTCATATAACTTAAATGGCTGAATGAAGTTAAATATACACAATAAATTAATAATTGCATTTGCTTTACATTTGAGCACTCGTGTAAATAGCTTTTTCATTGTATATACTACCATATCGTATATCTGTGTCTAACACTGGTTTATTCATATTTTACATTACATTCAGTTTGTAATTTACTTGGATTGTACTTTTAAAATGTAACCTATATACGTATCTACAGAATAAGCATATTTAACTACTTCAGCAGTGAATTAGAAACTTGGTCAGTCTGGCTTTTAGATAAAGTCCTTCAGAGCAAGCATTGTGTAAATATAATATATAAAACATAATGTAAAATAAAATAATATAAAATAAATAAATATATAACATAAATGGTTAATGATAGCAATAAAATCAGACTTTAATAGTTGGATTTGATACTTTTCTTTTTATTTACTGTATACACATCTTATTATGCTTTATCTGTTATTAATCTCTTCTTCTTCTTCTTTGTCTTTCGGCTGTTCCCTTTCAGGGGTCACCACAGCGAATCATCTGCCTCTATCTAACCATATCCTCTGCATCCTCTTCTCTCACACCAACTAACTTCATGTCCTCTCTCACTGCATCCATAAATCTCCTCTTTGGTCTTCCTCTGTTATTAATCTCTCTATTCTCTAATTATGACTTGAATAAATCGGCTCACATCGGAGCGCGCACGGAGCGAGTACTGTAGTCTATATATTTGTGTTTGTTGTTTTCCTGGGGGGGGGGGGGGGGCGTTTTTATGTCTGCATTTTATCTATAAATCGTGTGTGTGTGTGTGTGTGTGTGTGTGTGTGTGTACGGAGAGTTTATGTGTGTGCACACGGAGAGTTTATGAGTGTGCACACGGAGAGTTTATGAGTGTGCCCCTTTGATGTGCTGGGTATGGCGGGGCGTCGACGGCTGATCAATGTAAAGTAGCGTACTTTACACACACTGATCAGCAGTTGATGCCCCGCCGTACCCAGCAGATCAAAGGGGCAGTTATCGGCTATGACACGTTGAAGGAGAACTTAATAGTTCTCAAAAATAGTGTAAATGTCTGAAACAATCACTAACCATTAAAATGTTTTTTTTAATTAAACACGAAAATATTAATTATATTTCTATATATATATATATATATATATATATATATATATATATATATATATTATGGCAAGCCGTTTAGGAAAATATTCATGAGAGAATTGAATGAAAACTCGATATATATTGAATGAAACTTGATATATATTGAATGGATTCTGAATATATTGAATGAAACTCGATATATATTGAATGGATTCTGAATATACTGTATTGAATGAAACTCGATATATATTGAATGGATTCTGAATATATTGAATGAAACTCGATATATATTGAATGAAACTTGATATATATTGAATGGATTCTGAGTATATGGAATGAAACTCGATATATATTGAATGAAACTCGATATACAGTATATTGAATGGATTCTGAATATATTGAATGAAACTCGATATATATTGAATGAAACTCGATATATATTGAATGAAACTCGATATATATTGAATGAAACTCGATATATATTGAATGGATTCTGAATATATTGAATGAAACTCGATATATATTGAATGAAACTCGATATATATTGAATGGATTCTGAATATATTGAATGAAACTCGATATATATTGAATGGATTCTGAATATATTGAATGAAACTCGATATATATTGAATGAAACTTGATATATATTGAATGGATTCTGAATATATTGAATGAAACTCGATATATATTGAATGAAACTCGATATATATTGAATGAAACTCGATATATATTGAATGAAACTCGATATATATTGAATGGATTCTGAATATATTGAATGAAACTCGATATATATTAAATGAAACTTGATATATATTGAATGAAACTCGATATATATTGAATGAAACTCGATATATATTGAATGAAACTCGATATATATTGAATGGATTCTGAATATATGGAATGAAACTCGATATATATTGAATGAAACTCGATATACAGTGGTGTGAAAAACTATTTGCCCCCCTCCTGATTTCTTATTCTTTTGCATGTTTGTCACACAAAATGTTTCTGCTCATCAAATACATTTAACTATTAGTCAAAGATAAATTAAATGATAAAATTTTAAATGAGGGGTTTTATTATTTAGGGAGAAAAAAAATCCAAACCTACAATGGCCCTGTGTGAAAAAGTAATTGCCCCCTGAACCTAATAACTGGTTGGGCCACCCTTAGCAGCAATAACTGCAATCAAGCGTTTGCGATAACTTGAAACGTGTCTTTTACAGCGCTCTGGAGGAATTTTGGCCCACTCATCTTTGCAGAATTGTTGTAATTCAGCTTTATTTGAGGGTTTTCTAGCATGAACCGCCTTTTTACGGTCATGCCACAACATCTCAATAGGATTCAGGTCAGGACTTTGACTAGGCCACTCCAAAGTCTTCATTTTGTTTTTCTTCAGCCATTCAGAGGTGGATTTGCTGGTGTGTTTTGGGTCATTGTCCTGCTGCAGCACCCAAGATCGCTTCAGCTTGAGTTGACGAACAGATGGCCGGACATTCTCCTTCAGGATTGTTTGGTAGACAGTAGAATTCATGGTTCCATCTATCACAGCAAGCCTTCCAGGTCCTGAAGCAGCAAAACAACCCCAGACCATCACACTACCACCACCATATTTTACTGTTGGTATGATGTTCTTTTTCTGAAATGCTGTGTTACTTTTACTCCAGATGTAACAGGACACGCACCTTCCAAAAAGTTCAACTTTTGTCTCGTTGGTCCACAAGGTATTTTCCCAAAAGTCTTGGCAATCATTGAGATGTTTTTTAGCAAAATTGAGACGAGCCTTAATGTTCTTTTTGCTTAAAAGTGGTTTGCGCCTTGGAAATCTGCCATGCAGGCTGTTTTTGCCCAGTCTCTTTCTTATGGTGGAGTCGTGAACACTGACCTTAATTGAGGCAAGTGAGGCCTGCAGTTCTTTAGATGTTGTCCTGGGGTCTTTTGTGGCCTCTCGGATGAGTTGTCTCTGCGCTCTTGGGGTAATTTTGGTCGGCCGGCCACTCCTGGGAAGGTTCACCACTGTTCTATGTTTTTGCCATTTGTGGATAATGGCTCTCACTGTGGTTCGCTGGAGTCCCAAAGCTTTAGAAATGGCTTTATAACCTTTACCAGACTGATAGATCTCAATTACTTTTGTTCTCATTTGTTCCTGAATTTCTTTGGATCTTGGCATGATGTCTAGCTTTTGAGGTGCTTTTGGTCTACTTCTCTGTGTCAGGTAGCTCCTATTTAAGTGATTTCTTGATTGAAACATGTGTGGCAGTAATCAGGCATGGGGGTGACTACAGAAATTGAACTCAGGTGTGATAAACCACAGTTAAGTTATTTTTTAACAAGGGGGGCAATCACTTTTTCACACAGGGCCATGTAGATTTGGAGTTTTTTTCTCCCTTAATAACGTAAACATTCATTTAAAAACTGCATTTTGTGTTCAATTATGTTATCTTTGACTAATAGTTAATGGTTTTTGATGAGCAGAAACATTTAAGTGTGACAAACATGCAAAAGAATAAGAAATCAGGAAGGGGGCAAATAGTTTTTCACACCACTGTATATTGAATGGATTCTGAATATATTGAATGAAACTCGATATATATTGAATGGATTCTGAATATATTGAATGAAACTCGATATATATTGAATGAAACTCGATATATATTGAATGGATTCTGAATATATTGAATAAACCTCGATATATATTGAATGAAAAGTCTGAATATATTGATTGAAACATGACGTCATCGAAACACAGCGCCATATTTAGGAAGAATGAGCGAGTCTGGGAGAAACTTGGTTGCTGCTATTCTGAGAAATGAAGAGATGGTCATTTCCTCCTCTTTTCCACGTCCGAGTACTTACACTAGTGTTGTATAAAGTGATGTTTGGTGAGAGTGAAGACGGTTACACTCACTGATTCGTATTCAAACCAGGACCGGTTCTACTCAATAAAAATTTTGAAATGTTGAGAAAGCACATGTTAATATACTCATAAAATTAATTTATAACAAGTTGATAAAATGATCTGCGGTAGCGGAAAAATCCGCCTAAAAAAGGACACTACACAATACGGTATTAGATTTCACAGGCTGCACATCCACCCATCGCATGATCTGAACGCGCGCACCCCCCGTATGATCTGAACGCGCGCACCGCCCCCCCCGCATGATCTGAACGCGCGCACCCCCCCCCCCCCCCCCGCATGATCTGAACGCGCGCACCCCCCACCCCTCCCGTCGCATGATCTAAGGCGAGATGGTAGCCAAGAGCATTCACAGAGGGCGAATTTAATTAGAGCAAGCCATAAAGAAACTGACCATAACGGCCTAGTACATGACGAAACGCTGGGCTTAAATACAACTCAAATTAACTGGGAAAACCAAACGCAGCTGTGACACATTAGGGAGGAAAATATAATAACAAATCGTGGCGGGTTTAAACGTATTCGAATGTGGAAATCTGATATTGAGTGCGGCTTACGGCACCACTTTGGGCCGTACACGCGCTCACTAAACCATCTTTTCATTTCTCAGAATCGCAGCGACCAAGTTTCTCGCTGACTCACTCGTCTTTTCTAAAGACGGCGCTGTTTCGATGACGTCATGGTTCAATCAATATATTCAGACTTTTCATTCAATATATTCAGAATCCATTCAATATATATCGAGTTTCATTCAATATATATCTAGGTTTCATTCAATATATATATATATATATATATCGAGTTTCAATTCAATATATATATATCGAGTTTCATTCAATATATATATATCGAGTTTTCATTCAATATATATCGAGTTTCATTCAATATATTCAGAATCCATTCAATATATATCGAGTTTCATTCAATATATATCGAGTTTCATTCCATATATATCGAGTTTTCATTCAATATATATCGAGTTTCATTCAATATATATCGAGTTTCATTCCATATATATCGAGTTTCATTCCATATATTCAGAATCCATTCAATATATATCGAGTTTCATTCCATATATTCAGAATCCATTCAATATATATCGAGTTTCATTCAATATATATCGAGTTTCATTCCATATATTCAGAATCCATTCAATATATATCGAGTTTCATTCAATATATATCGAGTTTCATTCAATATATATCGATATTTTCATTCAGTTCTCTCATGAATATTTTCCTAAACGGCTTGCCATAATATGTATATATATATATATATATATATATATATATATATATATATATATATATATATATATACACACACACACACACACACAAGGGCGTAGTTTTGCTACCTATGACTCCAACTAATACCCCATCCCCCAATCCCCTTTTCCACCCACCAACCCCCTGCCCCACCTACCAACCTCCCACCCCAACTATGTCCACTGAATACATGTTTTTCTTAATATGGTGCGAAATCACTTTACATTAATACTAGCAATGCTTCGGTTGATATTAATCCACTCGAAATGCAATTCATTAAGTTAAATTAAGGAATAGTGTAAAGTTAAAGGAATGTTTAATAACTGACAGAAAGATAGTCTTTAATAAAATAAAAACTATTCTTTATTGAGCCCTAGTGCAATAGAAACATCGCAATCATCTGTATATATATAAAAGTAGATTACATCTAAACATGAACTACTAGGTACAGTACCACACAACAGCTCAATGCCTATTGCTCCTATATGAAGAAGACAAAAACATGCCTTCGCCTCTCGTTAACAGAAATAAACTGCTGGCATATTTGTTTGACATCAATATTGTCCAGGCTATTGTTCTTTTTTCTTCTGATAAACACTAAAGATGATATTTTGTAGAATGCTGAAAACCTGTAATCATTGATTTACATAGTATTTGTTTTTCCTGCTACGGAAGTCAATGTTTTCAGCTTTTTTCCCCAATATCTTATTTTGTATTCAACAAAATAAAGAAAATCATTAAAGTTTGGAACCACTTAAAGAGTAAATAGTGAGTAAAGTTTTTTTGGGGGTGAACAATGGCTTTGACCCTAACACTTCCCCTCTGACAGCATTGCCACGTGATGAAATAGCGTGACAAAAAAGTGAAATGTCAGTTCAAAACTTTTGCCAAAAACACTAATGAATCACTTACATCCTCAGCCTATCACTCCTCATAATGCTAAATATTAGTATAATCAACATGTATAATACATGCACACATATTATATGTTATATATATAATCAACATTCAGATTGACCTCCTGTGACCTCGCCTCTTCACCTGAACTACAACATGGCTGATCTGCTTCTGTCCCCTACTTGAAAAACATTGAGGGATTCCTTATGAGCATGGACAGAGAATGCCTCAGCCTATTATTGGTAACAATGTTAAATCTCAGGACAACTACAGTGGCTTGCAAAAGTATTCGCACCCCCCCCCCATGAACTTAAAGTTCAATACAAAGTGGTGTACACGCGAGATGTGGAACGAAAATCATACATGATTTCAAAAATTTTTTTTTACAAACAAATAACTGAAAAGTGGGGTGTGTGTAATTATTCAGCCCCCTTTGGTCTGAGTGCAGTCAGTTGCCCATAGACATTGCCTGATGAGTGCTAATGACTAGAGAGCACCTGTGTGTAATCTACACTCTCTCCATCGCTGTCTGATATACAGCACAGGTGTTTAGGTTCTGTCACCTGACAAAACAGGATAAACACATGCCATTTAAACAGCAATCATTTTATTTCACTTTTTCTGAGTCTTAGTGTGCAAACCTCGAATCAAATCATTAATGTTCGCCAAGTAAGTGAATGCATTTTTAAAACTATTTTTCTGAAGTGGATTGTCTATTGGTGTCAACAAAATTCTAGCCATATGGCAATATTAGTATATTAGCATATAAATTTCTTTCACAATACTGATTTCTGACAAACAGTCATTAGATTAGGAGACTGACAGGGATCATATTTATACTTTTACATTTAGCTGTTTAATCTGCTGTTAGTTTTAAGTCCGTATTCACAGACTATATCCTGGCCTGCTCTAATGAATGTGAGTCCACTGCATTTGGCGCTGCTTGTGTCTGAACGCAGCCAATAGTCTATCACATGATGGCAGGGAAAGGCACAGCCAATCAAAATGTTCATATTTGTTTTGGGGGCGGGAGGACTCAAGGAGGGAACGTGATTTATCCCTTTCTGCGTGTCTAGGTTAATGTTGACAGAACGATTAAAAAAAAAGTGGATTAAATTATTGGTGGGGACATTTCAATGGTCGGAGGATATTGGTGGGGACACATCCCCTCCGTCCACCCTAAATCTACGCCCCTGTATATATATAATTTAAAACTATTTATTCATTTGTCTTTTCTTTACTTACTTACTAGCGAATGCTTTTTTAGGGCTCTAAAACTACGGCAGTATGAGTGACAATGGAATAGGAAGTTTGAGTTGCACCGGTCACACATACACACACACACACACACACACAATATATATATATTGTATATATAGTCTGCTTGCTCGAGTGAGCAGCCATGTTGAAAATTTCGCTTAGCCCTTCGTTTGAAGTGAGGTCCCGAAAAATCTTCGTTTGGAGGGCTATCTGGTCCTTCCCCCCTACCCCTACACCTCCAACCAAAAGAGAAATGAGACACCCCTACCCCTTCACGTGAACGCGCCAAGTGGAATGGTAGGGGGAAGGGGTAGAAATGGTATTCAGCCTTAATATTGGAGCAATAAAATTTAATAAAAATCTATGTGTCCAAATTGTTACGAGGATTTTATCAAGTAAATCTTACAAGTTCTTTTTTTCAGTGAATGGTGAACACGATGATTTAAGAATTTAATTAAACACGAATATATATATATATATATATATTTATTGTG
This sequence comes from Channallabes apus, assembly GCA_030522415.1. Taxonomy (NCBI): domain Eukaryota; kingdom Metazoa; phylum Chordata; class Actinopteri; order Siluriformes; family Clariidae; genus Channallabes; species Channallabes apus. The sequence goes on from CM060126.1 coordinate 23,358,885, forward strand.
TGTGTGTGTGTGTGTGTGACCGGTGCAAGGGCCATTGTCACTCATGCTGTCGTAGTTTTTAGAGCCCTAAAAAAGCATTCGCTAGTAAGTAAGTAAATAAAAGACAAATTAATGAATAGTTTTAAATTATATATATATATATATAAAATGGAAATATGTATAAAGAAAATATAATTAATATTTTCATGTTTAATTACAAAAAAAAACATTTTAATGGTTAGTGACTGTTGCAGACATTTACACTATTTTTGAGAACTATTAAGTTCTCCTTCAACGTGTCATAGCCGATAACTGGCCCCTTTGATCTGCTGGTTACGGCAGGGCGTCAAGTGCTGATCAGTGTGTGTAAAGTACGCTACTTTACACTGATCAGCAATCGACGCCCTGCCATACCCAGCAGATCAAAGGGGCACACTCATAAACTCTCCGCGTGCACACACACAAACTCTCCGTGCACACACATAAACTCTCCGTGCACACACACACGATTTATAGATAAAATGCAGACATAAACACGCCACCCCCCAGGAAAACAACAAACACAAATATATAGACTACAGTACTCGCTTTTCCAACACGCTAGCGCGCTCCGATGTGAGCCGATTTATTCAAGTCATAATTAGAGAATATAGAGAGATTAATAACAGAGAAAGCATAATAAGATGTCTATACAGTAAATAATCCAACTATTAAGTCTGATTTTATTGCTATCATTAACCATTTATGTTATATATTTATTTTATATTATTTTATTTTATATTACATTATTTTTTATATATTATATTTACACAATACTTGTTCTGAAGGACTTTATCTAAAAGCCAGACTGACCAAGTTTCTAATTCACTGCTGAAGTAGTTAAATATGCTTTATACTGTAGATACGTATAGGTTACATTTTAAAAGTACAATCGCAAGTAAATTACAAACTGAATGTAATGTAAAATATGAATAAACCAGTATTAGACACAGATATACGATATGGTAGTATATACAATGAAAAAGCTATTTACACGAGTGCTCAAATGTAAAGCAAACGCAATTATTAATTTATTGTGTATATTTAACTTCATTCAGCCATTTAAGTTATATGAAGAATAACGTTCCTAACCCACTATTATTTTAATCTTAAATAAAGTTGGCCTAATACAATATTGTTTGCAATGCTGAAGCAAACATGATTTTGTTTTAGTTCATTCGCTGAATACAACGCGACCCACATCACCTCTTGGTGAAGACCCACAGAAACCGTTACTGTAATCCCCTTTCTCACCTATCCTTGGTGTGAAAGTTATCAAACCGGTTTCGCTGATGGGGTAATTCTGCTTCAAGCACTTTCCGATGCTGTTGCTAGGAAATTCCACCCCACAGCCCACAACAACAAGCAAATAAGAGACATAATTAACGAACTTCTTAGAAAGAAAAGATTGAGTTTTCTCTTTTCTAAAAAAAAAAATAATTAATGAATACTCTTGCTTTTGTAAAGATTTTGAGTGACCATTTGCCATATACAGTACGGCCTGCTTTATTATATATTTAATAAAACTTTATTGCAACTAAATTGTGTGTGTGCCTTATTGAATATTTAATAATGCTTCCGGAACATTGTTGTCCATACGTTTTACAGTATGTACAGTATATTGAAAACAGTGAAACATAAAACACAAACCGAAAGGACAAATTAAGGAATGTACGAAACATTAACACCTTTACCGTGTTCCAATAAATACTGTAGAGTTATTGCATTATGTTTCAAGACATCCTTAATTAAAAAAAAATTTCCCTAATTATATGTCCACAAATACTTTGACAACATACACTTATCAACTTATCCACATAAACTTATCAACACAAACTCTCCGTGCACGCACACACAATCTCTAAAAAAATTATATTAATAACATACATATACAAATAAACTAAAATATAAACATCTATATTGAAGTTTACGGTGAACGCAGAGTCGGCTAAGCAGACGTGATGACGCGCGCGCCCTCACCTCTGTTACGGCTGCCTACAGTATTTGGCCAAAAGAATTATAATAATTGAACGATATGCCTGGTCCTGGAAAGAGACATCAACAGTCCGGCGCTGAGAAACGAAAGAACCGAAAGAAAAAAAAAGCCTAAGATGAAGCCCGTGCATCAATTCCAGAAATAAAACTTTATTTTATTCCGTCGACGTTAATAATGTAATAACGTAACGTTAACGTAAAATAACGCAAATTTCATTTAACAGCAGGGGGGACAATAAATATATATTTTTATAAATTTATTGCATTGTTTATGTTGTTTACAGTCAAGCCATCAACATACAATAAAATGTAAACATGAGATCTAAACAAAAAACTATGCTCCCTGTGCTGGTGCTGGCAATATCATCTCTTTGTTCTGCTGTCTCCGGCTCCCTCCCTGGTTCTGAATCTGCCCCTTCCTCTACTCTCACTGCAGGGATTAAAGTGAAAAAAAGTCTTCTGACTGAACTTTTTTCAGGCCAAGCCATATTCCTTTAACAAACACTTTATTTAAATAGTCGAGACCAATAGCTTTAGGGGAGATTAAACCGCTTTAATATTGCCAGTTTGCATATTTTAAAAGCTATTTGTAATCTTTGAAAAAAAAAAATACCTTGACAAATAATCAACCATCTACCACATATCTTTTCAGTGCATGTTTTTATTTATCTTATAACACAAACAATGTTTTGTGAAACTCTTAATAATTAACAGAAAAAAGTAATAGCAAACAGTGCTTTTTCAGTGCATGTTTTATGTAAGTGCCATATCGCACTTTTTATGAATTTGTTGTTTTGTTTATTTTATTTTATTTTACTTGCTGTTATTTCATTTATTCTACCTTGTTCTATTCATTAGTAAAGCATTAAGCATTAAGTTTGTTACATAAGCCATAAGCTTTATACATTTCTTAGTTATGCATCATAAGTTGATAATCGTAGGTTGGTCTGTGATGTCATTCTACTATTACATGCATTTGCGTGACTGTGATATGCTAGAAAGCTCAGTATAGATTTGGAAGGCTACGGAAACACAAGCTTTAGACCGTCAGCTAATGAGAGCTCCCGGTAAGCTAGAAATGTAAAATACAGCAACGAGGTTGTTGTAACCGTAAGCTAACGTAAGCTGGGAAAGTAAGAAACAACAAGAGTGTTGTTAGATACCCAAGCCAAGATTGTAATCTACAAGATACAGCAAACAGGTTGTTGTAAAACTCAGAGATTTGCAAGATGCAGCAACTGGTGTCTGTAATAACAGTGGATTTACTCAAGACGACTGTATGAAGTGTTGATTCTTTGATGCTGACAAATAAACGACAAAAGACAAAGAGATCGGACTTCTGTCATGTGAGTGAAACTTTAAGACATTAGCTACGCGTCAAAACTAGTGAAATAAGCCAACCGCATCTACATAAAGTCTAAAGCTTTTCCGCTGTTTGAACGAAAACAAGTGAACACTGAAATGGAAAGTGAAAGAGAATAGCCGTCGAACATGACGATGCCGAACAATGAGGACAACGCTCCCAGCACTTGGCTGGGGAGCCTAACGGCGCTCCACGAGATGAACAGAAAGAACCTCAACGAGGCGCTGAATGCAAGAAAAGGCAAGCGAATTCGACTGAATGTAACGTCTACTGCATTAAAGACACCTATGAACTATGCACGTAAGTTAGACATCGTTGAAACTGAGTGCAGAAGAGAGAACTTCATGAGAAGTAACGTTGATGTGCTTGTGTACACTCGTAAAGACGAACACAGACGCGATCAGGTCGCTTGCGGCGCACCTGAGGCTCAAGGCCGCACAGAGTTCATATCTACGGTGGGTCGCTGGATAGCGGACACCAAGGACACCAAGGGCCACTCTGTGACGTCGCGACTACGCGAAGGTGTCTCGCCGGGCGTCAGCGTGTCACAGACAACGGCAGCATCCAAAAGGTCTGTAACTTCTACATCATCCTCAGCCCTAATAAAGAAAGCGGAAGCCAACAGAGCAGCCTTGTTGATTAAAGCAGCAGCCTTAGCAGAACGGCGGGCGTTAGAACAGAAGGAAGCACAATTAAAGGCAAAAGAAGCAGAATTAAAGGCTGAGGCAGAGCAACTAAAAGCTGATAAAGAAAAGTTGGAATTAGAAACTGCGCTCGCAATTGTCGATGCTGAATTACAGGTTTATCAGTGTTGTAAAAAACGACAGCCTGCATCAAAGAGCGGAGTCATCGACCCGAGCTGCACACGCTCGAGCAGCCCGCCTTGGACGGGCCACAAACCTGAATACAACAGCCGCCGAAAGCCGGTAAAAGAGAGCACAGTCAACGAACCAAGTAGCGCATGCGCTCCCAGACTGGAAACCAAAACGGTGCTTGCTATGCATGATGCCAAATTAAGAGTGCTTCAACGTCAAGATCGCAAATACGACAGCCGATCGCCCAAGAGCAAGAGTGCACTCATTGAATCGAGCAGCGCGCGCCCGAGCAGCGCGCACTTTCACCTCTCCAACTCAACATGCAACAGCCGAGCGCAGCCTGCGAACGAAAGCGCGGTCACTGAATTGAGCAACGCGCACCTGAGCAGCGCACACTCTACGGACTTGGACGCCGCAATCAGCGACGGAAAACTCTGTCACACATCCCTTCAAGGACCCAAACAAACGGGCCAAGGAAAACCCAGGGTCAGCGTCGCAACCGAGGACGGACAGGTTGGTAAAATTCACAAAGAATTGATTACAATGAAGAATGCCGGTACATCACCTGTCAGCGCTTTTACTAACCCGTGCGCACACTGCAAAGGGGAGCATATCTTAGACGATTGCTTCCAATTTAATGATAAGACACACAAAGACAAAGTAGAATTCTTAAAAAGAAACGGATTCTGTTTCGGATGTTTAAGAACGGGTCATTTGTGGAAAGACTGTACCAGAAAAATTGTATGTTCATTGTGTTCAAAGCCACATCCAAGCATGTTACACAGCGCAGTGCAAGACACGGCGCAGCCAGTTACACGCGCTGACGAGAACGAAACCGAAAGTGACACAAAAAATACACCACCGGCAGAGAGTCACGAATCAAATGCGCTCACTGGGGCTGGAGGTAATTGCATCCTCCCCATTGTGCCCGTTAAAATAAAGTCCAAGAAAAAGGACACAGTAGAAGCCATGTACTATCACGTGAAAGTCCCCGAGAAGGACACTGATCTGCTGCGCTTCCTATGGTGGCCGAATGGAGATGTGAACCAAGACTTAGTTGAAAATAAAATGGTAGTTCATCTGTTCGGTGTAAAATTGTTGCCTAGTGGTGCTAACTTCGCCCTCAGAAAGACAGCAGAAGAAAACCGCAGCAATGCATCTGCTGTGGCAGTTAACACAGTGCTTAAAAACTTTCATGTAGACGACTGCCTGAAATCTGTTTCGAGTCATGACCAAGCAGTCGCCCTATACAATGATCTCACAAGTCTCTGTACAAGTGGAGGGTCTAACCTCACTAAATGGGCAAGCAACAGCCGTGCCCTACTGACTGTCATTCCCGAGAGTGAAAGGATCAAAGACATGAGAGACTTAGACTTGAGTAACGATGCACTGCCCATAGAGAGAGCTCTGGGGGTGCTGTGGTGCATTAACTCAGACATGTTCAAGTTTAAGATTAGCTTAAAGGAACGACCTGTGACAAGAAGAGGAATTCTGTCAATCACTAGCTCAACATACGACCCGTTAGGCTTTCTCCCACCTGCCATACTGCCAGCTACAATCCTAATGCAACAGTTATGTAAAGAAAAACTTGCCTGGGATGATGACATTCCCGAGCAGTTTGCAACGGCGTGGAAAACCTGGCTGCAAGAGCTGCACAGACTGTCCGAGTTCAGCATAGCAAGGTCCATAAAACCAGCCGACTTCGGAGTTACAGCTACAGCACAACTCCATCACTTCTCGGATGCAAGTGAAATGGGATACGGAGCTGTCTCATACCTCAGGTTAGTAAACGCTGATGGACTTACACATTGTGCATTCATGATGGGGAATTCCCGTGTAGCACCCCTGAAACAAACCACCATTCCACGAATGGAACTGACTGCGGCAGTGGTCGCTGTAAAAAATGACAAAATGTTGAAAGAACAGCTAGAATTGAAATTGCTGGACTCTATGTTCTGGACTGACAGTACAACTGTTTTGAGATACATTGATAACGAAACACTTCGTTTTAAAACCTTCGTGGCCAACAGAATCGCCATTATAAGAGAGTCAACCAAGTCACAGCATTGGAGGTACGTTAATACCTCACAAAACCCAGCTGATTCTGCCTCCAGGGGGGTATCCTGTGAAAAGTTCATGAAAAATGTCAACTGGATCCAAGGTCCCTCCCTCCTCAAAGAAGCAGAGTGCAAATGGCCTGAAAATATTCATGACACATCAATAAAAGAAAATTTTGATGAAAATGCTGATGAAGTTAAGCTCTCAGCTTTAGTGAATATTGTGAGCATTACAAAATGCACAGACACAGACACAGTGAGTAAACTGATTAATCATCACTCTGACTGGCACAAGTTAAAAAGATCCGCTGCCTGGATCCTTCGCACCAGAGACATGCTGAAACAAAAAACAGAAAGGGTTAAAACACAAGTAGATGACCCAAAGACAGAAAATCACAAGTCTCTAAAAGCGCAAGACCTAACAAGAGCAGAAAACGACATCATTAAGTTCACTCAAAGACAAAATTTTAAGGAAGAACTTCTCACGTTGCAAAAGGGTAAAGCAGCAGCAGAATTCAAACAGGGAATTCGCACACAGCAAAAACGAAAGGCATCTGTGAAAAGAAACAGCTGCTCGCCTAAAATGGAACCTCTGACACCAAACCACCTGCTGCTGATGAAAAAACAGCCAAACCTGCCACCTGGATTTGTCATCTATGCACGTCGCAGGGAGAAGCAGATCCAGCATCGATCAGACCTGCTCTGGAAGCGATGGGTACGTGAATACTTGCCCTTGCTCCAGGGGCGGCAAAAGTGGTTTCAAAACAAAAAAAACCTTTCGATTGGAGACATAGTTTTAATAACTGATGAGTCTTCTCCAAGAAATTCATGGGTCATGAGAAGAATCACGAAAGTGTTCCCCGACAAAGGGGGACTGGTGAAACGTGTCTTAGTTAAAACTAAGACCAACACTCTGGAAAGACCCATCGACAAGCTGTGCCTCACATGTGAAATGGACTGTTAAATGTGTGGTAATATGTTATGAAATTTGATATGCAAATGTAAACACCTGAGATGAATATTACACACTTAAAAGACTTAAAACGTTTTAGAAGGTTAAGAATGTTTGATTTCATTGCTTTATCAAAAAAAAAAAAAAACACAAAATTGTAATTGTCAGTCTCCATGCCTGTCAATTAGGGGCTGGAATGTAAGTGCCATATCGCACTTTTTATGAATTTGTTGTTGTGTTTATTTTATTTTATTTTACTTGCTGTTATTTCATTTATTCTACCTTGTTCTATTCATTAGTAAAGCATTAAGCATTAAGTTTGTTACATAAGCCATAAGCTTTATACATTTCTTAGTTATGCATCATAAGTTGATAATCGTAGGTTGGTCTGTGATGTCATTCTACTATTACATGCATTTGCGTGACTGTGATATGCTAGAAAGCTCAGTATAGATTTGGAAGGCTACGGAAACACAAGCTTTAGACCGTCAGCTAATGAGAGCTCCCGGTAAGCTAGAAATGTAAAATACAGCAACGAGGTTGTTGTAACCGTAAGCTAACGTAAGCTGGGAAAGTAAGAAACAACAAGAGTGTTGTTAGATACCCAAGCCAAGATTGTAATCTACAAGATACAGCAAACAGGTTGTTGTAAAACTCAGAGATTTGCAAGATGCAGCAACTGGTGTCTGTAATAACAGTGGATTTACTCAAGACGACTGTATGAAGTGTTGATTCTTTGATGCTGACAAATAAACGACAAAAGACAAAGAGATCGGACTTCTGTCATGTGAGTGAAACTTTAAGACATTAGCTACGCGTCAAAACTAGTGAAATAAGCCAACCGCATCTACATTTTATGTATCCTAAAGAAAACATCTTCGTTTTCAGCTTAGATGACAAATCGGATTTCCAGTAAGCAGCAATGCCATGTGTGCAAGTAGTAGGCCTGTGCATTAGACATAGACAATCTTGAAAGTGCACTCTTCTCTTTCACAACTGATTGCATTAAATTAACTAGTGGTTGTGAGACTGTGACCGACAGGTCATGCTCTGCTATGAAAGAACATACGCGCACTTTTACATCGCGCACACGGTCGGCCACAGATGTGTGAATCTCCGTTGTGGTTCTTGTCGCACCAGACAGGGAGCATGTGTACTGTAGAGCACGAATGGCAGCATTGTGACTAGCTGCTGACTGATGGCGAACTCACACTTTGTTTTGCCATTATTGCCATATTGAAGTTTCCTGTGGCATACTGTGCAAAGACACCTACCTGGATGTTTGATTTTTTTTAGTCCACGAACTAAAAGGCTTTCCATTCTCCCCAATTTCGCTAAGCCAAGCCCATCTCCATTTATTTATTGTTTTACACTTTTATCAATCTCCGAAACATCGGAGCCTTCCTGCATTAAGTGTGTCCATGCTATCTTAAATATAGTTATACCGTAGCCTGACACGTAGTTCTTCAAAACTAAACCAAAACCCGGAGTGGATCCATACCGGAGTGATAACAAAACGCTTAGAGTGGAGAGAGGAACGTGCATTCGTTCCACTCCAGGCTTTGATCACATCCTCCTCAGCAGGCTGAATACACTTTGTCTTTCCTTAATTTAAGACCCATGTAAGCCTATATATACACAGCATTAAAATTATGAAAAGCGAATTTTAAACATTAAGGACAGGCGGAACAGTGTGATTGACGGAAATCCGTCGATGACTCGCTACAATTAACGGAAATCCGTCGTAACGAAAATGATGGAAATGATGTTTTCTAACATGCGTTAGATAGTTTTTTTAATCACTCTATACACAATACTTTGCTATTTTTATAGATGTTGAGCATCGTGAGCAAGCCCGAGATCACCAGCCGGCATGAATAGGCCGGCTCACAAGTAACGTGAGTTGGGAGCACACCAATCGATTCGACTATGGTTAATCGCTCACTCCGTAGGCTCCCTGAATAGGCGGGAAAGGCATGGAGCCGCGCATTTGTGCCGGCTGGAAAAAAAAAACTAAACAGATCTAACAGATGAGGACTCAGATTAATGTGCAAAAGTAATAAAACTATACAAGTCTACATAGCCTTTATAAGACTCTACCTTAAGCGCACTTAAAACATTTTATTTAGTTTTAAAATAAAACAATTTTAAAACATCATCACTCTGGATTCGAACCGGCGCTTTGTAGATCTCTGGTCGAGCGTTCTAACCGCTACACCAAGTGGCCACTTAGAGACAATGCACCCCAGAGACGTTAATAAGCCACTCGACTTCTTTGAAAGCAAGTGTACTTCTTTGATAAGTGACGAAGTAAGCCTGTTATAATAATAACTTGGTGTTATTTGATCTTATTGGTTTAGAAATCTATATTTAAATAAAACCCTACACACTTCTTTTCTAATTACACGTGATAAAATCTAAAGGCTCACTGTGTTAATATTTATTGTGCTTAAATTTGATCTTAATAAGATTTGATTTAATTTGAATTCTACATTTGTACTGTAATTATAGTACTGTGATTATGAATTTGGTCAACTACAGTGTTTCACTTGATGTTATCGGCTACTACGTGTATTATTTAATGGGACGCGTCTCATTAGTGAGGCAGAGAATGAACTAAGGCATGAGACGTCAGTCTGTAGATATATAGTGCCACTCAGTGGTAAAAGCCAGCAAATGCACAGCAAATGCACATCCCGTAATGCGGCGGCGACGTTAAATACGACGCTCCGATTTTGTAACCACTGTAGACAAGGAAAAGAAAAAAACTCATCGATTAGTTGCAGCAGCTGTCTCTGGAAAGGTAAAACATGCATGAAAGTTTAAGTTTGTATAAGGACATATAAAGACAATATAAAGACAAAGTCAAAATAGAGCTTGTAAGTGTGATAAAGTGATAGAGAGCAGCCCTGTAACAGACAAGAGTCTTAAGAGGTCGACTAAGAGTAGTATATATAGTTAACACATTGTAAATACTACTCTGTGCTGTGTTCTGTAAATGTACAGTCACGCTTACTTTGTGCATATATCCTACCTTTGATGGTGGCAGTACACATACTGTATGATGTCTTCCTGCTTTCTAGCAGCAGATTTAGCCCTGGACACATGAATGATTTTGTGTATGGATGGCTCGATTAGGCACCAGAATGACATCAGGTGACGGTAGCTGGGGAACCTATAAGCAGAAGTGTTACTGAATACATTTGCAAATTGTTGACATGTTTCCGTGTTAGTAATGCAGGTATATGCATCTAGAACTGAATATATGTAATCACATCTAATTGTAAAATTCTACCAATCTTTAGACCTACCTTGTGTGAAATCGTCTCGGGTTACATTTCTGTAACCATGTTCCCTGAAAGGTGGGAACGAGATGCTGCGTGAAAACGCTATGGGAACCAGTTTGTCGCGTTGGCGGTCGTTGAAGCATGCTGTGAAAACACGCCAAAGTTTTTGGCTATATATAACCTCGACAGGTGACGTCATCTGATTAGATGTAGGTGGAGCTTATAAAAACAGGTGAGCCGGCAACGACCTCAGATTAATTTGTCTGAACAGCCGTCCGGTCACGTGGTAGTGCGGCATTGCGACGCAGCATCTCGTTCCCGCCTTTCAGGGAACAGGGTTACAGAAATGTAACCCGAGACGTTCCCTAGCAAGGCTACACTCGATGCTGCGTGAAAACGCTATGGGAACGAGAATACCAACGCCTCCGCACTACAGGTGTCTGGACCCCAAGGTTGTGTAGCGTGTGCGCACAAAGCCAAGAAGGTCTCAGAGCTATGCCTGGGCAGCTAACTCGGGGGCAGTGAGCCCAGAGTAGCATGAACATCCAGATTTATAAATGTAAGAAATGTGTGCGGGGAGGAACCAACCCTTCGCGCCACACAATTACTGCAGGGGATACCTCCTGCTGGTGAGACTGGGATGATCACCCTGGTTGGGTGAGCCCTGCTTCCCAGAGGCGAAGTGAACCCACGCGCCTCATAGGAGAGGGCAATATGCATCTCTCACCCAGTATAGTGGCGCTCTGACTTACGCCACTAGCTGATGTGGTGGACGTGAATCTGAAGAGCACATACTGGATAGTATGTGAAGTTTCTCCTGCTCCGAAGCTGTAAAAGGCGGAGGACAGAAGGCTTCAAACAATGCAGCTAAGAAAATCCTGAGGGTACTAGGGCACAAGCCCAAGGACAAGCTTTTACTGCAGAAGCTCCAGCACTGAAACATTTTGGCAGTGGACTGGGTCTACCTGCTTGGCACACACTTGTTGCAGGGTTGTTGCAACACACTTGTTGTTAGATCTTGCTAATCCAATAGCTGAGGCGATCCCCTGGTTGAATGAGTCCTGATTCCTAGAGGCGAAGTGAGCCCACGCGCCTCATAGGAGAGGGCAATAGCATCTCTCATCCAGAGCATGAAGAAGTCGCTCTGACCTACGCCACTAGCTGATGCGGTGGACGTAGATCTGAAGAGCACAAGCTGGACACAGCAAGTGAAGTCTCTCCTGCTCCGAAGCTGTAAGCGCGGAGGACAGAAGGCTTCAAAAGCAATAGGGTGCCTGTTGGGTTTATAGTTAGCTTTTGGAAGATAGTTGAGAGAGGATGCAGTTAGGCACGTCCTGAAAGTGCTAGGGCATAGACCCGAGGACGGAAACTCCAGCACTGAAACAATTCGGCAGTGGACTGGGTTTACCTGCTTAGCAGACACTTGCTGCAGGGGAATACCACTTGCTAGTGCAATAGATGAGGCAATCCCTTTGGCTGAAAGAGCCCTGATTCCTAGAGGCGAAGTGAGGCCACGCGCCTCATAGGAGAGGGCAATAGCATGTCTCATCCAGCACATGTAGAAACTGCTCTGACCTACGCCACTAGCTGATGCGGTGGACGTAGATCTGAAGAGCACAAGCTGGACACAGCAAGTGAAGTCTCTCCTGCTCCGAAGCTGTAAGCGCGGAGGACAGAAGGCTTCAAGAGCAATAGGGTGCCTGTTGCGAGGAGGGAAACTCCAGCACTGAAACAATTCGGCAGTGGACTGGGTTTACCTGCTTAGCAGACACTTGCTGCAGGGGAATACCTCTTGCTAGTGCAATAGATGAGGCAATCCCTTTGGCTGAAAGAGCCCTGATTCCTAGAGGCGAAGTGAGGCCACGCGCCTCATAGGAGAGGGCAATAGCATGTCTCATCCAGAACATGTAGAAACTGCTCTGACCTACGCCACTAGCTGATGCGGTGGACGTAGATCTGAAGAGCACAAGCTGGACACAGCAAGTGAAGTATTTCCTGCTCCGAAGCTGTAAGCGCGGAGGACAGAAGGCTTCAAGAGCAATAGGGTGCCTGTTGGGTTTATGGAGCTTTCTGAAGATAGTTGAGAGAGGATGCAGTCACGTACGTCCTGAGAGTACTAGGGCACAGACCCGAGGAGGGAAACTCCAGCACTGAAACAATTCGGCAGTGGACTGGGTTTACCTGTTTAGCATATACTTGCTGCAGGGGAATTCCTCTTGCTAATGCAATAGATGAGGCAATCCCCAGGGTTGAAAGAGCCCTGATTCCCAGAGGCGAAGTGAACCCACGCGCCTCATAGGAGAGGGCAATAGCATCTCTCATCCAAACATGTAGAAGCTGCTCTGACCTATGCCACTAGCTGATGCGGTGGACGTAAATCTGAAGAGCAGTAAAAGGCGAAGCATATCTTAGAAGGCAAGAGGTCCGCCTTGCTACATGAAAATCTCTCCCTGACTACTTCGGAGTGGGGTTACCATTCCCCGTGTGTCAGAGATAGACTGGACAGTACTACTGCTCCCGCATCCATGCTGGAATGTAAATCGCTCTGAGGGACAGGAACCTGGTGCGCTAGCTGCTAGCGGCGCGAGCACAGTCCGCCCTGGCGATAATATATGAGACTGCCATATTGTTGTCCCCCGCACTAGGACATGGCAGCCTCTCAACTGCTGGAGGAAGTGCTTTAGGGCCAGAAATAGAGCCATCATTTCGAGGCAATTGCTGTGCCATGCGAGAAGATAGCCTCTCCAGCTCCCTTGGGCTGGACAGTCCTCAGAGACCGCACCCCAGCCTATGAGGGAAGCATCTGTCGTTAGCCTCAGCGACGACAAGATGAACTTAGAGTGGGACCCAGAGTAGAGACCGGGGTCTGAACCACGTAGAAAGGGTACGAAGCACCTGGCGCGTAACCCATATTGGGGATTGGCCCTAGTGATATCCCCTGGTTCTTAGCCACAACTTAGAATGCTCTCATGTGCAGAAGGTCCAAAGGTGTCACCGTGGATACAGCTGCCATGAGAGCTAGGATGTCTGAAAGTGATGGTCACTTTCTGGTCTAGCTTGTTTTCCTTGAGGGTGTTGAGAATGGGTTCGAAACGAGCGGGAGACAGCTGTGCCCGCTTACGACCGAATCCCATATAGCACCCAATGTGTTGTCCTCTGCACAGGAAAGAGCACGCTTTCGTGGCGTTGGGTCCCAGTCCTGAGAACAGAGATGAGCTTGGACGACATGCTGATGTTGAAGCACTAGCCACCGGATGCCCTGGGACTCCTGTAAGAGCCAGGGCTAAATCCGTGCATTTTGTATGTGTGCGGGTGAGCTAGACCAATGGAAGGACCCGATACTGGTAAGCTTCGTCCCCGAAAGCGAACCTCAGGATCTCCCTGTGTTGTGGCAATGTTTCTGTATGAAAGTAAGCGTCCTTAAATCGATTGTCAGAAACAATCGCTTGGTAGGGTTGAGAGCAATCACCTTTACAGTCAAGAACTGAACTGTATTCATTGATTTTCAGGTAGCGGGAGAGCCCGCAGAATCTGAAATATTGGACGCAGCCCCCGTTCCTCTTGGGAACCAAGAATACCGACTGTAGTAGCCTGACTCACTGTCTGGTGGGGGAACATGTTCCATGGCCCCCTTCCCCGGCAGCCTGTCAGCAGATGCGCACTTTCTGGTTTCATGGAAGTGGAGGCCACGCCATTGAAAACACAGAAGGTGAAGTGAGAACTGAATCCTGTAGTTCCTCTCTCCAGTGCTTAGTACCCAAGGAGATATACTTGGCAGTAGCTTCCACGCTGCCAGTTTCTCATAAAAGGGCAAAAGTTTCGGCAGCTTGGTTAAACGGGGGGGAGGATGTTAGATGTTCGGCATCCTGAAGCATGGCAGGAGAAACCTAACAGAACTAACAGCCTATTGGAGACTGGTGTTGCCCGAACACCAGTGGTGGCGGAGCAAAACACCGACCTCCTGGGGGTGCCAGGGAGAACACATATTCGTTAAAAAGGAATTCTGGGTGCCTTTCCCTATTGGGGGGGGGCACCCCCATTTATTTTATTTTATACACATATATATATATATATATATATATATATATATATATATATATATATATATATATATATATACACACACATTTTAAATCAGTCTGACCTCCTGTGTGCAGTGGAGCACGAAGCTGACCCACTGCCTGGAAAGCTTTTCCCTCTAGGGCAGATAAAAGTCTACACAGCTAGAAAGGAAGTATAAACTTACCAGGGAGGATGATGTCCCAGGAGAGAGATAGCCTGTGAAGCGTCTCTGCTATCTGGGCGTCATCATACAATCCCGCGTTTCCATATCGACTATATTTAAATAAACAAATAAGTCGATGGCATGAAAAACACAGCATGAATACAGCCTACTCCATGAAAGGGTTAACTCACATGAAGAGAGCTGAGAGGGGGTGGGGGGGGGGAGAGAGAGCATCATTGAGGCTCCGCCCCCCGGCCACCCAACAGAAGCTGCCGTCTACTGCTTGTTTTAGTGCTTAAGGCTATTTTCATCTCCGGTAAAAAAGAGAGAAATCCTCGTGATGACAACGCGGAAGAAAGGAGTTTTCTTACCTCCGTCTGCCGCAGCTCTGTCAGATGCACGAGTTTTAAGCCAGGAACGCGCGGCGGCTCGCAGCTTCTCACGGAATGCGCGGCGCGCGCAGCACTAGTCGAAGCAGTGTAGAGATCGCACTCCGATATGGATTATCACACACGGAGGGATTTAAACTCGTCAAATCGGTGAGTTAAACACCTTCTTATTTTGCTGGTTTATCACAAGCACGCTTCACAACTAGGCTCTGAAGACAAATGATCTGAGGTCGTTGCCGGCTCACCTGTTTTTATAACCTCCACCTACATCTAATCAGATGACGTCACCTGTCGAGGTTATATATAGCCAAAAACTTTGGCGTGTTTTCACAGCATGCTTCAACGACCGGCAATGCGACAAACTGATTCCCATAGCGTTTTCACGCAGCATCGAGTGTAGCCTTGCTAGGGAACTGATGTCCTCATCTGAGCCGGCAAACCGTTCCAATCCAAAATCATGCTGAACGTGTAGCTCTCCACTACATTAGAAAGTTCTTCTATTTTAGCACATGCCAGGTCTAATAATGAAAGCTAAGGAATGCTACAGTACTCATGATCCATCGTTACATCCATGGGTACGGGTTCGACGAATACCACTTCAGCAGGCCTCTCTCTCCTCTCCCACGCACTGGACCACGATGCTTTAACGGTGTAATCATTTCAGGCAAAAAGCACTGGCACAGCGCCAGTTACTAACTTTTTTTGTACCTTTGGTGTTTGCGGTTCAATAATCTGATCACTGCTAAAATGTTTACTGCAAACTTTAGAATTGCTGGTAGAACAAAAATCGTCTTGGCGTATGTTCACAAGCCACCATTTTCTAAGGTCCACATCCAAGGGAAACTGTGAAAACTTAAAGTTCCGTTGAACTTAGCAGAAGATGTACACAGCGGAACACAACAGTGTACGTTGTATACCTTCTGTTGTCTCTGAAATCTATAAACACACTTTTTTCTGAACATTTCCTCCAAATTCCAAAACAATGGCCGACAAACCGGAACTCAGCAAGCCCTATCACTTCAATGCGGAACTACTGTACGTAACGAATGTGGGAGATTATTTATTCCACTTGTTGAATTTGCCTACAATTTAAAATATCAAACATTTAACAAATTACTTACAAAGATAATTAAAGAAGATTTCAGACGCCACACAGAGCTGGAAGAAGTAAACAGGATTTATTGCAACAATAAAACCCAAGTGAGCCTCACTTGCAATGCTTAGGTCGTAAATACAAGCACTGTCAAGAGCAGACTGAATTCACAATAAAAGCACGCACCTTTTATACAGGTCAAAAAAGGAGGGTGGAGTCCAGGGGAAATTCCCAGTCTCCTCCCCTGTACACTCTTTTTGCTGACCACATCAAAATTTTATTCCATTATAATCCAGTTTCTATCAATTATTTTATTCCAGTTTCTATCAGTAAATTTTTCCATTATAATTACATTTCTCTTATCTTGTACCATTACATCATACACCTCGCTATCTGACTCCTCTCTATGCTCATAACTCTTTCCCGTTATAATTACAACTTGTTATGTGACTTCTCCCTACGCTTATCTGATTCTTCCTATGCTTGAGAGCTTTTTCCTCATTATCTTTACACTCTTCATATCTTCTTATAAAAATAAAGGGGTGTCGCTTGTTTTCAAGGCTTTTTCCCCCATTTTTCTTTAGTTTGTTCTCCATTTTAGAAGAGACCAGCCATGGGTAAGCATCTCCTTTGCACTATTTCATTTATTTATTACTTATTTGCCTTATGTTACTCAATTCAATGTTTTTATATATTTTATTCTATTTTATAGCTAACTGCGACTTCTCCATTGATGACTTCATCCCTTTGGATGATTCAGACAGCCAGAGCAGTTCAGATCGTGTTCCTTCTGAGGACTACAACCCGACTGAACCCGCTGTGGATCTGGCCTCCGTGAGTCCTGACTGATCTGATTCTGAGTTGTTTGAATCTCTGATGCAGTATCTACGAGATAAAGGGTTTACTTATTCTAAAAGGGATGAGTCTAAGCCTGCTCCTTCTAAGAGATGGCGTTTGGATGTTGAGAGTCCTCATTGTTCTTATCATCCAGTGAGGGCTGAGTCCAGTACACCAGCTCCCTCCGGCAGAAAGCCTGGGTTTTATGTAAATGTTGGTACTCAAACTGATTTTCCTCAGGCTCCTGGGCCTAGGGTAAATCGTGGTGTTTCTGTGTTTACTCCTCTTACTGATCTTTCTCTTGGAGTTGTCCTAGATCAGAGAAGGCTTGATATGTAATTTTATTTCTGTTGATGCCTACCCTGGCCCCCTATGTTTTGTATTTTACATTGGGCCTTGTAAGGATTTCTTGTTTTTGCTAGACCCCGTCTAGTCAGTGCTCAGCCTGTATTTTGCTTCCCGCCTGGTACCAGGGAACCCCTCAATAATACACAAGTCCGTGATCAGTGAGACGTTCCAAGTTTATTGTGGGAGAGAGCAGTATATATAGCACACACACACAAAGAACCAAAGAAAAGGGTGCAGAAGTGTTTACATTTGGTCCGGAATGTTTAGAAAAGATAAGGAAAAGAAGAACATAAAATTTGGGAGTAGCTCTGCATTTACGAGCGTTTAACAGTTTTACGACCCTTAACATAAACTACTATAGGATGTGTTTATTGAAAGTGCAGCTTGTGTCGAGGTAAGAGAAAGAAGTAACATTCTGTTCTCACGCACACAGAATATCATAAAACATACTAAAAATCAAATATTCCCTACAGTTCCCCCCTTTTATTCATAAGAAACATCGTTGAATAAAACTCAGAACTTTCAAGAAGTCGCCGGCGGATAATAGGTCATCGGACACGGCGCAGGAACATAACCTGAAACATACTTATACAAAAGATTTTGCACACAGCGAAGAATGCATGGACCTAAAATACACAACAGGTCTGAATCATTGGTATATCGCTTAGCGGTCCAGTTAGCGAATCGCCAAAAAACATTATCATGTGGATGAGGTTGCACTATGTACAACAATCTCTCATTCAAGATTAAGAGGACAAAAAGAAACTTCATTCTAAGGCAGGAGAGGTTACCACCTTACTCCAAGTGCTGTTCTATAAACTCTACAGAATGAAGTGTGACCAAAAGAATACACAGAAATATAACAGGTTGAGTGTAAACCTGTGTGTGTGAAAAATCTTGTTCACAATGTCAAACATATAAATAACTACTAGTGGTGAACTATTGCCTTTCTTGACGCTACAGTGCTCAGAGTGCGGGCACGCCCAATCTGCACTCGTCCCACCTTACGAGGCGCTAAGACACCACCAGGAATGGTAAACTAATAGCAATAGTGAAGTCGTCCCGTGGCAACCCAAGACAATCCCTCTGTGTCACGTCACGGGTTGGTCATCACTGCAGCACGTCTTCAGTCTAGGAAACAACAAAAATCACAGAGAAAGAAAGATAATAATACACAAACATTTATTCATCCTTTGATCTCACGCCGACAGGACATCTCTTCAGCCTAGTAGCACGGATCCACTGTGGAAAAAGATCAGTTAGGACAGCAGTACGAGTAATCGCGATTATTTCTGCTGGTCCGTCATATTTACAATCTCCCAGTTTTCTGGGGGTCAAAGATCTTACCAGAACAGTATCTCCCACATTAAAAGGATGTGTGGGTTTTGTTGAGGGTACTGGAGTCACATTAGCAATTCGTTCATAATGTTTGTTCAGAGTATCTATTAGAGCAGCAGAATATTCAGCAATATGTACATCAAGATCAGTTGTTCCTATCGCGGGTTTACCTTTCCTCCATGGCACGGGAAAAGGTCTGCCAAATATAATTTCATGTGGTGACATGTGCACATCTTTTCTTGGTGTCATTCTCATTTCAGCTAGAACAGCAGGTAACAGATCAACCCAGTTTTTACTCCCCATAGTTTGCATTGCTTTAGACAGTTTTTCTTTCAGTGTCCTATTTGTTCTTTCGACTATACCTGATGACTGTGGATGATAAGGAATGTGAAAATGCCAGGACAGTGAAAGATATTTACACAAATTCTGTGTTACCTGTGATGTAAAAGGTGTTCCTTTATCCGAGTCAATAGCATGAGGAACGCCATAACGAGGTATTATTTCTTTTGCTAAGACTCGGGTCACCACCTTTGCATTCTCTCGAGCACACGGGAAAGCTTCCACCCACCTTGAAAACTTGTCTACCAAAACCAGAATATATTTGAATGGGCCACATGCAGGCATATGTGTAAAATCAATTTGCCACTCTGCAAACGGAGCAGTAGGTAAAGGAAGACTTTCGTGTTTACCTAAACCCTTTGTCACATTATTCTGAGCACACACCAAACATCTAGATATTAATAAATCTATTGTTCCAAGCATGTTAGCTATGCAAAAGAGTTTTTTCATATCGTCCTTAACCCCCCTTCGTGCACGATGTGTAACACCGTGGAACTTGCGCACGAGGAACGGAAGACAATGAGACGGCAGGCACAAACGGCCATCAGCACAGTACCATAAACCATCAGAAGCAACGTAGGCACCCTGAGCTTGCCAAAAAGAGGAATCATTCGGCGTGGCTGAAGCTTGCAAAGACAATAAATCTACATCGGGAATCAAAGAGCTAGCAAGAAAAGATGTATTGATCAAATCAGAACCAGAATCAGGAAAGAAAATCTGTTTTTGAGCTGCTTTTTTAGCAATACGATCAGCTAGCGAATTTCCTCGCACTTCCATAGAATCACCAGAAGAATGAGCCTTAGTTTTTACAATAGCGAGAGTACCAGGTAGATGGCATGCGTCTATTAAATCCTGAACAAGAGAAGAATGAGAAATTAGCTTACCCTCAGCAGAACGAAAACCCCTGGATTGCCAGATGCGGCCAAAGTCATGAGCGATTCCAAAAGCGTAACGAATCAGTGTATATAGAACACACGCACGAGTTAGAGCAAAAAGTTCAGCTGCCTGAGCAGATGAGAAAGGGAGAGAGTAAGCTTCAATGGTTATATTTGGCAATGCACACACATAATAACCACAGAGAAATTTCCCATCATATGGTTTTGAACAGGAACCATCTACAAACAAAGTGTCACCAGTTGTTAATGGAGTAGAAGATAGATCAGGACGTATACTAGTGGAGTGAATAATCTCTGAACAACAGTCATGATCTGTGTCTATTAGCGTGTCGTCCTGTGCATTGATCAAGCGTGCCAGAGCATATCCGAGGGTGTCAAAAGAAGAGGTGGTTTTTATCTCTAAGTTACTTGTAGAACACAGGATAATCTCATACCCAGATCGTCTCTGAGCCGTCATGTGTTGTGTTTGAATGTTCTGCAGCACTTGTTTAACCTGATGTGGAGAATACAAAATTAAAGGATTAGAGAGAACAATCTTTTCAGCATCTTGTACCATCACCGCACAGGCGGCCACAGCCCTGAGACAGGCAGGCAAACCTTGTGCCACAGCATTTAAAGTTTTAGATAAGAAAGCACATGATTTAATAACACCCTGCTTGAGCAATGAGCTTAAAATTTCATCTATTCCTGAGGCCTTGGCCTCGGAGAGTGGATATTGTTTGATGTACACAGGTTGCAAATGTTTTAATTTAGCTTCATAAGGAACACAGTGTACTAACCCCACCTCATCCTTATGTTCAGCCCACAGACTGCTCGGCACACTTTGAAGGGCAGCAGGAATAGAGCTGTTCTGTGAAGAAAGGAAACAATTATTTACACGCATATTTGTGAGGTGGGAAAAAGGAACTGAATCAGGCACTTCAACAGTGAGTTTTTCGCCAGAAAAAGTCAAGGACATGTGTAATCTGCTCATTAAATCGCGTCCTAGCAGATTAAAAGGACAATCAGGCATACAGACAAAACGATGAGAGAGATGAATTCCCTTATCTAAAGGACATGTTACAGTTACCTGAGGAGTGAAATAATTTCGTTGAGCAACCCCTTCAATTCCCACAGAGCTGATACTTTTATTCGAGAGCGGTCCCTCATAATCACGACCTAAAGACGACATTGTAGCTCCCGTATCCACCAAAAAAGAGAATACAGAACCATCTATACACAATTCTATAAAGGGCAACTCATTAACCTGAGGTGACTCGAAAGTACAAAGTAACATCGCGGGGCTGGAACTCTGCGGGCATCCCTATGCATCATATGCTCCTACCTGCATCCCTGAGAAGGGATTGGGTCTATATTGCTGCTGCTGTTGTTGTGGTTGTACTCGCTGTGGTGGCTGCTGTGAAGGATTAGGAGAAAACACCTTATTAGCATCATGCCACTGATCATCATTCAATCGATTGTACACATTTTGTCCACTACGTCCCTCATCAAGGGCCTTCGTGCGACATTCACGAGCCCAATGACCTTCTTTATAACAATAATAACAATAACCAGATCTACGGGGTGCACTCTGACCCTGCAGACCTCCTCTACCTCTTCCACAGCCTCCTCGGCCTCCTCTACCCCCCTTTTTTCCACCTCTGTATCCTTCACTCTCCACAAACAAACATGCCACTTGTCTGTTTTCTAAAATACCGTCTCCTTCCAGTGTTCTCACACGCTCACCTAATTTTTTAATAGTCGTTGTAGAACGGTCTGACAATTGAAACTTTAAAATCTTCATGATTTCTGGTCGACAATTATTCAAGAAGGTGGTAAGAAAAAGTGGGTTAGGGTTTTCTTCAGGGAGGGGCATACCACCCAAAAGGGTCCAGGTCTCTCGAAACCTCTCCAGAAACCTGGATGTGGTCTCACTCTTTTCTTGTTTACAATTAGTTACCTGTGACAGATCCTGACTAGCTTGTTGACATGCAAGAAGATAAGTAGTTAGCTCATCTTTTAAAAGTTTCATAGCCTCATTAGAATTACCCCAAAGAAAATCATATTCCTTCTTTTTTCGTCTCCCCCCTCCCTCTACGTCTTCATGTTTCACCACTACAGTCCATCTGTCTTTTTCAGGATCTAAACATTTTACCGTCTTTATCAAATCAGCCTCATCGTACCCATCTCCCAAAACCGACTGCAAAATAAAGCGATAATCCGCAGCCACGAGCTGACAGTGCCTGGAAGCCTTTATCAGCATATCAACAAAATGCAAAGGTTTGTTGGGAGAAGGGAGCATCTTAATAATGTCCTTCAGCGTGCTTACGGATGGTGGAAGGATTTTTGGACCCTTTGGTCCCATAGAGAAAACAAACGCAGTGTTTTCTTGTCGAGGTTTGGGGCGAGACCTCTCATCCGGACCTTCATCGTCCGAGTTATCAAAATCCTCACCATCAGTATCCTCGGGATCATCCGAAAGAGGGCTCTCAGGAGTTCGTCCTGACACCTTCTTGGGAGTCTTTCCCTTTCCTGAGGCACACACTTCCGACGAAGGTGAGCACGGTTTTGTGGGTACGGGAGAGACAGGCACAGATGGGCAGCTCACAAAAGGATTAGTGGGATTCAAATTAGGATAAATTTTCTCAATTATTTGTTGGTTAGATGCTGATGTTTCTATGTCAACATGATATGGAGGAGGGATCGGAAAGGTTGAATGAACGGGCGGCTTGAATTTAGTTTCGGATGTGACCTTTGGAATCTTTTTCTTCTGTATTTTAGTTTCTTTTATGTCTAAGTATTTATCCCAAAGAGCTTTCATTTCTACCCATTTTTGATAACATGAACCCATGTAAGGATAATCCCATCCTGGGTCACCCATACCCTCATATATCTGAGAGTAAGCAGAGGCTAGATATTCAGGCTTAAAAGTACCTCCGCGTGGATAGGTTAAAAATTGAAATTGTGGTTCAGTCCACCCTGATAAATTATCAAGCCAAGGTGTGGTAAAATAAGTGAGTCCACACCTATTCATCCAGTCGCGCGGAACCTCTTCTGGGTCCGGCTTTGGATAAGTAGTTGTGTTCTTATTACCCATTTTATAAATGTGAATTAACCCGCGACAGAAAGAACCAATATCTTCAACAAAAAACACACAATACAACAACAAAAGACAACAAAAAAGAGCTCAACAAAGACAAAAAAACAAAAAAGAGCGGGCAACAGAATACAGCTTCCACACTATGCTTCAGTTCAAGGAACCTTTCAGAAGCGAGCGAGCGCTATACTGGCATAAAAGCCACAAGACAATCCTCCCCCGTACTATATATGGTCCAGATACCAAAAACCAGAGAAAAATAAAAAAGCAGCACTCACCTGATTAGAGGTATCCCGGATAGAGCCCCCAAATTGTAAGGATTTCTTGTTTTTGCTAGACCCCGTCTAGTCAGTGCTCAGCCTGTATTTTGCTTCCCGCCTGGTACCAGGGAACCCCTCAATAATACACAAGTCCGTGATCAGTGAGACGTTCCAAGTTTATTGTGGGAGAGAGCAGTATATATAGCACACACACACAAAGAACCAAAGAAAAGGGTGCAGAAGTGTTTACATTTGGTCCGGAATGTTTAGAAAAGATAAGGAAAAGAAGAACATAAAATTTGGGAGTAGCTCTGCATTTACGAGCGTTTAACAGTTTTACGACCCTTAACATAAACTACTATAGGATGTGTTTATTGAAAGTGCAGCTTGTGTCGAGGTAAGAGAAAGAAGTAACATTCTGTTCTCACGCACACAGAATATCATAAAACATACTAAAAATCAAATATTCCCTACAGGCCTTTTATACTTTGTATTTTTATATTATTACCATGTAGATACACATTTTTATTCTGTATCTGCTCTTATTAAATATGTTATTCATAAAAGTGATTCTATGTCTCAGATTTTTTCTATTCCTTATCTGCCCATCCAGTCTGCCCCCATGGCCATTTTACGCACACACATAAGGGAAACCCCTGCTCTTTGTCTCTTATCAACTCGTACCAGTTTACGCACATACATACATACATACTCGCATGGAAATTCTCATTTCGCACACACATATGTCAGGTATTAGTTTCGGTAAATGACTTATTACATAGCTTTCCTGTGCACACGGGTTTTTATGACCTGACCATCCGTTCTTCTCCCCATTATTTTTAGTTTCGTCCAATTATTTTAGTTTCGTGTTCATTACCTCATCTAGTTATCTGTTAGTTGCTTCCTCTAACACCGGTCTTGACCCTTCATTTAGGTGTGTGTGTGTGTGTGTGTGTGTGTGTGCCCAGTTTCTGCTAAGTCCGGCACCTGGCGCCTTATCTTGTCTATGTTTTACGACCTGTCATGCTCCCCTTTTCAGCTGCATAGGTTTCGGATATCTGCTATCTGTTTTTCCTGACTTTCCCCTGTCTTTTGTTTTACTATAATGGTACATTTATAATTATTTTTATATTCTTGCCTATCTAAATATATGTTGATTAAAATATGCTCACACGAGTATGCGTGCAAGTAGCGTATTCAGTTTTATTTGTATAGCGCTTTTAACAATTGGCATTGTCACAAAGTAGCTTTACCCAATCCAAATAATTATTTAAGTTTGTATGAAATGTGAATATGTATGAATCAAAATGATAAGACTGTCCCTGATGAGCAAGCCGAGGATGACTGCGACAGTGGCAAGGAAAAACTCCCTGAGATGGTAATAGGAAGAAACCTTGATAGGAACCAGACTCAACAGGGAACCCATCCTCCTTTAGGGTAAATGGGTAGCAGGGATTGATCTGGACCTGGTTTCCCGATAACGCACACTCTTAGCACGCTAAGATCGCTCTTAAGATATATCTTACGTAAGTTGATTACTTTTCCCGAACTGTCCCATAGAAGTCTTCTTAAGTTCGCTGCCTCTTATGTCCGACGTTACAAGGCACTGTCTACAGTGAAAGTATATTTTTCATCCCCTTACGAAGAGTGTACATAAAACGGATAAGTATCTTATACTGTTTTATGATATATTTACTCAAAACGCGTGTTATATCACGCGTGTTATATATCGTTAAGTTTTAATTGTTTTGCAGCACACCGCTTTTAGCCGGCATTAGCATCGCTAGCCCGTTAGCCCGGCATTCACAAGTATATACAAGGATTATTCCAAGATGGCGCCGGCTGCCGTCACGACTGCTCCGACCACCTTTTCTTTGTTTTTGTTCTTTAAGTCAGTTTTCAGTGTTTTAAAATCGGCAAAATCATCACCATTGAGTACATTACGTATGATAGAGACGCTCTTGTTTCTATTGGTATACAATGTACTCACAATTCGACGTTTTTAACTCTGTATCTGAGCTGGCCGCATGGACAGGACGCGGGACTCGGGGAAGTCAAGAGGAGGCGGCGTGTGTTTAATGGTGAACAACAGCTGGTGCAACAGCGCGAGCGTTGTTCCTCTTACACGCTCCTGCACACCAAACCTGGAACTACTGTCCATCATGTGTCACTCACTCCTTTTCATCTTCCACGGGAGTTCACATCGGTCATAATCATTGCCGTTTACATTCCACCACAAGCAGACACTGAAACTGCCTTATGCGAGCTGCATGAGGTGCTCACACAGCACCAGACACAACACCGGGACGCTGCGCTCATTGTGGCGGTGGCCTTTAATATTGCAAAGGCGCAGCGCCGAACTTTTATCAGCATATCACCTGCCCCACCAGGGGCGAAAGGACACTGGACCATTGTTATACTATGGTCAAAGACGGTTACAAGGCACAATCTCGTCCAGCGTTTGGTAAATCCGACCACGCCGCCATCTTCCTCATGCCAAAATATAAACAAAGGTGGTTCCGGTTCAGAGGGAGGTCGCGCGCTGGACGGACCAATCGGTGACCGCGTTACAGGACGCACTCGATGACGCAGACTGGGACATGTTCAGAAAGAGCTCCGATGATGACGTCAGCGTGTTTACGGAAGCGGTTGTTGGATTTATTGGGAAGCTAGTGGACGATACGGTGGAGAAAAAGACTATCAGAACGTTTCCCAACCAGAAGCCGTGGGTGGATGAAACCATCCGCGACGCTCTGAGATCTTGCACAGCTGCCTACAACACGGGACTTGCGTCGGGGGACATGGAACCATACAAGGCTGCGTCATACAAAGCCCGGAAGGCGGTGAAAGAGGCGAAGCAGCGCTACGGGAGAAAACTAGAGTCACAGCTTCAACAGAGTGACTCTAGGAGCCTGTGGCAGGGATTAAGGACAATTACGGATTATAAAGCACCAACATCCGGTATGACGAACGTGGACGCGACTCTGGCAGACGATCTGAACACATTCTACGCTCGCTTCGAGGCTGCAGCTAAAGACGCTAGTGATGCTAATGCTAGCGGCGCTAATGCTAACGGCGCTAATGCTAGCGGCGCTAACGGCTGCAGACAGGAAGACACTGCCAGCACCGGGAACGCGCTCATTATCTCCGAGCACGATGTGAGGAGAGCGTTCAAGAGAGTGAACACCAGGAAAGCAGCAGGACCAGACGGCATCTCAGGCCGTATTCTCAGATCCTGCGCAGACCAGCTAGCAACTGTGTTCACTGAGATATTCAACCTCTCCTTATCTCAGTCGGTGATCCCCACGTGCTTCAAAGAGTCCATCATTGTTCCTGTCCCGAAGAAACCACATCCTGCTTCCCTCAATGATTATCACCCTGTAGCCCTCACCTCAGTAGTGATGAAGTGCTTTGAACGCCTTATCAGAGACTTCATCATTTCTTCACTACCCGACACACTGGACCCACTACAGTTTGCATACCGTCAGAACCGCTCCACAGACGATGCAATCTCTCATCTCCTCCACACATCACTCACTCACCTGGACACTAGGAAAGGGAATTATGTTAAAATGCTCTTCATCGACTACAGCTCTGCATTTAATACCATAATTTCCTCCACAATCACCACCATGCTGGAGCACCTGGGACTCAGCTCATCTATATGTCAGTGGATCTCCAATTTTCTGACTGGCAGACCACAGGCAGTAAGGATGGGCGGACATGTCTCAGCTACACTCACTCTTAGCACTGGAGCCCCCCAGGGTTGTGTTCTGAGCCCCCTGCTGTACTCTTTCTACACCCACGACTGCGTGGCCACTACCAACTCCACCTCCATCATCAAGTTTGCTGACGACACCGTCGTGGTCGGACTGATCACCAACAATCATGAGTCGGACTACCTAGAGGAGATTGGAAATCTGGAGAACTGGTGCCAGAGGAACAATCTCCTCCTGAATGTCAGTAAGTCAAAGGAGCTGATAGTGGACTTTAGTACAAAGCAGGAGAGGACCTACCAGACCCCCGTCATCAACAGGAGCCCAGTGGAGAGAGTGGACAGCTTCAGATACCTCGGTGTTCACATCACTCAGGACCTGTCATGGTCCTGTCACATCAGCACCGTGGTGAAAAAAGCCCGGCAGCGTCTGTACCACCTCAGACGCTTGAGAGACTTTAGACTGCCCTCCAAGGTGCTCAGGAACTTCTAATCCTGCACCATAGAGAGCATCCTGACGGGAAACTTCACGACCTGGTTCGGGAACAGCACCATGCAGGACAGACGAGCTCTACAGAGGGTGGTGCGATCAGCCGAGCGCATCATCCGCACTGAGCTCACTGACCTGCACTCGATCTACAGCAAGCGGTGCTGGACTAAGGCCAGGAAGATCATGAAGGACCTCAGTCACCCCAGTAATGGACTGTTCTCTTTGTTGCGGTCTGGGAAGCGATTCCGCTCCCTAAAGGCCAACACAGAGAGGCTGAGGAGGAGTTTCTTCCCGTAGGCGATAAGGTCTCTCAATCACAATCACACCTCCACACAGGACTAATAACGTCTTTTTAAGCTCACAACACTGACTGGACAATCATGGACACATTCATACACACTTGCACTAAATATTTATACATCTGGACAATTGCACATGTCACTTTCAATAGTCACCTTTCATGCATATTTGCACAACCACGGTCACTTTTAATTCTATATATATATACACCCCCCCCTATATTTCTATATTTTGCAATATTTTATTATGCCCTTATTGTACAGTTAATTTTACTAGTTAAATTTATTTCTTTAGTATTTCCTTTTTATTGATTATTTATTCTACGTACAAGCTTTTATTTTCTTTTTAAGGTCACTGGCGGTCGTGTAAGCATTTCACTGCATATTATACTGTGTATGACTGTGTATGTGACAAATAAAAATTTGAATTTTAATTTGAATTTGAAGTTTGTTTACGCTTCTTCACACCGATTATTTTTCCGTATTAAGACACCATGTCGGTTGTGACTCTGCCTCTGAGTGCAGGTGAGGAGACATTGGAGCTGCACTCGGTGGATTTGGAGCTGGAGGCCATGGAGAAGCTGATCCGTGAGCTACAGGAGAAGCTGGCCCGGCTACAGCAGCGGAAAGCCACGCTGGAATCGTCGCGGACCGACGCTCACCTGTCCCAGGTAAATTCTCGGCGAGTGAATTCTCCTTCAACCTCAACCCTGCATGTTTCTCTGCCCAGGTCCAACACACCAAGGACGCAGCCCGCCCAGGTTTCCTTCACCCCGGCGCCGGGATACCATGGACCCTGGATACAGCAGCAGCGGAAGAAGCACGCCAAGCCCGGGCGAGGACCTCTCCCCCCTCCGCCACCACCCGTCTTCGAGATCTCGACCCGAAACTGCTTCGCTCCTCTCCGCAAGACGGCACACGACACGCTGGTCATCGGGGTCATCGTTTGTCACGTGCGTGCTACCACGGCTAAAAGTAAGGTGCACACATGCCGTTTACCTGGTGCACGTGTTCTTGATGTTGCTGCACAGGTGCCTGCTGCCCTGAGGAAGAACATTGGAGCTGTGGTCCTTCATGCTGACACGAACGACACCAGGCTGAGACCCTAAAGAAGGACTTCAGGAGCCTGGTCGAGAAGGTCCGCAGCACATCACCCATGACAAGGATCATCGTATCTGGACCGCTTCCCACATTTCAGCGAGGAATCGAGAAGTTCAGTAGATTATTTGCCTTTAATGAATGGTTACAATCTTGGTGTCGACAACAGAAATTACCCTTTGTTGATAACTGGAATGTTTTCTGGGAGCGTCCTAGGCTCTACCACACTGATGGCCTGCACCCTAGCAGAGCTGGAGCAGCGGTCCTCTCTGACAACATCTCCAGGACACTACGAACCATCTGACTGGCGTTAAGTCATACCGTAGATTCCAAACATATTAGCCACATCACAACTCACCATAGTGATAGACGCACACACATTGCTTGTTCTATAGAAACTGTGTCTGTTCCTCGAATAGTGAGAAAAAAGAATAAATTTGTTAAATTTGCCGGAAACAATCTGATAACCATAAAACCAGAAAAAGGCCAAATAAGTAGTCAAAATCCACCTCTAAAGTTTGGACTACTCAACATTAGATCCCTTGCGCCTAAAGCACTTATTGTTAATGAAATTATCTCAGATTATTGCCTTGACGCACTCTGTCTCACCGAAACCTGGCTTAAACCAAATGAATATTTTGGTCTGAATGAGTCTACTCCGTCAGGATATTTCTATAAGCACGAGCCCCATCTAATTGGTCGCGGTGGTGGTGTCGCCACTATCTACAATGATGTACTCACTGTTACTCAGAAAATAAGGCCCAGGTTTAATTCATTTGAAGTGCTTATCATTAATGTTGCACTCAATTAAATACGTAATAAACCCTTGCTATATTTTACCCTGGCCACCGTGTACAGACCTCTGGGGCTATATGTCGATTTTCTTAAAGAATTTGGACATCTGGTATCAGACCTATAGGTTAACTCTAACAAAGTGTTGATAGTAGGAGACTTTAACATTCATGTAGATGATGCTAACGACGCTTTAGCACTCACATTTATGGATTTACTAAATTCCTTTGGGGTTAGACAAAATATAATTGGAGCAACTCACCGCTTTAATCATACGCTAGATTTAATTATATCCCATGGTATAGATGTCTCTAATATAGAGATCATACCTCAAAGTGATGATATCACAGATCACTCCCTCCTGATATATACTCTACCCGTAGAACAGATTAGCTGTGTCTCCCCACGTTATCAATCTGTTAGAAATATAAATCCCACTACTAAAGACAGATTCACAAGTAATCTGCCCGATCTGTCCCAAGTTCTTATTAGACCCCTAAATGTAGATGATCTAGATGAAGTGACTAGCAGCATGGGCACTATTTTTACCAGTACATTAGACACTGTTGCTCCCATCAGATTAAAAAAAGGCAGAGATAAAACACTTGCACCGTGGTACAACAGTCATACTCGCGCCCTAAAGAGAGCAACCCGTAACCTCGAGCGAAAATGGAGAAAAACTAGAAGTTCTTAGAATTGCGTATAAAGACAGTATGTGCAGCTATAGACAGGCTCTAAAAACTGCTAGGACTGAGCATCAAAGCCAAATGAAACCAAAACAGTCCCAGGTTCTTATTTAGTACAGTGGCTCGCCTAACAAAACCTAAGATGCCCACAGAGAGTATCCCATCACAGTTTAGAAGTGAAGAATATATGGACTAGCCCACATGGAAAGAACCTATATGAGGATATATGCGCATATATGAAACCTATATGCAGTATATATGCATATATTTGATAATATATATGCTGCATATATGCGTATATATGCCACATGAGAAATATATCTATATATCTTAAAGTGTCTACTTTTAAATGATGCAAGTCACATTGAAAACAAATATTCTCAGTTTATATAATCCGTATGAAACCAAGGAGAGGCACAGAATTTCTGTCGCACTTATCTGCTAATAACTCGAGGCAGGACACGCCCACACGCCAATCACACGGAAATCAGTCCGGGTAATTTACATACTAGGCCACGCCCCCGGACACCGGCCTGATCAACACTCTCACACACACACACACACACACACACACACACAGAGACAGGTTTGAAAACAATCAGATTCAGTGAGTTTTCTGCACGTTTTGGAAGATAGCACGTGCTGACACATCCGAGGAAACTCTTCAGAATGTCCTGGAAAGTGGGAAGAGTTTACATTTACCATAGAAGAAGACTGTGTGACTCCGACGCCGAACTCTTGTAGATGCGGTCATATTATTTCACCAGTTTTGACGCGTAGCTTTGTCTTAAAGTTTCACTCACACGACAGAAGTCCGATCTCTTTGTCTCTTGTAGTTTATTTTGTCAGCATCAAAGAATCAACACTTCATACAGTCGTCTTGAGTAAATCCACTGTTATTACAGACACCAGTTGCTGCATCTTGCAAATCTATGACTTTTACAACAACCTGTTTGCTGTGTCTTGTAAATTACAGTCTTAGCTTACGAATATAACAACACTCTTGCTGTATATATCCACTTATATATCCACTTATATATCCAGTTGCTGTATCTCACATTCTTAGCTTACCGGGCTTACGTTAGCTGACGGTTACAACAACCTAGTTGTTGTATCTTACGTTCCCAGCTTACGAGCTTATGGTCAAAAGCTTGTGTTTCCTTAGCCTTCCGCATCTAGACTGAACTCTCTAACATATGACAGTCACACAAATGCATGTAATAGTAGAATGACATCACAGACCAACTTACAAGTGTCAAAATGGATGCATAACTTAGAAATATAAAGCTTATGGCTTATGTAACAAACTTAACGCTTAATGCTTTACTACTAAATAGAACAAGGTAGAACAAATGAAATAACAGCAAATAAAATAAAATAAAATAAACACAACAACAAATTCATAACAAGTGCGATATGGCACTTACAACTCTTATTCTGATAATATTAAACGAATATTAGTAAATATTTTCCTCACTACAGCTAGCTCTTGTCAGCTTGTGTGACATGTTGGCTTTCAATGCCATTTATATAGTTTAGGTAAATCATGCTAACATGCTGCCTCATGTAGCACAAACATGATATTTCCCGATGGCTAAGCTAATGCCTTATGGAGTTTACAGATGTTTATAAATGTTCTAATGTATTTCACCTTGTTTTGGATAGCTTTAGATTATGGTTGCTAATGTGTATTTGGCTCCATTTTGGTTAGCTTATAACACTGCTATCAGTAATATTATTTAGCACAAACAAGCTAGTTCCAGGTGGCTAAAATACTGCCTTATGTAGCTAAGTGATGCTTATGAATATTTCTTTGGTGTAAATGTATATAATCCCTTTTGTTTAGCATGTATTTACAAATGCCTGATAAGATGTAATTGTTTAGAATGTGTTCAATATGTGTGTAATGTCCAATGGATGGTGTTTGCTAATGTCTCAGTTGTAAATGTTTGAGATCCACTACATGGTCTGTTGTCCATCAACAGATATTTGCCCAGCCTATTGTCCATCAAAAATACAGAGGGGCACAAAAATGTATACACACTTTCACAATTGTTATCTATGGCCTTTTTTAAAACTCAAATTGAATTATGGCTGCAGTGTGTAGTATTATCTATCACCATCATTGATGCTGTCATGTGACCTACAGAAGAGAGGTGTATATTTTTCATGTTGAAGTGTGGATACATTTTTTGGTCATCTCTGTATATATTGTGCATCCATATTAATTGCACATCCATTTACTCTGAACAGTATAGGCTAACATTTTTTTATTTATTTGTTTTTAGGAATGTGTCTGCATCACCCTTGCCTTCACCAGCCCCTCACATCAGGACACGCAAGCTCCGTTCAGATGGACCTCTTGCATTTGTGAAGTGGATGGACACACGAGAAGTATCTACATGTTGTACCATCCATTCTGCTTATACAGTAGATGTGGTGAAGATGAGGGTGAAATTACAAGGTACATGGACTACAAAGACATTTCCTGTGACTGCGTACAACCAGCACATGGGGAGTTGATCACTCTGATCAGCTATTACAATACTATACTACACAGCACAAAACAATGAAGTCGTACAGAAATATTTCTCTACACTGCTTGGACATTGCTCCAACCAATGCTTACCCTGCATATATGTTTTGTACAGTTTTTTTTATTTTATCTTGCACTGTTTTACTCTGAATGTCCGTCTTTTTTCAGTTTTTATTTTGTACTGTTCCTGTTGCAGTTTTACCCCTCATGTATCTTTATCATTAATCTGCATTTATACATAAAATCCTATTAACTATTGGGAAGCTAAACATGAGAATCAGTATGAAACATGAAAAGTTTCAAAAAGTTGCCAGTAAATTAATATTGTGATGTGAAATTATTTTTCAGATTGAAATTATAAAGGGCTCTGGGGTCTTTTGCCAGGCAGAAGCGTGGAGAGCAGCCCGCCTTGCCACCTCTGCTACTGCCATGGTACGGAATCTGCTGCTGGGCTCCTTCGACTTGGAGACTGAACCAAATTAAAAAGGTAGCCATTATTGGTGAGTAAATGCATAATGTGTTGAGAAGGGAAAAAAACATTATAAGTTCACCACTTTAACCATAGCCTATACTTGTATCAATGTTTATTAGCCATCAATGGAGACTGCATAAGGTAGGGCACCCATTATTGTTACTGTATCTGCTTGGTACCTATAAGACTAATTCATCGCTTGCTCACTTCTTAATCCTACCTTTCCTCTTCTAAAGCCACATTTCTGGGGTATTGCGCTGTAGGGTGTGTAGTCCTCTATTTTGTAGAACATATAGTGTTGCAAATAACCTCGTGGCACTAATTGTTGTCGTCTGAAGTTTTAATAAATAATAATTTATTATTATTATACTGTCTTATTATTTTTGTCTTCTCTAGATGCTACATTGAAGAAGTGGTCGGAAGCCACCCGAAGGCAGATAGGCACATCTATCAATTCAAAGCTCATGGAGCTGGGAAGATCCACAAAATATATTTTTTTCTTCCTGTTCAGTTTTTTGTCATGTTTTTGTTCTTTTACTAGTTATAATATAAAAATAAAAAAATTTAATTTCTACATTTTGGGCTTTTATTTATGTTGTCTAGCAGCTATGGATTTTTTTGACTAATCTAGGTAAACATATAGGTGCATATATGCACACATATATACATGCATATATGTACCTATATATGTGCATACATGTACATAAAATATAGGAAAATGGCCAATTTTATATGTCACATATACTGTATTACTATATAGGTTCATATATGCACGCATATATGCACATATAATATAGGAAAACGGCCAATTTTATATATGTCACATATACTGTATTAATATATACTGTAGGTACATATATGTACGCATATATGCACGCATATATGTACATATAATATAGGAAAACGGCCAATTTTATATGTCACATATACTGTATTACTATATAGGTTCATATATGCACGCATATACAGTGGTGTGAAAAACTATTTGCCCCCCTCCTGATTTCTTATTCTTTTGCATGTTTGTCACACAAAATGTTTCTGATCATCAAACACATTTAACTATTAATCAAAGATAACACAAGTAAACACGAAATGCAGTTTTTAAATGAGGGGTTTTATTATTTAGGGAGAAAAAAAATCCAAACCTACATGGCCCTGTGTGAAAAAGTAATTGCCCCCTGAACCTAATAACTGGTTGGGCCACCCTTAGCAGCAATAACTGCAATCAAGCGTTTGTGATAACTTGCAACGAGTCTTTTACAGCGCTCTGGAGGAATTTTGGCCCACTCATCTTTGCAGAATTGTTGTAAATCAGCTTTATTTGAGGGTTTTCTAGCATGAACCGCCTTTTTAAGGTCATGCCACAACATCTCAATAGGATTCAGGTCAGGACTTTGACTAGGCCACTCCAAAGTCTTCATTTTGTTTTTCTTCAGCCATTCAGAGGTGGATTTGCTGGTGTGTTTTGGGTCATTGTCCTGCTGCAGCACCCAAGATCGCTTCAGCTTGAGTTGACGAACAGATGGCCGGACATTCTCCTTCAGGATTTTTTGGTAGACAGTAGAATTCATGGTTCCATCTATCACAGCAAGCCTTCCAGGTCCTGAAGCAGCAAAACAACCCCAGACCATCACACTACCACCACCATATTTTACTGTTGGTATGATGTTCTTTTTCTGAAATGCTGTGTTACTTTTACGCCAGATGTGACGGGACACGCACCTTCCAAAAAGTTCAACTTTTGTCTCGTCGGTCCACAAGGTATTTTCCCAAAAGTTTTGGCAATCATTGAGATGTTTTTTAGCAAAATTGAGACGAGCCTTAATGTTCTTTTTGCTTAAAAGTGGTTTGCGCCTTGGAAATCTGCCATGCAGGCCGTTTTTGCCCAGTCTCTTTCTTATGGTGGAGTCATGAACACTGATTTTAATTGAGGCAAGTGAGGCCTGCAGTTCTTTAGATGTTGTCCTGGGGTCTTTTGTGGCCTCTCGGATGAGTTTTCTCTGCACTCTTGGGGTAATTTTGGTCGGCCGGCCACTCCTGGGAAGGTTCACCACTGTTCCATGTTTTTGCCATTTGTGGATAATGGCTCTCACTGTGGTTCGCTGGAGTCCCAAAGCTTTAGAAATGGCTTTATAACCTTTACCAGACTGATAGATCTCAATTACTTTTGTTCTCATTTGTTCCTGAATTTCTTTGGATCTTGGCATGATGTCCAGCTTTTGAGGTGCTTTTGGTCTACTTCTCTGTGTCAGGTAGCTCCTATTTAAGTGATTTCTTGATTGAAACAGGTGTGGCAGTAATCAGGCCTGGGGGTGACTACAGAAATTGAACTAATGTGTGATAAACCACAGTTAAGTTATTTTTTAACAAGGGGGGCAATCACTTTTTCACACAGGGCCATGTAGATTTGGAGTTTTTTTTCTTCCTTAATAACGTAAACCTTCATTTAAAAACTGCATTTGTGTTCAGTTATGTTATCTTTGACTAATAGTTAACGGTTTTTGATGAGCAGAAACATTTAAGTGTGACAAACATGCAAAAGAATAAGAAATCAGGAAGGGGGCAAATAGTTTTTCACACCACTGTATGCACATATAATATAGGAAAACGGCCAATTTTATATATGTCACATATACTGTATTACTATATAGGTACATATATGTACGCATATATGCACGCATATATGCACGCATATATGTACATATAATATAGGAAAACGGCCAATTTTATATATGTCTATATAGGTACATATATGCATGCATACTGTATATGCACGAATATATGTACATATATGTACATATAATATAGGAAAACGGCCAATTTTATATATGTCTATATAGGTACATATATGCACGCATACTGTATATGCACGCATATATGTACATATATGTACATATAATATAGGAAAACGGCCAATTTTATATATGTCACATATATTAAAAACCTATATCAAAACCTATGTTAAAACATATATGTTTATATAGGTTCTTTCCGTGTGGGAAGGTAGATAGGCACATCTATCAATTCAAAGCTCACGGAGCTGGGAAGATCCACAAAATATATATTTTTTGTCAAGATGGACTAACCTGAGGTGACCAGAAGACGTAGCTTTAGCGGTTAGCCCAATGTAGCGTGGAGGATAAACCCAAACGCGGAAAGAAGCGAGTAGGCAGGATAGCCACGCGATTTAGTCTAAGGACTCTCACAAAAACGGAGTAAGGGAAAAACACAAATTTAACCCGCGTCCTGTAGATACACACACAATAGCAAAAGACAAACGGAACCAACATGTGAGTACTCACGGTTTGCTGAAACGACAACTGGAGCTGACATGGGCCGAACTCAATGACTGAGCGGTAAGCCATCGTTTGTTTACCTCTTTTATACTTCCTGGTTTGGCGCCCGCCTTACTTCCGGGTCCTAGTGCCGGGCGCAGATTGAGTGTGTATGACAGTACCCCCCTGTCCAGGACCGGCTCCTGACGGTCCTGAGGTGGAGGATACCCGGTGACGGTAGTCTCGAATCAGTTCAGGGTCGAGAATGAACCGGGCCGGGATCCAAGATCGCTCCTCGGGGCCGTAGCCCTCCCAGTCAACCAGGTACTGAGTACCTCTGCCCCGAGGGCGCGAGTCGAGGATTCGGCGTACGGTGTAGGTGAGACCGCCGTCGATGATCCGGGGAGGAGGAGCTGGGGGGGTGGGTGGAATCATGGGTGATGTGATGAAGGGTTTGAATTGGGACAGGTGGAATACTGGATGGATCCGGAGCGCCGCAGGCAGCTGGAGCCGGTAGGTGACAGGGTTAATTCTGTGGGTGATGCGGTATGGTCCGATGAATCTGGGTGAAAGTTTTCTTGATTCGGTGTGAAGGTGGAGGTTTTTAGTGGAAAGCCATACCTTGTCACCTACGTGGTACAAACGTCCCGGAGGATGTCGACGGCGGTGTTGGTGGGTATATCGGGTATTGGCGCGTTGGATAGCCCGGTTGGTTGTAATCCATAGCCGCCGACATCTGCGGACCAACTGTTGGGCGGACGGTACATCAACCTCCGGTTCTGGGTGGTTGAACATCGAAGGTTGGAAACCGTAGCATACCTCAAATGGGCTTAGGTTGGTGGCAGAGGAGGTGTGGAGGTTGTGTGACAGTTCGGCCCAAATGAGGTAGCGCGCCCAGGAGCGCTGACGGTCTGCTATGAAACATCTCAGATAGCGCTCCAGCTGTTGGTTGGTCCGCTCCGTCTGACCGTTAGTCTGTGGGTGGTATCCAGATGATAGACTGCAGGTGGAGTCGATCAGACGGCAGAAGGCCTTCCAGAACCGGGCTGTGAACTGGGGCCCTCTGTCCGAGACGATGTCCTTGGGGAACCCATGCAGACGGACTACGTGCTCTAAAATCAGCTCTGCTGTTTCTTTGGCTGACGGGAGTCCGGCGAGAGCCACCAGATGCACGGCTTTAGAGAACCGGTCGACGATCGTGAGGATGGTGTCCTTTCCTTCGGAGGCCGGCAGGCCCGTGATGAAGTCGACGGCAATGTGCGTCCAGGGCCGTCGAGGAATTGGGAGTGGCTGTAGTTCTCCTGGGGTTGGTTGATTGGTGTTCTTGGCCCTGGCGCACACTGGGCATGCCTGGACGAACTCTTGGACGTCCTTCGTGATGGATGGCCACCAGAAATCCCGCTGGAGAAACTGGAGGGTCCGTCGTGTGCCTGGATGTCCCGAAATGGGTGAGGAGTGACCCCACTGGAGAACTTCTGACCTCATCTTCTCGGGCACAAAGTGTCGTCCAGGTGGCACACCTGCCGGTTCAGTCTCTGCAGCCTGTGCCTGGCGAACTCTCGTCTCCAGGTCTAATTGGAGTGGGGCGATGATCCTGGAGGAGGGAAGGACAGGCGCGGGGTCCGCCCGGGGAATGTCCACCTCCAGCTGTCGGGAGAGAGCGTCCGCTTTTGTATTTTTGGAGCCCGGGCGGTATGACAGGTGGAAATCATAATTTTCAAAGAACAATGCCCACCGCGCCTGTCGTGGATTTAGCTGCTTCAGGTTTTTTATGGTAATGAGGTTTTGGTGGTCCGTCCAGACTATGAATGGCTCTCTGGCGCCCTGGAGCCAGTGACGCCACTCCTCCAGAGCCCACTTTATGGCCAGCAGCTCGCGGTCCCCTACCCCGTATCGCTGCTGAGTGGAGTCAAATTTTCTGGAGAAGAAACTACATGGGTGTAGTTTCTGATCTGGACCTCGTTGTGAGAGGATAGCTCCAGCGCCCACATCTGAAGCATCCACCTCCACAACGAATGATTTACTGACATCTGGGTGAAGGAGGATCGGTGCCGTGGTGAAGCGGTGACAAAGGGACTTGAAAGCGGAGACAGCTGCAGAGTTGAAGTGAAAAGGGAGAGATGAGGGACGGGTCAGGGCGGTTAGGGGGGCGGCAACTGTACTGTAGTCCCGGATAAAGCGACGATAGAAATTCGCAAACCCGAGAAACCGTTGAAGCTGCTTGAGGGTCTTGGGTAGGGGCCAATGACGCACAACCTCTAGCTTCTGCGGGTCCATGGCCACACCCTGGGGCGAGATGACAAAACCCAGGAACGTGGTGGAGCGCTCGTGAAAAGCGCACTTTTCCAACTTACAGTACAGTTGATGGGCGAGTAATCTCTTTAGGACCGCCCTGACGTGCTGGGTATGTTCTTCCATGGTGCGTGAATAGATGAGTATGTCGTCCAGGTAAGCGAATGCCCACCGCCCGAGCATGTCACGAAGGATGTCGTTAATCAGATGTTGAAATGCGGCGGGGGCATTACACAGTCCAAATGGGATGACGAGATTTTCATAATGTCCAGTAGGGGTGATGAAGGCCGTCTTCCACTCATCGCCCTCTCTGATGCGCACCAAGTTGTAGGCGCTCCGGAGGTCCAACTTAGTAAAGATGGTGGCGCCAGAGAGGGCGTCCAGGGCTGAGTTGGTAAGAGGCAATGGGTGTCGGTTTTTGATAGTTATGTTGTTTAGCCCCCGATAGTCGACACAGGGGCGAAGTTCACCGCCCCGCTTCTTCACGAAGAAGAACCCCGCGGCGGCAGGTGAGGAGGAGGGCCTGATGGTACCTTGGCGAAGGGCGTTGGTCACATACTCCTCCATAGCCTGCGTCTCTGTAGGTGTAAGCGAGTAGAGGTGGCCGCGGGGTGGGACTGTACCGGGTTGGAGGTCAATGGCGAGGTCGTAGGAACGATGCGGAGGAAGATGGGTGGCTCGCCGTTTGCAGAAAACCTCCGCCAGGTCCCGATACGGTTCTGGGATGGAGTTGGTGTCGACGTCGGGGGCCTCGGACTCCCTAGAGCACGTCCCAGCCGCTGCCCGCAGGCATAGTTCGGTGCAGGTCGCGCCCCATTGGAGAATCCGGTTCTGGGTCCAGGAGATGAGGGGGTCATGTTGTAACAGCCAGGGATATCCAAGGATGATGGGAGGTGACGAGATGGAGGTGACGTAAAAGTGAAGCTGTTCTTGGTGTTGATCGATGGAGACGGTGATGGGTTCTGTTTGGGTGATGATTGGGCTGGTGGATAGGGGGCGACCGTCGACAGATGTGATTCGAACAGGCTGGGATAACGCCTCGAGTTTTACCCCCAATTTTTTGGCATAAGAAGAGTCAATGAAGTTACCTGCTGCCCCGGAGTCGATGAACGCAGTACTTCGGACTCGTTTGTGGCCAATCTGGAGGGATACCTGGACCGTAAGTCGAGAGATGGTGGCGTCGGTAGTGGTGGAGATCAGAAGTGGGCCCGGTGAGTCTCTCCCTCCGCTCACCGGGGTTGGGCGTTTCCCGGACGCAGTGGACAGATCGCCCGGTGATGTTCTGCTGACCCACAATATGCGCACAGGCCCTCTCTGAACCGGCGTGCGCGCTCGGCTACGGTCAGGGAGGCGCGCCCTAATTGCATGGGTTCCCCGGCTCCGGTGTCAACCACGGCAGGAGGTGGAGAACCGACAGATTCCGGAGTAGTGGTGATGAAGGTTACTGGTGGTCTTGGAGTGGGGTGTGAGAAGGTGGGTGCAGGTGGCAGGGTGCGAGGGGCTGGCCTCGGGCGAGAGAGAAGGCGCTGGTCGATCCGGAGAGCGAGTTGGATCAGACCCTCCAGGGTCGCAGGAAGCTCTCGCCCGGCTAGTTCGTCCTTTATTCGCGAAGCCAGGCCCTCGTAGTAGGACGTCCGGAGCGCTGCATCGCCCCACGTGGTCTGAACGGCGAGGGTGCGAAACTCTGCTGTGTAGCGGCTCACGGGCAATCCTCCCTGCCTCAGGTGATAGAGTCTGGTGTCGGTCTCCACCTCGCCCGCTGGGTGTTCGAAGGTGAGTCTGAGTTGGTGGGTGAACTCATTGTATGAGTGGGCGGTGTCCGTATCTGCTTGTAGAACTGCCGTGGCCCACTCAGCTGCCTGCCCTTTAAGCAACGAGACGAGAAGAGCAATGCGAAGGCGATCGGTGGAGTACTTGGTGGCATTAAACTCAAACACCAGATCGAGAGCTGTCAGAAATACACTGCACTTCCCATCCGTGCCGTTCCACTTCTCTGGTAGAGAAAGAAAAACATCAGAAGGGGGGGGAGAGGGGGGATGATGCGGCGCCGCGGCCTCCGCGGCGTGCGATCGAGCAGTGACGTCATCAACAGCTGCGCGGAGATCCGCATTCTCCCGCCGGAGCTCAGCGACCTCGCGGCGGAGAGAAGCGAGATCCCCGGTTAGCTGATTGATGAGCGCGGCATGCTGATCTACAACGCCGCAGAGGCTCGCATAATCCGCTGGGTTTACCGTGGAAGGCTCAGTCATTCTGTCAAGATGGACTAACCTGAGGTGACCAGAAGACGTAGCTTTAGCGGTTAGCCCAATGTAGCGTGGAGGATAAACCCAAACGCGGAAAGAAGCGAGTAGGCAGGATAGCCACGCGATTTAGTCTAAGGACTCTCACAAAAACGGAGTAAGGGAAAAACACAAATTTAACCCGCGTCCTGTAGATACACACACAATAGCAAAAGACAAACGGAACCAACATGTGAGTACTCACGGTTTGCTGAAACGACAACTGGAGCTGACATGGGCCGAACTCAATGACTGAGCGGTAAGCCATCGTTTGTTTAC
This sequence comes from Channallabes apus, assembly GCA_030522415.1. Lineage (NCBI taxonomy): Eukaryota > Metazoa > Chordata > Actinopteri > Siluriformes > Clariidae > Channallabes > Channallabes apus. The sequence continues at coordinate 23,400,386 of CM060126.1, forward strand.
CTCTTTTATACTTCCTGGTTTGGCGCCCGCCTTACTTCCGGGTCCTAGTGCCGGGCGCAGATTGAGTGTGTATGACATTTTTCTTCCTGTTCAGTTTTTTCTCATGTTTTTGTTCTTTTACTAGTTGATTGTTCTTAAGAAAATAAAAAAAATTAATTTCTACATTTTGGGCTTTTATTTATGTTGTCTAGCAGCTATGGATTTTTTTTACTAATCTAGGTAAACATATAGGTGCATATATGCACACATGTATAGACATGCATATATGTACCTATATATGTACATATAATATAGGAAAACGGCCAATTTTATGTCACATATACTGTATTACTATATAGGTTCATATATGCACGCATATGTGCACATATAATATAGGAAAACGGCCAATTTTATATATGTCACATATACTGTATTACTATATAGGTACATATATGTACGCATATATGCACGCATATGTACATATAATATAGGAAAACGGCCAATTTTATATATGTCTATATAGGTACATATATGCACGCATACTGTATATGCACGCATATATGTACATATATGTACATATAATATAGGAAAACGGCCAATTTTATATATGTCTATATAGGTACATATATGCACGCATACTGTATATGCACGCATATATGTACATATATGTACATATAATATAGGAAAACGGCCAATTTTATATATGTCACATATATTAAAAACCTATATCAAAACCTATATTAAAACATATATGTTTATATAGGTTCTTTCCGTGTGGGAAGGCAGATAGGCACATCTATCAATTCAAAGCTCACGGAGCTGGGAAGATCCACAAAATATATATTTTTCTTCCTGTTCAGTTTTTTGTCATGTTTTTGTTCTTTTACTAGTTGATTGTTCTTAAGAAAATAAAAAAAATTAATTTCTACATTTTGGGCTTTTATTTATGTTGTCTAGCAACTATGGATTTTTTTCACTAATCTAGATAAACATATAGGTGCATATATGCACACACATATACATGCATATATGTACCCATATATGCACATATAATATAGGAAAACGGCCAATTTTATATATGTCACATATACTGTATTACTATATAGGTACATATATGTACGCATATATGCACGCATATATGTACATATAATATAGGAAAACGGCCAATTTTATATATGTCTATATAGGTACATATATGCACGCATATATGGACATATATGTACATATAATATAGGAAAACGGCCAATTTTATATATGTCTATATAGGTACATATATGCACGCATATATGGACATATATGTACATATAATATAGGAAAACGGCCAATTTTATATATGTCTATATAGGTACATATATGCACGCATATATGGACATATATGTACATATAATATAGGAAAACGGCCAATTTTATATATGTCACATATATTAAAAACCTATATCAAAACCTATATTAAAACATATATGTTTATATAGGTTCTTTCCGTGTGGGATATGACAGCCAAAAACAAAAATCTAAAGCTAAAATATATACTGTTTTGCTTTTGATGCCAGCTGCCATTTCTATTTCAAATAGCACTGTAAATAGTAAGCTCTGAAGACTATTTAAATAAAACACATTTTTCCCTTGAGGTTTAAGAACACCCATATAAATTTGTGAAATATGAATTAACCGTGCTACGAATCCCTACCAAAATTCATCGCATGGCAGTCTCGATCGAGCCGCACGAAACGGTGTAACATACGTGGGGGTTGTCTCAAAGCTGTGGGGCGTGGAACGGTCCAAACTTTTTTGCAGAAGAATAATAAGTATGCCTATGCAATTGCATAGGCACACTTAATAATAATAATAATAAGAAGAAGAATAAATACAGATGAATTTTGGGAAAACCATGCAACGAATCCCTACCAAAATTCATAGGCTGGCAGTCCTGATTGAGCCGCACGAAGACACGTTGGGGTTCTCTCAAAGCTGGGGTGTGGGTCGGTCCAAAGTTTTTTGTCGAAGAATAACAAGTATGCCTATGCATACTGCATAGGCACGCTTAATAATAATAAACCCAGACGAATTTTGAAAATTTAGTTTTTTGGGAATTTTGGGATTCGTGCGAAGAATCTCTACCAAAATTCATTCCATAGCAGTCCCGATCGAGCCGCACGAAAGAGTGTAGTAGCAGCTAAAAATAGTAACTAATTCTATTCACCTCAGGTAGCAGTTAAAAATATACACTAATGCTACTCACCTCAGGTAGCAGTAAAAAATATACATTAATGCTACTCACCTCAGGCAGCAGTTAAAAATAATAACTAATTCTATACACCTCAGGCAGCAGCTAAAAATATGAACCAATGCTACTCACCTCAGGTAGCATTTAAAAATAGTAACTAATTCTATTCACCTCAGGTAGCAGTTAAAAATAGTAACTAATTCTATTCACCTCAGGCAGCAGGTAAAAACACGAATTAATGCTACGCACCTCAGGGAGCAGTTAAAAATAGTAACTAACGCTACTCACCTCAGGTAGCAGTTAAAAATATGAACTAATGCCACTCACCTCTCACCATAGAGGGTATTATACTGACGTGGTGACAGTGTAAAGACACCCTCCGATGTTAAATGCGAGCCAAAAATTGAGCACTTTTGAATGGGCGAACAGGAATTAAGCTCTCAAACAAAAGCTTCCCAACAGAACACCGTAGGTCCGATTGGAAAAATTCTTTCACCGTGAGTGGCAGGATCTTCCAGACTACAACATATTGAATTCTCACGCCTATAGAGCGTGTTACACTGATGCAGTGACCATGGGCGTAAATTTCATTTAACAGTAGGGGGGGACAATAAATGCACAATTTTTGAAGAGGACACAAATAATACAGTCAAATTGTACGTATAAAGATATGTCCCAACAGTGAAAAACTTTTATTCTATCATTATTATTGTAGCATGGAGACTGCACCATTATGATTATTTTCAAAGTTTCTCTCAATGACAAAACTATTTATTGCATTGTTTATGTTGTTTACCATTACAATAAAATTTAAACATGATTGTTATTGTGAAGAAGATATATAAAATAAGTAATGTTTTGTAACAAAATCAATTACTAAATAATCAATTTACAGTAACTGCTCTACGTGAAAAATTATAATAAATAAAGTTTTATATATATACAGTGGTGTGAAAAACTATTTGCCCCCCTCCTGATTTCTTATTCTTTTGCATGTTTGTCAAACAAAATGTTTCTGATCATCAAACACATTTAACTATTAGTCAAAGATAACACAAGTAAACACAAAATGCAGTTTTTAAATGAGGGGTTTTATTATTTAGGGAGAAAAAAAATCCAAACCTACATGGCCCTGCGTGAAAAAGTAATTGCCCCCTGAACCTAATAACTGGTTGGGCCACCCTTAGCAGCAATAACTGCAATCAAGCGTTTGCGATAACTTGCAAAGAGTCTTTTACAGCGCTCTGGAGGAATTTTGGCCCACTCATCTTTGCAGAATTGTTGTAATTAAGCTTTATTTGAGGGTTTTCTAGCATGAACCGCCTTTTTAAGGTCATGCCACAACATCTCAATAGGATTCAGGTCAGGACTTTGACTAGGCCAGTCCAAAGTCTTCATTTTGTTCAGCCATTCAGAGGTGGATTTGCTGGTGTGTTTTGGGTCATTGTCCTGCTGCAGCACCCAAGATCGCTTCAGCTTGAGTTGACGAACAGATGGCCGGACATTCTCCTTCAGGATTTTTTGGTAGACAGTAGAGTTCATGGTTCCATCTATCACAGCAAGCCTTCCAGGTCCTGAAGCATCAAAACAACCCCAGACCATCACACTACCACCACCATATTTTACTGTTGGTATGATGTTCTTTTTCTGAAATGCTGTGTTACTTTTACGCCAGATGTAACGGGACACGCACCTTCCAAAAAGTTCAACTTTTGTCTCGTCGGTCCACAAGGTATTTTCCCAAAAGTCTTGGCAATCATTGAGATGTTTTTTAGCAAAATTGAGACGAGCCTAAATGTTCTTTGCTTAAAAGTGGTTTGCGCCTTGGAAATCTGCCATGCAGGCCGTTTTTGCCCAGTCTCTTTTTTATGGTGGAGTCGTGAACACTGACCTTAATTGAGGCAAGTGAGGCCTGCAGTTCTATAGATGTTGTTCTGGGGTCTTTTGTGGCCTCTCGGATGAGTCGTCTCTGCGCTCTTGGGGTAATTTTGGTCGGCCGGCCACTCCTGGGAAGGTTCACCACTGTTCCATGTTTTTGCCATTTGTGGATAATGGCTCTCACTGTGGTTCGCTGGAGTCCCAAAGCTTTAGAAATGGCTTTATAACCTTTACCAGACTGATAGATCTCAATTACTTTTGTTCTCATTTGTTCCTGAATTTCTTTGGATCTTGGCATGATGTCTAGCTTTTGAGGTGCTTTTGGTCTACTTCTCTGTGTCAGGTAGCTCCTATTTAAGTGATTTCTTGATTGAAACAGGTGTGGCAGTAATCAGGCCTGGGGGTGACTACAGAAATTGAACTCAGGTGTGATAAACCACAGGTAAGTTATTTTTTTAACAAGGGGGGCAATCACTTTTTCACAGAGGGCCATGTAGATTTGGAGTTTTTTTTCTCCCTTAATAACGTAAACCTTCATTTAAAAACTGCATTTTGTGTTCAATTATGTTATCTTTGACTTATAGTTAACGGTTTTTGATGAGCAGAAACATTTAAGTGTGACAAACATGGAAAAGAATAAGAAATCAGGAAGGGGGCAAATAGTTTTTCACACCACTGTATATATATATATATATATATATATATATATATATATATATATATATATAATCTGTCATTATCCCTTCAATAAAAGCACCACACTTACCTGACACTGTACATCTGATTGACTCTGGTCTACCTGTCCCTCAATAATTTGAGGCAATAATCTCCTTTACTTGTGATTGTTGATATTGTTACATATTGCTATTTTCATAAGCACCCATTCTTAAAGCCAAATTGCCTTAATATGTGAACGTGTTGTACTTACTTGCCGTTTAGGTGCACTGAAAAATTATCTTATGTCCATTTTTATTTTCTCTGTCATTTTATATATGACACTGCAAGGCAAGTTTATTTATACTGTAGCACATTTCATACACAATGGTAATTCAAATTGCTTTACATAAAGAAAGTAAAACTATCATAAAAAATAATCACAACAATAAAAACAAGGAATTAAAAAAAAGGCTTAAAATTGTATTTAAAATTAATTAAGACACTTAGAACAGAATGGATATTGATTATACAAAACAATACAGTGGTGTCAGTTCGGACGTAGCACAGTGCTAATTTAGTAAATGCACAGCTAAACAATAATGTTAATGTTAAGTTAACATTATGCCAAGTCGTCACAAATAAAACACGGGAAACGGCGTTTGTCGTGTTAGTTGCAGTGCACTATGCAACATGCTATTGTAAACAAGCTAACGTTAACTAGATAAGTAATAATTTAATCACTAATATAGCAGATTCATGGAAATTCCCACACGGAAATAACCTATATAAACATATATGTTTTAATATAGGTTTTGATATAGGTTTTTAATATATGTGACATATATAAAATTGGCAGTTTTCCTATATTATATGTACATATATGTACATATATGCGTGCATATACAGTATGCGTACATATATGTACCTATATAGACATATCTAAAACTGGCTGTTTTCCTATATTATATGTACATATATGCGTGCATATATGTACTTATATAGTAATATATGTGACATATAAAATTGGCCGTTTTCCTATATTATATGTACATATATGCGTACATATATAGGTACATATATGCATGTACATGTATATATGTGTGCATATATGCGCCTTATTGTTTACCTAGATTAGTAAAAAAAATCCATAGCTGCTAGACAACATAAATAAAAGCCCGAAATGTAGAACTTAATTTTTTTTATTTTCTTAAGAACAATCAACTAGTAAAAGAACAAAAACATGACAAAAAACTGAACAGGAAGAAAAAAAAAAAATTTGTGGATCTTCCCAGCTCCGTGAGTTTTGAATTGATAGATGTGCCTATCTGCCTTCGGGTGGCTGCCGGCCACTTCTTCAATGTAGCATCTAGAGAAGACAAAAATAATAAGACAGTATAATAATAATAAATGATTATTTATTAAAACTTCAGACGACAACAATTAGTGCCACAAGGTTATTTGCAACACTATATGTTCTACAAAATGGAGGACTACACACCCTACAGCGCAATACCCCAGAAATGTGGCTTTAGAAGAGGAAAGGTAGGATTAAGAAGTGAGCAAGCGATGAATTAGTATTATAGGTACCAAGCAGATACAGTAACAATAATGGGTGCCCTACCTTATGCAGTCTCCATTGATGCCTAATAAACATTGATACAAGTAGGCTATGGTTAAAGTGGTGAACTTATAAAATCTGAAATATTTTTTTACCATTCTCAACGCATTATGCATTTACTCACCAATAATGGCTACCTTTTTAATTTGGTCAAGTCTCCAAGTCGAAGGTGCCCAGCAGCAGATTCCATACCATGGCAGTAGCAGAGGTGGCAAGGCGGCTGCTCTCCACGCTTCTGCCTGGCAAAACACCCCAGAGCCCTTTATAACTTCAATCTGAAAAATTATTTCACATCACAATATTAATTTATTGGCAACTTTTAGAAACTTTTCATGTTTCATACTAATTCTCATGTTTAGCTTCCCAATAGTTAATAGGATTTTATGTATAAATGCAGATTAATGATAAAGATACATGCAGGGTAAAACTGCAACAGGAACAGTACAAAATAAAAACTGAAAAAAGACGGACATTCAGAGTAAAACAGTGCAAGATAAAAAAAAACCGTATAAAACATACATGCAGGGTAAGCATTGGTGGGAGCAATGTCCAAGCAGTGTAGAGAAATATTTCTGTACGACTTCATTGTTTTGTGCTGTGTAGTATAGTATTGTAATAGCTGATCAGAGTGATCAACTCCCCATGTGCTGGTTGTACGCAGTCACAGGAAATGTCTTTGTAGTCCATGTACCTTGTAATTTCACCCTCATCTTCACTGCGTCTACTGTAAAGCAAAATGGTTGGTAGAACAGGTAGATACTTCTCGTGTGTCCATCCACTTCACAAATACAAGAGGTCCATTTGAACGGAGCTTGCGTGTCCTGATGTGAGGGGCTGGTGAAGGCAAGGGTGATGCAGACAAATTCCTAAAAACAAATAAATAAATATATGTTAGCCTATACTGTTGAGAGTAAATGGATGTGCAATTAATATGGATGCACAATATATACAGAGATGACCAAAAAATTTATCCACACTGCTGACATAATTCAATTTGAGTTTTAAAAAAGGCCATAGATAACAATTGTGAAAGTGTGTATACATTTTTGTGCCCCCCTGTATTTTTGATGGGCAATAGGCTGGGCAAATATCTGTTGATGGACAACAGACCATGTAGTGGATCTCAAACATTTACAACTGAGACATTAGCAAACACCATCCATTGGACATTACACACATATTGAACACATACTAAACAATTACATCTTATCAGGCATTTGTAAATACACGCTAAACAAAAGGGATTATATACATTTACACCAAAGAAATATTCATAAGCATCACTTAGCTACATAAGGCAGTATTTTAACCACCTGGAACTAGCTTGTTTGTGCTAAATAACATTACTGATAGCAGTGTTATAAGCTAACCAAAACGGAGCCAAATATATATTAGCAACCATAATCGAAAGCTATCCAAAACAAGGTGAAATACATTAGAACATTTATAAACATCTGTAAACTCCATAAGGCATTAGCTTAGCCACCGGGAAATATCATGTTTGTCCTACATGAGGCAGCATGTTAGCATGATTTACCTAAACTATATAAATGGCATTGAAAGCCAATGTGTCACACAAGCTGACAAGAGCTAGCTGTAGTGAGGAAAATATTTACTAATATTAGTTTAATATTACCAGAATAAGAGTTATGTAAGACTTAGTAACTTACCCAGTGTAGCATGGGTCTATTCTCTGTTCAAAATGCTCCTGTTCGGCGTCGGAGTCACACAGTCTTCTTCTGAAGTAAATGTAAACTCCTCCCACTTTCCAGGACATTCTTAAGAGTTTCCTCGGATGTGTAAGCGCGTGCCATCTTCCAAAATGTGCAGAAAACTCACTGAATATTAGTGTTTTTAAGCCTGTCTCTGTGTGTGTGTGTGTGTGTGTGTGTGTGTTGATCAGGCCGGTGTCCGGGGGCGTGGCCTAGTATGTAAATCACCCGGACTGATTTCCATGTGATTGTCATGTGGACGTGTCCTGCCTCGGGTTATTAGCAGATAAGTGCGACAGAAATTCTGTGCCTCTCCTTGGTTTCATACGGATTATATAAACTGAGAATATTTGTTTTCAATGTGACTTGCATCATTTAAAAGTAGACACTTTAAGATATATAGATATATTTCTCATTTCACTTAATTTTAGTGGAGTGGGGCCAGGGGTAGCTCAGTGGTTAAGGCATTGGACTACGGTTCGGAAGATCCGAGGTTCAAAGCCCACATCCACCAAGTTGCCACTGTTGGGTCCTTGAGTACGGTCCTTAACCCTCAACTGCTCAGATGTATAATGAGATAAAAATGTAAGTCGCTCTGGATAAGAGCGTCTGCTAAATGTAAATGTGTTTCAAAAAGATTCTTTTTAATGCTAAGTATCTCTTAGATAAGTCACACGTTTGTAAGGTTGGTCTGGACCAACCTTAACTCATACTTAGCGTAGTTTCAGCTCAAGACGCTAGTAGCCGCCACTGAGCAGCAGTCTTTATAAACCAGCGGTGTATGGAAGCACATTATGGCACGTTATCAAAGTCATATTAATGATGGAATATACTGTAGACCTGTTTAAGAATTTAATTTTATTTGATATCAGAACTAATAGAGTGACTTTTAATTAGCCTATTTCATAATGTGACTAATGCATTAAAATTGCCAATCACAATTAATATTAAACAGGTGGCGAACAATTTGGCAGCGTGGTGTTGTGTTAAACTGAAGACGGCGTGGTCCGTGGAGCCGTGTGAGTCATGTACATTTTTCCTTTAGACAAAACTTCAGCCCTTTTCATATTTTCCCCGTGGTCATTATTAAAAAAAATATTAAAATAAAAGGTTTGCCTTCCAAGGCAACAGATTATGGAGCTTCTTGAACTGCTCAGACCTGCGCGTGCCAGACCAACGCGTCGTACTTACACTCCCCGTCCCGATGTCCAGCTGCTCGCTGCTTTTTGTTTAAAATGTTTCATTGATCATTAGCCATTATCCATGACTTTATGGGTTTTTCTTTTGACTCGTTTTATTTTTATGAAATTTGATTTAATTAAATGAGAAAATAACCATGGGAGTTTCAAACCCCGCATACATTCATTTTTCTGGGTGATTGTAATGTGTAATACCCCTACAGTATTCACCTATGCGGTTTGACTCGCTATGAGATGCGGTGTGTTATACCCCTATCTCACCTGCACGGTCTCGCGCTGTGGCCGTTGACTTGATCATGATTCACCCCGAGATTTTGCGCTGTGATTACGTTTCCATCTTTCCGCGTGAAAAATTCAACGTTTAATTTTTGCTGGTCCTCGCGGAAGCTTGCAGACTTTGCAGAACTTCGCGGAACGTTAAAGGAACGTCGTGGGCAATCGCGGCAGCTCACGGAGATGAGTCCAGCCGCACAGGTGAGAGAGGGGTATTAGGCACCGTGATCCGCCTCGAGTGACCGGCGCCCGACGGTCCGCGAAGATCTGCAAGGTCTGAGAGATTCCACATGTTAAACATGTTTATTTTTTTTGCGTGGTAAAATGGAAACGTAATAACAGCACCAAAACTCACGCCGAATCATAATGAACCGCACTTACGGCCCCGCGTGTGGGATAGGGGTATTAAACCTCCACTCTGTCATCTCATCGTATTCATTCCATAAGTGTGCTATACAACCCCAACAACTGACATACTTCACATTGTTTCTGAAGCTGGTGAATAGTGTTATCAGCTGTTTGTCCATCAACTATGATTGTAAACCCGGTTCGTTTCACGGCCACATGTTACATGAAAATATTAGCGATATTAATTAATTAATTAATATTAATGTATATATTTGTCTATTATGGCATGTTATTGTTAAGTTAACCCATGTCGAAATAAACGCTATAAAAAAGAATTTAGTGCAATGTTTAATTTGCATAGAAAGTGCCGTCTTTCTTAACACTGTCATGCAAAAGGAGTGAAAAATCGATTCCTGAGCCACCGATGTCCGCTAATTCAGGTCCTTCACTGTAGACAGCGCCGCGTAACGTCGGACGTAAGAGGCAGCGACTTAAGAAGACTCCTAAGAGACAGTTCGAGAAATACTCTTAGAAAAGTTATCACTTAACGTAAGATATATCTTAAGAGTCTACTTAGCGCGCGAATAGTGTGCGTTATCGAGAAACCGGGCCCAGATCCTTCCATAGGAGACATATCTTGTATGTACATATAGGGCTTATATGTGGATATAAAGAAGCAATACAGGAGACCTATATGGCCTGTATATGCACATATATGCACCTCAATGTTGCACCTCATATAGGTGCGGATATATACGCATATATATTGCATATAGGTTTCATATATGCGCATATATCCTCATATAGGTGCGGATATATGCGCATATATACTGCATATAGGTTTCATATATGCGCATATATCCTCATATAGGTTCTTTCCATGTGGGACATCCCAGTCTAGGGCCATACAGCAAAAGAATGGTTCAGGGTTCTATTTTAAACTTTAAGGAAATGGTGGTATATGGCAGAAAGAACTAGATCCAATCATTAACTGATGAAATAATGAGGTTTGTATATACACACACACACACACACACACACATGCCAGGAGGAGGATCAGATTCAGGATGGACCCAGCCCAAAATAATAAACAAAATGGTATTTATATTTAGTAGCACACACAAACAAAAATACAGGTACCTTTCCAGACTCCCTAAACCAAAAACAATGAAATTATCTACAAATATATACAAAGACCAACCAAACCAAAGGGACAAAGCAATAATCAAAGTCAATGGGAGGCAAAAAGTCAAACCAGAATACACAACCAAATATCAAAACACCAAAATCACAATCTCTTTCCCGCGTCTCTCTCCGGTTTATAGATGGTCGCGCTAGTCGATGACGTCACTCTCAAGGCGGAAGCGACCGTGTGGAAGGTCAGGTAGCTGCCGATGTCAGAAAGTCTGGAGCGGCGCGCGACCAGGACATGATACACACACGCGGCGCAACGGAGCATTTATAAAGCATAATATTTTTATTTTATCATTTTCATTCATTTATTTTTTACTCAGTAGCGAATATGATTTAAAATGTAGCGAATTACAATACTTCAAACAAAACGTACTTAAGTAAAAGTAAAATTACAGATTGTTAAAACTACTTTAAAAAGTAGAAATACACAAAAAAGCTACTCAATTACAGTAACGCGAGTAAATGTAATTCGTTATTTTCCACCTCTGCAGGGCACCAGGTCTGTCTAATTCTAATTAGATGGTTGCAATGCTGTATAGTCCTAAAAGGGGGAGCAGTGACCGCTTCAGTTAACTGCAATGTCTGGGGAAGCCTTATACATTATGTAGTTTTCTGGTGTGTTAGGACTTATTGTCCTCTTTCATGACAGAACATTGGCCCAGCTTAAGCTGACATCATGCTGTGTCCATCAGGAGCTGTGCAATTGGTACAAGGGTGTGAAATGGTATTTGAATTTTTGTCACATAGTCAAAATAGCACAAATTGCACAGCTCCTGATATACACAGGCTTAAAGCCTCAGTGCTCCCTATGACTGCATGTGCAGCCTTGTGCTGGCATGTTACAAAACTAGCCTCAAAACTTTTTGATACTACCTACTATTTTGGTTTAAAAAAAAAAAAAACACAACATATATACAGTACTCACTGGTCACTTCATTAGGTATACCTTTTCAGCTACTTTTTAATGCAAATATCTCTGCCAATCTTGTGGCATCAATTTAGACAATCTGCTGAAGGCTGATGTTGAAAATGAGCATCTGAATGACCAAGAAAGCTGACTTTAAATGTGGTGTGGTTATTCGTGCCAGACAGGCTGGTCGAAATATTTCAGGAACTGCTGATCTACTGTGATTTTCACACATAACCATCTCTAGGGTTTACATAGAATGGTCTGAGACTGGTTAACATTATGGATGTGCAGCCAACAAATCTGCAGCAACTATGTATGATGTCAACACGTAGCACATTTGGTTTTTACATTATTTATACACTCTAGACTTTCTTTTAATGTGAGATGTTTAAACATCTACTTGTTTTGTTTTTAAAAGAAATTTGTTTACTTGGCAGATTTGACCAATCTATCGTTAAGATTTTGTGTTTACACATTGAAAAGTGTGTCCCTCATTAAATCCCCTATGGCAAGCCATGCCTTGTGGGAGACTTAGAGACTTAGAAATATGATAAGGTAGAGAATCAGACAGAACACAATAAAACTAACCATGATCCTCCTGTAAATCTTTTAAGCTTTGCAGCAACATTTTCACAAGACGTTGTAAACCATTTAATAGATTCTTAATTGGATTTATTACCTGGGAACTATGCTTATAGTAATTTTACAAACCTTGCTGTATGTTTTGGTCACCATATATACTATAAAGGACTGATGGAAAATTCCTCTGGAGAATTTATGTTTGTTCTTCATGGATTGAATGACACAAAAATCAACAAACAAATTTACTTTGCATTTGGCTTCATTGTCTATAGTATTACTCTGTTTATAAATATGATACTTGCTATTACAGTCATTTTTGACAAAACACTTCATGAGCCTATGTATATATTTTTATGTAATTTGTTTTTTAATGGAATAATTGGCGCATCTGCCTTCTATCCAAAGATCCTTGCTGACCTTTTATCAAAATATAATGTTATTGTGACGGTCAACCCCTAGAGGGCGCCTAACGCCCGTTTTTGGTTTTTGGTTTATGTTGTAGTTTGTTTGAGTTTGAGTTAAAGACTTCATTTCCCAGTTTGCCCCTCGGTCAGGTGACGTAGAAGCTCACCTGAACCGAGGGAAGTTAATGAATTAATGATGTTTATGTTTAGTATAAATAGCCTGGCTGAACTCCAGTCAGGCGTCTAGCATTAATTGTCTTTAGTTACGTTATGATTCGTTTGTGTTTGGTGTTTGACTTTTGTTGAAGTTTAAATAAAAGACTTGAATGAACCGTCAGCTCGCCTCCTCTCGCAATCATGCCACGAACACACGCCAGATGCAGACACAGAGGAAAACGTGACAGAATGCTAGACCTAACAAGTGGCATGGCGGAGGATTTCCCCCTGGAGTTTTTTTTGGGGGGGCGCGAAGACCATCTCGCCCGAGCTGGCGAACTGGCAGGAGAACAGCGAGGAAGAGGAGTACGGCGAGTGGGATTACTGCTGGTTGGAGAACGGCGAGGTAGATCTGCTCAGGAGCTGGAAATACAACCAGCTGGTAAAACAGGAGCAGGAGCACGGCCGGGAGAGCAGCGAGGAGAGAGAGAGAGACACACCACAGAGCTGGGAGGGCTGCAGGCTCGCCATTCGGCGGACGCCATTCAGGGGCGATGCGGCACGGGGTCACGTGGTTCCCCGCACCGGCCGGAAGAGAAGGGCGAGGAAGCCCAAGTACGGCGGTGACGAGGGGGAAAGAGAACCCCAGGCGGAGCAGCAGCACAAGGAGCTCATGTGGTGGATTCCGGAGCAGGTGAGAGGAATGCAGGAGCAGGTGAAGGAGCTCCAGCAGCTGATCCTCCACTTCCGGGATGGCCGCGAAGCGGTCTCGGAGCTTTCGCCTCCCTCGCCAACGCTCAGCAGCGAGCTAGCGTGTCAGCAGCAGCTGACCGACGCTCCCGTGTTGCTGCCGCCTCCCGGTTTCGAGGACAGCGAACCAGCGTGTCAGCAGCAGCTGACCGACGCTCCCGTGCTGCCGCCGCCTCCCGGTTTCGAGGACAGCGAACCAGCGTGTCAGCAGCAGCTGACCGACGCTCCCGTGCTGCCGCCGCCTCCCGGTTTCGAGGACAGCGAACCAGCGTGTCAGCAGCAGCTGACCGACGCTCCCGTGCTGCCGCCGCCTCCCGGTTTCGAGGACAGCGAACCAGCGTGTCAGCAGCAGCTGACCGACGCTCCCGTTCGGCCGCCGCCTCCCGGTTTCGAGGACAGCGAACCAGCGTGTCAGCAGCAGCTGACCGACGCACCCGTCCTGCCACCGCCTCCCGGCTTCGAGGACAGCGAGCCGGCGGGTGAGCAGCCGCTGACCGACACACCTGTTCTGCCGCCGCCCCCCGGCTTTGAGAACGTCGTGGAGCCGTCATTGAGCGCACTGCACGCTCCCACGCCTGCGTCGAGCGCACTGCACGCTCCCACGCCGTCTACGAGCGCAGTGACCGCTCCCACGCCGTCTACGAGCGCAGTGACCGCTCCCACGCTGTCTACGAGCGCAGTGACCGCTCCCACGCCGTCTACGAGCGCAGTGACCGCTCCCACGCCGTCTACGAGCGCAGTGACCGCTCCCACGCCGTCTACGAGCGCAGGGACCGCTCCCACGCCGTCTACGAGCGCAGTGACCGCTCCCACGCCGTCTACGAGCGCAGTGACCGCTCCCACGCCGTCTACGAGCGCAGTGACCGCTCCCGCGCCGTCTACGAGCGCAGTGACCGCTCCCGCGCCGTCTACGAGCGCAGTGACCGCTCCCACGCCTTCGTCGAGCGCAGTGACCGCTCCCATGCCTTCGTCGAGCGCAGTGACCGCTCCAACGCCTTCGTCGAGCGCATTGACCGCTCCAACGCCTTCGGCGAGCACTTCTCCAGCCCTGCAGCCACCGAGCACGCTTCAAGCCCTGCAGCCGCAGAGCATGCCTCCAGCCCCGTCACCCAGCCTCCTGGATAGGAGGCGAAAGGTAGAACATTGGGTTGGGTGTCCGGGGCCTCCGGTGATGCTCCGGAGGAGCATTTTTTTGAGGGGGGATACTGTGACGGTCAACCCCTAGAGGGCGCCTAACGCCCGTTTTTGGTTTTTGGTTTATGTTGTAGTTTGTTTGAGTTTGAGTTAAAGACTTCATTTCCCAGTTTGCCCCTCGGTCAGGTGACGTAGAAGCTCACCTGAACCGAGGGAAATTAATGATGTTTATGTTTAGTATAAATAGCCTGGCTGAACTCCAGTCAGGCGTCTAGCATTAATTGTCTTTAGTTACGTTATGATTCGTTTGTGTTTGGTGTTTGACTTTTGTTGAAGTTTAAATAAAAGACTTGAATGAACCGTCAGCTCGCCTCCTCTCGCAATCGCCACGAACACACGCCAGACGCAGACACAGAGGAAAACGTGACAGTTATCTCATATATAGGGTGCCTCTCACAAGTTTCCATAATTTATTCTTATTTGTTCTGTGAATACACTTGTTTAACCATCATGTCTTATGACAGATATATATTCATTTGTAGGCCTTTGGAGTATCATTCCATTATGACACTTCAGAAGGTTTTACAATTATTGATTTTTACTTGGCTCTGCTCCCTACTAGAGTCCACTGTTGGTATTTTGTTCACTTCTCAACTCCATTTATGTGGTAATGTCATTGACAAGATCTATTGTTCTAACTGGGAAGTTGTTAAGCTGTCCTGCACAGATGTGACTGTGAACAATGTGTATGGGTATTTTCTACTATTCTCTCATGTATCTCAAGCCATTTTCATCATTGCATCATATATTTGCATTATCAGAGCTTCCTTAAGGTCCAAGGCAAAGTGGGCAAAGTTCATGCAGACTTGCCTTCCCCATTTAATAGCACTCATAAACTTCAATATTGCCTTGCTTTTTGATGTCATGTATGCTCGTTATGGCAAAAGCCAGGAATTTCAAGCTCTGCGTAACCTCTTAGGTATTGAATTTCTTGTTGTTCCTCCTCTCTTAAACCCAGTAATATATGGATTTAAACTAACCCAGATTAGACAAGGGCTTTTAAAATTGTACTGGCATAGATGTAAAGCTTTGCAAAACAGCTGATTGTGGTGGTCTGTGAAAACCCTTCAAATGTTAAAAAAAATATATATATATTTTATAATTTCTAATTTTGGTTTCTAAATGGTTTCTAAAGTACATATTTTCCTAATTTATAATGTATTTACCTTTGCAATTATAACAATCATAAGTTTTAGCGCTTTTAAATCTGAATAAAGTAAAAAAAAAAAAAAAGAAGAAAGTCACATTTCAAGAATGCATTGCAAGATTTAAAAGATGTTATATGAAAGAATAAGATGCATATATTGCCTTGTAAAAACATTTCAGAAAAACTGTTAACAATGAGAAATCTTTTTAACGATCAGCAAAGACCACATCAATCACTGTCGCATCACTTGATTTCATTTGAGCATTTTTCACACAGAATGCTTAAAATCTGTGCATCATTCGGTGTCTTACATTGATAGGGAAATAATCAATTATTAATACAGTCAGTACTGTTTTATAAACTTCAATATTGCCCTGCTTTTTGATGTCATGTATGCTCGTTATGGCAAAAGCCAGGAATTGCAAGCTCTTAGGTATTGAATTTCTTGTTGTTGTTCCTCTCTTAAACCCAGTAATATATGGATTTAAACTAACTATAAATGTTTTTTAATCCCACTGTCCTATTTATTAATTCATTTAATTGATATTTTGCATTGAAACTAAAAATAACAGTAATACCAATAAACTTAGTAACTAAAACTAACCAACTTCATACAGTATGTCACCGTGGACATAAATATTGTAACTTACATTTTTTTTTGTGCCAGAAATGTTATAAATATGAAATATGTAAACAGAATGAAACCTGGCATAGTTCCAAATAATGGTTAACCTGTATGCATATTTTTATGCTATGTGCACTGTCCATCTAATCATATTCCACTATTATCTGTTTCTCTCTGTGATATTTCTGTATATCTTTATTGTCTCTTCTAATGCCTATATTACTGTGTTGCCATGGAACATCCAGTAGAAGAAAAAAATAATTTACCACAATTTAAAACCATAATACCCTGTCCAGGGTGTACCCCGCCTTGTGCCCGAAGTCTCCTGGGATAGGCTCCAGGTCCCCCGCGACCCTGAATAGAGGATAAAGCGGTACAGAAGATGAATGAATGAATAAAACCATAATGTTTGCTTGAAGTATGCATCGAAATGTTTTAGAAGAATGAAGAATTAGTAATACTACCACATTAAGATTTTCTATTGAGACTGAAAGATTTAAGACAACTAAATATTAGACAGCAATTTAAAAATAATACTAAATACTGTACAGGAAATTGAACATGATACCTCCACAGATTCCTGTCTTCAACAAACCCATTTCTTTGTTAATTTCTATATCTCAAATACCCATATAATTTTTTTTAAAGAAGTAAAAATATTTCAGACATCTGACCTTATTGTGATCATGAGCCTCTTTTGATTAATTGAAGAGTATATTATATATTATATAAGAGTACAGTAGCATATAAGAGTATATACAGTATAAGAGTATAAATATACAACTGCTCAAATGAAAATAATGGATAAAGATGTACTCATAAAATAACACCTCCACCATCTAATGGCAATGGCATAAAACTGACTACAGAGTGAGTCAAAGATAAAATAAAGTCTTAAACTTTCAATAAATTTATTCATTCATCTTCTATACTGCTTTATATGTATTTAGGGTCGCGGGGACCTGGAGCCTATCCCAGGAGACTCTGGGCACAAGGCAGGATACACCCTGGACAGCGTGCCAATCCATCGCAGAGCACACACACACACACACACTCATTCATTCACACACTATGGTCAATTTGGGAATGCCAATTAGCCTAATCTGCATGTCTTTGGACTGTGGGAGGAAACTGGAGTACCCACCAAGCACAGGGAGAACATGCAAACTCCATGCACACAGAGACGGGAATCGAGCCTGGCCGGGAATCAAACCTGGACCCTGGAGGTGCAAGGCAACAGTGCTAACCACTACACCATCGTGCCGCCCACTTTCAATAAAAGTAAACAAAAATATAGTTGCAAGCAACTGCCCAAGCATCCTGCCCCATCGCCACACAGATGCTCCAGAAAGACAGCGGGCACAGTGGGCACATGCATTTAAAGGGGATACCATTATGACATAATTTTAGAAAAGGGGGGAGTTTTATGTTTAGACCTCGAAAAAGCCCCAGATGCTGGAAAAAAAGCACTATGTCCACCATAATCTGTTAACTACTGTACTAACAGCAGGAATAACAGAAGGGGGCAGGTTATCCGGCGGGGGTGGGGCCTGTAGGACTTTCATACACACGCACACACACACACACACACACAGACACACTAATGGAAACACTGCTGTCTGGCTCACGGTCAGATTACATAAATTGTCTGAATAACGGATTACATTTTAAAAAATATAACAAAAAAACTGAGTACTTAAATTAACTAACGCATTAGATTACTAGTTACATCAAAAAAGTAATCCAAGTAATGCATTACATCCAACACTGAACATCACAGCTGACCCATTTGAGATTAAAAAAATAATAAATCCCTCTCCTATTGAGTTGAGCCCATGACATGCAATGTGACAGTTGTTCAGCTTAATGAGCTATAAATGTGCACCAGGCATCCTAATGGCAGCAGAATCCAACCTGCCAATTTTCAGCAGTTTTTGAGCATATTAAGACCAAGTCTTAGTGTCCAAAATGTATCTGCTAATGTTATAGTGCTATACAGTGTTATACAGCTGCAGTCAGACATTTACGTACACTCAACATAAACTGTTTTTTGTTTTTCTGGGGGAGAGACTGTAAAACAAATATATTTAATAGTGGAAACCACAGGAATTCAGATTGGCTTTATTAGGGTTTCCTACATTTATACACAAGTTCACTACATCATGCACATCATTATAACTTTCATATATGCTGGGCAAAGGAAAAGCTCCATTTTGGTGTGATTATTTAACCTCCAAAAAACTGCACACAGTCTTATACATTACTTCTATCCACTTTTTCTAAGAGCATTGTAGTTGATACATCTACTGCTTTCCTCAACATCTTGGAGATGTCCTCTTGAATTTCATGGCTGGGTGGAATCTGGGAGTAAGGTTCTTTTAAAGCTGGGCCTCTAAGCAGAAATATAATGAAAATATTCAGATGGATATCTATCATGGAGGACATGTTCAACACTAATAACAGCAGAATTGTCAAAATCCCCAAATAATTGGGCAATGTGAATGTGTAAAGTCTTTATTTTGGAAAATAAACATACAAACTATTACTTAGTCAAGAATATATATACAAACCGGATTCCAAAAACGTTGGGACACTAAACAAATTGTAAAAATAAAAACTGAATGCAATGATGTGGAGATGGCAAATGTCAATATTTTATTCAGAATAGAACATAGATGACAGATCAAAAGTTTAATCCGAGAAAATGTATAATTTTAAAGGAAAAATATGTTGATTCCAAATTTCACGGTGTCAACAAATCCCAAAAAAGTTGGGACAAGTAGCAATAAGAGGCTGGAAAAAGTAAATTTGAGCATAACAAAGAGCTGGAAGACCAATTAACAGTAATTAGGTTAATTGGCAACATGATTGGGTATAAAAAGAGCTTCTCAGAGTGGCAGTGTCTCTCAGAAGCCAAGATGGGTAGAGGATCACCAATTCCCACAATGTTGCGCAGAAAGATAATGGAGCAATATCAGAAAGGTGTTACCCAGCGAAAAATTGCAAAGACTTTGCAGTTATCATCATCAACTGTGCATAATATCATCCGAAGATTCAGAGAATCTAGAACACTCTCTGTGAGTAAGGGTCAAGGGCGTAAAACCATACTGGATGCCCGTGATCTCCGGGCCTTTAAACGACACTGCACCACAAACAGGAATGCTACTGTAAAGGAAATCACAGAATGGGCTCAGGAATACTTCCAGAAACCATTGTCAGTGAACACAATCCACCGTGCCATCCACCGTTGCCAGCTGAAACTCTACAGTGCAAAGAAGAAGCCATTTCTAAGCAAGATCCACAAGCACAGGCGTTTTCATTGGGCCAGGGATAATTTCAAATGGAGTGTGACAAAATGGAAGACTGTTCTGTGGTCAGACGAGTCACGATTCGAAGTTCTTGTTGGAAATGTGGGACGCCATGTCATCCGGACCAAAGAGGACAAGGACAACACAAGTTGTTATCAACGCTCAGTTCAGAAGCCTGCCTCTCTGATGGTATGGGGTTGCATGAGTGCGTGTGGCATGGGCAGCTTGCATGTCTGGAAAGGCACCATCAATGCAGAAAAATATATTCAGGTTCTAGAACAATATCTAGTCATCTCTTTCAGGGAAGACCCTGCATTTTTCAACAAGATAATGCCAGACCACATTCTGCATCAATCACAACATCATGGCTGCGTAGGAGAAGGATCCGGGTACTGAAATGGCCAGTCTGCAGTCCAGATATTTCCCCTATAGAGAACGCATCATAAAGAGGAAGGTGCGACAAAGAAGGCCCAAGACGATTGAACAGTTAGAGGCCCTGTATTAGACAAGAATGGGAGAGCATTCCTATTTCTAAACTTGAGAAACTGGTCTCCTCGGTCCCCAGACGTCTGTTGAGTGTTGTAAGAAGAAGGGGAGATGCCACACAGTGGTGAAAATGGCCTTGTCCCAACTTTTTTGGGATTTGTTGACACCATGACATTTTGATTCACCATATTTTTCCCTTAAAATGATAAATTTTCTCAGTTTAAACTTTAGTTCCGTGATTTATGTTCTATTCTGAATAATATATTGACATTTGCCATCTCCACATCATTGCATTCAGTTTTTATTCACAATTTGTTTAGTGTCCCAACTTTTTTGGAATCCGGTTTGTATTTCCTATTCCAATTCATAGTCTTTTATTTTAAGGTCACGAGCAGTTGTCTAAGCATTTCACTGCATATCGTACTGTGTATGACTGTGTATGTGACAAATAAATTTGAATTTGAATTTGATGGGGTTTTTTTTGGGTGGGGGGGGGGCTATGATCATGACGTCGGGGCAAGCTGACCTCAGGAGTAGTCGGCTTGCCATCCGACGGAACAGAGTGGAGCACGCAGGAGCGAGGGGAGCGACGCCCTACAGGGCTCAGCAGCAAAGGACTGGAGAAGGTGAGGAGCAGCAACAGCAGAGGCGACTGCTCCTACAGCTGGCTAGAGAGCTGATCCAGCAGATCAATGCGTGCCGGGCAACCAACGATCAGGAACGCATGCAAACCCTGCTGGAGTTGGGTGATCGGCTCCAGGACCAGCTCATTCCAGTCAGCCCCGCGGAGGGCCCAGAACCTCCAGTCAGCCCCGCGGAGGGCCCCGAACCTCCAGTCAGCCCCGCGGAGGGCTCCAGTCTCCCAGAGAGTGTTCCAGAGAGCCCCGCTGTGGCTCCAGACCTCCCAGAGAGTGTTCCAGAGAGCCCCGCTGCGGCGCCAGACCTCCCAGATCCTCCTCCACCTGGCTTCGACGACGACACCGAGCTGCCTCCGCCCGGCTTTGAAGACTTCGAAGCTGCCTCCTCCGCCCCGGTTTTGTAGACTTCGAGCTGCCTCCTCCGCCTTAGCCGTGCTTCGGCGACGACCCAGCGCCCGTGATCCCCACTCCGCCGCCCGGCTTCGGCGATGACCCCCTGCCCGGCTTCGGCGACGACCCGCCGCCCGGCTTCGGCGACGACTCGCCGCCAATACCCGCCCTGCCATCCTGCCCAGGGAACTTTTTCTTCAGCCTCTGTCGGGAGGGCCGACCCCGGGCCATGGGGAGGGTGCCCTGGACCACCATTTTGGCGCGCCGGTGTAGCGACTTTGGATGGGGGGGTAATGTCACGATTGAACACCAGAGGGTGCCATGCTCCCGGACTCCATTTTGTTTTCGTTTGTGGTTTCCTTTAGTTTTGAACTTCAGTTCCCAGAGTGCACCTCGGTCAGGTAATGGGAGCACTCCTGACCGAGGTTGGTTAATCAGTTCTGTTATAAATAGTCTGCCTAAGTTGAGTTCATTGTCTGGCATTTGTTTTCATACTATTCAGTTAAGTGGGTGTTAATGTTCCTTGTCCTTGGTGTCATGCCTTTTTCCTTAGCTCATGGTTTGTGTTTATTCTTGGTTTAGTTTTGTTTGTCTGTTTTGTGTTCAACCTAGCCTGTGTTTAACCTAGCCTATGTTTATCCCCTAGTCTGTACCTTCTCCTAGCCTGTTTGTTCTCCTAGTTATTACCTTCTCCTAGTCTTGTCTAGCTTATAATCTAGTTTTGTTCATAGTCATGTGTAACCTCTAGTCTTGTTCCATTCCTAGTCGTGTTTAGTATCATGTTACCTTCAAGTTTGATATGTTTAGTTCTATGTTATGTTTAGCTTAATGTTTTGTTTAGCTCCTTGTGTAGTTAAACTCCTTGGTTAGTCCAGCTCCTGGTTTAGTGACTTCTAGTAATGGTTAGATAATTTCCTAGTTTTGCTTTTGCTTTGGAATTGGTCATGTTCTGTTTACCTTATATACCTTGACTTTCTAAATCACTTGATCACCTCCGCCTCTATACCTTCTCCAAAACCCACACTAGCACCCCATTACATTTCCCCTTTTGCATAGGTTATTTACTGATTATATATATAAAAAAGTAATCACTATTAAAATCTATTTAGATTTCATGTTGAATGTTAGAAAATTCATCAATTGATTGAATTACCTTACACTACAAAGAGTCAACACAACAAGATAGACCAGAGTCCATTGTCCTAACTCAGAATTCTGATATAATAATACATATCCATCCATCCATCCATTTTCTTCTGCTTATCCGAGGTCGGGTCGCGGGGGCAGCAGTTTCAGCAGGGTGAACTACTGCGGTGAACCCCAATGTACAGGCCCCGAGCCGGGGGGCAATAAGTATGCCCACACCTGCTCGTCGCCTCTCACCGTTGGCAACTCCAGTGTAGAAGAGAGTCCAGCCCCTCTCAAGAAGACTGGTTCCAGAGTCCAAGCTGTGCGTCGAGGTGAGTCCAACTATACTTCACGCACTCCTTCCCCGCCAGAGAGGTGACATTCCACGTCCCTAGAGCCAGCTTCTGCAGCCGAGGATCAGACCGCCAAGGCCCCTGTCTTCGGCCACCGCCCAGCTCACACTGCACCCGACCTCTTTGGCCCCTCCTACAGGTGGTGAGCCCATGGGAAGGGGGACACACGTTGCCTCTTCGGGCTGTGCCCAGCCGGGCTCCATGGGTGCAAGCCCGACCACCAGGCGCTCGCCATCGGGCCCCACCTCCAGGCCTGGCTCCAGAGGGAGGCCCCGGTGACCCACGTGCGGATGAGGGAAAACGTTTTCCAAGGTTTTTACTCATCATAAGAGGTCTTTTGAACCACTCTTTGTCTGTTCCCTCACCTAGGACCAGATTGCCATGGGTGACCCTGCCGGGGGCATGAAGCCCCCGACAACATAGCTCCCAGGATCACTGGGACATGCAAACCCCTCCACCACGATAAGGTGGTGGTTCAAGGAGGGGTAATAATATATAATGAATAATAATACATGGTAATAGTAAACATAATAACAAACAAAATTAGAAATGTTCTGAGTTGCTGTATGTTTAATATCAGAATGAGTTCAGTTGTACTGAATCTGTTATTTTTCAATTTCATGTGGTAAGAGGCTGGAATTTAAGAAGCAGAATATACTGTTCATGTTTGCATGTTTTTATATTGGGAGCTATTTTAACAGTACTGAATACTTGACTACTACTATAGTGATTCAGTGTATGCTGTCATTTATAAGTAAATCTAGATATAACAAAGATTAACATATCATGGTGAAGAAAAACCTGTGATTTTCTGGTAACAAAATTGTGGCTAGTGAAAAGGCTGAATGGCTAGTGACTCCGGAAATCCACTAGCCACATTGGCCAGTGAGCAAAAAAGTTAATGTCAAACACTGATATACAGTGTATATATACACAGTCCTACACACAACCCCAAAAATTAAATGTGTGATTGCTCAGCAGCAATCGATGAGGCTGTAGTTTTATATGATGAAATGGAAATCACAGTACTAACTCTAAAGCAGATAGATCTTTGCACTGTATAATAAGCATGCATGTACGGTATAATCACACCATTGTTATTCTTAAGATTTATCTATTTTTATTATTACTGTAATCTTTAATTTCAAGCATTAGTTATCAGAGATTCTTCTTAACCTTAACTAAAAGATTTTACAGTGTTATGCTGTAGCTTGGAGTTCAAAGCAATCAACTTTAGTAGATCAGCAATACAACCTGCCCACTTGAGTTTGATCGCTCTGAAAGGCTTAATTATTTCATGGTGCATACTGTATCATCCAAATTCAAATTCAAATCTTATTTGTCACGTACACGGTCATACACAGTACGATATGTAGTGAAATGCTTACACGACTGCCAGTGACCTTAAAAATAAAAGCTTAAACATAAAAGATAAATATGAATAAAATATGTTAGGAATAAAATTAACTAGTAAAATATACTGTACAAGTAAAATATATTCAATTCAATTCAATTCAATTTTATTTATATAGCGCTTTTAACAATGGTCATTGTCTCAAAGCAGCTTCACAAAAATTAAAGAAATTTAACAAAAAAAAAAATTATATATATTATATATAAAATAATTATATAATTATATATAAAATAATAAATAAATAAAATTATAATAGAAAATAAATAAATAAAAACAAATAATAATAATAATTATAGAAAAGAAAATAATTGGAAGTGTGGATGTGTGAGAAAAATGTGCAGATAATAATGAGACGAATGAATGAAATTTCTCTGATGAGCAAGCCAAGGGTTATATACTGTAATAATAAAGAAATATGGTAGAAAACGAAATTAACTAGTAAATATACTGTACAAAGTAAAATAAAATATACTGTACAAATAAGAACAAATATCAATATAATAATATAGAAATATAAAAGAAGACAATCCAGATCAGAAATGAAGAAATGACGGAGGTGTGCAAATATGCATAAAAGTGACTTCTTAAAGTGTCTTCTTATTAAAGTGATTTGTGCAGTGGTCCATAAATTAAAATATAAATATATAGTGTTGGATGTAAGAAAAATGTAAAAAAAAAAAAAGATGTTATTAGTCCTGTGTGGTGTTGTGATTGAGAGACCTTATCGCCCATGGGAAGAAGCTCCTCCTCAGTCTCTCTGTGTTGGCCTTCAGGGAGCGGAATCGCTTCCCAGACCACAACAGAGAGAACAGTCCATTGTTGGGATGGCTGAGGTCCTTCACCATCTTCCTGGCCTTGGTCCAGCACCGCTTGCTGTAGATTGAGTGCAGGTCAGGGAGCTCGGTGCGGATGATTCGTTCAGCTGAACGCACCACCCTCTGTAGATCTCGTCTGTCCTGCATGGTGCTGTTTCCAAACCAGGCCGTGATGTTTCCCGTCAGGATGCTCTCTATGGTGCAGGAGAAGAAATTCCTGAGCACCTTGGAGGGCAGTCTAAAGTCTCTCAAGCATCTGAGGTGGTATAGACGCTGCCAGGCCTTTTTCACCACGGTGTTGATGTGACAGGACCATGACAGATCCTGCGTAATGTGAACACCGAGATATCGAAAGCTGTCCACTCTCTCCACTGGGCAGCTGTTGATGACTGGGGTCTGGTAGTTCCTCTCCTGCTTTGTACAAAAGTACACAATCAGCTCCTTTGTCTTGCTGACATTGTAATGGAAAAATCATATTTTAATTATGTATTAATTCTGATCCTTGAAGTAAGTGTGTCACGTAGACGTTAGAAGTTTGAACTTGGTTGTCGAAGCTTAGAGACAAGGCTGAGAACAGAATAGAAACAACCTGATTGTAGTTGTCACTGAATAAATGATAAGGTATGGACATCTGGTCTGGGTCAGATAAAGAGTCATGAGTTTGAATGTAGGAACTCCATGTACAGGGCGTTGATTATCTTAACAGAGATGTTTGTGTATAAAATAGGTCAGCTGGAGAAAGAGATCACCTTTCTCTATGCTGCAACTGTTTGCTGTATGAGACTGGTCCTTTTGCAGAAGTTTAAAATAAAACCTTTGTTACTTTGTTCTTACCCAGTGTATGAATTACTTGTCTTAATAATATTTTCAGAATTTCCACCAGAACTTGGCATTGTCGGCAGTTCTCCGTGTTTGAGGAGGGCATTGGAGAATCCTGGGGAGGCGCAAGCGCTGACGCCTTGAAGGCTTTTCACTTCATCTCGAACGCTTAATTGGCAATCGAGCGTGAGAGGACTGGGGATTCACCATGTCACCTCAACACCGGAGTTAAAAGAACTAAAATAGTGTGGTAAGGAATTTTTTTAAGTTGTAAGTCTTTAAGTTGTAATTGAGTAAGAAGTGCGCTTTCTCATAGTGGCTGGGATAGATTTAAACTTGGATCTATCACACGAGTCTGGGATTCGTGAAAAGTACCCAAAAAAGTGGAAAGGCGCACAAAAGAGAGAGAGATAGGGTACTGGTTTCGCCTCGTTTCCGAAAAACTTGGCCCCGCAGCAGACGTGCTCGGTGTGAGGACCTCCGGAGGTAAAGCAAGTCAGAGTGCAGGGTTGCAAGGTGCACACGTAAAAGTCAAGAGGACTTTACGGGAAAAAGGAAAAACAGTCAAGGGGACTGTTGAGGTAAATTAAGGTAGAGTGTAAAGTGCACCGGTAAAAGTCAAGAGGACTTTACGGCAGAGTGCAAACTGCACCGGTAGCAGTCAAGGGGACTGTGAGAGTTCACTGTGAGTTAGTGGCACGTGTAAATTGACAAGTAAAAATCATGGTTTTTTTCATGAAAATCAAGATTGTTACGCTTGTGGCGTTCCTTGGTAAAGATAACATCTAAATTATGTTTGAGAAATGTGGAAATCCAGGGAAAACAAAAAGAAAAAGAAAAAAAGAGAAATGTAGAATTATTAATTACTGAGATTGCTTTTGAGTTGTGGATGTGTGAATCATGTGTAGATAGATAATTACAATAACAAAAAGAAAAACAAAGTAAACATTAATTGGGTAGGATTTAATATGTGGAAGACAGAAACAGAAGAGAAAAACGCATACAACCTAAAATGCAAGCACAAAACATTGATTCTTTTCAGTGTGTTAAGTCTGTTTCAGATCCCGACCTGGACGGCTGCCCCCCGCGACCCCCAGCTATTAGACAGATAGCCCCTTCAGCAGATCCAGTAAGACAGCATGGACAAGAGACTTCTCGGCAGGCCCAAGGCCCCAGCACAGCAAGCACAGCCAGGACAGCTCTGTCTCCAATTTCGTCACATACGCGAACCAAGGCTCAGCTGAAAAGAGAAAAGGCTGATCGACAACCACCACCTGATGACAGCGAGGACGAGATAGAGGAACTCTTAGGAGCTACAGGAAGTGTTCATCAAGTAATCACTGCTCCAATGATGGAAGTAGCAGGGGCAGATGGCACAGCGATGCTTGTTCACCGACCATGGACAATAAAGGACATCGAAAATGCACATGGACAACTCCTAGACCCGAGAGAGGGGGGAGGACAGAAATTCGGTGATGAAATGAGCAGATTTTGCTCAGAGTTTCGCCCGACATCTTATGAAATGCGACGACCTTTGGGGAGAAAACTAGGTGCGGACTTTGCAAAGATTAAGTATTCCTGGCCAACGGACAATGTTTTCGCACGGCGAGCTCAGGCTGATCATGAAGAAAACCAAGCATTTAACGGTTTTGTGGTGTGCCTTACAGCAGCGTGTAAAGAAGCGTTCCCAGCAAAAATGGATATGACTAAAATATCAATGTGCAAACAACAACCAGGAGAGAGCGTGTCACACTATCTCACCCGTCTCACTGAGGTACATGATGCAAACAGCGGGTTGGAGAGGCCTGCAGACATGTCTGTGGCAGCAATTTCACCGTATGAAGCACATTTGAGGAACAGTTTCATGAATGGATTACAGGAGGACATCGCTCAGAAGGTGAAAAACACATGCGTTGGATGGGACACTGGAAAACTTAGTCTCATTGAACAACATGCAATACACGCGGAAAAGCTGGTATCACAAGAAAAAGATAAGCGCAACAAGAAGAGAGAAGACCAGTGTCACAATGCACAGCTGGCAGTGTTGCAGATGGTAAGACAAACTGCGGATGTACAGTACAGGAGACGTGGATGAGGAGGCCGTGCACGTGGGAGAACAAATGGCTGTTATGCATGCGGAAGTGAAGACCATTGGATTAGAGACTGTCCGAGAAGGAGCAGAGGAGAGGAATGGATTAGGAGAGGTGAGGATCAGGGTGGAAATTGACAGAAAAAGGCCGGGGGCGTGGGGAGCAGACCCGAAGGAGAGGGTGAGTCAAAACATTTTTTTCCTACTAACACTTCTTGCTCTGATCGCAATGAAGAAAAGCTTGCTATCTTTTTCAATGATTCAATTCACGTTTGTATCTTAGAAACATCCACACATGCTACGTATGATCTTGAAGTATACAGTATCAGTAAAATGCCAACAATGGAATTGCAGCTCCATGACAAACAAAATTCATTTTGCTACATGCCATGCAGGTCATTCAGTCATTAAACTGTGTGAATTCGACAGTTTAGTGAAACAGAGTGGCAGATTCCTGAACTCTGTGGGCACTTCAGGACATGCAGCTGAAAAGAGCCTCATAAAGCCAAGCGTGTGGCTTTTTCCAGATGTACATGATAAATTTAGATTTTTTGCTCTTATTGCTGCCCAGTAAATCTATTGGGGTGAAGATTTCATATGTAAATTAGGTATAAAACTCTTGAGACTAAACCAGTATTGAGCCTGAGGATTTCACTCTTGTGAAATGTGATCTGTTGCCCCTGTTGTATGTGTATGAATGGAAGCTCTGCACTTCAACTGTGAGTTCAGTAAATGCTACGGTGATAGACAAATATATACCAGTAAACACATTATGATATTAGATATGTGTCACATATCTCTTTTTTTTAAAGATAAGCTTGTAGCGCGGCCACATAAAGGGGCGGTTAAACTGCAGGGGAAAAGGGAAGGAGCTAATGTTGCTCACCTGCACACACAAACTGACCCCTTTCGGTTATTTTCGTCCCCATGGCAACGGTGCCTTGGTTCCGGGGTTAAGCTCTCGCGCGCATGCGCAGCTGTGCCGCGAGGGAACCCTGATGACCTATCAGGTCACGTGTGCCGGTATAAAGCCGGAACCGGCATGACGTTCGAGACGGGGAGATGAAGAAAGCAGCGCTGTGTATGGAGAGAGAGAGCGAGCTAGTTGGATATTTCCATGGGATTATTCTTTTCCTGGACGTCCACTATACCCCTCTGATTCCGTTTCTCGAGCTCCCGGACTTACCATCTTTCACCGGTGAGCTCGAGCCGTCTCCCCATTTCACCATTCCATTCATTTACAATAACACGGACTTGGACATTCATACATACGCACACTCACACTCGCACACACTACTGACATTGTATATATTTGTTTATATGTTGTATATATTGTTTTTTTGTTGCACTTCATTTGTTTATCTTTTGTACATAATACACTTTGGTTTGGTTTTGGGAAATTGTTGTTGTGTCCGTCTTTCCTTGCTCCGCGAAGGTTACGCAATACCGGAAGTGAGTGTAATCAACCCGTTTATAGATCTTAGACCCCGATTTAGTGTAATTAGCTCAAATAATAATTCTGAGCGTTACATATTGGTGGCCCGTACGGGGAGTCTAATTATTAGGGTAATTTTCCGGTGTTGTGTGAATTCGTGGAGCAAAATAGATGCTAACATGGCTAGTGCTAAGGCTAACTTGCTTGCTAATGCTAGTAGGACCGGGAGGGCCAACTATGTTGCCGGTAGTAAAACACTGGATGAGGAATGTGCATTTGTGACAAGGCGTAATCCTAAATCATTGCTTAGTTCATTATATGTATCAGATAGACATGATAACATTGAGGAGTTTATGTCTAATATGTCTGATAGTTTAAAAACAATGCGTTCTGAACTTAAGCAATGTAAAGGGGATGTAGTGGCTATGACTGAAAAGGTGGGTGTGTTGGAGAGGAATTTCAGAGACTCCATGGACAGCAGCTTAAACCGTGAACTCAGTTTTCGACAGGCAGTAGACACCAAGCTAGAGGAGCTGGAGCGCTACTGCCGAGAGTCGATAGGGAAACTGGAGAAAGCAGTAGCGGACTGTTTCCTGCGCCGTGATATCGTCTGGGAGAAACAGATGAAGAAGCTGCGCCTCTTTAACACGCCCACCACCCTCAGATCTGTAGCACACTCCGCGGCGTCTTCTCCACCTCCAGCTCTACATTCAGCTGATCGTCCAACCGTTGCAACACCTGAGAAGGACAACCAGGAGAATGAGAAGAAAGGAGCACCACTGCCCACTTCTACTCTGGCCCAAGCTGGACCGTCCAACGCCCAGCCCCTCTCTGCACCCTCTCAGATCTACTACGCCATGCCAACCAAAGCCGAACCTCCTCAACCTACCTCGGAGCGGTCAGCCGCCCCTCCCAGAGACCTCGCAGAGGTGGAACCGCCACAGCGGGAAGGTCTCCAGGTGGCGCTAATAGCCACGGTGGTCGATGTCGGAGCGACCCAGAACCAGGGTGTCTCTTTCGAACACCACCAGGGGGCGTTACACCGTAGAGTTCCGAGGAAGAAGGGAGGAGCACTCCAGCTGGTAGTCCCACCTACAAACGTCTAGACGTACCTACAAGACTTTCACCAAAAGCCGTCGGGTGGCCACCGGGGGGGGGGCTAAAAACCCTACTAAGCCTCCTAGACGTCGCCTGGTGGCCCACCATCCGCAAGGACGTCTGGCGGTACGTGGGTGCGTGCGAGGTCTGCCAGAACACCCAGAGGGAGGATAAGCGAACCAGGGGCCGCTGGAGCAGCCTACCACCCAACAACACTCCACAGACCCAGCCACTCATACAGTACCGACCGACACCAAGATCACAGCGGAGGAAGAGACAACACCATCAACAGGTCAGCATGCCAAAGAAGCCAGCTACCACAGTTCCCGGCAGCTCGAGGTGCCAGAGCCACCGGGCGGGCTGGTTTGGCGATGGACTCCATCTCTTTCCTCTGCCCATCAAAGACTTGTCAGGTGAGCTAGTGCCCAGTGGGAGGGTCCTGCGAAAAGAGACAAAACAGAACCAATGGACTGACACTAGGTCTGGGGGCAACCCACTAAGCCGAGTAAGTGGATTAAAACAAGCGCTAGTGCGGTCCTCTCCTCACACGCCGGAGGCTGGGGGGGGGGTCTATGTAGCGCGGCCACATAAAGGGGCGGTTAAACTGCAGGGGAAAAGGGAAGGAGCTAATGTTGCTCACCTGCACACACAAACTGACCCCTTTCGGTTATTTTCGTCCCCATGGCAACGGTGCCTTGGTTCCGGGGTTATGCTCTCGCGCGCATGCGCAGCTGTGCCGCGAGGGAACCCTGATGACCTATCAGGTCACGTGTGCCGGTATAAAGCTGGAACTGGCATGACGTTCGAGACGGGGAGATGAAGAAAGCAGCGCTGTGTATGGAGAGAGAGCGAGCTAGTTGGATATTTCCATGGGATTATTCTTTTCCTGGACGTCCACTATACCCCTCTGATTCCGTTTCTCGAGCTCCCGGACTTACCATTTTTCACCGGTGAGCTCGAGCCGTCTCCCCATTTCACCATTCCATTCATTTACAATAACACGGACTTGGACATTCATACATACGCACACACACACTCGCACGCACTACAGACATTGTATATATTTGTTTATATGTTGTATATATTGTTTTTTTGTTGCACTTCATTTGTTTATCTTTTGTACATAATACACTTTGGTTTGGTTTTGGGAAATTGTTGTTGTGTCCGTCTTTCCTTGCTCCGCGAAGGTTGCGCAATACCGGAAGTGAGTGTAATCAACCGGTTTATAGATCTTAGACCCCGATTTAGTGTAATTAGCTCAAATAATAATTCTGAGCGTTACAAGCTCAGATGTGTAGTTAATGTAGAGATAAGCAGTGTGCACATGAGAAAATGTAGCACAAGTGTCACAGTAATGTCCCTTAATCACAGTAGGGACACCCCTAATGTGTTATTGGATAAAAGTAATAAGGATGAGGGAGAAAAAAAATAAATAAATAAATATTGGGCGTTTGAGTGACATGTGGTATGAATGAGAGTGATTGAGAATGAACCTCTTATCTGACATTACATTACAGCCACAGAGAAACAAATGCTGATGAAATGCTGAAAAATCATGTGTTAAAGTATAAAAGAACTGTATATATTACAGGACCTACAGTCACAAACCTGGCCAGGCAGAAAAAATTATCAGCATGCGGAGCTTTTTCTTTTCTTTTTTAAAAAGAATTCATGTTCATCATTACTCACTAAAATGTATGGGCTAATGGCAAGCACGATGTAGGTTTAATTAAGGGAAGTGAACTGGCGGTGATCACCCCAAACTAAAATTTAGGCCCTACAAACTTCATACTGTATCTACCCGAGTCTTTAACTGAAATAATTCCAGTGTTTAATTCTTTATTTTAAAGCTGTTGTCATGGTAAACATCAGCAACTTCTTATTGTCCAGCAGAACAAAGTCATAAAGCAAACCATATAAAAGCTACAATTCGCACATAAGTCATATCTTGGGTCAAATTGTTTTGGGACAAGATAAAACTTTGGATCCAAGTACAGTAGTAGTCCAAAATATTCTAAAACAAATAAGAAAATTGACGCTAAAGTAGAAATGTAAAAAGTAAAAGTGTTTTATTGCAGAAAAGTTATTTTGATCGCTGCAATCCTCGAGGCCCCAGTGAGATACACACTCATGGGAAGGGTCTACTGGCCCACAGTGCACTTAGTTGAACTCCGGAAGCAAGAACAATCTTTAATTGAATCAAATTTGGCAGTATAAACTACTTTAATATTGGACATTTCAAATTATAAAAGGCCTTTTACAAAAACTGTTGATGAAAAGAATTGTTGCATGATTTCAGACTGGCTGCAGAAAAAGAAAAGAGAGAAAAACAATGAGATCTTTATCTCACTTCTCAGCCAAATCAGATCCTGTAGCAGCAGCATCACCCATGTGTTTATGTCCAGTACCAGAAGCTGAGAAGGCAGGTGTAGAATAAAGATATATAGTGGGCTACAGTAATTTGACATTTCTAGTTCATGAAGTTTCAGTATCTTTTATACAGAGAAGAATCACACTTATTTGCAACAGAGTGGTTAAAGTACAATACTAAATTATAAATATCAATGTGGAAAGATGTATAGTTCTAACCCTCTAACTCTTTTCTTTCACTGTTAAACAACTTTGTTCCACTAGGATTGATCCACAGTAAGCGCCACTACAGAATCTGGATATAAAATGAACGTGGATGGAACAATATTTTGTGATACAGAAATAGGTGTTAACAGGAGTTTGTCATAGCACATGAAATTTAAATAGTGTAAATGTAATGTTCAAACTAACAAATTAGATTCTATTTCAGAAAAGCAGATGCAGCAGCGAAGGCCGTGGCCAAACTTCCCCTTTCCTATAACCATAACATGTGTGTGTCTAATGCTCTCACCCCCACAGCTACCCTTGAAGAGCTACAGTCACTCCAGGAGAGAAAGCACTCTGGAGAAGAGCGGGATGTGTTTTGACAGAAGGGGTTTGGTACGACCCCAATCACAAGCCATGTCTACCTACAAAGCTATTTCTTTTTATGCTAAGTTGACACACGGGTAAGGACCATGTGTCAAAAGGGGGAATAAGCAATAGTATGTGCATTTGTGTTACTAATAACATACTGTACTGTAGATAAAGGAATTAAGATGAAGCCAGAGCACACAAAAAGTAAAAGGACATTGTGAAGATGAAATGTTATGTTATTGTGCAAAACTCTTTGAGGATTTATTTTTAATACAGGCCCACTGACAGTGCTCCTAACACCACAAAAAGAAGTCAAAGTAGTGGAAACAGAGATGAGGGTACACGCCAGCTACCCCAAACATGTTCCAGAACCTAAGAGAAAACAACACAGAGGTCAACAAGGGTGAGCAGTGATGTGCTAGTAACCTCTCCTGTAAACCCCAACAGACCCTCACCTGCACGCAAAGTGCATGGGTCAGAAGAACCAACTAGAGTGACAGGAACAACGCAGAACCACAACTCTCCACTCAAATTCATCATAACAATAAGTACACTACATTTGAGGACAACACGAAGAAATTGTAAGGTGTCAAAGTAGCAGTAGCACTGAGTAACATTGGTGACATATAAAAGTAATTAGAGTTAAAAGTAAGTGTTGTAACTACTGACAGGATAGAAGACTGTTTTAGAGGACGAAGAATATTAGTGACTGAGATTATTCACACTACAGACATTGAATTAGCTGGACTGGACCCTTGGTTACAAATGAGAAAACACCCCAAAGCAATTTGGGTAATTTTAGGAATAATAATAGTTATGGTTACCCTGGCGTGCCTACTTATTGAGAAATCGGAGAGAAATGGTCATGGTAAAGTCTATTTAACAAACTCAAGCCACATGCATTTAACTAGAATAAAGGGAAGAGACAGCATGATAAAAAGGCATAATGCTAATCTCAATGGATGTGCAGGGAATTGGGAATGTGCCCTATCATTAGACATTGCTGATAATATAACAGACATACATAACCTCTTGTGTTGTGTATGCCATGTCATGTCCTCATGCTGGGTAGCACTGCCCTTAAATAATGTCACAGCAGCAGAAGCAAATGCAGACAACACGTCTTGTATTATACTGATAACCACCATGGCCATCTTACAGATACCTGCATAATACAAACAAGCAGGGAGGCCAAACCCAGCAGTCCCTGAGTGTAATTATTCCAATAACCTATGTTTTGATGCGCCAGGGAGCTATTGCTCCCCATTGCCTGTTAAGAAATATGAAGACAATTCTACTTATATGGTCCCATGGCAAAAAGGAGACACTTGCGTTGTGCAAGATCAAAAGGAAAATGGGGAACCTGACTTAGGATGGTCTGAGTGCACCACTTACGTTCGTATAACCAATCGTTCAAAAGGTAGGTCACCTAAATGTAGTATAGATGGTAATTATTTTCCAAATGATGGTAGTTGTCCGTTCATAGAACTATCGTCAACAAATACAGTAATGTGGGTGTGTGGGTCAGATGCATATGTGACCTTACCTAGGTATTTCAATTGGACAGGCTCATGTTATCCTGCATATGTAACTCCTAGTGTGTCAGTACACACAGAAAATCCGTGGGGGCCACGGATGTCAGAGAATAGAAGAGAAAAAGATGTCCCTATTAAATTTCATGGTTACACTTTAGGAAACCCGTGGACTAGCCCAGGAGCAAATGTAGGCTGGTCACTCTTCCTCGGCGGAGGAACAGCTGTAGCCCTAAACTAGGTAAATGGTTTAGCATACATGTTACTGATACTAAAAAATGACACCGCGACTGCCTTTCAGTTAGTAAATGATGAACTTAAGCAGATTAGAGAGATCACGATTCAAAATAGAATGGCTCTGGATATTTTACTGGCAGAGAGAGGTGGAGTGTGTAAAGTTCTAAACACCTCTTGTTGTTTCTATATTCCTGACAATCAGCAGAATATCAGCAACATCATAAACCACATGAAGATGGCTTTGCAAACATCTCCCCAAGTAGAGTCTTGGATCTCGTGGTTAACGCAATTATGGGGAGGCTGGGGTGATTGGCTGGTTTATAGTGTTTTACCAATTGGGATTATAATCTTGTTAGGCCTCTGTATAACACCCTGTATTTGCAGATGTACTGTATACAGGGACTAGTTCTGAACACAGTAAATTATTAAATGTTAAGACAGACTGACAACATAAAAACGGAAACCGGACTGGGACGACACGACTTCTGACAGAGTTAAAAATTCCGGTGACTATCATTTTGAATGTTTAGATCATGATATGGAAGAAGACATAATGTAAATCTTTAGAGAAATGTAAAGCATGTATATTTAAGTAGGTTGCAAATTGTTTTTAATGCTTTTGTGTCAGGGGTCTATCCCAATAAAGACAGCTGTAGTGTCCTCTGTGTGCATTAGAGTGCTAGTGATGTTTAAAAACCCAGGTTGGAGAGACAATATCTGATGAAATTTACCTAATGCATAGCTTATTAGTATTGTTTTGAATTGTAGAATTAAAATATTTAGGTTGTCATAGAATGACAAAAGGGGGACATTGTAATGGAAAAATCATATTTTAATTATGTATTAATTCTGATCCTTGAAGTAAGTGTGTCACGTAGACGTTAGAAGTTTTAACTTGGTTGTCGGAGCTTAGAGACAAGGCCGAGAACAGAATAGAAACAACCTGATTGTAGTTGTCCCTGAATAAATGATAAAGTATGGACATCTGGTCTGGGTCAGATAAAGAGTCATGAGTTTGAATGTAGGAACTTCATGTACGGGGCGTTGATTATGTTAACAGAGATGTTTGTGTATAAAATAGGTCAGCTGGAGAAAGAGATCACCTTTCTCTATGCTGCAACTGTTTGCTGTATGAGACTGGTCCTTCTGCAGAAGTTTAAAATAAAACCTTTGTTACTTTGTTCTTACCCAGTGTATGAATTACTTGTCTTAATAATATTTTCAGAATTTCCACCACAACATTCAGGAGGAGATTGTTCCTCTGGCACCATTTCTCCAGATTTCCAATCTCCTCTAGGTAGGCCCACTCATTGTTGTTCGTGATCAGGCCCACCACAACAATGTCGTCAGCAAACTTGATGACGGCGGAGGAGTTGGTAGTGGCCACGCAGTACAAAGAGTACAGCAGGGGGCTCAGAACACAGCCCTGGGGGCTCCAGAGTGAGGCTGAGACATGTCCACCCATCCTTACTGCCTGTGGTCTGCCAGTTAGGAAGTTGGAGATCCACTGACACATAGATGAGCTGAGTCCCAGGTGTTCCAGCTTGGTGGTGAGTGTGGAGGGAATTATGGTATTAATGCAGAGCTATAGTCGATGAAGAGCATTTTCACATAATTCCCCCTTCTAGGCTACGTTTAAACTGCCAGGTAAATGTGACCCAATTCCGATTTTTTGCTCATATGTGACACATATCGGATATGTTCTATGTCCGTGTAAACATGAAAAAAATGCATGCATTCCGATATTTCGAGATCGGTTTCAGGCCTCCTTCTTATGTGGAAATAAATCGGATATAAATCAGATACATGCTAATGTGATTGTCGTGTAAACAGACAGATCGGACTTCCTGAGGCATTGTGTGCTGTCCGTCATTAAAACTGCGACTTCTTCGCGGTTTAATGACGTAATGTTATTCTTCGGTGGAAGCTCATGTGGAATTATAGGATCGCAGGTGACATGGAAGAGGAAAAGACCCCTCCCCACACACACACACACACACACACCCTGCCTTGTGTTAATGCTTATTTGGGCTAAATAATATTAAGAAATCAGTATTTGGTGAATAAAGCATATGCGCAGGCTGCATTTTTTCCCCCTCCTCCTCCGTTGACGTTTCGCAAACTTTGCCTATATCGCAGAGCTAGCCTTAAGCATATTTCACCTTCATCTATCTTGGCTAGTGTGTAGCGCAAGAACCTCCCTTTAACTATGCGCGATGTTTCAGATGGTGTGGCGAGTGTGAACACGTGAATCGGATATGAGTCATAATTAAAAGAACGTATAAACAGACGGTCAAAAAAATCAGATATAGGCAACAAATCGGAATTAAACATTGAGACCTGCAGTGTAAACGTAGCCCTAGTGTCCAGGTGAGTGAGTGATGTGTGGAGGAGATTTGAGATTGCATCGTCTGTGGAGCGGTTCGGGCGGTATGCAAATTGTAGTGGGTGGAGTGTGTCCGGTAGTCTGGTCTGGTCTCTGACCAGGCGCTCAAGGCACTACATCCCTACTGAGGTGAGGGCTACAGGGCGATAGTCATTGAGAAAAGCAGGAAGTGATTTCTTCGGGCCAGTAACAATGATGGACTCTTTGAAGCATGTGGGGATCACCGACTGAGATAAAGAGATGTTGAATATCTCAGTGAACACAGGTGCTATCTGGTCTGCGCAGGCTCTGAGGATACGGCCTGAGATGCCATCTGGTCCTGCTGCTTTCCTGGTGTTCACTCTCTTGAAGGCGCTCCTCACGTTATCCTCGGTGATGATGGACGCGTTTCCGGTGCTGGCAGTGTCTTCCTGTCTGCAGCCGTTAGCGCCGCTAGCATTAGCATCGCTAGCGTCTTTAGCTGCAGCCTCGAAGTGAGCATAGAAAGTGTTCTGCTCGTCTGCCAGAGTCGCGTCCGCGTTTGTCATACCGGTTGTTGGTGTTTTATAGTCCGTTATTGTTCTTAGTCCCTGCCACAGGCTCCTACAGTAGAGTCACTCTGTTGGAGTTGTGACTCTAGTTTCCTTCCGTAGTGCTGCTTCGCCTCTTTCACCACCTTCCGGACGTTGTATATTTATTTTATATCCATGAAATAAAGCAAATGCTGAAATAAATACATTTAAAAATGTGTTTAAATGTAAAAATTAATAATGTTAATTATTTAAGTAATGGTACATTTGTTGCTTTGCAGCCTGAATTGAAAACAGACAGTTTTTGTTTCACCCAGCTGTCTTTACTCATTTCACATCCAAGTGAAAGATATCACACCAACATGTCAGGAAACTATTGAAAACAGAATTACTGATTTGGAAAAGGGTCACCCCCCCCCCTCCTAAAATTTAGGTGATTGACAAAATGTGAGTATTTTAAAGGTGCAGGAGGGGGGGGGGGGGGGTCTTTTCTTTACCCATTATATTAGATGGTTCTAGTTTAAAAAAAACTTGCTTACAGTAGCCCAGAAAACACATGAAGCATATACGGTGGTTTTCAAAACATTTTGTAATAGTTGTTTTTCTTCACTTACATTAAACTAATAATACATTTAGCACATTTTTCTTCATGTTGTGATTCAGAATAGAATGTGCAGTGTGTCCAATGCATTTATGTGATTTAAATTAAAAGTTATTATATGGATATGGAGCTTTACTCACTTTTTTGAATACACTGCTATTATTTTAAACACCACTGTATTACTCTGCAGTTGCTGTAACACAGATGATGAACTTCATAATCAATATAATTTTCATCATTATTTCTATCCTGGGAGCATAAAGTGTTTGTGAAGCCTAGATCCTCGGGACCTGTGATTGTTGTTTGTTTTGTTAACAATGCAAATTCACCAATGTGCAAGGAATAAATCCAGCCGGAGCATATTTCAGTTGTCTTCA
Organism: Channallabes apus; assembly: GCA_030522415.1. Classification (NCBI taxonomy): domain Eukaryota; kingdom Metazoa; phylum Chordata; class Actinopteri; order Siluriformes; family Clariidae; genus Channallabes; species Channallabes apus. The sequence continues at coordinate 23,439,797 of CM060126.1, forward strand.
GGGAGCTTCATCACTTTATAAATTTCTAAGCAACACAGGCCACACTACCGAAATCTCTGTATACATGTACAGTACGTGTATGTGTGTAGGTCAAATAATTAACTTTATGGATCAACGCATCTAGAAATATTCATGGTAGTTTAGTAGGTAGGTAGTAGGTTTTATTTTTTAGGAATTATTCTTTTAAGGTTTTGAAGTACAGAAAGCGTGACATAATGAAGTAATGGATAATACCTCTGGAGAGTTTACTTTTGTTCTTTACGGGCTAAATGACTCAAGGACAAACAGATACATTTACTTTTTATTTGGTCTGTTAATCTATATTATAACATTATTCATAAATATGACACTAATTATTACAATTATTCTGAACAAAACACTTCATGAACCTATGTATCTGCTAATATGCAATTTGTATGTAAATGGAATATGTGGTGCTTCTGCTTTCTATCCTAAGATTCTTGCTGACCTTTTATCTGATTATCAAATTATTTCATATAAAGGATGCATGTCACAAATGTATATAATTTATACTTATGCTTTTTGTGAATTTACATGTTTAACAATAATGGCATATGACAGATATGTAGCCATTTGTAAGCCTCTGGAATATCACTGTATTATTACACAACAGAAAGTGATGAAATTGCTTGTTTTTACTTGGCTCTTCTCTTTACTGGAGACATCAGTTGGGACAGCATTAATAGCACGACTACCCTTGTGTGGTAACATCATTGACAAGCTATATTGTTTTAGCTGGGGTGTTGTGAAACTATCTTGCACAGACATCACTTTAAACAACTTGTATGGGTATGTTCTAATAGTTAGTCATTTTTCGCAGTCTATCTCCATTATTGTTTCATATGTTCACATCATCAGAGCATCTTTGCACTCAAGGACACAGTGGTTTAAGTTCATGGAGACATGCCTGCCCCATTTAATAGCCCTAGTTAACTTTACTATATCACTTTTGTTTGATGGTCTGTGTGCTCGCTATTGTCAAGGACAGCAAGCTCTGAGCAACATCTTGGGTATGATGTTTCTAGTTGTCCCACCCCTTCTAAATCCTATAATATATGGAATGAAGCAAACACAAATACGCCATACATTAGTAAAAATGTACAGAGGCATATTAAAATTTTGCAACAGCACTAATATTATCGCAAGTAACTTTGCTAACAGAAAGTAGAAGGAATTTGGTAATACATATGTGTGCACAGTCAGTCATCAGTTTATTTGTATGTATATTTTAATCTTAACCTTTGTAAACAGATATTAGTGTGCATTGGTTTATATTTATATATGTACATATTTACTTTATGTTTACACACGCATGCACCAAGCAGCCATAAAATTAAAAACACTGAAAGGTAAAGTGCATAACATCAATTGTCTCATAACAATAGGACCCATGAATAATTGGGATATGTTGTGCAGCCCGTAAACAGTCCTATCAAAAAATCCTGACCAGTCAGAGTGCCCATTCTGACACCTGTCCAACACCAAAAGCACTTATAGGAGGTATGTTCACATGAGCATGGAGAAATAAAGGAAAATGTCCTGGTCTTATTCACGTTTTTCCAGCATGTGGTCAGTCAGGTGCATGCACATTACATGTGGAAGAATTTCGGCCTTTGGGAAACATTAAGCCAGTAGTCATTGTGATGCCCTGGGCAACATTCTGCTGAGAAACCTTGGGTCATGGCACTTATATGGATGTTAAACTTGAACTGTACCATCTCTTCATGGCAACATACCTAATCTCAGTGGCCTTGTTTAGCAAGATAGGGTGCATTGCAAAACTGCAAAAATGAATCAGAAATGAACATAACACCCCAAGGTACTAGATAAGGCATCCCTGGAATGTGCTGTATACAGAAATGTCATGATTTAAAGCTGCTAAAATCTTGGTGCCAGATACCATACCAGAGTACATGTCTCAATGGTTTAGTGCTGTTGAAGTGGCAAACCTAAGGAATATTGGCAGGTGATTTAAATGTTAAGGGTGAGGATTTAAATTCCACACATGGAGTTGTAAGAACATGATTGTAATTTGCCTTATATAGATATAATGTATTCCAAGGTTGTCACATACAGTAGTTAAAAATATACTCTGATTACAGTATGATTTATACATTTTCTTTAATGTAATTCACTTAAACAAAAATTTAACTGGCAACTTAAAAAAATACAATATATTAAATATATTTGGAGATTCCCCACAAATAAGTATTTCATCTAATCTGTAAAATATTACATAATACTTTAAAGTATTATTTCTTGGTGATTTCTCTCATTTAAAAATATTCTGTTCTTTGCTTCACTTCAAAATAATGTGCTTTCTGTCCATAGGTGCCATTTGAACAATACACAAAATAAATACTCAGCCTATCATCTGAACATTAGACATTAGATGTTGGTTCATCAGTCAACCAACAGTTTCAGAATACCATTTTAACTGACTGCCATTGTTAATAAAATGTATTAATTAAATTTATGAATTAATAATGATCCTACATTTAATCAACTTAATAATATGAAATATTCCCTTGAAATTTGCGATAATTTGGGGGTTATCGCATTCTGGTACTTAGCATGCCAAACCCTTGGTACACACAGTGATATTCAGTGTCTAATTAAATATGCTTCAATAAATAATGTTTGAAATTAAAATATACACACAACATGTTAAGTAACAAATAATTATTCCACAATTGAGTAATGTATTTTATGTTACCATTAAATTCCGTGTGTAAAGCAGCAGAGCAGGATAGCATCGTTTTATAATATCCAATGTACCATGCTGGACAGTTATGGCATAATGTGCTCCTGTGCAAAAGCTTTTTAATTTCAGTGATAGAAACACTAGGTTGTGAATAAGAAATAAGTCACATCATCACAACCACAAACACAAAACGTAACACGGAAGTTGATAGTTTACATTATTAAAAATATAGAATAGATAAGGCCCTATGGTTTATTGAGAAACGACATTTCAACATAACTTAATGACACTTTAGCAGTCCGAATACAGAAATCATAATGGTAAAAAAAAAAAAAAAAAAAAAGGCATCATTGTTGACACAAATGTTTAACATCTTAAGACCTTTTCAGGAATAAAATAATTAAAGCTGTACATCATTTTATAATAAGAGATAACATTCCAGGCATTGAAATTATATTAAAACTAAAAAAACCCGCAAAGACCCCTTGCTCATTGATTTTGGTAAGACAGCTATACTGATCTGTAGACCAGATTGTTTTTTTCAGGCTCCAGATACTCCTCCCGCAAAGCAGATGTCACCTTTGCTAATTCCTCTTTAAGGCTTGAGATATCTCTGTAGGAATAACAGAAAATATTAGTTTGGCTGCTTTTCAGAACAGTACTTTGATCTTTCATTTTCAGTACTATTTTAGACTCCAATAAAATTTATGATACTGCACATACTGTACTGAATTTACAGTATATGCAAAATCTAACTACATTCTAAGCAATTTTAACTTACTTTTTTAAAATTAAATAATAAAATAAAAGTCTGTACACAGCCTGAGATGACCCTTGAAGACATGTACCTTTTACCAAGTCGTGCACAGAACTCTGTGTAGTACTTGATTTTCGGCTCTGTCCCACTAGTCCTAAGGGTGGCAACAATACCATTCTGAAATGTGAACGTGATCATTTGGCTGCTTTTGGAGAGCAGTAGGACCTGGACAAAGATATACAAATGCCTCTATTATTATTATTATTATTATTATTATTATCGCAAAATACATGAATCGACAGCAACATCAACTTGCTGTCAAAAGTCTGTGAATAATTCAGAGTCTCTTTGAAAGACATCATTTGCAACAAAGTGTTTTCTAAAGCAAAATCACATGGGGAAACATCTGTCAAATGCTTTAACACAACCACCCTTATTTCCTACTTAGGAACAACACACCTTAAATAAAATGAGTATGAAAGTTATACACAAAGGCATTAAGTCGACCCTCATTCAATCACCTAAAGCAAAAGCCCTCAAAAGAACTGAATGCTCGAGCTTTTCTCTGCAGAGAGTAAAAAAACTAAAACCATCAGCACAAAAATAATAAATAAGACTGCACACATTGTGGATGATAAGAGATTGTGCCTTAAAAATGCAGAAACTGTTATATTTATAAAGAATGCCTGCCATTGCTATTTATTAATGAGTAGCCATGATTGGGTTGCCAAATACACACCTGTTCACACCGATCATTTACACACCTGTGATCAGAGGTCATCAGCCTATTCTGTGATGGCACCCCAAAAACCCTGATCAGAGCATTCCCACCCCTTGATTAATTGATCATCAACAAATGGGAAGACCTCTTTAAAAGCAGAAGTTTTGGAAGTTTGCTGATCTTGAGCATTCAGGTGTGTGTTCACAGAAAGCCAAGAGACAAAGAATAAGCAATGGTCTTAGAGAACCAACTGGTGCTACACATTCATTTGAAAGTGTTATAAACAGTATCATACATTATAACAACTGATAGATAATACATACACATTTTTAGTTAGGTTGGCTGGTGTCATATCCTGTAGTTACATCTCTGATGTGCGTAATGGTATATCCTCCACACATCTTTGGATAAACACCTTCGCCTTCAAAATTGCATAGACGAGAAAATATTCTCTTGACAATCATTAGTCATTACAGATAACATAAGACGTTCTTGAAATGTGGTAACCATAACTGGAGCAACAAAAGAAAAGACAAACAACCACATAACTTTTGCATGTAAATACAAATGAGCAGCTTGATATATTATCAACATATGACCAATTCTGCAGAAACATTCTACCTCAAAAAATGTCAGCCATTAGGGAGTAGAGAATGAATCACTATATTTATGGTCATGCATTAGTATATAGTGACTGACTAAACAAGGCTGATAAAATATGGTAGACTGCATTTTATTTATTCTGGGTTAATTTCTATGTCTTAAAAGGAGTTATTAGCATGTACTAACTCAAATACAGAGTGATTAAAAAAGCAAAAAACTCACAGTTCATAGATGTTTTGCAGTTGCTGATTAAGTGTTAAATTTTTGTATGCAAATACACTGCCATCTCAGCAACAACTACAGCTGCACTAACTCCATCCTTGTCAAAGACCATTCTCCCACACAGAACGTGTCACGAACTAACCTGAGATGACCAGAAGACGTAGCTTAGCGGTTAGCCCTTTGTTGCGTGAATGGTAAACCCAAACGCGGAAGAACACGAGTAGGCAGGATAATCACGCTATTTGTTCTAAGGACTCTCATAAAAGGAGAGCAAGGGAAAGACACAATCTAACCCGCGTCCTATAAACACACACTCAATCAGAAAGTAATACCAAGATAGTGAGTACTCACGGTTTGGTGAACGATTCCGGTGTGAAGTGATGAAGGGTTTTAGCTGAGATGTGTGGAATACAGGGTGGATTCAGAAGGCCTTCCAGAACCGGGCGGTGAACTGGGGCCCCCTGTCTGAGACGATGTCCTTTGGGAAGCCATGCAGTCGGACTACGTGTTCCAGTATCAGCTCGGCTGTGTTATTTGCTGATGGGAGTCCAGTTAGGGCCACCAGGTGCACGGCTTTGGAGAACCGATCCACTATGGTTAGGATGGTGTTCTTTCCTTCTGATGCCGGCAGGCCCATGATGAAATCCAGGGCGATGTGCGTCCAGGGCCGGCGGGGAACTGGGAGTGGTTGGAACTCTCCGAGTGCAAGTTGGTTTGTGTCCTTGGCCCTGGCGCACACCGGGCACGCCTGAACGAACTCGATGGTGTCCTGTCGGATGGAGGGCCACCAGAAAGCCCGTCTGATGAACGTGAGGGTTCGTCGAGTTCCTGAGTGTCCGGCGATGGTGGATGAGTGACCTCACTGGAGAACCTCCGTCCTTAGATGTTGTGGCACGTAGAGTCATCCAGCCTGCCGGTTCGGTCTCCGTAGCCTGTGCCTGGCGGACCCTAGTTTCCAAATCCCAATGGAGGTGTGCGATGATACGAGATGGGGGAATGACAGGCACGGGGTCCACCCGGGGGAGGTCGTCCTCATATTGACGTGATAGGGCGTCTGCCTTGATGTTCTTCGACCCCGGGCGGTATGACAGATGGAAGTTATATTGTTAGAAAAATAGTGTCCTGTCATGGATTGAGCTGCTTCAGATTCTTGATGGTGATTAGGTTCTGGTGATCGGTCCAGACGATGAACGGCTCACTGACGCCCTGGAGCCAGTGACGCCATTCCTCCAAAGCCCACTTTATGCCCAACAGCTCGCGGTCCCCTACCCCATATCGCTGCTGAGTGGGATCAAATTTCTGTGCAGTTTCTGGTCTGGACCTCGCTGGGAGAGAACGGGGCCGGCGTCCACATCCGACGCGTCCACCTCCACAACGAAGGGTTTGTTGGCATCCGGGTGTAGAAGGATGGGAGCGGTGGTGAATCGGTGACAGAGTTCTTTGAAGGCGGCGATGGCAGATGGAGTGAGTAGAAACTGATGAGATGAGAGCCTGGTCAATGTGGTTAATGGAGCGGCAACTGTACTGTAGCCCCGGATAAAGCGACGATAGAAATTCGCAAACCCGAGAAACCGTTGAAGCTGCTCGAGTACCCTGGGTAGGGGCCAGTGACGTACAACCTCTAGCTTCTGCGGGTCCATGGCCACACCCTGGGACGAGATGATAAAACCCAGGAACGTGGTGGAGTGCTTGTGAAAAGCACATTTTTCCAGCTTGCAGTACAGTTGGTGAGCGAGCAATCTCTTTAAAACGGCATGTACATGTTGAATATGTTCTTCGGTGTTGTGGGGGTAAATCCAAAATGTCGTCCAGGTAGACAAACACCCATCGGCCCAGCATGTCCCGGAGGACGTCATTTATGAACTGCTGGAAGGCCGAGGGTGCATTGCAGAGTCCAAATGGTTTGACCAGGCTCTCGTAATGTCCCGTGGGTGTGATGAAAGTCTTCCACTCATCACTCTCTCTGATGCACACCAAGTTGTAGGCACTCCGGAGGTCCAACTTTGTAAACACGGTGGCACCACAGAGGTGAGTGAGTGGTAGCGGGTGTCAGTTTTTGATGGTGATGTTGTTTGGCCCCCGATAGTCGACACATGGGCGAAGTTTGCCCCCTTTCTTCTTTCTTCATCGCCGCGGCAGCAGGCGATGTGGATGGCCGGATGGTTCCATGACGGAGGGCATTGGTGACATACTCTTCCATCGCCTGCGTCTCCGAGGTGGATAGTGAGTAGAGATGGCCGCGGGGGGGTACAAGAACGATGAGGTGGGAGGTAGGCGGCCCGTCTCTTGCAGAAAACTTCAGCCAGGTCCCGATAGGCAACGGGGATGGCGTTGGTGTCGACATCGGGGGCCTCGGACTCCTTGGAACACGTCCCAACCGGTTCCTGTAGGCAAAGTTCGCTGCAGGTCGGCCCCCACTGGAGGATCTGGTTTTGGGTCCACGAGATGAGGGGATCGTGTCGGAGCAGCCATGGATAGCCGAGGATGATGGGAGGTGAGGCGATGGGGGTGAGGTGTAATTGGAGCTGTTCTTGGTGCTGGTCGATTTTACATTTACATTTACATTTAGGCATTTGGCAGACGCTCTTATCCAGAGCGACTTACATTTTTATCTCATTACACATCTGAGCAGTTGAGGGTTAAGGGCCTTGCTCAAGGGCCCAACAGTGGCAACTTGGTGGTTGTGGGGTTTGAACCTGGGATCTTCCGAACCGTAGTCCAATGCCTTAACCACTGAGCTACCCCTGGCCAACCCCTGGCGATTTGGAGGGTGATGAGCTGGGTTTGGTGAGTGGTGGGGCTGGATGAAAGGGGCCGACCGTCGACCAATGTGATGCGAATCGGCTGTGATAACGCCTTGATTTTTACCCCCACTTCTTTGGCATAAGTAAGTCAATGAAGTTACCTGTGGCACCGGAATCAATAAACGCGGTACTTCGGACCCGTTTGTGGCCAATTTGGAGGATTACCTGAACCGTTAGTCACGAGATGGTGAAGTTGGTGGTGGTGGAGAGTTGGATCTGGCCAAGTGAGTCTCTCCTCCGGTTCACCGGGACTGGGCGTTTCCCGGGTGCAGTGGGCAGATCGCCCGGTGGTGTGCCGCCGACCCACAATAGGCACATAGCCCTTCTCGGAACCGGCGTTCACGTTCGGCTACGGTCAAGCAGGCGCGTCCTAATTGCATGGGTTCCCCGGCTCATGTGTCAACCACGGCAGGAGGTGGAGCTCCGACTGGTCCCATACTGGTGTTGGTGAAGAGATCTGCATTCTCCTGCTGGAGCTCCGCAACCTCGCGGCGCAAGGCTGCGATGTCTTGGAGGCCCCGGCTCAGATTAGCGATCTCTCCGGTTAGCTTATCGATAAGCGCAGCATGCTGATCTACCACATCGCAGAGGTGCGCATGATCCGCTGGGTTTACCGCGGATGGCTCAGTCATTCTGTCACGAACTAACGGAGCTAACGATATACGCCTTCGTCAGTCAGAGGTTAGTAAGAGTAACTTTACAGAGGTGTTTAAATTAGCGAAGGCGATGTCCGATGAAGTAATATGCTCTGGTCCCATCCCAATGAGACGTGGCGACATAGCTTACAGCAGGTTATGGTCGCTGAACCGCTGGATGTCCAGGTGGTGCTCCGAAAATAATGTGGGCTACATAGACAACTGGAAGACCTTTGAGGGCAAAGCTGGCCTGTTAGGGCGGGACGGTGTCCATCCCACTCGGGAAGGTGCTTCTCTCATTTCCTGTAGTATAGCTCATAGTCTCAGTAGAGGTCTAGTTAATCGGTGACAATCCAGAGCCCAGGCCAGGGAGCAGACAGACAGGCTAAACCAACCGTCTGCTAGCTGCATAGAGTCGTCACTCAGGGTTCACCTTATTGAGACTGTGTCTGTTCCCCGATCTAAGCAAAAATGTAGAAAGACCCAGAAAGTCTGTTTCAATAATCTAATTAACATAAAGTCCACAAACTCCGATCATACTGAATGCGCAGCCGGCACCTCTGATCTGAAGCTAGGATTGTTAAATATTAGATCTCTCGCATCAAAAGCAGTTATTGTTAATGAAATTATCACAGATCAGGCGTTTGATATACTCTGTTTAACTGAAACATGGGTTAAACAGGATGAGTATGTAGCTCTAAATGAAGCTAGTCCTCCTGGATACAGCTACATACACCAGCCTCGGTTAACTGGTAGAGGAGGAGGCGTCGCAGTTATTCATAATGATAACCTGTCTATCGTACAAAAACACAGACACAAATTTAACTCATTTGAAATTCTCTATAGTAACATAAGTGTATTTAAGTATATTAAATCAGCTCAGTCGATTCCACTAATTATAATTTACAGACCTCCAGGGCTGTATTCTGAATTTCTTAGTGAATTTGCAGATTTCATCTCAGACCTGGTCATTTCTGTAGACAAAGTGTTAATTGCTGGAGATTTTAACATTCATTTTGAGAATCCAGAAGACCCTCTGAGAACAGCATTTATATCCATACTGGACTCCGTAGGTGTAAATCAGTGTGTAGTAGGACCCACTCATAAAGCAGGTCACACTTTAGATTTAGTAATATTCTTCGGATTAACTATAAGAAATGTGTTCACAATTCCACTGTCTGAAATTATCTCAGATCACTATCTTGTCTCCATTCAAGTGTCTCACAGTGATAATGTACGCACAGTACCGCGCTACCGTATTAAACGTACATTCACATCAACTACCACACAGAGTTTTATCAGTAATCTCCCAGAGTTACCAACTTCGATTAGGCCACCGTCTGACCCCACAGAACTTGATCAGGCGACTGAATATTTAGAGTCGACACTTCGTTGTACCTTAGATAATGTAGCTCCAGCTAAAAGAAAAATTATTAGAGATAAGAAACTCGCTCCCTGGTATAACGATCACACGCGCACTTTAAAACAGACTGCTCGGAAATTAGAGCGTAAATGGCGTCAAACTAAATTGTTGGTATTTCAAATAGCATGGAAAGAGAGCATCCTGAACTATAGGAAAGCTCTTAGTGTAGCTAGATCAACGTATCTCTCCACTCTTATAGACGAAAATAAAAATAATCCTAGATTTTTATTTAATACCGTAGCCAAATTAACCAGAAATAAGACCACTACAGAAATCTCCACAACAACATCATGCAATAGTGAGGACTTCATGAACTTTTTTAATAATAAAATTGTAAATATCAGGCATAAAATTGAGGCTTTGAAACCAAACAATGTAATTGATACTGATGTTAACCTAGCCATGTCAGATTCAAACCTAGAATACTTTACTCCTCTTGAAGAGAATGAACTAATTTCACTCATCTCTTCTGCAAATTCATCAACCTGTATATTAGATCCTATACCGACACATTTTCTTAAACAGATAGCACCAGTAATAACAGAACCGATGTTGAGAATAATTAATTCCTCACTCAGCATTGGTTATGTTCCAAAATCTTTTAAAGTAGCAGTTATTAAACCAATAATTAAGAAACCTGACCTCGACCCCTGTCAGCTGTCCAATTACAGGCCAATATCAAACCTCCCCTTTATCTCTAAGATTCTGGAAAAGATAGTAGCGGAGCAGCTATGCTCATATCTACATAGAAATGGCATACATGAACTGTATCAGTCAGGATTTAGGCCTCATCACAGCACAGAAACAGCACTCGTTAAAGTAGTAAATGACCTCCTATTGGCCTCTGATCAGGGTTGTGTAACTATGCTTGTATTACTCGACCTCAGTGCAGCTTTTGACACTATTGATCATGCTATTCTTCTTCACAGATTAGAAAATTTAGTAGGAATTAAGGGTACAACCCTCTCCTGGCTCAGATCCTATTTGACCGATCGTTATCAGTATGTAGACTTAAATGGTGATTATTCTGCATGTTCTCTAGTGGAGTTTGGCGTTCCGCAGGGTTCAGTTTTAGGCCCACTGCTTTTTTCCCTTTACATGCTTCCTCTGGGCAACATAATCCGTAAGCATGGTATTAGTTTTCATTGTTATGCTGACGACACACAGTTATATGTCTCAACAAAACCTGATGAGAAAAACCATCTTACTAAAGTTGAGCAATGTGTTCAGGACATAAGAAATTGGATGCTAATTAACTTCCTTCTGCTTAATCCGGATAAGACAGAAGTTCTAGTCATAGGACCGCATACAGCTAGAAGTAAAATCTTAGATCACACCGTAACTTTAGATGGCCTTTCTGTTCCGTCAAGTGCAACAGTAAAAGACCTCGGCGTGATTATAGATTCCAGCCTTTCATTTGAAGCTCATGTAGATAATATCACCAGGATAGCATTCTTTCACCTTAGAAATATCGCCAAAATAAGAAATATATTGTCGCTAAATGATGCAGAAAAACTAGTTCATGCTTTTATCACTTCTAGGTTGGACTATTGTAATGCCTTACTGTCTGGTTGTTCAGTTAGGTGCATAAACAAGCTTCAGCTAGTCCAAAATGCAGCAGCGAGAGTCCTCACTAGAACCAGAAGATATGAGCACATCACCCCTATCCTATCTTCACTGCATTGGCTCCCTGTGAAATTTCGCATTGATTTTAAAATACTACTCTTGACATATAAGGCATTAAATGGTCTCGCGCCGCAGTATCTGAGCGAACTGCTAGTGTCTTACGATCCGCCACGCCTACTTCGGTCAAAGGATGCAGGCTGCTTATCAGTACCGCGTATTATGAAAACTACAGCTGGGGGCAGAGCTTTTTCTTACAAAGCCCCAAAATTATGGAATAGTCTTCCAAATAGTGTTCGGGACTCAGACACAGTCTCAGTGTTTAAGTCTAGGCTAAAAACCTATTTATTTAGCCAAGCATTTTTATAAATAGATTTGCCATAAGGTAAAGGAGCAGATCTGGGGGACTCATGGACGTAGAGTATTATGGTGAACTGGTATGTTTTAGATGCTGTCTTCCTCAGTCTCATTTGATCACTCAGGTTTGTTGACGGTGAGGTGATTGTTTGCTTTACATCTCAGGGAGCCCTCATGTTTGTGTTTCCTTCTGGCTCTCCCTTTTAGTTATGCTGTCATAGTTAGTCCTGCCGGAGTCCCTGCTTGCACTCTACAGTAAATATACATTCACATTAGACATTGTGACTGTGACCATACCTAATTGCAATCTCTCCTCCTCTTCTCTTCCTCCCCCTCTTTCTCTTTCCTCTCTCCCCCTGTCTCCCCCTTTCACTCTTTCTCTCTCTCTCTCTGTCGAGCTACACATGTGGTTCCTGAGCTGCCAGTGATCCAGACTCCCACTGCCCTCCGGACCTGTCTGATCCATCCTGGTGCCCGGTTTCTGGTTGGAGGTCTCATCGCATGGATGCCCCGTGTGTCTCTTTAGGATGCGTCTGGTGTCTGGGGATGATTCTCTATACTTAGAAGATGGTTCTGGCCTCGACTGGTGTTGTCAGCTGTTTCTCTGAGGACTTGACAATTCGATAGTTCAGGACTGGAACTTTCTACAAGTCTATCTGAGTCTCGAATAACTACTGGACTCCATTTTACATCAAGTATTATAACATCAATTAACATCAACTATTATAGCTGAACCTAACACTTAACACTGTATAAATGCAGATCATTTCCTGCTATCTGTTTCACCCAGATGAGGATGGGTTCCCTGTCGAGTCTGGTTCCTCTCAAGGTTTCTTCCTATTACCGTCTCAGGGAGTTTTTCCTTGCCACTGTCGCCCTCGGGCTTGCTCGCCAGGGAATATCTGAACATTTTGATTCATACATATTCACATTCCATACAAACTTAAATAATTCTTTTGATTGTGTAAAGCTGTTTTGAGACAATGTCAATTGTTAAAAGCGCTATACAAATAAAACTGAATTGAATTGAATTGAATTGAACTAACCTGAGATGACCAGAAGACGTAGCTTAGCGGTTAGCCCTTTGTTACGTGAATGGTAAACCCAAACGCGGAAGAACACAAGTAGGCAGGATAATCACGCTATTTGTTCTAAGGACTCTCGTAAAAGGAGAGCAAGGGAAAGACACAATCTAACCCGCGTCCTATAAACACACACTCAATCAGAAAGTGATACCAAGAGAGTGAGTACTCACGGTTTGGTGAACGATTCCGAAACGACATCGGGCGAACTCAGTGACTGAGCGTTGTACTATCGTTTGTTTACTCCTTTTATACTTCCTGGTTCGTGACCGCATTATTTCCAGGTCCTAGTGCCGGTCACGGGTTGAGTGTGCATGACAGAAAGCCTGATGCCAAACACAAGCACAGATTAAACGGGCTACTGTACATTCATATAAGCTAAAGATAGTCAACCTATTTTCACATTTTCTTGCTACTATACATTTGCTGCATTAAGTGAATTAGAGAATTCCATTTTGATAAAATAATTTAATTTAGGTATGGATTGGCACCCTGTCCAGGGTGTACCCTGCCTTGTGCCCGAAGTCTCCTGGGATAGGCTCCAGGTCCCCCGCGACCCTGAATAGAGGATAAAGCGGTACAGAAGATGAATGAATGAATGAATTTAATTTAGGTATAAAAAGTAATATACAGGTAAGAAAAAAAAAACGATTATTTCTGATTTACTGGAGGATAAAAGTTTACACACCTTGATTAAACAGTTGGGGAGCCACTCAATATCATCTCACAATATTTTCCTATTTATGCTTCTACAGCATACACTGTATCACTATAGTAGTAGTCAAGTGTAAGTGCCATATCGCACGTGTTATGAATTTGTTGTTGTGTTTATTTTATTTTATTTGCTGTTATTTCATTTATTCTACCTTGTTCTATTCAGTAGTAAAGCATTAAGCATTAAGTTTGTTACATAAGCCTTAAGCTTTATATTTCTAAGTTATGCATCCATTTTGACACTCGTAAGTTGGTCTGTGATGTCATTCTACTATTACATGCATTGGTGTGACTGTCATATGTTAGAGAGTTCAGTCTAGATGCGGAAGGCTAAGGAAACACAAGCTTTTGACCGTAAGCCCGGTAAGCTAAGAATGTGAAATACAGCAACTAGGTTGTTGTAACCGTAAGCTCCCGTAAGTGGATATATACAGCAAGAGTGTTGTTATATTCGTAAGCTAAGACTGTAATTTACAAGATACAGCAAACAGGTTGTTGTAAAAACTGGTGTCTGTAATCACAGTGGATTTACTCAAGACGACTGTATGAAGTGTTGATTCTTTGATGCTGACAAAATAAACTACAAGAGACAAAGAGATCGGACTTCTGTCGTGTGAGTGAAACTTTAAACCAAAGCTACGCGTCAAAACTGGTGAAATAATATGACCGCATTCAGTACTGTTAAGATAGCTCCCAATATAAAAACATGAAAACATGAACAGTATATTCTGTTTATTGAACTTAAATTCAAGCATCTTACCACATGAAATTGAACAATAACAGATTTAGTACAGCTGAACTGATTCTGATATTAAAAATACAGCAACTCAGAACATTTATCATTTTACTCTTATTATGTTTACTATTACCAGGTATTATTATTCATTATGTATTATTATATCAGAATTCGGAGTTAGGACAATGGACTCTGGTCTATCTTGTTGTGTTGACTCTTTAGAGTGTAAGGTAATTCAACATGAAATCTAAATAGATTTTAATACTGATTACTTTTTTATATATATAATCAGTAAATAACCTATGCGAAAGGGGCAAACATTCTCATCCTGTTGAGAAGCAATAGCCCTTTAAGGAAAGATACACACACACCAAACAGGAAGTAAAAGTGTGTGTGTGTGTGCGCGCGCAATGCATGTGTGTACATGTGTAGAGAGAGGTATTAAATGTCCTCATTACATGCACGTGCGTTTTATGCGCGTAATATTACATTGCAATGCGTTTATTATATCGGATGACTTTAGAGAAAACTACAATAAAAATATATTGTCATACCAAAGAATAATCTACCCGCCAAAGTGGCTAGTGAGACTAAAGTTATTACCTGCCACAGCCGATGTGCCAATGTCAAACCCTGATTTTACACACATACATACATATATACACACATACAGTGGCTTGTAAATGAATCAAATTAACATGAATCAATTTTATTGGAATTCCACGTGTACGACCAATACAAAGTGGTGTACACGTGAGAAGTGGTATGAAAATCATACATGATTCCAAACATTTTTTACAAATAAATAACTGCAAAGTGCGTGGGGTGTGCGTAATTATTCAGCCCCCTGAGTCAATATTTTGTAGAAACACCTTTTGCTGCAATTACAGCTGCCAGTCTTTTAGGGTATGTCTCTACCAGCTTTGCACATCTAGAGACAGAAATCCTTCCCCATTCTTCTTTGCAAAACAGCTCCAGCTCAGTCAGGTTAGATGGACAGCGTTTGTGAATAGCAGTTTTCATATCTTGCCACAGATTCTCGATTGGATTTAGATCTGGACTTTGATTGGGCCATTCTAACATGGATATGTTTTGTTTTAAACCATTCCATTGTTGCCCTGTCTATCTTCAGGGTCGTTGTCCTGCTGGAAGGTGAACCTCCGCCCCAGTCTCAAGTCTTTTGCAGACTCCAAGAGGTTTTCTTCCAAGATTGCCCTGTATTTGGCTCCATCCATCATCCCATCAACTCTGACCAGCTTCCCTGTCCCTGCTGAAGAGAAGCACCCCCAGAGCATGATGCTGCCACCACCATATTTGACAGTGGGGATGGTGTGTTCAGAGTGATGTGCAGTGGTCGTTTTCCGCCACACATAGCGTTTTGCATTTTGGCCAAAAAGTTCCATTTTGGTCTCATCTGACCAGAGCACCTTCTTCCACATGTTTGCTGTGGCCCCCACATGGCTTGTGGCAAACTGCAAATGGGACTTCTTATGGTTTTCTGTTAACAATGGCTTTCTTCTTGCCACTCTTCCATGAAGGCCAACTTTGTGCAGTGCACGACTAATGGTTGTCCTATGGACAGATTCCCCCACCTGAGCTGTAGATCTCTGCAGCTCGTCCATAGTCACCATGGGCCTCTTGGCTGCATTTCTGATCAGCACTCTCCTTGTTCGGCCTGTGTGTTTAGGTGGACGGCCTTGTCTTGGTAGGTTTACAGTTGTGCCATACTACTTCCATTTCTGAATGATCGCTTGAACAGTGCTCCGTGGGATGTTCAAGGCTTTGGAAATCTTTTTGTAGCCTAAGCCTGCTTTAAATTTCTCAATAACTTTATCCCTGACCTGTCTGGTGTGTTCTTTGGACTGGTGTTGTTGCTCCCAATATTCTCTTAGACAACCTCTGAGGCAGTGACAGATCAGCTGTATTTGTACTGACATTAGATTACACACAGGTGCATTCTATTTAGTTATTAGCACTCATCAGGCAATGTCTATGGGCAACTGACTGCACTCAGACCAAAGGGGGCTGAATAATTACACACACCCCACTTTGCAGTTATTTATTTGTTTAAAAAAAATGTTTGGAATCATGTATGATTTTCGTTCCACTTCTCAAGTGTACACCACTTTGTATTGGTCTTTCACGTGGAGTTCAATTAGAGAGGTAAATTATTCTGTGAAAAACAGGTGTCAAACAAAAAAAAGGTTGTCCTGTGCATTTCTCTCTGAAAATCAAAGTAAAATGAGTTGTCCAGACATTGCTCAGAAGAGCAGCATACTTTGATTGAGAAGTTGATTAGAGATGGGAAAGCATACAAAGAAGCGCAGAAAGTGATAGGGTGCTCTGCTAAAATGATACCAAATAATTTTTAAGCTTTAAAATGGAGACCAAAACAAGAAATACGTGGAACAAAACGGAAAACTACCATTCGAATGGATTGAAGAATAACAAAATCGACTCAAAGAACATCTAAAGTTACCTGTTAGTACTGCTACAGTACTATTAGAAGACGGCTATGTGAAGTCAAGCTATCAGCAAGAAGCCCCCGCAAAGTCCCACTGTTGGAAAAAAGACATTGTCACAGATGTGAAGCAATTCTCAGAAACCATGGTTATACAACTAAATATTAGTTCAGAGATGCACAAGAAAGATTAAACTTCAAGCATTTTTGTTTAAACGGTAAATTCATCACTTTATAAAGATGAATGATGGCACTGCAATTTTTTTGAACCGGCTAATATTTGTTTTTCTTCACTTACCTTAAACTAATAATACATTTAGCACATTTTTCTTCATGTTGTGATTTAGAATAGAATGTGCAGGATGTCCAATGCATTTATGTGATTTAAATTAAAAGTTATTATATGGATATGGAGCTTTACTCACTTTTTTCAATACACTGCTATTATTTTGAACACCACTGTATTACTCTGCAGTTGCTGTAACACAGATGATGAACTTCATAATCAATATCATTTTCATCATTATTTCTATCCTGGGAGCATAAAGTGTTTGTGAAGCCTAGATCCTCGGGACCTGTGATTGTTGTTTGTTTTGTTAACATTGCAAATTCACCAATGTGCAAGGAATAAATCCAGCCGGAGCATATTTCAGTTGTCTTCAGGGAGCTTCATCACTTTATAAATTTCTAAGCAACACAGGCCACACTACCGAAATCTCTGTATACATGTACAGTATGTGTATGTGTGTAGGTCAAATAATTAACTTTATGGATCAACGCATCTAGAAATATTCATAGTAGTTTAGTAGGTAGGTAGTAGATTTTATTTTTTAGGAATTATTCTTTTAAGGTTTTGAAGTACAGAAAGCGTGACATAATGAAGTAATGGATAATACCTCTGGAGAGTTTACTTTTGTTCTTTATGGGCTAAATGACTCAAGGACAAACAGATATATTTACTTTTTATTTGGTCTGTTTATCTATATCATAACTTTACTCATAAATATGACACTAATTATTACAATTATTCTGGACAAAACACTTCATGAACCTATGTATCTGCTAATATGCAATTTGTATGTAAATGGAATATGTGGTGCTTCTGCTTTCTATCCTAAGATTCTTGCTGACCTTTTATCTGATTATCAAATTATTTCATATAAAGGATGCATGTCACAAATATATATAATTTATGCTTATGCTTTTTGTGAATTTACATGTTTAACAATAATGGCATATGACAGATATGTAGCCATTTGTAAGCCTCTGGAATATCACTGTATTATTACACAACAGAAAGTGATGAAATTGCTTGTTTTTACTTGGCTCTTCTCTTTACTGGAGACATCAGTTGGGACAGCATTAACAGCACGACTACCCTTGTGTGGTAACAACATTGACAAGCTATATTGTTTTAACTGGGGTGTTGTGAAGCTATCTTGCACAGACATCACTTTAAACAACTTGTATGGGTATGTTCTAATAGTTACTCATGTTTCGCAGTCTATCTTCATTATTGTTTCATATGTTCACATCATCAGAGCATCTTTGCACTCAAGGACACAGTGGTTTAAGTTCATGCAGACATGCCTGCCCCATTTAATAGCCCTAGTTAACTTTACTATATCACTTTTGTTTGATGCTCTGTGTGCTCGCTATTGTCAAGGACAGCAAGCTCTGAGCAACATCTTGGGTATGATGTTTCTAGTTGTCCCACCCCTTCTAAATCCTATAATATATGGAATGAAGCAAACCCAAATACGCCATACATTAGTAAAAATGTACAGAGGCATATTAAAATTTTGCAACAGCACTAATATTATCGCAAGTAACTTTGCTAACAGAAAGTAAAAAGAATTTGGTAATACATATGTGTGCACAGTCAGTCATCAATTTATTTGTATGTATATTTTAATCTTAACCTTTGTAAACAGATATTAGTGTGTATTGTGTGTTTTATATTTATATATGTACATATTTACTTTATGTTTACACAGGCATGCACCAAGCAGCCATAAAATTAAAAACACTGAAAGGTAAAGTGCCTAACATCAATTGTCTCATAACAATATGACCCATAAATAATTGGGATATGTTATGCAGCCCGTAAACAGTCCTATCCAAAAATCCTGACCAGTCAGGGTGCCCATTCTGACACTTGTCCACCACCAAAAGCACTTATAGGAGGTATGTTCACATGAGCATGGGGAAATAAAGGAAAATGTCCTGGTCTTATTCACGTTTTTCCAGCATGTGGTCAGTCAGGTGCATGCACATTACGTGTGGAAGAATTTCGGACTTTGGGAAACATTAAGCCAGTAGTCATTGTGATGCCCTGGGCAACAATCTGCTGAGAAACCTTGGGTCCTGGCACTTATATGGATGTTAAACTTGAACTGTACCATCCCTTCATGGCAACATATCTAATCTCAGTGGCCTTGTTTAGCAAGATAGGGTGCATTGCAAAACTGCAAAAATGAATCAGAAATGAACATAACACCCCAAGGTACTAGATAAGGCATCCCTGGAATGTGCTGTATACAGAAATGTCATGATTTAAAGCTGCTAAAATCTTGGTGCCAGATACCATACCAGAGTACATGTCTCAATGGTTTAGTGCTGTTGAAGTGGCAAACCTAAGGAATATTGGCAGGTGATTTAAATGTTAAGGGTGAGGATTTAAATTCCACACATGGAGTTGTAAGAGGTGAACATGATTGTAATTTGCCTTATATAGATATAATGTATTCCAAGGTTGTCACATACAGTAGTTAAAAATATACTCTGATTACAGTATGATTTATACATTTTCTTTAATGTAATTCACTTAAACAAAAATGTAACTGGCAACTTAAAAAAATACAATATATTAAATATATTTGGAGATTCCCCACAAATAAGTATTTCATCTAATCTGTAAAATATTACATAATACCTTAAAGTATTATTTCTTGGTGATTTCTCTCATTTAAAAATATTCTGTTCTTTGCTTCACTTCAAATTAATGTGCTTTCAGTCCATAGGTGCCATCTGAACAATACACAAAATAAATACTCAGCCTATCATCTGAACATTAGACATTAGATGTTGGTTCATCAGTCAACCAACAGTTTCAGAATACCATTTTAACTGACTGCCATTGTTAATTATGAACAAATTTAAAATTTATGAATTAATAATGATCCTGCATTTAATCAACTTAATAATATGAAATATTCCCTTGAAATTTGCAATAATTTGAGGTTTATTGCATTCTGGTACTTAGCATGCCAAACCCTTGGTACACACAGTGATATTCAGTGTCTAATTAAATATGCTTGAATAAATAATGTTTGAAATTAAAATATACACACAACATGTTAAGTAACAAATAATTATTCCACAATTGAGTAATGTATTTTATATTACCATTAAAATCCGTGTGTAAAGCAGCAGAGCAGGATAGCATCGTTTTATAATATCCAATGTACCATGCTGGACAGTTATGGCATAATGTGCTCCTGTGCAAAAGCTTTTTAATTTCAGTGATAGAAACACTAGGTTGTGAATAAGAAATAAGTCACATCATCACAACCACAAAGACACAACGTAACACGGAAGTTGATAGTTTACATTATTAAAAATATAGAATAGATAAGGCCCTATGGTTTATTGAGAAACGACATTTCAACATAACTTAATGACACTTTAGCAGTCCGAATACAGAAATCATAATGGTAAAAAAAAAAAAAAAAGGCATCATTGTTGACACAAATGTTTAACATCTTAAGACCTTTGCAGGAATAAAATAATTAAAGCTGTACATCATTTTATAATAAGAGATAACATTCCAGGCATTGAAATTATATTAAAACTAAACAAACCCGCAAAGACCCCTTGCTCATTGATTTTGGTAAGACAGCTATACTGATCTGTAGACCAGATTGTTTTTTTCAGGCTCCAGATACTCCTCCAGCAAAGCAGATGTCACCTTTGCTAATTCCTCTTTAAGGCTTGAGATATCTCTGTAGGAATAACAGAAAATAGTAGTTTGGCTGCTTTTCAGAACAGTACTTTGATCTTTCATTTTCAGTACTATTTTAGACTCCAATAGAAATTATGATACTGCACATACTGTACTGTATTTACAGTATATGCAAAATCTAACTACATTCTAAGCAATTTTAAATTCCTTTTTTAAAATTAAATAATAAAATAAAAGTCTGTACACAGGCTGAGAGGACCCTTGAAGACACGTACCTTTTACCAGGTGGTGCACAGAACTCTGTGTAGTACTTGATTTTCGGCTCTGTCCCACTGGTCCTAAGGGTGGCAACAATACCATTCTGAAATGTGAACGTGATCATTTGGCTGCTTTTGGAGAGCGGTAGGCCCTGGACAAATATATACAAATGCCTCTATTATTATTATTATTATAGCAAAATACATGAATCGACAGCCACATCAACTTGTCTGTGAATAATTCAGAGTCTCTTTGAAAGACATCATTTGCAACATGCAAAGTGTTTTCTAAAGCAAAATCACATGGGGCAACATCTGCCAAATGCTTTAACACAACCAACCTTATTTCCTACTTAGGAACAACACACCTTAAATAAAATGAGTACGAAAGTTATACACAAAGGCATTAAGTCGACCCTCACTCAATCACCTAAAGCAGAAGCCCTCAAAGGAACTGAATGCTCGAGCTTTTCTCTGCAGAGATTAAAAAAACTAAAACCATCATCACAAAAATAATAAATAAGACTGCACACATTGTGGATGATAAGAGATTGTGTCTTAAAAATGCAGAAACTGTTATATTTATAAAGAATGTCTGCCATTGCTGTTTATTAATGAGTAGCCATGATTGGCTTGCCAAATACACACCTGTTCACACTGATCATTTACAC